>BDSL01000021.1:0-1250871 GCA_003116995.1 Yamagishiella unicocca | reverse complement strand
GCCTCTGGGGATCGCCGCACGAGGACGTCCGGGCCAATCGGCAAGCATCGGCTTCTCCGGCAACCTTCGATCGGCCTCGCTCTTGGGCACGCAGCTTAACGGTAGCAATAACTAGGTGAAAGGAACGTCCCACCGAAATTCGCCTCTGGGGATCGCCGCACGAGGACGTCCGGGCCAATCGGCAAGCATCGGCTTCTCCGGCAACCTTCGATCGGCCTCGCTCTTGGGCACGCAGCTTAACGGTAGCAATACTAGGTGAAAGGAACGTCCCCACCGAAATTCGCTCTGGGGATCGCCGCACGAGGACGTCCGGGCCAATCGGCAAGCATCGGCTTCTCCGGCAACCTTCGATCGGCCTCGCTCTTGGGCACGCAGCTTAACGGTAGCAAACTAGGTGAAAGGAACGTCCCCACCGAAATTCGCCTCTGGGGATCGCCGCACGAGGACGTCCGGGCAATCGGCAAGCATCGGCTTCTCCGGCAACCTTCGATCGGCCTCGCTCTTGGGCACGCAGCTTAACGGTAGCAATACTAGGTGAAAGGAACGTCCCACCGAAATTCGCCTCTCGGGATCGCCGCACGAGGACGTCCGGGCCAATCGGCAAGCATCGGCTTCTCCGGCAACCTTCGATCGGCCTCGCTCTGGGCACGCAGCTTAACGGTAGCAATACTAGGTGAAAGGAACGTCCCACCGAAATTCGCCTCTGGGATCGCCGCACGAGGACGTCGGGCAATCGGCAAGCATCGGCTTCTCCGGCAACCTTCGATCGGCCTCGTCTTGGCACGCAGCTTAACGGTAGCAATACCTAGGTGAAAGGAACGTCCCCACCGAAATTCGCTCTGGGGATCGCCGCACGAGGACGTCCGGGCCAATCGGCAAGCATCGGCTTCTCCGGCAACCTTCGATCGGCCTCGCTCTTGGGCACGCAGCTTAACGGTAGCAATACTAGGTGAAAGGAACGTCCCCACCGAAATTCGCCTCTGGGGATCGCCGCACGAGGACGTCCGGGCCAATCGGCAAGCATCGGCTTCTCCGGCAACCTTCGATCGGCCTCGCTCTTGGGCACGCAGCTTAACGGTAGCAATACTAGGTGAAAGGAACGTCCCCACCGAAATTCGCCTCTGGGGATCGCCGCACGAGGACGTCCGGGCCAATCGGCAAGCACGGCAAAACGCAGCTTGTAGCGGAACGTCCCCACCGAAAATAAATACGGCAACCTTCGAGGCACGCAGCTTAACGTAGCCAACGTCCCCACCGAAATTCGCCTCTGGGATCGCCGCACGAGGCGTCCGGCCAATCGGCAAGCATCGGCTTCTCCGGCAACCTTCGATCGGCCTCGCTCTTGGGCACGCAGCTTAACGGTAGCAATACTAGGTGAAAGGAACGTCCCCACCGAAATTCGCCTCTGGGGATCGCCGCACGAGGACGTCCGGGCCAATCGGCAAGCATCGGCTTCTCCGGCAACCTTCGATCGGCCTCGCTCTTGGGCACGCAGCTTAACGGTAGCAATACTAGGTGAAAGGAACGTCCCCACGAAATTCCTCTGGGATCGCCGCACGAGGACGTCCGGGCCAATCGGCAAGCATCGGCTTCTCCGGCAACCTTCGATCGGCCTCGCTCTTGGGCACGCAGCTTAACGTAGCAATACCTAGGTGAAAGGAACGTCCCCACCGAAATTCGCCTCTGGGGATCGCCGCACGAGGACGTCCGGGCCAATCGGCAAGCATGGCTTCTCCGGCAACCTTCGATCGCCTCGCTCTTGGGCACGCAGCTTAACGGTAGCACTAGGTGAAAGGAACGTCCCCACCGAAATTCGCCTCTGGGGATCGCCGCTCCGGGCCAATCGGCAAGCATCGGCTTCTCCGGCAACCTTCGATCGGCCTCGCTCTTGGGCACGCAGCTTAACGGTAGCAATAACTAGGTGAAAGGAACGTCCCCACCGAAAGGATCGCCGCACGAGGACGTCCGGGCCAATCGGCAAGCATCGGCTTCTCGGCAACCTTCGATCGGCCTCGCTCTTGGGCACGCAGCTTAACGGTAGCAATACTAGGTGAAAGGAACGTCCCACCGAAATTCGCCTCTGGGGATCGCCGCACGAGGACGTCCGGGCCAATCGGCAAGCATCGGCTTCTCCGGCAACCTTCGATCGCCTCGCTCTTGGGCACGCAGCTTAACGGTAGCAATACCTAGGTGAAAGGAACGTCCCCACCGAAATTCGCCTCTGGGGATCGCCGCACGAGGACGTCCGGGCCAATCGGCAAGCATCGGCTTCTCCGGCAACCTTCGATCGGCCTCGCTCTTGGGCACGCAGCTAACGGTAGCAATAACTAGGTGAAAGGAACGTCCCCACCGAAATTCGCCTCTGGGGATCGCCGCACGAGGACGTCCGGCCAATCGGCAAGCATCGGCTTCTCCGGCAACCTTCGATCGGCCTCGCTCTTGGGCACGCAGCTTAACGGTAGCAATACCTAGGTGAAAGGAACGTCCCCACCGAAATTCGCCTCTGGGGATCGCCGCACGAGGACGTCCGGGCCAATCGGCAAGCATCGGCTTCTCCGGCAACCTTCGATCGGCCTCGCTCTTGGGCACGCAGCTTAACGGTAGCAATACCTAGGTGAAAGGAACGTCCCCACCGAAATTCGCCTCTGGGGATCGCCGCACGAGGACGTCCGGGCCAATCGGCAAGCATCGGCTTCTCCGGCAACCTTCGATCGGCCTCGCTCTTGGGCACGCAGCTTAACGGTAGCTAGGTGAAAGGAACGTCCCCACCGAAATTCGCCTCTGGGGATCGCCGCACGAGGACGTCCGGGCCAATCGGCAAGCATCGGCTTCTCCGGCAACCTTCGATCGGCCTCGCTCTTGGGCACGCAGCTTAACGGTAGCAATACTAGGTGAAAGGAACGTCCCCACCGAAATTCGCCTCTGGGGATCGCCGCACGAGGACGTCCGGGCCAATCGGCAAGCATCGGCTTCTCCGGCAACCTTCGATCGGCCTCGCTCTTGGGCACGCAGCTTAACGGTAGCAATAACTAGGTGAAAGGAACGTCCCCACCGAAATTCGTCTCTGGGATCGCCGCACGAGGACGTCCGGGCCAATCGGCAAGCATCGGCTTCTCCGGCAACCTTCGATCGGCCTCGCTCTTGGGCACGCAGCTTAACGGTAGCAATACCTAGGTGAAAGGAACGTCCCCACCGAAATTCGCCTCTGGGGATCGCCGCACGAGGACGTCCGGGCCAATCGGCAAGCATCGGCTTCTCCGGCAACCTTCGATCGGCCTCGCTCTTGGGCACGCAGCTTAACGGTAGCAATACTAGGTGAAAGGAACGTCCCCACCGAAATTCGCCTCTGGGATCGCCGCACGAGGACGTCCGGGCCAATCGGCAAGCATCGGCTTCTCCGGCAACCTTCGATCGGCCTCGCTCTTGGGCACGCAGCTTAACGGTAGCAATACTAGGTGAAAGGAACGTCCCCACCGAAATTCGCCTCTGGGGATCGCCGCACGAGGACGTCCGGGCCAATCGGCAAGCATCGGCTTCTCCGGCAACCTTCGATCGGCCTCGCTCTTGGGCACGCAGCTTAACGGTAGCAATACTAGGTGAAAGGAACGTCCCCACCGAAATTCGCCTCTGGGGATCGCGCACGAGGACGTCCGGGCCAATCGGCAAGCATCGGCTTCTCCGGCAACCTTCGATCGGCCTCGCTCTTGGGCACGCAGCTTAACGGTAGCAATAACTAGGTGAAAGGAACGTCCCCACCGAAATTCGCCTCTGGGGATCGCCGCACGAGGACGTCCGGGATCGGCCTCGCTCTTGGGCACGCAGCTTAACGGTAGCAATACCTAGGTGAAAGGAACGTCCCCACCGAAATTCGCCTCTGGGGATCGCCGCACGAGGACGTCCGGGCCAATCGGCAAGCATCGGCTTCTCCGGCAACCTTCGATCGGCCTCGCTCTTGGGCACGCAGCTTAACGGTAGCAATACCTAGGTGAAAGGAACGTCCCCACCGAAATTCGCCTCTGGGGATCGCCGCACGAGGACGTCCGGGCCAATCGGCAAGCATCGGCTTCTCCGGCAACCTTCGATCGGCCTCGCTCTTGGCACGCAGCTTAACGCTAGGTGAAAGGAACGTCCCCACCGAAATTCGGGGATCGCCGCACGAGGACGTCCGGGCCAATCGGCAAGCATCGGCTTCTCCGGCAACCTTCGATCGGCCTCGCTCTTGGGCACGCAGCTTAACGGTAGCAATAACTAGGTGAAAGGAACGTCCCCACGAAATTCGCCTCTGGGGATCCGCACGAGGACGTCCGGGCCAATCGGCAAGCATCGGCTTCTCCGGCAACCTTCGATCGGCCTCGCTCTTGGGCACGCAGCTTAACGGTAGCAATAACTAGGTGAAAGGAACGTCCCCACCGAAATTCGCTCTGGGATCGCCGCACGAGGACGTCCGGCCAATCGGCAAGCATCGGCTTCTCCGGCAACCTTCGATCGGCCTCGCTCTTGGGCACGCAGCTTAACGGTAGCAATACTAGGTGAAAGGAACGTCCCCACCGAAATTCGCCTCTGGGGATCGCCGCACGAGGACGTCCGGGCCAATCGGCAAGCATCGGCTTCTCCGGCAACCTTCGATCGGCCTCGCTCTTGGGCACGCCTTAACGGTAGCAATACCTAGGTGAAAGGAACGTCCCCACCGAAATTCGCTCTGGGGATCGCCGCACGAGGACGTCCGGGCCAATCGGCAAGCATCGGCTTCTCCGGCAAATCGGCCTCGCTCTTGGGCACGCAGCTTAACGGTAGCAATACTAGGTGAAAGGAACGTCCCCACCGAAATTCGCCTCTGGGGATCGCCGCACGAGGACGTCCGGGCCAATCGGCAAGCATCGGCTTCTCCGGCAACCTTCGATCGGCCTCGCTCTTGGGCACGCAGCTTAACGGTAGCAATAACTAGGTGAAAGGAACGTCCCCACCGAAAATCGCCGCACGAGGACGTCCGGGCCAATCGGCAAGCATCGGCTTCTCCGGCAACCTTCGATCGGCCTCGCTCTTGGGCACGCAGCTTAACGGTAGCAATACTAGGTGAAAGGAACGTCCCCACCGAAATTCGCCTCTGGGGATCGCCGCACGAGGACGTCCGGGCCAATCGGCAAGCATCGGCTTCTCCGGCAACCTTCGATCGGCCTCGCTCTTGGGCACGCAGCTTAACGGTAGCAATACCTAGGTGAAAGGAACGTCCCCACCGAAATTCGCCTCTGGGGATCGCCGCACGAGGACGTCCGGGCCAATCGGCAAGCATCGGCTTCTCCGGCAACCTTCGATCGGCCTCGCTCTTGGGCACGCAGCTTAACGTAGCATACCTAGTGAAGGAACGTCCCCACCGAAATTCGCTCTGGGGATCGCCGCACGAGGACGTCCGGGCCAATCGGCAAGCATCGGCTTCTCCGGCAACCTTCGATCGGCCTCGCTCTTGGGCACGCAGCTTAACGGTAGCAATACCTAGGTGAAAGGAACGTCCCCACCGAAATTCGTCTCTGGGGATCGCCGCACGAGGACGTCCGGGCCAATCGGCAAGCATCGGCTTCTCCGGGCAACCTTCGATCGGCCTCGCTCTTGGGCACGCAGCTTAACGGTAGCAATACCTAGGTGAAAGGAACGTCCCCACCGAAATTCGTCTCTGGGATCGCCGCCACGAGGACGTCCGGGCCAATCGGCAAGCATCGGCTTCTCCGGCAACCTTCGATCGGCCTCGCTCTTGGGCACGCAGCTTAACGGTAGCAATACCTAGGTGAAAGGAACGTCCCCACCGAAATTCGCTCTGGGGATCGCCGCACGAGGACGTCCCGGGCCAATCGGCAAGCATCGGCTTCTCCGGCAACCTTCGATCGGCCTCGCTCTTGGGCACGCAGCTTAACGGTAGCAATACCTAGGTGAAAGGAACGTCCCCACCGAAATTCGCCTCTGGGGATCGCCG
This sequence comes from Yamagishiella unicocca, assembly GCA_003116995.1. NCBI lineage: Eukaryota > Viridiplantae > Chlorophyta > Chlorophyceae > Chlamydomonadales > Volvocaceae > Yamagishiella > Yamagishiella unicocca. The sequence continues at coordinate 1,244,906 of BDSL01000021.1, read as the reverse complement.
GCACGAGGACGTCCGGGCAATCGGCAAGGACGATCGGCATCTCCGGCAACCTTCATCGGCCTCGCTCTTGGGCACGCAGCTTAACGGTAGCAATACCTAGGTGAAAGGAACGTCCCCACCGAAATTCGCCTCTGGGGATCGGCCGCACGAGGACGTCCGGGCCAATCGGCAAGGCAGATCGGCTTCTCCGGCAACCTTCGATCGGCCTCGCTCTTGGGCACGCAGCTTAACGGTAGCAATACCTAGGTGAAAGGAACGTCCCCACCGAAATTCGCCTCTGGGGATCGCCGCACGAGGACGTCCGGGCCAATCGGCAAGCATCGGCTTCTCCGGCAACCTTCGATCGGCCTCGCTCTTGGGCACGCAGCTTAACGGTAGCAATAACTATGTGAAAGGAACGTCCCCACCGAAATTCGTCTCTGGGGATCGCCGCACGAGGACGTCCGGGCCAATCGGCAAGCATCGGCTTCTCCGGCAACCTTCGATCGGCCTCGCTCTTGGGCACGCAGCTTAACGGTAGCAATACCTAGGTGAAAGGAACGTCCCCACCGAAATTCGCTCTGGGGATCGCCGCACGAGGACGTCCGGGCCAATCGGCAAGCATCGGCTTCTCCGGCAACCTTCGATCGGCCTCGCTCTTGGGCACGCAGCTTAACGGTAGCAATACCTAGGTGAAAGGAACGTCCCCACCGAAATTCGCTCTGGGGATCGCCGCACGAGGACGTCCGGGCCAATCGGCAAGCATCGGCTTCTCCGGCAACCTTCGATCGGCCTCGCTCTTGGGCACGCAGCTTAACGGTAGCAATACCTAGGTGAAAGGAACGTCCCCACCGAAATTCGCCTCTGGGGATCGCCGCACGAGGACGTCCGGGCCAATCGGCAAGCATCGGCTTCTCCGGCAACCTTCGATCGGCCTCGCTCTTGGGCACGCAGCTTAACGGTAGCAATACCTAGGTGAAAGGAACGTCCCCACCGAAATTCGCCTCTGGGGATCGCCGCACGAGGACGTCCGGGCCAATCGGCAAGCATCGGCTTCTCCGGCAACCTTCGATCGGCCTCGCTCTTGGGCACGCAGCTTAACGGTAGCAATACCTAGGTGAAAGGAACGTCCCCACCGAAATTCGCTCTGGGGATCGCCGCACGAGGACGTCCGGGCCAATCGGCAAGCATCGGCTTCTCCGGCAACCTTCGATCGGCCTCGCTCTTGGGCACGCAGCTTAACGGTAGCAATACTAGGTGAAAGGAACGTCCCCACCGAAATTCGCCTCTGGGGATCGCCGCACGAGGACGTCCGGGCCAATCGGCAAGCATCGGCTTCTCCGGCAACCTTCGATCGGCCTCGCTCTTGGGCACGCAGCTTAACGGTAGCAATACCTAGGTGAAACGTACACGAAGTCCGCAACACGGCTCCCCACCGAATTCGCCTCTGGGGATCGCCGCACGAGGACGTCCGGGCCAATCGGCAAGCATCGGCTTCTCCGGCAACCTTCGATCGGCCTCGCTCTTGGGCACGCAGCTTAACGGTAGCAATACCTAGGTGAAAGGAACGTCCCCACCGAAATTCGCTCTGGGGATCGCCGCACGAGGACGTCCGGGCCAATCGGCAAGCATCGGCTTCTCCGGCAACCTTCGATCGGCCTCGCTCTTGGGCACGCAGCTTAACGGTAGCAATACCTAGGTGAAAGGAACGTCCCCACCGAAATTCGGCTCTGGGGATCGCCGCACGAGGACGTCCGGGCCAATCGGCAAGCATCGGCTTCTCCGGCAACCTTCGATCGGCCTCGCTCTTGGGCACGCAGCTTAACGGTAGCAATACCTAGGTGAAAGGAACGTCCCCACCGAAATTCGCTCTGGGGATCGCCGCACGAGGACGTCCGGGCCAATCGGCAAGCATCGGCTTCTCCGGCAACCTTCGATCGGCCTCGCTCTTGGGCACGCAGCTTAACGGTAGCAATACCTAGGTGAAAGGAACGTCCCCACCGAAATTCGGCTCTGGGGATCGCCGCACGAGGACGTCCGGGCCAATCGGCAAGCATCGGCTTCTCCGGCAACCTTCGATCGGCCTCGCTCTTGGGCACGCAGCTTAACGGTAGCAATACCTAGGTGAAAGGAACGTCCCCACCGAAATTCGCCTCTGGGGATCGCCGCACGAGGACGTCCGGGCCAATCGGCAAGCATCGGCTTCTCCGGCAACCTTCGATCGGCCTCGCTCTTGGGCACGCAGCTTAACGGTAGCAATACCTAGGTGAAAGGAACGTCCCCACCGAAATTCGCCTCTGGGGATCGCCGCACGAGGACGTCCGGGCCAATCGGCAAGCATCGGCTTCTCCGGCAACCTTCGATCGGCCTCGCTCTTGGGCACGCAGCTTAACGGTAGCAATACTAGGTGAAAGGAACGTCCCCACCGAAATTCGCCTCTGGGGATCGCCGCACGAGGACGTCCGGGCCAATCGGCAAGCATCGGCTTCTCCGGCAACCTTCGATCGGCCTCGCTCTTGGGCACGCAGCTTAACGGTAGCCTAGGTGAAAGGAACGTCCCCACCGAAATTCGCCTCTGGGGATCGCCGCACGAGGACGTCCGGGCCAATCGGCAAGCATCGGCTTCTCCGGCAACCTTCGATCGGCCTCGCTCTTGGGCACGCAGCTTAACGGGCTAGGTGAAAGGAACGTCCCCACCGAAATTCGCCTCTGGGGATCGCCGCACGAGGACGTATCGGCAGCATCCGGCAACCTTCGATGGGCACGCAGCTTAACGGTAGCAATACGTCCCCACCGAAATTCGCTGGGGATCTCCGGGCCAATCGGCAAGCATCGCTTCTCCGGCGATCGGCCTCGCTCTTGGGCACGCAGCTTAACGGTAGCAATCCTAGGTGAAAGGAACGTCCCCACCGAAAATCGCCGCACGAGGACGTCCGGGCCAATCGGCAAGGCTTCTCCGGCGAACAGCTTCGCAATCGGCCTCGCTCTTGGGCAATCGGCAAGCAGCTTCTCCGGCAACCTTCGATCGGCCTCGCTCTTGGGCACGCAGCTTAACGGTAGCAATAACTAGGTGAAAGGAACGTCCCCACCGAAATTCGCCTCTGGGGATCGCCGCACGAGGACGTCCGGGCCAATCGGCAAGCATCGGCTTCTCCGGCAACCTTCGATCGGCCTCGCTCTTGGGCACGCAGCTTAACGGTAGCAATAACTATGTGAAAGGAACGTCCCCACCGAAATTCGTCTCTGGGGATCGCCGCACGAGGACGTCCGGGCCAATCGGCAAGCATCGGCTTCTCCGGCAACCTTCGATCGGCCTCGCTCTTGGGCACGCAGCTTAACGGTAGCAATACCTAGGTGAAAGGAACGTCCCCACCGAAATTCGCCTCTGGGGATCGCCGCACGAGGACGTCCGGGCCAATCGGCAAGCATCGGCTTCTCCGGCAACCTTCGATCGGCCTCGCTCTTGGGCACGCAGCTTAACGGTAGCAATACCTAGGTGAAAGGAACGTCCCCACCGAAATTCGCCTCTGGGGATCGCCGCACGAGGACGTCCGGGCCAATCGGCAAGCATCGGCTTCTCCGGCAACCTTCGATCGGCCTCGCTCTTGGGCACGCAGCTTAACGGTAGCAATACCTAGGTGAAAGGAACGTCCCCACCGAAATTCGTCTCTGGGGATCGCCGCACGAGGACGTCCGGGCCAATCGGCAAGCATCGGCTTCTCCGGCAACCTTCGATCGGCCTCGCTCTTGGGCACGCAGCTTAACGGTAGCAATACCTAGGTGAAAGGAACGTCCCCACTGAAATTCGCCTCTCGGGATCGCCGCACGAGGACGTCCGGGCCAATCGGCAAGCATCGGCTTCTCCGGCAACCTTCGATCGGCCTCGCTCTTGGGCACGCAGCTTAACGGTAGCAATACCTAGGTGAAAGGAACGTCCCCACCGAAATTCGCCTCTGGGGATCGCCGCACGAGGACGTCCGGGCCAATCGGCAAGCATCGGCTTCTCCGGCAACCTTCGATCGGCCTCGCTCTTGGGCACGCAGCTTAACGGTAGCAATACCTAGGTGAAAGGAACGTCCCCACCGAAATTCGTCTCTGGGGATCGCCGCACGAGGACGTCCGGGCCAATCGGCAAGCATCGGCTTCTCCGGCAACCTTCGATCGGCCTCGCTCTTGGGCACGCAGCTTAACGGTAGCAATAACTATGTGAAAGGAACGTCCCCACCGAAATTCGTCTCTGGGGATCGCCGCACGAGGACGTCCGGGCCAATCGGCAAGCATCGGCTTCTCCGGCAACCTTCGATCAGCCTCGCTCTTGGGCACGCAGCTTAACGGTAGCAATACCTAGGTGAAAGGAACGTCCCCACCGAAATTCGCCTCTGGGGATCGCCGCACGAGGACGTCCGGGCCAATCGGCAAGCATCGGCTTCTCCGGCAACCTTCGATCGGCCTCGCTCTTGGGCACGCAGCTTAACGGTAGCAATACCTAGGTGAAAGGAACGTCCCCACCGAAATTCGCCTCTGGGGATCGCCGCACGAGGACGTCCGGGCCAATCGGCAAGCATCGGCAACCTTCGATCGGCCTCGCTCTTGGGCACGCAGCTTAACGGTAGCAATACCTAGGTGAAAGGAACGTCCCCACCGAAATTCGCCTCTGGGGATCGCCGCACGAGGACGTCCGGGCCAATCGGCAAGCATCGGCTTCTCCGTCAACCTTCGATCGGCCTCGCTCTTGGGCACGCAGCTTAACGGTAGCAATACCTAGGTGAAAGGAACGTCCCCACCGAAATTCGCCTCTGGGGATCGCCGCACGAGGACGTCCGGGCCAATCGGCAAGCATCGGCTTCTCCGGCAACCTTCGATCGGCCTCGCGTTTGGGCACGCAGCTTAACGGTAGCAATACCTAGGTGAAAGGAACGTCCCCACCGAAATTCGCCTCTGGGGATCGCCGCACCAGGACGTCCGGGCCAATCGGCAAGCATCGGCTTCTCCGGCAACCTTCGATCGGCCTCGCTCTTGGGCACGCAGCTTAACGGTAGCAATAACTATGTGAAAGGAACGTCCCCACCGAAATTCGTCTCTGGGGATCGCCGCACGAGGACGTCCGGGCCAATCGGCAAGCATCGGCTTCTCCGGCAACCTTCGATCGGCCTCGCTCTTGGGCACGCAGCTTAACGGTAGCAATACCTAGGTGAAAGGAACGTCCCCACCGAAATTCGCCTCTGGGGATCGCCGCACGAGGACGTCCGGGCCAATCGGCAAGCATCGGCTTCTCCGGCAACCTTCGATCGGCCTCGCTCTTGGGCACGCAGCTTAACGGTAGCAATACCTAGGTGAAAGGAACGTCCCCACCGAAATTCGCCTCTGGGGATCGCCGCACGAGGACGTCCGGGCCAATCGGCAAGCATCGGCTTCTCCGGCAACCTTCGATCGGCCTCGCTCTTGGGCACGCAGCTTAACGGTAGCAATACCTAGGTGAAAGGAACGTCCCCACTGAAATTCGCCTCTCGGGATCGCCGCACGAGGACGTCCGGGCCAATCGGCAAGCATCGGCTTCTCCGGCAACCTTCGATCGGCCTCGCTCTTGGGCACGCAGCTTAACGGTAGCAATACCTAGGTGAAAGGAACGTCCCCACCGAAATTCGCCTCTGGGGATCGCCGCACGAGGACGTCCGGGCCAATCGGCAAGCATCGGCTTCTCCGGCAACCTTCGATCGGCCTCGCTCTTGGGCACGCAGCTTAACGGTAACAATAACTAGGTGAAAGGAACGTCCCCACCGAAATTCGCCTCTGGGGATCGCCGCACGAGGACGTCCGGGCCAATCGGCAAGCATCGGCTTCTCCGGCAACCTTCGATCGGCCTCGCTCTTGGGCACGCAGCTTAACGGTAGCAATACCTAGGTGAAAGGAACGTCCCCACCGAAATTCGCCTCTCGGGATCGCCGCACGAGGACGTCCGGGCCAATCGGCAAGCATCGGCTTCTCCGGCAACCTTCGATCGGCCTCGCTCTTGGGCACGCAGCTTAACGGTAGCAATACCTAGGTGAAAGGAGCGTCCCCAGCTATCCTGTTAGTCGGAAATACGATTGGGAGCATGCTCCAATTCAGTCGCATTTCCGACTGGCAGCATGCTCCCACGTAACTTGCCTATTTCGCGCACCTAGCCAATGCGACCCATGGGCCGTTTCGGAACCGATACGACGGTCATGAAGCGTGCAATGACAACGACACGTTGCACATGCAGCTTCTCGAGCCCTAGCTCTACCAGTATTGAAGAGAATGTCACAGCGCCAGCACAAACGTCAGGCTAACGATCACCTGCTGTTGAGTAGCAGGCTGCTACACGCCACAGGGCCGGACGATATAGTTTTTGCTGGCGTCTTTGAAAAGCACGTGAATGAGTTTGACATATACGCATCAAAGCACGCCAAGAGGTCACCAGATTGGACCCGGTGGCTGATTCAGCTCGCGCAGCCGCTCGCAACCGAACACCTCACTGAGACGCCTGTGCCGCCGGGTAGCGTGCAAGTGCGTATATCGGACAGCACGTACGGCCTCAATGAGAGTGTGGTTAATGACGCAAAGCGCAATCGGACGCGGCGCTGGGGCCGGTACGAGGACGACGTGCGCAAACACATACGAGGACGACGTGTGCAAACATGTACGAGGACGACGTGCGCAAACATGTACGAGAGCAAGGCGAGGCCAAGCCCTTCCTGGGGTACATTCTCTCCGTTGGTACTGATGGTGCAACCAAGACCATCCTCGGCTGGCAGCGTGCGCTGGCCATGTTCTCCAGCAGAACCTGGGTGCAGCAATTCGAGCGGTACGTCATGGAAGCACGTGGAGGGGCTTCGATCGGTGCACGTGTTTAGGGAAAAGCAAGGGCGGTACCAAGTCCCCCCTCTCCGCGCGCTCCCTCGTTTTTTGCGGGCACGCAGTTCGCAGTGGACCGGTTCCACTGGGGGAACCACGTCAGCTGCTCACATGCGTACAACCTGTCGCTGTTCCCCGGACTCGCGCACATTAACTCGGAGGTGGCGGAGCAGGTCAACCGTGAGCTACGACCGTTTAAATCGATGCTCAGTCAGATGACGCAGGCCAATTTCATGACATGCATGCGGCTGGCGCTCCACCACCGGAACAGCGCGCGTGTTGATGCGCTGACTCGACGAATGGAGTACGTACGTCAGCTCGACGGCCTCGCGGCCGGTCCGGGACAGTGATGGCGGGCATCGGGACTTGACAGTTCAAGGGCCATGGACGGACTGACGTGGCAGCACGTGTGTGACGTTCAGTGGAAGGGGGAGGGGGAGCGGCTACAGCTGTGTTTCAACCGGCAAGTGGCGTTGAGTATAACTGACTGTGTGACACTGTCTCGTGATAACGAATGAATTAGGGGGCTCATTGACATGCATGGTTGTAACGCGGGGCTTTTCGTGTGGTGCTCAAAAGTGGTTGCATCCCTGCACCAGGATTGACCCGCTGTCCTGCGAGACAGAGCCCGTTCATGTCGAGAATGAGATGCTTATGACCCACACGGTACCAGGCCACGCGTACGTCCGTGTGGTTCGTACGACAGGCGCCACTCCAGCCGTCCATTACCACAACCAACCAGCATAATGAATCTGAATCGTTCAGTTTGCCAACACCGTGGCGCCGTGTCAGACAGTGAGAGCGTTGCTAGGCTGCGCATCGTCGTACACGCCGCTGGGCCATCATCGTACACGCCGCTGGGCCATCATCGTACACGCCGCTGGGCCAGGCCCTGGCGACGGCGGGTGCTGCTGCAGCGGCCCGTGTCGCCCAACCCCAAACCCCAGCCGCCACCCCCGCTCCAGCCCGCCAGGCCGCCACCCCCGTGCTCAGATGCCGCGTTCGCTGTACGATCCCGTCCCGGCGCTACAAAGCAGATGTGACGCCCCGAAGCCGCCCACATTACATAACTCAATCGCGCATTGGCAGGGCGCCGGTCGCCGCTTTCCGCCATCCTAGGCTGTGTAGTACGCTGTAAGTGACTTATGAAAGAGGCAGGTCGTGGAATAGGTAGAAAAGGCCGCGCGGCGCCTGGCTGCAAGTTACAATCCGCGCGGCCGGTGGCCGCGCGAGGCGCGAGTTCCGCAGGCGTCCTATGGGCGTTGTAAATATTAAAGATTGATCACTATGGCAGCTGTGCGCTGCGCCAGGTGCTATGTATTGTGATTTGCAGCACATGCGAATTGCAATTCGCGTTGGATGAAATTCGGCGGGAGTACGGCCGACTTTCAACCCGGATTTCCGATGAAATCCGGCGAATTGCGGGCACATGAGGGGCCTCCACCTAGCACGTGCATTTGGTAACTGCCATGTCTACACCTATGCCCGTGATGAAAAGGACCATACTGTAGTGCATGGACTGTGTATGGACAGTGTATAGACGCACCACCAGCCACCATGCTCCCACCATGCTCCCATTGATTCCTCGCATCAACGGACGATCTTGCCATCCCAAAACCTTACTTCAAGCAGGCCTGACCTACCGCGACCGTGGCAGCATCTGTCCGGACCGGTATAAGGCCCACTGTTGCGGGAGCATGTTTTGATCACTAACATGCTCCCACCATGCTCCCACCATGCTCCCATCGATTCCTCGCGCCAACCGCCCATCATGCTGTCCCGAGATTTTTCGTCAAATTTTCCCTAACCTACAGCGACCGTTGAAGCACCAGTCTGGACCAGTATCTAGTCCACTGTTTACAGGAGCATTTTTTTGATTACTAACATGCTCCCACCATGCTCCCACCAATTCCTCGCGCCAACCGCCTATCTTGTTTTCCCCAGCCTTTCCTCAAATTATCCTGGACCTACTGTGGCAGTCGCGGCACCAGTCTGGACCAGTATCCAGTCCACAGTGTATGGGAGCATTTTTTTTATCATTAACATGCCCCCACCATGCTCCCATCAATTCCTTGCGCCAACCGCCTATCTTGTTTTCCCCAGCCTATCCTCTAATTATCCCGGACCTACTGCGACTGTCGTAGCATCTGTCTGGACCAGTACGTATCAGGCCCACTGTTGCAGGAGCATCTTTTGTCATTGGCATCCGTTCTGGTTGTCACGACACACAGCTCCAGAGGCCGCCTGGCTGCCGGACGCGGCACCGACGCGCGTGCGTCGGCTCTTGGGTGAAGAGAGCGAAAAGACTGCCGGACACGGCTGAGCAATCAACACACTGTGACGTGCAAGGTGTGGATGCTGTTTAGAGAATGGACGGAGGTACGCACTAGTCTTACAGCGATGTGTCAGTACAGGGCTGTTCCTTCCAGACTTTGTTAGTTTGTGGCGACAAACTCCGCTGCCTGGGCATTCCAGGCAGCGGGCCTAGGTGCGCTCCCGAACGTGGCTAACTGCCATCCCTGGAGCACATCTACCCTTGCTGCCGACACATGCACATGTGTCCGTTGGCTTCACATCTACTGCAACAATAGTATTACTACCGTAATTACCGGCAATCAAAGCCATGTAACCACATCTACCAGACGACGCTAACCGCAGGGCGCAACTCATGCCCTTAGCGTACGGCAACTAACGCACTCTGTCACCTGTCATCCGCCTCCTGACAGCTGTCACAACATCCAATCCATGACACCTGTCACAACCCACTTCTACCTACCCTTTCCTACTATCGTTCATGCCGGCGCTGGGGCATGACAGCTGTCATGCCCCACAGCAGGCTTCGGCCGTAGGAGGAAAGTGATGGGGATGGTGAGGAATGACAGATGTCAGGGAATTGGGTGTCGTGACAGCTGTCAGGGGGCAGGGGTGGAGGTTCAAATCTGAGATGACCAGGTGTAACACTTCCCCCCACAACCAAGTGTGGGGGTCACACGCACGCGGTTGTTCCGAGCGTACTCACACACAAACCCAAGACAGACAACACCTCGTACCCCACAAGGCAGCCTGAGGCGCAGGCTGCGGCAAAAACAACCTCTCGCTCGTGATCGTTGAGTAGGCATCGAGCCAGGCCCAACCGAGAGGAAAAAAGCCGCACATTGGACGCAGGCGTTGGCGGGCGGCCCTCCGTGCTATGATGCTCCTGCCCCAACCCCTATGGGGTGAAGGCAATCCTGCCTGACAACGTTCCCTGCTAAACGCGCCAAACCCCACCCGGTGTCTCGTACCAGGCTGGTCTCTCTTGCTACGAACCCGCCAGCATGCGCTTGGCACGCATGAGGGTGAGCTCCTCCTCTTCCCCGGTGGACCATTGCACTAAGAAGTAGCGCGGCCTAGCAATCGCACCCCGGAACCGCAGTGTCCCGTGTCGTACAACTACTGGCCCTCTCCGGCCCCCGCTTTCCAACTGCTGAACACGCTGCCCGTGCAGCCCCTCAGCTTCCAAATCCAACTTCCGCGTCGAAGCTCGCGGGAAAAGCACCTTGCCGATGCATGGCTCCACTGGTTGCGGCGCCTGTGGCGGCGCCTCTTGTTCCTCCTGCCGAAGGCGTTGGCATTGTGGACAGCTCCAGGCTCCTGGCGGGGCAACGCTGAGCGGCGGCGTCAAGCAGCTCAGGTGCCACCCGGTGTTGCAGTGATCACAGAGAAGCATGCGTGCCTCGTCGTGTGGTGAACCGCAAACCTCGCACTGCAGGTCCCGCGACGGACGGAACAGTCGCGGGTCTACAATGGGATCAACTTCCAGGTGGCAAGGCAAAAGCTGCTCGACACGGCGCCTGACACGGGCACCGTCCCGACCGATGAGTACTGCAACGCCCAGCGGCCCAACTGACTCGACCCGCAGTATGTTGTCGTACTGTGGAAACTGCAGGGTGTTGGTAACGCTGCCGCGTCGGACGTACACGTAGTCGCCGGGCTTGTGTACGACAGGCTTGGCAAGATATCGCCCGGTGCGAACCGCTGAGTAGCGCAGCGTGTCACGGTGCTGCGCCACCAACAGGTTGCTGGCTGCTGCCGGGTAGGCCTGGCGGACCCAGTCCGCGCGCGCCAGTAGGGAATCAGCTGCCGCTGCGATGTTGTCAAAGTCGATGGGAGACTCTAGGCGCTCACGAACCGCCAGACACGGTAATCTCTTCAACGAATAATAATGCATCTCGTAGCTAGCCTGCCATAACAGATACCTCCTATCGGGGTTAAGGGCTTCAGCGCCCGTGCACCGTTGACTTGACTTAGGCGTGATTTGCGTGATGTCGTTTCGCTGTGCTGTGCTATGCAACTCGTCGCCGTAATGGACAGCACGTTAGTGCTTACGATCCTAATCCACAAGCACAAACTATGGCATAGCCAAGAGATCAAAGGCGGCATCCTCTGTCGTTCGTCACGACCAATCATATTCTAGTCTACTTCCGTAGCTGGTTATACCTATCACAATAAATAACTTCTAGAAACACTCTTTATGATAATCGGCTCCATTGTTAGCGAGCAAGCGCAAATCATGGCGACTTGTGAATGCTGTCGAGTGGAACTTTGATGTTATACAGGTCGACAGATATGCAGGTCACGTTAGTACTCAGATGTACCAAAATTCATCAAGGCGCAACCCTGCGATTCGCGCAGTTATGTCAGCGCGAAGGCACTAGCGTTACCAATAGGACAGCACGGTTCATGGGCATACCGCTAGGACTATATGTGTTGCTGTCCTTGTCAGTAGTAAGCAAATGGAGCTTCGCCGTTGCGGGCGGTGGCAACAGCAGCAGCTCAGGCAAGGCGTCTGTCTTTGAGGGCTACGCAGCAATATGCGCGGTCGGCAAGGACGAGGACCGCTACGTGCGGGAATGGGTTGAGTACCACAAGTGCCTCGGTGAGTCGGTGGGTGTGGCTGCGAGAGTGGGCGGGGTGGACAAGCTGACGGCCCAGGGCGGTCGCCCGGTCGGGGTGATGATGGGTGCTGCCATCTGCACGGGTGGTCGTGCAGTCTTGCGCCCCTTGCAGCGGATCCTCCCCTTGTTCCACCTGTCCGGGGCAAGGGATGTGGGGTGCGTGAGACCTTCTGGAGTGGAAATGGTGTCGTGCTGGAGCGACTTTTTGACGGCCCTGTCCCGGACTGCCGCATTGCAGCCCAGCAGCTCTTGCACCAGTCTGCACGCCAGGTCCCCACCTCATCTCTTCGCCCCATTTTTGCGACGCCTTTGCGTAGTGTGCAATGCATTGTTCCGAATGAAGTAGTACAGTGCACTACGCTGTAGCGTTGCCAATCAACTTCTGGAGCGAGCACCGGCTTTCCGTGAGCCCCCCAGCGGACCCGACAGCCGACATGTATGGAGCTATCCCGGACACATCGCGCGCAAATACGTCCTTTGGATTCATGCTTGGAGACGCTCAATCCGATGGTGTGGCACAGCTAACCAACCCTTACCTCTCCCCTCCAGGGTTATCACGTATCTACTTGTACGACCATGGCAGCAAGGTAGCCATGTACGACCACATAACCGACCACATAACCGACGGCTTCGTCCGCTACACACACTTCACCGGGCACCACCAGCGCTTCAGCCGCAACAATCGGCCCACCAGCTTGGACCTGTTCTTACGGACGGCCCAGGGATACGCCTACCGCGACTGTGTTAGGTGAGGGGCCGGACCGGAGACGACGCACCCGGGCGCCACCAAGCCACCAAAGCCCGTTTTTGTCATGCCTCGCGTCTACGCCCTTGTTTGCCTGGCTCTGCGTTTCCTGTTCTTCAGCTTGACATCCATCGCACAGAAACCCGGTAACCGCTCGCTCGCGCTCTTGCCGCCACCGCCACTATCGCCACCACCGCCACTGTCACCACCACCGCCACCGCCGCCACTATCGCCACTGTCACCACTATCGCCACCGCCGCCACTATCGCCACCACCGCCACTATCGCCACCACCGCCACTATCGCCACCACCGCCACTATCGCCATCGCCGCCACTGTCACCACCACCGCCACTATCGCCATCGCCACCACCATCACCGCTGCCGCCGCCATATCTGCCATTCGTCTCCCCCCTGCAGGAAGCACCGCAAGAAGCACACCTTCCTGGGCTTCATCGACCTCGACGAGTTCCTGGTCTTCATGGACGATAAGATCACAAACGTGCAGCAGCTCCTACAGCCGTACGAGTCGTACGCAGGACTTGCCGTACATTGGATTGTCGTCGGTCCCAATAACCACACGACACGGCCCGACGGGCCCGTGCTTAGCAGGTGCGCTTTCCGCGCTGCTGAGGCCGTGAGAGGGCCCTGTTGTGACAAGGCACTCGGGGCTTGCTCCTGGTTTCTAGTTTTGCCCCTACAGCACCACCTCCTGGGACAAGCAGGGGTGCAAGGGCAGGACGCGTCCGCCAGTCTGAGTCCGGCGGACGCCCAACGGGTCACTGGGTCTGGGCCCTGGTTCCTCCCTTGGGAGCTGCACACAAGAGCTTCCAGGCTTCCGGCGCGCCAGTGTTGCATTGCTTACAATTGGAGAGGAGGACTGGCGGCGGCGAGCAAGGGGGGCCAGTATCTGTGTTTCTCCGCCCGGTTGCTCGGTCGCACTGGTTGCGGCAGCCCTACCTGATCTGCATATGGCCCCGACACATACCAGCACCACCGCTAACTGGTTCCTTCGCGCAGCCGCCAAGTGGCCGCGTGACATCTTACTTGTGGCCAGAAGCGCACGAGCAGCCACACAGCCGCCGTGCATGCCAAACATCGCAATGACGCATCGCCCACCCGTCGCCCAGACTAAGCAGCGGGGGAGAGGAGACCCACCACCTGCCCCTCGCGCACACGAGGATCCCCGTTGAATCCCGACCGAACCGCCGGCCGCAGCGCACGTTCCCGCTGCAACAACGCTCACCTCGCCGCGTAATGCCTGCCTTGTTCACCGCGTAATGCCTGTCTTGCATCATCCATCTATCCACACCTCTTATGTATCATTCGCCTCACCCCGCAAGGTTCTGCTCTTGCGGTTATTCAGTAGCTCTGTCCCCGCACCTACATCGACGTCGTGGGCGCCAAATGAGGAAGGAATGCCGCCAGAGAGCCGTGGTAGCATTCAGTGCAATGTGGCCACGTGCCAGAGGGAACAGCCCCTGCTTCATCAGTGTACTTCTCAAGGCACCTGGTGCCAGGATATCTGTGTCACGTGTAAGGGCCCGCTACCCTTCCCACGCAACCTGCAGGCCCGTCAGCCATGTTGGAGGCACTGCCCGAGCGCCTTGCTACTTCGAAGACCGCCGAATTTCCCTGCATTGCTCGGCGTCCTGGGTGTCGCTTATTTGCGCTTATTTGCATCAATGGTTTCCCTGGCACCGCCACCACCAGCACCCTGCCTGCCGCCTTCCCCACTTGCGCAACCACCCCGACCAGGTCGTGGACCTGCCAACCACACGCCCGCTACAAAAACGAACCCACACGTGCCAGCACGTGTACCCTGCAAAAATATGCCTGCCTTGAGCCGACGACTTCTCTTTCTCCCTTTCTGGTTCACTTTTGCAACCAAGCTGATCCCCTCACATCCGTCCTCTGGACCTCAATCCCCACATTCCCCTTCCCTGCCACGCCCGCGCTCCCTCGCTCTCCAGTTACACCACCTGCATGCGCCGAGGCGCCTTCGACCATCGACAGTTCAAGACCTTCGCCAACACCGCCGCCCAGCCCGTCATGTGCAACCCGCACCGGCTCAAGCTGAAAAAGCCCGATGCCGTACGACACCCGTACATGGTGGACGAGCTGAAGTCCAAGATAAAGCTGGGCGCAAAGAACGAGCCCACGCATACCCGCGCAGCCGTGTACCATTTCGCGACTCGCTCCAGGGAGGACTTTGAAGCCAAGCTGCGCCGCGGCGGCGGGGCGGGGGTGAAGCGCAAGCGGGACTTCTTCGACTACGCGCAACGCAAGGCAATCCACAACTGCACAGAGCCGCTGGAGATGCAGCGCCGGCTGTGTCCGGCGACGGCGGAGGGAAGAGCCGCCGGCGGGCTGGAGGCTTCGGGCGCGGCGGCTACGTCCTGACGGCGAAAGCAGGCGGCGAAGGGCCGGGCAAAGGCCCCGTTGAACGGACCAACACCATATTGACGGCTGAGAGATGGAAAGCCATGGCGGCTGTGGCTGTGGCGCCTCACTGGGCTCCGCCCTGTGCTCCTTGCTGGGCTCCTCAGGCGGGCGGCCGGGCAATTCCGCAAGGCCAGTGTATAACTCATTTGTGCCACTTCTCTCGGTGCTGCCGACGCCACTCATGGAGCGCACCGTACGACGTCTGCGGGCTGCTGCAACCCGGATGGCCTGGAGGCGAAGGCAGCGCAATCCCAGCGGACTCGCCGGTGAAGGCGAGCGCGGCAATTGCGAATCATGCTGACGCCGCCGCCGCGAGGACGGATCAGAAGCCATTGCGTCAGCAGCCTCAGCTGGCCGGCCCCACGGCTCGCCCTTATTATGTCAACCGCCAACCGCTGTAACGGCCTCGGCAGGTGCTCACGCAGCTCCTCCTCCACCACCTGTGGAACCACTCGCGACACGTGCTGCTGCTACAATGAACCTGCACCCGCTGCTGCTGCTACATTGAACCTGGACCTGCTGCATTGGACCTGGACCCAACCGAATGTGCTGCCAGGCGTGGCAGCGCCCTGGGCTGCAGCGCCCTCGTGTGGTGTCTTGTCGCGAGCACTCTCTCGCTGCCCCCGCCGCCTTAATGCGACGCCTCACAGTGCGGTGCCCCTGAGCCTCAAGTCCGGCTCATGGCCGGCTCACTGCGCTCCCTGGGGCTGGCTCGCGGAGTTGAGGTGATAGTTGAGGCGCTCCGTCAACTGCGCCTCCGTCAGCGCCCCTTCGAAGCGGAAGACAATTTTGCCGCGCACGAACAGCGCAATGGTGGGTAGCGCCTGGAGGGTGGGATAGCGCGGGAACGGGGAGTGGGCCGGTTAAGGCAGCGGAGGAAAGGAGACGAGAGGCGAGGGTGGGGACGCATTGTACTGAGGAGGTGGCGCGCGACTGGCAAGACTGCGACTGGAGGAGCGAGTGGAGGAGCGAGTGGAGGAGCGAGTGGAGGAGTGCGTGGGTGCCCCGCGAGTGCGTGGACACGGACACGGGGATGAGGCGGACCGGTGGCTTCAGGCAGCTGAGCGGCCCCAGAGCAAATAAGCAACCGCACGGTAGTGAGAGTGCACCGAGCATGTCCGCCTTGCGCACGTTTGCAGGAAACTGGACGGCCCCGGTTCTAGTTCCAGATCCTGGTTGCTGCTGATGAGAGATTACTTGGGACGTCGTGGGCGGGGTTGGCTCCCGAATCATACCTAGGTTTACGACACTTGACTTGCGTGCATACGTGCAGGGCGTGTTCAATGGTGCAGGGCGCTGGAATATTGGCGGGTGGAAGATCTCTTGCTTTGAAGTAAACGTACATGTGCGGAGCGGTTAGGATGTTTTTACTACTGCACTAACATGTAGAGCCATGCAGCGCGTTTTAGGTTGGGAAGACAGCGGCGCTGCGTGACGGCGCGCCCCCAAGAGCACCGCGTGTAGCATTCTCGTGCAACAGTCTCAGGTTGTTCCTCTTTGCCACGCGCACGAGATTGTCGCTCTTTGCCAGCATCAATAACGAGGCGGTGGCTTTCTCAGCGCCTGTCACTCCTGGATACAGTACTCCTTGGTTAATGTTGGCTCATCTCGGTGGCGGAGGCTCCAAAGCATGACTGGGCACAGCCGGTAGGCGTTCGGTTTTGCACAGTTTGTTCATGTAAGTTACTGTTATAGTGGGCTCCGGACCCGAACGTAACGCAATCGGGCAGGGGCACATCGCCTCACGCTGGGTGATGATAGTTGCTGCGACGAACTGCATCTTTTTTGACTGCCCATTATCGTGAGATGGGTGCGTACGCAGGCATGATACCGGTACTCAGTGTACTGGCCTGGGACTCAAGTCCGCTAGACACTTGCTGTGCATGCATGCTGTACACAAAAACGTGAGGAAACGGGGACCGCGGCTTGGGCTTGAGCAGCGACATCCGTGCCCCTCCAAACTGTTCAGCCGGACCTAAGCCGGATCTACACGAGTGCTACGACCCCAGGACCTGTTCACGTAAGGCCGTCCCCTAGCCTGATAGGCATCCACAGGGCCCAGACAACTTGAGTGTAGGCATCCACAGGGCCCAGACAACTTGAGTGCAATGTGGTCACACGCGTGCGCCTGAACAACCTAGGACGCCTGTGTAAACCTCTCCTTCTACCGGTATTCCGTCAGTGTATCGGTCACCGGGTTTCCTCGCTGCTCCTATCCGAAACCAGCCCGACCGCACCTGCACTCTGTGCTGGCTGGCGACCGCCGGGTACTTGTCGGTGTCGATCTTGACCACCTGCACCCTCCCCTTGAGCTTTGATGCGACGGCAGACAGCACCGGACTCATCATCTGGCAGGGTCCACACCTGAGACCGGGATGAGGAGCACGGCGATGAGGGCTGGGTGGGTCGTTCCAAGGGCGGGATCGATGGGGAGGGCATGGGCGCGTGGGTGCAATGGGAACACCGTCATTGTCGCCTGTTCTGCAAGCAGGCGCCCTCGAAGGATATTGCGGCAGGCGAATCATGGGCGAGGTCCGTAAAGTTAACAAAAGGAAGGTGTAGTGACGGGTTGCGTAAGGGGTCCGGATGCTGGACGAAACGAATGCCATGGGAGCCCGCCCGTTCCTCGGTCGCCCTCACCACGTGGCGTAGAAGTCAACCAGCAGTGGTACTTCTGATCGGTTCAGCATATCATCAAAGGACTCAAACTGCTGCTTCTGGGCTGACGTCACAGTGCGCCGCAACCAGGGCTGCGCTGGCGGCAGCAGCGGAGTTGCACGTCGCGTTCCTCGTCCAGATTGGGCAGGTGTGATGCCGCGTGCAATGCGGCTTGACGCAAGTACCGCCATTTCAATCTCTTCTAGAAGAATGCGGGTGGTTACCGGAAGCTAGCGCGACGGACTGGAATCGGGCTTTTGGTAGCTGCGATGGTGTAGAAGGACTTTGCATAGGCTTGACTACTCAAGTTAGGGCGTGAACGTAGTCAATTGCGCACGACAAGAACCGAACAACATTTGGGCCGTACAAAAGGTCCGAGCTCCGAGGCGTCGATCTGCCAACCAAATTCGCTCTGCAGTACGCACACAGCCGGGTGAAGCGGTAGCTGCAGCACTTTTGCAATATAAATAGGCTATTCCGTATATTGGCGTACTTTTCTTTGAATTTGAAAGGCACCTGAACAGGTAATTCCTTTAGTGTTACAACGTTTTACATTTTCCTTGGTCTAGGCCTGCCGTTTTCGCAGTTCATGCGCCTCTTGGATCGTCTAGACCGTACAAGCCTCAGCATGTACACCATACTATAGGGGACAGAGAAGAGACAGCGGAGAGCGGCGTTGACAACTGTTTGCACCGTGAAAGGTGAGCGCACAGGCATTCGTACTCGACCACGTCTTATCTATGTAAATGGAGCATAGCATTTGTGAAAGCGAACGGCCGCCGTTGCCATCACCTGGGAAACACACATATACCCTGCACCACCTCTCTCACACTGCTACCTCCATTCATCCTCGCGCCATGCAAGGGCGCCCTCCTTCCAAAACGCACACCTGCCTTGACGTTGGTCCCCTACGGCCCCACGCTGGCAGCCGCCGCGTGCCAACCCGGCAGTGCTCCCCCTGTCGGTCCTCCCTCCCTCCCTGGACTTGGTTCCCGCCACACCATGCATGCAATTAACCACCTCCTCACCCAGGCCCCCATACCAATGGCAGCACACAACGGCAACACCGTCCACGCCCCTATAGGCCCCTGCTACTGCCGCCCTCTGGCGGAGGCTGCGAGCGACCGCGGCCGGCGCCCCAGCACCTCACGCAGCCGCTACTGCCACCTGCGGCGCCCTGATGGTGCGAGGGCTGCCAGGCCGATGTAGGACGGATTTGGTGATCGTGGTGCTGGTGCTGGAGCTGGTGCTGCCGCTCTGCTGGCCGCTGATGCAGCAGGGCCGCCAGATTGGTGTCGCTGCGCAGGCGCTCAGCAGGGGTAGCAGCCGCAGCGGGCTGAGCGCCGCAGGCGCGCGCAATGGTGGCTACAGCGCACTGTGTGTGGTGGGCAAGAACGAGAATCGCTACGTGCGGGAGTGGGTCGAGTACCACAAGTGCCTCGGTGGGTGGGGCGTGGGGAAGGTAGGGTGGAGGGTGGGGAAGGGCCGGGGGAGGGTTCGAGGGAGACCGGGGGAGGGTGGGGAAGGGCCGGAGGAGGGTGGGGAAGGGCCGGGGGAGGGTGGGGAAGGGCCGGGGGGCGGGGGGAGGGTTGCGTAAAAGAACCTGTGGAGGGGGTGGAAGGGATGATGGAGGGTGGGGAAGGGCCGGAGGAGGGTGGGGAAGGGCCGGAGGAGGGTGGGGAAGGGCCGGAGGAGGGTGGGGAAGGGCCGGGGGAGGGTGGGGAAGGGCCGGGGGAGGGTGGGGAAGGGCCGGGGGAGGGTGGGGAAGGGCCGGGGGAGGGTGGGGAAGGGCCGGGGGGGCGGGTGGAGGGTTGCGTAAAATAACCTGTGGAGGGGGGGAAGGGATGATGGAGGGTGGGGAAGGGCCGGTGTGGGGCGGGGAAGGGCCGCTGTGGGGTTGGGAAGGGCCGGTGGTGGGTGGTGAAGGGGCGGCGGAGGGGGGCCTGCTGGCTCTGCAGCGGGCGCTGTGTGCCATGACATCAACGCGGGTGCGCTCGGGGCAGCATCGCGCCTCTCAGGTTACCGCATCGCCAGTGCTTGGCGCTGCGCTGCGTCCGCCGCCGCCCGCTGCACCGCCTCCAGGGAGGAGCTCCTGGCGGCCGCCTGCGCTTAAGGGTTTACGGGAAGGCAATTGCCTTTTCATCACCCGTCCATCCAGCCCGTCTCGCGACGCCCGCAACCTCGACCACCACCGCCACCACGACCACCACCACCGCCACCACGACCACCACCACCGCCACCACACACACACACACACACACCGCCGCAGCTCAGCATACTTAAAACACACACCGCCCCCGCCGCCGCCACCTTGATCCCTCGCAGGCTTCTCCCGCATCTACCTGTACGACCACAACAGCACCGTGCCCATGTGGGGCGACCTGCAGGACCATATCTTCTCCGGCTTCGTGTCGTACACCAACTTTAGCGCAGCGCATACCAAGTTCAAGGACGGCTACACTTCCGACATAGACCGCTTCATGGCCACGGTGCAGGGCCAGGCGTACAAGGACTGCGTGGATCGTTTCGGCAGCAGCCACACCTTCTTGGGCTTCGTCGACATAGACGAGTTCCTGGTTGTGTACGACGAGTCGATACGGAACGTGGACGAGCTGCTGCGCGACTACGAGCGCTTCCCCGGCTTGTCCATCTACTGGATATTGATGGGCAGCAGCGGTCACGTGATGCGGCCCGCAGCCAACGTGGTAGACTCCTACACCGCATGCTTACCGAAAAAACACAATTTCAACACTCAGGTGAGGCACATCAGGGGATCTGGAATTTCATGGATCTGGGGTTTTCACGGATCTGGGATTTTGCGGATCTGGATTTTCAACCCCGCAGGTGAGTGCATTCCGGGGACGGATGTTTCACGTTCGGTGCTCTCTATGTTTAGGTGCGGAGAGAATGGCCGGGGGTGGAGGCGGTACGGAAGCGGGAAGGCGATGCCTGTGGGTTGGGCCGGAGGGGCATGGGTGGGCGCAAGTAGGTGCGCTAGGTGTGGCACTGGGGCAGTGGTGGTTGGCCGCGTACGACGCGGCTGTAACCAGCAGCCAAGAGTATTGCAAAATTACCATGGGCGTCCAAGGAGCCAGGAACGTCAGTTCGCTATGTACGACCAAGGCAATCCAAAGACAGCAGACGCTTGCACCTCCCACCTCGACAGCCTCTATTGGATGCAGCGAAATGCCATCAGTCGGCCACCCTTGGAATGATGAAATGTGTCCTAAACGCACTGAGGTGCTGCACAGCGCAATGCCATGTGATGTACGAGTTACGCATGCTCTCGCAACACTGAGATCTGAATCTCGCATGTCCTGCCTGCTCTGTCACTACTGCCGTGTCTACCCACGTGCGGTTATGGCCGCACTCTACACCCCGCCAGTCCTTCCTTGCCGGGCGGCATTTGGAAAGCTGCGGTCCCATAAAGCACGCGAGCGCTTAGCTTCCGCCCACATCCCTCCCTTCGTCCTGCACTGCCGCAGCCGTCATCGGCACCACACCACAACCACTCGCACCACACCTTGCCATGGCCTCCCTTACCCCGCATCCATCCCCATCCACTCCCTCACACCAACCAACCGCCTTGTCCCGACGGGACTGCAGTTCAAGACCTTCGTCAACACTCGGTTCAAGCCCACCATGTACTCGCCCCACCGTGCCGTCTTCGACTCGCCGCCCGACCCCGTCACCGGCCTGGAGCCGTACATGGTGGACGAGAGCTTCAACCGCATCCAGCGCGGCCGCAACAAGAAAAGCGTCCACGTGCGCGCTGCCGTACTCCATTACGTCATCAAGTCGTTGGAGGACTTCAAGGAAAAGATGAAGCGGGGGGGCGGCGCGGGCGTCACGAGACCTAGATACTTCTTCGACCTCACCAACAGGTGCGTGCTGCCCAGCATGGCCGGTCCGCATAAAACCACGGTAGCCGTCGGGGCGTTAGGGCTTAGCGGCTGGATAATCTCCCGCTGTGATGTGCGGCCCGGCGTGCGAACCGAATCGACGAAGGATGAGAGCTCCAGATGGGAAAGAAAGTGCTATCCTGGGCGCAGCTGTCGCACTGTCCATTATATTGATTGATGACGCCCGGGTTCGATCCCACCTGGTTTCATCCCGCACGACGGGTCCGCAGGTACAGCAAGGCGACCTGTCACGAAGCCATTGAGACCCGCAGCCGATTCTGCGGCTTGGCGACAGGAGGCGGCGGTAGTCGCGCAGGCGGCGACAATGGCAGCCGGCGTCAGAGGAGTAGAAGAGGCGGCGGCAGTGGAGTAGAGAAGGCGGCGGCAGCGGAGTAGAGAAGCCGGCGGTATAGGGGTCGGTGGGTGAGGCGGCACCGCAGGCGGTGGCGGCAATGTGGAGCGATGTGCGTGAGGAGTGGAGAGCGAAGCGCCAATGCGTGGTATTGAGGGGACTTGGATTCCAGTTACCGTAGCTTGTCACGGCTGGTGGCGCACGAAGAGCGAGCGCAACGGCACCGCGAGAAAAAGAGGAAAAAAGGAGGACGTCCCCCCAGGCCCTGGTGGCCTTGCCCTTGGTAGAGACGCCCACATGCACCCTTCCAGCAGGGTAGGCTGTCTGGGCGGCTGCACAGCAGGGCGGCATAAGGCCCGACCGCAGCAGTGGCGGAGCCCAGTCCAAGGTTGTGGACTTGGGGGCGAGTGGCACAGCGCCAGACGTAACGGCAGCGGTCGGGTCGAAGGCGCATTCATCTTGTGGTATGCCGCAGGCTGCTCTGCCACCCGCCTCCTCCGCCGCAGGCTGCTCTGCCACCCGCCTCCTCCGCCTCCACCTCTCCCGCCCGCTCCGCACGGTCGCAACCAGGGCCGCTCCGCACGGCCGCAACCAGGGCCGCTCCGCACGGCCGCAACCAGGGCCGCAACCAGGGCGAAGCCTTTACAAGCTCCGCCTCCGCAGGTAGCCGGAGCGGCGCGCCAGCACCAGCGTCACAACTCCCACCACCACCGCAGCGCTCGCCACGTACACCAGCTGCTGCTGCCGCTGCGCGCCGCCACGGCTCCGAATCCAGCCCCACGGCGCCAGCCAGCCGCCGCCGTCGCCGCCGTGCGCTTGCAGCACCTGCTCCCCGTCTGCGGCCCCGTCGTCTCCCTGCTCGTCCTCCGCGTTCTGCTGCAGCGGCGTCAGCACGTACTCGGTCAGCAGCTCCCGCATCTTTGCGGCGTTGCACACCACCCCCTCCCAGCTGTTCGACTTGAGCAGCGAGGGGCTGGGCACATAGTTGTCCACTTGGAGACCCAAAACACACGTGCTGTGGAGGGAAGGGGAGGAGGAGGGTGTGTGTGTTTTCGGAACTGAGGCGCCGGAATCCAAAGCACTGTTGGGACGGCGAGAGGGAAGTGTGGTGCGTAAACCCGAGCAGCAAAGAAATCGACGTAACCACCCAAAAATGACTGCCAATGTGGCCAGCGTGAGGATCTAGTGGGTGGCAGAGGTGTGAGCAGGAGGTGCAAGCTGGGGGCTGTGACGTGAAACAATAGATGAAGCATTTGGATACGAAAACTCCGACGCCTGTCTCGTTAGCTCCATAACCGTGCAGACCCGCCACCCTCCCCTCCCAATCACCCGTTCAAGCTGCCTGACGAGCCGTACCCACTTTGCTGGGTTGTTGTCCTCGGTACAGTGGATAAACATGCGCTTGCTACGCGCCTGGAGGGAGCAGTGCAGCGTGAACTTGCGGGCCTTCCCAGGCTTCGTATACTCGAAAATCCACTGGTCTAAGTATAGTCCGTTCCAGTCCTTGGGCGGCACAAAGCGTGTCTCGGGCTTCACGGTGCGACCCGCTTCCGTCGCCAACACGAAGCCGGCATCGACCATGAGGCAGTGAAGCGCCAGAGCCAGGACAGGGCCGCCATCTGATGCTCCCATGAACGCCGGCCTTGGACAGGCCTTTACAAGGAGCTCCGCCAGCTTTTGGTCGTCCATGTCTTCGGGAATGATCGATGCAATTGGTGACGTGCGCGCTATGGATTCGAATAAGAAGCTGTACCCTTTTTGCAAGATGTCAGGGTTTTATATTTACTTAAGGCGGGTTACATCGGTGAATAACTTTGGAAGGCTTTCCGGTGGTTGTCGTTGCCCACGACACTGCAATTCCTAAAAGTGTGCCCAGCTTCTTGGCTGAAGCCAGGGATATACAATTACAGCCTACCTATCAACATCATGTTAGGATAGCTCCAATAGAGGATGGCTGAACAGCCCCCGCCACTCCTGTTTTCCACAGCAGCCAGGCGTCTGCAAGCGCTCTATGGCGCCGCACCTCGACCCAGCGCGTCCACGCTTCTCTTCCATAAAGTATCCGTGGGCTGCAGCGTTCTGGTGCAGCCCGCGCCCGGCAGCGTTGAAGACTTTCACCGCCCTCCCGCCTTCGAGTCCTGGCTGGCAAGCAGCCTAGACGCGGCTCGCCGATTGCAATGCAGCCACGGCGGCTGGGTTTTGGCCCGCTGGGCCGAGGCGGGCGAGCGCGCGGTCGTGGCGCAGCTGCTCGTCTCCCTTGGGACCGCAGAGGACCCACAAAGCGCCTCAAACAGCGGCAGCCCCAGTCATTTCGGTCCCGGGGCACCGCAGCCGTCCGTGTCCGCGCGGACGCCCGTACTCGCCCCACTGCTGGCCTTCAATTTGGGTTTGCCGTACACTGTGCAGCCCTTCCTGGATCCGCCGGCGGAGTCGCCGTCGCCCGCCGGCGCCGCGCCCGCGGTGCTGACGCTGCGCCTGTCGCGGCCACTGCGTGTGGAGTCCCTGGCGGCGGCTCTGTCCGACGCGGCGCTCCACAGCAGCCGCGCGCTGGTCCCTGGCGGCGGTGTACGACACGACGCCAACAGCGCCTCCGCCGCCTCCGTCGCCGCCTCCCACGGCGCCCTCGTCCCCCCTACGGCGGAGTCCGTGC
Source organism: Yamagishiella unicocca (assembly GCA_003116995.1). Classification (NCBI taxonomy): domain Eukaryota; kingdom Viridiplantae; phylum Chlorophyta; class Chlorophyceae; order Chlamydomonadales; family Volvocaceae; genus Yamagishiella; species Yamagishiella unicocca. Next base: position 1,220,364 of record BDSL01000021.1, on the reverse strand, counting down.
AGCTGTGCAAGGTCGGCGTCCCGCGGGTCGCTCCGCTCGCGCGGGTCGCTTCCGGCGCCGCGGCGGCAGCGGCGGGGCCAGGAGAGGCGACTGGCAATAACGGCGCCGCAAACAACGCAACCGGCGGCGGCGTGCCGTCGACGGCGGCGGCGGCAGCAGCGGTCGATGCGCTGGCGTGGGGTAGCGATGATGCCCGGGGGGACGGCTGGTCGTCTGGCGTTGAGGGCCCCAGCGGCGGCGGCGGCGGCGGCAGCGGCGGCGCGGCGGCGATGCGCGACGCGGTGGCTCGAGCGCTGCAGGTGCACTTCCGAGACCGCGGCAGGTGTGTGCAGGTGGTGGTGGTGTGATGGGTGCAGGTGGTGGTGGTGTGATGGGTGCAGGTGGTGGTGGTGTGATGGGTGCAGGTGGTGGTGGTGGTGGTGGTGGGTGCAGGTGGTGGTGGTGTGATGGGTGCAGGTGGTGGTGGTGTGATGGGTGCAGGTGGTGGTGGTGTGATGGGTGCAGGTGGTGGTGTGATGGGTGCAGGTGGTGGTGGTGTGATGGGTGCAGGTGGTGGTGTGATGAGTGCAGGTGGTGGTGGTGTGATGGGTCCAGGTGGTGGTGTGATGGGCCGGCACGGGTTGAGGTTGAGCCGTGCTGCCGTTCGGGGCAGCCGTGGGCGGTGTGGCGTGTGGCAGTGCGGGTGGGTGGGTTGGTGGAAGGGTGGCAAGGGGCTTCGTTGATCAGTCGCAAGCGGGCATGTTGGAGGAGATGATGGCGGTGATGGGTTGGTGTTGGTCTCGGACTCCTACCGAAAAGCTAACCAGCAGAACTCTCGCGAGCCCTGGCCCTGACCCTCTCACATGTGTTCCTGTACCCCTTGATGTCGCCTGCACGGGCCAGGTATGTCAGTGCGGGCGACATGCTGGCTGTGCCGGTGTCGTCGCACTCGGGGGCCACGGACCACGACGCGACGCCGACCCACGGGTCACCAGGGGGGTCCGTGCGGCTGGTGTACTTCAAGGTTACAGACGTACGACCGGCCGGCTCCGCAGTTCCGCTGCTGGTTAGTCCGGAGCGCACCATGTTGACCCTGCAGGTGGGTGTGGGTGGGGCAGGTGGGTGTGGGTGGGGCAGGTGGGTGTGGGTGGGGCAGGTGGGTGTGGGTGGGGCGGGTGGGTGGAGGGCTGATATGGGTCTTCTGAGGGGACAGCGAACCCTAACGTCGGAAGGCAGGCATCGCGGCAAACCCGAATCGCCCCTCCTCTGACCCATCATGCTTCCGTCGCACCCCTCAGCCCGCCGCGTCTCAGCCGCGCCCCTAAATGCGACCGCCCGCAACCCGCGTCTCACCTCCGTTTTTGCTCCCTCCCCCTCTCTTCCCCGCCATCATCCGTGCCGGCCTGCGGGTTTCCTTTCCTCTCAAATTCCCCGCCCTCCGTCGGACCGCAGGGCGGGCTATGCAGGTCGCCGCTGCCGGTAGGCTGCGAGCAGCGCCAGCCGCCAGCCGCAGCCACCTCAACCGCGGTCCAGCCGCAGAACAGCTACGGCGGTGCTGCTATCGGCGCAGGAGTAGCTGCACCGTCGCATCACCATCACCATCAGCAGCAGCAGCACCGCCAGCAGCCGGACGCATCATGCACTGCGTGTGGTGTTGGCGGCCCGGCGGCGCCGCCGGCGCTGGCGCTGTTAGGACACGACCCGGCGGCCCCGCTGCACTCGCTGCCGGGGCCGGGGCTGGCGGGGACGCCAGGGCCGCTGCTGCCAGCGTGGCGGCGCGTCGCGCAGGTGGGTTCCAGAATCCAGGATCCGGGTCAACGGTTCATGGATCCTGCCAGATCGCCGACCGTTTCCGCTGTTGCCGGAAACGGTGAGCGGGTGCACTAATCGTGTATCCGGTGTTCACCTCCCTCCCTTCCGGTGCCCCGACCGGCAACCCGCAGATTCTGGCCCCCTTGCTGCACCCCCGCACCTTGCACCTGGACCTCCCCGCCACGCCGCTGCTGCTGTACGGCCCCGCCGGCAGCGGCCGCCGTACAGCCGCGCGCGCCGCCGCCGCGGCCCTGGGCCTGCACTTTGTGGCGGTGTCCTGCCACGAGCTGCAGCCGCCGGCGCCGTCGGCGTCGGATAGCTCCAGAGGCGGCGCTGCGGCGGCGCTGCGGGCGGTGCTGGAGGCGGCGGAGCGGTTCGCACCAGCGGTGCTGCTGCTGCAGGTGTGGGGGCTGTTAGGTGATGCGACGGTGCAGTTGGGCCCAGCGTGGAGTGCTGGGGCTGGGGCTTTGGGTGGGGGAGCACGGCTTGCGTGGGGGAGCAAACTTCGTGTGAGGGAGCAAGCTCTTCCCACCGCGATGTTAAGACTCCGCACGGTATGCGTGATCGGGGTCTTTCTCCCAATACGGCGATTCGCTCCACCTGCTGCACACCCCATGAGAGGAGGCTAGCACAGAGCTCTTTCCTCCCCTACCAATCACCATCACCAACCGCCAACCGCCAACCGGCAACCGCCCAACTAATTGACTGACCCGCCGACCGGCCCGCAGGACCTGGAGGCGCTCGCTGGCACCCGGGGGGCCGCTGAGGCGGGGCAGCAGGGCGGTCAGGCCGCCACCGCCGCGCAGCGCTGCGGGGAGGTGCTGGCGGAGGCGGCGGGGCGGGGCGGCAGCGCCGCAGCGAGGGCGGGGGTGCTGGCGCCGTACGGCGCGGGGCTCGGCGGCGGGTCCTCGGCGGCGGCGGCGGCGGCGGCGGGGTGAGCAGCGTCAGGGTGATGGTGGGTTGGGTCGGGAGAAGTACGGTAGCACCGTTGGACCCACAAGCGGAGAAGCGTCAAATGGGGTGGGGTCATCGTGGGGCGGGGTGTGAGAGGAGACCAGCGTGAAGGGGCGGTATGGGTTACCGTAGTAGCTCTCCACCATGCGTTTGCCGGTTTTCAGGCCGCAGTCCCTGCCAGTACCGTGGTCCTGTCAGCACCTGCCTCGTCGCTTGGTCGCCTTATCCCGGCCGCCCGGTTGAACCCCTCCTAAGTGCGATCCGGGCCAATCGGGGCCTGCCCTTCGACCAGCAAAACAACAGCTCCCTATCCTCGCCCACGGCTTCCTTACGCCGCATGTATCCCGGCTCCATCGCCTCGTCGCCGCCCAGGTCTCCACCCCAGGTCTCCACGCCCGGCTTCGTGGCCGTGGTGGCTACCGCAGCCTCCCTGGAGGATATCCCGCTGCCTCTGGGCCGCTGCTTCACCCACACACTCGAGCTGGGGGCGCCCAACGCGGAGGAGCGGAGGGCGCTGATGAGGTACCTGGTTCGATCCGCGGCGGCGGCGACGGCGGCTTGCGGCGGCGGCCCGGCCGGCCCGGGCCTGGATCCGGATCCGGATGCTGCAGCCCTGGATTCGGCGGTTGACGCGCTCGTGGCGCAGACGGCGGGGCTGCTGCCAAGGGACCTGTGCGGCATCGCAGCGGACGCGGCGGCGGCGGCGCTGGGGCGGGCTCTGCTTCCGGATGGTCTGGCGGGGCTGAGGTTGGGGCTGGGGGGTGTCGGCAGGGGTGGGGGCGGTCAGGAGGTGGCAGCGGCGGGGCGCGCCGGGGCGCCTTTGGCGGTGGTGGGAGAGCCTTGTGGGTCGGTCGGCGCGGAGTCTACGGCCCAAGGGGAGGAGCGGGCGGAGACCGCACGGCCGGAGGCGCCGGGGCCAGCGGCTGTGGCTGCAGCGGTTACGGCGGGGGCGAGGGCGGCTCTGGACCCGGATCTGGATCTGCGGGCGGCCCTGGATCGCGTGAAGGCGCGGACGGCTGTCGAGGTGGGTTGGCGTGGCCGGGAAATGCGGAGCCGTTGGGTCAGGCCTTTTTTCCAGCGTGGGTTATGGGGTCTAAGTCGCCAGCCTAACTCCCCGCCACCCCCACCCCCACCCCAGGTGGGCGCCCCCACGGTCCCCGACGTGCGCTGGGACGACATCGGCGGCCTGGAGGCAGCCAAGCGCGCCATCACCGACACAGTGGAGCTGCCGCTGCGCCACCCGCACCTCTTCGCGGCGGGACTCAGGCGCCGCTCGGGAGTGCTGCTGTACGGCCCGCCAGGTACGCCAGGTCTCTTTGGGCGGCCGGCGCGGGGCGGGGCGGTGTGGGGGTTTCGAGGAAGACCCGTGGATGCGAGAAAAAACCGTTGTGGGGGAGGGGCCGCTGGGGTAGGGCTCTACGGAGCTGCGAACCCCGGCACGTCACGGTGCCCCAGCCCCCGGGTGTTCTCCCGATTGACCCTGCATGCCCTCGCTACATAGATGGGCCTTCCCCTCTTGGGTTTCCTCTCAACCCCCTCTTGGCAGTTGGCAGTTGGCAGTTGACACCTTCCCTCCTGCCTCGAAGCAGCCCTTCCTCCCCGCCCTTGGCCCTCGCCGGTGCCATTGTCGTTATCCCGCACCGCACCCCAGCCCTGGTTGGACGCGCTAACACCATTTTCTCCGACATGCAATTCCAAACGAGCGCCCCACACGTGTCCTAGTCGGTCTTACTTTTCGCTCAAGCGCCGACCCAGCCACTCCGCTCGATGGCTTCGTACTGTCGCGGTCCGCAATTTGTTTCCTGGGACCGCGCCTCCCAGAGCAACGCGCCCTTGCTTTCATTTCGCACGATGGACCAGGACTGGGATTCGCGCTTCGCCCTCCGACCGACCCACCAAGTCCTCCGCCATGCAACTCAAAACAATTGTTCCACGCTCACACCCAAAAGAATTGTTCCACGCTCACACCCAAAACAATTGTTCCACGCTCACGCTCGTCGCATCCCAGCCTATCCGATACTTTGCGCCTCGTATGACCAACACGCGGTCCTGCGCCACCCCAGGCAGCGGCAAGACCCTGCTTGCCAAGGCGGTGGCCAGTCAGTGCGCCGCGACCTTCATGTCGGTCAAGGGGCCGGAGCTGATCAACATGTATGTGGGGGAGAGCGAGCGGCAGGTGGGAGGACGGGGGGGGCCTCGAGCGAGGGCGGGTGCGGGGGGAGAGCGAGCGGCAGGTGGGAGGGCGGGGCCGCGAGCAAGGGCGAGCACGGGGGAGGGGGGAGGGGGACCTCATGGGCGTTTTTCTTTGGGCCGGATTGAGCGGATACCGTGCATCGGTGCAGCCCGGCAACGGGGACATGGTTTCTTTCTGGTCGGGGAGGGGCTGGGAAAGGCGGCATGTCAACAGGGGTCGTGCTGGTGGTGGTGGTGGTGGTGGTTTGGGCCGACGTGTTCACGGCGTGGTGTGTTTGTCTTGTAGTGGTACGGTGTATCCTAAGGGAGGAACGACCCGCGGGCCGTTGCAGCTGCAATGGCGACCGCGCGGTGCGCCGCCACGATGAGCACCGCCGCTGCTGCCGCCACCACAGGTCCGAGAGGTGTTTGCTCGCGCTCGGCGTGCCGCCCCCTGCGTGGTCTTCTTCGATGAGCTGGATTCGCTGGCACCGGCGCGAGGGGCATCGGGTGACTCAGGTACGGCCCTCTCTTCAGCACCTACCATGTGCCGCCGCGCCTGACTCCTCTCACCCTGCTCCTGGTGTACCGCCAACCGTCACTTCTGTTAGACATTGTCCAACCACTAACCGTCGCGACCCGCGGCCTCCACCCAGGCGGAGTCATGGACCGCGTCGTATCGCAGCTGCTGGCCGAGATCGACGGCCTCAGCAGCGGCGGCGGCGGCGGTGGCGGCGGCAGCGGCGGCAGCAGCGGCATGATCTTCGTCATCGGCGCCACCAACCGCCCCGACCTGCTGGACGCCTCCCTGCTGCGACCTGGCCGGCTGGACGTGCTCGTGTACGTGGGCATTGCGGAGGACGCGCGGTCCAAGGCCAAGGTGCTCCAGGTAGGGCCCAGGCGGCCGATGCCGTACATCCCGCTTACCACTGCCTGTCCCGTCGCGCGGTATTGCCTCTTCTCCCTTTGCCCGATCCACCGGTTCTCTTAGACCCCGTCACTCCCTTCCAGGCCCTGCCGCCTCCGCCCATCTTTCGCAACCCTGCCATTCCCGTCGCGCCCCCCCCCCCACAGGCCCTCACTCGCAAGTTCCTGCTAGCCCCCGACGTGGACCTGCCCGCCCTGGCCGCCGCCTGCCCGATCACCCTCAGCGGCGCCGACCTGTACGCGCTGTGCGCGGACGCCTGGATGGGAGCCATGCAGCGACATATACGACAGCTCGAGGCAGGGCGGGAGGAGCCGGCGGGGGCGGAGGCGGTGGGAGGTGCTGCCGCCGCCGCCGCAGCAGCAGCAGCAGCAGCACCTGCCGCAGCAGCAGCACCTGCCGCAGCAGCAGCACCTGCCGCAGCAGCAGCACCTGCCGCCGCCGCAGCAGCAGCAGCAGCACCTGCCGCAGCAGCAGCAGCACCTGCCGCAGCAGCAGCAGCACCTGCCGCAGGAGATGGGGCCGCGGCGGCTGGTGCCTCCAGCGCGGCTGTGGACAGCGGGTCCGGGCTGGGTGCGGCAGTTGATGATGTGCCGGCGGCGATGGGCACGCTGGGGGCCTCGGTGAGGCGGAAGCGCGCAGCGAAGGCGGCGGCAGCGGCCAAGGCAGCGGCGGCGGCGGCAGCGGCGGCGGCGGCGGCAGGGGCCCTCCCTGGACCAGGAACCGCCAGCGGTGGAGGGGATGGAGGGCCGGGCGAGCAGGCACCCGGTCCCACCACCTCCGCTCCCCTTGCAGCCACTAACGGGGAGCTCACGATCGGGAGATCAGGGGCGCCGGTGGCGGGGGAGTCGCTGAGCTCCGGAACCGAACCCAACGGCTCCGGAACCGAACCCGGGGTTGGAGTGGGGCGCGGTGCCGCTTGTGACGCAGCCAGCGGTTCTCCGGGCGGGATCCCACCGGGTGCGGCAGCGGCCGAGGTAGCGCTGGGTGACCAGGCGGCGGCTCATGGCAGCGAGGGTGCTGGCACCGAGCCGGGCTCGATCCCGGGACGTGCGGTGGTGGTGTGCCAGTCGGACTTCCTCGCGGCGCTGGCGGCGCTGACGCCCTCGCTCAGCCGCTCGGAGCTGGCCAAGTACGAGGCGCTGCGGAGGCAGTATGAGGGCGAGGCAGCGGTGGGGGGTGGGCCGGGAGGGCGCCAACGGTAGGGGTCGAGCAGGGGTTCTCAGGGGCGGGGGGCTCCGCCTCTGTGGGGGCGGGTGGTGGTGCGGGGTGCGGGATAGCAGGGGTCGTGCTCATGGTTGCATCGGTTCTCCTCCGGGGGCCGTTAGGCTGCGTAAATTTCTGTGGGCACAGCGCGCAGGCTGTTGTTGCGTGTGACGATGATATGGGGCTTCTGGGTGGAGTGAGGTGGGCTTTGGGGCGTTGCGCGGCGCTGGGGTGAAGGCGCGGTTCTTGGCGTATTGGGGCGGAATATGCGCGCCCGCGCGCATTATGGCGGGCCCGAAAGAGGGCGAATTTCATGCCATGGCTTTCGCGGGGGTGGCATGTCCGCCGCCGCAGCCAGTCGGATGCGGCAGGCGTCTCACGAAGTTGCACATTAGACGCGAACGCGGGCCCGATACGAGACGAGGAGACGAAAGCTGCGCTCGTAGGCAGGCAGGCCGAAAGGGCCGCGAATATGCCTTACGATTTATCCGACCACGGGTTAGAGAACCAGAATAAATGATGAATCGCGCATGGGTAGTTAGGAATTTGGAGTCAGTAGCAGGTGGCAACGGGCTTCGGCGCCGTCCGTCGGGACGCGACCCGAACCTCGGTCGCGAGATGGGCCTGCGAGGCAGTAACAAAGATCCCCGATACAGTTGCATGCAACATTGCCGTGGTGCTGCGCCCCGGACGCCCCGGACGCCCCGCCCTGCTTGGCGGCCCGTTTTCGCGCTAAAACTTGCGCCCGATAACCCTCTACAGCCAGGCCGTAATGCGCACATGATTACATCGGTCATCACGTTGGCCATCTCTGGAATCTGCTCATAGCCCTTTTGTATAGTTCAGGCAATAGCCGCAACAATAATCGGACGGAGCCGGACGCGCGACACTGTCCTAGAGGCGACCAGCCCGGCGCCATTATGAAGCATGGATGATTTGAATGGGTGCACGTGTGCTGCTGCGGAAGGCTAACAGTGAATTGGTGAAAATCACACAGGGATCCTGGGATGGCCTTAGTAAACCATAGTAAAATCAGAATGGAGGGCGAACGGCTCGGCTTTCTGGGCTTGCGGTTTGGGATAGTTGAACATTAGATAACATCTTCCAACGATTTGCCTCGAATATTCTGGCTAGGGAATGCGAGGCGCAGAAGCTGCGTTCTACAACGCCGTCGCACTTTAGCAGGCACCCACGTGCAACAGCCATATTTGGAAAGCCATTCAGATATGCCCAGGCGTACCTGATACTCTTATGTGTTGGACTGTCAAAATCACCTCATCCGGCCCGGAGTGGCCGGGAGAACAGGATGGACTGACTAAGGTTCAAAGGACAATACCCATCTTGCCCGCTCGTCATTTTCCCCCGTAGCCTCATATCTCATCCATCGCCGAGGCTCTAGTTTTAATGCTGCTGCGCGAAGACTGAAGGACTGTGAAGGACGGCGATGGGGAGGTGTCACCCGAAGCATATGACCCGCCTGAGCTTGGCGCGGTGCGGCATTAGACCACCATGGGAACAACCCAAGCTGAACAGATACCGCGGCGACAGAAGTGGCAGGGGTGGCAGGATGGAGATTCGCTCGGGAAACGCCGTGCACAGTTGCACCTCACGCGGAGGAACATGCACGAACGTGAGCTGTATATTTAGTATTTGCAGACGCCATACCCTTGATAGGATACGAACGGGGCGTGTCAAGGTTTGCACCATCCCCATGAGGTTTGTAGCACTTGCCCCATAGCATTGCCGACAACAAAACTTTAGATTGAATCGCTGATGCACAAGAATGCGTTGACATTGTTCTGGGAAAACCCCTTGTGTGGATGCGTACGTGACTCTATAGCAGAAGTGCACGAGGGTGGTGGGCAATCGGCAAACGTTTAATTAGAACATAAGCCGTTAAACCCGAAGAGTGAAGCGGTATGCATCGTGACATTTAAGGGCTGAAACCAGTCTGGTGGCCCTCCGTTGGGGAAGGGCTAGGAAGTTGCGCACCAGAAGCGCGAATGCACAAACTGAAGTTTGGGTCAGGTTGTTTTATAGTTATTAAAAAACAGTCTTATTTGTATACGACCCTGTAAGGAATACGGATGAAGACGCGACTTCAGGCTCGGCACTAGGCACGTCTCCCCGGGCCGTCTGCGTCACATCGTCTGTGTCTAGGTTGCAGCTACAAACTACTTGTTTTCTATTTACAATAGCACCCACTTGTAAGAACTCCACTCCACTTGCAGTTTACACATTTAGTCTTCCAACACTTTTGAATTGACACGCGAGGGGGCATTGGCAAGCCCCTTTAGTTCGCCGATGCGGTGATGTTTTCTTTCGGTTCGAAGGTCAAGCAGAAGCTCACAGCGACCCGGTTTGAGTTCTCGTTCGTGGTGCACAACCTAGCGCCATGGCCTGAGGGAGCCCGTGCCATCGCCATTGGCTACCAGCGCGGCAAGCGGCGAAGGGGCGCCACGCGCTCTATCTATCCTTCGAGGCAGCCTGGACGCCTGGGTGCTGTGGTGCGCTTCAATGAACGCTTTGATATGCCAGTTACGCTCTACAAGGTGGGCCTGGCAAACCCAGTAGTGCGACCATATCAACCGCTGCAGCTGAGCTTGTCGTTTAGGGCCGCTTATTACGCTATCTTTTTACCGTCTCATCCTCCTATATGTAGGCCAACAACGGCAACAGTGTTGGCAGCGGTGGGCTTGGGCCTTTCAAAAAGAAGTGCCTGATCCTCGCTGTGCTAGAGACCGATGGCAGGACGCAAGCAACTGCCGCACTGGGCCGAGTCGTGGTCGACCTCTCTGAGTATGCTGCTATTGAGCACCAGGAGACGCGGACGTTCATGGTCTCCTGTAATAAGGCGATTCATGCGGCTGTCGGTGACCCGCAACTCATGGTCACCATCAGGCAAGACAGCATTTCAAAGCCTCTTGCCTATTGCGCTGATTTGTCGCTTCCAGACGCGGCGGACGGCTTGTGAACGGGCTTGTGAACGCCACCGCAGACAACCGTCGTGCAGCTTCCTTTCAGCACCAATCTCCCCTGCTAAGGCATTTACTCAGACGCTACCGCCAATGCTGTGTGCAGGTGTCGATGGAAGAAGATGCGGGAGGGTACGGGTACAACGGCAACCGGCGTGCCGGATGAAACGGCCTCCATGAGCACTGACACGACGGGTGCGTCGTGACGTGTTGTGGGTCGGGAGAAAGAGGGAGAAAGGGGAACCCAAAGAGGAGGTTGTGGGTTGTCGAAACCATTTTGGGTAACTGGGTTGAAGGGAATAACAGCATATGGGGACTACCGAACACCGGTCTGGGGGGACGTGTGAGCGGAACCCTCGGTGGGTAGCTTGCAGCGCGGCAGTCCTCTTTATGGGTCGGCGTCGTAGTGGCCATCAGTGCAGGTGCAGCAAACCACATTCTGCATCCAGCTCTCCCAGCGTCTCACCCGTTGCGGAAGACCACCTCCCGCGCACGCCATCCCTGACGCCGTCCTCCTTTCCTACCACGCGCACCCCATTCTAGGGTCTCGCATGACGGCCAACCTCAGCTCGTTTCTACGCTTTAAGTTCACTGGCAAGGGTAATGGGCCTATGAACGAGGAGCAGGACTTGCGGGGCTTTGAGGCGGCTCCACCGGGGCAGCACAGCAGTCTGGTCTCAGGAGCCAACAACACGTCGAATGGCGCACGTGGCGGTAGCATGCCGGGGGACCCAGCAGGGCTATCCAAAGTGATGGACACGATTCAGGTGGGTGATGTTTGGGGATTCCCGCACAACAAGGCACGCTACAAGGTTGGGCAGCATGGAACCGCGTATTGTCTCATGAGGCGAATCAATCTATAGTGGGTGCAGGACGGATGCATGGGTTAAGTGAGAGAGCGATATGCGCCTCAATTTGCCAGAAGTGTGGCGCCGGCTCATTGGGTTGCGCGACTCACTTACGTGGGCTGTTACGGGTGACGGGGCGCGTGCGGGGGGGCCTGTTAACGGGAACCCCCCGCGATGCATGGGGAATGGTAACGCGTCCTCATCATGGCTGCTGTCGCCGCCTTCTCCCTTCGTAAAACAGGAGTCCCACGACGAGCCCGTGGAGCCCGTATACCACCCGCCCGGCATGACCCCGCAGCATAGCACCAGCCGCAGCATGACCCCCCAGACCAGCGTCAAGCAGCTCACGCCGGCCAGCAGCACTGCGGGTCCGGACCTCAGGTACGCGCTGCTGGTCTCATCCACTCCGCAGACCCCCGCACTCCCACGCGTGAAGGCTCTCCCTGAGGTGGCGCCGCCGCGCTTGTGTCGGAGTGGGGCGTTGGGGAAGGGTCAGAGGGCGCGGAACGTTGCAGCGTGTTTGGGCCAGCGGTATCTGGGTGACCAATGCGGTGGTGGGGTCCCCAGCCGCGGAGGGGCGTGGTTGTTGGGCCAGGGAGTTGGGAGCAGGCGGCAGTGGGAGGGGCGACGGGCTACGCCCTAGGACACCTAGAACGCTGCGCCATGTGGGTCAGGTAGTGTGTGGGCAGCCGGCCGGTCGTGATGCACCGCGCCCGCCAGCAGTGTTTGCGTCAGCTCCTGAAGCCACTCCGGCATCGACAGATGCTGGCAAGAGCAAACGGGGGCTTTTCGTTGTCATGACGAACTCATGCGCCAAAACCCAACCGCACCACGGACCAGTTGTTTCCGCGCCGACCCGCCATGCGGCGCCACCCCGCCCTCGCGCACTCCCGGGCTCCTTATACGGTCAGAAGTTCTGTTCTTGTTCTCATCTGGGCACCGCTTGTGCTCTTCTGCTTGGTCCGCCGACCAGTCCTCGCAGCCCTTCAAACTTGCAACCGGCGAGGGACGTGGATACGGGCCGCGGGGTCGCGGACGCAGGCGTCGCGGGCCTTTCGCTGCGGGAGATACACGCGTCGAGGAGCAGGCAGTGAGTGGGGCGATGGGCGGAAGAGCGCGAGAGTGGTGGAGAGGAGCGTTGGGCGGCAGGGTGGTTGACTCAGGGGACCAGAAACCGGAATGCAGGGGCCAGGAGGTTGGGGGGGGGTGCATCGTTCGCTGCGGTCGTAAGGGGTGCGAGGAGGGCGAGGACGGACAGTATGCCGCGGCGCACATCAAGGGCATGGTGGGGTTGGGCTGGGGCCGGGGTAAGCTGCTGGGGCTGCGGGGCGAGGCGGCTGGGGGCTGGAGCTGACCGAACAGGGAGATGACGTGATGCGATCAGGCCGCTCGCAGTACCGCGTCGCCGTCTGTTCCTGCCGGAACCCCACTGGCAGCCACCCCAGCCCTCAGTCGCACGGATCTGGGACCGGTAACGGCGGGTCAGTAGGGCAGCGAGGTGGTGGTAACGGCAACGTTGGTCCGTATGAAATAAACACGTCGGTGAGATGGCGAACTTGGAGCGGAGGAGATTCATTTTTCTGAATACAAAGCCACCGTGGGGTGTGGTGTCGCAGCGCGTGGATGCACATCACTCTACCCGCTGACAAACCCCTTCTTTCCCCTTTGTCCGCCGCAGGTCATACGGCCCTTCCACCCTGCCACCTGCTGGTAGCGGCCAAAGCCTCGCCACCGTCGGCGCGGACGTCGAGTTGCTGGCCGTGTTGCGTTTTGAGCTGCTGACAGCCGCAGCCCTGGAGGCGGCCGTGTACCTGGCGCGCCGGCCTCCTGGCGCCGGCCTCGGGACCCTCGGCCGCATCGACATCGCCGCCGCGCCCGGCTCCGGCCCCGGCTCGATGTCCAGCAAGATCGCCCCGATTGGACCCGCGGCAGCGCGTGTGCCCCACGCACCGGCACGGCGGGTCGTCCGGACGATTGTGAGCATGGGCCACAATGATGGTCCGCACTTCGGCACAGCGGCTCTGCGAGTCATTCGAGCCCAGGTGGCGGCGGCGGGGGACGGCTTGGACGTGATATCGTACTGGTGGTCCAATGCCGTACACATGCGCGCGATGCTGGCGTGCCTGCCGCCGCAAGGCGGCACCCCCAACCCCGGCGTGATGGCGGCGGGCGGCGGCGGCGGTGGGGATCATTGGGCGGCGGTGCTGGTTCCGGAGCTTCGCAGGCTGGAGCGGGTGCTGTTCGAGGAGGTGCTGGTGCGCATGTGGGACCGCGTGCTGCTGCCCACGGTGCTGGGCACGGCTGCGGGTCGGCCTGCCGGCGCGGGCGCCGCGAAGCAGTCGCTTGCGGTGACGAAGCGCGCGCAGCAGGAGGCGGCCATCAAGAAGTGGTTTGAGGCGCTGGAGGCGGTGTGCACGGCGCTCAGCCGGCAGATGGCCTCGGGCGGTCACTCCTCGCTGCTGCGGCATCAGGTCCTGCTGCAGTGCCTCAAGCGAGTGGACCTGCTGCTGTTCGCTCACCTGCTGGGCGGCACCGACCAGCCCGGCGTCACGGAGCTGCTGGCGGACTACGACCCGCACCGCGGCGTGGCGTGGACGACGGCGGCGGGTGCAGGTCCCGGTGGCAGCAGCTTCAGTGCAGCGGCCGCCTCCGGCGGCCGCGGCATTAGCGCCCCCGGGGGCTTTCCGCACCTGGATGACACCAGCCTGCCGTTTGCGCGGGGGGTGCTGACCTTCGGCGGCGGCATGTCGGTTAAGATGACCGTCACTCGGCTGCAGCAGTGGGCCGCCGCGCACCCGGCGCTGGGCGGCGGGCCAATGGGCGGCGCGTCGGCGGCCGCCGCCGCCGCGGAGGCGGCGGCGTGCGCCTCCAGCGCCGACCGCGGCGGCACCAGCGGCGGCGCCGGCAGCTCCACGCTGCTGGGCCCGCTCTTCCCGCTGCTCCGCGCCGCCGCCGACCTGCTGATGATGCCCAAGGAGTTGCTGCTGGACCGGGCGGTGCGGCTGGACGTGGGGGCGGCGCTGTCGATGCGGTCCGTGCTGCACATCCTGGAGCGCTTCAAGGTGGGACAGCGGGGAACACTACGGAGAGGGGTCTATTCCAGGCACCTAAGGCTCGCGTGGGGTTCCTGACATGTTTGATGTGTCCGGTGGTAATGCTGCAACGGGGGCCCTTACTCTTGAGACACGCTCCCGGGTACGTGTAAACGCGCACTGGGTGGACCGCAGGGAGAAAGGGGTCTCCTTTGCTCTCAACTCCTTTATCCGGTCCCACCGGACCGACCCAGCAGACCTGCACTTACCCCGCGGGCCATCTCACCAACGCACCCACCCACCCACCCACCACCGTTTCCGCAACGTGCCCCCCTCCCTCGGTTCCAACCCACCCCTGCGCCTGCAGCCCGACGAGTTCGCCCAGGACTCCATCAGCCCCGCCATCCTGGAGTCGCTGCAGGACGACGCGGCGCTGCCGCAGATGCACCTGCGCTCCGCCGCCGCCGACGTGAACAGCGGCTACCTGCCGCCGACGGACGGTGCGCTGATGCGGGGTGTGGAGGCGGGCGTGGAGCCGGGCCTGGAGTACGACGCCGACAGCGAGGACGAGCTGGAGGAGCTGGCACAGGTGAGGCGAGGGCGGCCGCGAAGAAGTCATTCGTTTGCTTGACCTCGGACGCACGGAGAGCCTGCAGTTGCGCCAGGGGGGTGCCCTTGGTCTCCTGGCCCTCCGAGATCCCATACGCCTCTCCCCGCCGCTCCGCCTTACCTCCTCGCCCGGCTCTCCTACGCCCTGGCCACAAAGGAACACCGCCTCCCGACCCCGGGGTTGTCCCCGCGCGTGCACCAAACATTTCCTAATCGACATTCCTACTCAGTACCGTCCCGCGGGTTTCCTCTCATACCACCCGCGGCTTACTCGCCGTCGGAGCGCACCGCTCTCGCACCACTCCTACACCACGATACCCAGTTTCCCTCATCTCTGAACTTCCCAGTCGCGTGCGCTAACGACGCCTAAACCACTCCGGCCCGTCCAGGTTGTGGCCAAGTCTTCCATAGCGCCTGGCAGCAGCACCAGCGCCCTCAATGCCGCTGGCGCGGGCTTCAGTGCCACCCGCTTCCGGCTCCTGCACGAGGCGTGGTCGTCCGGCGCTTCGCGTCGGCGCGCCGCCATGTCAGTGGCGTCGGAGCCAAACTAAGGGACGACACTGTCAAGTCCATGGGTCTGAAACTTCATTCGGTATTAAGCTGAAGGGTGTGGGTATCGGTAGGCTGGGCCAGAGCCACTGGTGCAACGCCAGGGGCCCGAGCAAGCAGCCGACTGGAGGACAGGGAAGCGGTGTGGTTAGGGCAGCAGGACGCACCACGGAGTAGCGGGAGGGCGTGCGCTGGCTGCCTGAGCGTAGCCGCCTTCCCCACTTTCCTTCCGCTCCGACACCCCCGCCCTTCATCCTCTCCCGTGCATCCGCGCGGTGGAAAGGGAAGGGAACTCGGGCGAGCCAGCGCACGGGCACTGGGTCGGTCGGGGCTGTAGCCAACCAACCGTCAGTCCATCGGTTCGTGGGGGAGTTGGCAGGCTGCCTGCGGGCGGTGCTGCTCCCGGGGTGCAGCACAGCCTGGCACGGGTAAGGCGGGGTGAGGATTTGACCTACGGCCCTGCATCCAGAGGGCTGCATTAGGACCGGAGACCTGGTTAGCTTACAAGTACGAATGGTAGCGACGATGTACAAAGGGCGCATCGAGGTGTGTTCGCGACAGTCCGACCTTGTTGGGACGAGGGGGAAAGGCTGGCTGCGAGTGGTCGGTTCGCGGGAGGGGGGTGATGGAAGAAGTCAAATCACACGGGGGGGCGGCATCAGGCCGTGTCAGCCTATTCAGGTTTTGTGACGCGGGGATACGGAAGGGGTGGAGGGAGGGGGATGACTTTCGTGTGTTTTGGGTTACAGTGCGCGTTTGCTGCCGAGTGCGGTCGCTTCGCGAATTGCAGAGCCGATCACGAGGACCTGACGTGAGCATCAGCGGCACAACGCCGTCTCACGGTCTGGGGCTGTTGGCAGGCCGTCACCTAGGTTGAATAGCCCTCCATTACACGACAAGACATGCCGGCTTGAGCCGCTAATGATTCTTTGACTCACTGCGGACGATGAGCGCCTGACATGTATGCATGAATTAAAATGTTCGTAATACTGATGTTGAGCCGTGTTAGGTGTGCTGTACGAGAATGGTTGTGCGACGCTGGCTAGGTTTCTACGCATATGCTAGTCGCTTCGCTGTGAATCGTTTGCGATTCGTCTTAGGAATCCGTTGGAGGCGATTCGTCAACGAGCGAACGCAAGCCCAGACACTTGTTGAGTACCACCAGCTCGCGACATACGACCCTTAGTGTCCTGTTCTTCGCGTGGACTACGGCTGGGATTCGCACCCCGTCCTACGACCGCCCATCCAAGTTCTCCGGTGTGCGCTCTTGGAACATACGTCTAAACCAGCCGACCCATCAGATACCTGGCTTCGTATGACCAACATGTGTTTCTACGCCAACCTGCAAGTTGCCTCCTCGTTCTCCCGACGAAGGCAAGCGCCGTCATTGCGACGAAGGGGCCGAACATTCCGTCATTAGCGTCAAGACGAAGTGACCTAATCACACACTTCCATACGTGCACTGCGCCACCCACCGCAAGCACAGACATCGCGGCTCTTACTGCTCCACGGGCCCCTCGCTACCTAGCTGGACCTGACAGACAGCCCGGGCCGAAGAGCGTTGCGACCCCCCCCTCTAGTACCCCGTTCTAAATTATTTCCCCCAATCGCTTCGGAGAACATTCCTGGAGAACACCACACGTCATCCGCTGGGTCCGCTCCACGAGCCACTTGCTGGCGGTTATGCTGGCAGTTATGCTGGGCCTGAACAGCGCTTGACCGATCAGTCCTAGGATCCTGGCGTTGCTCAACGGTCCGCCGTGTCACATCGCACCCGGGGGGGGGGGAGCACCGGGGAACTGACGCCTGTTGATTACAGCTGCGTGGTATGCGTCCCCCACGCTGGCCCATGCAGGCCATGCGGACGAGGAGTCCAGCACACGCTCCATCGCTAGCATGGCTTGCGTTAACGCGTAGGTTGGCCCCAATCGAACGAAACGCCGTACATGTCTACCCAATCTACGCCTGTGCATACGCCCGTGGCACCCCCTGCTGGCAAATTGACAGGAAGGCGGCCATGATGACCCGCTCAGCTACGTCTAGAAGTTCCATTACTATATCAGGCGTCTAACTCGACGTTCGCGGACTTAGAGCATTCGCCACGAAGGGGGAAGGGCGGCCATCCCCAACCGGCGAGGCAAATTGACGGTGCTGCACATCCTACAGAGCACAACCCGGCCAGGTGTGCATGGCGTACACTGCGTGATGAATGGGTGGCGCCAGAAGAATGGATCGAGCCTGAGTTGCCCGCTCGGTATCAATCCAAGCAACAAATCGCCAAAGCGAGACCAAGTCCCGCAACGCAAAAACACAAATACCAACGGCCCCGACCGAGCCGCGAATTCCGCCATTCGCTATGTCACAACTATACAGGACAATAAACTTCGCCCATTATCTATTTGCTGCCATTGTTTAGCCAATCGTCAGCATGGAACTCATACACCCCGCTTCGCAAGCTCCGTCGCCAGCGCGCCGACAGTCATGTCAACACCTTCATTCCATCTCCGGATAAGAGCAGCCCGGAGCTTGGGGCCTACGAGTGGCTGTTCCTCCGTACTCCCAGATGCTTTTGGTGTTGGCGCTCCATATTGTTGCGCGACTTCGGCAGTATGACGCCAGACGAGTCGCATGCTTGAGATGTATAGCACGGATGCAGCGAGCGTGCCGACACCAAAGCCAACAAGTCTCTGCACAGTTGCCGGCCTCATCGCCTCCATGCTGTCTGCACCTATGCCAAGCTAATTGTAAATGGAACAGGTTGCTTTCCGTCGCTATGCTTAAAATTGCATAGCCTGACGGATTGCGCGTCGAGCTCGAGTGCGCGACTTATCGACTTGGTACGTCACTTGCCATTTACGATCAGAGAATTCCCCCGGCGCCCCGGGGAATTAATGCGGTCTGACTTTAAGACATGACATTGTCCTCAAGCCCGGGCGAACCCAGTACAATAAAAGGGGCCCATGTACGCGGCCACAGAGCCGGGGCTGAACCCAGCAGACGCCCCCAAGGGCATACAAAAGCCTCGCAAGGCACAGAGATCACCCCCAGCCCAAACAGCAGCGACGATGCGACAGCTCAGCCAACCAGCTCCGCGGTCGCCAGGCACCACAAAAAAAACGTACACCCCGAACGGAAAATTTGGGAAGGGTGACAAGGAAAACAGTGGGGAAGGGTGACAATATGTTATACGACCAGCAGTTATAAAGGTTTATTGCAGCAGAATATGCAGAGTGGATGCTGTAAATTTTGAAGCATGCAATGCCTGGTGCAACGTATCCTTAAGGTCGAATGAGCGCTGACAGCGAAGGAAGTGCACACAATTATGCAGCCTATAGCCGTGAAGAAGCCCTCTACGATGATTGCGTCGCACAGAAATCTAAATCGACTAAATGTACGTTTAGGGTTGCCGTTGTCGTACTTACGAAGGCAGCCGCAGAAGGCTTGCCTAACGCCGAGGACCACAGTTTCCGTGAAAGAGCGAGGTGGAGCCCTCGTAGATCGTATCTGAATGTAGGCTGAGCCTTGTGAACGCGACCATTGGCGTCTGGCAAGACCGCAGGCCAGTTCCCTCTCATTCCATCTTAAAACCCAAAATTTATTGTTACGGAGACTGCCAGCTTTCATACGGACCGTTTCAGGTTGCGGCACTGGGCCACCCGAATCTCTCCTGGAAGACGCTGGTGCGAGCACAGGGACTGGCGTGCACCTTCTGGCATCATTTTCAGAGGCATAGTCATATCGCCTTAGTCTACCTGGAGGCGTGGGGAATATTATGTCGGCATATGGCAGGCACAAGCAGGCTGTTGTGGCTCCATGACCAGGCCAGTGAAGAAGCAAACCATGGATGAGACGCTTGCCTCGCCCAACAAGTCATCATGCGGCTGCCTGCCCTTTATCCGGCGGCCATCTCGGCGGGTAGCTCCTCCGTCGCATGGTGCAAGCGAGAAACTCGCTAATGCTGTTTCTACACCACGCAGTGCTCACAGCACTTACCCAGACTTCAAAGCAGACCGTGGATTGGAGTTGAAGGAAGAATATGAACCCTCTGGGTGTACACAGCAAACTGGAGCCGCTGAAGGGACCCGGCTGCGCAGCTTGCAAGGCTTGCCGCCTGCAGCTGACTCGGTCGGCTCATCGTCGTCCTTCATGATCGCGCTTGGAAACGTTATTCAGCCTGTGCCGTTGGAAACTGAGACACCTACAGGCGATGGTTTGGCACCGCACTATGGTTTGGCATCCAGCGAGCGAGGAAACCTTGGCCCCCAGACAAGCATATCGCAGCTGGCGGCCGAGCGCGTGACTGCCCGATTGCCTGGCAATGGCATCCCCACCGCTGAGGTGGCCGTTTCCTCAGCATCGTCGCGTGTATCGCCCCGCGCGCGCGCGGATCCGCACTGTCCCGGCTCATCAGCACTGCGCGGCGAGGCCCAGCCAGACGGAACTGCTCAAGTTGTCCATTTATCCAACTTTAGGCGTGCGAATTCTTCGGGCACGCCCTCACGTAAGCCCTCGCTGTTGGGTCGTCCGCACCGGGCCGGCGAGCGGCCAGCCAGTGGTGCCAGCCTGCCCGTTATGGCAGCGGCGGGAGCAACCATGTGTCCCACGAGTGCAACAAGCTCCTTCACGATGGCTCGAAGCAATACCGGCGTAGTGGAGTTGGCATCCGCTCAGCTGCCAACGCTCCACTCCGGCGCCACCATGAACTCCGAGTCTCGCGCCTTTCAGGCTCCTGCCGGGATTCTCACGGCGGGGCCTGACTTCCTCTCGTCGATCCTCTCCGAAGGCTGCACGCTGCCGGTTGGCTCGTCTTTCGTGCCGTCGGGTGAGATGTCCAGGTACCAGTCGCTGCAGGGCGGCCTTTCCAGCGTCCTGAACGCTGACACGGGCCACATCAGCACGACAGCCGTCGAGCAGCTGCGCCAGCAGCTAATGTGCGAGCAGCAGCAGGGCATCGGAGGCAGGCCCATCGAGGTGCGTTGGGAGTGTGTGACGCCGGGTTCTGGGGAGGGAAAAGGTGTGAACCTGTTGCAGACCGGCGGTGACGAGGGCATTTGGCGACGTGTTTTGGGAACCGCCTTTGCAAAGCATTAGCCCCGCCGTGGCCGCGCTCCATGCAGGTTGACAACCTCGAGAAGGTGGGTCAGGGCAGCTTCGGCGTGGTGTACCGAGGGGTGTGGCAGGGTGCCAACGTGGCCATCAAGTACCTGGTGTCATCGAGCACACAGCAGCTGCAGATCAGCGCGACGGAGGCGCTGCTGTCAAAGCTACTGGCGCACCCAAACGTCGTGCAGGTGCGTCTCGTGCCACGGGTTTCTCACTCGTGCTGCCGTACTCAGTGTCCCAGGGTCGCTCCGGCCCCTGAGGAGTGGGTTTCGTAGGATGTCGGATGGTACAGGGAGGCCGAATGTCGTAGGGTTGATGTGAGTCACGCTGCGGGCTGCCTTTGCTTTCCGAATGTTCACGCGGGGGGGATGAAAACACCGGTAGTGGGTATCGAAGCTGGCGCCTCTCGCCATTCGTTCATCCGCCCGTGACGAGCCGCGAGAAAAGCCCGCCGAGCCCGATGCGCCCCTGTGTCCGAGCCCTCGCCACCTTCCCTGACGCGCCCTCATCGCTGTGCCCCGCAGACGTTCGCCTGCAAGGTGGTCGAGCTGACGCCAGAGTTCTTCGCGAGCCCCAGCACCCAGAACAGCAGCGGCGCCTTTGCCACAGCGGCGCAGCAGCGCCTCACGGCGGCCTGCGCCACCTGCCGCGGCGTCGGTTGCGCCGGCTGCGACCAGGACCACGACCTCGCCGGCGACTGCGGCGTGGGGGCGCGAGACCTAGGGGCTGATCACCCCGGAGGCACCCGCAGCAGGGTGCTCAACGGCCCGAACACCGCCGGCGCCCGCCGGCGTTCCTCGCAGGCCGCCGCCGGCGGCGGCGCCGCCGCCGCCGCCGCCTCCGGGGTGGCACTCGTCGCGGCTTCGGGCCTGCACCCCAGCAGCGGCGCTGGCGGCAGCGGCCACAGTCAGAAGACAACGCAGGGCCTTATGCAGGATGCTGCTTCGACGTGCAGTACGGACGTGCCGATGCTGGTGCCTCGCGGCACGGCGGCCATTGCACTGGACATGGAGCCAGATGCGGCGGCCGTGGGCGACCAGCAGTCGCAGCCGCTGCTGCTGGTGCCACACGCGCAGCGCGCGCAGCACATGAACGGCCTGAGGTCGCAGTCGACGTCGACGGCGCTGATGCGTCACCCGGCGGAGCCGCCGCTCTTGGACGGCCTGTCGTGCAAGCCCCTCCACAGCAGCACAGGGGCCACGGGGCCACGCAATCTGGCGGACAACAGCACATCGCTTTTGCAACACCACTTCCCCTATCATCGGCACTCGCCAGTGCTAGGTGTGACCCTCGACGGCATGGTGCCGCCGGTGCCGGCCAGCCAAGGCCGACCGGAGGGCAACGTGGAGGCGGCGGTTGCGGCGGGGGGCGAGGGCGGCGGCGCCGCGAGTAAGGCGGCGGAGGCCAGCGATGAGCGGCTGGGGTTGGAACTGATGGAGTCATTTCAGAGCGGCGATGGTTTCGGAGCGCCGTACCTCGGCGACGAGGGCGCCGTCCGTCCGTCGCCGTACACTCGTTCGAAGTACCACGCGCTGTTAGTGCAGATAAGGGCAAAGCCGCGGGACTTCCTGACCCAGATCATCATGGAGGTACGCAGCCGCCACCCTCAACCCGTGTGGTGCAGTGTGGGGTGGGAGAGAGAGCCCATGAGCCGAGCCCGTGTGCTGGTGGCGGTGGTGGAGCCCGACGTGTTTGTTAGTTAGCTTGCTAGTGGTTTTTCGTGGGGCGCGCCGGTGGGGTGTGTGCGTGTGTTGTGTGTGCCCTGGGAGCAGCGACGAGGGTTTGCATTGCGGGCGAAGCGGCGGTGCTACGCACGTATTACGTGATGACTTGTACCCTGGATCTGAGGTGGGTCCGTGGCCGTTAGTAGTGCGGCGGTGCAACGTACCCAGCAGCTCCCAACGAAGCTGTTCTCTGCTCTCCATTGCGTGGCGCGAAGAGCGTTACCGGCAGTGCTGAACGGCAGGAGACGCGAGCGCCCACGTGGAAGTGCCTCATCCCACACGCCTCCGCCACCGCCACTGCCACCGCCCTCCCTAACCGACCCGACCCGACACGCCAACCTCCCCCTTCCGCCTTCAGCACTGCGACCGGGGCAGCCTGCAACGCGCCATCGACAAGAGCATCTTCCGCGCATCTGCCCGCTGGAACTCGCGGGTGGCGCTGAGGGCGATGCTGCGAACCGCGCGGGAGATCGCGCAGGTGGGTGTGGATGCGCGTGGGGGTGTGCGAGTGCGTATGTAGCGTGGGAATGCGAGACTGGCGAGTTTGTGTGGGTTGGACGTGGGTGAGTGGGTGGGCGGCTGGTGCCCTTGGGGGTTCCGAGCCGACCCATATCCCGGGAACAGCACTTCAACTCTGTCAGGTTAGGTTCTTCAATGGTTCATTACAGCGAAACTAGCTTAACTAGCCTGTCAATTTACGCTAACATATTGAAAAGAAATGAACCAAAATTTGTCTTGCGAGGTTCCTGTGCCGAAGGGGAACCTACATTGAACTGTGCCGAAGGGGAATCTACATTGAACCTGCAAGGGAGTAAGGGCACTATAACGACCGCCCTGCTGACACGTTCCCCACCGCACCTTCGCGCCTCGGTCGTAGGGCATGTGCCACCTGCACGCCAGCCAGATCGTGCACGGCGACCTCAAGCCTGCCAACGTGCTGCTGAAGAGCAGTCGATCGGACAGGCGCGGCTTCATTGCAAAGGTGCGGAGATGCCAGCAGCAGTTGGGCGCCTGAACACGCCCAAGCTTCCCCCTCTCGACCTACCTTTCGCCCTGCTCCACGTTTTGCTCTCGCCCCAGTGCCCGTTATATGAACACCCTCACCGTGCGTTCACCCAGCACGTCATGCAACACGAGGCTCAACGCAGCCTGCCGGGGTCTTCCTGCCGTTGGCCCGCCTGAGCTTTGCCCTGTCACTTACGCCTCCATCCCAAAACCCTAATGCCGCGCAGGTGGCTGATTTTGGGCTGTCCAAGATTGTGCAGGTTTCGGAGCGCGGCGCCCTGGAGTGCGACACGGACGCGACGGGCACGATCGCCTACATGGCTCCGGAGGTGCTCAACGGCTCGCTGTGTCCCGCGGCAGGTGGGTGGTCGGGTGGGGCTGTCCTCCTGCATACATGCACCCCAAGTGGCGCCACCCTTCCCTCCTCCGCCTCCGTAGACCGAACCACTGTCCAGTTGCTGCTTGACCCATATCCACCAACCTTGCCGAATGCTGCCTCCCTTGGCGCCTTTCCCACACACCATAGCATGCGTGTTTTGACCTCGACGGCCCCAGCCCCTGCCCCGCCACCCGACTCTCCCCGCGGTCAGCCCCAGCTCATCGCCGCTGCTGCGGCTCTCCCACCCCGCCGCTCCCCCCCGGCCCCCCAAAACACACACATACACAGACATCTACAGCTTCGGCGTCATGCTCTGGCAGCTGGTCACCGGCGAGCGGCCCTTCGCTGACGTGCACCCGGGCCGCATGTATGTGGGCGTGTGCTCGGGGAGCCTGCGGCTCGAGTGGCCGGCAGACGCGCACCCGATGGTCCGTAAACTGGGAGACGCGTGTCTCAGCTACGACAAGCGCCAGCGGCCGTCCTTCACAAAGGTCGCCCGCGTGCTGGGTGTCATCGAGACGGTCGTCCGCAACGAGGGCGCGGCGCAGGCGGCGGCGGCGGCCATGTCAGCGGCGGTGCCGGCGCCGCTTTCTTCGCTTCTTAGGGGGATGGGCAGCGGGGCCCGCGGCGGCGGCGGCACCAGCAACGAGGTACAGCCGCAGATGGGTTTCGGAGCGGCCGGGGACTCGCTCACCGGGGGGCTATCTTTGGGGCCTGGCAGCTCAGCAGCGCACCAGCAGATCGGCCTGCCCGCCGCCGCACTGCCGCCGCAACGGCTGCTGAGCCAGGGCCTCCAGTACCAGCAACAGCTCGGCAAGGCACGAACCCACTCGCCGCCGCGAAGCACCCTGCCGTTGACCGACGGCGGCGGCGACGGCGGCGGCAGCCACGGGGGCAGCGGGCACTACAGGCTGGGCGCCGGCACCGGCGGGGCCGGGGGCGCACCCACCCTGACGACCCCCACGGCAGGCCGCCTCTTGGGCAGCCCCTCCGGCAGTAGCATCCAAGGCGGGGCGTTCGAGAGCGGCAGTAGCCTCCTAGCGCCCACACCGCGCCATGCTACCGTCGCTGGCTCGCCGGCCCCTGGGCTTTTGCCCGGGTTCCGGAGCGGTGGCGGCTTTGCGGGCGCAAGCCCCGGCTCCAACGGTGGCCTGATGCTGGTGGGGGGAGGCAGCGGCAGCGGCCTGGCAACTGGGCGTCTCCTGGCTTCCGGATCGCAGCCATGGACGCAGGCCCCGGCTCTGGTGGGTGGGACGGATCCAACCGCGCTCCAAAACCACCCTTACCCGCCCCAGCACCACCAGCAGCAGCAAGTGGCGATGTCCTCGAGCCAGCCGCAACCGCTCCAGCTGCAGTTCCAACCGCAACAATACCAGTTGCAGCACCAGCAGCTGTACTCGCAACAACAGCAGCTTCAGATGCATCAACAGTACCAGCTGCAACAGCTGCACCAACTGCAGCTGCGTCATGAGATGCAGCAGCAGCAGATGCAACAGCAGGAGCAGATGCCGCGACAGCATGCGGCCAGCAGCATCGCCTTGGCGCCGCCGCCGGGTGGGGTCGCCGTTGCTGCCGGCGGCTTTCCGCAGCACGCGCCACGGGACGTTGGCGAAGCCACGGTGGGGCAGGCGGGCAGCGTTGGGCAGGCCGCGACGACGAGCGCGCACGGCCCACAGCCCCGGGCGCCAGCGGGAGTCGTTCTTGCCGTGCCCGCCATAGCGGGCGGTCATTGTGTATACTCGCCGAACGGTGCAGGAGGAAGTGCGGGTCTCTCGCCTGGCCCAGGCGATCCTGGCAGTCGAGGCGTGGCGGTGGGGCAGCCAACAGCACAGCTGCACGCCCCATTGCCTTCTTCGCACAACTACGCCGCTTTCCAAACCCAGCCGCACGTGGCTTGGCCGTTGGGTTCGCTAACGAGCAGCGGCGGCACTAGCGCAACCGGCACGGGTCAGTGCACCCTGGGACCTGGTTCCGACGCGGCGCCAAGCGGCTCCCCCGGCCCGCAGGTGCACCATGACGCGATGTCTCCGGGGACGGCCGGCTCGATGTCGCCGTACAACAGCGCCATGATGTCGTACTTCAGTGGCCCTGGCCCCAGTCCCACCGGCGCTGGCGCTGTGGCGCCCAGTAGCGGCAGCAGCCCAGCCGCCTCCATCATGCCCTCCACAAACATGCACACCACCACCGCAGCAACCGGCCTGGCCTCCGGCTCACCCCCGCCCGCGGCGCCCAACGGCATGGCCCCGGCCCAGCCCTCGGCTTCACCGCTGCCTCCGGACTCCCCCTTCTTGACCATGCACCACGTGCAGCAGCCCTATTCCGCCACGGTGGTCCCGTCGTACTGTTTACCGTACCTGTCGTACGCGCCGCCTGGTGTTTTGCCCGGCGGCCACGTCGTCCGGGCGGGCGAGTTGAGCAGCGCGGCGGAGGTGGTCACCGGGACGGCCTCTCAGAGCCTTGACCCCTCGCTGTTTACCCTGTCTGGCGTGGCGCCGCCGCCCTACACGGCCGCCCTGCTTGCCCAGACCCTGGCGTCGGTTCAACTTCCTGACGACACCGGCTACCAGCCCGGCGCCCGCGGCGCCGGCAGCCCTGCACGGACCCCGCGGTCCCTGGCCACTGCGGCGGCACTTGCCCAGGGAGCTCCAGCCGTGGGGGCCACGGGCGCGCAGCCGCCGCCAGGGGGTGCGGCTGGGCTCAGGACCACAGGTCCCGGGGGCACCTCGCCCGGCGCGCCAGCTGCACCCCTGGCGGGCCGACTGAACGCCGCGCCCGAGTCGCAGGTCGCCGTACAGCAGTCGTACGTCGCCGTACTGGCAGGCGCGGCCATGTCGTACCGCGAGCGCGACCGGGAGTCCTGCTGGACGCAGCCTCAGGGGCTGCAGCGCGATGCCATCTTGGAGGGTGACGAGGAGGGGGCGTGACGGCGGCGGTGGTGGGCACCGTAATCCCGCTGCGACCGTAGTCCCACGCAACTGGGCTGCGGCCGCGTGGAGGCCCCTGTCGGGCCTGCGGTGCCGGGCGCGGCTCGGCGAGCTGCTGGGTGTGTGGATGGGGCGCTGACCCGGCAATCTGCAGGCAGCGGAAGGGGCGAAGGGAGATGTCGGGACGGACGCTGCTATTGGGTGAAGTGCCGGGGTTTAGAGTACACTCGTGGACATCCGGGGCTGCTCCAAGGCTGTTCGGCGCGGCCGCCTCCCGGCGGAACGACTCCAGGGGCATCCACCTGGGCGCACGCGCAGCGGCGCCTGCGTCGCTTTGCAGCACGGCCTGGATTGGTCACCGGCCTGTGACCCTACTGGTATTTGCTGGTAACATGCCGGCGGCCCGGAGCGGATTGTCCTACCAGCGGCGGCGCGATTTCGGTCTCGTGATATACAGGGACGCGTGCGAACAAGCCATGTGGATCTCGGGCTGCATTGCTTGATGCGAAAGAATAAGGGGGTACTTGAACGACTAGGCGGGATACGTCGGAGGCACGGGATTGGGTTGCAAACAGCGACCACCTCTTGAGGGCTGCCTGTTGGTCTGTAGGGTAGGGCTGGTGCGCAGCGGCGTGCTTAAGTGGCGGCGCAAATGGGGCAACATGGTGGGGGCGCGGGCGAGACCATGGCCGCGGAGCACAGCAGCTGGGAGGGGTGCAATTATGGCATGTGGGCCTTCTCCTAGTTGCGGGTGCGCGCGGGGGCATGGCCCCCACATTTCCCTCACCCCAAGCGACTTCGTCGCTGGCATTTACTGGTCGCCTTGTGCGACGTTTTCGAGCTCCTGATGGTTATCGGCTGGAGAGGTCTCTAAAGATTGCGGCTGGAGGTATGGTCCAGAAAGAACGCACGGTTACGGCATTTTCCAACAGTCGTGGGTTGGCGGTTTCTGTTAACGGCAACGACGCCGTCCTAGTATTGCTAGTAATGGGGTACTTATTATCTAAACATCATGCCCGTGCATGTGTCTCTTCGAGGAATTCGAGCGCCGTGTGTTTGCATAGGATAGGCTGGCAGCGGGCCAGGCAGCAGGCCATCGAGACGCAGTGCCAAGCCTGGACTGGCGCATGGGTTAGCTGGCTTGTCAGTCTGCCTGACGGGGGGTTCTGCGGCAAGAGGGGCTGCTGGCCGCAGCCCTGCATGTTCAGGTCGCTTTGGAGGTGCTGTGATCTGGGTGTGTGCAGACCGTACGAAGGAGACGGTGTGGACGGATGCGGTGCCGTTCCGCGTGTCCCGTGGTCCTTCTTCGGTGCACAATCGCGGTCCTCCAGGCAGCGCGAGCTGCAGCCCTCTTGGCCCTCCTGTTCAGCCCGTGGGCTATTTAAATGAACTTGGTCATTCTTGCATACATTCATGTGGTGCGGCTCTTTCTTCGCTTCCTGATGTGGGCAAGGTTGCGGTGAGGCTGGCGCTTCTGCCTGCTTGCGTGCATGGCCGATGCTCGCACTCGTCATGCGGATGGAGGCGGGCTGCGGGTCGGGGCTTGCGCAGTGCCGCGTTCTTCCTGATGGGAATGCATCTAACAGACTCCAAGGGGCCGGCAGGGCGGCGGGCACTGGGTGTGTGTGATGTCGAGGCCTGCGTGGTATTCCACCAAGGCACGACTGCTGGACGAAGCGGCGGGGGGGTGACTTGGGCGATTCCGGCGGGCCCTGCGCTGCTGTTAAGCGCAGCGTACCCCAGCTCCCGGTTGGTGCCTTCTTCTGTAGCGATGCGTGTATTCGTTTTCATGGATAGGCGTTTGTGCATCCCGTCTTATTTTCATGCCATGGGACGACGACGACGACGATGTTGACGACGATGGAAATTTCCGTTTGAGCAATGAATGTCTCAGCACTTGCTAGCTGAGCGTTTCGCTGCAAAGAAGGCCTAATGCGATTGGCTTGCAGTTCCATAGTACCTACCGCATGTGTTTGTGTAGCCGCTCTGTAGCCGCTTCCACTGAATCGATTTTGCGTTTAGGTGAGAGTCCCTGGAGAGTCCCTGGAGTGATGGATGGTTGTGGATACCGGCCACACCGGATAGGGCGTGCCGAGGGTGCCCTGATGCCAGAGAAGGTCGCCACACGTGCTGCTGGCCTCGGGGGCCATGCTGCGGGGGTTGCAGCTCAACCTTTCATCTGGGACGTTTTGCACGTCTCCCAGCAAATAAGCCGCTTGAATGTACCTTATTAGTCATGTGGTGATGTCTGGTAGGCAGGGCAGACAGGGTGCGCGCACGCGGATGTCGGCCGGTGTATGTAGCCTGGAGTCTGTGTGCTTGCGTGGCTCCGGGAGAGCTCTGGGAGGTATACGTTCCGTCCCGCCGGCGTGAGCACGCTCGCTGGGGCCGTGGTCGCGGTGATGATGAGGCTGGCGGCGCTCAGCGGCACCGCACATAAAGCTAGCGACAGCAGGAGGGTAAGTTTGGCTGGTTTGCAAGGTGGGTGTACAGGAACAACCCAAGTTTGATGGCGGTGCTTGATGTGGTCGCGTGCTGTAGCTGGCTTCACGGGGCTCCCTCGTTGGCGGCCATTAGTATTCATTCGCGTGTGTGCGCGTCCTCATAACCTCTGCCTTGGGAGTATGTGAGGGACCTATGTCACGGTGGTTCCGGGGCCTCCAGCAGAGCAATGAGAGCAGGTAGTCGGCGGGGGGCCTTCGGTGCGGGTTGAAGTGCACGGCGGCCGAATAACATCCCGCACCATGCTCCGCGTTGCCCGGTGGTTTTCTCGTGGCTGGCTGTGCCTGTGAAGACCGAGGGTGGGTGTCGTCATCAGCGGTTGGAACCTGGCTCAGGTGGTGCACTGGCTGCCCGCCATGCAAAACAAGCGTGCGGTGTCTTCTGACAGGCAAATAGCGCAAAGCGGCGCGTTCGTACTGGTCTTCTATTCGTACATGTGTTGCTAACGGCAGCCTGGTTCGCGGGTCGTTCCCTCTCTTTATAACGCAATCTGATGTAGCTGAGTTTCGTTGTAGGTAATGTTAGGGGTCACTCCTAAAGGGCCGTGTGCAAAGTTACAGGCGGCCCAAAAGCGTTCGTTGTGGCTCTCCCCGCATGGGTGGCCGGTAATATTTCATTTCGATGGAGGAGGGTACCAACACGTGTAATGTATGTAGCGCCACGGCTCCACCACCTGTGGCGCGGGTGTTTCCCTGGGAAACAAGCCCGATGACGATGTATATTCTGGCGCGGCGCTCTATTTACAGGGAGGCCACGCACAAGGAGTTGACGAAATACACGACACCTGCTCCGCAGTGCGCGTTGACTAACGTTTGCGGCCGGCAAATGTTTTTGCGGCGCGCAGCTGATAGTACGGGCAGGACCCTCCCTTTTGTACACACAACTCCGTCAGGTACGAGCACGCGGTAGTTGATGAAGTGTGAGTAGTCCAGATTCCACGCATGCACCCTCGTGGACATTTGCCACGACGGTCACCGCTCCTAAACGCCACCTAGCGCCGCACCAACGCCTATCCGGTGCAAGGTGCAGGGAGGAAGAGAGCGAGAACAACGAAACGCGCCTAGTGCCCCGTCTGTGCGGGCAACCGCACGCACGCGTGACAGCAAAACCAAACCCCGGGTAGCAGCACCATAGCCATCTAGGGTTAAAGTGCGGCTTTACATGCAAGGTGGCATTTTTAAAAAAACGATGGCAGGTGCAATAGGAGGGGCCACGCGAGAACAACGCAGATGTAAGCATAGCGAGCGTGCGGAAGCCACTTCGCATCGAGGCGACGATCATCAAGAAATACACATCATAACATGCTCATGTTACCGCAGGTCCGGGAAGGAAAGCTAGGACGACGACGAGGAGTTAAACTGCAAAGTCGCCTTGCAGCAGCATCATACGGTGCTCTAACAAGTTTTCCCATACGGTTTAAATGCTGCGCACTTGATTATATTATAAGTAATATGTTCCAGGCATTTGGCCGTTTTTCAGAATGCAAGAGTTTTTCAGGCCACTATCCGCATGTGATCTCCGGCGGTTTGCGATCCAGGTACGGCAGCTGTCGCTTGACGGAGGCATTGAAGACTCTATCCGTAGGCATCACAGCCAATACGCCTGACCGCTGAACTCGACTTCGACCTGACCTTGATGTCTTGGACAAGATTCTACGTAATAGACAGTTTGACCCAGTGATGGCAGCCACGACCGCCGACCTGAAGGCCACTAAGCGCCTTGCAAAAGACGGGAAAATGGCGAGGCGAAGCATGGGATTCTGGTGTCAAGTAGGTCGTAATCGCTGCATGTCTATCCGCATGCAGCGGTGTGACTTAAGATTTGCCCGTGGCCGCAGTTCAACTACTGGTACCGAGCATTCTGGGAGGCGGAAGGGAGGCGACCAAGCGTGACAGAAGTGAAAAGGTATTAACAGCGCCGCGTGTCCGTGATAAACAGGGTGGGGGTGAGGCCGGCCTGGCAAGTAGAGCGAACGACGGGGTCCCGAGGCTAGCCCAAAACGAAGCCAAACATGGCAGCAGGGATAAGCTTTATTTGAAGCGATGTAACAAGTCTTATAGCTGCCTTTCCTTTAGTATCTCTCGTCCCCTGACGCTTTGACCAGGGCACCATGGACATACGATGCTCTTTGCAGGTGGTATGACGAAGCGGCCGACAACTGCTGGGGAGACTTAAAGCCGACCTGGGATGAAACTAGGTGCGTTAAAGTAATAATGCCGCTGCAGCGCGTTGACTCGCCTAGTTACGTGACCGCTGCGACGTCTGTGCTTCTACCGCAGGACGCACAGCAAGTGCCTGCGCTCTCTGGACCAAGTAAGGAGCTACTTCCGGCAGTACCGAGCTGCCAAAAAGGCAAGTTCGCTATGCGTACAAATAGACCCTGCAGGCCGCTCCTGAAGCCCCTGGTGGCATGATATCATAACACTTATTGCGCTCCGCCAAACTTGACGTAGAGGGCTGTATTCATGCTCAGTGCGTTTTGTCGGCTGTTCTTCCACCCTAACAGGAAGGCACTGACGGCGGCAGGCACGACACCTTCAGATCGTATGGCGACGCTGGAGCCTTGCAACAGTCCCTGCACATCGCCAATTCGTCCGGTGCGCATCAGCAGGTATATTCGTTTGCAAGGCATGTCGAATCGCCAACCAGGGATAGCCTTTTTTTGGCGCGTGCTTGCCCCAACGTCGCAAACCCTGTCCATCCTTGCAGCAGGACGATGCCGCGGATGCTGCATACTTCCGAGCAGCGAAGGTCCGCCGCCCGTCAACTGACTCGGACACACTCGACGGCAGCTTGTTCGTCTTTGCCAGCGCCGACCCCAACGTCCCTAACACCACCTCTCCGGGCTCCAAGTTCAGCAACAGGACGCAGGACCTTGGCGGATTCGCGCGCGCCCCTAGCAATGCGGGCCACACAGCGCAAATGAGCGCCTCGCTGACGGCAGTCACAATCACCGGGACGGGGGCTTGCGTTGGGGCCTCCACGCGCACCATATCTACCGGTGCTGTGCCTCTAGGCGCTGGCCCAGCCACCGCCAGCGGTGCGCTGGTGCCGAAGCCTGCGGTGCGCATGGCTTTCGTCGAAGATGCTGCTGTACGGCCTGCCCCAATCTTGCTCCAGCGTGCTCCTGGCGACACGGTGGCGCTGCCTATCCCAGTTTCCGGCACCAACGCCGCAGCATGGCTGCCCCCATCGCGCGCTCCCCTGCCGACTGACTCCCATCAGCTACCGGGTCACCCTCGTCAGCAGCCACCAGCCTCGTCGTCGTACCCGTACCCTCACGCCCGCCACCATTCAGCCGAGGCGCTTCAGGATGCCCCCCCCTGCATTCCGCCGGGCTTTCTGCCTCCTCCATCCTCGCTGGAGTCTGCGTCGCCCCAGCGCCCCGACCGCCCACCTCGACCGCCCCACTCTCATCCAGCCTCCGGACCATCGAGCGGCGCACGCCTTGGCTTCCCATTGCCGGTGGCAGGAGCCCACTTGCCACATGTGGGGCATGCAGGGTCAGGGCAACCGGGTGCCTGTGGCGCACTCAGTGAGGCTTCGGGACCCTCCGTGGACCCCGTCGCTTCGGGTTGCACAGCTTCAGCGATGCTGGTATGCTCAGGCACGGGACCAGATGCACGGAGACACGCCGCTGCTTGTGGACCGCAACTTAAACTGACATCAGAGGTGACTACTGGTTGCAAGCCGCAGCGACAGATGCAGCGGGGGCCCGGGATACACGGCTCCATCCAGGCAGCACAGTCGGACCCAAGCCAGTTATCGTCAGCTGCTCCCGGGCCATCCTACCAGCACCACCCCCCTGCTCATCACCCGCTCATGCACATGGGTTACGGGCACGACCCCAGTATCTACAGTCATCCCGCATATATGGACCCCTACGCGTACTCGTACGGCATGCATGACCCAAGCATGGCGTACTGGCGAATGTACCCATACTGTTACCCGGCGCCTCACCACCCGGCGCATGCAGCCTATCCTGAGATCCCGCAACATCGTCAGGACTATCAGGATCCGCGCTACGATGGGGTGGCAGTGGCGGCGATGCCGATGAACAGCCATCAGGAGATGGCGGACACGGCGCCACAGCAACAGACTGCCGGCAAGTCAGCATTAGCAGATGGCGCGCCCTCGTACATTGGTGTCGCGAAGAGATACGGCGCAAACAACCAGTACTTGCTAACAAGGTGAGGAGGCCGCATATAGGCCTACATGTTTTATATGCGGTCGGAAGGAGTGGTATGACCGGGGGTTGCCGAGGTGTCCATATCAATTGCTTTCCTGCCATGGTGTTGGTTTCCCCTTCATCACTGCGACAAGCTTCTGAACCCTCACTCACCTTTGCCCACAGGCGCCCGTCTCTGCCCTCATTGCAACGGCTCGAAGCTACCGGTGCTGCCGGGGCGGCTGCCTGCAACGACTCGATACCACCTGGTGCGGCAGGCACTGCCGCCGCCCGGACCGTTACCAGCAAGTTTCCGTCGGAGCCAGCTGGCGCAGCCGCCGGCCCCCTGACGGACTTGTCCAGCGTGCATGGCGCCGATTTTACTAAGCTGGTGGAGTCCTTCTTCATGGAGGAACTAAGCGAGGACGACGAGATCGCTGAGCCCAGCAGCAGAGGCCAGCGACAGCCGGGACCGCCACCTCGCCAGGAGGCGCAGCATGAACACCAGCTGGCTCGGACATCCAGCGCACCTCTTCAGGGGCTTCCGGCCGCAACCGCTGGCGGGTCAGTAGAAACGGAGCTGCCTGACCAGGTGATGACGGACGCGGCGGAGCCCCAGGGACTCCTCGGCAGCAGAAACGCTGCGGGTCCGGCTGCCAAAGGCGTCCTAAGCTTCGCGTCAGACATGGCGATCCCTCGCGACCAGCATGTCCTGGAAACAAGCCGGTCTGCTACAGCCGGTGGGGCGTCGGGACAACCCACTCGCGCAACATTTGCGCCATCGGGCTGCGTGCCAGCCCAGCAGGCCGAGCCAGTATCACATCACGCATGCAACGCAAATGCTATCGCCGGGCGCGACGCGTCGTACGCGGTTGCGACACACGCAGACGTGTGTGACGTCACGGCCGTAGTTCGCATGTCGTCGCTCCCTTGCGCGGCTAAGGCCGGGCTGTACACCGAACAAAGCCCGTTCACCCGCGGCATCGACCAGCTTGGCTTCGGGCTCGACTTGGGCCTAGGCTTGGCGGGTGGCGAGTACGCCAGCCTTATGCTTCCCGGCACCACGCCACTGCAGGTGCAAATGCAGGTATCCCAGCAGCTGAGCGGCATGTCGGCGGAGACACCGCTGACCCTCAAAGGCGCCCTCGGAATGCTGTCCAGTGCCACGCAGTCACTGCCGTGCGGACTCGACATGTTGCCGCTGCCGGACTTCTCGGCTCTGGGAGCGGACATGGACCTCGACTGCGCGCTCTTCCTCGCAAGTCCCTCAACAGCCACCAGGGCGGCGGTTGGGCGCGGCGGCGGCCTGTGAGGCCTAAGCGCCTGCAGCAGCGGCGTTGGTGGATGGAGCCGCCAGCGTGGCAGACCGTGCTTGGCAGCAGTGGTGGTTCTGATCTCTGGCGGCTTGTGCTGGCTCGGCTACATACCGTCGGAAATGGTGGTTCGCGTTGGTGTGGTTACATTACGTCGGGAAGTATGAAGTGCGCGTTTAGTGACCGAGTGCTTGAAGACAGGCACCGCTCCGTGGTTATCATATTTGCACCCACTGCGCTATCGGTCGGGTAACCCATAAGCTGTAAAGCTGTGCGCATGGGGCGCTAGTGTACGTATGTGTATATATGGCGGTGTGAAATAAGTGCACTGCCATCTGCTAACCTAACCAGACCCTGCCGCGGCGCGTGTATAGCAGCGTGACAAACGACGATACGAGCGGCCAGTCCAAGTAGCCTCTACCTTCCCTCGAATCCAACGATGCATCTTTGCCGACGCGTGTCTGCTGACTAGCCGTGTCACGGCTTGCGTTTTTTCGGCGCCCTCTTGGGCACGAGGGACACCCCGCGCCAGTGTTGCCGCGCATGCGTGTTAGGCGTGCAATCCGCGTGCTGAGCTATGCCGACAACGCAAGCTGACTAAGTATTTGATGGCGCTGAGTTTTTTTTGATGATTTGGGACGCGCGGGCCTGAAATGTACATGGCGGTGGTTGCGCAGACATTGCAGGCCGGGCTTGGTTCTAGCGTTCTACGGCTGCAGCGCGCCGATTGCGATGGGTCGATCCAGGTAGATCATTGCATTGCCGTGACCCCGGATGGGTCATGCATGCCGCGCTGCAAAATGCGGCAATAGTAATGCGCAGCGATAGGTAGTGACTAGGAATCGTCGGGACCCCACGATTTTGGCCTCATGGAATGGGGACACGCGGAATGAAGAACGCTTAACCGGACTGCTCTCCAGCGGGGTGGCGGGTATGCTGAGGGTCTGGCCTTTATGCGGCCGAGCTGGGCTCCTGGAATACCCTGTGTGAATCATATCCTGAGGAGCAAGCCAGATAGCGTCATGCCCATGTGCGACCAACCATGAAAGTCATGGCGTACCGGTAGCTTGTAGACAGGGTGCAGTACCGTTGTTAGTGAGTGTTACGACTATTTTACCGCTAGGTAGGTGTGTAGACGTCCTAGGTAGTTATGACGGCCGTAGGTACTCGCCAGTCGTTTTATTGTAGCAGACACCAGCGCCCGTACGGCAATATATCAGGAGGGAAGGACTTGAGTGCATACAACAGCAGTTTGTTGCGGGGTGATGAGAGTACGTTGCGCGTACTTTTGTGATTGACACGTGAGCAGCTCTCACAACTCCGGGCTCGGACTGCATGGCAGGGTAAGGGCTTCCGCCCCTCCCCTAGCCGCCCCTAGGTAGGGTCACGCAGATAGCCCTCCTTCCCTACGGAATGACACCGACTATGTAACGTATGGTCAGGAGACCAATGATTATGAAAACAAACCAGACGGATGTCCAACGTGCCGACCTCGGCAACACGTCCATGTAACGAGCAATTTCCCGCTGAGTGTGCCGCTCGCCCTACCTCACGCACGAGGGTCTGTAATAAGGACCCATTAATAACTAACTGTCATACGAGTGAATGGTGCGCAACTTCGCACGCCATATGTATAAATGTACGGATATGGTGCAGATAAAGGGTGTGTGCAGAGATGGACCAACCCAACATCGATAACGTCACAGCCATACATACGCCATCGAGTCAACGCCTGTTGCAATGAGGTTTAAACCATAATAATCAAAGTAATGGATCGCCTCACCACCCACCAGCAGCCGTGGGTCGCCTAGATCACCACCCACCAGCAGCCGTCATCGCACTGGCTGAACGCCGAAGCTGCCAGCAGCCGGGTGCGGAGACAGCTGGTGCGGCCTCGCGTCGGAGAACTCCGCATCGTCGCCATCGGCGCTAATGATCGTTACATCGCCAGTACTAGCTGAAGCCGCTGCATTGGCGGCCCCCAGCAGCACCACCTTCGCCAGGCTGCTGACGGTGCCAGTTGCGCTCCCACCTCCGCCTCGCGTGCCTCCGCCACATGTGCCCCCCGCGCCGTGCTGCATGGACGTCGCAGCCTCCAACCATCCGCCCGTGTCCGTACCTCCCGAGGCCGAGAAGATGTAGAAATCACCCGAGCCGGGCACCGCCGCCGCCAGCGACTCGCACGAGCGGAACACCTCGCCCCCAGGTCCTAGCTCTGTAACGCTGCTGGCGGCGCTGTCCGCCGCACCGCCGACGCCGTCAGCAGCGCCATCCGCGGCCATCCTGCCGACCCTGTGCTGTACGACACAGGCAATGGGCAGCGGCGCCGCCGCCGCCTCCGCCGACCTTACCGCCGCGGCGCCTGCCACAGTCGAGCCGCCATACGCTCCAGGCGATTTAGCCTCCGCAGCTACCCCCGGCAACTGCAGCGGCAATCCCACGGCTGCCGCCGCTGGCCCAGCCACCGCCCTGCCCTCCTCCGCAACCTTTGCCGACGCCGCGCCGCGCCCCCAGCCGAATCGGAACCACCGCGCGGCGCCAGCCGCGGGCGCCGCAGCGGTGGCCGGTTCGCCCTTTACACCCCCCGGCACCGGCACTGGCGCAGAGGGGCTCACCACCGGTCGCGGCAGCTGTAGCGGGCTGGGCACGGCTTGGAAGGAGGACGACTGACAGGATCCACGGGAGCCAGGCGCAAAGCCAGGAGCCGCGGGGCTGCACGACTCCAGGGTGGCCGCCAGGAGGCAGTGATGCGGTGCCTCGAGCTGCGGCGGCGACCCATGAGCCAGGATGATGGCTTGGGAGCGGGCGGCAGTGGTAGGCGACACGTCCGCGCACGATGTGTCGTCCATCGAAACCGCCTTGGCCGCCGCTGCAGCGCCGGAGGCCGCTGTCAGCTTCAACACGGGGGAAGAGTCACCAGCGACCACGATCACGGAGGCGGCAGCGGAGGCGCTGACCACGACGTTGAGCCTGCCCAGCTGCGACGACGGCGGCGGCGGGGACGACGCCCCGTCCGCCAAGCTGGCACCGCCGCTGCCACTGCCGTTGCCACTGTCGCTGCCATCTGGAGGGCTGCCGCCGGCGCCCTGTGCCGTGACCCATCCCCCATCCCCGCCTTCCCCATCCGCATCCTCATCCCCCGACCCGCCGCTGTTTGCGTGCAGCCAGGTCCTGACGGATCCTCCACCCAAGCTGTCGCTGCTGTCGTGTCCCTCGCCTGCTCGCTCCTGGATCATAGGCAGCAACCAGTGCAGGCCCGTGTTGGCGTGGGCCAGGGAACCGCTGCCGCCCAGAGTGGCTCGCAGCAACGGCGGACCGGCCAGCGCTCCTGGGTCCATCCAGCGAAGGACGCTGGCGAGGCTGCTGCTGCTCTGCATCATGGCCGCTGTGACCGCCACCTCCGACGCGCGCTCCCAGTTGGTGCGCAACAAGATGTAGGTGTACGACACCTGGAGCAACACCCGCACCACGTGGGCGAGCGGGGCAGGTGGGATGGGTTGGGTGGGGTTGGGTGGGGTGGGGTGCGCGTCACGGAAAGGAGCAAGCCGAAGCGTGCGCCCCCGACAAAACACAATACAGGGTAGTGCCTGAATGGGCAACACGCAGGAGTATGCCCTTTCCCTTCCTCGCGGCAACGACACTAGATGAACAAAGCGGTGTGCACACCGAACATCCGAGTGTGCCGCAGGTAAGAGATGTAGATGCGCGCTACAGGACGCGGGAAGGGAAAGGGAGGACAGGGAGAACCCACAGCCCCGGTCCTCGCGCCGTTCCGCCCTCTTTAGTGCGCCAGCTCCACTCCACCGTACTCAGCCCGACGCACTTGGTTGCCGCCACACGCCGCCATCACACCACCCACCCCCCACCTCCCATATCCACGCGTTCCGACGCCACCCACCCCCCTCCTCCCATATCCACGCGTTCCGACGCCACCCACCCCCCTCCTCCCATATCCACGCGTTCCGACGCCACCCACCGTCTGAATGATGGGTCCCACCGCCATCCCCAGGTACAGCCCCTCCGGCCCCATGCCCAGCCCCAGCATGCCGCCGCCCAGTTGCTCCGGCATGAAGAACCGGAAGCCCAGCAGCAGCGACAGCGGCACCGCGAAGACGTAGAACGCCACAAAGTTGACTAACGCGCCGGCGTGCTGGCGGCCGCAGCCCTGGGGTACGGCACGGGGCACAGCGGAAACAAATTGGGTTGGTGACGCGGCGCTTGGTGGTGCTAGGAGGAGCAGTGTGCGGTGCGCGGTGCGGGGGCTGCTCTCGCGAGTCTGGGCCGGGCACGAACGCTTGCAATCGGGACCATCTCAAGGAGTGCAGGGGGCTGTGAGTCATCATGTTTTGGGTTTTTTTGGTTTTTAGGGCAAGGTAAGGCCCACCTGGATGACTCCCGACAGCACGGTCTGCACTCCGTCCAGCAGCACCAGCCCCGCGACGATGTCGAACATGTGACGCAGCACCCCCCGCAGCTGCTCGTCCAGCGCTGCGTCCTCGGGGGTGAGGCTGCCGCCGTTGGCGCCGCCAACGAACAGCGACATGATGGCGTCCTGGCAGCGCGGCACCAGCAGCGCCACCGCCGCGGCGCCCCAAGCGACGGGCACGATGATCAGCGAGCCGGCGGCCGCGAGCTTGGCGCCACGGGCGTCGCCTGGCGGCGCGGCGAGGGGCGGGGGGAAGGGGAGGGAGGAATGCGGGTCAGGAAAGCGATTTGGGTCCAAGAAGTGATTTGGGTCCAAGAAGTGGTTTGGGTCCAAGAAGTGATTTGGGTCAAAGACGCGATTTGGGTCAAAGAAGTGATTTGGGTCCAAGAAGTGATTTGCGTCAAAGAAGTGATTTGGGTCAAAGACACGATGTGGGTCAAAGAAGTGATTTGGGTCAAAGAAGTGATTTGGGTCAAAGAAGTGATTTGGGTCACAGTATAGAAGGGGGCTACCGAGGTCCTCCGACGCGTACTCCCACCCCCATCTTGGCCTGCCTGCCAGAGGACGTGGCAGGCAGGCCAAGCCACGTCCTTTGGCAGCCTTTGGGCCTGACCGTGGCGCATAGCAGGGATGAACCCCGTAGGGCATTGTCGCCCGGGTCGTACCCCAGCGCCTGTCGAAGTACACTGCCCGTGACCCACATCTTCTGGAAGCATCCATGCACGCCCAGGCCCTGTCATCCCTCTCCCCAAGCGGGATATCCTCCCCCCCCTCGCGCCGTGTACACGGCTTCCATCGCCCTCCCCTCCCCTTTCTGCTCTTACCGGTTATTCTATTGTAACCCCCCTTTCTGCCCCCGCCCCCCCTCACCCGCTCCCAGCCTGTTGCCCACGGTGACGCAGACCGCCGTGGAGCAGGCCACGAAGGCGATGAAGAGCACGCCGTACACATTGTACGCCACTCCCACGGCGGCGGTCGCCGTACACGCGTTCGGCAGCAGCGACGCCGCGAGGGTCATGATGGTGAAGGCCCAGCTCTCCGCGCACTTCATGGAGGCGGCGGGGTAGGCCAGCAGCGCCAGATGCCGCCAGCCCTGTGCAGGAGAGGCGGTGGGGGAATTCGATAAGAGAATCCGCGAATCCACGACCGACAAACCGAGGGCGGTGAAGGTGATGGCGAGGGGAGCAGAGAAATGGGATACAGTTTAGAAGAGAGGCGGGTCGTGGTGGTCACGGGGTAAGGGAGCTCGCAGCCCCGGGCCATCTGACCGCAACCCCAGCCCCGACCCGGACTATAGTTGGCCCCAATACTCTGACCCACAAGCGTGTGTATCAAACGTCTTCTAATCGGTTTTACTTTGTTTTTTTACTTTTTGACCACCACCCTGACATTTCGAGTCAGTGACAACCCCCGGGCTTCCTGTCATGACCCCAACTAACGGCCCGCTAGCCAAGCACCGAGCACGTGTCGAGCCCCCCTCAGTACGAGCCCCGCTCAACGCTGCCACCCCACCGACCTTCAAGGCCCGCCGAGTTGGGGTGCCAATAACCCCGCTCCACTGGCCACTGACCGCAACGTACAGCAGCAGGAGCAACACGTCGTACCTGCGGCCGGCCGGCAAGGGAAACAGGGAGGTTGGCGGTTGGCGGTTGGGGGTTTGGGGTCGCGGAGCTGCGGGCCCCTGTGGGGCCCAACACCTGCTACGACCTCAGCGAACGACCCGAGGAGTAGAAGTAGCAGGAGGAGGAGGACTGGATTGCCAATCAACGCCAAGCCCAACAGGCATCCGACCATCAGAAACCCACTCCTCACCCTGCCGCGGCCGACATGGCCACCGCCGCTCCCACGTACTGCCAGCCCGCCAGCACCACCAGGGCGTAGTTGGTGGCCACGTTGAGCGGCAGCCCCACCAGCGCGATCACCATCTGAGGGGTCACGACGCCCCGCGCCACCAGCACCCGAGTGATAGGCCTGCGCACCGTGAAGATCAGTGCAGCAGTCACCATCCAGCACCGCGTATATTGGTAGAGCGGTGGGAGACCCAGCACCGCGTATATTGGTAAAGCGGTGGGAAACCCAGCGCCGCGTATATTGGTAGAGCGGTGGGAGACCCAGCACCGCGTATATTGGTAAAGCGGTGGGAAACCCAGCGCCGCGTATATTGGTAAAGCGGTGGGAGACCCAGCGCCGCGTATATTGGTAGAGCGGTGGGAGACCCAGCACCGCGTAGATGCGAGGTGAGCGGGGATGGGAGGGCGTCTCCGGGTCGCCATTCGACGGTGGAGGCCGACAAGTAATGTGTCTACGCAATAGTCGCACTCAGCGTGGAAATCTACAGTGTGGGCCAGATGACATGCCTAGGACCCCGATCCTCCGTCACGTCGTGCCAAACGCTCATGTATGTATGACCAGCAGGCCACCTTTGCCCGCACCCAGTTCGCGCCCTACGAGCCGCACCTGGACAGGGCCTCCAGCCACACCGACGGCAGTAGCGCCACCAGGTAGCGCTGCACCATCTGGGTCAGGGCCGCGTCCTGCCCCAGCGCCGCCAAACCCATGGGCAGCAGCAGCATGGCGCCGCTAATGGCCACGCAGTGAGCCCACAGAAACACAACGGTACGCTGCAGGAGGAGCGGCAGCCGGGCCTCCTTGCCGGCACCCCAGGCCTGGTGGAGGGGGAGAAGATGGAGGGAGGGGGAGGGGACAGGAGCAGGAATCAGCCGGGAGAGGGGGGGGGCAGGGAGGGGAGGGGAGGGGCTAGGCGGGGGTGTGAATGGCAGGGGCGAGGAACGCGCCCTACCTGGGCCGCCAGCGTGTC
This sequence comes from Yamagishiella unicocca, assembly GCA_003116995.1. Lineage (NCBI taxonomy): Eukaryota > Viridiplantae > Chlorophyta > Chlorophyceae > Chlamydomonadales > Volvocaceae > Yamagishiella > Yamagishiella unicocca. The sequence goes on along the minus strand of BDSL01000021.1, from coordinate 1,178,941 downwards.
CAGCGCCCCGCAAAGCCCTAGCAGCACCAGCCGGCCCAGCATAACCGCCACGTTGTTGCCCAGAGCGGCGGCGGCCAGCTGCATGGTGCCGCCGCGCGCCACGAAGAAGAGGTTCAAGCATGCGGCCGCATTGGCCGCAACGAGGTTGATCGCGAGGGGTCCTGCTAGCGCGAGCTGAAGCGCGAAGTCCTGGGGGAATAGAAGGCAAGGAAGCGAGGCGGCTGTCTGTGTCAGCTTGCCCTCTCACAGCCGCACTTCAGGTCACCGCTCGAAGTAAGAACTCCCTGCGCAGTCCTCCTGGGTCAACCGATTGCTCTTCTGGTAGGTTAACACAATACCTAAATGTTTTCCTGGTAAGCGCGTGAAGGATACACTTATCGTGTCGGTCGCGTTCGGAAGCTTCATTGTAAATATCTGACCGGCCCGGTTTCGTGCCCGGCGGCGGGCTTTCAGGATTAATAGACTTGCTGTCTTTGTGGCAACAGTATGGAGAGTACGCGCCGCCTGTGAGCTAGTATCCCATCCGACACGCTCCGCCACATCTCGCCATCGCCAACTGCAACATACCTTTGTCAAACGCTTGGATGACGCCCACCAGCCTCGCTTTTCAAGCAGGCGCGGCGATTGTACCGCGGCTGCTGCGAAGGGGTCAAGCAGGGGCGCCTGCAGCTCGCTGCCGCGGTTGAGGGACCGCATACTTATAGCCTTGCGCCGAGCACAAGTCGAAGGATAGGGACTACACCAAATTTAAAGCACTCCAACAATTCAAGCGGAACTAAGCATTCTGAACAGACGCGTCTGTGCGTGACAGACGTCCCGAAGATGTATACTCTCCAGGCTTACACCTCGCCATTTGTACCCTATCGAAAACAATGCAACGTCCCTTTCTTTTGCGTGCATCCCTTTTTCAACGTGTAGTACTTTCCAGCTATGAAGTAAGCGGATTCGACATGACGAGCGACACAGCTAGCGGCGACCATGCATGGCGACTTCTTTTACATACTTTATTATGTAGGTCTAACATTGTTTTCGAATAATTGTTCACAGCATCCAAGTCATGCACGCTTGCTGCTGCCGCGGGCACTATCCGTCCTTCTGGAAACCAAAACGAGACCCCCGTTGACGATATGCATATACTGTGTTGCCCGTAGCTTTGGATCTGATCTGTGTTCAGCGGAGGCGAGAGCTGGAGGGGCCCGCCTCCTGCAAAATTCAGGACCGCGAGGCGGCCCCTGGAGGCCTCGTAGGCGTCGGGCATCTGAGCATCTGGAATGTCGGTTATTGAGCAGGTAGGAGGTTACGTCTGCCAGGATTCATGCAGCTCAAAAACCGCAAGGGCACCGGATGTAAGCATCGTGCCTACGCCCTTTTCAAAGCACCATTCTTCAGCTCGGATGCCTACTTGACGACTGATCCTTGGTCTCTCTGCCGCCGCGTGCTGTACTGCTCCTGCCCGCGCCCCACGCCCTCTCCGCTCGCGGCGGCACAGGCGCCGCAGTACACGCTCACTTGCCAGGACGATGGCCGCCAGGAGAAATTCCAGCTCACGGTGCAGCTTCCGGGTGAGGCCGGCCGCTAGGCGCCACGCGAGCGCTGTCGCGCACCTAGCCCCCCACCCCCCCTCGCCGGCCGCCTGTCGCCCTATCACCCCTTACGCGACCCCCTGCCCCCGATCCCGCCGCCCCCCCCCACCATACGCACCTGCGGCTGCGTGCGTGTATGGCCTACCCCCCCGGCCCCCCCTCTCCCTCTTCCACCAAACCCGCCCAACCCGGTGTCTTACGCCGCCGCATCTCGTTCTCCACACGCGCACCTCCTCCCCGCAGGCGTCGAGAGCGCCGCTGAGCTGGATGTGGTGGTGCGCCCCACGCTGGTCTCCATTCGGGTACCTGGTCGCTACAAGCTGGTGGGTGGGGGGATGGGTGGGGGTGGGGTGGGGGTGGGGGTGGGGTTTCGAGTGGTGTGGGGTGGGGGATGGGTGGGGGGTTCGATGGGTGGGTGGGGGAGTGGGGTCCCGCGGCCGCAGCCATGCCAGGGCCAGGGGTTGTAAGGAAAACCCGTGTACGAAGGAGAAATGATGTGGGGTGTATGCCGGGCCGAAAAGAGGGCGGAGGGGCGCTGCGTGCCGCTTGAAGCAAACAGCAGTACCGAGAGGGCTGCGCGGGGGGCTGCGGGCTGACAGCGCCGCTGCACCCACCCGGCCCATAAATCCGGCCATCCACCCGGCCCTTCGCAACCGCGCAGGAGCTGCCCATCGACCCGCCCGTCCTCGAAAAGCCAGACCGGTTGTGCTTCGTGAAGAAGAAGTCACAGCTCAAGGTGAGGCGCCGCGCCAGGGTCGAACCGGGGTTCCGGCGCCGGGCGCCGACGCAGCGCTCAGGAGGTTTAGTGGATTGGGGGTTAAGAGAGGAAGGCTGTGGTTGGTGGGGTAGGGCTCGAGGGCGGGCTGCGTGGCTTGGGGCGGTGGGGTAGGGCTCGAGGGCGGGCTGCGTGGCTTGGGGCGGTGGGGTAGTGGTGTAAGGACCCGGTTACACGACATGGGCAGTGTAGCCGGCGCATAGTCCTCGGACACCTGGTTGCGGGCGCATGCTGGAGCAATTGGATTGACTGCTGAGGAACTGCGGAGGCGGCCCGTCGGCGGCAGGTGGAGGAAAAGAAAGAAAGTACGGTAATGTGCAATAGCGTTCTGAAGCGTGAGACGGAGAAACGGGTTGGCGGATTGGGACATGGGGTGGGGGTGCTGGTGGGGGTGGCGGTGTGTGCGAGGGTGCGACGGCGCCTGTATCGACATGCACCTCAATTCTCTAGGCCCCCTGCCGCCCTTCTCCCAACCGCCCACCCTGCCCCTTCACCCCCGCCAGGCCGTGCTTGTCGTGGACGAGGCGGCTCAGCGGCAAGCAATCGCCGCCGCCGCCGCCGCCGCCATTGCCGCCGCCGCCGCCGCCGCCGTCGGCCCTCCGGGCATCAGCGCCACGGCGGCGCCGCGGCCGGCGGCACGAACGCAACGACCATCTTCGGATCTTCCACGTGCTGCCGTACCCGCCGCCCCTGCTACTGCCACTGGTGCCACTGCAGCAGCAGCAGCAGCAGGCAGCAGCAGCGCTCTGGGGCCGGGGCAGAGGGCGGTGGGCTCGGGCCCTGCCTCCACCTCCCCCTTCGCCTCGGCCCCAGCCCCAGCTGCGGGTGCCGGTGCTGGTTCCGGAGCCGCGGCAGGTGGAGGTGCCGCGGCGGCAGCGGCTTCGGCGAGTGGCGCCGCCGCCGCCGCTAGCGGGGGAGGCGGCAAGGCGGCGGTGGCGCCACACGCCCGCCCGGTGCACGACTCGTTCTACGAGGGCGCGCTGCCGGGCTTTGGCGGCAAGGCGCGAGGTGGCAAGAGCGGGTTGGGGGTGGGGGCCGGGGCAGGGGGCGGGGTGGGGCAGGGGGCGGGACAGCCGCCAGCTGCCCCGGTAGAGCCCGCTGCGAAGGAAGGTGCTGCTGCCGCTGCTGCGCCGGTGGTGGCGACCGGAACCAAGGGCACTGCCGGGAACGGCAGTAGCAGCAGCGGCATCACGAACGGGAAGCATGCTGACGGCTTCGGAAAGCAGCTGCCGGCGCAGACGTCTAATAACCCGCAGGCGCAGCCGTCTCAGATCCCGCAGCCGCAGCCGCAGGCGCCAAAGCAGCAGAAGCAGGAGCAGCGGCAGCCCACCAGCTCCGCCAACGGCCTTGCCAGCGGCAACGGTCCGCCCCCCATCACCACCACTGCCAGCAGCCCCTCCGGCAGCACCCCCGCCGCGGCATCAGCGCCAGCAGCGCCAGCAGCCACGACCGAGCAGCTGTACGCGACCGCCAAGCAACGGGCGAATCGCGAGGCGGCGCTTCAGTGGCTGGAGCGGGCGCTGTCTGCGGCCCGGCAGGGGGACACATCACGGGCGGACCTGCTGCTGGAGCGCGCGCTGGGGCTGTGTCCGGACGAGGGGGAGCTGCTGGCGGTGAGAAGGGGGGCTCCAGGGAGGGAGTGGTGAGGGAGGGAGGGAGTGCGTGGTGAGGGAGGGAGGGAGGGAGGGAGAGCGGGTGGAGACCCGTGTATACGAAAGGAAAACCGTTTAGGACAGACGTTTGGAGGTGCACGATGTTTGGAGCGGAGGAGGGAGGGAGGAGACCCGTGGGTCGGGACTGGTAGAGGAGTGAAGGGCTGCAGGGAGGGAGGGACGCGGATGCAGGGCCCGGGGCGGCGGGGGTGGGTTGAGAGGAAATCCGTTGGCGGATGGGGGGTATGAGAGGAGAGCCCTTTGGTCGGCGGGGGTGGGTGAGGAGGGGTGGGTGAGGAGGGGTGGGTGAGGAGGGGTGGGTGAGGAGGGGTGGGTGAGGAGGGGTGGGTGAGGAGGGGTAAGGGGGAGGGGTGGCAGCTGGGTGCTGAAGGCGGCGTAAGGGGAGAGGTTCAGAGGAGGAGGATGGGTGGGTGGGTGGGTGGTGCAGCTCGTGGGTGAGGGTAAGGGCCGGAAGCGCTAGGTCGCCCCTTTCGCGCCCCCACCCTGCCAGCCAGTAGCTCGCCACCCCACCTCCGCTCAAACCCCCCTCCGCCCCCGCCCCCAATGCAGACCGAGTACAACACTCGATGCGACCCAGATCACCGATTGAAGCGCCGGCAGCAGCAGGATGACAAGCAACAGCAGGATGACAAGCAACAGCAGCAGCAGAATGATAAGCAGAAACAAAACGACAAGCAACAGCAGCAGCCGGCGCCGGCGCATGGCCACTGGCGAGCACAGGGGCAGTCCGTGCCAAACGGCGGCCCTGCCGGCGCAGCCGGCGCCCCCTCCTCCTCAGCGGCCGCTTCCGGGCAGCAGAGCGCACACACACAGCGCTCGGGGCCGGCTCCAGCCGCTCCGGAACCTGCGAAACCTGCGGAAGCTGCGAAACCATCCAAACCCCAGCAAGAACACAAACAGCAACCGCGGCAGGCCGCCGCCGGTGGGGCCACCAACGGGGCCGCCAGCGAGGCTCCCAGCGGCGCCGGCGGGCGGCCCAGCCAGCCCTACGCGTTCACCAAACCGGAGCCGGAGCGCTTCAGTTCGAACCCCACCGGCCCCCGTCCTGGCGCCAGCGCGAGCGCCAAGCCCGCGGCGGGCTCCGGAACCGGATCCGGATCCAGCGGGCAGAAGGCGGCCGGAGGGGCTGCAGGCGAGGGCGGCGCCAGGGCGCCCCCTGGGGGTGCGACCCGTGGGTCGAAGGCTGGGGCTGCTGGCGGCGGAGCCGGCGGGAAGCCGGCGGCGGCTGGAGCGGGAGCGGGAGCTGCGAAGGCGGAGGAGCAGAGGCCAGGGCAGCAGCAGCAGCAGCAGGGTCCCGGGCAGCAGAAGCCGGCGCAGGCGGGGACGGGGCGGGCGGGGCCGCAGGGGCCGGCGGCAGGGTTCAAGCCCGAGCCGCGCGCGCGGCCGCCGCCGCGGCACCGAAGCGGCGGCGGCGACGCTGACGCACAGCCCGGCGACGCCGCCGGCAGCGGCGGCGACGACGGCGGCGGCGCGGACGGCGGCGGCCAGGCCGGCGGCGAGCGGCGGTGGGACTGGTGGTTCGTGATGACGATGGCGGCGGTTAAGAGGACGCTGGAGCCGCACGCAGGTGAGGGAGGGGTGTGGGGGGTTTCGCGATCCACAAGGATCCACAAGGATCCACGGCTGACAAACCGAGGGTTGGGGGGGAAGGGAGAGCGGTGGCGTGGTGCTGCCGGCTGCGAGCCTTGGGGTGGGTGATACGGGTGAGAGATCCGACGACGGACATGACGCCTCCTGCCGGCCCAATACCAACACCACCGCCACCATCGCCACGGTCGCCACCGCTAGAGCAACCAACGCAAAGACGCAAGAACAAAAGTACGACGACGACCTCCTCCGCCACTGCCACTGTCACCGCCTCCATGGGCGCGATCCTCGAGCAGCCCATTAGCACCCCCGCAGCCGCCGCGCACGTCGGACCCCCTGCCCCTCACGAACCCTCACCCGGCCCCCCCCCCTGGGCCGCCTCCTTCATCGCCCTTGGTTTGTCGGCCGTGGATTCTTTGATTATCTTTTACTCCCCCGTTAATGCCCTCCCTCCTCCCGCCTCCCGCCCTCCTCCCTCACCCCCCGCAGCTCCCGGCTGGGTGGGTCTGGTGATCGCGGGTCTGGCCATGGCCGTGTACGGCATCCTGATGATTCCGCACTTCACGCTATCCTTCTTGGCAGGTGGGTACCTGGATGGCTGGGAGGGTGGCTGGGAGGGTGGCTGGGGGGGTGGCTGGGAGGGTGGCTGGGAGGGTGGCTGGGAGGGTGGCTGGGAGGGTGGCTGGGAGGGTGGCTGGGAGGGTGGCTGGGAGGGTGGCTGGGAGGGTGGCTGGGAGGGTGGCTGGGAGGGTGGCTGGGGGGGTGGCTGGGAGGGTGGCTGGGGGGTGGCTGGGAGGGTGGCTGGGGGGTGGCTGGGGGGGTGGCTGGGTGGCTGGCTGGGAGGGTGGCTGGGGGGGTGGCTGGGGGGTGGCTGGGAGGGTGGCTGGCTGGGGGGGTGGCTGGGGGGGTGGCTGGGGGGGTGGCTGGGAGGGTGGCTGGGGGGGTGGCTGGGGGGGTGGCTGGGAGGGTGGCTGGGGGGGTGGCTGGGGGGGTGGCTGGGTGGCTGGCTGGGAGGGTGGCTGGGAGGCTGGCTGGGGGGTGGCTGGGGGGTGGCTGGGAGGGTGGCTGGGGGGTGGCTGGGGGGTGGCTGGGGGGTGGCTGGGGGGGTGGCTGGGGGGGTGGCTGGGGGGTGGCTGGGAGGGTGGCTGGGGTGGCTGGGAGGGTGGCTGGGGGGGTGGCTGGGAGGGTGGCTGGGAGGGTGGCTGGGAGGGTGGCTGGCTGGGGGGTGGCTGGGGGGTGGCTGGGGGGTGGCTGGGAGGGTGGCTGGGGGGTGGCTGGGGGGTGGCTGGGAGGGTGGCTGGGGGGGTGGCTGGGGGGGTGGCTGGGGGGGTGGCTGGGAGGGTGGCTGGGAGGGTGGCTGGGGGGGTGGCTGGGGGGTGGCTGGGGGGGTGGCTGGGAGGGTGGCTGGGTGGCTGGCTGGGGGGGTGGCTGGGGGGGTGGCTGGGAGGGTGGCTGGGAGGGTGGCTGGGGGGTGGCTGGGGGGTGGCTGGGGGGTGGCTGGGGGGTGGCTGGGGGGGTGGCTGGGGGGGTGGCTGGGGGGGTGGCTGGGAGGGTGGCTGGGAGGGTGGCTGGGGGGTGGCTGGGGGGTGGCTGGGGGGTGGCTGGGGGGGTGGCTGGGGGGTGGCTGGGGGGTGGCTGGGGGGTGGCTGGGAGGGTGGCTGGGGGGGTGGCTGGGGGGTGGCTGGGGGGGTGGCTGGGGGGGTGGCGTGCGAGGATGAACCGACCCATCGACCCACCGAATCCTCTCTTCCCGCCTAACTGCGTGCCAGCAGCGACGCTGCACTTCCTGTACGAGGTGGCCGGGTACCCGGATGAGGCCCGCGGCCTGGAGCGCTACTGCCAGAAATACGCCAGGTGAGACAGGGGCTGCTGCTGCCACCACCTGTCCGAGCACCAGCGACTACTACTGCCACCTCACCCCCCTACTGCTACTGCCACCACCACCACCATCACCACCGCCACCACCCCCAACACGTTCGCCCCCTGTCCCCTCCCACCTCTACCCTCCCATACCCACTCCGTATCGCACCCCCCCAGGCACAGTGCCCGCTCCCACCTTCCCCCTCCCACATCCCACCTTCCCCCTCCCACATCCCACCCACCTCACCCCCCAGGTGGATGGTCGGCTGTGCGTCCATCACCGGAGTCCCCCTGGCGGCCTTCTTGTACCTGGCGTCAGGGGGCATCCGGCTGCTGCTGCGCTGGATGTGGATGTAAGCTCCAGGGGTGGCATAAAAAGCGGCTAACACGACATGGGTAGCTCCAGGGGGGGAGGCAGCGAGGGAAACCGTGGGAATGACATGGGGTTACTTACCGCCAGGAAGCTCGTGGGAATGACGTTTGGGAAGCTCCAGGGAGGGGTGGCATTTGGCTGCTGCTGCGGTTGATGTGATGGCGTGCTGGAAGGGGGGATGGTGGTGAAGGGTGAAGCCGGGAGTCTGAGAGTTATAACTTACCCATCAGGGCTAATGTCATTGGTCGAGGCCTGCCAGATCAAAAACACAAACGGAATGCCGTCCTCGTTTCCTCCCCTCCACCGCCCCCGCCCGCCATCCTCGCTGCCCAACACGCGTTCCGACGCCGCCTCACTCTGCTTCCGGCCCCTCCCTCGTGCGTCATCCGCAGCTTGGTTCTCGGCCCCCCGCTGTGGCTGGCTGCGCTGCAGTCTGCTGTGCTCTTCTGGGGCATCAGCTTCAAGCGCCGCCCCATGCTGTCCTGCCTGGCGCCGCTGCCGGTGCTGTGCTGCCTGGCAGGTGGGTCGGTGCCATCCCCCCCACGCCCCCTCCCGCCCTTTACCCCCCTTCTGAGGCCCCCATCGTCATCGCCCTTGCTTTGTCGGCCGTGGAGTCGCGGACTTCTTTTACCTCTCCCCCCCATACCCCGCGCCTCACCCCACCCCCACCCCACCCCACTTCCACCCCGCCCCACTTCCGCCCAGACGCGGTCATCTGGCGGCTTGCGGCCACCCTCATCTTCGTCATCGCCCACGCCGTCGCACCTGGCCGCATCCGCGCCGCCGTCTTTGCGGGCGCCGTGGTGTTCAGCTGCCGCACCCTGGTGTGGTACCAGGCGCTGCCCGCGCTGCTGCTGGAGTTCATAGGCTGGCTGATGGTGTCGGCGGCAGCGACCGGGGATAGCAGCGGTGGCGGAGGCGGCGGAGGCGAGGGGGGGCCGCGCAGCCGCGCCGGCAAGGGCGCGGCGGAGGACAGCGGCGATGAGGCGGGGTCGGGGTATGGGCAGCGGGGGGGAGGAGGCGGGGCGCCCGAGGTGCCCCGCGGCGGGAGGCTGGCTCCGGAGCATGTCAAGGGGGCCACAGGTGGGCGGAGGGGGGAGGGGCGGAAGGGGGAGGGGCGGAAGGGGGAGGGGCGGAAGGGGGAGGGGGGGAAGGGGGAGGGGCGGAAGGGGGAGGGGCGGAAGGGGGAGGGGCGGAAGGGGGAGGGGCGGAAGGGGGAGGGGCGGAAGGGGGAGGGGCGGAAGGGGGAGGGGCGGAAGGGGGAGGGGCGGAAGGGGGAGGGGCGGAAGGGGGAGGGGGGGGAGGGAGGGGCGGGGGGAGGGAGGGGCGGGGGGAGGGAGGGGCGGGGGGAGGGAGGGGCAAGTACGACGGTATGACGCGCAGAGAAGGGTGGGAGGGGGCAGAAAGCGGGGGGGCCGGGGTTTGACACGTGGGTCTGGCGGCTGCAGGGCATGGGAGGGGCAGGGCGGCGTAGTGTGGGAGGTTTGAGGTGAGGCCGCAGTGGGGGAGGGGCGGCCTGCAGTCAGCCCACACAGCTGCCTTGCCTGTAGTCCGCCCACACAGCCGTCGGATCCTCCTCCGCCACCCGCGGTTGCTTGTCTGCGTGTTTCGCCTCTCCCCTCTCTCCCCACCCTGCTGTCCCACCGTGTCGAGTAACCGGGCCTTCTCGCCCCGCCCCCCCTCCCTGCGCCGGCCACACTTCCCACGTCGTGTAACCGGGTCTTCTCGTCCCTCCCCCCCCGCCCTCCAGGCGACATCGCGCGCGTGCTGGCTGCCCGCGACTACTTTTCGGTGCTGGGGCTGCCCTCGGAGCCGGCGGAGGCGGCGGCGCTGAGCGACGAGGCGGTGAAGGCAGCGTGGCGGCGCACGCAGCTGCGGGTGCACCCGGACAAGGCGGGGGACGCGGCGGGGGCGGCGGAGGCGTCGCAGCGGGTCAACATGGTGCGGGCAGGCGGGGGAAGGGGGTGGGGGAGCAAAACACATGTGTGGGGGGTGGGAGGGGGCGCAAACACGTGGGGGGTTGGGGCGAGGCGATCCGATTGGGTGGGAAGATTGGAAGAATGGGAGGGTTGGAGGAGTGGGAAGATTGGATGACTGCGGATGGATGTTTTGTCGGTGAGGCGAGGTGAGGCGAGGTGAGGCGAGGTGAGGCGAGGTGAGGCGAGGTGAGGCGAGGTGAGGCGGTGCGGCCTTCGCCGCCAAAGTAGCCACGTGTGGTGATTGGGGAGGCTGCCGTACATGATCGTACATTCCTTCCGCATCCCGCATCCCTTCCCCTTGGCTGCCGCCGCCACGGCCCTGCCGCCGCCCCCACCCCCCAGGGGGTGTCCGCCGACCATGCGCCAACTATCCTGTCCATGTCACGTAAACGGTTATTAATCTCTTATCAACCCCCCCCCCACAGGCCTACACCTTGTTGCAAACCGCCAAGGGGCGCGAGGGGCTCTTGAACGAGATGAGGGGCAGGACGGCGGCGCCGGCAGCCGTACCAACCGACAACGGCGGCCGGCCCGTCGACGGCTTCGACATGGAGTGCTGGAGCTGCCACCTGCTGCACACTGCCAAGATCTTGACCACTGACGTGTATGTGTGGATGCGGGGGGGGGTGGCGCCAGGGTTTCCGGGGGGGGGGCTCCAGGGAGGGGCTCCAGTGCGCGGCACTTCAGCCGCGGCTCCCCCACCGCGGCTCCGTGCTGACTTCCTCCCCCCCCTCCAGTAACCCCCTCGAGTAACCGGTTCTTTCCTGCATTTCCCCTCCCCCCCAGTCGTCCCACACCGCCTGCACCGAAGCCTGCCTCTCCCCACTGCCGCCGAACCCGCTCCCGTGCCTTGGACCTGTCCCCCGAACCCCAGCCCTCCTCTACGCCCACCTCTTTACGCCCACGTCCAGACGTTCCTCCGGCTATACATCGTTTCGCCCACCGCCGCCGAACCCGCACCCGCCCCCCACCCCTCCCTCCCCCTCGCCCTGCCCGCAGCTCCCGCGCGCGCTACTGCAAGGAGTGCCGTACGCACCACCCCGCCTCCGACAACGACATGTGGGTGTGGGAGGACCCCGCCGCCTTCCTCTTCCCGGAGCGCAAGATGCTCATGTGCATGAAGGGAGTGGTGGGTGGGGCTGAGGGGTGGGGCCTGAGGGGGGTGGGGGTTTTGGGGTGCGATACGACCGCCGTCGGAGACACCGAAGGGGGCACCTCGCCTGACGCCCACCTGCCCGACCCCCTCCACATCCCAACCCTGCCCTCCCCTGCCCTCCACATCCCTACCCTGCCCTACCCTGCCCTACCCTGCCCTCCACATCCCTACCCTGCCCTCCACATCCCTACCCTGCCCTACCCTGCCCTACCCTGCCCTACCCTGCCCTACCCTGCCCTCCACATCCCTACCCTGCCCTACCCTGCCCTACCCTGCCCTCCACATCCCTACCCTGCCCTCCACATACCTACCCTGCCCTCCACATCCCAACCCTGCCCTCCACATACCTACCCTGCCCTCCACGTCCCTACCCTCCCCTCCCCTGCCCTACCCTGCCCTCCACATCCCTACCCTGCCCTCCACATCCCTACCCTGCCCTCCACATCTTGGCCTGTGCTACGACGCACGCCGCTGTCGGGTCCCAGGTGCTGGACGTCACCGAGATGGCCCAGTGCTGCGGGCTGTTCCACAAGGACGGGATGCGGCTGCCCGCGAACACGCACACCGCGCAGTTCAAGTGAGTGGCGGCGACAGCCGCGGGCGCGGAACGGGCGGGGGGCCCCCTAAAGGCCCTGTTACACGGCATGGGTATGACGTGGGTAGGAGTGGGGGGTTTCGAGGAAGATCCGTGGATGCCAGAAAAAATCGTTTAGAACAGACGTTTTGATATGGGGGGGCGCCTGGGTCGCGAGTCTTTTGCCGCCTAGCCGTTGGGTAAGCAGCCGGGGTTTCGAGGAAGACCCGTGGCAGCCGGGGGGGGTAACCCGTAGGGGTGAGGAGTGGGGGGAGCAGGGGTGGATGGGAGGGGGGTGAGCGGCGCCGTGGCCGCTGCCGCTGCCGCTGCTTCGTCCATTATACCCGCACACCGGGGCCGGCCGCCCCGCCCCACCCCCCTCTTTTTCGATCGTTTCCTCTCCGGTCCTCTTTGATGCTCTGCGTCCCCCCGTCCCGCAGCGCCGTGGATTCGTGGAACCTCTTATCAAACACCCCGTCCCGCCGCCCTTTCCGCCGCCCACAGGATTGGCCCCCAGTCCAGCAAGGGCACCAACACCGGGCCCGGCCACTTCCGGGGCCGCGGGGAGAAGGGCTCCGGAACCAAGTCCCGCAAGAGCAAGCGGCGGTGAGGGCGGCCGCACCGGCGGCTCCCTCCGCGGCTCTCCCAACCCGCAGCCCAACATCCCCCCTTCCTCCCTCGGGGAAAACCTCGCGAGGGGCCCCGTCCTTTGCGTCGGCGCCGCTCTCCCTCCCTCCCCGGCTTCTCCTTCTCCTTCTCCCGGGCTTCCCATGCCGTGTAACCGACCCCCCCCGTTTTTCCGGACATCCACGGGTTTCCCTCGAACCCCCCGGCGGCAGTCCAGGACAGGCCTGCGCTGGCGCCGTTTGGTGGGGGCCTGGGGGGGAGCGAGAGCCGCGTTCCCTGGAGCTGTCGCGGGACTCGGGTCGCGGCGTGCGGTGCCGCTGAGGGGGAGAGGAGTTGGTGGTGCCGGCGGGGGCGGAGGCGGGGGCGGTGCGCTGCGGTGGGGTGGTGTGCTATGGGAGCTATAGGAAGGGCGGAGGCGCGCTAGGGGTATTGGCGGGGCGCGGGGGTGACTGGCAGCGAGGCCCGGGGTCCAGGGGGGAGCGGGGCCATGACTGGGCGGTGCCTGTCGCGACCCGTGGAGCGGTGACCGCCCATGGCGTAGACCCGGCGGGCTGGTACCGCCCCTGGAGCTGTCGGGTGCCGAAGCCACTCGCCGCAGCTTCCGGGCTCCAGCTGTTGGTTAGGGTTTTAAGGTTTTTGGGTTTTAGGGTATGATCGCCCCTTTACAGCGGTGCGTATCGTCTGGTTGCTTATCAGTCGGGAGTTAGGCGGAGACTCGGCATCGTACGCATCCAAGCATCGGCGAAAATCACGATTGAGGTCCGCCTGGTGTATTGTGGGAACAGTGAAAGGTATCTGGTTGAATTCGGGTTCGGGATCGAAGTCAGGACATTGCCTTGTCGAGGGGGCACCTTGAAGAAGCGGGCTTGTGGCGCGAGGCTCTCCTAACTTGGGCCAGCCAGGGGCGTCCGCAGCTTCCGGCAGCTTCTGGGTTGTGTAGGGTTTTTGCGCGGCGTGCCAGCGGGGGTCGTCGTGTCCGTACGACCCCCCGCACGGCTTCCACTCGGATTTGATCTGTGCCTTCGGGTGCCTTCGGTTGCAGAATCGGGAGGTCGCGGCGGGTCGGAGAGTCTCTCGGACACCGGTATGTCGGAAATTGTCTCGCCGGGACAGACGACGGGTAGTAGTAACTGTTACAGTGGGCCTCAGACCAGAAGGTAGAGAGCAATCGGGAATCGATGATCGGGTGTGAGGGGTGGGATAACGGAAGAAAGGGGTGCCAGTGGGCTCACCGGTGGTCGGAACCACTCACGGCTGTGGCCAGGAGCCCGGTGAGGCCCGAGAGTGCGTGCAGCTGCAAGCTTGACGTGTAATGCCGCTTGACACCACTCACGGCTGTGGCCAGGAGCCCGGTGAGGCCCGAGAGTGCGTGCAGCTGCAAGCTTGACGTGTAATGCCGCTTGACACAACTGCGCCGTCGTTGATGCCGGCAGTAGGGCACAGCGGCAGCAGCTGCACCCAGCCGCAGAGCAGCAGCAGCTGCACCACTCGGTTCTGTTCTCATCGGCAACAGTAGGAGCGAGTTTTAAGGGTTAAACCTTTTCTATGGTTACACCTTTTCTAGGGTTACACTTCGAACAAAACCCTACCCAACATCCAAAACTCAAAGCCTTACGAGGTAATGTCCGGTATAAGATGCCGGTACTGAAGGACCGGCAGGAGCAGCTCATCGTGACACTCTGCGTCTTCAACTCGCGAAGACGCATGTCTTCAACAGTCGAGGACGCCGCGTCTTCTAATGTCGTGGACGTTGTACCACCGATCTGTGCCCTTTACCACCATTTTTTCCCTTTTGTTTTCTACAGGTATACTCATATCCTTTTTGTCACGAAAAGGCATCCTACCTGATCCAATTTTACCAACACTTCGGAGCGAAACCTGTTACATATGTAACGCCGAAATCATGTCCAATAAATGATAATTAAATGAGTTATATGCAGAGGATCTACGTCGACGTCACTCCACCAAAGTCGTAGTCTCTAAACGCCGCCATGCCGATGAGCAAGCTGAGGAAGTTTCGACGCACGTCCGGTTCGCAAATACCAAAAGGAATACTTTAGCCACTTACAAAATAGTGTCTCCGTAAGTCCTGCCCAGGATGTGATAGGTGCTGTGAGGAAGGCGGGTCGCTATGGGCCAACCCGTACGTACCTATACTACAACCCCAGGCAGCAGCGCCCCACCGTCACCGGCGGCTCAACCAGGCAGCAGCGCCCCACAGCTGCCGGTGGATGGTGGTCCTGCTGCCCCCAGTAAGCAAGGGTACCATCCCAATGGCATGCCTGGCGCAATTACCATTGACCGGCCCCAGGCATGCCTAGGCATGCCTGGCCACTTGCTTTCTGCACGGGATGCCACAGCCCACTTTACGCCTATTTTCTCTTATAAAAAAAATAAGCCTACAGCCAAAGGTCATAGCCCCGCCCCTGAGAACGGGCATCTCCAAGGCCTGTCCATCTCATTGGCCACAGGCGTGCCTGGGCATGCCTAGGCATGTGACATCGCGCACGGGGGCTGCATGCAACTGCTTCTGTTCCTACCAACGTAACAAAGGAGCCTTTGAAGGGTTTCCGAAAAGGCATGGGCATGCCTGCATGCTTTCTGGGGAGCGTGCCTGGGCCTATCCGTGCAGAAAGCAAGTGGCCAGGCATGCCTAGGCATGCCTGGGGGGGGATCAATGGTAATTGCCCAGGCATGCCTGGCGCCATTGGGATGGTGCCATTCATAACTCCCACAAGGGTTGAAGGCGCGTCCACTAGGGTCGAAGACGCGTCCACTACGGCTGAAGACGCGTCCACTAGCGCTGAAGACACATCTCCACAAAGGGCACAAATTCTCACGGGCCCTCTTGCGTGCTTTCCTGTAGATATACGAACGGCCTCGCCAAGCAACTGGTCAAGGGTGTGAGCCGTGCTAGGGAGCTGATGGCAGAACTTGGGGAACGGTGAGTGATTTTACAGGGGAACGTGCGGCACTACCATGCTCCGTATTCTAGTACCTACCATGTTCCATTAATGCAGGGTGAAGACTGAGGGGCTTCAGCTCCCGCAGGATAACACCTCAAATCCTCGGGATACCCTGCTTGCTGCTGCGGCCAAGGCAGCCTCGGAAGGGGCGGCGGGGGCACAT
Organism: Yamagishiella unicocca; assembly: GCA_003116995.1. NCBI lineage: Eukaryota > Viridiplantae > Chlorophyta > Chlorophyceae > Chlamydomonadales > Volvocaceae > Yamagishiella > Yamagishiella unicocca. The sequence continues at coordinate 1,163,625 of BDSL01000021.1, read as the reverse complement.
GCCTCCCGGCCTAGCATCAAGGTGAGTTTAGTAACAAGGCTTGGTGAGCTTCCCTGTTTGCCTACGTGGTTCTTTGTGTGGTGGCGGTGTGGCTGTGAAGTTTGCAAACGCGTCAAGCCATTATTGCAGTCCGCCGTTAACCTATTGTCTCAAATTCAAAATTGAAAAGTAAGAGCCTGATGGCTTCAGAAATTTACCTGACGCATCCGTATACTTGACATCCTTGATCAGGGGCATCCGCCACTTCGCGTGCGACAACTGCCTCACTGACGTCCTAGGTAGCAAGGATTCCTTTCCTATGTAGCAAGGAATCCTTGCTACCTAGGACGTCAGTGAGGCAGTTGTCGCACGCGAAGTGGCGGATGCCCCTGATCATATAACTCTTCTCGTCCTTGTTGGTTTCACCAAGGTATCAACTGTTATTGAACTCAAGTAGGTCATGCCGTCCAAAGCATTGCTGGCGGAAACCATGCATCAGGACCTGTCAAGCAGCCCTGGCCGCGCTGAGAGCGCACGCGCTCCTTCAGATCCTCGAGATCCTCGTCAGTTAAATAAGCTCTAGTTTTCAGTTAAATAAGCTCAAGTTTCGTGGAGGTTCCAAAGGTTCCGGAGTAGTGAAGGACCAATGCACCAGTTGAGCCTACTTTCTGGGTGCTTGCAGTCGTTGACGCAACAATTACGCGTTGTTTAAGGCATATATTGTAGTGTTTCAGTTTAAGGATTTTCTTCGACTGTTGAAGACATGCGTCTACGCGAGTTGAAGACGCATGTTGTACCGCTAAGATGGCAGGAGGCAGGATCCGGATCTTGGACATCCAAATGCAGTTTATTCGGAGCTTCACCAGACGGTTGTTTCACTGGAACCACAACAGGCCACCGCACCGAGGTCGGCCTTTCATGGAACTCATATGCCGGAGAGTGGTCGACTGGTCGTGGTCGGCTGACAAGGAAGAAGCTACTCAAACTGCGAACTGCGAGGAACTCTGAGTAAAGCTTACATGCGCGGTCAGCGCGAGAATCGTATTTCATAGAAAATTCTGTCGCAGGCTGCAACCGCGCATTGGGAATGGCTCCTCATACTCGTGACCTCGGGGTGACCTTTATTTGCATACTTACGCAAGCAAGTAAAGTTCATCCCGGGGTCACAAGTGGACCCAATGTCCCAATGTCGGTATGCATGTACCCATTGCCGTTATGTATGTACCCAATTCCTCGCACGTGCCATCAGGTAAGCACAACGCTATGTACTCGGAACCCCTACCTCGCCAGGTCTCCGTACACTATCTAGAAGCAGCTTATGAAAACCGTACGACCAGAGCAACCCGTGGGTCGCTGTGCAATGGAATACGTACAGCGCACACATGCACAAGCCGCGCGTGCCTCCGAACGGTCGCGATCTAGCTACCAATCAACTTGTGGAGGGAAAGCACTCGATAGGTACGCAAACATAGTGACGCAGTCTGCTATGTGTATCAAGGCCGGCAGCCTAATGTACCAACGTCTCCCCCACCGCGGGTCCCGAACCCGAAACCACTCACTGCGTTGAAACGCTAGTCCTATGCCTCGGGGTCGTTCGGGGTCACGCTAAGTAAGATGAGCAGCTACAGCAGCGGCGGCATCGCCATTCTTATCATCTTTGGCCTATTACGTACGACCTAACATTGTATATCCATAACAATCTTCATCGCAGTATCTACGTTGTTACTATAAGCCTCAGCACGCGCTCTGGACTGCCAGGTGGAGAGCCAGCCAGACCTTGGCTGATGACGTTCGCGAACCGCTGAGCGCCAGCTCGACCTCAAAACTGCCCGGGCCCCTCAGGGGAAACGAAGGTACCGGTACGGCAGTTGGCCTCCAGGAACCTGCCGACACGTACAAACGGACATATTCAGACAGGGGGTTAGGCACCAGCAGGCGGGACTACTCCTTGTTTGCTTGCAACGCGCGCAAGAACAGTGTGGAAGGAACCAGCACGAGTTGGACGGCCTTGGCGGCCGCGACCGAGGGGGCTAACAGAGCACATACACCCCGGACGAAGAACGCGCAATGAATGACACAAGCGGTGCGAGCTTTCGGCTTGCACTATTTGCACGTGAACGCATGCATTCATAAGCATGGCGGCAGCGCGGGAGTGGATAACTGAAGGTGAGCGAGCCCCTGTGCTTACCGGGGGCCGAAGAGGTCAAGTCGGAGTATCCCAAGTACATGTGCACGGCGGTGGCGGCGAGGTTGTAGTTGGGGATGGTGCCGGTGAAGCGGGCCGTGAGGTAGTCCGAGCTCACGCTGGTCCTGTGAGGTTAGTTGGGAGTGCAGGGGGCCAAGGCGGCGATCGAAGCGGTCACACTGGGTGCGTGTATATACGGTGTGGAGCGCTTACAAGCGAATAGACGAATCCCTGGCAGCTTTGTTCACTGGCAGCTTTATGAGCATCTGGATCGCATGACCGCCCCACAATGCATGAGATACACGCGCAGGGACGTGCTACCCAGTTGGCAACTCACACAGTAATCGCCAGGCCGCCGAAAGAGAAGCCCTTGGCCGGGTCATTCTTCGCGCAGCCGGCGCAGATGAAGACCGAGTTGGCCTGCGTGTAATACGTCTGGCCCACCGGTGGCACAGCCACGCGGAAGCTGCCGCCCCACCTGAAGCAAGCACATGAGAATGCGATCCGGTAAGGATAAAAAGTGCCGACAGCTGGCAAAGGCAGCCGGACCTCTTTGAAGCCCGGTCGAGCCGCCGCGACCTACAACCATCCAGGCAATGCAACTTACTTGTTGTTGTCAGTCACTGGCGACCAAGCGAAGGTCACATTCTGTCCGTTTGAAATGACGGTGGATCCATTTCCATAGACAGCTGGAGCAGCGTAGCGCGGAAAGCCCCATGCGGAATCAGAGCAGCTGAGGACGGGGCCGGGCGGTTGTGGGCTGGGTGGCGCCGGCGGTCGCGGGCTGGGTGGTGGCGGGCTCGGTGGTGGTGGGGGAGGGCTGGGTGGTGATGGACTCGGCGGCGGCGGGCTCGGCGGTGGTGGTGGCGGCGGGCTCGGCGGCGGTGGCGGCGGCGGGCTTGGTGGCGGCGGGCTCGGTGGCGGCGGGCTCGGCGGTGGTGGCGGCGGACTCGGTGGTGGTGGTGGCGGCGGCGGTGGTGGCGGCGGCGGGCTCGGTGGCGGCGGGCTCGGCGGTGGTGGTGGCGGTGGGCTGGGTGGTGGAGGCGGCGGTGGTGGTGGCGGCGGTGGTGGTGGCGGCGGGCTGGGCGGCGGCGGGCTGGGTGGCGGCGGGCTCGGCGGTGGTGGTGGCGGCGGGCTCGGCGGCGGCGGAGGACTTGGAGGCGGCGGGCTGGGTGGTGGAGGCGGCGGTGGTGGTGGCGGTGGGCTCGGCGGCGGCGGGCTCGGTGGCAGCGGGCTCGGCGGTGGTGGTGGCGGCGGGCTCGGCGGCGGAGGAGGACTTGGAGGCGGCGGGCTGGGTGGCGGAGGCGGCGGTGGTGGCGGCGGCGGGCTCGGCGGCGGCGGGCTGGGCGGCGGCGGGCTCGGCGGTGGTGGTGGCGGCGGGCTCGGCGGCGGCGGCGGTGGAGGACTTGGAGGCGGCGGGCTGGGTGGCGGAGGCGGCGGTGGTGGCGGCGGCGGGCTCGGCGGCGGCGGGCTCGGCGGCGGCGGGCTGGGTGGCGGCGGGCTCGGCGGCGGCGGCGGTGGAGGACTTGGAGGCGGCGGGCTGGGTGGCGGAGGTGGCGGTGGTGGTGGCGACGGGCTCGGCGGCGGCGGGCTGGGTGGCGGCGGGCTCGGCGGTGGTGGTGGCGGCGGGCTCGGCGGTGGTGGTGGCGGCGGGCTCGGCGGCGGCGGAGGTGAAGGACTTGGAGGCGGCGGGCTGGGTGGCGGCGGGCTAGGCGTTGGGGGACTGGGGGCTGGCACGGGCGGGGGGCTGGGCGGGCGGGGGCTGGGCGGCGGCGAGGGTTTGGGTGACGGCGGGCTCGGCGGCAGAGGAGAAGGCGGGCGAGGACTAGGAGGACTCGGGGGAGGAGGGCTCGGCGCGCGGCAGCTAGGAACGGTGGACAGGTCGATGCTTAGGTCGCATACCGCCGTGCCGCCAGACGGCGCGCATCCGCCCATAGGGCCCCCGCAGCACTGGTTGGGACCATTACCGACGCCAGAGCAGGAGGAGCTGGGCAGGTTGCCCACGAGCACCCCGTCGTGGATCTATGTCCATATGGGAGGGCAGCGGGGGGCGGAACAGGGGAGAGGTTCATGGCTCGGTTGATGACCAACACCGGCTTGAACATAGCTTCGTGGCACCTGTACGGCACACCCACACAGACACCCATCACACATCGCACCTGGATTGGCAGCATGGTGAGGTTGGAGGGGATGGTGTAGGCGAAGGTGGAAACCGTGTCGCAGTTGTAGGGTTTTACGATCCCTGTCGCTCCACAGTCGACCAAGGAGCATTGGCTGGAGCGGCAGCAGGCCCAGCTGAAGGTGCCGCTCTTGCAACCGCCCAGGTTGAAGGAGACGATCCGCGTTCCGCTGGTTGTGTTGATGTTAGAGCAGCTGATGTTGAGGCAGCCCTGGCCGGTGTAGACGGCGCTGTTGCTGCCGGTGAAGGAGCTGCAGGTGAGACACGTCGACGACTGCAGCAGCGAGCGCCGACCGAAGGACGCTGCGGCTGCTGCTGGTGCAGTAAGCAGGAAGAGGAAAGAGGCTGCGAGACAGAGCATGAGCGCCCGGGGAACTGGGGCCTCGCTCCGAGGGCGTCCTGCTGTTTGCATTTTGAGGCGAATGATACACATAAGTTATGTGCTTCTTGCGGACTTAATCCCTGTGACTTACACACATTAAATCACCTCGAGAGTGCAGCTTAAATATAAAGACGGGGATGTCCACTTTATATAAGTGTGAGGGAGTGTTGAACGGCCCAATGCCGACGAAGGTTTTGGGTGGGCCGTTCGGGTCCGACGCCCCCCACGGCACCCCCACAGAGGCCATAACCACGCTGGGGCAGCATGTCTTGCTGGGATTGCCATTGCACTAAACACGTTACGCCGAATCTGCGTCTGCGACATGAGTTGAGGAGAGGCGACGTCGATTGTCATGGGACGTTTCGGCGATATACACGACGCTACACCCTGCCGATCCTGTATTTCCATCACTGATGGCAGCCACAGCCCGCTCCATAGTTACTGTTATGCACACGTCTTTGTCAATGACGCCATTTATGCAGTGAGTTAAAACCGGAAAGGTGTGATAGCCAGAGTTCACGGCGGACGCAAAGGTTCCTATGGGGCTGTTTCGTTCAACATCGTTCGTTTTGCCTTCCAGACGCGACCTTCACAAGGTGCCCCAGCAATACGATGCCGTCAGCAGTAACGGTGTTACGAAATCCATGTATTAAAACGAATGACATTTGGCGTAGCGGCACCTTGGGCAACTTTGCCAAGAAAGCTTAGGCCTCTCTATGGCCCTCGATGTAGCTGTCCATAAAAGAACGATCCTCTGATCGACTAGCCTGCCAATTACGAGGCTTCTGTCTTGTTTTTTTGCGATGCCAGCCTGTTTACATACAAGCCCGGCCGAGGCCTCCGGCCGAGGCCTCCGGCCGGCTTGGCCGCCGGGGCAAGGGTAGGCGGCTCGCAGTACCACGCGTCCCTTTTCGGAGGTGGGTCCGGAAAATCAATAAACAAAATTATGGTTTAATATTCTGTTAACGGTCGCTGGGAAATGCAAAGCGAGCGAAGGGGCTGTCGCGTAATTTCAAAACGCTTTTTAAAAACGGGCCCCAGCGGACATACCGATTGCAAATCGTGTGCACATTTGCGTAATCATGGAGCGTCCGCCCATGGCGCACTGACCGGAGAAGGGAGGGCAAGGAAGTGCGTGAGCATCCCTCGCGAATCGCGGATGGTAATACAACCCTTTATCAGCGGTCAGTAGGCTCCGAGGGGCTTGCGCGCTTCCAGGTCGCAGGCTCTCAGTACGATCGACGATGCGAGCCCTTACGGCGTCGCACGGACGAGGGGGTAAGAGAGGACGCCATGAGGCATACAGGGCAAGGGGATCCAAGCGACACGCACGCTTGCACGGCAGGTGTCACCGGCCAGGAAAATCAGTGTACGAAACAAAGACCGCTTAGAACAGACGCTTGGAGCTGCATGCTGGAGAGCTTGGTTGAGGAAATTAAAGTTGAAGGTCGTATATCGGCCTTCGGCGGCTAAGTCTAGTTAGGCGGCGGCTTTTGGACTAACAGAAAGGAGGACCCCGCGCGGCATAAGGAAACGTTTTGCTTTGTTTCGGTCTTTTTTGAGCGCAAACGGGTCAAGTTGGTGCGGTGGCCGGCAATGGGATAGCAAAGGTGCCGTGACACCCCGACCCGTACGAAGACCGACCGGGAGGTCGTGGACCAAATGGCTGAAGAAGCAGTAACCGGCGGGGCATGGCTGACAGGGCTTGGTATCACACCATGAGCTGGTGGTTGACCAGCACGTCGTCCCGGACACTGCGGCAGTGTCCCACCGCTGACGTGTTGAGCGAACCGTTCGACCTCTTCAATGTGCCCCCGCCGTCAAGAAATATTTCGAAGCGTCCAACGAGTGGATATTCGGGGACACAGACTAGTTGCGCAGCGGTTGTGGTAATTAGGCTGCGGGTTGAGATCTCACGCCAACGACGTCCCCCACAAAGGCTGCCCTGCCCTGCATTGCCAGCTAGCCCACCCAACCACCGCAAAAACATAGCCCACAGCCCTGAAACCCTCACCCTCCTTTCACCCCCTCCCTTTCTCCCCCCGCACCAAGGCGACATGCATACAACCAGATTAACCCATATGCCCATACGGCGTAGAGTGGTAAACTTTCGTGTACGGGGATGTCCATTTTATAATAGTGTGAGTGAGTGTTGAACGGCCCAATGCCGATGAAGGTTTTGAGTGGGCCGTTCGGGTCCGACGCCCCCCACGGCACCCCCACAGAGGCCATAACCACGCTGGGGCAGCATGTCTTGCTGGGATTGCCATTGCATTAAACACGTTACGCCGAATCCGCGTCTGCGACATGAGTTTAGGAGAGGCGACGTCGACTGTCATGGGACGATTCGGCGATTCACATGACGCTACAGCCTCCCAATTCTGTATTTCCATCACTGATGGCAGCCACAGCCCGCTCCATAGTTACTGTTATACACACGTCTTTGTCAATGACGCCATTGATGCAGTGAGGTAAAACCGGAAAGGTGTGATAGCCAGAGGTCACAGCGGACGAAAAGGTTCCTATGGGGCCGTTTTGTTCACCAGCGTTCGTTTTGCCTTCCAGACGCGCCCTCCATAAGCAAGGTGCCCCAGCAATACGATGCCTTCAGCAGTAACGGTGTCACGAAAACCACGCGCAGCGGCACCTTGGGCAACTTTGCCAAGAAAGCTTAGGCCTCTCTATGGCCCTCGATGTAGCTGTCCATAAAAGAACGATCCTCTGATCGACTAGCCTGCCAATTACGAGGCTTCTGTCTTGTTTGGTTGCGATGCCAGCCTGTCTACATACAAGCCCGGTCGAGGCCTCCGGCCGGCTTGGCCGCGGGGCAAGGTTAGGCGGCTCTCAGCGCCCAGGCTGTGGCTGCCTCATGTATGAGCTGCTTTGAATGGCATCGCTTCTGGCTCGTGGTGGGCTTTTGGTCAGTAAAGGAATAAAACCATGAGTCATGTCCAGCCCGTGTTATACGCCCTTCCCTCCTTCCCTCATCGACCTCCCTCCGGCGGAGGCAGTCAGGTCGCAGCCGGTTCACAGACACCGGGCGGGGCACGTGGGGCGTGGCCCTCCCCAGGGCGGTCTGCTGCCTGCCTAACCCTGTCTCTAGGGGACTGCCGGTCGTCAGCCGAGGCCCTCTTTCCCTGCAGCAACTAACAAATATACCAATCAGCACCACAAGCAGCTGATTGTAGCAGCATCCGTCCATTGCGGTACGGCAGCAGCAGCAAAACTCTCCGCATATCACATCCTCTAGCTCCTCCACCCGAGCTGTCACTCGTTAACACAACGGGGCTCGACGCCCGCGGCGTGGCCCCCAAAAGGCTGATCTGCATTGCCAGGGCGGGAACGATCGGCCCCCCTCCCCTCCCAAAACACAGCCCCCCCCACCCTCCTTTCGCCCCCTCCCTTCCTCCTCCCGCCCCAAGGCGACACGCAATAAACCATACGGGGCCCTCTATCCGTCCCCACAAGCAGCGCGACCGGTCTCCACCTCTGCCCTGGGTTCTACTCCTTCTGCAGTTCACACAGCCCCGCCCTAATCTGCGCCGGCGGCCGCCGCCTTCCGCCGCTTTGCGCCCTTGGCCGCCTTGCCCCCCTTGGAGCCCAGCTCCTTCCGCTTCTCCGCCTGGCCGGCGTCCCTGTAGCGCTTCCGCCGCTCCTCCTTGTTGTGCCTGCAAGGGATCGATCGGTGTACCCGAGGTTAATCGTCGTATCCTGAGCGGCACCTCTGGTTGTTACAGGAGGGCTCCAGGTTAAAAAGTAAAGCCATCAGGCACACGGCCGGAAATCGTCGGACAGTGAAGGAAACAGCAGTCAGTGGTGTAGCCGGGTATCGATGTTGGACTGGGTGGGGCTGAAAAGGAGACCCTAGTCGGGTGGACCAGGTCCCACCGTAAGGGCCTATATCGGCAAGGCGAAGCTGTAAGGCCCTACAACCCAGGTCACCCAGAAACACCCTCCACCACCATTCCCTCCCCGCTCCGACCGAGCCGCCGCCAAGCGGCGCGCCCACCCACTTTGTGCGCCACTCCTCCTGGACCTCCTGCTTTTTGGCGTATTGCGCGTGGCGGCGCTCGCTCTGCTCCTTCCGCTTGCGCGCCTTCTCGTTACGGATGGCGTTGAGCTGTTGCAGCAGCGTGTATGCCTTCTTCTCGCCTGGTGTGCGTGTATGCGTGGCGAAGGGGGGGAGAGAAGGAACGTGAGTAGCCGGTGGTGTGGTGGACAACCGAGGAAATGGTGAGAGGGAGTGAGAGGCACATGGCAAGATGGCATACGGCGAGTTGAGGCAAGCGGCGGCAGTGGCGTTTCGGATGGCTTGCCGGCATATCGCATCACGCATAACCCATTACCCATCTCGCATAACACGCGCACAGGACCCCCGCTGCTGCTGCTGCTGCTGCCGCTGTCCGCGCCCGACTCACCCTGCTCCATGACCACCGCGCGCTTCTGCTCCAGCGTCTTGCGCTTGCGGGCGGGCTCCAGCTTGGGCTTGGTCTTGAAGGGCAGCGCCGCCTGCAGCGCCTTGGGCACCTTGAGCGGGTTGAACTTGCGGGGAGCGCGCTCAATCTTGTGGTACAGGCTGTCGGAGTTGCGAGGAGCGCCCGCACCCAGGGCCCGCCGCAAGTCAGCCACAGTCCGCAAACCAACCCAACCCTCCGCGCCGGCGCCTTCGGCGCCGGCGCCTCCGGCGCCGCCGCCGGCGCCAGCCGGACCGGCCCCGGACTTGGCCGCCGCCGCTGCAGCGGCGGCCGCGGCGCTTCGCGCGGCGGCCGCGGCCGCCGCCGCCGCCACCGGCCCGGCGTCCTTGTAATACCCTAGGCCCTGCGAGCCCATCTTGAACGCCATGCCCGGTCTTGGCCCGTCGAAGCGGGCCGCGGCTTGGAAGCCCCCGCCTCCCGCCGCTGCAGCGGCGTCACGGCCCGACGTCTCTGCCGCCGCCGCTGCGGCTGCTGCTGCTGCCGGCAGCTCCGCCGCCGCGCCCATTGCCCCCGCCGCTGCGCCGCCGTCCGCGCCCGCCTGGGCGTCGTCGTCGCCGCCGCGCCCGCTGCCCGGCTTTGGCTCACGCTGCTGCTGCGGCAGCGGCGCCAGGAGGTTAGTGACTGGGTTGTAGAAGCGAGGCAGGTCCAGTGCGACCCAGGCGCGCAGGAAGACGATGTCGGAGAGCAGGGGCTTGTCCTCGAAGGTGGCGCGGAAGGAGCCGTCCTTGCCGCCAGCGGCGCCTGGAGATGGTTGGGGTGTGGTTAAGAGGTGGTGATAAGGTGGTTGAAAGGTGGTTGAGAGGCAGACAGCCCATTGGGGGGGGGGACCGAGGATGTCCGTGTAGCGGCCCAGGCGAAGGCCAGGAGCAGATACGATACGATACGGTGGGTAGGCGGACTTGGCACAGGTCTCCTAACACCGACCGACACCCACCACCAAACAATCCGGTCACATGCGGTTTTCCCCCCGCAAACGGGTTTTCCTCGCAAAACTACCAAACAATCCGGCGCGCTGCGGTGTCTTCTTATGTCCATCCCGGGGCAGACACGCCCAGCCCGCATCCGACCCGTCCATCCCCTCCCTGCAAACGTGCACCCGCTCCCCGCCCCTGGTCCCTCGCTCCCACCGACCCACCCGGCCTCAGCGCCTTCTTGATCGTGCCCCTGATGCCCGACACAGTGCGCACTGACGCGCCCTCAAACTTGGTCACCTCCAAGCCGCTGTTGAACATGCCGCCCACGAAGGCGGTGTGGCGGTGGATCTTGAAGGGCGAGCCGACCTGCAGGGTGGCGCCATGGAGGGCGAGGGGGGTGAGGGGCCGGTGTACACCTTTATCACCATTGTCCGCTCCGCCATCTGTTGCCGCCTGCCAACGTCAAGCGGAAGACTTGCCGCAGGCCCGCTCGCAAACGCTCCCTCTCACACCACGCGCACGTCCCTGCCCTCCCGTCACAAATCTCAGGGAGTTCTCAAACCCCCTTCCCTCCTGTCACGAAACACACGCTCTACCCCCCCTACGCACCAGCTTGAGCTTCTTCACCACCCGCACGTCCGCGTCCAGCTCCGTAACCACCCCCGTGGCTGCGATGCGCCAGCCCGCCAGCTGCCCGTCCAGGCGCTGCACCGCCGCCACGCCGCTGTTGGGCGGGGCCAGGGGGCCGTACACGGTGGCGATGCAGTGCATGTGCTCCGGCGTGTACTTGAGCATGCGCAGTCGCCGGTTATGGTCCTCGACTGGCGGGGGAGAGAAGGGAGGACGAAGGGGGGGGACGAAAGGGGGGGACGGAGGATGGGGGAGGGGGAAGGGGAAGGAGGGCACGGGTGTGTTTTGAGGGGTTTCGAGGGTTTTCAGAGGATTGCAGGTGGGACGAGGTGTGAATGAGTCGTTTCCTCAGATAACGCCCCTGATTCCATCAGCAACCACCGACCCGCGGGTCCGTCATTGTCCGTGTTCCCTCGCAGCTTAAGGTGTGTCCACTCATACCAACACATTCATCCCCGCTGCTCCCCTCCCCTCCCCTACTCCCCTCCCCCCCTCCCCTCCCCTCCTCTTCGCCCCCGCTTACGCGCATAGACCGGCAGGCTCTGGAAGCGGCGCCAGCCCACCGAGAACACCAACGGGTCGCGGCACTTGAGCAGCTTGGGGAACCAGCGGTGCCTCTTGAACCGCAGTCGCATCATCCCCAGCTTCTCCTCGCCCTGGCCCAGGCCGCCCACCAGCAGCGGCCGCCGCGGGTCGTGGTGGGTGACCAGCTCGCACGGCAGTCCTGCGGGGGCCCCCGGGGGTGGAGCGCGAGGAGCAGGGGAGGAACAGGGCGGGTATGAGGGCGGGTATGAGCGGAAACCCGTAGGTCGGCACTGGGCAAGGGGGGAGGGCAAGGGGGGAGGGCAAGGGGGGAGGATAAGGAGAGTGAGAGGCTCAATGCATTCAGGTTGGATTTCGTTTGCGCACCATTAGATGATGGATGGCCGGATGGAGAAGGAGGGAAAGTGAGAACGAGGGAAAGAGAAGGAGGGAAAGAGAGAAAGGGAAAGGGAAGAAGGGAAAGCGAGAAAGAGAAGGAGGGAAAGAGAGGAAGAGGGAGGGGGACCCTTGGAGGGGGAAGGCGGCTTGCAGCCTGGTGTCCCCCTGCCCCCCTGGCCCCTTCCGCCACTTCGTCGCGCCACTCACCGGTGAACCGGAGCCTCACGTACGCCCCCGGCCGGTGCCCCTCCATCGCGAGGCGGGTAGCGGGGTCCAGTCCGTCCAGCAGCGTGCGGGTGGCGGTCTGGCGCGCCACCATGTCCTTCTTGATCGCGTCGTAAAAGGTCTCCTCGTCCTTGGGGCCGGCACGAACTGCTCCAGGGGGGAGGGGATGGGGTGGTAAAGGAGAATCCGCGAATCGGGGGGGGGGACAGTGGCGCAGGAGGGGGGTGTGTGTGTTTTACAAACCCGTGGTGTGAGCCGGTGACGGACTGAGCGGGGGAGGAGGATACCCGTGCTCCGCAACGGGGCCGGGGTTGGGCTGAGGTTTAGGGTGCAAACCCATGGACCGAAACCCATGGACCGAAACCCATGGACCGAAACCTATGGACCGAAACCCATGGACCGAAACCTATGGACCGAAACCCATGGACCGAAACCTATGGAACGAAACCCATGGAACGAAACCCATGGAACGAAACCCATGGACCGACACCAATGAGCAGCAGGGGCGTGAGAGGAATGGCGCGGGGTAGGAGTCCAGCGAGCGCAGTAACCGGCAGCGCGCTCCGCCCCCCCACCTGGCTTGCCCTTCTTGCCCTTCTTGCCGCCCTGCTCCCCCTCGCCCTCCTCCCCGCCGCTGCCGCCGCCGCCCTCCTCATCGCCGTCGCCGCCGCCGCCCTTCTTCTTGCCGCCCTTGGTGTCGTACGCCGAGTCGAAGGCGGCCTTTTTGGCGGCCTTGACAGCGCGCAGCCGCTCCGCCTCCGCTCGCGCGTCGCCGATGGCCCGGAGAGCCGCGGCCGCCACGGCGTCGCCGCCGCCGCCGGCGGCTGCCGTCCCCTTCTTGCCCGTCTCCAGGTCCTCAAAGTCCCCAAACACCTGCACGCCAAAGCGCCGCGCTGCGGGCGTCATTCGGGACTCCCGGCTCGCCGTCTCCGTCTTCGCGCAGCGAGGCGGCGCGCGCCTTCTTGCTGAAGTCCCCGGTTCGATTCCCAGGCTCTACGCTCAACCTACTGCGCAGGACTCGTTGCGCACGACTCCACTTGTTCCCCGCACAAGTCTCCACCACCGCGCCCGATTCCGCACCCACCACCCCCCGGGCTGCCAGTACCAGTAACCATACCCGTCCACGCACCTCATCGTCCGAGCCGCCCAGTCCATCATCCTCGTCATCCGAGCCGCCCGGCCGCGCCTCCGCCCGCCGTTGCCCCTCCGCCCAGTCGCCCGTCACGAAGCGGTTCCGGAGCGCCGCCAGCATCTGCGCGCCGCCATCGCCGCGCCAGACGGATAGCGCCTGCGGCCCGGGCATCACCCGGCAGGTATCCAACGCTGGGGGAGGAGGAGCAGGAGGAGCGGGTACAGGGAGGGATCATGGGGGTTGGTGAGGATGAGCGGTTGGCGGTTGGGGGTTAGGGTGCTGCGTGATGACGGGTCGGTCGACAACGGATCCAAAACTAAAGTAATCTGCCAGCACTTTTGAGGAATCCCGGCGCCGCAAACCTTCCATTCCCACTGTAACAGTACAGTTACTACCAACAAGTTCACAGCAGCAACCCAGTGACCATGCGCGGCACCGGTTGCATTGGGTTGGCAGGCGCCCACTGATGCCTCCTCTCAGGCGCCGTGTCTGCCGCCTCCAGCCGCCCCTACGCCCACGCCTCCGCCCTCCGTGCCCCCTCCCCCCAGGTTCTCCCCAACCCCCAACCCCCCCAGCCCACCCGACCACCCACCGTCCACTGCCTCAAGGCTCCCGGACCGCGCCCGCTCTGACTTGTCGGAGCGCTGCTTCAGCCGGAAGAAGTCATCGTCGCTGTCCCCGCTGCCGTCACCCTCGTCGTCATCAATGTCGCCCAGACCCTTGCCGTCACCACCGGCGCCGCCGCCGTCCTCGTCCTCGTCGTCCTCGCCGGCGGCGGCGGCCACCGACCGCTTGCCGTACACGAAGGCCGCCAGGTCGGACGAGCGCTCGGTGAAGAATGACGAGGTACGGGCGGACATGCTGGCCTTCCACTTCGCCGCGCCACCCAGGCCTGTAGGTGGTGTCGAGGGGGGTGCCGAGAGGGGAGCCAGTGTTAAGTGTCAGCGTTAGGTTGCCGAGACGTTACGCTGCATGGGAAGCATTGCTGACGTCCAGATGGATGGAAAGCACGTCGCCGGCGTTCATAAGTGCGGGTGTGTGTCCGTGTGCGGCAGCGCTGGCGTCGCAATCAGCGGTGGGCGAAGAACGACGCCCAGCCGCAACACCTCCTACTGGACGCGGTCATCTGCCAGCCTCTCACCTTCGGAGTCATCTTCGCTGGCCTCCCCCTCCTCCTCCTCCTCCTCCTCCTCCTCGTCGCCGGACGCAACCGCCCGGCCGTCAGCCAGCCTCCGCCGCTTCCGCGCCTGCTGCTGCCGCCTGCCGCCGGCCCCCTCCTCCTCCACCTCCTCCTCCTCCTCCTCTTCCTCCTCGTCGTCATCGTCAGAGCCGTCCTCGGGCCGCTGCACCGCAACCGCCTGGCTCCCGAACAGCGCAGCCCGCCTCACCCTGCCGTCCGCGCCCTTCACCGGGGGGCCGCTTCGGGGCATGCCGCGACGCAGCACCTTGTGCGGGTCGACAAGGCCTGAGGGCGTGTGGCGGGACGGGCGCGAGGGCGGAAGCCGAATGGGGCGGGGAAGGGCCATGCGGGTTTGGGGCGCCGGCGGCGTTATGCGGCCAAATCACGAACCCAACCCAAATCACGAACCCAACCCAAATCACGAACCCAACCCAAATCACGAACCCAACCCAAATCACAAACCCAACCCAAATCGCGGACCCAACCCAAATCACGAACCCAACCCAAATCACGAACCCAACCCAAATCACGAACCCAACCCAAATCACGAACCCAACCCAAATCACAAACCCAACCCAAATCGCGGACCCAACCCAGATTACAAACCCAACCCAAATCGCGGACCCAACCCAGATTACAAACCCAACCCAAATCGCGGACCCAACCCAGATTACAAACCCAACCCAAATCGCGGACCCAACCCAGATTACAAACCCAACCCAGATCCAAAACCCAACCAGATCACAAACCCAACCCAGATCACAAACCCAACCCAGATCACAAACCCAACCCAGATCACAAACCCAACCCAGATCACAAACCCAACCCAGATCACAAACCCAACCCAGATCACAAACCCAACCCAGATCACAAACCCAACCCAAATCGCAGACCAAACCCAAACCACAAACCCACGTCGCTTCCTGGCCGTACCCGCCGCTGCCGCCCAACATCCCCAGCGGGGCCCCCCTACCCCACAAGCCCCCGTCACACACCTCCGTCCTCCTCCTCCTCTCCCTCCTCCTCCTCCTCCTCCTCATCGTCCTCACTGCCGCTCATGCTCCCCTCCTCGTCATCTTCACTGCCGCTGGAGCCCCCCTCCTCGTCCTCCTCGTCGTCGTCCTCGCCAATGTCCCGGCCGCCCGGAAACATCTGGATCCTCCCCCGCCGCAGCGCCTCGTCCACGGGCTCCTGCGTGGTCTGGTGGGGGGCGTAGCAGGGGACGCAGCAGCGCGGGGCAGGGGAAAGGTGTCGGTTGGTGCCGTAGAAGAATATATGCCTCAGAGAATATAATACACATCGCCGCGCCGCCGGCGGCGTGCTGCCAGCAGCAGCACCACCACCACCACGACCACCACCACCCTAACGGGTCATCTCTTGACCGCCTCCTGGATGACTCACCTGCAGTCTCCGCACCATGGCCTCGCCCTCGTCTGCCGGCCTCCCAGAGTCGCCCGTGTACTGAACCTGCGGACGCAGGTCGGGATCGAACCGGGGTTCAGTAGTACTCGTTAGTGGGCTCCAGACCTCCACAAAGGTAAGAGCCACGAGGGTTATAATGGGCGAGACACGAGCGGTAACCGGTCACAGACGTAGGTACGCACTGTACCGCGCGAAGGTACGACGAGACGGTTGCCACGTGCCCCATCTGAGGTATCGTGCCGTACCGACCTTCCAGTCGGGGATGTCGATGTACACCGCGTCCTTGTCGTACAGCAGGCCCCCCACGTCCGCCATGGGCGCGTACAGCAGGCGCTCCTTGTCGTTCAGGCCGCGGCGCTTGACGCTCTCTGGCAGCGGGCAGGGGTCAGGAAGCGAGTCCAGCTCCTGGGGGTAGAGGGGCCAGTGGAGAGGGGGATTACAAAAAAGAGGGGAAGGGGGAGGGTGCATGGGGTGTTGGGAAGAGAGAGGGTCCAGGGAGGGGGAGGGTGCGGAGGCGTACGGAGAGGCAAGCCAATTGCTGGGGGAAGCTGTTGCACGGCTGCAAGCAGACGTGGTTACCTCCATTGCCAAAGGCCCCGGGCGTGACCCGCGGGTCACACCCGCCCCACCGCCTGGTCGCTGACCCTCAGCCCTGCCAGCCCCCGGCCCCGGCCCCGCCTCCACCGCACCTGGATCGTGAAGTCGCCCACTCCGGCGATGTGCACTCGCTGCTGGGGCTTGATGTTGGTGCCCCGCATGTAGCCGTACAGGATGACGTCACGATCGCACTTGGGGTTGGCGCGGATCACCTCCCGGGGGGTGATGTCCTGACGTGGCGTGCCGACGCGTCACAGGGGCAGGGTGGGACAAAAGTCAAGACGCGAGTTCGAGGCTCGGTCGGGGCTCTGTAACCTGCCTCTGTTCCTCACGCCGATCTTCCCCCTCCCCCTCACTTACACACACCCAAATCCAGTCCAACACTGCACTCCGTGCCTCCACTGAGAGTGTTCTCCCTTTCCATTGCATTTTACACTCCGTAGCTCGTCGAAAGGGCCCCCTCCACGCCCCCTCCCGGCCAGGTTCTTAGGTAAGTCCCCACCTCGAGGCGATCCACCAGCGTGTACGGATGCGCCAGCCGCCACGTCAGCGGACGATGCTTCATGACGGAGATGAAGCGAGCCATGTTGAGCACCTCGCGCTTCAGGTACTTGCCTGCAGCAGCAGCAGCAGCGGCAGCAGCGGCAGCCGATGCCGCGGGAGATGGGGAGGAAGGAAGGGTTTTCAGGGTTCAGTTGCCGCACAGGGACGCGATGGAGGTTGCACGCGCGCCCTCTTTCCTGCGCTTGTGGTTCTGCAGCCCATGTTAGACGTCAGCCCCTTCAAATCGTCCACCACCGGCCCCCGCCTCGTCCTCCGTCTCCTATGTCGTGTAACCGGGTCTTCTCGCCAACCCCTCACCCCACTACACATACGCACTAAACATTCGCCCCACATCCCACTACGCATACGCACCGTGCTGCAGGCCGCTGAGGTAGAAGAGCTTGGCTCCGTCATAGATCTCCGTCCAGAAGCGCTGCTTGAGCTTCTTCTTGGTCTTCTTGAGGCGCGCTGGGTCGCGGAAGCCGTCCAGATGGGTCAGCACGCCCATCACCTTGGGGAAGCCATGAACCTGAGGGCAGGCAGCAAGGCATGAAGGAAGGACGGCATGAAGGCAATACGGGAGGCAGGAAGGAAGGCAGGAAGGAAGGCAGGGTACTAAAGCTGGGTCGCGAGGGGGGGTTGCGGAGGATCGGAAGCCCCGCAGCAGCCAATGGACTGAGCAGGGGTGCGCGTGCAGCTGGTTGGGAGGGCGCCCTAAGACACCGTCGGTGGTGCTGATTGCGGCTGCCTAGTACATCTGTAGGTGATGGGGATTGAGGCACCTGTGGGTGTACACCTGCCGACAGTGACCCAGATGGCCCTGACAGTACCTTCCGCCCTCCGGCCTTTGCCCCCCGCCTGCCTGCCTTCCTGCCCCACCTGCAGTAGGTTGAGGAACTCAAACGTCTCCATCTCCAGGCCGAACGAGCCGTCCACCAGCAGCAGCACCAGGTCCGCATACTTGGCGGCGTCCTGCAACGGCCAACCGCCAAGCAGTGCACAGCGCAGGTGAGGTCAGTGCAGGCGAGGGCAGGATAGGGAGGGGGAGTAGGCGCAACGGAAGCCGGGGACGGGGGCGGGGTTGTTGTCGTCACCGATGCTCCGCAGGGATCAGCGAGCCAGCCCGGGCGGGGTGGAGAGGTGAAGCGTAGTCGACAAATTTGGGTGCTCCGGAGCCTCCGTCGCCGCTGCTGCGCCCAAAGAGGGCGCCGCTAGCGCCGCAGGGTGCCAACGACAGTGGCGCCACTAGCCGTTGCTCGCGGCCAACATGCCTGCACTCCACCTCGCATCCCAGGCACCCGTCTCGCATGACGTCAATGCTGGCTTCGGAGCCATGCCACCTCATCCACACGGTGCTAGAAGCTTCCCGAATACCCGGGCCAAACCCAGCCCCACCAGCAGACCGACAGTCCCACGTGGGGAATAGGGAGGCGAGCGCCCACCGTTATGTTATGAGGCCAACCTCCTCGTCCCATACCCTCCCAACCTCCTCGTCCCATACCCTCCACGCCACCCACCATCATTCCGCACAGGTCGGAGGGGCACTCCACAATCGTGATGCGCCGCTTCTTGCCGGCGACCACCGTGATCGGTCCGCGCACGTCGGCCAGGTTCTGCCTCGTGTAGTGCTTCACCAGGCAGCGGATCAGCGTGGACTTACCCACCTGGGCGGTTAGGCGGAGGAGGGGAGGAGGGGCGAGGGGTGGAGGGGACGAGGGGAGAGGGGTGGAGAGGTAAATGAGACAGGTGCTGCGGCGGTGGGAATGGCGGTTGCGGTGGTGGTGGCGGCGGCAGATCTGGGTCGAGGCCGTATGAGGCGGAAACGCCCGACCCAGATCCCATACCGCGAGCCCAGGTCCCTCTACTCCCCAACGAGCTGCCGCTCCACCCTGACACCCCGGCTGGGCCCCCTAGCGCCCATAACCTCCCTCCCCCCCTGGATTCGCGGATTCCCTTATCAAATCCCCCCCAGCGCCCCGTACCCCCCCAGCACTCCGGACCCACCCCAGGTGGGCCTTGCACCAGAACGATGAACGGGGGCGGCTCCTCCGTCGCCTTGTCCAGCAGGGGAGCTGCACGGGCGGGAGGTTTCCGTCAGCGGAACGGCGGCGAGGCAGGGCGCGGCCCCATAATGAGCGTTGGCACAGGCGGCCGATAACCGGCTGGAACCCGCAAGCAGACCTAGGAGCCGGACTATGTGCACGGCCGCTGTGAGCTTCGTAAGCATATCCGACGGTCAAAAAATGAACGCCCTTTGGCAACCCAAGTGTTTCCCTGGTGGGGCGTGTAGCGGCAACTGCCTAAACCCCAACTGTGCCCCTGGCGGCCCCCCTCTAGGTCGAGCAACAGGGGTTCACATTCCACGTCCCCAGCGGTCGGAGGTCGGGCGGCACCCATGAGAGGAGTCGTACCATGCAAGCGCTTCTGCTCCCGTTCTGCGCTGCGGGACTGCTGCGCCTTAGCCTTGAAGGCGGACTGGAAGGAAAACGCCTTTGGGTTCTGCTTCCGCTGTTCATCCGTCACTCCGCGCTTCTTCTTGTCCGCCGCTTTTCGCTTCTCGGCCTTTTTGCCGGCCTTCGATTTGCGGTGCTCCTTGCCGGCCATGCTTGCCCCACGATGGCGAACGAGAGGCGTCCAACTGGCGGCTGTTTGCAATAGATTGTTGTAGGTCGCCGCTGTAAAGCCTTAGCTATAGGAAACACGCCAGTGTTACTCGCTTGTAATTTGGCTTCCGTGCTCCGCCGCCGACAGCGAGCGGCGGCCCAGGTGGGCTCTGTCGTCAATACTCAGGCTTTCCAGCACAATATCTATAGTATAGAAAGGCAACCAATTGCTATTTCAGGGGTTGACACGCGTGTAACACTTGATGTTTGTCTAGTCGTCTTAACTCAGGAAAGGCAGCCTATAGAACGTATGTGTAAACTTGCGTTATTATATTATGCTTTCACTTATCCTAAAATAGTGAGGAGAAAATGAGTAAATGTAGGAAAGCATGGCAGTCTGCTCTGTAATTGTACCTGCTTCGCCTTAGCACTAATTACCGAGGCAAACCATATGCTGAAAATAGTGGCAGATTGCACGTCGTCCCATTCCCTTGGCAAGCACATTGCATGGAGTACGACATGGCACGCGCAGCATGACTTTCAGGGCGGCATTTCACCTGTGCATCGACTCCTAATGAAGCTTACTTGCACTTTTGGATTCACTTCACTAGTAACTATGGGATGCCTACTGTTTACGCGCCCTTGCGCTGAATCGGCGCACCTTGGACTCTCTCCCGCGAAATTCCGACCATACAGCTCTGACTATCTAAGCGCATAGGAACCAACCATATCCAATCTTTAGTTAAATTGGAGCATTTGGAGCAGCACAATCCACCAACGGTGCACCGCAGTCGCTGACGAAATGCATATCAAGCAGGTCCGGACCTATGACGCCCATATCATGACCTTAGGCACTGGAGGCAGCGCAGACACAGCGATGATGGCGACTATCAGGCTTGTAGCGGTCCCAACGCGGGTCGATGTGCACGTAGGTGCTCATCGAGGGCTTCAAGAGCTATAAGGACCAGACCCTCACGGAGGAGTTCAATCCCAAGATCAACGTTGTCGGTAGGCAGCAATCGCTCTCGCTGCCACCATCATCGCTGCCAACCCTGCACCTTTCGTTCCTACCTGTGCCCGCAGTGGGTGCCAATGGCTCCGGCAAATCAAATTTCTTCCACGGTGCGTGGGGTAGAGAGGACACCCGTGCGTAGAGTGTGAGGTAGCTTGGAATGCGCGGGTATAAACGGCAAATGTGGCTGAGTACGGATTTGCGACCCTGTCCGCGACGGTTAGACTGCCAACGGGGTTCTAGGAAGACGTCTTCGCCCTTGTAAGGGGACAATGACTCATCACCACCAAGGCAACACCCACGCTCCCATAGTATCGCAGCAGATTCCGTCCCAGCATCCCGTTGACACGCCCAACCCTCTATTTGCCGCCACAGCCATTCGCTTCGTGCTCAACGATGCCTTCATTAACATGCGAGGAGACGAGCGACTGCAGCTGCTGCACGTAAGCCCCTCCCACCGCTACCGCTGCTGGTGCCGTTGTCGTGTTAGACTCTCGGGTCTCAACCCCATCCAATGGTTGCTCGTCTGCGCGTCTCAGCTGCCTGCCTGCATACGTTCCTCACGGGCCCGGGGCCGGGTCCGGACGATCTGGGTCAGGATATAAACAGGGCGCCGCGGCGCCCTGCGTAGAGGGTGAGATGTCCGAGGTGTTTCTGGGCCAGAAACGGCAAGAGACTCACGATAATAGACGTGGGGAACTTGATGTGGAGGTTTATGCGGGCAGCAGCTGCCCTGGCGGGGCGTACAACCAGCGCCGGGCCTGGGGCCAAGCCGACCCTTGGGACGCTCCCTGCGTTGGAAGAAGACATTCCTTTGGCAAGCGTTACGGCGGCCGCAGTTGTTAGTTCCGCGTTGTAACTCTCTGGGTTTTTATCGTCAAAGCTGTTAAGCCGACCGCCACTGCTGCTGCCGGCACCCTTGTCGCCGCACCTACGCATGCCGCCTGCGCAGGAGGGCGCGGGCCACCGCGTGTCCAGCGCCTGGGTGGAGGTGGTGTTCGACAACTCGGACGGCCGCTTTCCGGTGCGCGCACGTGCGGGGGGGGGGGTGGCGAGAAGACCTGGTTACACGACATAGGAAACGGAGGGCAGAATCTAACCGGCCCCTTCACCTGCGGGGGGTGGCTGGGGGTTTGGGGCCCAATGATGATGCAGTGCCGTAGGGATCAAGCGGCGCGGCAGCTGCCCGCGCACAGTGTGGGGCAGGTGGGGCTGCCTTCACGGTACATGCATGAGGTAGAATCACACGTGGGACCTTCGATGTAGGCCTGCGGGCCCGCGCTCATCCCCAGCTTGCTTCCCTCTCCCAGATTGACCGCAGCGAGGTCCGCCTCCGCCGCACCATCACCGCCAAGAAGGACGACTACACCCTGGACAAGAAGCACGTCAAGTGAGTGGGGTACCGTACTGCTGAGGTGGTTGTGGCGGTGCCGCGGTGATGGTGGCGGTGGCGCTGCCGGGGCGATGGTGGCGGTGCCGCGGTCGGGGTGATGGTGGCTGTGCCGTGGTCGGGGTAATGGTGGCGGTGCCACGGTCGGGATCTGCACCCTGGCCTGCTTTCGACGCATGGGACTACTCCATGCGCTCCGCCGCGATGACTTCATCAGTCGCGCTCTGCTGCCTTCCGATCAATCCGCAGCAAGTCGGAGGTGAGCAGCCTGCTGGAAAGCGCCGGCTTCAGCAAGAGCAACCCCTACTACATCGTGCAGCAGGTGCGTGTCGCAAGCAACGGCGATTTGCGTGTGGGTGGGCGAGGGTGGAGGGGAGGGGGTGCTTGGTGGTCGGAAGGTACGAGCGGCGGGAAGGTGTCGACTCCATACGACAGGTGCGCTCAAGGCCCTTGTATGCTGGCGCTGAGGCCGTGTTAGGGGTGGCGCGGGGTACCTTGTGACGTGTTATGCTAAGGGGCCGACCTCCCCTAGGTGGCCCCAGAGCAGCCTACCGCTATCACACTTTACCCGCCTACGGTATCAGCGCAACCCTCTTTTCGCGTTTGGCGCATCGCACACGCATTACATCCGCCGCCACCGGCGTCCGAATTCCATTGCCCCTGTTGCGCAGGGCAAGATCACCGCCATGGCGGCCATGTCGGACGCGCAGCGCATGGAGCTGCTCAAGGAGATCGGCGGCACCCGCGTGTACGAGGAGCGGCGGAAGGAGAGCCTGCGCATCCTGCAGGAGGCGGACAGCAGGGGGCAGCAGATCAAGGGGATGGTGAGGCGGGCAGCGCGAAGCCGTTGCGCTGTGCTTATGGAGGGGGAACAGCTGTGTTTTCCTTCTCGCACGATTGTGGTGGTGGTTGGGTAGTGGAAGATATGCTGGAATAATGGAGGCGGCACAGGGTGCTTGCGGTCGGAGTGCGCGTCAGTTTCCGCAGCGCCGCTTCCGTCTAATCGGGAATGGGTAGTGGCCTGAACTTCGGTGGGCAAGGGGTTCCAGTTCTGCCGACACCCTTCCATCGGGCTTGCGACCTGCAAGTCGGAGGCACTGCGCCTTTGCGACCACCTCCACGCAGCCGCGACCCTATCGTGCAAGTGGTGCCCCCTGACCTGTATGCTTACCCACCGGAAGCCATCCATCGCCGTACACCGTGCCGTACACCATGTCGTACGCCGTACAGCTATCTGAGATCGAGGACAAGCTGCGCGAGCTGGACGCGGAGCGCGCCGAGCTGGTGGAGTTCCAGCAGCTGGACCGCCGCCGGCGCTGCCTGCAGTACACGATGTACGACAAGGAGCTGGCCAAGGCGCTCGCGGATATGGAGAAGGTGAGCGGGGCCTCCGCCCACGTGCATGTAACCTCGCGGTTGCCGCAACATGTAAAAACCGCATCCCGCGCGGCAGCGGAGACCCCTTCCACCTCCCCTGCTCGCAATGAACCTCATGTCCAACCTTCCCGCTGCGACCGTCGCGCCTGCGACCGGTCGAGCCGCAGCTGGAGAAGGAGGCAAGCCGGCTGCGCGAGACGGTCGGCGCGGCGTCTGACGACCAGGGCAAGCAGTCGGCGGAGATCAAGGACCTGGAGCGGCAGATCCGCGCCATGGAGGCGGAGTTCGGGGTGGCGGGAGGGCAGGCCAAGGACCTGCAGGTGCGGTGGTAGGGGGCGGTGGGGGTTGGGGCTGGTGTTGGGGGTTTAGGGTTTTAGGGGGCATTCTAGGGGACAGGTGCCTGCAGATCGGAGGCTGGTGAACGCATGGATTTGTCTACTTGGAACGTCAAAAGCCTCTTAAGTCCAGCTGTATTTACCCTTTATCCGCCGGATCTGCCTGCACTACCCGCCCGTTTCTCCCCCGATGCCTGGGCAGCCAGTCTGCCAGCCACATTCCTGACCCCCGCTCCCCGCCATCCTCCTAACACGCTATTATCCTCAGGCGCGCAAGCAGGAGCTGACGGCGCAGCGCTCCAGGGGAGAGGTGGAGAAGGATGAGCTGGAGCGGCGAGTGAGCCGCGCGGAGACGCTGGCGGGCAGCGCCCGTCGCGAGCTGGAGAAGCTGCGGGTCAGCGTGGCGGAGGAGCAGGGCAAGTTGGAGAAGGTGGGTCGCTAGTGCTTGGGCGCTGGACAAGCTGACCTGGTGCATGGGTGAGGGTGCGAGGAACTGTTAAGCTTGCAACATAATGCGACCGCGGCTCCAGAGCAGGGAGCGAGTGGCGGTGTGGGCTTGGACACCATGGCAACCCCGTCTTCACCAACCCAGCTCTGCCCCGATGCACCCGAAGCTAACTCTAGCGCACCTTTCCTCTTGCGCACCTTTCCATAGGTCCGTGAGACCGCCGCCGCCGCCGAGTCCGCCCACTCCGAGCTCATGGGCCGCATCGCGGAGGCGGAGTCCCGCCTGTCGGCGCTGTACCGCAAGCAGGGGGCCACCAGCCAGTACCGCTCCAGGGAGGAGCGAGACACCGCGCTCAAGAAGGAGGTGCGGCGGGCTGGGCGGGCTATGGCTGGTTCCGTGTGAGGCGGCAACGAGTCAGCCGTTTCGGGCCAGCAGGTCTTTGGGGCAGGGGCCATTCGAAGCAGCCACGTGGCGTCACTGCTTGATATAGCTTAATGCCCCGCCCTTCCTTACATGCAAGTGCGCTGGGAGCAAACTGTAGACCCTAGCTAAGGGTTACAGCTCAGAGTTTTGCTCAGGGTTACAGCTCAGATTTTGCTCAGGGTTATAGGTCAGGGTCATAACTAAGGGTTGCAGCTCAGATTTTGCTCCAGAACCCACTTCCCGGCAGCCCAATTCATCGAAATTCCTCATTGCCTTTTTGTAGACCGGCTCCTCTCGCCACCTCTCTGGCCGCCGCATCACCGTCCCGTCCGCCCCTGCAGATCGGCGCCAAGGAGGCCATGCTGGCCACCAAGCGCCAAGGTCGCGACCGCCAGCAGGCCGACAACCAGAGCCACAACGAGCTGCTCATGGAGCTGAGCCAGACCATCGGCGACCTGGAGGGTGGGTCGGTGCGTGGGCCGGCAGGCGGCGGCGCTGACGGCACCCAGAGTTCGGCCCACATTCGAACGCCACGCTTGAGCTACGCGCGGGGCGGCGCAGACCCTGAACCATACCCTTGTTTCGCGTTCCGGTCGCCACGCCACGGTCCCACCGGCCCACCGACCCACCGACCCACCGACCCGCCCCTCCTGCGCGCAGCCGAGGTGCAGGGCCTGGAGGCCAGCGTGGTGGACGCCGACAAGCAGCACGCCGAGGCGTTTGCGCACCGCGGCAAGCTGCTGGACGAGCGCAAGGCCAAGCAGCGGGAGGAGGAGTTTGCGGAGAAGGCGGTACAGGCGGCCACGGAGAACCTCAAGGCGGTTCAGCAGGTACGGTGCGGTACACTACGGTACGGCACGGCGCGGCACATAGAAATCCAGATACAGATACTGGTGCGTACAGCGGACTCTACGTAATGAGCTTTGGGGAATGGACTCGGCCCTCATTCGGTGCTGGCTGTTCACCGGGCTGGCTGGCCAGCAGGCCGCCGAGGCCGCAGTCCAAAGGCACTGGTTTCTGGCCCCTCAGGTCGCCTCCTCGGCCCCCCTCCTTTCTCCCCCACCACCCCGCCTCGTACGACAGTCGTACGACAAATGCATGCCGGGCGACGTGCGCAAGGGCATGCAGGGCCTGGACGCGCTGCGGAAGAAGTTCGGCGAGGACATGCGGGGGGTGCACGGCGCGGTCATCGAGCACGTGCGCACGCACGAGACGTTCTACATCGCGATCGACACCATCGCCGGTGGGTAGCGTGTGGGGAGGTGTTGTTGCCGGTGGTTGGGGCCCGGCTGCGGAGGGGGGGCCGCAGTGATGCCGCCGCCCTGGCCCCTCTCGTAGCGGGGCGCGCACGGGGGATGCTGCTGCTTGGTGGCTCGAGCATTACCCGACCTGGGTTTCTCATCTCTTACGCAAGGCCCCTTCAACCCCAATGGCTCTTGCCACGCCTGCCATTCTGACCCGCGTGGTACTTGAAAGTAACAAAACGAGGGGGAAAAACCAAATCTCAGACCAATTCAGTGCATGCGTGTGTGTCCGCTCCCCCCCCCACACACACCCTCTCTGCTCTCAGGCAACCACCTGTTTGACGTGCTGGTGGAGAACGATGAGGTGGCGGCGCGCCTCATCCGGGCGCTGCACTCGCGCAACCTGGGTCGGGCCACCTTCGTGCCGCTCAACAGAGTGGGCGGCGGCCCGGACACGGAGCCGCCCAGCCAGTACGTGGGGGCCGCAGGGGGCCGGCAGCAAGGGGGGATGAGAGGAGACCCGTGGGTCGGCAGCAGGGAGTGCGGGGCTGGCCGCGGGTGTGCGCGGCGGGGAGGCGTAGGAACACATACTTGCCGCACGAGGGGTAAAGAGAAACCGAAAGCCGCGGGTGGTGGTGTGTGGGGGGGGGTTAATAAGAGAATTTGCGAATCCACGGCCGGCAAACCGAGGGCGGGTGAAGGTGGTGGTCCAGAGGGGGGCCAGCGGTAGTGGGGGGGGAGGCAGCATGCGGGGCAGCACCACAGCGCACGTACTTGCCGCCTAGGTGCCATTTGCGGCCCCGGGGCTGGCAGTAGCTCGCGCGCCGCCAGCTACTGCCGTCCTTGGATTAGTCCTTCCTCCAATGCGACTGCTCTCCCTCTAAGCCTGCGACCGCTTTCGTCCTTCTGGCCGTACGTCAGGTTCGGCACCGACGTGGTGCCCCTGCTGCGGAAGATCCAGACCGACCCGCGGTTCCGTCCCGCGATGAAGGACCTATTCGGCCAGGCGCTGCTGTGCAAGGACAAGGACGTGGCGACGGAGGTGGGCGCAGGGAATGGGGTACGGCGCGGCGCCAAGGGATGAAGTGCAGGGACAGCTCCAGGGGGGGCGCAGCTCCGTTCCAGGGGTGATTCAGCTTCCACGGCCCCCCCCCTTCGACGTGCCTAATGTGCTCCATTACCGCCTTAAGGAAAAGAGTCCCTTCCAGGAACGGATTCAACCCACTTTGTCTCTACTTGCCCGCAACCCCACCCCAGGTGTGCCGCTCAAACGACAAGTTCGACTGCGTCACGGTGGATGGCGAGAAGTTCGGGCGGCGCGGCAACATCAGCGGCGGCTTCATGCCGCAGAACCGCGCGCGCCTGGCGGTGTACAACGGGCTCATGGCCGCGCGGCAGGAGGTACGTTTGTTGCGCAGCAGATGCCTCCTCTATTGAGCCTGTTACCCGCGGGAGGTGCCGCAGCCTACGGTTCGGTCTTGATGGGCTGGCTCCCTTTACCGGCCTCGGTATAAACCACCCATAAACCCTCTCCTATATACTATATATATTCTGGCACGCAGCATTAATGACGGCGACAGAGCGATTGGCGACGGCGGCACCGCGCCTTTCCTCCATGGCGAGTAAGCCGCGTGCGGTCCTCTGTGCGGTTGCGCAGGTGACGGAACTGCAGCGCAGGCACAAGGAGGTGTCCGACGCCGCTGCCGCGCTGAGCGAGGCCTTCGACGCCGCCTCCCGCAAGGTGGAGGACCTGGACGCGGGGCGCCGGAAGGTGCGCGACGCGATGCGCAACCGGAAGCAGGACCTCAGGGTGCGGCGGGAGGAGGAGGCGGAGATCAGGCGGCTGGTGGAGGCCAACGAGCGGACGCTGACGGGGTACGAGGCGGACATCGGCCGGATACAGGTAACGAGGGGGCTGCGAGGAAACCCGGCGACACACGGCATAGAGAAATGAGGGGGGGGGGATAAAGATAAAGATAATCCGCGAATCCACGGCCGAGAAACCGGGGGGTAGTTGGGGGAGAAAAGGGGAAATGAGAGGGGCGAGGAGGTCTTCCGCGCGGCAATAGTGGAGGACTGTGTACGCAACAAGGACGGTACGGGTATGAGTTGTGTCACGTACCGTACACGGGAGAAGGGGTACGATAACACCCGCAGTGTTAGGAGTGACGCAAGGCCCATATGCGCAGCCAGGTGCTCTCAAGCCCTCTCCCTCAACCCCTCCACGACACCTTGCCCCTCCTTCCTCTGACCTCGCGGCCTCCCGGGCACGCATTCCCCCCCAATAAGTATGTGTCCGAAGACCATGCGCCAGCTATTCTACCATGTCGCGTAACCGGCTTTTGTGCGCCCCCCCGCCCCTGGGCTGTGTCCCTCGGCACCCGCCCTGCGCCGCACCACCACCACCACCACCCGCAGAGCGACCTGCAGTCGCTGCGCAAGGAGCTGAGCACCGAGATGACATCACAGCTGACGGCGGCGGAGCAAAGCGAGATGACGTGGGTCGGCTGGGGAGGGCGACGCGCAGTAGTAAATGCTTGTGACGCCCGTGCGGTTGCTCTTGCGAGGACCTCATCCCATGTGCCCTCACCTGCCACCACACTGGCAGCCGTAACCACCCCCCCTCGTCCTCACCCCCCCCCTAGCCCGCCCTTGCGGCCCCCCAGCTCCCTGCCACCGCCAAGAAATGCCGGGTCTTTTGTTTTTTGCACCCCCGTCGCAATGCATCCCAGTCTTATTCTGGGCCGCCGTACCACAGCGTGAAGATTTTTCAAATCCGTCGAATATCCTTACCCCCCTCCCGCTCCTCCCCGCAGCGGGCTAAACTTGTCGCTGCAGCAGCTAAAGGAGCAATTGCGGCGGGCCGCCGAGTCACGCGACAAGGCCGCCGCCGCCGTGGCGGCCTGCGAGGCGCACTTGGAGGGGGTGCTGCTGCGGAATGTGGCGCAGTATGAGGAGGCGCTGGCTACGGACGACGCAGCAAACGACAAGTGGGTCTGGGCTGGGGGACGGGAGGGCGGGAGGAGACCAACCAGGTCCTTGCTGGGGTCGGGCTTGCGGCCTTTGGTCCATGGTCTTATTGCCGGCACCAACAAAGCCCATATCGGCGGGAAATTGCGTTACAAGCCGTCATCAATCCTTCCTCCTCGGTCCGTTCCTCAGTCCTCGTCGCCGCTTACCTGTTCCTGTTTGATTTCCCGCCCGGTTTTCTTGTCCACAGAGCCACGCTCGCCCTCCGGCGCGCCGACCTGGCCGCCGTGCAGCATTCCCTGGAGGAGACCACACGCGCAGCATCGGAGGCGGAAAAGCACGCCGAGGCTCTGAGCAAGCAGCTGGAGGCGCTGAGGCGGCGTCGGGAGGGACTCAAGGACGCGGCGGGCATGCGGGAGGCGGCGGGTGAGGGGGACGGGCAGTGCCGGCGGCAGGGCTCACTGCCTCCGGACCATGACAGCACCGGTACCCCAAGCAGGGCCACACGAGTTGGGTCATGAATTGGGGTTGGTGCCCGGATACCTCCAGTATGGACGTTGGGTTGAGACCCGAGGCCAGGGCCAGGGCCAGCACCTTGTCGAGCATGCACTTGTCGCGGGCTTGGGGGGAGGGGGTAACGAAGAATCGAATCGAATCCACGGCCGACAAACCAAGGGGTCAAGATGGCGGCCCAGAAGAGGGGGGAGGGGGTGGCTGAGCGGCTGGATCAGCTGCCCGTGGGACGGACCCAGCGCACACCGCACATGACCGCTCGCCCTCTCCTCCTCGTCCTCCTCCTACCTACGGACTCAATAGTCGTCCGACGTGGTGAGGTCCGACCTCATATAACCCATCCCGCACATGTATACACGGGTTTTCCTCGCAACTCGTACGTGTGTACCCGACGTCTCCTAATCGGTTTTACTTTACAGTGCCGACCCACGGGCTGCCTCTTATAACCGTGTTGCCTCTAATGACCCTCCCCGCCGCACCCTGCGCCCTGCGCCTCCTCGCCTGCGAGCAGCCGTGGACAGCGCGAAGGCGCTGGAGGGAATCGCCCACAAGCGCGCCACGCTGCAGGGCCGCGCAGCCGACCTGGAGCGCAAGATCCGCGACCTGGGCTCGCTACCGCAGGACGCATTCGACAAGACCTACCGGGACCGCAGTATCAAGGTGCGCAGGGCGGGAGCGGAAGGCAGGCGCGGGTAGGGAGGCGCGCGTGCCACGTACTGTTAAGAGTCTATTGTGGGACCTGAGTCGTTACCGGAGAGGATACCAGAAGGACGTGCGTTGAAGCAAACGCAGCACTGGAAAACCCTAAAGCAGCCGTGTCTGGCAAGCCTCTCCAGCCCATTTCTACCAAACCCTACCAAGCCCCACCAAGCCCTGCCAAAGCCTAGAGCGCCTGCCTGCTGAAAAACCGCTCGCCTCCTCCTGCTCCGGCCGCCTTCACTTTGGCCCCAACGCCACCTGCCGCCAGGACCTGATGCGCTCCCTGGAGGAGGTCAACGCCTCCCTGGAGCGCTTCTCGGGCGTCAACCGCAAGGCGCTGGACCAGTACGTGGACTTCGCCAACCAGCGCGAGGAGCTGATGACTCGGCTCAAGGATCAGGTGGGGTGGAGCGGGAGCGAAGGGGATCTTAAGGGGAATCCGCGAATCCACAAGGGGGGGGGGTGGGAGTGGCTGCGGGGTATTTCACTATTTCTACCTTTGCAGATGCTCGCCCGCATATAAGTATATTCGCGAGGTGTCGCCTCCGGCTGTGGCGCTCTGCTTCCCTCCCCTGCAGCCCCTCTGCCTTCTCCCATGCTCTGCACTTCCCTCCCCCCCACTCCTCTGCCCCGCAGCAAGCCTCCGAGTCCAAGATCAAGGAGCTCATCAACGCGCTGGACATGCGCAAGGACGAGGCCATCGAGCGCACCTTCAAGGGCGTCGCCAAGAACTTCCGGGAGGTGTTCGCGGACCTGGTGCCAGGTGGGTGGCTGGGTGGGTGGGTGGGTCGGTAGCATGGAGAGTTGGGAACACGTGTTGGCCATACGAGGCAAAATAACCGCGAGAGTGGGCTGGTACGGTGCGGTGTGGTGCGGCGCCGTGACAAGCAAACGCATAGGTCGGGAGGAACCTATGCGTGGACCCGAGGATGCGCCTTTCCTGCTGGCTGGGGAGCAGGGGCATGATGGGGTGTCAAAAGATGGACGGCGCGTTCCGCGCGACCCTACACATGGCGCGCGCACCACCATGTTTGAGCACCGCAGCACCCACAGCACGCACAGCACGCACAGGCGGCACTTACGGGCGGCACGCACGGGCGGGGACGGCTGCGTGTAGCGCCGGCGCAGCAGCGCAGACCTCCCAACTCCCCCCCACCCGATCGCCCGACGCCAACGCAGGTGGCACCGGCGAGCTGGTCATGATCCGGGCGGTGGGGCGGCCAGTGGCGGCGGACGTCGAGGACGAGGAGGCCGGTGGCGGCGCTGCCGGCACCGACAAGTACAGCGGTGTCAAGGTCAAAGTGCGCTTCGCCGGCGCAGGCGAGGCGGTGAGTGACGCGCCCCGGACCGGACGTATGTAAAAAGCACGGGCTCGAGGGGTGGTTCGGAAGTCGCTGATGACGCGGCTCGGGAGCAGTACCGGTAGCCGCCGACTGACCGCCCAGCCCCAGCCGTTCCAAACCTGCAGGTGACGCGACCATTCAGTGACGCGTCCATTCGGTGACGCGTCCAAGCCGTGACGCCTCCAAGCCGTGACGCCTCCAAGCCGTGACGCGTCCATCCCTTACCGCCCTGGCGCTGCAGGTGTCCATGCGTGCGCTGTCCGGCGGCCAGAAGACGCTGGTGGCCTTGGCGCTCATCTTCGCCATTCAGCGATGCGACCCGGCGCCCTTCTACCTGTTCGACGAGATCGACGCGGCACTGGACCCGCAGTACCGGACCACCGTGGCCGCGATGCTGAGGCGCCAGGCACACGACCGGAACAACCCCGCGCAGTTCATCGTCACCACCTTCCACCCGCAGATCGTCACCGAGGCCGACCGGCTGTTCGGAGTGGCGCACACCAACCGCATCTCCCGAGTCTACGCCATCAACCGTGAGGACGCGTTGCAGTTCCTGCAGGTGGGTTCGTTGCTGTGGCGTGACTTCCGATCTAAGCGAGAGCGTCAAGTGCTTTGCACGGAGGTGGACACCAGGCCTCGGGGGTGCGGTTGTGACGTAAACAGGAAAGGGCAAACTTTATGGTTGAGTGTATGTACATCTTGTGTACATGTAGCTACGCTCGCCCGGCTTATAACCGCTAGCTTACATGTTGGTTGGGAGTTGTATGTCTGGCTAGGGTTGGCTGCCGTTGACCTCTCCGGCTCTCGTTGTCGCCGCCTTCGTTGTGTACTGTATAGGGGTGGCGGCTACCCGCCAGCCTGCTGCCAGCACAAGTGCATTCTGCAATGATGATTTGTCGTCCTGCATGGTTGCATTTTGATCCCTTGCCGCCCACGGCGCTTCGCACGTGATGACACGGCGGTTCCTCAACCCCGCACGCCTCTTCCTTTCTTTGGTAACAGGCAGCAGAGGAGCACCAGCAAGACGGCAGGAACACCACCGGAGGGGACGCCAGCGCAGATGTTGCGGGTGGGGCAACCGCCAGGGCAACTTCCAACGGTCGTGGTCGTGGCGGGGCGGACAAGGGAGGCGCAAAGGATGGCAGCGGCGTCAGGCGGGGCGCAGCGGCTAAGGCTGGGGGCCCTGTCGGCGGACCGCAGGGTAAGCGTGCTGCAGCGCGTCGGGAAGAGGAGGACGACGACGACGAGGAGCAGGAGGAGGACGAGGCGTCGCCTGAGGCCAGCGATGAGGACGCAATGGATGAGGATTGAAGGAATGGAAGGACGAGGACGCAATGGATGAGGATTGACGGAATGGGAGTACTTTAGCGGGATGTGGAGGTGGAGCAAGCGAGCGTGCCAGCTTCAGTGTTGTTAGCCATGTCCGTTGTCGTCGGCTTTACGTGTTTGACTGACAGGGACTGACTGTCACAGATTATCATGCATGGTCCAAGTGCGGTCGTTCGGCGGCGGTGCCTTCGCACCCGGGGGGCTTTGGGAACAGTTGAAGCCAAATGAGATTGAAATGCACCGGCACAAGTGTCCTAAAATTTGCTACGCCCAAAAGCCCGTAAT
Organism: Yamagishiella unicocca; assembly: GCA_003116995.1. Taxonomy (NCBI): domain Eukaryota; kingdom Viridiplantae; phylum Chlorophyta; class Chlorophyceae; order Chlamydomonadales; family Volvocaceae; genus Yamagishiella; species Yamagishiella unicocca. The sequence goes on along the minus strand of BDSL01000021.1, from coordinate 1,130,890 downwards.
GGGTCACCTGCCGCTGCACTTGCTACCACTACCTGCCATCAGATAGCAGCCATCTAGCTGGTGCTCGTGGCTGGAACTCGTAGGGCCCCACCAGTTATCGCACGTTTACAGTTGGTACGAGCCACTGACATCCACGTTGGGGGGGGGTCAGCGATAGCGGATGGCCCGTGGAGGTGGCCGGCAGATCGTGGGGGTTACGAGGCCCTTCAAGGCTGTGGTTTTTGAGATTTTGGCTATGCCAGAACGGGGGAATTATTTGCCTACAGTTTGGGAATTACATCCAGTTACTGCCTACAAGCCCAAGGATTACTAGGCGTGCATCGGTGGATTAGGATCTCTCCGGCTCAGAAGTAGGTGTACCAGGCAGCCAAAAGCCCAGAACCTGGACCAGCCTGGCCTCAGGGGATTACTCAGACCCGTGGGTGATCTTTGCATCCCAGCGCTAAGGCGCCAATGCAATGGGGAAAACAGCAGTGACGTGAGGTTGATGGCGGGAAGGGAGGTTACAGATGCGGTCCCATGCCTTCACGTCCTTACAATCGGTTTGCACGACGACGACCACTTGGACTGTAGCACTTTTACGCAGGGAACTTGCCAGGTTTTTTATGGCGGCGGGGAGGCTATGAAAACATGAGATGCGCGCTTACAATTGCGCTCGAAATTGCGCATAAACAAAAACCCTTCCTAAGCTGGTGCCAGGTGCCAAGCAGTTGATCTTTTCGGTGTTGTACTGCATTCATGACGTGCCTTCCCTTCACGACGAAAATATGGAACACGAACTATTGTTGCTGTATGTGACAGCTCGGCACGGATGACAATCCAATTCAACTTGCTGGCTGTTGGTTTTGCTCGACTGTAAAAGCACTGGCCGCCTTGAATGGCTTGGAGAACGGCTGCCTAGCTGGGTGCACACCCAAGTGCTCATTTTGTACACCTAGAAACGCGGGTACACAGCTATGCCTTCGGTGGACGTTCAGGTGCGCAAGTTGCCATGCAGAACGTCGTTTTGGACACTAGAGGTCAACATTCTGCACGTATGAGCAATTCATGGTGATATTTAAGTGATGCACGTTTTGTGATTGCTTGTCTGTTGTGCGTGGGCGTCGGCATCCCTGCAATTTAGCGTTAGGTCTGTGCTTGGCAGCGCCGAATGCCTGTTCGCCGCCTGAAAACGATGACGGAAGACTTACTGGGGATGTTTGTGCCATTTCTTATGGCATCTATGATCGCCGTCTACGCGGCGTTGGGCATGTCACACCTCCCAATTCCTGTGCTGTCCTCAAAACTCACAAACATCTACAACCCTATCGTGCTTCCGTTACTTTATCTGCAAGCCATCGGCGCGGTAAGCATCCAATCCCCACACATCTGCTCACCATCGACCCACGACCCACGCACCCCAGTCCCCCGAAATGCCTTGGGTGCTGCCACTCCTGCCTCCGCAGAAGGCCGAAGGCGACGACGGGGGCGGAGTCAGCACCCACGATGCGGCCGGCGCCAGTGAGGACCCCTCCTCCAATCCCAGCCCCAGCCCCAGCCCCAGTCCCAAAGCCTCCCGGCTGCCAGCACCCGGCTTGCCCTCCTGGATCGGCGCTTGGGCCAAGCCCACGGTGTCGCCCGCGCTGCTGCTCGATACGCCGCAGCTGAGGGACTTCGTCGCGCTGCCGCTGCCGATCAAAAGCGCACGCAGGCGTTCCGGCGCAGGCGGCAGCGGCGATGCGTTTGGCTTCGGGCCATCTCCGGGGTCTCTGGGGTGCCTCCGCGCTACGAGCGCACGGGCGTCGTCAGTGGGTCGTGGCGGATCCTTAAGGGGAGAGGGCCTCGACGCCAGCGGCGGCAGCGGCGGCGGCGGATCGTCCGTGCTGACGCACTTCATGCGGGCGAACAGCGGCGGCGCCAGCGGCGCCATCGGACCGCCGCCGTCCTCCAACGGTCCCCTGCGGGCCTTCCGCTCCTCGCGGGCGTCGTTCACGGGCAGCAACGGTACCAACAACGGTAACGGTAACGGTAGCGGCGGCGCTACCGGTATGTACGGCAGTGCCGCTTGGGCGTGGGCAACGCCGGGCGGGGGCGCGGGCTTGGGTCGGCCGCCGTCACCGGCGACGGCGGCGCAGGGCTTGGCGCGAAACGGCACCGCCGGCGCTGGCGGCGGCGGCGGCGGCGGCCCCAGTCAGCGGCGACCAATGAGTGCCGGCCCGCGGCGCACGCCCCTGTCTGGTGGCCGCCTGACCGCCGACCCGGGCCCTAGTGCGGGTTTGCCTCCCTCCACCACGAGCCTGTCGACCCGTTCCTCGACACGAGGGCCAGCGGGCGTGCAGTCGGGGGGCTACGGGGGAGCCCCTCTGCGCGTCCGAACAGCCTCCGGCAACGGCATCCTCAAGCACGCCGTGTCGGCGCCGGATCCAGATCCAGATCCAGCAGCAGCAGCAGCAGCGGCGGCGGCAGCAGCGGCGGCGGCGGCAGCAGCGGCGGGGGCATCCAGTAGTGCGGCGGCAGCAGCATCTACTGCTGCCGCGGCGGCGGCGCCCGAAGCAGCAGCTGGGGGGTCCACGGCGGGACTGGCCCGGCTGCTCTCTTCCCCCTCCCGCAGGGGCCCGAGCACAGCCCTGGAGCTGGTTGGCCTGGGCCCGGTCGAGGAGGACGTGGGTTGCTGTGTGGCTACGGGGGACTTGCTGCTGGCGGGGGAAGGGGCGGCGGGGGGCCCGGAGGACGCGCCCGCCTCGGTGCAGCAGCCTCTTCACATCCCGCAGGCGCAGCACATGCTGCTGGGGGGAACCCTGCAGGTGCGTGTGCTGGGGTAGCGAGGAGACTGAGACTGACCTGGGAGTGGGAGAGAGCCCTATGGGAGAGGTTTCGAGGAAGACCCGTGGATGCGAGAAAAAGCCGTTTAGAAAAGACGATGGGAGGGGGGCCGAACTATGGGCAGGGGGAGAGGCCTATGGCCGTTGCGCCATATGCTACGAGGACTCCCCACGACCCCGCCCTTTTGCGCTGTTCCGCCTCCCTGCAGCCCCATCGCGAGTTACCACCTTTAACTCCAACTCCACCTCCATCTCCCCCACAACCGGTGCCGGCTCACAACCTGGTGCTTTTCTCTCCCTCCCTCCGGTTCCCCCTCCTACCTGCCCCCCTCCCCCCTCGCGCCTTCACTCACTCGCACGCGCTGCCCCACGACAGGAGCTGTGCGACCGACTTCACCGCTCTGGCGACCGCGACCTGCACCTCTCCCTGGCGTCAGTCAGCTTCTCCGGCGACCTGGACCCGGCGCTGGGCGACACCATCCGCATCCAGAACCGCACCGTCATACTGCACAACTGCACGCTGGCGCTCAAGCCGGGACAGAGGCTCTGCGTAGGTCCCGGCGGCAGCGTCATCCTCGCTGACGTCACCGTCGTCGGCATCGCCGCCGACCACGCGGCGAGCTGCCTTGCAAACCCTAGGGCCCTGGGGCGGCCGCCGCCGTCGCCGTCACCGCGAGGGGTCGGCGGCGCCCCGTCACGCGGCGGCGGCGGTGGCGGTGGCGGTGGCGGCGGCGGCGGCGGCGCTTCTTTCGGCCTGCCGCTGCTCCATGCCACCGGCGGCGGACGGCTGCTTCTCCGCGGCTGTCGCTCCCGAGTGCACTCGGGCGGCGACAGCTCCGCCTCTACCCCCTCCCACTCCGCCGCCGCCACTCCCACGCCGCTCCATCGTACGGCACTTCCCGCCGCCGCCGCCGCGGTCCTGTCCATCCTGGCCGACGCCGGCGGCATGGTGGAGGCCATTGGCTGCAGCCTGGGTCGCTGTGCCGCCGCCGGCGCCGGCACGGCACTGACCCTCCGCCGCTGTCGGCTGCAGCAGGGCAGGTCCTGCCCCGCCGACGCGCCGCTGCTGCTGGCGGCGGAAGGGGCGCTCGTGGAGGTCTCACACACCGAGATCCGAGACGGCGCCGCGCAGGGCGTCTCCGCCAAGGGGCCTGGCTCGCGAGTGGGGCTCGCTCAATCGGCAGTTGTCGGTTGCAGGGGCCACGGCGTGCTGGTGGCGCCGGGGGCGCACGTGACGGCGGCGGCGTGCCGCTTCGTCGGCAACGGCGCCGCCGGGCTGTCGGCGCGCGGTTTCGGAGCGGAGGCGGAGCTGCGGGACTGCGAGCTGACGGCCAACACCAGCAGCAACGTGTGGGTTCGCGCGGGTGCTACGGTGGGCCTCACCGCCTGCACCTCCAGGGGCAGCATCCAGGCCTGTGGGTTGACGGTCGAGGGCGCCGGCACGCGCGTGCTGTCGCAGGTCTGCAACTTCGACGGCAACCTGGTGTGCGGCGTGCGGGTGCGGCAGGGCGGCGTGGTGGAGCTTCAGGACTGCAGCGCCAGCAGCAACGGCACCCACGGCATGGAAGTGGAGGGCACGATTGACGCCGACGACAACGCCGAGCGCCTAGCGGAGGCGACGCTGGCGTCGTCCGCGCCGCCGCCGCCGCCGCTGCCCGAGGTGTTTTGCCTGGTGGTCGGCGGCCAGCTGGCGAAGAACGGAACGCACGGCTGCGCGATCAAGGCCGGCGGCGGTCTGCGGATCGTCAAGGGCTGCGAGCTGAGCCAGAACGGAGGAGACGGCGCGTGCGCGGACGGCCCCGGCTGCGAGTTGTTGCTGGATGGCTGCAGGGTGCTGGGGAACGCGGAGAGCGGGCTGTTCGCGTGCTCCGGTGCGGCCATGTGGGTGGACGGCTGCCGGCTGGGCGGCAACCTGCATGGCGATGTGGCGGTGGGCGGCCGCGGCAGCCGGGGCCGCCTGGTGCAGTGCACGTTCGAGTTCAACCCAATGACGGCCCTGCGGGTGCACATGGGCGCCAAGGTGGGCCCTATGGGGGTAGTGAAGAAACCCGTGGACCGCAACGTAGGGGGTGGTGGCCTCTGGGGTTCTGCGGACTGGGGCCCCTCGGGACGAGAAGTGAAAGAAGCAAAACACGTGGTCGAATGCGGGAGGGGGGGCCCGTACGCGTCTGTGCTGCTTGGTATGATACCGGGAGTGTGGCTCCCTCCCGGATCCACAACGCGCTGCATACCTGCTCGCCGGGGGTTCGGCAAGGGGACCACCATCGCATTTTCGGCCATGACCTTCGGTCTGGGTCGCTGAATGGTGCTCCTGACCCCTCCCTGACCCCCTCCCTGACCCCTCCCTGACCCCTCCCTGACCCCCTCCCTGACACCTCCCTGACCCCTCCCTGACCCCCTCCCTGGACCTCCCTGACCCCCTCCCTGACCCCCTCCCTGGACCTCCCTGACCCCCTCCCTGACCCCTTCCTGACCCCCTCCCTGGACCTCCCTGACCCCCTCCCTGGACCTCCCTGACCCCCTCCCTGGACCTCCCTGACCCCCGCCCTGGACCTCCCTGACCCCTCCCTGACCCCCTCCCTGACCCCCTCCCTGACCCCTCCCTGACCCCCTCCCTGACCCCTCCCTGACCCCCTCCCTGACCCCCTCCCTGACCCCTCCCTGACCCCCTCCCTGACCCCTCCCTGACCCCTCCCTGACCCCCTCCCTGACTCCTCCCTGACCCCTCCCTGGACCTCCATGCCGCCAGGTGGCTCTGCGGAGGTGTACAATGGAGCCGCGGCCGGCGGCGGCACCAGGCAGCACGCGCGCCTCGCACCGCCTGCGCCAGCTGAAAGGAGCGGGGGAGCAGCGGCAGCGCGGTGGCGGCGGCAGCGGCGGTGGCGGCGGGGCGGATGGCTCGGGGGCCGATGGCCCGGGCTGGATCGTGGGCACGGTCCGTAGTCAGTCCGTGCAGCTGCGAGGGCGGGGGACGGTTTTGTCGGTGGACGGGCGGGCATTCTTTCCGGTGGAAGAGGAGGAAGAGGAGGAGGAGGAGGACGAGGACGTTGCTGCCGAATGCAGTGGGCTCAATTGAGCAGGGTCGCGCTTGGCGCCGCGCGCGGCTCGTCGTACGGGGGGTTACCGTAGGTGGGGGTAGAGAGGAAGGGTCTTAGGGTTGAACCAGGCAGGCGCAGTTGACGTTTCGTGTGGGGCGCACAGAGTTTATTACAATGCTGTTGCCTCTTTTGGAAATATGCGCTGAAAAGGCAAAAGAGGCAAAGAGGCAAATCCAGCAAAGCGCTACCGCGCCGTTCCTTCGCCAACATTTTTGCCCTGCCACAGCTTGGGCTGTACGGTAACGCCGTACGCGTGGCACTTTTCTTTCGTTGGGATTCATTGGTGAGGTAGTTAAAAGCGCAGCCGCATCTGCCTGCCTGAAGAGCCGACCGCACGGCCTCGGGCGAACACCCCCCCTCCTCTAGCGGCGTTGCGCGGGTGCGGCCTGAGGTGCCGTGTTTGCCTGCAGGTAGACTGGCTGAGTGGCTTTGACACCGTCAGCATCTTGTTCAGTTCCGCTGTGTATATTGCCTTGTGGTGTACTGGTAGACGTACGGTGCGGCCCGTTGAGTACATAAATAGATCTGCCGGGCTGGGCTGGGCTGGGCGTGATCCGTCACGTAACTCGCCGCTGTGTCATGGGGCATGGGCAGCTACTTCTCCAGAGGCTCTAGGTAGAAATCTTCTCAAGGTCACCCTATCACCCACCGGTAACCAAACCCTGACACGTGAGCTTGTTTAATCGGGATTGATGCTCCCGAGTGATCTCCTCGCGTTCCATCACACATACATACGACTGCTCACAGGAGCAGCCGCCGCCAAAGCAGCAGCCTCCGCAACGGGAGCAGATCCCGCCGCCGTCGGTAATGCGTGCTGCCCGGCGACACCAGGTGCTCCAGGCACCCGACGAGAGGGGGCGGGAACAGCAGCCTTTGGCTGTACTACACGTAAGGCCCTGGTGTCGGCGCGTTCCTACCCGGTGGCCGTTGGGGCTTCAGGACGCTCTCCGGGGCTACTCATTAATACTCCGTGCTAGGCGCCAGAGCGGCTGGCACCGTCCTGACACTCTCTCCCCCCCAAAACGGTTTTTACAACCCCCCGCCCAAAACACACACACAACCACCACGAACCCACGATTGTACTACACCTACCGACATCTCCACGCACCCCACCGAGCTTTTTCTTGACATCCCATCCCACCCCACTCACGCCCGCGACCGCGCTCTTCACGGAGCGTGGTACAACGGGACCTAGTTAGGACACTAACTTGCCGACTTGCCACGCGGCCCAAGCTTGCCCACGCGGCCACCTGTCTGCAAGGAAGCCCCGCCCACCCGCCAGCTCGTCAGCGCCTCAGCCGGCTGGCGGCACCTGGTGCTCGCAGCGACATGAGTCCGAAGCCGTTTCATGATCTCGTATATTCTGTATCCAATGCATGTTGAACACACATCTCGACCTCCGCCTGTGTGGGGACGCATGTCCGGCGCCGTCCCAACGACCCTGCTCCTCCGCCGACTGCTCCCAACACAACCACACCACGCGCGCGACCCATGACACGCCTCGGACCACACACTGCGTCTTCTAACTGCTCTTAACCATAATCTGCCGTAATCTTAACCATAATCTGCCGTAATCTTAACCGTAACCAATGCTTCCGACATAACAACACTGGGCCCCAGCGCGTCCGTAGAGCCCCTGGTAGCCCACCCCAGGGCGGACAAGATGGCTCGTCACCGCCGCCCAAGGGGCGCCATCGCCCTGCTCCCTAGTGCTACCGTATGCCATGACAGCAAAGCGCGTGCACGGGATATAGAGCGAGAACGCTGGTCCCTAGCTCGGCCGCCAAGCCAAGGCCTCCCTTGCGCTGCACGCCTGGCAGCAGCCCCCACGTACACGCCATACAGGCTACACCAGCAGCAGCAGCAGGGATGCGAAGGTGGATGAGCACCCCAAGAAATATGCCCGCATAACCGCAAGGGACAGCGGCATCATCGCATTTCGCCTCTGCTCCTCTTTATTGACTGGGTGCCGTTATCCAGCGAGTACGCCCCGCTCCCTACCAGACCACAGCCGCCCTCCCGCGTCGCCGTCCGCAAAGCGGCGCAGCTGCAAGTGGCAAGTGTTTAGTAAGGACCAACTGGCCTCGCGCCCCGCCCCGCCCCGCCCTCTCCTCCCAGCCCACGTTTTCAGTCCCAGCCGCAAGGCCTGGCCAGCGGGCGAGGTAGCGGGAAGGCGGGAAGCCCAGCACAGCTGTGAAGGGAGGGCGGCGGCGGGCGCCATGCTCCTCCAGGCGCCGTCCCCGCAAATGAACGAGGTGGGGAGGGAGGGGCTCGCAGTTCAACCGCCCGGCCTACCGGTGCCGTGTTTAGATACGCGGAACGCACATACTGCTACGCAACCGGGTGCCCACGACACCGGGACTCCTTCGTCCCCGGCCATCAAAGCAACCAAATACTCTCCGCGCACGGTATAATGATTTTTGTACAATGCCGCTAAAATGCCATCCGCCGTCGCCCCCAGTAAAGCGCAGCCTCCACACTGCGCGCGGGTGCCTGCCCGACGCGCTCGCGGTGCCTAAGACGTGCTCGCGGTGCCTAAGACGCGCCTTGACGGCCTCAACACACGCACCCCTCAAGAGGTGCGGCCACCAGGCAAGATCCTCGGGGTGCTGCTGGCGGGTGGGCCATAACAGACAAAAATGCATACACCACCGCCACCCCGACCGCCACGGCGCGTCATCCCCGACGCGCGTCCCACCAGCCGCTCCAAGCATTCGCCTGCAATGCTTTCCTCACATCCTCCTGGCCCCGCCGAACCCACATCCCGCAGCAGACAACCCAGCGCCGCAGCCCCCGGGGCGCTAGTCCGCGGGGTTCCAGTGCTTATCCGACAGCATGGTCAGGAGCGTCTTAGTCACCTCCGCGAAGGGCGGGCGCGTCTTGGGGTCCTTGCGCCAGCAGCGGTATGCCAGGTTCTTGTACCACTCGGGGCAGTTGGTCGGGAACTTGGGGCGGAGGTTGTGGGTAACGACCCCCACCTGCCGGTCGAGAGCCGGGGGGGAGGGGGAGAGGGAACGAGGGCGGGGCGTCAGGGCGGGCGGGCCGGTCGGGCGTCCGACCCAGTGGGTCAGGAAGAATTTTTGAAAGGCGCGTACTCGCCAAATAGGCACTCCGTCCCGGAGCTTTTGAACAAGTAACCCCGCCTACAGTGGACTGCCTCCTCTCCCCCCCTGGACTCTCGCAGTCTCGCTCCTTCCCAAGTCGCGTACATGGCCCCCTTTTACAACCTCCCTGGACCTCGCTCTCACCATGATCTGGGGGTGAGCCATGTTCTGGTAGGGCGTGGACGACGTGAAGATCTCCCACATGATGATCCCGAACGCGTACAGGTCCCCCTGCTGGTACACCTTGCCGTCCTCAATCAGCTCCGGAGCCATGTGGGTCACGGTGCCGCTGTACTTGGTGGACACCTGCGCGGGGAGCAGCGACGGTTGGGAGGACCGTCGGGGCATGGAAGCTCAAAGTAGTCGGGGCATGGAAGCTCAAAGTAGTCGGGGCATGGAAGCTAGGAATGGTCGGGGCATGGAAGCTAGGAATGGTCGGGGCATGGAAGCTCGAAGTAGTCGGGGCATGGAAGCTAGGAATGGTCGGGGCATGGAAGCTCGAAGTAGTCGGGGCATGGAAGCTAGGAATGGTCGGGGCATGGAAGCTGGAAATGGTCGGGGCATGGAAGCTGGAAATGGTCGGGGCATGGAAGCTCAAAACCCGCTGACGCCCCATCCGGCGTGTGGATCCATTGAGCTTCAAGCCGCAGCCACCTAGCCGGACGTCGCCTACCGGTACCAGTACTCCCCGTGGCAGCCACAAAGCCATGCGCCGCCCCGAGCGCCTCACCTGTGTCTTGTTGGTGTCGGGCAGCACCTGACTCAGACCAAAGTCCGACACCTGTCAGGAGCGAGCGCAAAGGCCACGCAACGCCGGCAGTCCATGAGACGTGAGTTCCCCCACCAAAAGCCACACTTGTTGACGGTGAAGGGCGTCTTAAGCGGCCCCTACAGACCCCTACAGGCCCCCTACAGACAACTACAGGCCCCCACAGGCTCCTACATGCCCCCTACAGACAACTACATGCCCCCACAGGCCCCTACAGACCTCTACAGGCCCCTACAGACCTCTACAGGCCCCTACAGACCTCTACAGGCCCCTACAGCCCCCTACAGCCCCCTACAGGCCCCTGCGCTGCCCAGCACAGCCCCTCACGCCGCCGCCCCTCGACCGCCTGACCCCACCTTAGAGACGTATCCTCGCCTGTCCTTGGCGGACGACCGCAGCAGGATGTTCTTGGGCTTGAGGTCCCGGTGCGTGATGCGGTGCTTGTGGAGGTACTCCATGGCACCGCTCACCTGGGGGACCAGGTGGGGGGACCAGGTGGGGGGTGGCATAAAGACCGGTGGGGGGACCAGGTGGGGGTAAAGACCCGGGGGGGGACGGAGGGGCGAGAGCCAACCCCGTTGGTCGGCACTTGCGAGATTTGGGAGACTTGTTTGTAGCTGCATGCTGGGAACGCAAGGGCAAGACACATCCGAGCCAAGGGCCGATAAACACGGGGAGCAACTGAGCCCCTTGGAACGACCTGGACGGAGCAGGGCGCGAATCGCGATGGGTGCACAGTGTCTGGGGGCATGCAAGTAGGCCCCTCATCTCAGCTTGGGTATGGCAACATGCGCGAAGAGGCGCCTGCCCTCCCACCCGCCTGCCCTCCCACCCGCCTGCCCTCCCACCCGCCTGCCCTCCCTCCCTCCCGCCTGCCCTCCCTCCCTCCCGCCTGCCCTCCCGCCCGCCTGCCCTCCCTCCCTCCCGCCTGCCCTCCCACCCGCCTGCCCTCCCTCCCACCCGCCTGCCCTCCCTCCCACCCGCCTGCCCTCCCACCCGCCTGCCCTCCCTCCCACCCGCCTGCCCTCCCTCCCACCCGCCTGCCCTCCCGCCCGCCTGCCCTCCCACCCTCCCTCCCGCCCCCCTGCCCGCCCACCTCCGCCAGCGTCATGATGATGAGCTCCATGTCCACCTCGGCGTCCGTGTTGCCGCCGCGGGCGCCGCGGGGCCCGTCCACCACGAACACGCCCTGCTCGATGGCGTCCTGCGCAACCCAGAGAGCGGCCCAAAGATCGACCCAAAGATCGACCCAAAGAGCGACCCAAAGAGCGACCCAAAGAGCGACCCAAAGAGCGACCCAAAGAGCGATCCAACACGACAGGTGAGCGGGGGGCGCAGCGCGATGCGGTGCGGTGGGGTGCGGTTCGAGGAAGACCCGTGGATGCCCGAACAAACCGTTTAGGACAGACGTTTTGAGATGCATGCTGGAGAACTGGGTTGGGGGTACTGAAGCCGAAGCTGTGCGGTGCGGTGGGGGGAGAGAGGGAAGCAGGGAGGGAGGAAGCAGCAGGGAGGGGGAAGGAAGCAGCAGGGTGGTGCCATCAGGAGGGGGTCAAGGGATGCATCGCACAGCCTCGCAGTCGCGTCCGGTAGACGTGGCGCTCGTGGGGCCCGAGGGACTCGCCGCCCCGCGTGCGAGCATGCAAATGCAAGCGCACTCGACGCCCCCGACTGCCGCCCTGCGCTGCTTGCTTGCTTGCCTGCAGAGAGCCCCGGTCGCAGAACTCCATGATGATGTGTGTTTCGTGGAGCACCCTGCACGAGGGGATGAGAGGGGACGAGCGGGAATGAGAGGGGACGAGCGGCGATGACAGGGGATGAGGTCGGAACCGCAATCCCGCATGGACGTGTGGCGTTGCCCCTGGGCGGGAGGTCCAAATGGTGCGTTCCGTCCCATAAGGCCCTCCCGCTGAGGGCCCCCCTGTCCGGCGCCGCAGCCCTCCTCCCACCTGCTGCGCATGATGCCGTTGATGGAAGACTGCGGGTCCAGATGTACGACACGGTAATCGTACGTCTGGACCACGTGGGGGTGACTGATGGTTGACGTCATGGCGCCCTCCAGCAGCGCGGCTCGTCGGCTGCTGGTGTCCACCTTGCCCTGCGACCCGCTGCCGCCGCTGCCTGGAAGCAGCTCGTCTTCATGCTCCAGAACCTGAGCGCACGACAAGTACGACCGGTGGGGCGCTCAACGTTCCAGCAAACGCGGCTACGACAACGAGACCGCGGTGCACGAGTTGAAATAAGCATGCGGTCAGTGGCCAAACGACAAGAGGCCGCAGGCCGCAGGCCCGGGGCCACCATACACGGCGCCATCATGCCCCGGGCCACTTGCAGCCCCGCTGGGGGCGAGCTGCGAGCTGTCGGGTCTGAACCCTAAAACCCTAAGGACCCCCTTCGCCGAGCTGGGCGGCGCAGCGCCCCCCCCTACCCAACCCACCAGGCACCTTCCCCCGCCCCCCCCTCGCACCTTGACAGCCACCACCATGCCCCTCCAGAAGGCCTTATACACGGAGCCGAAGCCGCCCCGGCCGATCACCTCCAGCATCTTGATGTCCGCGGCAGCGCCGTGACCCTGTGCCTGAGCTGGCCCGGCTTGTGCGCGGCGGCCGTGCGACGAGGCGGGCTGCTGCACAAGCCAGGCTGCGGTGCGCAAGTGACGGGTGGTGGGCGGGGGGGTATGTGTGGGCAAAGCGCGTGGGTCGGCGCTGACTAGGAAGTCGATTCGGGAAGTATGTTTGGCGCACGCGTTAAAGCTATGCGTGCAGGTGACGGGAGGGAGGCAGAGCAAGAGGCTCGGGTAGTGTTGGTTGTTGACTGACGGGCATTCGTTGGCAACGGAAGACAGTTACGACAACGACTTCTAAGCCGTACTGGAGCCCACTTGACTCACGCGAGCTGCGGCACGGGGGCGAAACGGACAGACGCCCGCGCTGGTAACGCCGCCCTGCCCCGGAGCCTATGCGACGACCGCCGAAGCACCCCGCACTCACACTCGCCGACTCGCCCATGTTCGCCCACCCCGCACTCACACTCGTCAATGTCACCCGCCCCCAGCTGGTGCCCGGATCCGCTGCTGTTGTACTGCATCCCGATCTGGACGCCGCTGGAGTAATTGCTGTTGACGCTTGACCTTCGAAACCCGCCGCCTCCGCCGCCACCTCCTGCCATGCCAGATCCGACCGCAACCCCCTGCCCTTGCAAGTCCATAGGCCGCTGGCTCATGGCAGCACCGCCCGTCGCCCCAGCGTAGTACGCATTGTAATCCACACTTGACCTGCTGCTGTTCCCTCCGGCCAGCACCGTATGCGCCGTCGACGGCGTTCCCATATGCGCGCTCGAGTCCAGCCCCCCCAGGGAGCCGGGTCCGGCGGGATAGGCGCCCGAGGCGTGTTGCAAAGTGGACCGCGAGGCCCCCCTGACGCGCCGGAGGGAGCCGTTCGCGCCCGCGACGCTGCCGCCGCTGCCCACACTGTTCAAGGGCCCCGACGCGACCGCGCCGCCGTACATCTGCTGGTGCTGCGGCGACTGCGGGTGCAGAGGCGCGCCCAGGGGCTGCGTGTGCGCGTACGCTAACCCGCCGTCGTCATGCATGGCGTGCGGTGCGCTTCCGACCATACCGCCGCCGCCAGCGCTGGCTGCTAGCGCCGCCGCTACGTTCGGATAGCCGGCCTCAGCGGCGGCGGCGGCGGCGTTTGCTTGCCCCCGGGGGTCGTACCCGATCCCCGAAGAGATGGCCGCCATGGGGTGCAGGCCGCCGGCGCCGGCGCCCATGCCGGTGCTGGTGCTGCTCAGCACCAGAGCCAGCTGTTTCGCTATGCTCTGTGGAGGGGGCGATGGGCGTGAGGGGGTTCGAGGAAGACCCGTGGATGCCCGAAAAAACCGTTCAGAACAGACGTTTTGAGATGCATGCACGCGGGGGCGTGAGGGGGCGGGTGACGGGCAGCAGGAGGCGCGAGGGAGCGGTGTGTCCGGGGGCGGGGGATGAAAGGTAGCCCACGAGGCGTGGCTTTGGGGGTGGCACACATGAGCGGGTGAGTGCGTGGGCGCGACACCGCTACCACATGGCTGGCACAATGTCGGGCCTTATACCTTGTTCCCCATGACTGAGAACCCAGATGATGCCCCGGCATGCCAGCTGGCATCGCTGGTGGTGCTCCATTGAGTGCCAGCAGGGGCCCAGGCAGCTAAGAAGCCACATCGAGATGCACAGCCCCACGCGAATAAAATAACTTCGGTATACGGCACTATCTGCGTCCAGTGCGGTCTGAGTAACCTCCCTGACAGCAGTCCTCCGCCACGTCCAGTGTCATCTGAGTAACCCCCCCCCCCGCCAGCAGTCCTCCGCCACGTCCAGTGTCATCTGAGTACCCCCGCCCCCTTCGCTGCGGGCCCTCACCTTCTCCTGCTCCGTCCAGTTCCACGACTCCTCAAAGCCCAGCCGCAGCACGCCCAGCACGCGGCTGCCCGCCACCACCAGCGGCAGGCACGCCACGGACCTCAGGTTCAGCACGAAGCGCATGAACTGGACGTCCGCATAGGGCCCCGGAAACGCCGCCACGTTGCTGATGAACACCGGTTGACAGTTGTGCAGCACGTGGTAGATGAGTGTGCCGGGCGCAACCGCCACGTTGATCCGCGGCGGTTTGCGAGAGCCATCCCCGAGGAAGGTGTACATGTTGACGCAGTTCCTGGTGGAGTTAAGCAGGCAGAACGACGCGTGCGCGACTCCAGGGAAGATCCCCTTCATCGCGGTGGCCGCTCCCATGATGAACTCCTCCAACGAGTACACGCCCGGCTGCTGGTCGAGCCCCTGAGGGCAATGCCGAGCCAGGGCGGAGCGGATTGCCGTTGCGTGGCTTGAGAGAGCGCCGTAACCATGACGTTTCGTGAGGCACAGCGGGTCGCGGGTAAACCAAGCTGGCAATGTCCAGCCGTGATGAGGCCGTGGTGTTGGCGCGGTATGGTGGTGGATCTCAGAGACGTGTTGTGTGAGGTGCGTGCGAAGACCTAGGGTGCTTTTTGCGTGCTTGATTAGGCACGGACTAGCCACAGGCGGCGCGTGCGTTTGCCTTCCGCGAGACGCATTGAGGCGCGCTTGCATGACGCCGCAACGACGGGTGGTGGCGCCAGGTGTAATGGACACGGCGCGTGCGGGACTGCCAGGGCCCGGGACCCAGTTTGCCACACCTGCATGAAGGTCTTGAAGTTCGCCAGCGCCTCTATGCGGCTTCGCAGGTCGGGCGAGCTTTCATCGACTGCGTCAAAGTGGGAGAAGCGCTCTGAGGCACCTCGCGACAGTCCTGAGGCCAGGCACATCCAGACGGGAGGGCGGGCAAATTGGCCGAATTGGACCGTATTCGCCTGCGGCATCCAGCCCACGCAACGCCTTACACCCGAAACAAAATAAACCCCGCTCCATCCCCGCGCTGACCAGCGCTCACTGCCTGACGCCAGGGCACGCCCCGAATGCGCCCACACGCATCCATTCCCGGCGCGCCAAGCCTGCACCCGGTGCTGGGGTCACCGCCCGCCGCACGCGGCGCGTCTACATGTACGAACGTACGGCAGATGACCGCACGAACGGCACGACCCACCTGACAGCATGCTGCACGTGTCGACGGTGTTGCCCACGCCGACGCCGCTGGGTGCGGAGCCCGGCACCACCCCCATCAAGTGGTCCTGTGCTAGCACATTCGCCCGTGTCAGCATCGACAGGGATTCGAACGCAACGGGCGTCGTGCCCCCTCCCACGCTTGTGGACCGGCTGACCGTCTCCGTGTCGCTGATCGCCACCGTCGCCGGCGCGGTCGTCCCAACGCTGCAGGCGCCGTGCTGCGGGCCCGACGCGCCGCTATCGCCGCCTGGCACCAACACGTACAGCACCCCCGCCACCTGCAGCACCACTCCAAGCATAATGCCCAGCAGAATCGCCGGCGCGGTGCGCACAAAGGTGTCGGGTCCCTGCAAGATCAGGCCGCCGGCGATGGATACCATGCCCAGCCCCTGTAGCACCGTGATCGCGATCATGGCCAACACCGTGTACATCTTGGCCGGGGGCAGCCCGCGCAGCATGGTAAGCAGGGCCGACGCCGCGGAGTTCTGCGGGGCGGAGCAGGCCCGGAGGCAAGGAAGCAGCACAACACCACGGGCGCAGCGTCAGGGGTCAGGCCTCGCCAGCTTCCAGGCTGGTGTACGGCAGTCGGGAGGTTTCGGAGCCAAGGCCACGGGCAAGGAAGGTCGAAACAATGTACACGTGCCGCGGGGCGCGCGCGGCCAGAGGGTCGATGCTCGTCCCCAAAACGTACGAGCCAACCAGTAGTGCGCAGTCGCAAGGGCGCGAGCGCTCTTACGAGGGCTTCCACGCAACAGGGCTTCTGGGCCTTATAGCGCGCTCGCCGCGGTCCGTGGGTCGGTTCGCCGGTATGGCCTACCGAGGTGCCCGACAGCGATGGCACTCCAGGGAGGCACGCACGGTCAGCGCGGCGAAAACTGTGTCCCCTACCTTGCTCAGGGAGGCTAGCAGGGTCCTGCTGGCGAGGCCTTGCATCGAGCTCTCCCCCTCGCCAATCACAGAGACGAAGGCGCTCTGTCGTACGGTGTTACGGCAAGACGGGCGGGCGGAACCAAGTGGTTGCGGAACGGAGCCACTGCAAGGATGCAAGCCGCGTACTAAAGGTGCAACCATGGCAACATTTGCAGGCACGTATGCTCCCTTGCCAGCTCCCTACAGCTCGCCGGCTGATTTGCAGCTGGGGGTAGGGAGCTGCCTTTTGACTCCCGCGTGCCGCGCCCGCATGCCTCCCGCGTCACCCCACGCTCGACCACAAACTAGCCGCCGTAAACCCTAAACACTCGAACACCTCACTCCACTTCAATCCCAACGCGTGCAACCTTTGGAGGCCGCTCATCGGTCGGCGGCCGCACGGCGACACCGCCAACGCTACCCCACGCCCCCTGCTGGCCCGGCGCACGACGCTGGGATTCCTCCGGCACCCACCAAAAGCAACACCATGAGCGTTGACCACATGATCCCCAAGCCGGTGGTCTCCGGCAGCCCGTAACTGTACACGGCTCCCGGCGCCGGTGGATCCAGCATTGACACTACCCCGCGCGCCAGCAGGCTGCGACCCGACGCCGCCGCGTCCTGCAGGGGCTCCGACAGCGGCGGCGCCCGCAGCAGCTGGTCCAGCAGCAGATACCCCACGACGGTGGAGGCCAGGGCTGTGTGCAGGGCGCCCGGGACCTGGGAGGGTGCGCACCAGGAGGCGGCGCATTGGGACGTGCTTTGCTGAGCGACGATGAGCGGAACGGGTGGAGGCGGGCGTGGCGGTTTCGATGCCGGGTTCTCGACAAAGGTGGTTGTGCGTGCGCATTGCGGGGTGCCGGCGCATACGAGAGGCGTGCCGTGCCGCTTTGAGTTCGTGGGAGGTCGGCCGCGCCATGGACTCCATGGCATTGGAGGAGGTGGCGCATTGGAGGAGGTGGCGCATTGGGAAAGGAAGTGGGCATAGCGTCCGACAGGCCGCTCAGGCAGCGGCCGTCCTTACCTTGGCCTGGGAGTTGCTAGGAAGCAGCAGCCCAGACACAACGAGCGGCAGGACCAGGCCTGCGGGGCGATGGTGGGATGTTAGGGTTGGCTGGAGCGAGCTGCCCATCGTGGCAACCCATCCCGCCGGTGACCAATGTCGATGCGTGGCTTGGATCGTGAGACCAGCTGCACACATCGGCACCCACCTAGCCCTCCGTATCCCAGCACCATGGTCGGCAGCTGCCATTCCGCTCCGGCGCAAACATGCGCACCGACGTGCATTACGACCAGCACCAGGTGGAGGGGGATGCTGGCCTGCATCGGGCAATCCTCCAGCAGCCACAGCACGTCCTGTGCGCGCAAATTGGGGGCCGTCAGTCGCGCACGGCGTGCCAGCAGCACTGTGTATGCGCTACGATTTCCCCCCGTCCCCCCTTACATAGGCCAACACTTTGTTGAGAAAGCTGTTGTGGACTGCCAGGCCCGTGTATCCGCTGAAGTTCGTAAACAGCGCCATGTTGGCAACTGATACTGCGGACACAATTGGGTTGAACTCCAGCAACACCTTCTCAAAGTAAGGCACGAGGCCGATGGTCATGCACCAGCATGTTGTCGCGATGCTGAGATACGAGAGCAGAAGGCCTGTAACACGCCAACGATATGGAATTAGCGCCCGCCTCGACAGTGTACTGTCGGACAGCGTCGGCCTGCTCTCACCCAACACTTGTGCCGAAGTCAGGCTCCCTGGGCTGACAACGAGGTATAGGTAGGACATGATCGATGCATACATGATACCTGCGCAGAGCTGCGCTGCGCGCAAGCCACGTGCATGCTGCAGTTGTTTCCTGCAGGCCAGGCCGCCCGGACACCAGTTAAGCGCAGCCGCAGGAACACATAGCCTACATATGCCCAAGTTCAAGGAAACGCACCTTCGGGCAACATATATTCTGGAATTGACCGCGCTGGGGCGCTGCCTGCTCGCCGCAGCATCACGCACAGTATAGCGTACGGTCCACCTGTACCAAAGGTACATGATTTATACTTCCTCTGTATCAAGAAACTGTTCCGATGTTACAAGCGCCGACTTGGAAAACTTACCAGAACGCCACTCCACACGCTGCGACAACCAGCGCATTTGTGCCCCAGGACCACGAGCATAGCATGCTCTCTATTTTCACGCCAACCTTGACGCCAAGCGCTTTTGATAAGCGCTTGTGGAGCGTCGTCGGTCGGCTTCAACTATATTCCTACGAAAACAAATGCAGGTTGCGCCTCGACATGGTTTTCGCCAACTCAGTTAGTGTCGTCCCTCTATAGCATGCAGAACTGTGGAGAGACAGAGCCTACCAGTGTATTGGCTGTAGGATGGGGCCGTACATACATGCCGTATTTCGCTCGAAAGTTTTAACATGGCGCTTCCCTTGCAAGGCGAGCCCTGCTGAACAAGATGCTGCGCGTCCGCACGTCTTGCGGCGCCTGAGATACACCGCACGAGCGTACAACTGATAGTATGGCAGGGGAAAGTGTATGGAGATTCATGCCGAAAGCGGATCGAAGCGGAGGGAAGCGGCAAATTAGGACGTCGTTTGTCAACCAGCAAGGGTTATCCTACAAATCCTACTATCTGTTACGCCCGATGCATAGTGGATGGTCACAAATCTGTGTTGCCATACCCTCCCCCTGCCTTCCCGTTATTAAAAACGGCGTGTTGTTCGTGTTTTCCTTCCCAACGAGAACGGGGCTGTTTCCAAGCGGCGAGGTCGTTAGCACACGGCAGGAGGGGCTGGCACACCGTGTATCCCGTGCTGGGCATTTCAGCCCCGACGCGCCCCCAGGCACCACGAACCCACATGTCCAGGCCTACGATAACAGCCCCGTTGTACCTTCGACAGGGCCAGCTAGGTTGATGCCCCTGGTCGCAGGGCCCACCTCGTACGTACGGCAACCTGCCTCCAGTATTAGCGCATGCTGACGCACGGTACGCATACGTCAGCACAGCGCCCCTGACACGTGGAGCAGCTACCCTGAGCTGTCTCGCCTAAAGGCTCCAAGGTTGCACAATGTTGCGCCTCAGAAGTATCTTTGGCCTCCCGTCTATCAGCATGCTGAAAGATGAAAACGTGACCGGCACATCCAACTGCGGAGCTGCTGCTTTGCGATGCCTGGCGGCTCATGGCCTGGCCGATACACCTTACACGTCAGAATGGCTGGTCATTGAGTGCTCTCGATTGCCACGCACTACACGAACTTCGCCTGTCCTTCCCCTTTCCGCCGTCCGCCCCGTCCAGGCAGCACCGTTAGGCGGCATCATCGCGTTGCGCCCCCCTCTCCCGTGGTAATCACCTAGTGGTCACGTGGCTCGTAATCATACCCATGAAAGTTAGGAAGCCAGTGCCCCGACGAGGCAAAAGCAATGTACTTGATGGCCATGCATGGTGGGGATAACCCAGCCGGGAGGTCTAATGCCAAAGACAACAGATCTTACAGGCATAGGCCATGGCCGGGATGAGCCGTGCCGTGGCTAACCTGGATCAGTCTAGATGACAACTCCTGCAAAAGCGCCCGCCCCTCCACTCAGCAGCGAAGTTACTGTATGCCTCCTGACACATGCACTGCAAGAGGCGGACTTGCCGCGCTGCAACAGCCCACAGGTGCTTACATATATCCCGCGCCATTGCAACGGCTACCGTTGTGGTGAGACACCTAGACAGCAGATGGTGCGATTCGGCGTAGCTTGACAGGTTTTCAGGGGGGTTCCCTTCACGTAGCCAAGAAGAGGTTGAGCATGCCATCCTATGCCATGCCTATGCTTTGCACAGTCTAACTGAAGGAGAAGTTTGGGATGCGACAACCCCCCTTGGACAAATAAAGACTCGACATAATTCGGAACCAAACCTAGCCTGCCAAGGACACGACACGAACATGGGTTACCGAGCTCAGTGGGATCACTGCTATCAATTCCTTGAACATTGCTACTTAATACTACCGGTACTTGCGCCCGAAACCCAGCCTATCCCAGCCACAATGCACCAGCCTCTGGCAGGTTGGCGCGGTAGCGGTAGCCTGGAAATTATACCCTGTCGCGAAACATCAATTAGCGTTGACATCACATATCCCGTGAAAGGATGATGTATTGGCTATAAGGCCAGGTCTTGCACTGATCACTATTTTCGGCAGAATAGCAGCAAGAACTGTCGCAAACCAACAAGATATGGGAAATATAGCTTTGTGAGCTGACTGTAAGCTGAATCATTAACAGTGCCAGGTGGTCAGGTGAGGGCCCCCATGCTGGCTGTAAGGCCCCTAGCACGAAAAGAAAGGTGGCACAAAAGCGACCATGATAGACAAAGGAAAAGAGTGGTGGGACATACATAGATACTACAGTGTCATTTGTCGTTGTAGCCTAATTGCAACAACTCTTCCGTGACCTGCATCGACCATGGCGAGCACGCTACGCCAGGGCCTGGCAGCCCCGGTAGCATCGCCTCGGGCTTTGTCCACCAGCGTTTCGACGCCAGTTGCTCCGGCACAAGTACTGCGCGGCAAGGCGGTCGTGCCGGCACGCCGCGTGGTGTCGGGAGCCCCGACCCGGAGTGTCCCTGCGCCTCCGCGGGTCGCTGCACCCGAGTCCCCGGCGGCAACTGGCGAAGTGGACATCACTGTCGACAACGACAGCGATGCTAACTACACTGTGATCAGTGTGCAGGCATCCAACAAGCCTGGTCTGCTAACGTCCATCACGGTGGGTCAGATTGGGGGTCGACTGCGCAACACTTTTTCCACGTGAGCAAGTTGCAGCACCAGCGACGTGAATGCATATCGGCCAGGAGTCTCCTGCAGACCGTTTTTGTCACGACGACACACCGCACCGTTGTAATTATTTTTCCAGGCGCTCTTCCGCGACCTTGGTGTGGACGTGGGTAAGGCTGTTGTTGAAGGCGATGAGGCCAAGATCAACGACAAGTTCTATGTACGCACGATGTCTGGCGGCAAGCTGCCGGACGATAAGAGTGCGGACGCAGTGCGGTCACTCGATGTGCTCCTGCGTTCCAAGCCCAGCAGCACCGACGTGAGCCGTCCCAAGTTCGAGGCCGCCGGCCAGGGCCAGTCGGGCAAGGCTCGCCTTTACACGCTAATGGGTGAGAGGTCTACTTCAGGATTCAGGCTGACCCGGCACTCGCCGACTCTCGTGATTGGAGGTCCGGAACCAGTTGTGGTGTCGAACAACGACGCCACGGGGCTAGCACCATCCTGCGCTCAATTCTATATATAACAGCTTGGGCGATAATGCATCACTAGAAAGGCGTTTCGGATGTCCTTGCATGGGAGACTTCAGCCGACGGCTGAGCTACGAACACATGAGCCACTGCACAGTACTTGATAAGAGTGATCGATGGTGATGGAACGATTACGGCCATCGACCCCACGCCTGTCTGTGACGGCGGCACGACTCGATCAGACCTATCGCCTTTGCAGCACTATATCGCGAGTCCACCGTTTTGGCGTATTTTGACAAGGTCTAAACTAGAAAGCCGCCTTGACGGCATGATGGAGGACCATCTGCATTGAAGGCCCCGTGACCCCGTCCTCGCCTCACCCCCCGTTTCCATCACCCATCCCCAAAGACACGTACATGAAGAACGACGTGCTGAGCATCCAGGAGGATATTGTGAACCACGTCGAGTACACCATGGCCCGGTCGCGCGTTAACTTCGACAACTTCGAGGCGTACCAGGCCACCTCCTTTTCGCTGCGCGACCGCCTCATCGAGCGCTGGAACGACACGCAGACGTGGTTCAAGTGGGTGCGGGCAAGGAGGACTTGGGTCAAAGTCTGCCGGCAGGGTCTACGGAAGCGGTGATGTGGGTCACGGAGCATGACGAGCCAAGCGGTGACGGAGCGCATTCTCGTACACACACATAGCATGACAGGAAATCCGTACATGCAGGGCACCAGGATGCGGTGCGCCTGCAGACGCTGAGATTCCGCGTTCGTTTTGTACCCCAGCCGAGCCGTTTCACGGGTTGGGAAGCGGCCCATCACGATACTTGCGCTGCCGCTTGCTTTTGGCGCAGGGAGAAGGACCCCAAACGCGTGTACTACCTGTCGATGGAGTTCCTTATGGGTCGCTCGCTGCTCAACACCCTGTACAATCTGGACATCAAGGACGCCTTCAAGGAGGCCCTAGCTGAGCTCGGGTGGGTTTGCTTGAGCTTTGACTCGCACGTAATACCAGGAGCAGTTGGGCGGGGGAGGGTAGGGTGGGGAAGACCATCACGGGGCGCGTGACATGTCAGCAGGCGGTGTGGAGGGCCCGCTGGTCACATGGGACGAGCTCTAGGGGGGTGTCTCACCAAGCCCGACTGGCAACATGAACCTCTGCAGGTTCCCGTCGTGGCCGCAGCGGCGAAATGCTTCCGTCATTGCAAAACACACCGCTTGTCATGCAAGCGTGCTGTGATGTGACTCCCGAGTGCCCTGATGTGACGCCCCTAGGTTCCTTCCACGTCCTCGCTTTAGTGCGCTCACACGAACACCCCGTAAGGGCTTCCTGGTCGCGGCCCCGGCCCTTGTCAGCATCCCCGCTCTGATGTGGGGGCGTCGTTACATGCCCTGATAAGGAATACGGCCCGCCTGGACGCACCTCCGTTGAACCCCCGGTGTCCGTGGTCGTGTTGTGCAGCTACGACCTGGAGACGCTGGCGGAGCTGGAGCGGGACGCAGCCCTGGGTAACGGTGGCCTTGGCCGCCTGGCCGCCTGCTTCCTGGACTCGATGGCCACCCTCAACCTGCCCGCCTGGGGCTACGGTATTCGCTACCAGTACGGCATGTTCCGCCAGGTAGGCCGCGATGAGCACGTCATCGGCTGAGCGCTTGCGACGAGGCCTGTCACGCGGAATACCGTTCAGAGCCGAGCTGGTTTGAGGCCGTGGGGGACCCGCGCTGTATCTACCCTCGTTAGTGGCGCCAACAGAATTGCGGTTGCGGTTGCGTCCGGCGCAAAACGTGGTCCTCGCTGAAGCACGTTGTTTGGAACGCGGAATGGGGAATTTGCATCAAAAGAAAGGCCGGCAGGCAGAGGAACATATGTGGTCCGACCTAGGCCGATCCTAACTGGGCTTCTTGAATTGATTTAAACGCTCCTTCTTCTCAAGTGGGCCCGGGGGGTCATGATGCGCACGTAGCTAAACCGTGAAGCCGAAGTGGGTCGGACCATAGGAGTTGCTGCATGTGTGGGGTTATGGATGACCTGCGGCGCCGACTGCGTCTGCACTCAACTCGGGGGTGGGAAGGGGTCATCCTTACGGTGCTGGTAGCCAACAGCAGCTGATCCGTCTGTCTGTAAGCACGGAAAGTCGAAAACGAGTGCAAATGAACCAGGGGCACACGGTTCCAATGAGGCGCCGGCTGCGGGTCGCCTGGTGGACGAACAGCACACGGAACACTGCGTTTCGACGTGGAAGGATTGCGGTCGCAGGAGCTGTCCGCTTGGTCACGTCGCAAGCCCACAACCGTGGCTCCTCAGCGAAATGACGGATTGCGCGCGTTGCCCGCGCCGCGGCCCCTTGCCCCTCGTTCCCCCCCCCCCAGACCATCCAGAACGGCTTCCAGCACGAGCAGCCCGACTACTGGCTGACCTTTGGCAACCCGTGGGAGATCGAGCGGCTCATCGTGCAGTACCCCATCAAGTTCTATGGCCACGTGTCCATGGTGACTGAGGAAGGCAAGCAGCTGTTCCGCTGGAACGCCGGAGAGACGGTGAGACCGTGAGGCCGGGGAACACGAGGAGGGGGGGGGGGCGGGAGGATGCGGTGTGGTGGGACTGAAGGTTGGACCAGGGATGGATGGCTGGTTGGCAAAGGTGTGCGAGGGGACGAGGAGGGGGCGCTCAGGATGCGCGGCTGAGCAGGCGGCTGGGGGAGGCAGCAAGACAGGGCGGGCTGGTGCAGAGGGGGTGCTTGAGTGGGGGGTCGGTGAGGCATAGGGGCGAGACGTACGCGAATGCGCGGTTGCAGGCCAGCCATGGTCGGGGCAACGATGAGGGATGGCGATGTCGCAAACGGCCACTATTGGCTGAGGTTACGTCAGTCTCTAAAGCGCCGCACGCACTGACTCGTGAGGGACTCGCGAGGCAGGGGAGCGTGAACAGCTTCTTAAGGACTCTGCGCTGTCCCGTCGGTTGCTGGAGGGTGCGTCAGGAGCCACAGCAGCTTGCTGGGACGAATCCGCACCCAAACAGTGTCCCCCAACTCGTGTACCCTGGTGGCAGGCCAGCGCAGGGCTCCTATGAGTCATACCGCTGACGCGCTCTTTCTGTGCCTTTCGAACGCCACAGCACTGTCACGGTTCTGATGCACCTAATGATTTAGGAATAAAGCTTATGCTCGACACGCCAGAGCGCAAGCTGCCGCGCATCTAAGGTCGCCACAGCGGGCGCCAGCTCGCTCCCACTGCGACCCGACGCACGCATCCACGGTTGCAATGCCCCACGCGACCCCACGCACGCATCCGGGAGCTGTGCTGCTCGCGTTGCGCTGCCCGTCGCACGTGATGTGTCTCGCCTTGCAACCGTTGTGCGCGCGATGCTCGAGCTGAGGACCCGTGGTTCACCAGCCTCATCCAATAAATATTATTTTTTGTTTTTTTCGGGATTCGCCCGTAGGTGACCGCCGTGGCGTACGACAACCCCATCCCCGGCTTCGGCACCCGCAACTGCATCAACCTGCGCTTGTGGGCCGCCAAGCCCGCCAAGGAGTTCGACCTGGAGGCGTTCAACACGGGTGGGTGGGTGGACCGACGTTGATCGGACCGGATTGGACCCGGGGAGGCAAACCGGCGCGCAGGGCGGCAGAGGAATGGCTGCACAGTGGTTCCCCCCCTCCCAGGCCCCCTGCAGTGCGGCCTCCTGCGGAGCTCCTCTTTTAGCTCCATCCCCTGCCCCTGGTGGCCCCCGAACTTGAAACCCTGAAACCCTGGAACCCTGAAACCCGAGACGCGTATCTCCTAAACCCTAGCCACCCCTCCGCCCTTCAGGTGACTACGTGGCTGCCATTCTGAGCAAGCAGCGCGCCGAGACGCTCTCCTCCGTGCTGTACCCTGATGACCGCACCTACGAGGGCAAGGAGCTGCGTCTCAAGCAGCAGCACTTCTTCGTGTCGGCTACCATCCAGGTACCGGGCCAGCCTGGCTGGGTTCAGGGTTTTGGCTGGCTGCCCGGGGGGGGGGAGCGGTCCGGTGGGGCGTGACCCCCCCCCCTGTAGGGAATACGCGTGTCGTGAGGTATACCCGGGTGCTGGGGTACTGTATGTTGTGTGTTGGAGGGTGTCGACGCCAGCTGGGACGCCACCCGTCCAACCACAGTTCCCAGCCCCCGGAGGGAGGGGATAGCCTGTATGTATGCCCCGGGTGTGACCCGGGGTGCCCACGTGTGATAGTGCTGGTAGTACTGGTAGGCCACAGGCATTTGCCAAACCTCCGGCGAAGCGTGCTGGCCGCTATCCCTCCTGCCCTTCTCCAACCAGCGCCCTGCCCTAACCACGGCCGTCTTGGCTAGCTCGCTGACCCCGCCCTCCCCGCCCTCGTCCTCGCCCTCCCCGCCCTCGTCCTCGCCCGCGACCGGCTGCTGCCGCCACGCCCCACAGGACTGCGTCCGCCGCTTCCGGGACGCGCACCCCGACGACTGGGACCTGTTCCCGGAGAAGGTGGCCTTCCAGCTCAACGACACGCACCCCACCATCGCGGTGGCGGAGCTGATGCGGGTGCTGATGGACGACCACAAGATGGGCTGGACCAAGAGCTGGGAGACGTGCTGCAAGGTGCGGGTGGGGGAGCCGCTGCCGCCCTGACGTCGGCGAAGGGCGCAAGGAGGGCTCGGCACTCTCTGTATCCTCGGATTCGTGGCGGGGACGAATTGGCGCCGGGAGATGCGTGTATTGATGACGCAGCCTCTTGAGAGAGGGCTCTTCGACGACTCCCTCCTCCCCTTCCTTGACCCACCGCATTTCCCTACCGTCCTTGTCCTCCTGCAGGTCTTTGCCTTCACCAACCACACCGTGCTGCCGGAGGCTCTGGAGCGCTGGCCCGTGGCGCTGATTGAGAAGCTGCTGCCCCGCCACATGCAGATCATCTACGACATCAACTGGCGCTTCCTGCAGACGGTGAGGCGCCTGATGCCCCCCTCAACTGCCGGCCTGGGTGGCACCTGCTGTCCCCCTCGACTGCCGGCCTGGGTGGCGCCGGAAAGCGTGTGCAGAGGTTTCACCCTTGTGCCCCTTGGCCCCCAGTTGGTGGATTATTCCCTTCCACGAGGACATCCCCATCTCCCGATCCTCTTTACGTCTCCACCCACCTCGGGGGTCCCATATATCAGAGCTCGACGTTCCTGCTACCGCCGTGGCTTTGCAGCTCGCCTGCTGACAACCCCCCTTCCGCACCGTTGCTGTGGCTGACGACGCTGTCAGCGCGGCTGCTCTGAATGCTGATGTCGCTACTGCCGTTGCTGCTGCCGCTGCTGCTGCCCAGGTGCGCAACAAGTTCGGTGACGACTGGGAGCGCATCAGCCGCATGTCGATCATCGAGGAGGGCGCCGGCGGCGAGAAGTGAGTGCGCAACCGCCGCCTTCTGCCGCGTTTCGCCTCTCCCCATTACCCTCCCCCGGCGCCATGCGTGACCGCGCTCCCGTGCTACGACTCGACTCGACAACTCGACTCGACAACTCGACTCAATGGCCGCGCTCCCATGCTATGACTCGACTCAAAGCAACAACGTTTGCCTTGTGGCGACTGCGGGTGATGCAGTATTGGTGGGTACCGAAATATCTAGTACGGTACCCACCAGTGACTGGCATGGAAGTGGAGGGGCTTCCTGACCGCGCCCGCTCCTGCCCTCCTCGACCCTTCTCGAACCCTGAAACCCCTTCATCCACCCGCCCACCCGTGCAGGTTCGTGCGCATGGCCTACCTGGCGGTTGTTGCGTCGCACTCGGTCAACGGTGTGGCCGCCATCCACTCTGAGATCATCAAGGACACCATCTTCAAGGAGTTCTACGAGCTGTGGCCCCAGAAGTTCCAGAACAAGACCAACGGTGCGTGAGGAGGGAGGGGGGTGAGCGAGGCTGGGGAGAGGAGAGGGGAGGGGAGGGGAGGAGGGGGAGCGGGGCGGCGGACAGCGGCGCTGCGGCGCGTGGCCGGGTAGCACAGCGGACGAATCCTTTTCTGCCGTTGAGCTGCTGCCGCGGGCGCTCTGTTTCATGTAGGGGGTTACGCCTTCCTTCGAACTCAAACCAGCACTGTATCAGGGATACGCTGCCGCAGCCCCTGCCGCCGCCGCTGCCCTCGTCCTGACCCGTGCCGGCGCTGCCGCCGCCGCCGCCGCCGTCGCATCCCCGCAGGTGTGACCCAGCGCCGCTGGCTGGCTTTCTGCAACCCCCCGCTGCGCAACCTCATCACCAAGACGCTCGGCAACGACGACTGGATCCTGCACCTGGACAACCTGCGGCAGCTGGGCGCCCACGCGGACGACCCCGCCTTCCAGTCCGAGTGGCGCGAGGTCAAGCAGACCGCCAAGGTCAAGGCCGCGGCGCTCATCCACCGCCTGACTGGTGGGTGCGGCTCGGGGGGCCGCCGGGCGATGCTTGGGGTGGAAGCCCAGCGGGTGGTTAGGTGGGCGAGCAGGAATCTGCTGATGGGTGGTGACAGGGAATGCGGGACAGCAAACATGCTTTGGCTCGGCGTCCACGACGACGAAGACCTTGGGAGGCTGGTGCAGGCACACGCGTATTTTTATCGCCAGAGAGCTCGTCACGGCTGGCCTTGAATGTCACGGCCCCCCGGCCCGGCTGTGCCCAGCTCACCTGGCTGTGTCGGTGTCGTGTGTCTAGTCCTCCTCTCCCCTGACGCCGGTGTGGTTACGTGATTGTGCCCTCCTCCCCCCCCCTGCCCCCGCAGGCGTCAAGGTCAACACCAACGCCATGTTCGACATCCAGGTGAAGCGCATCCACGAGTACAAGCGCCAGCTGCTCAACCTCATGGGCATCATCTACCGCTACGACCAGGTGCGACGGCGGGGGTGGGGTGGGTGGGCGGGCTGTCGGGCTGGGGTTGGACCAGTGCGTGCTGGGAGAGAGAGCTGCGGAACGGAGGAGTCGGACCCACCCGCATCTAACCTTGCCTGCCTCACCCGCTCTCGTCCCTCGTCGCCTCGCGTAGCGTCGCCCATAATCACCCCTCCACCACAACTTACAGCCACGACCCACGACTGACCACAACCAAACGCAACAACGCCGGCCCCTTCCCGCAGATCAAGAAGATGACCCCGGCGCAGCGCAAGAACGTCGTACCACGCGTATGCGTCATCGGCGGCAAGGCGGCCCCCGGCTACGAGATGGCCAAGCGCATCATCAAGCTCATCTGCGCGGTGGGCGACAAGATCAACGGCGACGCCGACGTGGGCGACCTGCTGAAGCTCATCTTCGTGCCCGACTACAACGTGTCGTCGGCCGAGGTGCTCATCCCCGCCACCGAGCTGTCGCAACACATCTCCACCGCAGGTGGGTCGGCCGTCGGGCTCGGCTGTCGGGTCGGTTGTCGGCCGTCGGCCGTCGGCAGCTCGGCATAGACACACGGAGGTATCAGTAGCTGCGGTGGTAGGGCTGTCGCGTGTCACCTGCCGCATCTCTTTTGTAGCGCGCTACCGCAAGCAGCCGAGTGTTACAGCATCTCGAGGCTTCGGTGTAAGCAAAGCAAGAAACTAGGAAGTCAGATGTGCCGGCACGAGGCCGTTGACAGCAATGTATGCGCGGTAGCAGGGGGAGACGACTTGCGGTTACCGTTGTAGAAACCGGTACGGTGGGTGGCGCCGTGGTCAGGGAACCAGGCCCACGCCGCCGCTCGCCTCCTCCCACTCGATGAACGCCCCTATCTCTCTCTCTCTCCCCACTGCTTCTATGCGCCCATCAATGTGCGCCTCCCGCCCTGTGAAACTGCCTTCGCCCGGCCCCATCCCCAGGCACTGAGGCCTCCGGCACCTCCAACATGAAGTTCACCATGAACGGCTCGCTCATCATCGGCACGCTAGACGGCGCCAACGTTGAGATCGCTGAGGAGATCGGCAACGACAACATCTTCATCTTCGGAGCCAAGGCGCACGAGGTGGCGCACCTGCGGGCAGAGCGCCGCAACCTGCGGGTGGACGAGCGGTTCAACCACGTGGTCAACATGATCCGCAGGTGGGCGGCTGGGGGATTGCCAAAAGACCCGATTATCCGTCTACCCGATTGGACTCCATATTTCCATACAATAGAGACAGGCTTAAAACTATTCGCAGCCGCGAATAATTTAAAAACATGGACTTCGGGGGAAGTGTAGTTGGCGCACAGGCTTCGGACCAGGGGGGAGGGCGGAGTGGTGAGGTCAACCTGGGACCCGTGAGGTCAACCCGTGGGGGAGTCCGGGGTGAGAAAAACCCGAGATGCCGAAACACACGTAAAAAATGGTCTCAGGATGGCTGCGTGGCTGCGTGTCTGGTCAGGCGAGCGCAGCGACTGACTGGTGTGTACTGGGGTCTGGGAGTGCGCGAACATGGTGCGCAGGTGGTTGGGTGCGTGGGCGGGTCGCGAGAGTGACCGTGGAGATGACGTAGGAAGAGGAACAGGAAAGTATCGGATCCGCCGCCTGGCCCCCTGTCGCTTCTCCCTTCCCCCTCCCCCTCCGGTACCATGTCGTGCAACCGGGTCCTTATGCCACTCCCCCTCCGGAGAACTATTCGCCAGCTCGTTTCCGCCCTCCGTTTCCTGTGTTGTGTAACCGGGTTTCTCGCCATCCCCTATCCCCGGCAGCGGCTACTTCGGCTGGGAGGACTACTTCTCCCCCATCATGGACGCCATCACCACCGGCGGCGACTACTACCTGATGGCAAACGACTTCCCCGCGTACATTGACATGCAGGTGTGTTCGTGTGTGTGTCTATGTTCGTGTGTATGTGTGTTCATGTGTTCGTGTGTGTGTTTGTTTCTTCGCGTCGGCGAGGACGGGGAAACCAGCGCCTGGTCGTGCTCGCCGGTCCAGCTCGTCGCCACCAAATTCATTCCCCCCCTGTACGTGTCAGGGAAGGAACCATTTATGTATTACATTTATGAAAATAATTCATCTGGAAAATGACCCAATTTGCAATTTACGGAAGGTGGATCATTACATTAAGCCGCAGCGCGAACTTACCGGAAGCGCGTCTGTTTCGCGTCAGCAGCTAAAGTGGTGGTGTGAGTAATGACCCAACTTTGTAGGTTGTCAGTGGGTCCCTACACTCAGAGAGGGGAGTTGCGTGCCGTGTATATTTTGTATAGAGACAACGTTAGTCACCTGTTTTGGGTTGAAGAGGTGGAAAATGAACCCGTACTCCCTGGTACCCTTGCCAGCACCAGCTCTCAGAGCCCGCCATTGGGCGCAGCGGTGGTTTCTGAAAGACTATCGGGACGTGATGCGTGGCGTGCACGGTAACGGTCGTGGGTCCCTCGAGGGCCTGTGGTAGCACATGCGCAACCCGAATATAGCTTGTGAGACAACTCAGAGGTGCATGCCGTGTGGGACCGCGTACAGCAATTGGAGTGCGGTAGGGCGATTGTGGATGTAAGGTTGTCTAGACCGTATGATTGAAGTGGGGTATTTAGCGTTAGACGACGCGTCCCCCAATTCATTCCTCACACAGGCACATTACGTTCATGTGTGTGCGCAGCATATCAGCGTAATGCTCCTGTGTAAGGAAGGAATTGGGTGACGCAGCGTGTAACGCTAATGAACCCGCTTCAATTCAGACAATCCCCTGCATATGTAGCTGGTACTGCCGCTGCTGCTGCAGCGGATTACCTCCTTGGTGGTGCTGCAGACATTACTGGAGGTCTGCAGCACCACCAAGGAGGTCTGGTGGTATTGCAGGCAATATGTATTAAGGCGGTTGCAGGGGCCGCCGATGGCGGCAGCGTCGGCCTCTGCAACCGCCTCAGCGGCAGCGGCGGTGTACGCATCACAACGCGACCTCGATTGTGTCGATTGCAGAGCGACCCGTGAAAGTAATATTCACACATATATACATACATCACCTGCCCACTCACCCACCCACCCAACCCAGTTCTCCAGCATGCATCTCAAAACGTCTGTTCTAAACGGTTTTTTCGGGCATCCACGGGTCTTCCTCGAACCCAACCTCATCGTATCCCCCCCCCCCGCCCCGCAGACCAAGGTGGACGCCACCTACCGGGACCAGGCCCTGTGGACGCGCATGTCCATCATGGGCTCGGCGGGCAGCGGCAAGTTCTCCACCGACCGCACCATCTCCGAGTACGCCAAGGACATCTGGCACGTTGAGCCGTGCGCCGTCCCGCAGCCCGGGTCGTCCAGCACCAGCAAATAAAGCAAGGCACCTAGCCGGAGTGGCCTCCCAACGGAGGGAGGCCCTTAGGGCGCGGCACCCGGGCGCGCAGCGTTGTCTGCGCTGCTGTGTCGCATTCCCGAGCGGCCGCAGCCGTCGCCGCAGTATTTGCGGGGGAGGGGTGGTCGGCGAGGGGGGTGCGGGGCAGTGGCCACAGCGGAAGCGGCTGTTGTTGGGGGTGGTGGGACGGGAGGCGCGGGGTTTGTAGGCGCCGCGCCCGTCGCACGCCCCAAGCCCCCCATGCGGCAGGCGGTTCCAGGGTCACCTCGACGACAAGCGGTTGGTTCCGTTGGCCGTCTAGGGCAGAGTAAGTAGTTGTGATGAAGGGTTCCCAAATCGATTGCCTGCGACTGGCCCGGAGCGGACCAGACGTGGCCTGCGAGCTGTGTAGAGGTTGGTGCACGACGCACACATGTGTTTGGATGTGGATGTGGTCGTGGACGTGAACGCGTTTGCGTGCCTAGCGGGGCTCGTCCCCGCGCGGGGTCGCTGGGGCACTGCTGGGACACAGAGCGGCTCGTCGCATGCCCTGTTGTGTTGTGCGGGTGTTGAACTGATTGCCAGCAGTGGGTAGTGCTGAGCCTGCACCCGTTGTCCGGCTGCTCGGCCTGGCGTCGCAGCCGCTTGGCGAGCGCGCAGCTGTGTGGCAGTGCTGTGCTTTGCCGCACTGTCCTGTCTGGCCTGCGGTAGCTCCCTACGGCTCGGCGTGCAGTCGGCAGCCAGCCACGGGCGTCTCGTTGCTTGGTGTCGCGGGACAGGATGTTTGCCATCGGCTTTGCCTCCGTCTATTATGGGCAGCGCGTGTGCATTCGCGCACCTTGACCTGTGCCTGAGCCCGTGCGTGTGCGTGCCCCTGCCCATCTGCGGTCGCGTGCGGGCCGCGGCATGGGCGGAGCGAGGCAGGCGGGGACATGGAAGATCCGGGCATAGTCATGGCTAGCGGCTTTCTTCCGTCACAGCTGCACCGCCGCTGCGTGAATGATGATGAGCCAAGGGCGATGTGGCGGTGCAGGGTCGCGCGCTGCTCCAGGGATGGCCGCGGTGGCGGTCGCTCACTTTGTCGGCGCGTCGGCCTGCCTTATTCTTTTACTTCTGTACCGATGGATGAATTGTAGGGTGTGACGAAGATTCTGACGCATTGAAACCCAAGTTGGTTTTGACGTTTGCGTGGCTGTCCCCGCGGTCATGTATTGTGGTCCGTGAAGGCAAACGCTGCCGCTGAAGACATACCCGCTTCCTGCTGCCGGAGGGCAGTGCAGGCGCGCTGAAGGGACTTGATGATTGTGGCATTTAGCTCGGTATTCTTTTCGCCTCGACCCTACACCTTCAATAAATAGGGCTTCCTTGTAAAGTCCCCCTAAGCCTTGGCAATGCCGTCTCCTGCTGGTGGATTTTCATCAAGCAGTCGCCCACAGCGTGCCACAACAAGCAGAAGTGCTTCTCGCTGTGGGCTAGATGTGACTGTAGGCACGTGACTAAAGGAGCTTACGTAATACATAGAGATAAAAAGCTCCATAAAGGCATCCGCGTTGGCGACAAGGCTTCCCATCATCAGCGGCCCCTTGCTGCTGCATCTAGGCTGCAGCTCGCCGCGAGCAAACTGTCTTTCATCCGTGGGGCGTCACCTGACAGATCTGTCAGCAAAGTATGCAAGATGGACGCCTCGCCGTGTGCTAGGGCAAGCACGACCGAACAACACGAGCGCTGAACGCGTGTGAAAGAGAGAATTTTTGCTACTCCTATTGGATTATTAGTTGGCTAAAGTGTTCAATGCTTAAGCGCTACCCATCCTCGAGCTATGCGTTTACAAGTGTCCGTCCGCGGTGCGTTGCGATGCCGTTGGCCGTTGGCTTAAGGGGACAGGTGATCCATCATGCAGACCCCGCGATGCAGCACCATCAGAATGCTGATCATTAGGTTTGCGCGCATGTACTTGTTTGCGCCTTGACAACTTCGCGTTCGAGCCTTTACTGCAGACCCGTGATCCAGGGAAGCAAGACCCGTGAGCCGTGAGCCCGTGTTAGCAAAATGGCGGACGAGTCCTGTGATAGCGCAATGAAGGTATACTATTCGGAGTTGTTAAAGATAGCTTTAAAAAGCTGGCTTACTTCCAGCGTCGGACAGCCGAGCGCGCCAACCAGTCTGCGACCGGTCTACCTTGCCCCTGACGCGACAACAGCGACAACACCACACCTGCAATCTAAAATATGATACTAGCGTCATGCAAGGCATCTAATGACCAATCACGGAGAAAGGGAATTGATTGCTGATCAGCCCTCACCTGCCTCCCCAAATAGGAGCCTCTAGGATCTCACCACCTTTCTCAGCGCGCATGGCCGACGGCTGCCCTCCTCGACAGCAGCAAGCGGTGTGTCCAGGGCTGCCGACCATGTCGTCTGTAGAAGACCTGGCACCAACCTCCTCCACCACCCTCAACGGCCAATCCCTCTCAGACTACCTCCAAGGCGTCCCGCAGCCAGGCCCATCTTTGCTGTATGATGACGCCGCTGCCACCGCCCATCAGCCCGCCCCGGAAACCTGCCGCCCCGGGCAGCCGGCCGCCGCTGACAATGAGCGCGCGCCTACCCCCCACAGTACCGACCCGCGCCCAAACGTCCAACCAACAACCGTCAGTGGGGAGGCTGCGCCTCCCCACGCGGCCCCGCCTCACCCCGTCCTTCGCCCCCGGCCACAGAGCCACCCACACATCCCGGCCGCCAGTGCGTTGAGGGCGCTGGGTCCACTGACAGCAGGCCACGCAGTGTTCCCGTCGAGGCTGCAACCAGCCCTCCCTCGAGCTGATGCCTCCTCGCTGCTGCCAGGCTTCTCAAGCGCAGGGCTTGGGGCTGCGGCTGCGCACGGCGGCGGCGGCAGCAGAGAGCTGGCTAGTCCAGAGTTGCTAGAAAGCTGGCTGCAAGCGGCCACCGCCGCCATGCCAGCACCTTTCTTGATGCAACGACCGCAGCACCTGCAACAGCAGCAGCACCACCAGCGCCACCAGCGCCACCAGCAACACCAGCAGCAACACCAGCAGCAACACCAGCAGCAACACCATCAGAACCAGCAACACCAGCAGCAACACCAGCAGCAGCGGGAGCAGCAGCAACACCACCCTCAGACCGCACTTCAAGGCCTGCCTTATGGCGCGCAGCAGGAAGGCTATCCAGGCCCCCATCTTAACTTGGGACTCCACCGCCACATACAGCAGCTGCTTGAAGAGATGCAGTACGGGCCCGACCGACATCCACAGGACCGGGCGCAGTTGCAGCTGCAGCCACAGGTTCAGGTTCCGGAGCAGCACCGGTTGCATCACCAATATCAGCCGCACCAGCAGCCGCACCAGCAGCTGCACCAGCAGCCGCACCAGCAGCTGCACCAGCAGCCGCAGCTGCAGCCGCAGCTGCAGCCACAACTGCAGTCACAGTTGCAGCCACAGTTGCAGCCACAGCTTCTGCCCGAGCAGCACCAGCAGCTTCTGCCAGAGCAGCAGCCGCAGCTGCAGCTACAGCTTCTGCCCGAGCAGCACCAGCAGCTTCTGCCAGAGCAGCAGCCGCAGCTGCAGCCGCAGCTTCTGCCCGAGCAGCACCAGCAGCTTCTGCCAGAGCGGCAGCCGCAGCTGCAGCCGCAGCTTCTGCCAGAGCAGCACCAGCAGCAACACGACGCCTGGTGCATCCACTGCTGTGCCAAGCTGGAGGGGAGCCATGGCCGGGATCAGCATGCGGCTGCAATTGGGCAGAAGCTGGACGAGCTGGCAACGGTGCCTCACCAGCTGACACTCCCAACCAAGTTTATCACCCCCCTGCCGGGTCAGAGCGTTTTCTTCATCACCCGCGGCAATCCCGAAGACAGCCGCAACAATCCCGGTACGAGGGCGTCGAGATAGTTCGGATGGCGGAAGAGGCAGTGTGCTGGCATGCTATACAGCGAAGATAGAACAATGGGCGTACAAGGTCCTTATCGTCGTGCCAGGGTGGGCCGCATGATTGTTGTAGTAGTGCCTGTTTCAGTGGTGGTGCGGGACCACGGTTGCGTAACTCCCCGCTGCCGTCCGCTGAATGAACCCACTGCCATGCGCATCATATATACGGTACTATGAAGGCATGGAGGCAGCTATCGTGCTGTCTTGGTCGCTGCCTCGCTATCTGGCTGCCTAGATGTCTAACTACCCAGCTGCCCAACCACTTAACTGGCGGGTCCCAGCCACCTATCGTGGACGCAGGAGGCCCCAAGTCAGGCCCGGTGCCGACCCAGGTCCGGCCGGGCGTCTTCCTGATGACTCAATACTGTAACCGCTGCTACGTCTGCAAGAAGACATACACCTTCACCAAGAAGACGAAGCGGCAAGCCTCGACCTGCCAGAGCAGTGGTCACAGGTTCTGGCAGGTGAGGCCCTGTGAGGCTGCTAGCCTGGGAGCCACTGAGCCTGCTGGGGGCAAGACATCGGTTATTCACCTTGTTGGGCTGAGGGGTTCAGTACAATGTGTGGTGAGGCGCGTGGTGATACGGCGTCGTACAGTACCCTCATCCCGCGGTTACATTGTACGACATATGCCATCCTCCGCTGCGCACCGCGCCCTGCTCCATGCTTGATTGTTTATTAACGGCTGGCTGGTGTGCATCGCGTTGAATGAGCTCCTGCATACATGCTCAGGTCTCATCGCTGATGACGTGCAGTTGGTGTGTGTTGTTGCCGCTGTTGTTACCATTACTGTCACGCTGTGTGCGTCATCAGGTACGAAGGTACAAGCTCGCTTTCGAGGACGCGCCCGTTGCCGAGGGCTTCGAGCTAAAGGACTTCCGCGGCGGCCTGCGTCTGTGGGTTCCCAAGGAACCTCAGTTCGTGGGCTGGTTCGTGAAGTCTCTATCCGAGCCGATGCCTGTCGCCCTGACCGATGAGGATGTGTTGGAGCCACAGGGCTCTGGAGAGGCTGCCGAGGAAGCTGTGGCTGCGGCCCTGCCGTCGCCTCTGCCACCACCACCACGACAAGGTGACGTGAGGGCAGCGACAGGGCAATCCATCCAAGCACCGAGCCACGGGCCGCCAGGTGGGGCCACCGGGGGCCACATCATACAACGCCCCATGGGCCCCTTCACTGCTGCCCTGATGGCTGGCGACTCCCAGACTGAGTCGTACGGAGGAGAAGCTGGTGGCAGCCGCACCGGCGGCACCGCCCTAGGGTTGGGAAGCGCCCGCAGTGGCGGCTCCGCCAGCCCGGTAGTTCGTACGGCACCGTCCCGTGGAGAAGGGGCCAGCGGCGCCGCTGCCGCCGACGCATACGGAACAGCCGAGGACAGCCTCCAGCCCAATGCCAAGCAGCCGCGTGGGGCGCCTCCGCCTTGGGAGGCGGACCGGGGCCGCGTGATGGAGTTCCGCGCGTGGTGCTGCGCTGAGGCGGCGGCCTCCAAGGCGGCAGGGCGCGGTGGCCTTGGGGCAGAGGTGCTGGAGCCCTGGCGGAAGCTGCTGGCGGAGATCCCTGTGCCGCATCTGACGTCCATGCGGTTGGACAACGGTCAGCGGTTGGCGCACTGGTTGGTTACCCCGCTCACCCACTGGGATGACGCCGAGCGGCTGGCGCGGGCCTCCGCCGACGATGACGACGGCGACAACGGCGACGACCCGGATTACCCGTTGGTCGAGACGGTGATGGTGGAGATGATACAGGTGGGTTTGGTGCACGGGGGGCGGGGGGCGTACGGCAACGTTTACGACGCAGGCTTGGTGCAAGGGCATGCTTATCGAGTCCAGCACATTACAGTTGCCAGCAAGAGCCACTCAGAGGAGGCTCACAGGTGGCTGGACCAGTGCGTTCATTAGGCCCTCCTGCTTTGCAAGGAGAGTGCGCCTACGGCCCTTGCCTCCCAGTGCGCCTACGGCCCTTGCCTCCCAGTGCGCTTTCGGTATGTGTCACTCTTGCTTGGTTGAACCCTTGTGCGTGCTGTGCATGTGCCCAGGCAGCTGTAGACCGAGTGGGCCTGAGGCAGTGGCGCAAGCTGCTGGAGGTACAGGACGCCCTCGCCAGGGGCACTCCGCTGCTCCGGGTCTGCCGCTTCGGCAACCGGCCCCTCGTAGTGGAGCTGGTGCTGCGCCACGCTACCAGGTGCCGTACACGTGGACACACGCGGCTGGTTTCGGAGCGGGCACTGGGCACTGAACGCGGGTTTATGGGGTGTTGACCGTGTTGGATTGGCCGAGCTCAGTCCATCCGCTTCAGGGCTGGGATTGGAGCCCCGGCAGGCGCGCATGGCTCGTCGCTGACGAGTGCCGCACCTGCCCGTGCTCAGTCAGACGTGCGCAATACCCAGCCATGCCTGTCAGGCAAGGCCTGTGGCCACAGGCCCATGCCTGCCGCCGCCACGTCCTTGCCGCGTCTCGTGCTGCGTGTATTAGTTTACCGCCAAGCCGCGTAAACTCTACACAAAAATAGTTGTTGTTGTTGTACTTGTTATAAAATTAGTGTTGTGTGTGTTGTGTGTGTGTATGCTTGTATGTGCTTGTGTGCGTGTGTTTCATGGGATCAGGAGGCGCTCGGGTTCATAAAGCCGATGTGACGTGTAGGGCGCTGTCCCGCTATGCGCTGCACTGCTGTGCAGGCGGTCTCTGGTGCTGGAATCTTGCCATGCGTACCTGCCGTACCACACCGCTTTCCGCTCGAGCCACCCAGCCGCGGGTAAGGCCCACATGGCGGCACTGATGCGACTGGCGGGGGAGCTGGCGGCGGCTGGCAGATCGGATGATGGCGGCTCCTCAGACACCACAGATGACTTGGACGAGCCACGCAGGCCACCCGCGGAGCCAACGGCAGCCGTGCCGCCAGGACGGGTGGCGATGGCAGGGCCAGCAGGTACGGCAGCAGCGGCCGCTGCTGCGCATGAAGCGCCGGCTGGCGTCGCTGCTCTGGCGTCGACGGCGGCTTCATGTACGACAACGCCGGCGGCAAAGTTCGCGCGTCACCGGTCGCCTCCGCCTCCACCATCGCCTCCGCCACCGCAGCGGCCACAGCAGCCGCTTGGGGTCGCACGTCCCAGCGGCTACAGCAGAGGAGCTGTGGAGCAGCAGATACTATCGCAGCTGTTCTACTCGCTCAGCAACAAGTTCTTCCAGGGCAGGACGTCAGAAGGTGTCCGCGTCCCCGGCACCAGCGACCCGCCGGGCCACCAACTGCTCGTAGCTGCGTGCTCCGAGCTGGGGCTGCCGCAGCCAGAGGTACTTTCAAAGGACGAGTGGGTGCTCGTGAAACACGCCAAAGCGATGGCACAACTGGCGCAGCGGGCGAAACGGCTGGACAGGCGGGAGGCGAGGGAGGTTGCGGCGGAAGCGGCCGAAGGGCTTCGCCAACCCCGGCATGACCGTTAGGGAACGGGGCTGTAACAGGTACCTATAAACTCTGCTGTATTACTCGGGCGGTGTGCTTAAGCTGGATGAAGATGTGCTTGAATAGTAGCAAACGGCTGTTTTGTGCAGTGCAGCGCTCACTGCTCGTTGTGTTACAATTTTTGATTGCCACCTTGGCGTCGTTGACCTGGAATGGTTGTTGTAATCGTTACAGTGGGCTCCAGAGGAATGGTATTAATGACAGCAGCACGGAACATCCGTACGGCCCGGCATTATTTTTACCGCACAGTAGGATTAGTAATAGTTTGGGACCCATCAAGGAAGCCAGCTCGCCTCTGTCGCTGCTGGCACATGGGGCTGTCTCGCGCAGGAAGGGCCGGGACGCGACGGGGTACCGGTAGTATCATGAGATTCGTTACAGTGGCCTCCAGAACGTTTCAGGTAGAACCATCCGGCGCCCGATGGATGGTTGGGAATTGGGAGTTGAGCCTTGCGATTGGGCCGCGTTGCGGATTGGCCGGTATTAGTATTAGTATTCGTTATAGTGGGCTCGTTGCGGATCGGCACATTCTGACCCAGCCACGCATGGCACAAGCGGGGCGGGCGACGGGGACGGCGAAGGGCGATGCGATGCACCCAGTTCGAACAGCGCTGCCGGGAAGTGCTAGCAGCTGTGAGCTGCTGTGAGCTTTGGAAGGTCAGCAAGTATCCTGCACAACGAACCTCTCGCTCGAACCTCTCGAAAACGAATATGTTATTACTAAATGTAAACAATGGAATTAGGGAGTGTGAAGGGAGCAGCGGGGAAGCGCCAAACGCAACCCCGAAACGACGAGTATAAAGAGGAGCACTCGGTGATAGACCCAAAACACTCTCTCACTGACTAAGCCTTCTCACTGACTGAGCGGCCTCACTGACTAAGGCACTGCGCACGGCGTGGCACTGCACCTCTGGCAAGCAATCTAGCAAACAACTCCTGTACTGATGTACGTCGATACCAACCGCAATCGCAGGCTGAAACGGTGCCCTTTCGCACGTAAGTCTCCCCTACGCACACATCGGCAAACATGAAATCAAAGCGAACCGACGTTCAAGTTGTTGACGGAGTACGCATGTCGAGATGCGTCCGACCTACGCCGGAGCGACAGGCGAGCAGGTGCGGATTTCTGGGGGTTTCCAACAGGCGGGTGTCCATAGGGCCGCAACCGGCCCGAACGCCGACTTCGTGTCGGATCCGAAACCACACCCAGGCCCAAAAGAACGACCTGACTACAACCTGCAGTGACTCCCCAGGCTGGGTGGAGATTGGAGGCGTGGGAGCGAGCAGCTGACCTGCGTCTGCGCGCTCGCATTACACACTGTGCGTCCCGAGCCGGTAAACGAATTTGGTTCCATCAACGTCACTCTCTGAAGGGGTCAAAGCAGAGGTAAGAGTAAGCAGGAAAAAAGAAAACCCGCGGGCAACAAACGCCATAAACTGCCTAGCTGCCTAGCTAAAAGGAAGCGGCGGACGCGGCCTGAGGAGCATATGCACCCAAGCCGAAGTGTAGATAATTGCTCTTCCAATGTCTGCAAGCGGCGAGTGGACCCCGTCGTTCCGCAGCCGCATGGGGACATCCCGCGCACCGCAAGTCGAACGCAACAACGAACTCCCTACTGCACAACATGTCTTAGCCGCCGCCCCAGCCTGCATCATGCTATTCAGGCTTCTTCTTCTTCTTCTTCCGGTAAATTTCCGCCATGCTAACGCCCCCAAGAGGGCCGCGTGGACGTGCCAGCACAGGTCGCGACAAGGGCGCTCAAAATCAATCACCATCGCTGATGAATGCATAATTAAGACCTTGATATGCTTACCTCCACTACGACGACAGCGACAAGCTTCGAGTGGCAACGTCCACGGTCGGGTGCGCTCTCGTGGAGTGCAGCTCCGGCCGTCCGACCTAGGCGTACCGGCACCACTTCCAGCGGCCATAATGCTCTTCCATTTGATAAAAAAATACTGATGTGCGCCTCCGCACCTCGGCTCGAACCGCAGTCCTGCACCGTCCGCGCGCTAACACCGCCTCCATTCCATCTATGGCCGAAGCCGAATCCCAATAATACAACCAGAAGCGCGTGCTTCAATAGGAGGTACAATCGCATGGCACTCTGGTGCACTCGTGACGACTGCGTGACAGCGCGAATGTGACCTAAGCAGCTGCCGCGACCGCGGCAGCCAGATCCCTCCCGACCTTCCCTGCCCTCCAAAAATCAGTTCATCCATTTCCTTTAGGGCCCCCAAAATCACTTCCCTCCGCTTCAATGCGTTTGCCCAGCCCTTCCTTGAGTCGTCTACTTACCCAGCTGCTCACCATCTACACTAACGTGGACCCGGAGACCCCCTCATACACACCAGGGATTTCGCAGATAAACAAATACAGCCTGAGGCAAGACACTGCCAACTCCCACGTGCATGACGTGGGCGCTGACCCGATGGGGCAGTTCAGTAGGTAGCAGCCTGGCGGGCCGGTCTCTTCAAACTTTGAGTAGGTTACCTTCGTGCCGTCCAGCCACGTCGTGGCGTCATCGTCAGCAATGCCTAGCCAAACGTTCGCGGTGCCGTTGATGATGTAGTTTTGCA
This sequence comes from Yamagishiella unicocca, assembly GCA_003116995.1. Taxonomy (NCBI): domain Eukaryota; kingdom Viridiplantae; phylum Chlorophyta; class Chlorophyceae; order Chlamydomonadales; family Volvocaceae; genus Yamagishiella; species Yamagishiella unicocca. The sequence goes on along the minus strand of BDSL01000021.1, from coordinate 1,089,216 downwards.
TGACCTGGGGGCCGAGAGGGGGGAGAGTTAGGGCTTAAGTGTTTGCGAATGAGGGTGCTGAGTGTGTCGCTCCGAGAAGCTTGAGGGCAGCCAGTCGCTCGAGCACGCGGGTGAGCGGGGGGTTAAGACCATTTACACGACATGGGCAGGATAGGGGTGAGGAGGGGGCGCGGGTAGCAGCAGCAGCAGCACGCCGGCAGTATGCGGGACACCAACACTGCCTGTGGAGCTGCGAACCGCAGGCCATCGCTCCCCCGCGCCCTCCAGGTTGCCGCGCAACCGCTGTCAACCGACCCACCGGCACCAGCCCGTCGACTAGAGGCCCGAGCACTGTGGTCAGCTCCAACTCGGTGTTGACAGACACCGTCTGCCCGCCAAGGCGTTCGCAGAACATCCCGGCGGAGCTGTTGAACATGCCGTACGTGCTGTACGCGTACGTCTTGCCCAAGGCCGGCGCGCCGTACAGGTACGAGATGACACTGGTATCTGTTGTCATGGCAGTGGTGGTGTTTATGGTCCACCCGGGGGAGGGGCACCTCAAATTAGCGGCGACATGCCGGACATCATGTGATGTGCTTGGGGGACGTTTGACGGGTGCACGCTGTATCGACGAGTTGGGTGCGAAGGCGCACCGGGGGGATGCTCGGCTACGCACCCCCCCTGCCTGGACGATATCCTCGCATGTTTCGGAATGGTATTCGACCTAACTGGTTTAAAAAATGGCAGTCCTTCCGTAAAGAGTTCGTGGCTTTTGTGGGGGCCGGTCGCGGCAGCCCTGGAAGCCAGACATACGGCTGTTGCCGGAGGAACGCGTCCTTCCTCTTGCAAAGCAGCCCCTACCGTCAAACAAATCAATCCCCATCGACCGGCACCGGCCGCCAAGAAGACACTAGCCCGGCCTTTCGCAGCCGCCAGCAAAGTATGTCCCAACGTATAGCAGTTTAAAAAATAAATTGTCTTTCCCGCTCGCAGTTAAGTCTATGGTTATGTACACGTGTGCGGTTGCTGGTACGCGGTAGGAAGACGTCCGTGCACACGAAAGCTCCCAGATAGCCTCATTTGCCAAGTCAATCAATCGTCGTCAGCAACCCGTTGTCTCATGAGTCAGATAGCTGCCTCAGCCCCAAGCAGAGAACACGCAGGGCCCTGCCTTTCGTGTTGCGCTATCGGTGCACGAAAATAACGGTTTTTAATAACACACAAACAAGCAGCAGCAGCAGCAGCAGCAGCCGGGAGGGTTCAATACGCCTCGGACTATCAATCAATGTCTCAAGATTTGGGACGGCCGCAATTTTCGCCTTTGCCTTTACTTGAATGAACATTTAGGAAAGCGCAATTTTCCCTTCCGAACGTATCCCCAGATGGATGAACTGCCGGAGGCAGCAGCGAGCTCCCTGTTATGAAAATGCTCGCTCTGTTAAGTTACGGCCGCTCCGCAACCCAGGTAGACGCCTTGGTAACGCCGCGCGACTCCAGCCAGATGTACAAACGCAAATGAACGCATTGGTAACGCCGCGGGCCCGCCACACATAAAACACAAGCCGCCAGGCACGCCTTTGCAAGCCGTGGGGTTGACGCCGCGGTGTACGACAGGCAAACGTACGATTCTCAGGTACATACGCCTTGGTAACGCCGCGGGCCCGCCACACATAAAACACAAGCCGCCAGGTACGCCTTTGCAAGCCGTGGGGCTGAAGCCGCGGTGTACGACAGGCAAACGTACGATTCTCAGGGACATACGCCTTGGTAACGCCGCGGGCCGCCACACATAAAACGCAAGCCGCCAGGTACGCCTTTGTAAGCCGTGGAATTGACGCAGCGGTGTACGACAGGCAATTGTACGAGTCTCAGGAACATACGCCTTGGTAACGCCGCGGGCCGCCACACATAAAACGCAAGCCGCCAGGTACGCCTTTGCAAGCCGTGGGGTTGACGCCGCGGTGTACGACGGGCTAATGTACGACCTCCAGATGTACGACGTGGTAGCGAGCCGCCGGGCGAATCCGCTGGGAGGGTTTCCGCGGCTACAGGTCGTGGGTCCGCAGGTGTTTAGTTCTGCCGTCGCAGGGGGTGGGGGCCGCCTTTCAGGTCCGCCCACTAGCCCTAGCAAGGACCGCCCGCCAAACCCTTCTCACAGGTCTTGCACATAAAGGCCTGCGGAGAGAAGTTGTAGCAGGGATAGGCGTCCCAGGTGCACTGGCCAACAGCGGCCGAGCAGTTCATCGCATAGCACTTGCCCGACTGCGGAGGGGCGGTCGCGCGGGTGGGGGCCGGGTGGGGGGGCGGATTCAGTGTGTATGTACGGCAGAGCTTTGCAAACAGGAACCAGCAATGTGATGCTGGCTTGCGTGCTGGTGATGGCTTTGACCGATGCTGGCAAGCTCTTCGCAGCACAGCAAAAAGGCAAATTGTACGGTGTACGACGTACGACATGTACGGTGTGAAACCCACAGCACGGCACAGGACGCTGCTTGTCGCCAGCAGCTCTGACTAGGCTGTGCGGTAACGCCTCCGACCGGGGTACGGCACCATCGACCGAGGTACCATGCCGGCCCCGAGTGAGACGTGCCGTGTTTCTCACCTGTCTAGCCGGGCTGTTGGAGGGCCAGAACCGCTCCTGACCGCCGTCAAGCCAGGTGGTGTTGCTTGTTGCGTCCACTCCAATCCATATCTGCACGCGGCTGGCTCCATTCCTGTAGTGGCAGCAGCAGCAATAGCGAGAGCAAAAGCATCAGGCCCTGCCATAACATAGCAGCCGTAGCAGCAGCAAGCAGACAGCACCAACACCGGCCGGGGGCGGCGTCCCTGCCGATTTCGCGGCCAGTGGGCCGAGGCCGCTCTTGCCCCCCATTGCCGCCAGAGCACCCACCAGGAGTCGCACCCGGAAACCCACGACCCCGGAGCCAGCCAGCCCCCCCTTACGTGTAAAGCAGAGGGTCGAACAAGTGCGGCAAGATTTCGTCGTACTCCGTGCTCGTCAATATGGACGAGAGGGTGCCACCGCCGCGGCCGCAGCGAGCACGAGCCATGTTGATGTTTGCGCCCGGAGCAAGGAAGATCGAGTACGACCGAGTATCCTTCTTAAAGGTGACGACAGGCGCTGCGGGCGCGAGGTGGCGGGTGGGAGAGGGGGCACAGGGGGGTACTGATTAGCGGCAGCATGGCTTGCTCTCTTCGGCACGGCGCGTTGTGCGCTGGGTGCCATCAGATATGGTGGCCGAGCCGAGTCGAGCCGAGCCTGGCCCAGCCCAACTGCGGCAGAGCGTCCAAAGCGCTGGGGCTGCAGTTCTCGCTGCACTATTAGGGAAAACCACAACACCCCCCTGAGGCTAAGGCATCAAGCGAAGTGTGCATTAAGGCATCGGAGTTGTCTGGGTTGGTATCCTTCGCTCTTGCTACGGAGTTAGAACACACACCGAATGCGGGTTTCACTTACTCGTAAGGCCCGGGAGCACAAACGGGCTGGGGGGCTTCAGCGATACCGGAGGAACCGGGCTGGGCGAGGGCTGGGGGCTGGCGCTCGGGGTGGGCGGCGGCGGGTTTGGCGGCGGGCTCGGCGGCGGCGGGCTCGGCGGTGGCGGGCTCGGCGGTGGCGGGCTCGGCGGTGGTGGGTTGGGTGGCGGTGGGCTGGGCGGCACGGGGCTGGGTGGCGGGGGGCTCGGCGGGCTATAGTTCGGCACTGGGCTGCGAGCAGGCTGCGGACTATACAGGGGTAGGGGGTTGACGCCGGGGTATGGCGGGCTGGTGGCGTACGGAGGTGGGAAGTACGCGGGGGGGCTGGGTGGCGGGCTGGGCGGGGGAATGGGCGGCGGGGGGCTGGGCGGTGGGGGGCTGGGCGGCAGGGGCGGGGGGGGCGCTGGGGTGCTTGGCGGGCTCGGCGGCAGCGGGCTGGGCGGCAGGGGGCTGGGCGGGGAAGGAGTGGGCGGGCGGGGGCTCGGAGGGGACGGCAGTGGCGGAGGGGACTTTGGCGACGGAGGGGGCCGCCGGGGTGGCGGAGAGTTGGGCGGCGGCCGGGGCGCAGGGGGGGAGACGGGTTGCGAGGGGGGGGCGGCTGGGGGCTGGGAGGTCTGGGGTTGGGGCGAGGGTTGGGCGGCGGCCGCGAAGGCGGCGTCGGCGGCGTCGGCGGGTTTGGTGGAGGGGATGGCGGCATGTCCGTCGCACCGGTGGCAACGGCCTCCAGAGGACAGCACTGCGAGTCAACATCAAGGGCGGGGCGGGGCAGGTAAAACCGAGAGCTGGACACCCCTGGAGTCCCTTGTGCCGCCTCTGCCCTTTCCCCACGTTGCTTCCAAACGATGGCCATGTCCATTTGCGACTTCAGTCCATGCTGCGGCAGCCGCCCGCCCAGGCCCCTGCTGTCCCACTCATATTCCTCCGGGGCTATTCCCCCCTTCCCTGGAGCCTGCACATCATATCCCTAGCACTGGTCGTTTCCGTCACAGCTGTTACAGATTCTCTCTCTCCCGCCAGCATCTTGAGCTATGCGCCTCTGACCTTACAGCCGCTGCGCACTTGCAGGACCCTATCGGTCTGGCCCCCTCCCGTCCCCCTCCCTTAACGCGATGGAGAGCTGACAGTTGGCCCACCAACCGCTTGGGGCAACCGTGAGGGAAACCGTGACACAACCGCAACCGCCGCTCGCAAGAGATCCCCCCTCACCTCATAGTTGTCGACCTTCTTGTCGTACAGTGCGATCTCAAAAAGGCCCCTCACGCGCGAAGCCGGGTGAGCCAGCTGCTGCAGGGTCGGGCAGGGCTGCCTCATCACCCAGCACAGCACTCCCCCGTCTGCGTTCGTCAGGTTGAAGGGTAACGTCGTAACCTTCCCGATGAACGTCGCGCCGCTCCTCTCGTAGTAGATCGAGTCCAGGCGGATCGGGGGACCAAACTTTGTCTGGAACATAACGCTGGTGATGGATCGACGGCACTCGGGGTCTGCGATGTTTGCAGCGTCACACAGCCCAGGGCGGCAGCACGCAGGAGTAGTTAGGGGGACAGGAAGGCAGCAGGACACGCACCCCCAAAAGGGAGGAGGCGCGGAAGCCCATGTTTGGTTCGGTGGTTGGGTGGTTGGGTCGTAAAGTGGTTGGAAATGGGGCTAGTGCGGAGGCGCAAACGCCCGCGCGTGTGCATACGCGTGGACCTGGTTTCAGAGAGGAGCAATGTGAAATAATCCCAGCACCGGCGTCACACGCACCGGCTAGACACCGTATTGAGTGCAAACCACCCCCATCACAATGGTGTCATTGGATGCGAACCGCCCCCGTCACAATGGTGTCACGAGTGCGAACAACCCCCATCACAATGGTGTCATTGTTTGCGAACCGTCCCCTTCACGATGACGCCGTGACACAGGACACATGGCGATTCCACGAGAGAGCCTAGGCTGAGCCCCAGTCAACGCACCAGGGTAGAATTTGAATTTTTGGAATCCAGTATGGCAGCAACGGTAAGGCCCGGCATTGCACTCGTCCTCTGGCGCCACGTTGAACTGGAAGCAAACACGGGTCGACTGGGATTTCGCGTCCCACCTGCAAGTCCGGGAAAGGGGACGGCGGAGCAAGGCACGGGGTCAGAAGGGGCCAGAGGCGCCGCGGGAAGGAGGGATGATGGGTTGAATGAGTGCCTTCCGGTTGGCGCCTAATAGGCAACAGGTTGCATCCCTACAGCTGTCGCTCTCAGCTTGCCAGGCGATAACAAGGCGCGCCGTTTGCATAAGCAGGGACCCGTGAGCACCTCGCCAAACCAACTAACAACGACACGCAAAGTTGGTCATCGCTACGGCAGTTGGTCGCTCGGGCTTACGTGCTGTTCTTGAGGGAGGCGCTGAGGCGACTGGTGCCAGGCGTTTTGATGCACGGTTCAAAGGGGAAGTTCGTCCCCGCCAGTGGACCCGCTAGGCCTCCTGCAAGGGGTGGGCGGTGGGGGCAAGTTCACAGCCTCGAGCAAGGTGACGTAGTTGTGACGTAGTTGTTGTTGTTGTGGGAAACGAGCTCGGAACGTTTGGGGGGGGCGTGGTTTGTGGGTTTGTTGGGTAGCTCGCAGAAAGCCAGGGAGCGGAGGGGAACAGTGGTGCACCTTTCTTCACGTGTGTGTTTGGCCGGGTGTCGGGCCAGAGAACATACACATGGGACGAGGAGAGGGAGCGTAATGGATAAGTCCAGAAGTCGGGGCACAAAGTTCAGTGTTGTGACTGGGGAAGGAACACAGGTCATATGACCGCGTGTGCCGGTGTCAGTCTCGGTGTTTGTCGGTCTGCCGGACGTGCTAGCATCCAGTGGTTCCGAAGGGTACGTGTTCGAATGTCTGGTTCCAACTAGGGGGCACAGTGCTGGCTGCATAACCATTACTGGTATTATGTCACCTAGTGCGGTCAACGCCTGGTAGGCACGTTGTCGAGCCACTTTCAAGAGATGATGCGTACCTTGGAGCATAATAATCGCAACTAAGCATATGGCCTGGGCCAATGCCCTGGCTTCCATTTTGAAACTGAGTGCCGCCGGCAACCGCGCCAAACGCGCGTATCCGCACGTAGCGCCGGCCATTCCCAAGCAGTCCTGATGTACTTTCCTTGATCCTGTGAAGCAGTAGCAAAGTGAACGTCAAGCACAGCTTGCTTTTAGTGTTGTCCAGTGACTCGGGCAAGTTGATGGCACAGCCGATCCTCACCCCGACGCAACCGACGCGACGCTAAGGCTCAAAGCCCACAGCTGTTCAAATATATGCAACGAACAAGAAGGTCCACAGGATACAGTAGTCGCACGACGTTAAGGTGCACGCAGCCGAAAATGCAAGCCGCAGGCGCCTCAATCAGCGAGGCGTTACACTGATGGACTTGTATTCGCAGATCAAACCATTGAAGGAAAGTTGTTCATTTGATCTCCGCCGCGAGGGCAGTTTCAGATTTCAGCATTTCACCCCTCCCACACAAGTGTTACCACCCGCCCGCCAGCGAAATCGCTCGTGTAACGTGCTGGGTCTGCTCACCTATACAGGTTGGTGGTGTCGGGTGTTGGACAAGTAGACGCAGGCGTGCGCTGGTGGATTACTGTACTGGACTAGGACGGGGCATCTGATAGATGGAACCGGGAGTCGTGGCCTAGCTTACCGACTCGGTGTTCAATAGCAGTCGCGTAATAAATGTGTAGTGACAGAGCCAGTAGGAGCCACAGCGAAGTTATGGCGACTGTATCAAATTTGAGGTCGACAAGGTGCACTCTAGTCCGTCCGACCAAAGCGACTGATATATTAGGTATACAGATTACCTCACTATACCAAAATATACCCCTTGTGTAAAAACATTTTCATTAAATGGCGGAATGCAGTATAAATGATCACCGATTTTGCGCCCGCCACTCCGCAACTAACGTATTCAACTGTCCTCCCTTCGTCATGTGCTCCGAGGACGACCTTAATACTCGTAACACTTTTGATACGAGCCTACACATGTGACGTGATAGATCGCCGAGGCTAAGGGGTTCGTAGGTAACTCCGCCTCATCTACCATCCATGGCACTCGTAGTAACCCCAAGTTCGGGTCGAGGCGGTTGGACTCAGGTTACGGCCCACCAACTGCATGTTCGGTAACCAATCAGCTTTGAAATGGGGATATTACTTATATGGCACCGCGTGCAGGCTGATGGGCCACAGAGCAGTTGTTACTGGTGGACACAAACGGTCTGCAGCAAGCAGCCGTCGGAGGCTTTCGCTCAGTTACCGTTACGGATTCGATAGTATGACTGATGCACGTTTGCTGATTTAGTTGTGCTCCTAGCCCAAACCCATGGTCTCCCATGGAGAGGCCGCCGCACTCGTGCCCGCATGCTGGGTGCATGCGTGACATCGTGGCGTCAAAAGGCAACTACCAGTATATTACAATAAGGTTTCACACCGCACATCGCACGGCATGGTTCATCGCACAGAAGATCGGCTGGTGACTGATGGCGGCCGTAGCTCAGACCGCATGCAGCCTTCCAAAGCAAGTGGGGGCGCAGGAGCTGCTCCTGAAGGCGGTGGTGCTGATCGTGTGCTCGCCCATGTTAGGTGATGGACGGCAGATCCGTGTGTGACGCAAGCGAAACCTTGCAGCGTGTGGAACGTTGCGGAACCGCCACCACAAGCCACAACCCTTGCCCCCAAAACAGCTCCAATCCTATGCCATTTCCCGCTCGTAAAGCCTGCAAGACCTTACGAACGCTGTCGGCGTTCATCAGGGTGCATCAGAACAAACTAGCTCGGCGCTCGAAAGATGCTTGACAAACCACGACCGCAAGGGGTGTGATGGGGTGTGAGCGACCCGGGGGGAAGGTAGTTGTTGGATTAAAAAGGATCAAGGGCGAGACGTTCTCATCGCTCAAGACAGTACTGGACGAGAGCCTTCTGGCCGTAGCTTCTCTCAGGATCCTGTTGTGTGCGATTGTCTGTCATAGCAGTCGCTTGGTGGACCCGGCGCCGTACAATATTTTGATCTCGCTGTAACAGCTCCGGCATGTGGATAATATGGTTGGTTTACTTGCATGCATCAACACAGGATAGGGGAAGGGTGTGTGCGGAGGGGAATGCGCAAATGTTCGTCATGTGGTCGTTAGGAGGCGCAGGCAGGTTGGCCCTGTGCTCGTTTGCACCGATTCTATCGGGAGTTGAAACGTCGCCGTGACGGCGTTGTCGCAGCAGTTCATTATCCAGCCACAATCATAAGTGGTGTGAGTTCAAAAGGCCTCAATCAGGGAAAGCGCATGACTAGGAAACGATTCGAGCAAACGTAGGACGAGCATATACGAAAGGGCACCAACATCGGCAACATGCAAGGCTGGCAGAATTTTTGGGATGCATTTTTATCATTCCTTGGTGCGTATCGTACGAGCAGCTGAGTCCGTGAGAAAATGGAGCTCCGAGGAATTAGCTGGCTACTGGACCGCAACTAAACACTGACAGTAAAATCTAAACACGAAGATATCACAATTGCAATTGTGTTGGTTAAGACAGAAAATAATTTCCCAGCATATTCCGTTTCAGCGCGTGTAGCCGGTACCGGTACCTTCTAATTGGATCGTCACGTTCCAAAGGCTTTTGCGTTCCATAATTTGAAGGGATTGAACACCTTCACACGTTCCTACTGATTGTTGACGCAATTATTTCGGCAATTGCTATCGTCCCGAGTTGCGCCTGGCTGACACAACCGTTTCATTACGGCATGGCATGCCTTCAACCCTTAACGCATCCGCTCTCGTTGGCGCACAGCATTATTCGGCCCCTGCCTTTTACCCTCTGAAACAAACTGTGTAATTCCGCGCAGCCGATGGATGCGCTGGTTTCTGTCCGGCCGTCTGGGCAATTGTAACACCCACATAGGCGCGTGCTGAAGTGTAGGTGTAGTAGATATGGCGTTATACGTGTCTGACTTCATATGAAACAGCAGATGAACGTGATATACTGATACCCAGTAAATGGCGGTGATGGTGGCAGACACTGCCTCGTCAAATCTGGAGCAAGATGCGGTTGCTCCCTTGTAACTGTTGCATGCTGCAGTCAATCACGACAGGGTCGCTCGCGACTGCTCGTGGTGCCTAATGAAGACAAACGAAATTAAGACAAAAACATACCAAGGATTAGCTTGACACTTTTCCCCGTTGTAACAAAGGTTGAGTGAACCAGCTCAAGGGGTCCCCTCGCTGGTGGCCCTATCGACAGCGATCAGAGCGCACGTAAAGGTGCTAGGCCGGTACTGGGAAAGGAAAACAAACACGTGTATTCCCGCCCGTTCTGCTACAGGCCTCCGATGGCTCTACCATATGTTCTGAGGCCCACTGTAACAGTCACTACTAAGCATGCTTGACTGTTCGCTACCATTCCCAGCATAGCATACGTGTGGCGCCTAACACGCATCTCCACGGCAGCCGTTGGGGGCCGCCCTACTGTGAGGTTAGCATACGAAGGTGCAAGTATTGGGATAGGGGTCGAAGAGCTGCTTGGCGGGCCGAGGGCTGGCTGGGAAGCTGCGAGGCTAACCGCGTCGAGCTGCTCCAGCTTGTCATTTAGGTGGTCGCCAGGGAAACTGTGTAGTTTTCACGTGGTGGCCAGGCACCCGCCTGAGGCGTACAACGCGTACATTGCTCATCTGCTGCTGCCCCGACATGTCGGGGTCATGCAGCTGGTCCATGAAGCCCTGTTAAGAGCAGGGGAAGGAGGGCGACCAATGCGGGGGCGCATCCAGCAATTGGCAATCACAGTACCGCTCAGCAAATTCGCCCTCGCTCACTTCGACCTGGTGTTTCCGTCCTCTGCCGGTCCCGTGGGTCCGTCGCCTTACGTCGTGATGCCTCCACCAAACATACCGTCTACCTGTTGAACAGACCGTCTACCTGTCCGCCTGTCTGCTGCCAGCCCGCTGGCCTGCCCGCCTGGACGATGCGTCCAAAGTCATAATGCGATGCGCACTTGCCCAGACATGCCGATGCTGACGCTTCCCCACAACGACAACAGTAACAATAAACTGCAGCCCTCCTTCAAATGCGCATTCCATGCAGGTCGCCCGTTGGCTGCCATCATCCGATGGGGTCATATCACTTGAAGAATGATGCCCCCCGGCCCCCAGCTTGTATTCCAAGCCTCCACCTCCCCCCCCCAAAAGCCTCCACCTCCATCCGACCCCACACGCCTCCACCGCCCCCCGAAGCCCTGGCCCGAGCTCCCTAGACGCCGTGCCGCAGCAGCGCTGCCGCTGCCGCCCCCGGCCCCGCTGCCCCGCCCCCGACCTCACGTTTCCCGGTGCCGCGCGCCCGCTCCCCCTCGCACCCCCCCTCCTCGACGCTCTCGATGTCGTCGTCACTCCCACTCTCGCCACTGCAGCTCCCGGTCCCTTCCCCGCCATCATCATCGTCGGCACATTCCGTGACCCGAGGTTCCGCCTCTTCCTGCACCTGTCCGCCCCCGTCCAACTCCCACCCCTGTTCCCGCGCTGCCGCGTCCTCCTGCGCCGCCTGCTGCTCCCGCTGCTGCCCCCTCAGCGTCTCCTTCTCCCGCTGCACCCTCAGCGCCTGCTGCTCCTGCTGCACCCTCAGCGTCTCCTTCTCCACCTCCGCCATGGCCGCGATCAGCAGCTGCGTCCGCGCCGCCTCCGAGCGCCCCAGCAGTGCGTTCAGTGCGTACACCTCCACCCGCCGCCGCTCCTTCTGCGCCGCCTGCCGGTTGCGCTCTGCCACCTGAACCGCACGACCGTCAGCAGTCAGCAGTCAGCGCACCAACGAGCCGCAATGGGTGCTACCCTTGTTTGGTGGGGTGCGGCGTGGAGACAGCGTGGCAGCAAACGAACGAAGACGCAGTTCCTAGGATCTCGACCGCGAGAACTGGACGGGGCTGCCAAAGGGTTGGGACCGGACATGTCTCGCAGGTCGGCGCAACCACACGCCTGCCCACCTGCATGCAGACAGCGTCGTGAACCGCCCAACCCCTAGCGCTGCAACTCACGTGCTGCTGCCGCCGTGCCGCCTCCTCCGCCTCCGCGGTTCGCGCCTTCTCCTTCTGCGCCCGGTTGTACGCGTCCAGGCGCTCCTGCACGGGTGGAACGGAGGGGAGGGCAGGAAGCCCATTACTAGGTTTGGGTCTGGCGTGGGAGACACCGGTAACGAGGAAACGCGCACTGTGACAGCAGGCAAAGGCTCCGGAGATGGGCTGGCAGAGGGCAGCGGCGAAAGTCGCATTCATCACACACCACGTCCGCGTCAGTGAGCGCACATAGGCAATGGCGCAGAGACCTTCAGCCTCAGACCCCTGAACCAGCCCCCCACCCCACCTGCTGCCCCAGCCCCCCACCCCACCTGCTGCCCCAGCCCCCCGCCCCCACCTGCTGCCCCAGCCCCCCAACCCTAACTACTGCCCCAGCCCCAGCACCTGCGCTTTGCGGACTTGCTCCGAGGAGTCTCGCGCCGTCGCAGCCGGCCCCTTGCCGCCCGCCTCCCCTGCCGCACCACCCTCGCTGCCCTGGCGGTGCTGCGACTGGTTGCCGGGGTGGTGGCGGCTGCTGCTGCTGCTCCTGCCGCTGGAGGGGGCCGGCAGTGGCTGCGTGTGGAGTAGCCGCGAGGGGCTGCCCTGGCGGCTGACCCGGCGGGACGGACTGCAACCCCTAGACCCGGCCCCGCCTCCGGCCCCGCCCCCGGCGGCCCTCGCCGCGCTTCTGCTGCCTCCACCTCCACCTCCGCCACCACCGCTACCCAGGGTGGCGGACATGGTCGCGGGGGAGCCGCTGATCATGAAGAGATTGGCCGCGGCCGCGGCGGCCGCATGCGCCCGGCGGTCCGCCAGGGCGGCTGCTGCTGACGTGGCGGCCGCCTGCACGTGGGGGCTGCTGACGCCGGTGACGGTCGGCTCGAGGAGCAACGGCATGGGGGGAGGAGGCTGCAAGGTGTGCAGATGCAGGTTCTGTTGGTTCTGTTGGTTCTGTTGGTTCTGTTGGATCTGTTGGTAGTACTGGTGGTCTCGCAGGTGCGCTACGACCCGGCTGGGCGCCCCCACAGCCATCGAGGCGGATCCGGCTCCGGAACCAAAGCCCGGGCCTGCGGCTCCTGCCGCCGCCGCGCCCTGCTGCTGGGCCAACTGTTGAGACGCGGTTTGCAGCGGTGAAAGGTGATGCGAGGCTAGCCTAGCGTGAAACGCAGAGCTGGGGCTGGGGGTGCTGCTGGTGTCGGGCAGTGGCAGGTGGTGGGGCTCGATGGGGGCCAGGACGTGTGGGGGTCCGCCCGAGGGGGTCAGGGCCCTATGATGCGGGGGTGAAGAAGGGGGAGACGCATAAGGCCCGCCTGACAGGCCGGTCGAGCCGTCCGCGTAGGGGTGCAGTAGGGCCGGGTCCGCCAGCTCGCGTTGGGGCGGCAGGCCGGCGGCGGCGGCGGCGGCGTGCGGCCGCGACGGCGGCGGCGTCACGTCATGCGTGAAGAGGGCGGAGGAGAGGGGCTCCAGGGAGGGACGGCGGGGGTTGGCGGCGGCGGCCAGGCTGCTGGTGAGGAAGTTGGGGGAGTGGGGCGCTGAGGGGGCCAGTGAGGAGCAGGGGCTGATGGGGCCGGCTGAGCCGAGGGACAGCCGCAGGCCTGGCGCAGCGGGCGTGGAGGTGGCCGGACCGAACAAGAGCGGAGCGGAGATGCCCAGCAGGTTGCCGGCTCCGGAACCACCCGTGCCGCCGCCTGCCGCGCTGCTGCCTCCCTGGAGCGTCTGGACCGGCGGGTCCAGCATGCGGCCCGAGGTGCGCACTGCGAGGAGGGGCGTCATGGGCTTCAGCGACTGCGGCCGGGCGCCAAGCGCCAGCAGCGGCTGGTGCTCCGGCTCGATGCCACTGCCGGCGCTACCCAGGCGGCTGGAGCTGCCGCTGGCCTGTCGGGTGAGCAGCCCGGAACCTGCGCTGGCGGCGGCAGGTGGCGTAGTAGCCGTCTCACGGGGGCTGAGGCGACTCAGCGGAGGCCGGCCAGGGCCGGCTGGCCAGCTGAGGCCTCCCGCACCCGCGGCCGCCGCTGCGGCCGCCGGCAGCACCAGACCCTGCTCGTTCAGTCGCCGCCCAATGGCGGCGGAGCCGCCACCGCCGCCACCGCCACCACCGCTGTCAACGCGGCCGCTGCCTAGCAGGTCCAACATTGTTACCTCGCGGTTGCCGCCCCCGGGCTGTGCTGCAGCCTCGCCGGCGGCGGCGCTGACGGGTGCGGTTGACGGCGGCAGCCTGACGGGTGGCGAGCCAGCCGCGAGTGCCGCCAAGTCCGCGGCTCCAAGGCTGCGCCGACAGCTGGTGGGGTTGCTGCTGCTGCTGCTGCTGGCGGCGGCGGCGGCGCTGCTGCGAGGTGACGACAACGTGGCCGCCGCGGCCGCACGTGCTCCGGAACCACCCGGGCCGCCTGTCAGTCCCAGGCTGGCGTCCGTAGCGGAGAGCTGGGGTGTGTGCAGCCGGCGGGGCAAGCCCGTGGAGCCACGAGGCGTGTGACCTCGTGCGCGAGGGGAGGAGGAGGCGACAGGGGGGCTGCAGCCGCCGCTGCCGCCGCCGCTGCCGCCGCTGCCGCCGCCGCTGCCGCCGCTGCCGCCGCCGCTGCCGCCGCTGCTGCCGCTGCCGCCGCCGCTGCCGCTGGCCTGCTGCTTGGTGGACCGCCTCCCGCGGCGGCGCCTGCGGCCCTTTCCTCCGCCACTGCCGCCGCCATTGCTCTTGCCTGGCGAGGAACAGCCACCGCCCGAGCCCCGCACCGACTGCTCTCCCTCCAGCGCGTCGCCCTCCCCTTCCTCCTCCCCCTCGTCCTCCCCGCTCCCTCCGCGTCCTCCGCTCTCACCCTCGTCCCGGGCGTCGTCGCTGGCATTGGCCCCAGGCGCCTCTCCTGGCAGAGCTACAGGCGGCGGGGGGGCGGCGGCGGCCCCAGAACCCCCCGCCCCCGCCCCCGGAGAATCCGGCCCCTCTGAGGCCCTCAACCCGCTCCTCGAGGCGGCACCGCTGGCTGCAGCGGCGCCGCCCCCGCCCCCGCCACCACCACAACCATCGGACTCCAGCATGGACTCCTGGACCTGTTGCACACCCGCTGCTGCGCCGTGACACCCGTGTGTATATGTGCCAGAAAAACCGCGGCCAGCCGGAGCGGCGCCGCCCGCTGCTGCTGCTGCTGCTGCCTGTTTTGACGCCTCGTCCGTATGTCCCCCGGCCGCCCCCGCGCTACAGCCGCATTCACAGGGCCGAGGTGAGGGGCCCACAGGAGCACTAGCATCCGTGCCGCCACCACCACCACCGCCATCGCCAGGTTGCGATGGCAGGGAGAGAGCAACACCAACACTACCCCCGCTGCCTGCGGCTGGGGTCGTCGCCACCGCTGTCGACAGCGCGTGCCCGTCCGGCAGCAGTAGCTGTTTGCGGCTACTGCCACTGCTAAGGCCAACGGCGCTGTGATTGGCGCGGGCTCGAGTATTCCTGCTATTGCTGCTACTGCCGCCGGTGGCGGCCAGGTTGGCGCGGCTGATGCCGCCGCCTTGGACGGACAGCCAGCCGCAGCTGGTGGTGCTACTGCTGCCGCTGCACTCGCTGCTCCCTGTGCTGGACCCCCAGCTACTGCCAATCAACATACCGCTCCGGGAGGCCAAGCTGCTACTGCTGCTGTTGGTGGAGGCGCTGCGGTGCAGCTGTTGCGGCTGCTGCGGACCTAGCTGGGGGCCTGGCAGCGGCTGGCAGGAGTACGAATGGCGGGCGGCGGGGCCTGGGTGGGGCTGAGAGGGACCGAGTGCCTGCAACTGCGCAGGCAGCGCCGGCGCTGTCAGGAGGCCCCGGCGGGTGGCTCCGGTAGGCGCCAAAGCTAAGGCAGCGGCGGGGCCGCCCGAGAGCAAGTCGCGAAAGAGCTCGCCGGGTTTGCTGAGTGGCTCGGGCCCCTCCGGCCCTTCCCCGGTGGTGTCGGTGCATGCAGGTGCCCTTGCCCCTCGCGACCCAGTCCAGACCGGGGCCCAGAAGGAGGTGTTGGGTGAGGCGGTGGAGCCAAGAGCGCTTTCCGTGGCGCCCCAACGACCAACACCGGCACAGATCGTTTGCTTGCTGCCGTCGAGGGACGCCAGGAGGTGTAAGCTGCTACCGGATGTGGTAGCGCTGACGTCGTTGCAAACAACTGCTCCCGTCGGCCCCAGACCGAGTGACAGACGGGGCCCGGATGGCCCGGGGTCGCTTTCCTCCAGGAGAAGTCCAGAGCTGCTGAGTATTTCCAAGAACGTAACCCAGAGGCCGCAGTTGGGGAGGGTTCAGGGCTGGTGAGCGATGTGACAACTGGGACTCGGTCGCCTAGCCGCTGGGTTAGGCTCAAATGCATACGGTCTCAAGGCTGTGCTAGGCATCGACAAGATGCGCACAGTGTCACATTCGCCTGCGTTTACAGTTGTAAGTCCATTTCAGGCGTCTACATGCCACATTATCCCTTATATGAGCGAACGCGCGTGTTAACTATCTGCCCCTTGCCTACAAAAATAAACATTGTCAACGCATGAACTCACTTTAATACTGATGAGCCGCGGACCTTGAGCATAGCAGCCCGCGTCGTGTTCGGCAGGCACCACCAGCATCATCGGCATTAAACAATTAAGCATGCATACATAGGTTCATAATCATTACAACTTATTAGTTGGGTGCGCATTGTTGGGTCAAGGCTTCGACTGCCTTTGACCCTAAAATCGTTAAATGTGATGTTCCAATACCCTAATTGATGTATATGGATTATGGATATATACTACTCTTATTGTTGCGAACGCTCTCAAGGTTTGTGCCTAATGTCGTCCGGTATCACGTCCCCGCGTTCCGTACCCAAGCTCCGAAACGTAATACCAGAACGCCCTGTTCGTTTTCCTTCCAAATGCTAACCTGGGGCTTGCATGTTTCCAAGTCCATCGTATACCACAGGTCGGCCCAGATTCACAACCGCACCTGTTTAAGCCTTAAGTTGGTCCTTTGCCTGAGCGCCGTCCCGTTCCAGCAGCCGCAACATTAGGAGGCATCACATGATATTGATAGCTACCACGTGGCGCAACGTCTGCGGCCTGCACGTGCGGCGTCTCCAATCGCTCGCGAGCCCCAGACCCCTCGTCCAGGCTGCAGCCTTCGCAGCTCCGCTCCACCGCCGCTGCACCACCTCTCGAACGATCACCGTCAGCAGCGGTCATCGGACCATCAGTGCGGCTCCCGCTGCGCCTGAGCTGCACCGCTCGCTTACCAGCCACCGGCGCAGGCACGTAATTGGTAGTGTTCGAGGTGTTGAACGGTATCCTGGTGCTCGAACCCGATCCCATCATCTGGAACAACCTGTCTTTTAAACGCCGCTAGACACCATCTACTCCATGTCCTTTGTGTTATGCAGCCCCCCTCCCTCAGCGCCATTGAGCCTCGTACCTAGTCACCACAACGAAACGCTGATCCGCCGACCCTGGCCCCGTCGCGCCCACTGCCCGGCCCCAGGAGAAACATGATGAGCACAACCTCCGCTGCGACCAGCACCGCCGCCGAGGCGGCAGCTGCCAGCCCCGCGTCTGCGGACGCTGCCCCTGCCCCCCCCTCGGGCCTTACGGACCAGCCCGCAGGCATGGACTCAGAGGCGGCGCTGCTGGCCGCCTTCAGCGAGGTGCCCGTGCTGAGCCGGGGGGTGGTGAGGCCGGCGGCGGGAGGCGGCGTCACGATCACGGTACGACAGCGGCGGCGGCGGCGACTGCAGATCCAGATCCAGATCCTCTGTGACCATGCATCGCGTTTCTCCGCACCTCCGACCGCAACCAACTTCCATCACCTCCAACCCGCACCCCCACCCCCGGTATTCCTTGCACCCCCCACCCCCGCCGCCCCAGTCGATTCACCGGTTCTTTTATTGTAACCCCCGCCGCTCAGGCTACCCTGCAGCAGCGCAACCTGCCCGCCAACGCGCAGCGCCGGTACACCATCACCGCCGCGCTCCCTGCAGCGGGCGCCTCGGGGGCCGGAGGAGGAGCACTGGCGGCGCTGGTGGGCATGCCGCAGGTAGGGGCGGGGCGCCGCGACCCGCGGGTCGGGGTGAGCACCCAGGGGTCGGGGGAGCTGGGGCTGCCCACTTTGCAGAGCCGCGGGGGGCTGACGGGATGCAGATGGGCCGGCTGGCGGCGGAGCTGAGGCTGGGGTTGTGGGTTGTGGGTTGTGGGTGCTCTTTTGAACCCCTCTCCTCCTCGTTCATCCCAACCCGCCCATCAGCATGCCCTGCTCCTGCTGCGCCGCTGTTTGCCCGCAGGAGCTCAGCGCGGACGTGCAACTGATCAGCGTGTCGCCCTCGGGTAAGTGGTGGGGATGAGGTGGGGGGGTTGGGGGGGTTATTTAAAAACCGTAGGTGGTGGTGGTGGTGGTGGTGGTGGTGGTGGTGGTGGTGGTGGTGGGTGGTGGTGGTGGTGGTGGTGGTGGTGGTGGTGGTGGTGGTGGTGGTGGTGGTGGTGGTGGTGGTGGTGGTGGTGGTGGTGGTGGTGGTGGTGGTGGTGGTGGTGGTGGTGGTGGTGGTGGTGGTGGTGGTGGTGGTGGTGGTGGTGGTGGTGGTGGTGGTGGTGGTGGTGGTGGTGGTGGTGGTGGTGGTGGTGGTGGTGGTGGTGGTGGTGGTGGTGGTGTGGTGGTGGTGGTGGTGGTGGTGGTGGTGGTGGTGGTGGTGGTGGGTGGTGGTGGTGGTGGTGGTGGTGGTGGTGGTGGTGGTGGTGGTGGTGGTGGTGGTGGTGGTGGTGGTGGTGGTGGTGGTGGTGGTGGTGGTGGTGGTGGTGGTGATGGTGGTGGTGGTGGTGGTGGTGGTGGCTGGGCGGTGAGATGGTGGTTGGGCGGTGAGAGGTGTCCAGCGGCGTGAGGGCTGAAATCGTCTTGAAGCGTGACCCGATCCAGTCAGAGCTTCATTGGCCTGTGGGCAGTGTACGGCGCCGGCTGCTCGTCCGGTAGCGTTGTCCACCACCATTGCTGCTGCAACACCGCCCCTCCTCTTGGCCCTCCCACCCTCCCCCGTTTTGCTCTCGCCCACCCCGCAGGCAGCCAGCAGCTGGTCGTCCTCAAGGGGCCCAATGAGGCCACGGCGGTGCTGCTGCAGTTGTGGAGGGGAGCACGGATGGTCGCGGAGCTGGCGGTACCCAAGGTAAGGGGGGCGGGAGGGGTGTGGTAGGATGTAGGGCGCGGGGCGCGTGATGGGATGGGATTGGGGCTAGCAAGCTAAACCAGGTTGCAGCCAGGTGGTCATAGTTATTGCTTAGCTTGGTTAGTTGGTTAGTTGGTTAGTTGGTGACAGTCCGCACAAGTGCGATCGTCCTCGCGAGCCGTGAGGTCCAGGACACGAGACATGAGGTGCAGGTCATGCGCCGCCACCACCACCCGGCATGCACTCAGCGCCGCCCCCTCCTCGCGGCTCCCCTCGTCCTTCGCCTCGTCCCTCCCTCTTCCTCTTCGACCGCCTCCCCCTCCCTCCTCCTCCTCCCTCCTCCCCCTCCCCCTCCCCCTCCCTCCTCCTCCTCCCTCCTCCCCCTCCCCCTCCCCCTCCCTCCTCCAGACCCTCCACGGCCCGCTGGTCAACGACGGCTACTTCGCCTCGGGAGCGGCCTGGACTGCAGACGAGAGTGCCGTGGTATACACTGCAGAGGTGAGTGGGGGCTGAGGTACACTATTTAGGTACGGCAACGACAGCCCCCGGGGGGCTCCATGTTCCCGCAGCACACGTTGGTCCATACACACACACACACAGCCACACACGCCTTGACGGTCCCTCTGGAATTTGCCTCGTATGCCCCCTCCGGCCCCGCCCGTCCGGCCGCCAGACGCCCCCCCTGGAGCGCACTCCCGCCTGGTGCGGCCCTGAGTCCCTCAAGGAGGGTGCGGGGCCGCGCAGCTGGCGGGGGGTGGGCGCCACCGTGGAGGACTGGGGCGAGCTGAACACGGGCAAGCGGCCGCCGGCGCCGTACGTGTTTGATGTGGCGCGCAAGGTGGTGGTCAAGGTAAGACGGAAGGAAGCGGGAGGCGTGGTGGGGAGGGGGGGAGGAGTGCGGGGCGTGGGTCGTTAGGGGTGCAGGTACTGCCTTCGAGGTGGTTAGTTTATATGCTTCCTGGTGTGAGCTAGCCTTCGCGGGGATGTGGCGAGCCGGCAGGAGCTCACACGGGGAGGGAAACTACGCTTCCTAACGGTGAACTGCCAACCAACTCGAAATTCCCGCTCGTCCCGTACGGCACAGGTCCCCGGCCTGCCGGCCGAGCACTCCGTCGGCCAGCCAGCCTGGTGCCCGCCGCAGCCGGCCGCCTCGACGACCCACGGGTCGGAGGACCCGGCCGCCGCCCCTGCCGTCACGAGCAGCAGCACGGGCGGCGGCCCCAGCGGTCTGGTGGTGGTGGCCTGGCCGCACGCCCCGCCGCCGTCCTTCCCCCGCCTCGCCGCGGCAGCCAGCGCGCGCAAGTTGGGGGTCGTTTTCTGTTACAACCGCTGCGCGCACCTGTACCACATACCGGTGCAGCGGGGAGCTGACGGGTGGGTCGCAATGGGGACCTCGGGGGCGGGGCGGGGTTGTCGCGCATCGAGGTATCGTCACGGGGGGTGAGGACCTGGCAAGGGGGGAAAGGGTACGTGTGTGACGAGGAGCAGCGTCCGGGGTCGGAGATACTGGTACTACTGGTGCCGGCAGGGCGTCCTCTCCTCCCCACTACGGTCCGCTGCAACGCCAACGCCACCGCTACCCTGCCCCTCTCCCCCCCGACCCGTAGCGCGCTGCAGTTTGGGCCTGCCGCTGCCCGGCTGTGTCCCTCCCTGGAGAGCGGCATGAGCCCCACCTTCAACCCCGCGGGGGATGCGCTGGTGTTTGTGTCGCACGCAGAGGCGGTGGCCACCGGTGGGTCGGCGGGGGGACGAGCGGTGCGGCTTGGGGTGGTGGGTGAGAGCGGTGCGGCTTGGACGCCAGGTGACTGGTGACATGAGGAGAGATGCCGGCGGCAGATGCCGGGCTGTGTGTGGTAGCACGAAATTGCAAGGCTGGCTCTCTGCCCTGCCCTGCCCTGCACTGCACTGCACTGCACTGCACTGCAACGTCGCATTAGATTAGCACCGCCTCTGTCGACAACCGATACCGCGACTGCGGCTGACGCTGCGGCTGCGGGTGCGGTCGCAGGTACCCACGGCGCAACGGGACGACTATACCGCATGGACTGGTCGCCAGAGGTACGACTGCACGACTGTACGACTGCGCGCCCCGCGATACGGCGGGCATGCCGCGGCTTGTAGCTGGCCTAGGGCTGTCTCCCTTGGGAGGCACCTGCGGGCAACAACCCAGACGTGGGCATTCACGCCTCCGCCCCGAAACCCATCATGCGCACACCTCGCCGCATTTCGTAGTAGTGCCCACCCCCTTGCCTCTGCGTTGTCGCCCTTCCTACCATCGTCGCCTCTAGACCACCAACCCCCACACGACCACCACCTGCTGCTGCCCCCACCTCAATCGCCCAGGCGGCGGCTCCCTCGTCGCCGGAGCCGCAGCTGCTGGTAGACGTCGTGGACCGACCCGCGGGTCCGTCCGCCTTCCCCGGCCTCTACACCGCTTCCATTCCGGACGAGGGCTTCGTAGGTGGGTAGCGTACGAACGCGGGTTGGTTATGCGAGGCAACGTAAGTGGTTGGGTGGTGGGGTGGGTTGACAGTTCATCCTCCTTCAGTGGTTGGGTGGTGGGTTGACAGTTGACAGTTCGTCCTCCTTCAGAGTTGCTTCATGGTCGTTGCGGGTCATTCGCCTCCTAGGTCACTCGTCTCCTAGGTCATTCGCCTCCTACCCAACCCCCCTTTTCGAGGATTTCCACGCCAAGCCGCCCTGTTTGTGACGTTATGTGCCCGCAACCCCTTACGCAGGTCCGAACACGCTTCTGCTCAACACGCAGTGGGGCGCCGTCAGCGTCATCGCCGCCGTCAACACCGCCGCCGCCGGCGCGCTGCCGACGCCGCTGACGCCAGTGGACAGTGACGCGGCGCGGTATGGCAACTGGACGCTGTTGGGGGTGGCTGGCGGTATGGTGGTGGCCAGCCGCGCCGCCCCCGCCTGCCCCGCGGAGATCCTGGTGGCGAGACTGCCGGTACGGAGATCAGGGGGCGCCACGTAGCCTCGGAGCGCAGTACGGCAGTCGGAAATCGATGTCCAGGGCTCCAGGGAGGACAGAGGAGTGACGATAGGCGGGCTGCTGCCGTACCGCCGCAGCGCACCCCGCGCGCTGCTGCCTTCGTCGTCGTCCGTCCTCAGCGCTGTATGGGGCTTATCACCTGCCCTCCCCCCCCCTCCTCCTCCATCTTCCCCTTCCCCTCCTTCCCCCCGTTCCTGCGCTCCCCCCTGGTTGCCTGCTTCCCCCCCGGTACACAGGACGATCCGGCGGCCCTCACCACCGCCGGCTCCGGCCCCCTGTCCTGGCAGCCCCTGGAGCTAGGGGCCGCGGGAGGAGGCGGAGGCATGCGCTCGGAGCTGCCAGATGCCGTACAGGAAACCCTGGACAAGCTCGACTTCCAGGTCTGGCTGTGCGCACTGCGTACGGAGAAATGATCCTGATGCTGCTGCTGCTGATGGTGGTGGTGAAGTTGTGCCGCACTCCTCCAAAACCCCATCCCCATACCTGCTGGGCCCCCATCGAGCGTCTGCTGCCTCCCCCTGCCCCTCTCCCCCCCCCCAAATGCGCCCACTATCCTGTCTTTTTCGCGTCAACGGTTTTCACGCCATGCCCCTCCCCCCCTCCCTGCAGGTCATGCGTGTGAACCCTCGGCTGGGCGACTGCTCCTCGCCGTTCGACAGCCTGGTGTGGCTGCCCAAGGACCGGCAAGGTGGAACCAGCGGTCAGAAGTGCTAGGGGCATAGGGGCTTCGGAGCCTTGGACCCTAGTCCACTGCATCTGTGCACTATACGGTAGTAGTCGGTTATCCTCACAGGGGGTTGTAAGTTACCGGCCCCGCCTGGCTTGATCCACACCCACACCCGTGCCCGCAGGCCCCCTCCCCGCCATGCTCGCCCCTCACGGCGGCCCGCACACCGCCGTGCTCATGGGCTGGTACCCGGCCTACGCCTTCATGGTGGCGCTGGGTTACGTCGTCATCAGCCCCAACTACCGAGGGAGCACGGGGTACGGCCAGAGGGCGCTAGCCAGCCTGCCCGGGGAGGCGGGGCGGCAGGACGTGGACGACTGCATGGCGGCGGTGGAGGCGGCGGTGGCGGCAGGTAGGGGGACTGGGGGTTTTAGGGTGGGCGATGGGGCCGCGGGCGAAGGCGGGGCGGCGGTGTGGGGAGTTGGGGTGCGGCAAGGGGGGGGGGCGCAGAGAGGTGGCAGCGCCAGCACCCTCCCCTCCCCTACCTTGCCCCTCACCCCCCTGGATTACATTTTTTACCCTCTTCTGTTGGCCGTGGATTCGCGGATTTGTTTTATACCCCGTCCTCCCCTTCCTTACCTTGCCCCTCACCCCCCTCCTCCCCTCGCCGTTCCCTCCAACCCAGGCCTCGTGGACCCGTCCCGTGTATCCGTGGTGGGCGGCAGCCACGGCGGCTTCCTGACCGCCCACCTGCTGGGGCAGCACCCGGGGGCGTTCCGCTCCGGCGTCCTGCGCAACCCGGTCACCAACATCTCCGCCATGGTGGCAGCCACCGACATCCCCGACTGGTGCTACGTGGAGGTGTTTGGCAGTGAGGTGGGGCGAGGGGCTGAGTCCGCCAGCCATTCCTGTTTTGTTGCCGGCATCTCCCAGCCTGTTTAGGCAACCCCCACGGGACTGCTTTACGCCTCCGGCGCCGTCGCCAGCCCGCCCCAAGCAACCCTCTGCCCTTCACCAGTTCACCTCCCTGCCTTTTCTCCACTGTGGATTCACCGGTTTTCTCCCCTCCCTCCCCCCTTCCCAGTTCTCCAGCATGCACCTCAAAACGTCTGTCCTAAACGGATTTTCCTGGCATCCACGGGTCTTCCTCGAAGCCCCCCCTTCCCTCCTAACCTCCCTCCCGCTTCGCCCCCCCTGCCAGGAGGGACGTCGCCGCTGCTCCCCCGTGCCCACCCCCGCCGACCTGGCCGCCATGTACGACGCCTCCCCGGTGGTCCACGTGGACCACGTCACTGCGCCCACGTTCCTCATGCTGGGGGCAAAGGACAGGCGGGTGCCGCCACCAGACGGGCTGCAGTACCTGACGGCGCTCAAGGGGCGCGACGTGGCGGCTGCGGGACCGCCGCCGATCACACGGCTCATCGTCTTCCCCGAGGCAAGACGCATACCGCGGCCTGGCACGCGCGCTGAGGCCTGTGTGGCCTGTGGATTTTGGGGGGCGAGGGGGTGCTGCAGTTACCTGCCCTCACCTCAGCCCCTTTCCCCTCAAGCCCGCAAGTCTCACCCCTCTACCCCCCCCCCCGCAGGATGCCCACGGTCTGGACAAGCCGCAGACCGAGTTCGAGCAGTGGGTCAACGTGGCGTGGTGGCTCAAGACCTACTCGGGGCCGGCCGAGGCCCCGGCCGCAGCTACTGCGGAGGAGGCTGCTAGCTAGCGCGCTGGCGCTGGGTTCCGCCAGCTGACCGGAAATTGGCGTCGTCGATCAATTTGTAGTTTTTTGCAGCGAGGGAGTTCCCGCGTGCTGTATGTTATGCTGATAGGAAGGACATGCCAGGACATGCGCGGTCCAGCGTTCGTACATGGGAGCGTTCGTACATTGTTCCGGAGCGGCGGCGGTGCGTAATAATCTACTGCCGAGCCGCCACCGTGATGTGTTTGCAGGGTCCGCTGCGGCGGCTGCGGGCTCCGCGAGGCTGCTCCTGCGAACGCACATGCGCGCTTGCCTGGGTGGATGGGTGGGTGGGTGGGCGGCCAGCAGAAGAGCACCTTGCCGTGCGTCAAAGCGCTGCGATCGTGACCAGGATTGTTGCTATTAGTAACTTTAGTATAAGAAAGCGGTGGGGGGGAGTAGAGGGGGCGGTTGACACGACGCGCCTGGCGGGCGTACGCGGGTTGCAGTGCTGAGGCGAAGGACGTGCCATACCGAACGCAATGCATCCCAAGCGTAAGCTCAACACGTCAACAGCCGATGAATTCTTATCCCTCGCGCACTGGAGGGCACCAGGCGCGCAAGGAAAATGCGGTAGGAGTGGCGAGGCAGCCACAACGCTGTCGGCTTCTCTCAACACCCAAACATCCCCGCCGTGCCCTCGGATTCGGTTCTTCATTTCGGTTCTCCCTTTCGGTCCCTCATTTCGGTTCTTCCTTCTCCCGTGTCTTAGACGCAATTCTTCGCTATCTCGCGTCCCCCAGCACGAGGCCAAAGGCAGGACGAGGGCAATCGCCCGTACGCACCGTATACAAACTTATCCGTGGCCAACTGGGGTTGGGTTTCCGGAGGGCAACCTAGCAGCTGGTCCGATGGACGGCACGGCACACGCACCCGATGGCCACGCAGGACACGCGGGCATTGCACATCCCGCACCAACACGTCACCTCCGCATCCACCCTGCTCCCTTCCGACCTCAACCGCCACACCAGATCTGCTCACCCAACATAAACCCCAACATATACACGACTATAAAAAATGGATTAAATTGTACCGGTCTTCAGCAACTTCGCTCGCCGCTCAATGGAAGCGGCACATGCAGATCCCCCCCGCAGCTAACAGTACCCAGGGTGCATTGGACAAGAGCCCCTGGACACCTGCTACGTGTATTGCCGTACACGTACAAGTGATGCATGCATGACCCACGGTTCCGAGCCCCCGCGCGCACAGCCGTGCCCGCCTCCGCGCCTCGCCAGCAGCACTGGTTTCGGCGCCCCATACCGTATAAATTAATAGTTCGTAGTTCGTCCGGAATGGCATCGCAGCCAGCAGATGCCCACTGCGAATGCTAAAACATCCATTCCGTCAGCTCCCGTCCGTTATCCAAGCACCACCTCCGTCAATAATAACACTGTCAACGCTGCTCGCCGTCCCTACTCCCACCGCCGCTGCTCGCCGCCACGACTCCTTCACCCTCTGTGACAGCCGCGGCTGGGTCAACCTCCCCGTTGCTTCTGCTGGCCGCCGTCTCCTTGGCAGCTGGCGCCTCCACCCGTGCAGCTAGCCATCGCAGCAGCAACGACGGGTGGTCGGTGCAGATGGCGTTGGCTCCAGCAGCCATGCACTCGGCGAAGGCAGCCTCATCGTTGATGCCACCGAACAGTATCACGGACACACCCCTGGAGCGCGGCGAGGGAGGTACTCTCATGGATCGGGCTGGAGGCAGTTCGGCTGTTGGCAACGAAACTCCGCTTCAGTACCACACCGTACCAACGGTTCCTACTTCGGGTGACGTCATTTAATACCTTGATTTGTGTCCGGCAATAAACATACCTGGCGTTAAGGTCTCGGAAAAAGCCTGGCAGCAACAGGCTCTGCCGCCACCAGGAAAAAGTACCCAGACGCCACGGCATGATAATAGCACTCTCGTAGACATGCATATCATGGAGTCGACCAGCACGGTAAGCGGCGAGAAGTAGGAGCGCTCGGGGGGCGGACGCAAACAGTGGCACGTTTGCGTTGGCACCATATAGGCCACTGTTGGTCGAATGCAAAAAGCTGCCCCAAAGCACTGAACGCTCGCGCCCGTGACGAGTGACGAGATCACTGACCACACGAACAAGCTTTTGTGACGGGGCCTTCAAGTCAATTTGAATGGGCAAGTCCGGATGGGCGTTGAAGACCTCCTCCAGAAGAGGGATACGCACAGCATCTGAGTCCAACTTTTCGCTTGTCGACAACCTGTTGCTGCTCTGGATTGCAGTGCCAGGCGACAAGCTTGGTAGCTCCGTGTAGTTGAAGTCCGCGATGCGCTTACCCTTGAACGCCGGCCCACACATGCGGCCTAGATCACGATCATGGAAAACGGCCGCTAGTCCATCGCGAGTCAGCTGGACGTCCAGCTCCAGAAGGTGCGCTCCGACCGCGACCGAATTTCGGAAAGCAGGCAACGTGTTTTCGACAAAGCGCTGCCCAGCCGCGTCACACTCAAGGTTGCCGCCACGATGGCTGTATACAAGCATTGGGAAGCCCACTGGAGGTGTCTGCCTCGGCAACTGCGCATTTCCCGAAGCTGGATAGGGGCACCGCGTCGGCGCGGACCAGGCGAGGTAGCGATAAGCTAAGATGGTAAGCACTGAAGACATTTCTACTACCTGTGAAGGCCTACAATCTATGAAGGCTGCATATGCTTAAAGCTACTGCTTCGGAATACATATTTTTACACCACAGTGACCCATGGGCCTGCCGTACCCACCCTTCGGTACACAAACGCGCCGGCTGCAACAACCTACAAAACGTTCAGCAATACCACTGTCATCGGTACTTACTCTACCAGTCGTTAATTCAGACTTCTAGAGCTACCTGTAACCTGGCCCTTCACTACGATTTGCAGCACATAGAGCCCAACAGCAGGCAACGCACGGTTTTCTGGGCGTACGATAGCACGCCTGTCCCACCCGCCGAACCAGTAGGCTCAGATTCTTGGCATACTGAAAGCCGAACCTTGCCATCCTTGCCCAGGACCCAGGACCCGGGTCCAAGCCCCAGCCCGCTCATCCCCCCTCCCACCCACGGAAGCCCTCGACGACTCTCTGTCCACCCGTGTCGCTGCCTCTCATCACTACAATTCCACCACCACTGCCCACACCACGACTCGGGTCCCTCATCTCAACAATCACATCCGCCACGACTGCCTACACCATTGGCTACTTTTCCTCGGCGTCACACTCGTAGCACCCCCCCGGCTCCAGAGCCGCAACCGCCTCCTCCACACTCCCCCCGGACAGACTGGCATCGCGAAACCACTCCCGGCTCTCACCAGCCGCGGCACCAATGCCGTCATGAGGTGGATCCAGCTCCTCCTCCCCCTGCTGCTGCTCCTGCTGCTGCTGCTGCTGCTCTCCCTGCTGCTGCTGCCTGTTGTCTCGTGCCTCGGAACCCATCACATCGTCCCCAAAGGCGCTCACACCGCCTCGAAGACCGTCGCCGCCTCCGTCCATCAGCGACTCCATCGCGTTGAGGTCTCCCGGGCGCAAGGCCGCTAGCGGCCGTCCCATCCCCGATCCTCCTTCCCCCCTTCCCCCTCCCCCGCTGCCGCTGCCGCCGCTTCGGATGTACGCCACCAGCCTTGAGGGCGCGTCCGTCGCTATTGCGTTGGCGCCAGTGCGCCTGACGCAGCAGCAGCAGCAGCAGCAGCACAAGCAGTAGCGGTGGAACAGGCAGTAACTGGGGGCCCACCGGAGCTATCCAGTATCAATGATATCTATTTGGCGTCGGCAGCAACCTAAGATACACACAGACGCATCGTCCCCACCGATGCACACCAACCCACAGCCACCCACTCACCTGCACACCTCAAAGCGGCGCTCGTCGTTGAGGCAGCCGAACAGCACCACCGCCACCCCCCGCCGGTTGAGAGCCGCCACCCAGCCGGGGTCCGTGAAGTAATACGTCAGCCGCACCTCACGCCCACCGAACCCTCTGCCGCGGCCGGCTGCGCCGGCGGCGCCATGAGCTTCAGCGCCACCAGCGCCACCGCTGCCGCCTTCCACATCGGTGACCGGAGGACCAGGGTCCCCGCTCCGGCCAGGATCCCGGCTGGGGCCCGCCCTGGTGTGAGCCGCAGGGGTCTCCGGGGTACAGCTGCGGCGGGTCGTGGTGCCGCAGTTGAGTGAGGCCAGGTGCACACGCCAGGGCACGACGACCGCGGCCTCGTAGATGTGCAGGAAGCGCAGCAGACCCAGCTTGTATGCGGCCTGTAGGAGGGCACAGGGGCGGCGGCAAGGGTGGTTGTGGAGGGGTAAAGGAGGATCCGCGAATCCGCTGCCGACAAGCCAAGGGCGATGGTGGTGGCGGTGCTGGAGGGGATGTGGTATCGGGCGAATGCGGTGGGGTAATTGAAGGCGGCACTGAAAAGTAGAACCGACTAGGAGAAGCTGCGAATGGGGCGGGGAGGAACGCTGCAGCAAGAGGTGCGGTGGATGGCTTTATTGTTAGGGTCCGCTCCTACGCTGCTACAACCTCCTGGTAATCTGCCTGCCCCCAAACGAGGTACACCCGCAGCCCCACCGTCGTCGCGTCCGTGTGTGTGGCCGGCCACCCTAGTCCAGTAGCATGCGCGCGCGTCCAGGTGTCCGAAGGCTATGCGCCCACTACAATTCCCACGTCGAGTTACCGGTTCTTTTATGTACCCCCCCCCCCGCACACACACGCACACACGACGCACCCGACTCACCAGCATCACCAGCGCCCGCTGCATGGACGCGAACAGCGGTACCTCCGGAGCGGCGGCCAGGCAGCGTGTGGCTGTGCGCTGATGGAAGGAGCCCCACAGCAGCCGGGAGGGGCGGCCGGGGTGGCGGGCAGCCAGCTGCGCCACTGCTGCCACCAGGTTGGGGTCGTCCACCTTGACGTCCACCTGCCGGCGGCCAGGGGGGTGCTTCATGTTGGGGCACAGGCAAGGTTCAACCGGGCAGATGGGCCATGAGTAGCAGTGCTGGCGTCGTGGCGGGCGAGGGGCGTGTTGACGGTGGCGATCGTGCGAAGCGCTGAGCCGTCCAGGGTTTCATGGGGCGTAACCTAGTTCCAGGTTACGTATAACCTAGTTCCAGGTTACGTAACCTAGTTCCATGCGGGCCTAACCTATCAGCTAAGGCCCTTGGGCGGCTCGGCGCAGTAACCGTCAGGCACCACCCCTACCTCCGTTTCCTACGTCGTGTAAAGTGGCCTTCTCGCCATCCCCGTACCTTCCGACAGCCGCCCTCACCTCACGCACCTGTACAGGGGTTTCCGGGAAGAGCTCAAACACCTCCTCCAGAAGCGGAATGCGGTCGTACTCGTCCGCGCCTTCTCCCAACGGCCGCGCCGTCGCCTCCATTGAGGGAGGAGGGGAAGTAGGCTGCTCTCGAAGGCAACAGGAAGGGCATTGAGCCGGGGGAGAGCACAACGTAGGACGGGGCTGGGGCCAACGCCGCCATTCCTCCTGCTCTGCGGCCTCCAACCCCGACTCCATGGCACCCTCCTGCTGCGCACCTGGCTCCCCTCCCCACAGCCCCGCCTGCGCCAGCTCAGCATCACCACCAGGCAATCCCACTGGCACGCACCGGCAGCAGTCATCCCTCGCCCCACAGCAGGGCCCCTGGGGGGGCTGCGTGGGCCAGCCATCAGCGCCCCCGGCTGTCACGGCGCAGTCGCCGGGACTGTCCGCCTCATCGAACCCGCCCCTAGGGACGCCAGCGCCGACACGGCCCCCGACCGTGCCGCCGCCCGCACTGCTTCCGCGCGTATGCCCTCCGCTGCTGGTGTCCCGGCTCCGGCTGCTACCGCCGCCGCTACTGCCAGGCCGCCCCGACACGCAGCTACTGCTGCCGCTGCCGCTCACATCGTCGGCGCTGCCTTCGCCGGCGGCCGAGCTGCTGTCGCAGTGCGGGTTGCCGCCGGGTGATGACGGCGCCGTCAGGGAGCTTGCCGTACTGTCCTGTCGTACAATGACGACCTCCCGCAACTCCGTGGCTTGCGGCCGCTCTCTGCAGCAGCAATCGTCGCAGCAGCAGTAGCAGCTCACCGCCTCTTTGCTGCAGCCTCGGGCGCATGTGCCGCTGTTGCTGGCTGGTGGAATGCAGGCGGGGCTGGGCGCTGGGCCGCACCCTTGGCCGCTGATGGTGGCGTTGCAGCTGCCGCTGCTGCTGTATCCATCGCTGCTGTTACTCGTCCTGCTCTTGGCGCCCGGCCACAGTCGCCATCCTCCGGACGTCCCCTCCCTCCCTCCACTGATGCCGGTGCAGACAGGCTGCATCAGCGTGTCTTCGCAGGCACCCTCGGCAGGGGCCCTCTGCAGCAGCAACAGCGACAGCAGCAACAGCAGCAGCAACAGCAGCAGCGGTACGTTATATCTTAGACTTCGGGCACGCGGGTCCAGGGAGGGCACGAGCGCGGGTTAGGTTTCAGGACCATCCCCTCACCACCCACCGGTACACCCACGGCAGCCTTTCCACGGCTACTCCATCGTATCACTGGGGCCGCCCCGTAATCCCCCCTGCGAATCCATATCAACCACTGCGACCACCACCACCACCCATGCCGACTATCTTGTCAAGAGCCTCCGCACCCTCTCAACGCGGCCTCCGCCTCCCTTGCAGTACATGCTGCCGGCGGTCTGCGGCATGAGGCGGGGCAGCTGGCGGAGGTCCAGGTCGCGCAGGCGGTGGGACCCCGCGGCCCTCCCGCACATGCGGCGCAGGGAGGCGTCATGGAAGACCACCACGTGGTTGTCTCGGGTCAGCTGCGGGCGAGTAGGGGGATTACAGTAATAGAACCAGTAACGCGACTGGGGAAATGTAGCGTGTGCATAGGGGGAGGGGGAGAAGCCGGTGAGCCAGCAGGAGCGAAACGGTAGTGGGAGGGAAGGGGGCGTCGCGGGAGGGGGGGAAGGTACGGGGGGACGTGTGGACAGACGAGGGGGCAAGGGGAAGGGGGAGGGTTATTAGTGAGTACGGCACGTCGTGTCACGTGTGCTCCCGCCATTGCGGATGTACGGTGTGCCAGCTTGCGGTTCCGGAGCCGCCTGCCAGTCCCCTCTTCCCACTGCCCAATGCGCGGTCCTGA
The DNA here is from genome assembly GCA_003116995.1 of Yamagishiella unicocca. Taxonomy (NCBI): domain Eukaryota; kingdom Viridiplantae; phylum Chlorophyta; class Chlorophyceae; order Chlamydomonadales; family Volvocaceae; genus Yamagishiella; species Yamagishiella unicocca. Next base: position 1,058,131 of record BDSL01000021.1, on the reverse strand, counting down.
CCGGGTTCTACCCCTCCCCCTCCGCCCCCATAGCCGACCTGCACGTCTAGCTCCAGAAGGTCGGCTCCCACAGCCACGCTGTGCCGGAAGGCCTGTGGGCGCATCCAGTGCCGGCAACGAGGGCCGGGGGAAACGGGTCAAGGTTAGGAGCTGGCCGGACTGCAGGTAGGCCGCCCGCGTCCCATCTCCCCTGCTGGCCTCACCGTGAGTGTGTTCTCAATGAGCGGGAGCTGATGCCTGCAGGCGTAGCAGCCGCAAGCCACTTTCACCGGATCCAGCTGTGGCGCGAAGCCAGATGGCTTGCTCCCGACGCCGCCGCCGCCGCCACCACTCGCACAAATCTTCACGATTCCACCATCGCCACCACCACCACCACCACCACCACCACCGTCACCATCCTTGCTGGCCTTGAGGTGCGCTCTTCGATCTCTGACCTCTGCTTCGGTTTGAGCTCCGAAGCCAACCTGCACCGCTCCTGTTTCGGGTATGACGACGGGCGACTTCAACGGCTGCCGGCGGAGGTGGTTCACCGCCGCACGGGCGCCGCTGTGGGGGCGGTCCAAGCTGCCGCCCCTGTGGCTATACACGGCGATGGGAAAGCGGATGCGCGGGGTGGGCTGCGGCGTAGTGCCTAGCCGCGGCAGTGACGTCACGCTTTGAGCCGCTGAGGACAACCACCACCGCCACCCCCACCCCCACCACTGCGGCGAGGACCGTTGTTGCCGTGATGAGACCCTCGCACGCAGGTCGGCCTCCGGCTCCGATGGCTTCGGCACACGGCTGCCATCACCGCCGCCGCCACCGTCGGCACCGCTGCAGCTGCTGCCCTGCATTTGGTCTGCATCCCGCTTTATCCTTTCAGTTCCTTGTTCCGCTGCTGACGCCGCTGCTGCTGCTGCTGCTGCTGCTGCTGCTGCTGCTGCTGCTGCTGCTGCTCCTTTCTCCTCCGGCGCCTCACAGGGCGAGGTGGGGTAGGAGGAGGAGGAGGAGGAGGAGGAGGCTGCCTCAGGGTCCAGGGGCCGCCGGCGAAACGCCGTCCCGATGGGGTCGGGCCCCACCAGCAGCGGGTGCAGCAGTACCATGTACACCAGCATGCCCGAGTAGAAGGCAACGGACCAGGCCTCCTAGGGGGGTGTCAGGCCGTTGGTTCCGACGTTGGACTCACACGGTGCAAGGACCGGGTTGGTTGGGTGAGTGCTGTGGCGGTTGTGCATGAGCGGGAGCGGGTGGTGTGGTTGTGTCGCTGGGTCAGGTGGGGTTAACCTTCGCGTGCGTCAAAGCACAGAGTCTGCAGCCATGCCTTATGCCGTTAAGTCCAAGTTGCCATCCCCACGTTCCGCAACCCAAGTTGCCATGCGGCGGCCCTTACACGGGGCCGATACTTACAGCGAAAGGCCGCACCAGCGGCGAGCCGAGCCATGGAGACAGGTTCGACAGCTCGACTACCATTGAGAGGAGGAGCGGATCCGGGGCAGCTGGCGCGGTGACACCGCTGGTGGCGTGAGGGTGGTGATGACGGCAGCCGGTGTAGCCAGTAGATTGCCGGCGGGCGCCCGGAATGCCGTACAGGGGGAGCGATGTCGCTGCGCAGGAGACATGGCATGATTTCCAGCCGGCGACATGCGATACATGCGTACCATTACAGGAGCTTGAGCATGAATAGGATGAGGTTACACGTCGGCCAGCTTGCTAGTGTCCTAGTCCTAAGGTTCCGCGAATGTAGGCAAGCGAATGTGATCAGTGAATCAACGGACGATCAACGGTTCAACGGAAACCGGACGACAGGACGGCCGGACCCTAAACGCCAAAAATGTCCCAATATCGATTTCATGCGGTCCCAAGGCGTTTGTAAGTCTAGTTAGTGCGCTACAGATGCTGCAAGATCTATCTGGCTCACTGTCTTATCGACCCGCCGGGTCAGTGCAGCTGCACCCGGCCAATGCAGCGCACTCTTCAGGGGTCCTGGCGAAATGGCGGGGCCAACGAGACGAACACTTTTAGAAAGGAAAAAGAGTGTGATTTCTGCAATTCGTCCGCGCCGCTGCAACGCGCCGTTCTCACAGCCGCTGCTGTTACCAGATGACACGTGCGCGAATCCGCTTGGGGCCAACGCGACTTAGGCCCGTTAGGCCCTTAACCTCAGCTTACCACGTGCATAAGGCTGCCAGACAGTGAGAGCATGTGCGTCAGCCGCCGGGAGCAGGTGGTTCGTGAGAGACGAACGGCAACGGCAAGACTAGCCAACTGGCAAGCAACACAGGTCGGAGAAGGATCAGGCCTTCAACGTCTGCTTAGTACGTTGAAAGAAGGTCGACTGGAGCATTGGATGCCAACGACAACGACAGCGGCTAGAGCCTGGAGGACAGCCGTCATTCAATCGTTTTGAGCTCAACGACATTCCGGCCGGCTCACCAGCTGTCACCTGGCGTTACGACGTTTTCAACCGCTGATCGCCATTCTGGTGAACCTCTTTACCTACACCGTGCAATCTTACGATGCGGTAATGACCCAACAGCTGTGAACCAACCGGGACCGATTTGCTCGTAGCCGGAAACAAGACAATCCATTAATTTGCTCGTAGCCGGAAACACGACAATCCATTAATGAAGAGGTCCGGCGCATAGACAGCTTTACATTTGGGCTCGTGATGTGCCGCTCAGCTGCTGACGTCACCGTGCCGTTTTGCCGGTTACGTTTTCCTCGTGCCAGCCCCTGCTGACATCCCGCGCCCATCAACTATATATTCGCCCGGTCATAGCCATCTGCCGTCAGAACACAGCTTCCGCTGTCGTCAGTCGTATGGTCAATTCAGTTCCTAGCATGAACATGCGCCCAGTCACTGCCCCCTGCTGCAGGCTTGGCAACCCGCCCACCGGACGGCTCGTCAGGCCATAACCCTCCGCAGCAGCACCCGCTGTCGAGCCACCATCCTGCTAGTAAATGTCCTCTGGCCGCCCCAGGCACCACCGGTACCGGGTTCCAGACCCCACGCGCCCTGCTGCTATTCCTAATGTGCAAAGCGCCCCAGGCCGTCAAGCGCGGCCGGATCCCAGTGCAGCGCGGCGTCTGATGGTACCCGCTCCCCATCGGCTCAACACGTACGGTGGAGCACCGCGGGGCTACCTAGAGCCTCCCGGCACGTCTGTAAGTGTCACCTACCCCCCACACCGCGCTCTCTTACACAACAGGCTGCTCGAGAATGCGGGTTGGCGCGATCAAAACAGCCCAAACACAACCGCAGACGCAGTATGTGGCAGCAACTAGCTGAATCAACCCCACGCCCCTGCCGGACGCTCTGATACGCACCAATCAAGCGGGTGACGCAGCGGCGTATGGACGCACCAACGCACCGCGTCGCGCTACAGACAGCAAAGAACAACAGGCATGATTTAACCGCTCGTCTCTACGTGTCTGCGCCCACAGCCTCGAGCAACGCGCCAGAGCTAGCCACATGGGCTGACACGTCTAACACCGCCTGCCCCCCAATCGCCGAGGGACCAGGCGCGAATCCGCAAAAGCTGCTGGCTGACACTCGGGGCCGATCCCCCACCGCCCATGCCACTCCGCTTAATCGTCCGCATCCGCCGCCACCGTCGACGTGATAGGCGGCACGATGGGCACCGCCACGTCCACCGGTCCGCCGCCGCCGCCCTCGCCGCCCATGTCCACACCGTCCAGGTCGTCCTCCTCCGCGGGGGCAGACACGGCGGCGAAGGCGTCCGAGGGGACGCTGTACACGCGCAGCAGCTCTTTGTTGGGGTCCTGTGAGGCGGAGGCGGAACGGAGAGAGCGTGCATTCGTGAGGGTGGGGTCCGGTGAGGAGGGTGGGGGGAGAGGTGCGCGCGCGGGTAGGCTAGCAGCGGAGCCAGCTGCAGGGGCGAAATGCATTAACTCAGTTCTTGGTGCATAGATTATTGGATGAGCTGTTGGGGCGATGGCAGTCCTTGATGAGCATGGGTGGAACCCCCCCACACCAGCCGCGCCACAGTATTGATACCCGCGATACAGCTGCTTCGCGGCACTGGGTGCTGTAGGCTGACCTCCTGACTGACTGACAGGATTGCCCCATGATGAGATGAAGTTCAGCCCGTCTCGCAACCTCATCCGTCCGCCCACACCCACCTTGACCAGCAGGTAAGCGCCCTCGTCCAGTGCTAGCAGCATGTCGCACAGCGCGCGAACAATGCCCCAACAGTTGTCCATGTCGAGGCTGATGGACCGGGCAGCGTCGCGCGGTTTGAGTGCCTGTGAGGGAAGAAGGCAAAGTGCGAGGGCCACTTTAGCCTCCGCCGCCAGATATGAAGCGGTGTATGTGGGTGAAAGGGCAGCAGTGCGGTCAACGACGCCAGCCAGCCGTCGCCAGGCAAGAGCTGAGCCGAGCTTGGAGTGCGGTCGTGCGATGCCGGCACAGGGGAAGGGAGATCCGTGGGATTGGGGATATCTCGCGAGCAGCATGCGCGCCTGTGGGCTCAGGTCTTCCTATGTGAGTCCTCAGCACGGCCCGCATCTTTGGCGGGACCGCGTTTTCTAGGAGATGATGTCGTTAAGGAGTATCGTCACTGCCCACAGCCGTGCGAGAATAACAAGCGACCACACTTCCGATTGCTCCCGTACATCTTAAAATGCTTGTCAAATGGGGCGATGCCATGCAAAATGAAAAAAGCTGTGCCGTATCGTGCTGGGGGCGACGTGGGGGCTCAGGTCTTCCTATGTGAGTCCTCAGCACGGCCCGCATCTTTGGCGGGACCGCGTTTTCTAGGAGATGATGTCGTTAAGGAGTATCGTCACTGCCCTCACTAGCCAATGCGGTGACAGCAATGCACAGCAGACAAATGATCGACGCTCCGCGTCGCAGCAGACGACCGTCTGGTGTGCCTGCTGCCGCCGTGCTCGTGCTCCTCCCGTCGGCATCGCGATCACGCCCTGCTCCTCCTTGTCGTCGCAACCCCCTCTCCGGCCTCGGCCCCCTCCCCGCAACCCCCTCTCCCCAGCCTCGGCCCCCCCCTGGCCTTGGCCCCCTTCCCAGCACGTCCTCTCTTGCCACTGCCGCTTTCAAACGCCCCTGTGCGGCTCCCACCACCTTCACTCCCGGCCCCTTCTTCCCCCGCGCTAATACTTCTCTACTTTGTTTTTCCAGTTCCCCGGTTTCCTAGTCCACCCTTCCGCCCCGCTCCAACTCACGTGCATAGCCAGCACCACGTGGTTCGAAACGTCGCGTGTCGTCGCTCGCGACACGAAACCCAGCTTGATCTGGTCTGCTGAGCTCAGGAGGGCCGACGCTGTCCACTTGGCCACCTGCGAGACGGATTTGGGTGGAGGCGTGAGGAGGGGCGAGGGGAAGTTTTGGGGCACACCCGCCGGCGCCGGCGCAGGCCCGGCAAATGAAGAGGCGCGGGTTGGCAATGCGCTGCAGGAATGTTTTTCGGTCTGTGCGTGCCCCCCTGCCAGCCCACGAACCTTGAACTTGTTGTTCTTGGTTTCGGAGAGCAGTACCGCGCCCTTCTGGTTCTCCAGGCGCTTGCGGTAATCCTGCACGGGTATGGCATCGAGAGTACAGAGGGGTGAGGAACGGGATACGCTGGCTCCGAAAGGTCCAGACAAGGACTGCATCCTACCAAGAACCACACACACGACCTCCTCCATCCGTCAAGCTACGCTCCTCCCTTTCCAACCGCCAAAGTAAAACCGTGGTCAGCCCTTATGCCCCCCGCCCGAGACCCGTCCCCACCTGGCTCTTCAAGTCGTACTCGTTGAGCGACTTAATGAGGACCGTCTGGGGGGTCGCGCCCTCAGCCGTGCGTAGAGCGGCATCCAACTCGCAGCGGACCACGATTTCCGGCGCGTCAGCACCGCCCGCCAACCGCCATTTTCGGTACCTGGAGGGCGCAGGCAACGCGATCAATGATAAGTTCGCAAGAACGCTTTACCAGTGAGCTATTACGCACCAACGCGACACCGACAAGAAATGAGAAACACCGTTTGGATATCCTCCTGTGTAAAACCTCCATTCAATGAATAGTTGAATTTTACTGTCCGGATGTTGTTGCAAAAGGAGGCAGCTCTCGCATACACTGCCTCCGCAGGGCAATCCTCTCCAAACTTCGTCCCCAACATTATGATCACTTCCCTTCATTGAAACCCAGCACCCCTTGCAAACGCTGCACAACTCGTTAGGGCGGAGCTGCTGCTGTCACTGCGTTCCCTCCATTACTCCTAAGACCGCAGAACGCTGTCCCAGTGTCAGCTACTCTCAAAGCCACCCTCGTGGATCTCATGCACCCCGCACTTTCCTCTACTCCTCTGCCGTGTAAAAGGTTTCCTCGCAGTCCCCACTCACTTGTACGCGCAGCTGGCCAGCATAGACGCATCACCGGGTGAGGCAAAGGGGTTGGGCTGCCCGAAGTCTAGCTTGCTGCCGTCCTTGATGAGAACCTGGAGGCGATGGATTGGAAGGGTCAGTAATGGACAATGTCAGGCAAACAGACATGGATGACGCAAACATGTAGGCAGAAAACCATAGGATCGGCTAGGCTAGTGTGCGGTAGATTTTTCGTGGTTGATGGATCGCATCCGTTGATATGGGAAGTGACGGGTGCACGAGCAGATATACGCAGCGGAGCGCGGCCCTGGGGCGGTGAATGGGCTCAGGTCTTCCTATATGAGTCCTCAGCACGGCCCGCATCTTTGGCGGGACCGCGTTTTCTAGGAGATGATGTCGTTAAGGAGTATCGTCACTGCCCACAGCCGAGTACATGTGAGCAGCACTTCCGGTAGCTGCCGTACAAATCCAACTGCTTGCGTATTTGTGACCCTAAAGGACTTTTCATGCGGAGGGACACGGAATCCCTGCAGGATCGTGCTGGGGGCGACGTGGGGGCTCAGGTCTTCCTATGTGAGTCCTCAGCACGGCCCGCATCTTTGGCGGGACCGCGTTTTCTAGGAGATGATGTCGTTAAGGAGTATCGTCACTGCCCACAGTCGAGGCAAGCGAGTAGCACTACCGGTAGCTGCCGTACAAACCCAACTGCTTGCGTACCGAATTTTCATGCAAAAAATGCGGAATATCGTGCTGGGTGACGTGGGGGCTCAGGTCTTCCTATGTGAGTCCTCAGCACGGCCCGCATCTTTGGCGGGACCGCGTTTTCTAGGAGATGATGTCGTTAAGGAGTATCGTCACTGCCCAACATCGACTGATGCCTTCCGCCAATCTGCTTCACGGTCTGCTGGCTGCCCTGACCGGAAAGATTTCGTCAAAGTGTCCGTCAATAGGTTTATTTATGTGGACGCATTGGTTGCCGTCAATGCATTGGTGCCAATCAATGCGAAATGTGCGTCTGAGGGCCACCCCAGTCCCCGCACAACCCGAAGGATATTCACTCATTGTCGCAGCCGACCCACATTGGAGTGCTTCCAGTGATCATCATGTTTTGTGTTGAGGGCTGCCCAGGGATCGGACTGCCCAAACATGCATCTCAACACAATCGCAGTCTCCTTATGTTCCACAACAGGCCGCCATCCTTGACGAACGCAGGATTCAAGGCATGCTGTGGCACTCTCCCAATGCCGCATACCAAACATGGTGCAACGCGCGGTTTGTGATCCAAGTATGGGCTCAGGTCTTCCTATGTGGGTCCTCAGCACGGCCCGCATCTTTGGCGGGACCGTGTTTTGTCAGAGATGATGTCGTTATGGAGTATCGTCACCGCCCTTGGAAAATTGCGTGTGCGGATGGGTCCATCCAGAAAGCGGCTCAAATCCGATCCAAACCACCAGAGCGCGTGCATGTGACGATGCATGGGGGTTTCATGACGGACAGCTTCCCACCCCTGTAACACACCCCAAACTGTACCCGATCCCCATCCACCAGCCTCCAACCCAACTGACCCTTCCTGCACCGTGCACCCCAGACGCCCCACATCAGCACCTGCTGTGAAAAGTTCTGGTTGATGGCAGTGGCCTCCAGCGACAGGTGGTTCATGCCGTTGATGTTGTCCTTGTCCTGATGGGTACAAGGCGGGAAAAGAGGGCACAAGGGCCGGTCGTATGCATGACTAAATGCTCGTGTGGCGTGCATTCAATTGTTACCCTGCAGGCGGTCCAGATGCTGCACCAACATTGCCGCCCCAATTCGCGCAATCACAGGTAGCAGAGCGACTATGCCATCACACCCAACTGGGCCCGAGAAGCAGCGCTGGGGCAATCCAATCGAGACTTACCCTCCAGCCCCGCGCGAGCGGTACAGTCGAGACTCACCTCCGGAACGGGCTCGGGGGCCGTCTCGTTGACCGTGAGAAGCGTGAACTTGGAGCTGGGCCGCCAGTCGAAGAACAGCTTGTCGCCCTGGAGGGGGGGAGGAGAAAATGAGTGATATACATGACTGCTAAGCAGCCCGACGGTGAACTCGGGCCACGCGACCAACTCGGCCGGCGCTAGGATGTTGCCCTCTAGCGACGAGGGCCAGCACACGCCAGCGGGCATTGCCTCCAGATGCCCCGAAGGCAGCAGGGAAAGGGACACGCAACCCTTCGCAGGCGCACCTTGCGGGTGGCTAGAAGGTCCCAGCCGTACTTTGATGACTGCATGCACATGAGGTGCGTGAGGATCGAGTCCACGGCGAACACGCGTCCCTTGCCCGATGCCGCCAGCTGCTGCATGATGGGGTCGTCCGAGGTGGTGACGGCGCGGAAGATGCGCTTCGTCTTCTCCAAGGGCTTCTCCTTCTTCACAGCCAGGTTGTCAAACGACTGCTGATGAGGGAAATTTGAGTGGGTTCAAAGGTTATAGCGCGATGGAGGACCGCAGCGAAACAGCGTGCTAGGACGCGCGCCCCTGCTGTTGTGGTAATGCATAAGCGAGCGGTTTCGTAGTGGCTGTAATGCTGTGGCATACTTGGGGCTTTGCCCACAACGTCACGCTAACCACGTCCCCACTTCCCAACAAACTGGGTGAGATCGCCCCAAACCAAACCCCACAATTTAGTGCAAGCTTCTTGGCCGCACACCGCATCGCTTAAGTCGGAGTTGGACCATGATCGCAACCCATGCTGGCCGGCCTGGTTAACCCAGCCGATCTGACCTAACCCACCGCCCATCTGACCCCTTGCCAGACACAATCAGGGTGGTGCAAGCAACTCCAAATCCCATCAAGGCGCACCCACGTCACCCCATCCATTCCCACAGCCTCCTATTCAATTATGCGCTCCGGGCACATTGGCAGCCGCTAACACAATGCATAACACTCCCCAAACCAACCCACACCGGCACGGCCCCGGGTCAAATTGCGCAGCCCTGGTCACATCCACTGAGCCAATCACGCGCGACCGCTATTGCACCGAACTTCCGCAGGTCCCACATCGCCGCCCACCTTGTCGTAGTACTCGAGCGAACCGCACGCCAGCAGGTCCTCCGGCTCGCCGGGGCTGTAGTTGAGCCGCGACAAGCTGGTTGTTGAGATCTGCTCCATGACCTGCCAATCCGCGCCAATCTCCACGCTGCTGCTGTACTGGGTTGGCTGCAGACGGACAACGCACCGGGAGCCCCACGGGTCAGCAGTCGGGTACAAGGAACGGGCATGCGGCATGCGGCTGTGCTACAAGGGCGATAGGTTCCCTGCTGGTGTCTCACAGTGCAACAAGGGCGATAGGTTCCCTGCTGGTGTCTCACAGTGCTACAAGTGCGCAAACGCATACGAGGGCCGCCTGTTCCAATGCTCCGTGCTGGAGGAAAGGAAACACGCACGATGGCGGCTGACAAGTATATGCGTCACTTCGAGCCGAGAGCGGACCAGCACGACCCCCCAAAGGTGCGTGTAGCCTAGTGTGCTGGCATGCAGCATGGCATGCTGGGAGCTAGGGCAGCGGCGGATGCGCCTCCGTGGCACGCCAGGCGGACAGGCTGCTGCGGGATGAGGTGCGCAAGATTAGGGGATACGTGCGAAGGGTCATGCCCTGTTGTCTCCACTGGCGGCTGTCATTTGAGGTCGCGAACAAGGGGGATGTCCCCGGGTAAGCCAGTGGCGGCAAGGCTGCGCATTGGCGCCAATGCCCAACGGGCCAGGAACGTCGTCCCCCAGGTGCGTGAAGGGGCAGCTGCTGGTCGGCTGCCTGGCGTGCGTCCGGCCGCTGTCGCTGCTGTTGCACGAGCACTGCCTTCAGAGACTGCTACTCGCCAGCGTAATCTTTAGTCTTCGGCCGGAACTGCCGGCAAACCCCTGAAGAGCTGGAAGGCAGGCAGAGAACCCTCCACCAAGACTCACGATCCCCAAACTTGCGTCTTCCCCAAGCATATGCCGATATATCAGCTTTATCGTGCGAGGTCCCAACACGCAAACTTGGGGGACTTAAGTGGCCCAGCACTGCTCCGAGCTGCCTCGACAATGGATCTTCACAGCTGCTTCAATTCATTTCAGATGAATACCTTTCAAGAAAGCTATTCCAATCATGCCTCCATGACTTGCCGGCAGCCTCAATCTGGCAGTATTCCGCGATGCTTACGGGCGGATATCACCACCGCCACCCGAGAGTCAGGAACATGCATGACCATGGATCCGCTGGATGTCACCCTTCCCTGTAAGCCCCATACATGAGCGCCCGCCGCCATCGTAGCAGCACTTGCCACACAAAAGCACCTTACCCGCTGGTTATCCCGCCCGTAGAATTGCTGCTTTTTCTGTTGTTGAGGTCCACCCTTCTTCTTGTCGCCTTCGGGCCCGCCGCGGCCATCCTTGCCGTCGCGACGCTGCTGTTGGAAGCGGTTGTTCTGCTGGTATCGCCGACCGCCGCCAAATTTCGTTGTTTTGACTGGTCGGTTGTCTACCAGGTGGAATGACTCCTCCTGCAGCAAGATCGTCCCCACACGTAAGACACAGCCGCCATGCCGCCCCCGCCAAAACGCCCCCAGTAGGGACGCTGCAGTCGCACCTCCTCATTTGCAAAGAAGTTGAATACCGGCACGCCACCCTGTTGATAGCCGCGGCCTGTGTACAGAGGGCAGACAGTGCGCGGCACGAGGCTCGGTGATCTATACGCGCGGTCTCACCGCCGGCCGCCACGCACTTACCAGCATACTTCTGCCCGAAAGCTCCTGGTGTCCAGTCCGCAACCCTCCCAAGCTTGTCACCCTTGTTGAAGGGCGCGAACGGGATGTCTTGAAGGTGTGCAGGAACAGTGCAAGGACCCCAGCCGTCGGGGTTGTCGGTCACCGCGGGCACTGGAAACGCCGCAGCCATTGTTAAGAAGCTCTACACTGTTTAAGATTGACAAAGTGATGGAACAACTTTGAAGCAGAAGGAATATGTCACGAACGGAAACTCCGTTTTTTCGGATTGTGGTGCACGACCATGGATGCATACACATTCGTAACCCAAACCAGCCCAATACGTTCTGTTTATATACATAAGTCAGGATTAAGCCCGAATACTATAGTATTGGTGTCTCAAAAGGGGCAGGGTCTCTTTCGATCGGCGGCAGGGATCGACATTGAAGCACCCCGCAGCACCGATCACAATCCTTCAAATACTTTCCTGTGTTAGCAAACGTGCACAGGAGCTGGCGGTGCTACCGTGCTTGCGACTTGGCCCTCGTGTTTCAAAGCTTCTGGTAGCTCGGAAGCCGCCCGCGCGCGGGAAGCATGGCTACGTCCACAGAAGATGGCTATGCGCCGTGGAGTCGCTCTACTGCTGATGTACTGAAGGATTTGGATGTGGACGTCAAGGAAGGACTCACGGACGAGAAGGTTGCCGCGCGGCGAGCCAAGTATGGATTTAACGAGCTGGAGAAGGAGGCCAAGGATAGCATTTGGGCCATGATAATGGAGCAGTTTGAGGACACGCTTGTCCGCGTAGGTTATCTCTGGGTCGGCGGGGTATGAATGCTTGCTTGATGCGCCCGTTGGTATGCTTCCTTGGTCAACGCATATGTGGAATGGACAGTCCATTACGGTAGTGTTTCTCACCTCAAATGAGGTTTTGCGGTTAATAGTGTAACGTTATGTTCTTCGTACCTTACCCCTTCCTCCACGTGTTACCTACCTACAAACAAGGGTCTACCTCAAAACCTTCCATCGTCGGGTGCGACGTCTCCCTTGTGCCTGCGCAGATCCTCCTGCTGGCAGCGGTCGTGTCGTTTGCACTAGCATGGTTTGAGGAGGACGCTCATGAGGAGGGCATCCGCGCCTTTATTGAGCCGCTGGTGATTCTCTTGATTCTGGTGCTCAACGCGGCAGTGGGCGTATGGCAAGAGAGTAACGCTGAGTCTGCCCTGGAGGCGCTTAAAGAGCTCCAGACGGAAACAGCGCATGTGACTCGTAACGGGAAAATGGTAGGCGGCAACGTTGACCGCGTTGGCAAATGCCTATGGGGGCTGCCACCCGTATTAATCCTAACACATAACCCCTGTAACCTCGCCAATCTACCACATTTACTCTCCACGGCACGCATCTCACGCCGTCTTCCTGCTACTCTTGACCGTGTTTTCCATTTATGCGAATGACGCACCCCAACCTCACCCCTCCTCACCCCTCCCTGCCTTCTGTACCCGTGCCACCACGCCAGTTGAGTGACCTGCCTTCACGTGAGCTCCTGCCGGGCGACGTGGTTCACGTGCACGTGGGGGACAAGGTGCCAGCGGACTGCCGCGTGCTCGCGCTTAAAACGGCGACGGTGCGTGTGGAGCAGGCCAGTCTGACGGGCGAGAGCGTGGCCGTCAACAAGAGCGCCGACCCTGTCAAGGACCCCAACTGCGAGCTGCAGGTGCGGCGATGCGTGGGAAGTTGGTCATAAATGATGTTCCGCTGATGGAAGCAGTTGTCTCGTTTTGGGGGTCGCGCTTGAAGGATTGGGCCCTGTTCGCTTTCCATTTGGGGCTAGTAGCAACACGCCCGTTTCCGTGGTGGTTTGGAGAAAGAAGCATCGTTGGGTTGCATGCGTCAGCCTGAATTGCGCCTGGGTTTGGAAATAACGCCGCTGCTGCCTTGAAACGGGAAAGCGGCGCGCCATGGGTTGCGATGTGTATTGACAACGCAGCGGGGAACGCTTATCGTATCATCATAAGGTGGAGGGCTTTAGTCACTTATGTCTCTCAAGCACTAAAGCGCATGGCACGCAGAACATTGTGCATGTTACCACCAGTATCGGGTCGTCCTGTCCGGAGATGATTTTCATACTCGGAGAGAATATGTTCAAATCGTAGTGCAGCAGTATTGCGCCATTGCTGTGCATGTGCTGAGGGGTTCTGGATCCCGGTGGATCCGATAAAGGAGGACCATATGGAATACGGCTCTGAGGATACGCAACATTCATTACACAAAGTCAAGCATTCGAGAATTCTGCGAGTCGCCCTCATTGTTGCCCTCCAAGGATTCATGAGAGGGTGGGGTCCTTGGCCTGCTGCTGCTGAATTACGTACATTCGTCATGTCGTTGGGTTTTGATACCCTGCTTTTGCTTATTCACTCCTACGGCAACAATCCTTGATAGCGGTCGACCCGGCATTATTCACAACCTGCTGACTGGGAATGACTGGGATGTCCCTCCTGCCGCGCAGGGCAAGGAGTGCATGGTATTCGCTGGGACGGCCATCGCCAACGGCAGCTGCACCGTTCTGGTCACAGCCATCGGCATGTCCACGGAAATCGGCAAGATTCAGGCGCAGATCAGCGAGGCGGCCAAGGAGGACGATGACACGCCGCTTAAAAAGAAGCTCAATGAGTTTGGCGAGCTGCTGGCAAAGGTGGGCTTTGGCGAACGGGGAGCACCGAGCACCGACGACGTCGGGAGGCAAGGACTGCGGCACCGGCTAAGTAGGCTCATACGCATCACTGCAACTACAGCTTGCAAAGACTTAACGCCAGCGGGCATCAGCATCCGCGCAATGAACACAGGGGCGCTACCGGCACCACGAACCCAATATTACCCAAAACAGAGAAGATGTTCTGCCCTGCAACACGTGCGTGCTCTCGTTCCTGCCATAACAGACGAACATCGTGTTGCTATGGGCACCTTGCCATTGCCGTTTAGGTGATTGCCGCCATTTGCATCGTGGTTTGGCTCATCAACTACCACCACTTCCTCACCATCACCTTCAAGCCGGAGGGCGGCATGCCGTCGTTCACCTTCAACCTGTCCAAGGTAAGAGGGGTGCAGGGGCTATGCTAGAGCGGATGGGCCGAGGCAGGGAGGGACATCACGAAATCGCCGAGCTGGCGGGGGTTTGGTGGCGTCCCACCGGCTCACTCGCCGAGTTACAAAAGTACGTATCTGCGGACGTTGCTGCCAACAACACCTTACCATTGCCGCATACGAAGCAATATTGGCGCGACCTTGGGTGAGGCAAGCGTTTCTGTCTTCCGTTATGCCTCTTCGCATCATCCCCACATACCGGCCCTCACCGCACAGGCGACGTACTACTTCAAGATTGCCGTCGCGCTGGCGGTGGCCGCCATCCCCGAGGGGCTGCCCGCGGTGATCACCACGTGCCTGGCGCTGGGCACCCGCACTATGGCAAAAAAGAACGCGATTGTCAGGTGTGAAACTTAAAACCCTACAACTTTTACTGCACAGCCGCGCAAATATCAATCACCGGGGAAGCAACACGCCGTGTTAGATGCGCCTCAGTGTGGAGGCAAGGGGTTGCGGACATCGCACGTGGGGCATGGCACAGGTGTCAGGTGTGGAAGGTTACCGCTTAAGACGCGAAACATGTATCAAGGAAAATAAACCAGCGCGGCTCCTGACCGAGCGCGTGGTGCTCTGCGCTCTGTGCTTGCGTCCGCAGGAAGCTGCCCTCGGTTGAGACCCTGGGCTGCACCACCGTCATCTGCTCCGACAAGACGGGCACCCTCACCACCAACCAGATGAGCGCCGTCATGCTGGTGGGGCTGGCTGGTCCCGATGGCAGCAGTGTGCGCCGCTGGGTGGTGGCTGGCCACACGTACAACCCCGACGAGGGCGAGGTGGAGGGCCTTACTTCAAGCGGCGGTCTGGACAAGGCCCTGCAGGTGGGTGAGGCCGTTGCGATATGAACTTCGTAGTCGTGTTTGCATCGATAGGGAAGCAAGAAGTAGGGATGATGCAAGGATGCAACATAATATAACATGCGCAACTGGGACCTGAGCTGGGATTGCCTGCACACCGACTTGCTTGACGCCCCATTGGCTCACTCGCCGTGCGTGGCTGAGTGCAGCAGATGGAGGCAGGAGTGCAGCAGATGGAGGTAGTATCGCCCTATGTCATGCTAATGGCATGCGCCGAGGCCTTGCACGGCGCGCCATACCTCGGGTCGACGGCTTGCGCGGCAGACGTCCAGCCCGGTGTCTGCGTACGACCGCCATCCGTCGACCCCTTTCTTGTCTTCCACTTTTTCAACTGCCGCGTCTCGTGCCTGGCCCCCCGCTGCAGACCATCGCCGAGATTTGCGCTGTTTGCAGCGAGGCCGAGCTCGAGTACAAGGTAAGCGATGGCGGCACAAGGAGCGGGCGAGTGGGTTGCGCGTTCCGCTGAAACCAGTGCCCTTCGACGAACGCTGCGTGGACGCCAAGCCACTTACTTATCATCATTACTTGTCCCGTTATTAGGGTCACTTTGCAGTCCGCCGATCCTTTTTGAACCTCAACCCGGCTGCCGCCGCCGCCATTCGTGCAGGGAAGCGCCTTCCGTGCGGTTGGTGCCCCCACCGAGGCGGCGCTGCTGGTGCTGGCGGAGAAGCTGGGCCTGGCGGACCCCATGGAGACGGCCGCCGCGCGCAAGAAGCGCACCGCCACGCCCGAGGAGCACCCGCAACCAATCACGCAGGTGAGCATGCGGCAGGGCAGAAGACGGAGCCGGGGCGGAGCAGGATGGCAGCACCGTCGACAAGTCATCCTCGCGCTGCGAATCACTTTGCACGGCATTCCTGAGGGCGTGTTCGTTACGCCGTCCTACAAGTTCTACACCCACGCTTGCGGCCCATCCGGACAGTGTGTCGCCCCAACTGCATCGTGGCTTCGCCTTTGGTTCCCCCCTATATGACCTCCTTCCCGTTCCTGGCAGGCCTACCGTGAACGTGCTCCTGCCGTCGCCACCATGGAGTTTGACCGCGACCGGAAGTCCATGAGCGTGCTGGTGCGGCCGGCGGGCTCCGCCCGGAACTCCCTGCTGGTGAAGGGTGCGGCTGAGTGCGTCATCGAGCGGTCCACCAGGCACGTGGGGGGGGGGCCGGATGATACACGGTGATGGATACACGGCTATCACAAAGACCGCAACTTTCCCGCGGGTGCGGATTTGCGTATGGTCAGTAGTTGCCTGCTGACCCCTGCCACTCCCCGACCCGTCGTTCGCTGCCTGCACCCTATCTTTGCCCTGCCTGCACCAGGATGATGCTGCCCGACGGCCGCATCGTGCCGCTGACCGAGGCCGCGAGGGCCGCGGTGATGGACACCGTGCGGCAGATGGCTCGCGACGCGCTGCGCTGCCTGGCGCTGGCAGTCAAGGTGAGGAGGCGCCCGGTGTTCGACTGGGCTCGCGTCGCCGGGGTAGCATGGGAGTCCGGTCGACAAAGGGTTTTCTAGTGCCGTCGCCGATGGTGGCGAGGAAAAAACGCATGAAAATGACATAACAAGCAGCCGGGGTTGGGGCAGGTGGCGGCACAGTGGATTGGGAGACAGTGGGGGCAGTTTGAGGGGTGAGTTTAGAAGTTACTATGGGGAGAGTTGCAGACGCGGATGGGCGGGCCGAATGAGGGGCCCTGGCCGCGATTTGGAAAGCGGTTGGGCCGATGGACAAGCAGACGGGTTGCGGTTGGACCGCCCCACCTCAGCCTGTCAACGTCAACACCCTCGCCCACCCACCCACCTCGTCTCCCGCGCCAACTCCCACACACGCACGCGTAGATGGACGTCCCCTCCCCCTTGGCGGAGTTCAACGGGGACTCCCAGCACCCCGCGATGGCGGTCCTGCGGGAGCCGGCTGGCTACGCCGCCATCGAGTCCGACCTGGTGCTGGTTGGCCTGGCGGGCCTGCAGGTGCGGAGGTGCAGGGAATGGCTGGGGAACGCGGAGGGCCCCGGGATGCATGTCATGCCGTGTCATGTGGCGCTGCGCGCACTTTGCACCGCGACAAGAGGATCCTCGGTGCCATCCTTGGTGCCATGCTTTCGCCGACCAGTAACACGCTGGGGGCCGCGTCCATCCGCTCCTGGCGTGCAGCCCGCCGGTGATCTGCCAGCCGCCGTCCTCGTGCGCCTTCGGTGCGCCTGTTTTGCCTGGTACATGCGCCACTGCGGCCCCCTAACCTAACCGCCCTTGCTCTCCGCTCCTCCCTTACGGCCCCAGGACCCGCCCCGCCCCGAGGTCCGTCCGGCCATCGAGAGCTGCAAGCTAGCAGGTAAGGCGGTCAGGGGAGCGGCGAAGAGCTAGGCGGAGATGCAGGTTGCGGATTGGCGCCGGATAGGACGGGAAGGGCAGTATCCCGGTGCCCGTTAGCTCTTTATCCTCGCCAGCACACGCCCTAACTGCAAGGATTCTTGTGGTCCGCCCTGCCCGGTGCGCGCGCAGGCATTCGCGTCATGGTTATCACCGGCGACAACAAGGACACCGCTGAGGCGATCTGCACCAAAATTGGCGTCTTCGAGTGAGTGGACCCTAGGGGCATGCCTGGCGGGGGAGGGGAGCTGCAGCAAGCCGTTTGTAACGCAGACCATGTGCGCACCGCTCCTTCTGGTGCTTCGTTGCTTTTCCTGCATGCCTCCTCATCCCACCCCCCCCTTTCTCGCCTCTAATTGTCCCCAATTCACCGCAGGCACGGCGATGATCTCTCCAACGTGAGCTTCACTGGTAGGTGTTGTGTGGTCATGGCACCGGGGTTGTTCTTTCAGCCTGTTCCGGCCCCCCCAGCTGACCCTGGGACACACCCAGGCGCCACACGGTCCTCCCTCACGCCCAGTTTGGCGTCAAAAGTAGCGACTCGGTCACTAGAGGCTGGCCTTAACAGTCCTCGTAACCTTGCACGTATGGTCCCTTGCCTCGACCGAGCACGGCGCCTCGGCCCTACCACATGTCTCCACCACGCGCCATGCGCTCCACCAACGTTGCATTGGCCCCCCCCCCGCACCTGGCCCCCCTTGCTCCACCCAGGCCGCGCCTTCGTTGCCCTGCCCCGCGAGCGCCAGCTGGAGCTGCTGGCGGCCGCGCCGTCCATGTGCTTCAGCCGCGCGGAGCCGCGCCACAAGCAGGTGGGGGCTTCGAGGCGACCGGACAGACTCGGCTTTGAGAAACCCGCGCTTCGGAGCACAACGCGTCAACCATCTGCGCCCTGCTGCAACCCACTCACGGCGCGCCCCATTAATCTAAACAATTCCCCAATGCGCTTGCGCTGCTCCAGATAATGGCCCTTGCCCCGTATATTTCGAGAAGACCTCATGGCGTAACCTTTGTCCCGACCTCTCTCCCTGCCGCCTCGCCCCCAGGACATTGTGCGGCTGCTGAAGGACCAGGGCGAGGTCGTGGCCATGACGGGCGACGGCGTCAACGACGCCCCCGCGCTCAAGCTGGCTGATATCGGCATCGCCATGGGCATTGCCGGTGCGTGTGGGGAAGAGAAGTAGGCGGGTGCCGGTGCTCTTACACTGCGGATTGACCTCTCCCGACCAGCAAGCCGTTGCCGATGCATAGCCGTCTTAAGTGATAAATAAAAAAGAAACGTTCCTTTAGCGCCGCCACTCGGGGCAGTCCTCATATCTCACACCGCCGCCGACGCATGAGCATTGATCCGCAGCAAAGCCAGGCCTCACTTGCCGTCCTCCGTCCAGGTACTGAGGTGGCCAAGGAGGCCTCCGACATGGTGCTGGCCGATGATAACTTCTCGTCCATCGTGGCGGCAGTTTCGGAGGGCCGCGCCATCTACAACAACATGAAGGCCTTCATCCGGTGCGTGCCTGCCTGCATAGGGAACGGGAGGGACGGTTTAGTAAGAGGTGGAGTGGAACCGGGGCGGTGCGACCGATATCATGGCGAGGCCGTCGCTGTGTGTTTCAAGGTCGCTTGTTGGTGTCGGTGAAATCCCGTTCCTGACCCACCCCGCTGCGATCCGCAGGTACATGATCTCTTCCAACATTGGAGAGGTGGCGTCCATCTTCCTGACCGCTGCCCTCGGACTACCGGAGGGCCTCATCCCCGTGCAGGTGCGGACGGGGGGAGCGTATCTCAGCTAAGGGCATGGGCCGGTCTCTCAGCGTCCGCTTCGACACCCTTCCCATTCCCGAATTGCGCCCTTCACGCTGCTGCTGCTGCTGCTCTGCCACCTGTACCCATGACCCGCCCTTCCACGCCCTCATCCCCCTGCGCAGCTGCTGTGGGTCAACCTGGTCACGGACGGCCCGCCCGCCACCGCTCTGGGCTTCAACCAGCCCGACAAGGACATCATGAGCCACCCGCCGCGCCGCGCTAACGACCAGCTCATCACTCCGTGGGTGTTCTTCCGCTACATGATCATCGGTGGATACGTGGGCGTCGCGACGGTGAGGGGGGCAACACGGGCGTAGTACAGTGTGGCATGAGGCGAAAGAGGATACTGGCCGCTGTCTTGCGCCTCCGACCTGTGCCCTCCAGCTTTACGCTCACACCGCATCGGCACATCGCTGTACCTAGATGACAAAGCAAATACCTAAACCATTCGTCGCTGGCTGGACACATGTGCAGGTGGGCGCCTTCGTGTCCTGGTACATGTTTGACAGCTTCGCCGGCATCGACCTGTCGCGCGACGGTCACTCTACGGTCACATGGGAGCAGCTCACCGGCTACCAGCAGTGCCGCGAGTGGGGCAACTTCACCGCTTCGCCCTACAAGCTGGCAGGTGGGTGGGCGGGCGGGTGACCGGGCTAGACTACGTGCCGCTGTGCAGCCTCTGGGCGGTGTTGCCATGGACCTGGGTCGCTAACGACGCCATCCTCTTATTCGTGCTTTTTCGCCCACGTTTTTCGAGCTTCTGGGTAGTAATCACTGGTCGAAAGCAAGCAAGTGTTTTCGACCAGCGGCCTTTGCTCATCTGCCGGGTTCCAACCCTTCCCGCGGCCCTCGTGCGTCCCCTTTCCTCAGGCGGCGGCGAGGTGTCCTTCGCGCACCCGTGCGATTACTTCTCCGCTGGCAAGATCAAGGCATCCACCTTGTCGCTGTCGGTCATTGTGGCCATTGAGATGTTCAACGCCCTCAACGCGCTCAGCGAGGATGGCTCGCTGCTGACCATGCCGCCATGGGCGAACCCCTGGCTGCTGGTCGCCATCTCGGTGTCCATCTCGCTGCACTGCGTCATCCTCTACGTGCCCTTCCTGGCGGACGTGTTCGCGATCGTGCCGCTGTCGTGGCCCGAGTGGCAGCTTGTGCTGCTCTGGTCCTTCCCGGTAATCGTGCTGGACGAGGTGCTCAAGTTTGTTGGGCGCATCGTCCACGCGCCGCGCTCGAAGGGCACGAACTCACGGGCCGCCGCTGCCGCCAAGAAAAACGACTAAGAGCGTCTGCGCAAGTGAGGGGGTGACTACAGCGGCTTTCTATCTGTTGTGTAACCGGAGCGTACACGTGTGCCTTACCTTGCGTTGATGGGTGAGTGTGCCGGCTCGGGGACGACGGGTCATGATGCGTTGCCTCGATCGGCCAGCTTACGTGCGGCGCGGCGACTAGTTGTTCCCAGGAGTTCCGGGAGGCCATACCCGAGAGGCGTTAGTGCTGGTGCGGTCCTCACTGCCTGTCCTGTTCGGCGGGTAAAACGGCTCGTGGTTGAGGAGTCAGACTGATGAGTGGAGCGGATACGCCAGCAGATAATGAGAGATTACGTGCGAACTATACGACGTTATAACAGGTCCGGTACCGTAGCTTGTAAGCTGCGTAAAGAACTTAGCGCTACTGGTAAAACAGCGGTTGGCCACGGTCACTCTTCTTGACGCAGAATTGGCTCTTACCTCTTATAGAGGTAGAAGTGCTGGGGAGAAAGCCGTGATGACTGTAACCAGTGGCTTGGCGTGGCAGTCAGCACTCTTGACATAAACCAGTCATGCAGGATGTAAAAACTGCCGTGACATTGCTCTTCTATGGGCCAAGCACACGTCCAGTTTTAACTGATTTCCGTCATGCATGACTTTCGAATCAATCGGGGCCTTTTTGCCTTAATTATCCCATCAGTATGAATTTATGGCGATGCACTGTGAGGAGGAGTACAGTTTCAGACACAACTCGACGGGCATGATACACACCGTTACAGATAACGGCTCACCATTGCTTGTGAATCGATGGCATCACCGTCACAGCAGAAGGCAACAATGTGCCATTAGTGCCAACATCTCTACTGTCGACTTTCCTCGGCTCGCTTGCCCCTTCTAACCTGTCTAATCTAAACTCCTATCTCACGCAATACATCCCCTCCGCCGGCTGCGATCTCACAATATGACTCGTGCGCATCGCAGCACACCGGACCACCACCGTGAAACACATCCTGTGGCAGCTCCGCCGCACTCTCGTACAACACAATGCAATTACCCCCTCTTAACATCAGCACGTCACACACTCAAATAAATGAAAACAGGGACAGTCATTTCGTTGCTATACGGCTAGAGTCATTTAGTCAGATGTCACAAAAATACCTGCCAGTCATGCCGATCGTTTGGGGTACCGTACAGGTTTTGCTGGTTGCGTTACCCGGGTGTTCGTGTCACTCGGCTCCAGCTATGCGTCACTCATCACAACAAACATCCGCCGGGCTTCTGAACCAACGTGGCGCTCCCCTCGATCCTGCCAAACCGTCGTTTAGCATAGGCCGCCCACTACGTCTCTATAGGATAATGCGTCATGCTAATACGGAACTGTGCACATACGCGCATCGTTAAAGAGTCGATAACCTTTACGCCAGGAAGCCAAGCCACTCGCCGTTCTTCTTGGCGAGGCGGATAACGCCCTGCACCTGCTTGTTGTCGACACCAAGTAGCTTGCAGAAATCCTTGATCACTGCAGTGACAAGCCGACACGCAAGAAGAGAAACAAATCAGCACAGAAATGAATGGAACACACTAGCGATTGAAGCGCAATTCTGCTGCCATGTCCATCAGGGAGCGTGGCTCGCAATCTCATTTCAATCGGTCAGTCGCTTTTAACCCTTCTGCGGTCCCTCTTCGCACCAAGCATACGACCACTCATAACGACAAGGGTTACAACAAAGAGGACCAACTGCGAACGTACCCTGCGAGTGAAGCGAAATAGCCTTGCCGCGGATATTGTTGAAGGACTTCTCGCCGACCGCACCGCGGACGACCACCACAAGGGGCGCGAACGGACCAGTAGTGGCTTTGTTGCCCATCATGGTCACCGGCTTGCGGCGAGGGGCGTCTGTGGGTAGGATTGGTGTAGGAGGAGTCGCCAATTAGCAATCAACGCAGACAGTGCGTAGGTGCCCAATGCAGACTTTCCACCAGTTACCACCAAGAAAACAAAGTTAGTAACTCACTGGCAGTCTGTTGTAGCTTAGGAGCCGACTGAGTGAGCGACGACGCCATTTGCCGCGAGTCGTCCCAAGACGACAGGGCGACTCGAGACGATACGGCCATCGAGCGAGCAGCAGTGCGGCTCATTGAAATAGCAGCGCTGCTCGAGGCGCGAACCTGGACAGCGTTGCGCCTGGTTGCCAGCATTTTTGAGGTGCTTTCTGTGTGAGTAGAAAGTTATCCCTGTCGCTGACCAAGGAGATGATGCAGGCAAGTGTGATTGCAAGATCTGATGTGATGAAGGTAATAGAAGACTTCGGTGGGTTGTATGCTATTAGTCGCGAACACATACAACTACTACCACGCGTAGCCAGACATCGGCTCTCCAGGGAGGGATGCATGGGATGTCCTCCCTAGCTGTGTTAACAACCGTTCGGCTGTACGCAGGATTAACCTGCATCGGAACGCTGTCCTTGACGCCCAAAGGCTTGGGGAGTCGGATGCATACTCCAATACGCCGTACGTGTATGTCGTATTCGAAGTCCAGCACTGGTGAACTCAATCGCAGCAAGCCTAGATTACTGCGTGGGCAATCACCCGATTTTAGTTGAATACCGTGTGCCTTAAGGATACTTCATATACTTACGGTCTTTGCCGCTGGAACTCTGAACGTGTAAAGACGGAAAAGCGCAATTTGTATAATTTAAAAAGTATTATAGTCGAAGGCGTAGTGCGATGGCGGCCGTGGACGGCGTCGCGCAGGCGCTGGCCTATCTTCAGGTCCACTCCCCGAACGATGGGACATCAATGTATGACCATTTAGTAAAGCTTGTTAACAAGGTGCGATAGCAGGCAACGAGAGGATGCCTATATGGAGCCAGTTAGCAAAGCATGTCATTTTCGTCTCGCCGCGTCCCATACGTCAGTGCCTGGCGAGAAAACAAAAAGCCTCCACGGTTACGTTTATGAAGCCGTGAAAATAGCTGGTATCAACAAAATGCAGGTACTTGAAGACCAGCCCTCCAAGGCTGTTGACTTGCTGGAGGCGTCGCTGCTTGTCAAAAAATCAACTTTCGATGCCAAGGAGTCGTCACCGTTGGTGCCCATTCCGGTGCGTGGCAGATCAGCCTCTGCATCGTGGCGGGGTCCACCGTTAGTGGGGGCGGGTAACCGGAGTTCAGAACATAACAGCTGGCAAGGGGGACGGGTGTCTGTAGCAAGGGATTGCTGCGGGTTGTACTGGTTGCCGTAACCTTACGTCATGGCAGCCCATGTGGTACACGACGCTCCATCCTTTACCAGCACACTAATAAATACCCAACTTCCCGTCCGTCGGCCTCCTTTCTCAGGTTGTGCCAGATGCCACGCAGACGACAGCTGCCGTCAGCCTGTTTGGGTGGGTAGGACCCTGGCCGGGCAGGCCTGTCGGCGGGGTCGGTGAAGGGAGGGACAGCGCGCCACAGCAGCATGCAGGACGTTAGCCACATGTACGGAGAAAGCTGGGACGGCTCGGGTAAAAGCACATCTATTTAGACGGCGCGTCGTGGCGCCAGGCATGGGGGTGGCGAGGGAAAGGAAAAGGCAGCGCGCCGCTCTCGCACGATGGCCGTCCAGTCCGACAGGCCAAGTGCGTGTCCTTAGCCCTGGCGGCGACGCTCGAAGCGCAGCAGGAAGTATGGGCGGCGCTGGTGTGCGTTGACGCGCGCTGGCCGTATGCGGGAAAGCAACCTCTTGTGGGAACTGGGAACCAGGAGGATGAGCAGCATGGCGGGGGGCTATGGGCTCTAGGCTACGAGGCACACACCCACGGCCGTGCGGGCAGCCAGCGACGCTATTGGCACATTCCCGCCATCTGGGTTGCGGTGTCGGAAGGGCTGCTGCTTGTGCAGGCTCACTGGAGGGGACACGTGCGCCCGGCGGTTCGTGCTTCCCGTACATGCGAAAACGCAGGACGCGAACTGACGCCCACCTCCCTACCATGACTGCAAACTCGCAGGGATCCCGAGCTTCCCATCAACCCGCAGACCGGGGAGCCATACGCCGCTGACCCGCCGAATGACGTAAGCCCAGAGGCGGAGCTAGAAGTACGGGCGCTGGGGAAGGGAGGCGTGCGTGGAGAGTAAACAGCGGGTGTTTGTAAGCCCTTGAGACGTTGGGTGAAGCCAGGCTAGCAGCACCATGTGTGCTGAGGGTGAGGGGGCTTCCGCTGGGCCGGCTGTGCTGGAACCGCCGAATGTTCCGGACCTCTGCTTCGTTGCAGACAGGGAACATCTGGGAAACGTCTTTACACCTGTGCCTGCTCTCTTGACAGTGGGGAGAACTGGCGATGAGGGTTCGCGCGGGAGGAGGTTACAAGCGTAGCGACGACGTCCTGTGCCGGCAGCTGGGCTGGGTTGGGGCAGGAGCTCCCTAGCAGCGGGGGGTCATGTGGTGTTGTTGTTGGTGGTGACGGCCAGCGGGCAGTCGTTACTGCGTCAGCAACGCAGCCCTGGCATTGCTTCTTCGACCCTAATCGCTGCAGTACGAGTGCGAAAACATGAGCGGCGCTGCTATGGTGCTGGACTGCCTTGGCGTGGGGCTGGGCCGCGAGATGGGCGCCAACCTGGCGATGGCGGCCAAGCGCATAGGCGAAGACCCCAAGCTGGCGGTCCGCACCGTGCGTTTCTTCGGCAAGTTCATGGGGTTGTACGCCGACTACTACGTGTTTGAGTTGGCCTTCAAGAAGCCGCAGGAGGCGGCGCCACAGGCGGAGGCGGCGACGCCGCCGCAGGAGGGTCAAGGTGAGGAGGGGGGCCTCGGGAAACTGGACATGCGGCGAAGGGAACGTGGGGCTGCGCCAGGCAGCTAGCAGCAAGCTCCGGAAAAAATGGATAGCGAAGTGACTGCATACGCCGCCATATGTTCTGTGTTTGGCAGTAACGGCGCCACTTACCGTTGTGGTATGTTGTCAATGAAGCGCGCGGACTGTGTGCAAGGCGGAGGCAGCGAACGCCAGCGCCGGTGCTTCCGTCATTGTCAATGAATGCTCACCAGCCCTCCAGGCCATTACACCCGGTTGTCTGGCCTCACCTCCCCCTCTCCCTCCCAATCGACCCTCTCATGCTGCGCCGGGTAACGGCGCGCAGCCCCTTCCGCCACCGCGGCGCCCGAGGTCCCCTCCGAGGCGCCCGGCACCGGCGCCAACAAGTACACCTACCTCGTTTGCAGCGCGCTGGGCGGCCCCCTCACACGGCTACCTGACGTCACGCCGTCGCAGGTGAAGGCCTCCCGGCGCATCAAGAAGCTCCTGACCGGCCGCCTCACGTCGCACGTCTCCACCTACCCAGCCTTCCCCGGCAACGAAGCCAACTACCTGCGCAGCCTCATCGCGCGCATTGGCTCGGCCACGGTGGTGGCGCCCACCGACCTGTTTTCGCTCAACGACGAGACCGGGGAGCTGGAGCGGGCGGAGGACTGGGAGCCGCAGCCCGGGCGCGAGATGGCGGTACCGTCCACCTGGGTGCACGCGTAAGTGGCAGGCGAGAGGGGTACATGGGGGCAGCTACCGTAACCCTGGTAGGCCCAGGGAGCAAGGGAAGCTGCCCTGTGAGGGCGCTGGCGTTTTCCGCTGTGGCGTTTTCCGCTGTGGCGTATTCCGCTGCGCCTTACACGTGAATTTCCCGGGAGAGTTGACCGCTCCGCCTTGCCGTGGCGGTGCTTCCACCTCCTCCTCCTCCTCAGGCGGCCGCACCTCAAGTCCCAGGGGCGCTGCGAGGTACACAAGCGCGAGCTGCCCGAGGACGCCGACGAGGACGAGTTTTACAACGAAGACGAGCTCGAGGTACGGGCACCAGGCCGCGCGCGGGACGGGAAGGTGGCGCAACGTGACAGGCAGCCACCGGCCGTACCCCTTAGATGATAGCATCGCCCATCCGCGTGGATACACCGTAACTCTCACCCTCCTGCCTCCGAAACCGCAGGAGGGTCCCGACATCCTGGCCTCCCTGGAGGAGGACGCCCAGCTGCCTGGCGAGCAGCCGGCATGGACGCCCATCTACAGCTCCGCCTCGGAAGCTGTCAAGAAGCAGGCGGGCGGGCTGCGCAGCCTCGTCTGGCCAGGGGCGGTGTGCGGCGCCCGCGAGGGCGAGTGGACGTGCTGCTACGTGGGCTGGGGCATCAAGAACGCGCCGTTCGTGCCGCTGCCGCCGCCGCCCGTTGCAGCGGAGTTTGAGTGGGCAGCGGTGGAGACGCAGGAGCTGGAGCTCAAGCCGGCGCCCCCGCCGCCGGAAGAGGAGGAGGAGGAGGATTAGAGGGGAACGCCCCCGTGCTGCGTCGAGCTGTGGGGCCGGGAGTTGGTGTGGCTCGTGTGGGAGCAGGTGCATGGGGGTAACAGGGCTGGCAGGTCGAAGGCCAGGCCTAGGGAGGGCATGGGTCAGTGGGTTTGTCGGGTGAGGGTGAGGATGCGGGATTGGTGGACGGAGTGGGGCCCGGATATTGTCTACAGGCTGACGACTGCGGGGCTGGTGTGAGGGGGCGCGGCGGGTGTGTGGGGGATCACACCAGGCGGAGCAACCGTCGCAGAGGAACTGACCGTGTCGTGTGCCGACTCACTGATGTACGAAGGAAGTGCGACATGCAGGCTGGAAACGGAGGTTTTTTGACAGGGCACAGTCGTGCTGGGGACGCGCAACAAGCGCCAACGGTGCTGCTGGTGCTGCTGCGGTTACTGACCAGGATGCAGCAGCGCTGGATAAGGGTTGCCATGCACGGACAGATAGGTGTCTCAGTGCTGTCGTCCCCAAAGAAGATGCTTTCATGTATCGTCAAGGCCGCCTCAAGGCGCGTCCTGCAGTCGCTGGCAGGCCTTGCAACTTATCTCATCATGTCGGACCTGTATTGCATGGCGTGGAGACCTTGCATGGTGAACCCTGTAAGGAAAGTGTGGACATCCCCAGCCTCGCCTGCCCTCGTTCTGCAGCCGTTGTCCCGTCAGCCTTTTGGTCCGCCATCTCAGGTCTTGCTAAAAAAGGAGGCACGTTGCAACAACGCCTTACACACATTCGCGCGATACCTTGCACACGCTCACATGCCATGACCACCAAGCCCACAACGGAAGAGCGAATCGGACTGACACGGACTGACCAGGCAGCGTGCCCTTCCGCCCCATCTCGCGAGAGGGAAATACCATCCCCTTCGATTCCCGTTGTCGTTCCATTACGCGTGCGATAGCGGCACATCGTAATCAGATGCGAACGATGATAAGCACCTGCCTCCACTGCCGATATTTCGAAACTTAAAGCCTGACGCCCTTGCCCCCAGGGCAAAGCGCCAAACACCTCATTCCAACCACCCACTGCACACCGGCCGTCGCGCCCCCTGCATTTTAAGTGCGCATGCTCCAAGCCGCATGCACACAACGTCCTCAGGCCATTTGCACAGCGTTTTCCTAGTGCTGCTTTCTTAGGTTTTCAGCGATCCGACGTCTCTACCTACCAATCATCATCGAACAGCGGTTCTTCTTTCTACCATCACCTAAAGGCCAAAGCCCTGGCAATGCACAGAAGGCTCTGGGAGGGTTCGACAACATTGTACGAGGTCCTGTATCGCTTTACCACATTTCCGTTGATTGTAGTCATTCTTGGCCAGGCAATCTTGTATGGCACATGCCAGAAGCTTACAAGCATACTTGGGATCCGGCTGTTGATAGTCGCAGCGCATACGCGTTGGGGGTTCGTCCCCATCCCGGCCGTTCATAGCCCCGTATGCTCTATCCAGGCCGTGAACAATCCTCCAGACCGAAAAATCAAGGCAACAAAGAAGGAAGATATGCTATTACCGGTAGCTGCAGCGAATATTGTTCTTGGTCGTGTCAAGCAACTGGTGTCGGAAATAGCGACGGCAACTTATTGAGCTTGGTTGTGGAGTTGAAGGATTTGTAGTAAGATTTTTGTGCCGCTTCTTACCGGGTACAACGGCAACGACACAGGGTACGATGGCAAGCAATCCAACGTTAATTACGTTATCATGATCATCGTTTGCCCCCTCCTCTTTCGTCCGCCTAGTCTGCGCGTGCAGGTCTGACCATTTGGGCCTGCTGTTTGCAAATCCGTACTATGCCAACGGCAACAACCGCTAACGTCCGGCCTCGCCTGCCTCCAAAAGCTCTTCGATGCCAGCTCCGGCAGGCCCTGCCCGTGTCCTCAACGCATGGTCATCATGTTGATTCGTGACTGTGCCGAAAGTCATTTAGCCGTTTTGTACGAGGGGGAGTAGCGAAAGAGGTTCCGAGAAGGGGAAGTCTGGAAGTCCGTGGAGGTTTCCACTCCCCGGCTGCCCTAGCTTCCCACACATGCCCAAACAGGATTTGCCGAGCGCCTCTGTGTGCCTCACGGCGCCTTTGTCGCATCCTGGATTCTGCACATGTTCCCCAAGCTGAACCCTGAAACCAACGTACCAGTAATATGCACGCCGCTTTGCGAGCACTTATTTCCGTGTTCCAGCAGCGTCTGTTGGTCGCTGGGCCTTCGTATCTACGGCTGGGGACTGCGGGCAAGTTGGGGCGAAGGACCCATGTCCATTCCCCCTGCCAGGTTCCACGGGCGCTTCACGGCATCTCACATCCGCGTCTGCGACGGAGACTGTGGTCTTTCACTGATATTTCAGCCTGGCTTTACCTTGCCAAGCATCGTGGCGCGTGGCGATTCCATAACCCACCGCGTCGCGAGTCCCGGAGCTTGACCGCCTTTAACAGTTGACCGCTAAATCTTCGCCACGCACAGACATCAACACTAACACCAATATTTAGGGGGCACACAGTTGTGTACTTGCGTTGCGTGCTACCGTAAACGTTTGCGTGAGTGCGGTCCGACAAGCCGGGACCGAGGAAATGATAAGAAGCAAGGCGTGGAATCGCTTGTGTAATAAGTAAGGCTTGGGATTATTGAAAATATACGGAGCCGCTGCCTGCCGGCCCGGATGAACATCATTCGCCTACCGGTACTCACAAACTTGGATAACCTATATGGCAATAGACATGCTTTCGTCTTAAGCACAGCTCTGGTATCTACTGCGTAATAACCTTTATATAGTTGCTGCACACCTAGCAGACACTGAAACGACCTTTGTTGTCCTAAGTTGATTCTTTGCTCGAGGCCTTTTGCACGGTGTCTTACTTTGCCCTTCTTCCCGATTCAACTATTTGTTGTGTTTACTGGACTTATTGAATTGAGCAACTGACGCGGCTAGCGCCATGGCCGCGGATGTGGGCCAGGCACTGTCTTTCTTGCGCAAAGTCAAAACGACGAAGGGCAACTCAGTGTACGATGAAATCTCAGCAGCTCTCGCTAAGGTGCTTGAGGATCGACCAGTGAACGCCGTGGAGGCGCTGGAGACGGCAGTGCTGTCAACGCCACCAGCGGCGAGCATATCCGTGCCGCTGGTGCCCGCAACCGTGAGCATTCACAGCTACCCACCCTTGCACCCGCAATTGCAACTCACTCTCGTGCCCGCTCCTGAACGCAGTCCGCAGCAGCGGCGGCCAAGGCGGTGGCTGCAGCCAGCTTGTTCGGGTGGGTGACGCGCTCGCTCTCGCACCCAGCGCCCCCACCCTACCCCAATCCAGCCTTGCGCGCGCGGCCGAGGGTGTCGCATCTCACCGCTGCACCATACCCTGGTTTGCTGGGCGTACGCAAATGCGTGGACTACATACCCAACCGGACACACGCTTGTGTGTCGGCGTTCCATCCTCTCGACGAACACATTATGTGTTAGCATTTAGCATTTCCATCGTTTCAACCCGCGTGCATCTCGTGCTCCCGTGCCGTAGGGAACCCGCCGAGGTATTGGACCCCGAGACCGGAGAGCCCATCGAGCCAGATGCGCCCAACGACGTGAGTGGGGTTGGTATGTGGGGTTTGGGCGCGTGAGGTGCCACTGGTGAGCTCCTTCCCCCGAAGAAAGGAGGAGGGTATGGGAGGAAACCCGTACGTAGGCACTGAGGAGCGAAACCGAGTAGGATACATTTGGTACCAGGGCAGGAGGAGGGAGGTCCTTGGCAGTCCACCTTGCAACCGATTGTTGAGGGAGTCATGGGGCGGACCTCGTCGTGTTACGTGCCCCTCCTATGCTGGGTCGGTAGCAGCATCCTGCCACAGCCGCAGTGGCTTCCGGGGTTCCTGCCGTCTGCCGGCTCGCCCATCCAACTATCCCCTCCACTAGTCGCACAGCCTCGAATAGGCCTCTAGCCGGTAAGCCATGCACGTCGAACCTCATCGTGGTTGCGGGGCCGAACGGGCGCCAAATGGCTGTGGTTACCGTGCGTGACGTATGCGGGGCCACCCGAAGAGAGGGCCGCCGCAGGTGCTGACTCCAGCAGCTGCCGCTGCCGCCACTGCTCCTGCCGCTGCAGTTTGAGTGCGAGGATGTGGAGGGCGACGGCAACTTGTTTGACGCGCTGGGCCTGGGGGTTGGGCGGGTGGAGATGTACGGCGCCATGCTGGCGGTGAAGAAGCTAGGCGAGGACGCCAAGCGCAGTGTGGCCACGGTGCGCTTCTTCGGCAAGTTCTTCGGTATGCAAGCGGACTACTACGTATTTGAGACGACCCTCAAGGACAACCCGGAGATGCCGGAGGCGCCGGGTGAGACCGTTGCAAACCAGCCAGTGGGATGAGTGGTTGGTTGGTTGGTTTGTGGGTTCGAAACATGTACTGGCAATTGAAGGCGTATGCTGATGGGCGGGAGGTGATCGTCGCACGGACGCGGGGGATGTGGGTCGGGGCAGCAGTGCTAGGGTTTTGCAGGTGGGGCAGGGGGCAGCAAAGCCTAGTGGGTTGCGGTGCAGGAGTTTACTCACTTGGCAGGGCAGGGGGCTTGGGGGCCAGCCACCTAGGGAGCAGACGCGCGCGCGGGCGGGCCGGTAGTTGTTGCACATGCGCTGGAACATCACGTGATCCGTTGCCTGCCCCAACCCCCGCGCTCACCTCGGCCCCCCGCCTGATCTCGTCTCCGCCATCCCCCGCTTCACGCAGAGGGCGACGTGCCCTTCGAACCCTTCGGCGAGGGAGTCAACGCCTACGTCTACTTCGTGTCCAACACCCTCGGCGGCCCGCTGAGTCAGCTGCCGTACGTGACTCCGGACCAGATCAAATCCTCCCGCCTGCTGCGCCGCTACCTGACCGGCCGGCTGGAGGCGCCTGTCTCCGCCTACCCCGCCTTCCCCGGCAACGAGGCCAACTACCTGCGCACCCTCATCGCGCGCATCTCCTCCGCCACCGTGTGCTGCCCACGCGGTTACTTCCTGGCGGATGAGGACAGCGCCGAGCTAAGCCAGAACGACGAGTGGGAGCCGCTCAAGGGCCGCGAGATGGCTCTGCCGGTCAACTGGAGCCACCGCTACGCGCACATCAAGGTGCAGGGCCGGACGGTGGCGTTCAAGCGGGACCCACCGGATGAGGAGGAGGAGCCGGAGAAGGTGCGGCGGCGGCGGCACGGGGTCGGGAGTTGGAGGGACGGAAGGCGAAGCGCCGGGGGATCCGGGCGGGGGCAGCAAAGGGGTACGTGTGGCCAGTGGCTCTGTCCGTTATCCGGGGCCACCTGCATGACCCTGTTCCGCGCTAGCCCTACCCACCAACTGACTAACCAACGTGCAACTACCAACTATCTTAATAAAAAAACACGCGCAGAACTTCTGGACCACCGAGGAGATGGAGGAGGGCCCCGCACCGCTGACCACCCTGGACAGGGACGCGCCGCTTGCTGTGCGGGCGGGCGACCACGTGCCGCCGCCCGCCTGGAGCCCCGTGGCCGCCTCCTCCAGCGTCACCACTCGCAACCAGGTGGCAGGGGTGCGCTCCAACCGCTGGCCGGGGGCGGTGTGCGCGTGCTCGGGCCGCCACTTCGCGTCGTTATACGTGGGCTGGGGCCTAAAGGCGGTGGACTTCGCGCCCGCACCGCCGCCGCCGCCTGCGGCGCAGTGGGCCGAGCCGCTGCTGGAGAGTAACGAGCTGCCGCCAAAGCCCGCGCCGCCGGAGGAGGAGGAGGACGAGTAGGTGCCGCGCTGGAGGCAGCGCAGGAGGAGGACGAGTAGGCGCTGCGCTGGGGGCAGCGCCCGCACGCGAAGATCTTGAGGCCATGGTGTTCAGACCGAGCGGATGTGACGACGTGGGGGATGGGTTGGAGCTGTGGTGGTATTGCTTGCATTGATTGGACGGGGTGTGGGGGGGAAGGAGCTGGGTCTGGGGCGAAGGGGGGCGTTAGCTGATATAAGCCCCTCCCTTTGCGGGGTCGCTCCGGGGTGGGGATGGGCTGAGCTCCAGCCTGACGTTAGTTTGGAGGCTACGAGGAGAAAAGCAGACCACGGCACTGATGCGACAGACGATACCGGATACATGTTGAGGACCCACGTGTGGGGGTGACGAGTGAATGGAGGTTCAAGCTGGACTGTGTGTTCCCCGGCACACCGAGTTGAGCGAGCAGACGAGCAGATACAGCAAGTGCATGCGACTCTTGCGCCATGACTAATCAAAGGATGGGCGGCTGGGGTCGAGAGTAAACCTGGGGGGCCCTCAAGAGGGGGCCGGGCAGGCAGGCAGGCGGGGGCGGGCGGGCGAGTAATACACACGCGCCCGCGTGCGAGTGTAATCAATCAAACGAGATCGTCGTACGAGCTGAGTCGAGGACTCGATATCTGCACCTTGAGTTTTCTTCTCGACCTGTCACTGTAAGTGGAAAGGTCGCGAGGAGGCCAGCGGAGCCATCCCACAGGACGAAGCAAGGTATGCGTGGAAAGCCTGGAAGCTCCCAGGCATTCAAACGTGCCACTGAGGCGCCTGGTTGCAGTGGCCCAGATGGGTGCATCTTGCCTCTGAGCGCAGCCTGCAACGCTCCCCTGGGCAAGACGTCCTCGTACCTCTATCGCAAGCTGCTGCTGGCGGTGGAGGCGAATACAGCGGTCTGCGCAACGAGGCGGGGTGGCTTGCGCTTGTGTGACGAACCGGTACTGATCGGGGCCGTTATGCCCAGGGGCGAGGGCTGATCTGGAGTCCTCGTGACTTCTGTGAGGCAAGGCACCTAAGATCTAACGGTAGTGGGACCTGTCAAGGGCAGGCCTCAGAGACTGGCACTTTCGACGGAGGCATAATCGTCGTACCAGGCTGGATGCGCTGCACTGTGGTGTACTGGGATAGGGCGCTCAGGGCGTGTGTCGTGCGAAGCAACAGGTCGGTGCAAGGCGTTGCCAAACCAGTGCGGCCCACCCTGCGTATCAGCACACGCTGAGTGGACGTTATGTGCCGTACACTGTCGTTGCCTCTGTAGGGCCCTGCCTATGCGCTGTGCCTGTACGTTGCGGTAGGCCACCGAAGCGCACGCAGACGTTAAAACCCTGAAACTCCGACGCACACTGGAAAGGGCCACTTTTGGGCTAGCGACGGTCCGGATTTAGACGTTGGGGTGCTTGGGTACAGCGCGTTGCCGTATTGACGGCCAGATCGTGCCGCACACTAACCTGCGTGGGGCAGCGGCGCAAATACAATACTTCATGAAGTGTGTTACGTCCTGGGAATGGCCTGAATACTGGGTTCCTGCAGGTGCATGGAGTTGTAAGGCGTTAGTTGCTAAGCTACCAAGTCACACCGAGTGCTTGCAGGTTTTAAGAAGGCGCTGCAATGTAAAAAATATTTATTTATGAAAGATATTTTTAGGGTCAAGTATACCGCAAAGCCTAATGGGCAATATGGACTGGTCAGGCCAAAGGGATGGCCCAAGCGGAGATACCACTTGGCAGGACCTGTCGCCGGAGCTCGTGGAGCGAATTGCCGCATATCTGCCTCCCAGCGATGTGGCTTGCACCATTCGCCTGGTCAACAAAGCCGCGGCAGCACAGTTTCCATGCGCAACTATACACTTGTCGCAGCCCTCGCCGCACCATGCTTTCGTACATCGCTGGGGCAACACGCGTGGAAATCGAGACCTGACGCTCTGCCAGCGACGGCAGCTGCTGTGCCTGACGGCGCGCAGCGGCAGCGTCGCCAACCTGGATGTCGCCTGCGCGGTGGTAGGCTGCCCGCTCACCGAAGAAGTCTTTAACGCCGCCGCTGGTGCCGGAAAACTTAACGTCTGTAAGCGGCTCGAAGCGAAGCGGTGTCCACACGGCGAGGACGCGGTGGCCGCAGCTGCCCAGGCCGGAAAGCTGGCTGTGGTCCTCTGGCTGCTACAGCCGGGCCCCGGCTACAGCATCAGCCTCCGGGACACCGCCTGGACTGCCGCAGCCGCCGCCGGCCAGAGGTCACTGTGCGAGCGCCTGCTGGCCGGCCGCGGCGCGTGCCCCAAGGAGGCCGTGTTCGCCGCCGCGCGAGGCGGCCACGTGGGCCTTACGAGATGGCTGCTGGACCTGCCGCACCTGCCGCGGTTCGGGAACTCAGACGAGGCTCAGACCTTCAAGGCCGCGGCGTACGGATTCGACCTCGCGGCGCTGCAGCAGCTCTACCATTCCCGGCTTGACGGCACCGGTCGGCGCATGGATCACATCGCTATCTTCATGGTCGCAACGGAGGCGGCGGCCAGCCCCACGCCCGACTGGCAGGCCAAGGTGCAGTGGCTGGAGGAGCGGGGCTTCCCCTGCAGCCCCGCCTTCGTGAATTGGGAGCTGGTGGTGGAGCGACCCGATGCGGTGGAGCGGGTGGCGCTGCTGCGGCACCGGGGCGGGCTGCTGCGCAGCGGCCTGGTCGCGGCCACGGTCCGCAGCGGTAACCTGTCGGTGCTGCGCTACCTGCGAGTTGAGGGCTTCGCAGTGCTGAACATGCAGGTTTCGGAGCTCGCGGCCGACGCCGGCCAGGTCGCCGTACTGGCGGAGCTGCACACGAGCGGATGTCCCATCGGGTCGGGCGCGGTGCGGGCCGCGGTGAAGCGGGGGCACCTGACGGTGCTGATGTGGCTGGGGGGGCCGGAGGCGGGGCCCAGCGGCGAGGCGGCGCTGAGGGCAGCGATGAGCCCGGAGCTGGCGAGGGATGCAGCGGCGTCGGGCAGCGTAGAGCTGGTCGCGTGGCTGCGCGAGAGGGGCTGTCCCTGGGACGAGAGGGCGTTCGACGCGGCGGCGGGGGCAGGCAGCCAGGTGCTGCTCAGGTGGCTCATGTCCCAGCGGTGCCCCGTGGGGGTGAGTGGTGGGTGTGGGGCGGCCTGGTCCGGCGGGTGGGGAGATTTCGAGGAAACTCTAGGAAACGCGAGCAAAAATGGAGGGAGGAAAATGCTTAAAGCCTAGCTGCAGACAGATTTTGACGCGCGTTCACTGCTGCTGCTGCCGCATCTGCCGCATCTCCTCCGCAGCGCACGGGGGAGTCCTACGTGGTGGCCGGCCTCAACGACGACATGGCCACGCTCCGATTCCTGAGGCGAATGGGCTGTCCCTGGGCCTCGGATGGGAACACCTTCTACTGCGCTGTGCTCGAGGACTGGACCGGAATCAAGAAGGCCTGCAGTCTGGCTGTCCTGCGCTGGCTCCGAGACCAGGGCTGCCCGATCCACTGGTACGGCGCCAGGTTCCAGGCGGAGCAGCGTACGGACGATGAGGCTGACGAGGTGCTGGCGTGGGTGCAGAGCCAGATCCCGGACGGCTGGACGAGCGACCATCTGCACCGGGAGGATGAAAGCGAGGAGGGGGATTGGGAGAAGTGGGAGGAAGGGGAGGAGGAGGAGGAGTGGGAGGAAGGGGAGTGGGTGGAGATGCAGTTGGAGTTTGACGAGGAGGGGGAGGAGGAGGTGTACGGTGATGCTGAGGAGGCGTGTCTTGCGGATGTAGATATGGACCAGGAGGAGGAGGGAGAGCGGGGCGAGGAGTGGGCGGAGTGCGAAGAGGGTGATGGGGAGGACGAAGGGGAGGCAGAGGAGGCCGGCCTGGGATGGGGCATTACATGAGACATGGTCGGAATGTGGTAGGAGGCTGGATGCCTCAATGAGAGGAGGCCGTAGGGTGGGCTACGAGGCACAATGGCTCGGCAGGAGAGGGGCGGCGTGAATTGCTGCGGCAAGGCGCGGCGAGACGCGGAATGTTGGGTGGCTACTTGGATTTTGCGGCTTTGCCGCTGGCTAGGTTCCACGTCGCAGCAAGGCTGCTGTAACTGTAGTTTGTACATGGCTGGTGGCGGCAGCTGCAGCTTAGGCAAGGTCGAGCTGATCCTCGGCGCCTCACGACCCATCTGCGGGGCGCAGGTTGGCTGGTCCTTTTTGGATACTCCGTCAGGGTTTCGGAGGCTGCGAACGAGGTATAAGGCTGCTGTTGGAAGGTTTACACGGCCGCCAGATGTCCGCAATAATTGGTATACGCGTCGGGATCCAGAACCGCCCTAACAAAGTACATCGATGCGTCGTACCCCGGTGTGAGGTTCGCCGCAAGCAAGCAATTATTATATAATAAGGCAGCCAGGCGTGCGCATGTCCTCGAGGTGGTTGGTTAGCGCCGATGTTTAAGGCAAGCGGCACAAGCGACGTAGTTTCGGGAGTTGTTAGAGGCGGTGGTGAGCACCGGGGACGTTGAGGAACAGCACGAAGTGCATGGTCGCATGCGTTGCGTCTGAGCCTCAGCGACTTCACCTGCAGCTGAAGCCCGCGCATGGGTGGGTGTACGTTCCTACGTTTCACGCAACTTGGCCAATGACTCTGCTGAGCCCCGACGTTTGGGACTGCGTGGTTTCGCGATAGTTCGCAACGGACCCGCAGGTCGTAACGCGGAAGCTACGGCTGCTTCCCTTCGCCGATGCCTGTGTAGCTGGCAAGCCTGGCATGGCGATACCGATGGCATGTGCAGCTGGCATGGGCCGAGCGGTAGCACTAATATAACTACTTCAATAAAATCAATCCATGTAACTGCTCCTACCAGACAACGCTAACCGCAGCGTGCAACACATGCTGTTAAGAGTACGGCAACTGCAACCCTTCGCACGCGCTGTGATGGTTACTTGCTGTGTCCTGACAATCATGTGCGAGCCCGAACACGCTGATGTAGGCGCGCACTAATTTCATGACATGGGCTGGCCCGCTGTTGGCCTCACCATCCCATGATATGCCTCTGGACTGTTCACTGGTGTATTGGTGTGTTTTGCCATTGGTGCGATGCGGCTGGGTTCTGTCTCTCTTTCGTCCCTTTCAGTGTCCGGCGATGTGCCCGATGGTTCTGCCTTTTGGTCTGGAGCCCACTGTAACAAGTACTACTACCCCACGGTTGGTGCTGCTGTTTGTTCTCTGGGCCCTGGTTTGCCACATCTCGGTCTATGGTGTGTTCTTCTTCCTGCGTCCCTTTCAGCGCTAGGCGATGCGCCCGATGGCTCTAGCTTACGGTCTGGGGCCCATAACACCTTATAACACTGACTCCTCATCATCATAACCTGTGAGGTTTTTGGCTCGGTGTCTTGTAGCTGGACGCAGGTACGAGCCTGCCATCGGACGGGACTCTGGCCATTGTCAGCCATCAAGATCCAAGCAGGATCCCAGGAGGAAGGCCTGAAACAGCCGAGCCCTACCAGCAATGAGACACACGCCTTGTGGCCCAACCTCAAAATTTTGAAAGAGGTGGGACCCGTAGCACCTGAAGGGTGACCCGTAGCATTGTTGCTTACCTATGTGCCTTGGGAAGGTATGCAGCTACGGCAGCGCCACAGCTGTACAGCTTCCGTACCTGCGGCGTAGTCCTGCCTTCTGAGCTGCCATTCATTCTCCACCGCTTGCTCTGGTCCTACCTGTGCTGAGCAGCCATCTCCAGGATTTGCTACAGTGCCGTCAGGCATTACACACGTCGTGGTACATGCATGGGTTCCATTGCAGCGCTCCCGAAGGGTCATCTACACACATCCAAATAGTAGTAGCTGTTACAGTGGGCCCCAGACCAGAAGGTAGAGCCCATCGGGCGCATTGCCTGACACTGAAAGAGACGCAGGAAGAAGAACAAACTGTCAAGTAACAGTGATTTCGTACAATGTCATAAGGTACTGCATTCCTTGTGCAAGAAATCCTATCGTTATTCTGCGAGGACTGAGCAAGGTGGATCACGACCGATGTATGCGTCCCACCGATGCATCCTTTTCCACTGACGCGATTCCAACATGCACCATTTTCCACACCCCTCGATTGAGCAAGACGCATACTTGCAATACTCGTAACGACCACCAGTGCCGCTAACGCAGGGGATACATGTCCGATGATGGGTGCACGTTCGTCACTGCTACAACCATGTTTGTGCATACGGTAACGCACACACCGGTCCTTTTTCAACCCGGAGAAGTGAACTTCGGTGCGTTTGACAAAAGCTATATCCCATCAGGACTCGCCTGGACAATGACAACAAACATCCAGTGCGCAAAATGTGAGGGCGTCATTGTTCACAACCTGACGCCTTCTCCTGGTATAATCGTGAGTATTCGTTTGCAAAATGCCCATCCCAGTAACCGATGGCACCTATGTTCCGTAACAAGTACCCCTAGGCTGGCTTGAAGTCAGCCGGCGAACATCCTCCCCAACCTCCGCATACATGTTGAAGCGAAGATGACCACCTCGCGGCTGGATTCCTTAGGACGCTCACACCAGCCCCGCTCTGCTTACGATCGACCCGCCACCAAGCCACGCACAGCAGCAGACGTCAGCAGAGCGGCTGCCCCATCCCGTTGCGACGGACACGAGCACGTGCTTCAGCAGCACCACCACACGCATACCGTTGACCGCAATGCCTGTTTTAAGCAAGCAGGCAACCCGATATCTCTCTCTAGCCTCCTTTCGCGGATGCCTTCTCCTGAGGGCGAAAATATGCTATGTCCCGTTGTGCCCTAGCAAACGCAACTTGGACCCGGCACGGCATCCTACAGTAAGCCGCGCGCACCAAGAAGCACGGCCGTTTACGCTACAGCTGGCCTACACCGCGTACCACAGCCCTTCATGCACCGCCCCTTAACGGCACCCGTCGACTCGTAGAAAGGCACTCCTACAAACAGCAAGGGTCGGATGCATCTGGGTGCTTCAACAGCCCAGGTCAGCCGAGCCCACGTGCAAACTCACGCAGTGGCGCTGCGCCTGGCGGGGCGCCTGGCACGCGCGCGCGCCGCGTTACGTTTGCGACCTAAGCCGCGACTGCCGAGACATTTGTAACGGCGATCGCCATGCACTTCCATGCACGTAATTACTTAACCCCCATGCACGAAATAAAGCCACCAAAATGGAGGTAACCTCGTTTGTAGGTGGCATTGAATTGGTACGGCAGATGAAAACGCACATGGCACGGCACGTGCACGGTATATAAAACCGCGCCAAGGGCTAGACCTGAAATCCGGTGTGGACTTCCACTTGAGGAAGCGCACAGGCACGCCCAACAGGTAGGTCGGGTCAGCAGAACTAACGGAGAGAAACATATTATTGATGAGGCAGCGACGGCATGGGCCAACGCCTATCCATGATGCAGGCACAAGGCAGTGATGAGCTCACCATCACCTTCACACCCACTGCCCGAGATGCTCAGGCCACGCTGCCGCTGCCACTGCCATAAACATGACAATCGTTGCAGCCCCACTTTGCGACCACTCCTTCAAATATACCCAACCTCCCAGTGCATTTTACCCTTGTGCCCTTCAACATGATAACGTACCGACGGGCATCCAAGGCACCAAGCGCCCTGATGCAATGCCCAACTTTGAATTGCGGTCAAAGGCGTACGCACAAGACTATGTTAAGTGAAACATGAATATATGCTGATTCTCAACAGCGGATTTGTCAAGAACAGCATGTAATGTTATGTGAGCGGTCTAAGCGCATGCCTCAGGTCCGCGAGACTATCGAGGTGCCCAGCGGTTCTCACACGCCCCCACAAGTCATGGTTTCCCCCAATGTTACCTCCAACCCTTACCAACACCACAGTTGAATCTTCCTCAGATGCACAGCCCAGTTTCTCAAGCAGCAGCAGCAGCTGCTGCTGCAGCAAGCGCACGCCTGCGCTTCCTCCATGGGAACAGTAGTTTAAACTACCCCTTCGGAATTCCCCCCACCGTCACCGTATCCGTCAACAACAACAACTCCGCCAGCCCCCTGTCGCTCTCGTCGATTCCAGCTCCGCTGGTGTTGCTCATGGACGGCCACACCTGCGCGAAGCCGCCGGCGCTGTTGAACGTCCTGTTGCTGAAGCCTCCGCTGCCGCCGGCACTAGGCACCGAGGTACTGGCCATCGTGGACATCAAGCGGCTCTGATGCCCAGCGCGCGAGCCGCTGCCAATGCTCCGCTGTGCTGGCGAGGCTCCTCGGTACACCAACAGCTCCGGCGGGTCATGCCCTGGCGGCGCCCAAAGGTAGGTGCTCATGTTGCCCTTGCACTTGACCTGCAGGTTGTGGCGGCAGTAGCAGCGGCCACGGGCGTCAGCCTTATAATCTGTGTTCAAAGCGTCCTCGCATTGCAGAGCCTGCGCAACAGAAGCACAGCACTTTCCGATGAAGTTTGCGGAGCAAAGCTATGCGGGTCCGTATACGCGTTGCTAGGGTCCGGTGCCGGCCGTCAGCTCACCAGTTTCCGCCACTACATCGCCCGGCCTCCTATAGCTGTGTTACCGGTAATGGAACTGGGCCGCACGGAGGCGCATGGGGGATGGGCACGCGAATGGGCTGTCCGAATTTGCTATGACCTTATGGCCGCCTGGGCAGCCACACTGGCTAACGCACACTCTGGGTTCCGGATTTAGGGGCTCAGTGCAGCTCGTTTCGCGGTGCAACGGACTACAGGGAAGCTTAAGATGGACCTGAAGGCGGGGGCCCCTCCAAGGTGTTCACCGCAAACAAGGCCGCCGCTCTGGGGCGCGTGCCCCGCCTCCTCCCAAGCGCCCTCACCTCGATGCCTCCAGTGGGAACCCACGCCTCCTTGCGGAGCAGCCTCCGCGCCGCCTCCGACGCATGAATGCAGCCCGCCACCCCCGTGCTCTCCATGCGAGAAGCCCTGCAATCAGGCCACGTTACGGAGCAGGATGCATGGGTGCTGCGCGTCGTGCATCGGTCAACCAGGTCTGGTACGTGCCAGCTGACACTGGCCGCGTCTGGCTAGGGGTACCCCTTTCATCCGTTCACGAGTAAGCGCAAGAAACTGCCCACGTAACGCCCACACAGCTGCTTCACTACCGACGCTGTGCCTCATCACAGCACGTGAAGGCTTCGTCCGCATATCCGCACAGATAGGCACTCACGTGTTCACCGTGTCGCCTTTGTTCCAGATGAGACGTGCGAGCCAGCCGGATGGGGATCAGGTGGGTGAGGAGGGAGAGCAGCGTGGGAGGAAACCCGTAGGGAGGGGAGTGGGCGGAGGCGAGAGCATCAGCTTGGGGATAAGTTAGCATTATGCCAACCCACCATCACCCCCGCATTGCTATCCGTACCGGCGGGATGCAGATGTTTCGCAACACAGTTCTGCGCCCGGCTGCCAGCTCACTGGATCGACGCAAATAATCATACCAGATCGGCGTTGCGTCCGCGCTCTTCCGAGAGAGATCACCCAGAATTTAATAAGGAATACTAAATTATTTCTCCAGCTCAATCCCAGCTCACCGAACAGATAGAAGCGCGGCATGCGCTTGCCCACCACTCCGCTGACGACGGGCCCCGAGTGCAGGCCGACGCGCATCTGGACGGGGCCGCCCGTCGTGGGGAGCGTCACCTGGGCTGCCGCCGCCAGCATGGCCTGATCAGGAAATCACAGGGGTTTCAACACATCAACAGCAATAGCCAAACCGTCGAGTAACGCACGGAAGCTGTGTTCTGCACTAAAGAAATGACCGAGCGGCCCACGCAGGAATCGGGACCTGAGCTCTCAGGAAGCGGGGCCGAAAATGCTGTCCCCCGATAGTCCGTACTTTGCGCGAGCTACCCACAATGGTAGGATGGGCTACCCACAATGTTAGGATCGGGACCTGAGCTCTCAGGAAGCGGGGCCGAAAATGCTGTCCCCCGATAGTCCGTACTTTGCGCGAGCTACCCACAATGGTAGGATGGGCTACCCACCATGTTAGGATCGGCTATCCACAATGTTAGGATGGACTAAGGACGGAATCAAAGCGAGTTCGCGATGTCAACGCATGGAGGTTAGCCCGCCCTTCGCATAGCGCAAGCAAGCGTCGCCTACTGCGGCACACTGCACCACCCCGCAAGATGCAGCAAGCGATCGCAATATGTCGTACGTAGCGAGCCAGGAGGGCCGGCCCCTGCCGTCTGCCTGCTGTGCACACACCTTCGCGAACATGAGAACCTTGTCCGCGTGCAGCGGGTCGGCGTTGCTGTCCCTAGCGCGCACCGCCGCCATGCCGTGCTCGTCTTCGTGGATGAGCCCCCCCGCAACGACATAGCAGTCGCCAATGGTCTCCACCTGGGAGGGGCTCAGAAGCCAACAGAAGCCAAGAGTGTCAGGCATACATACCATGCGGACTGGTTCGTGCCGTTGCAAGCACGATTCAGGAGCGTAACAACATCAGACCGGAGTGGAGAAATTTGTTCAACACGGAGTAAGCCTCAACCTCCCACCTTGTACACGCCAAACTCGTCGAGCCTCTGGTCGAATCGTGTGAAGAGATCGTTGAGGAAGGCCATCACCACCCGGGGCTCCAGCAGCTCGCACATGGGCGTGAAGCCTGAGGGGGAGGGTGCAAAAATAAAAACCGGTAACGGTTCACTGAAGTTGTTGTAACGGTTACAGTGGGTTCCAGACCAAAAGGTAGAACCATGGGAAGTGTAGCTGGTGCATAGGCTTTGGACATCTGGTCGCGTGCGCATGCTGATGCACTGGATTGACTGCTGAGAAACCTGTGGAGGTGACCCGCCGGTGACCTGTTAAAGGAAGAGAAACACACTAATGTGCGATAGCGTGTGAAGCATAAAACGGAGGACCTGCGCTGCGGATTGGACATGGCGGGGAGCGGGACACAGTGAAGCCTAAAGCAACTGGATCGAGCCATAGTTAACCGCAATCCGCCCCGACTCCCTCTCTATCTACATACCTTGAATGTCAGCGAACAGCAAGGTCACCTATGGCGGCAAGAAGGGCGGAAAGAGGACCATCCGTCCGGTTAGCACCCCAGCAAATGAATCAGCTCAACGCCCTGCGACTGCCAAGCAGCAGCA
Source organism: Yamagishiella unicocca (assembly GCA_003116995.1). Lineage (NCBI taxonomy): Eukaryota > Viridiplantae > Chlorophyta > Chlorophyceae > Chlamydomonadales > Volvocaceae > Yamagishiella > Yamagishiella unicocca. The sequence goes on along the minus strand of BDSL01000021.1, from coordinate 1,014,604 downwards.
ACTGCAGCATCCCATAGCAGAGGCAGTACCAAATCATGGGCTGCGTATCGGTCCAAGCTCACCTCCGCATGCGACGTGGCCAGCTTGTTGATGTCACGGACCGCGGGTCGCCCGCAGTTGGTCGGGTCCGGCCTGACGGGAGCGGCGAGGGGGCCGCCCTCCTCCGTCATGTAAGCCAACACGTGTCGAGGGAAGATCTGCAGTACGGCACATGGTCGGGACGCATATCGTCGGGCACATCTTCAGAGGCAACCTGGGAGAAACCGCTGCCAACCTACTGCCACCAACCTACCCACATTAAACCCATCTGCAATCCGCTCTCAACAGCGAGTCCCCTCCAGAGTGGCTGCGACCGCACCCCCCGGCTACACCGCGTGCCATACACACCTGCTCCAGCAGCCGGTGCTCCGCTTCCGTGACGAAGGCGAGGTGGCGCTCGGCCTCGACCTTGGCCGTCACATCGACCTGTGCCCCGTCCAGGGAGGGCCAGCTGGTTAAGGGTTTAGGGTTTAAGGCGTGGTTGGAAGAGCATACCAGAGCCGGAGTCGTGAAGTAGAAGCCGGGCCCGGGACCGATCTCCGTCGCCTCGTGAATTTACCTGGGTTACGACAATAGCAAACTGGCCCGTGACCGGGTCCGTCGTACGGCTGGCCGACACCTCGTGCCAGCAGCAGCCTACGGGGCTGTGGGCAGAGGTGGGCCGGCACTGCCTGCTGTCAGCAACGCGTGGAGATGAGCCATCCGCCACTGGCTCTACTCGGTTGCTGGATGTCGGATCCATGTCGATGGGAATGATGGCGCCGGGTCTGCCTCCCTTCGTGATGCCGCTACCGCAGCTGCTGTCGTTATTTGAGCCTGTGTTTGCACGACAGGCCAGCCTGACAGCCCTCAAACCCGCGCTGGTGCCGAGGCATGGCTTGGCGGTTGATGCAACGCGGCAACTGGCTCCGCTGTCGGCCTCCAGCCCAGCCTCCAGCCCAGCAAAGGTATGCGACGCCGGTCTAGTGACCGGCTGGTCGGCATCGGTTTCGTTTGGGAGGTCCTTCCGGGACAGGCGGTGCGCACACCAGCTTTTGGTGGTGCTCGTCGTGGTTTGCAGGGCTCGACACGTGGAGCTGCCTGCGCCAGGCACTGCAGCGGGAGGCCACCTGGTATCGCTGAAGGAGGCCTGCTCCTCGCGCGGCCTAGGCGAGTAACTTCCCTCCCTATCGCCCAGTTGCTCGTCCTTGCTCGTGTATAATAGGGAGCCGGTTGCCGTCGCGAAGAGGCCACTGCCGGCGAAGGATGACATGTTAGACGCCTCCGTGGAACCACCCCGACCCCCGCCGCCGGCCTGGCCGACGCTGCTTGCCACGGCCTGCTGCAGCGCCAGCTGTACGGCACTGGGCGTGTTTCGGAGGCTGCTGGCGAACGCAACGACCCGTGGGACGGCGTGCGAGGCGCTGGCCGCACTCACATCGGCGCGGCTTGCACAGCGCCGCAGCGGAGCCCTGCTGCCGCGCCCGTTAAGCGATGGTCCCGTCATGGAGGCTGTCCGGCCCACCAAGCCGCCCTCCGGCGGCCCATCACCACTGCCCTGCCAGCTTTGGCCACCTGGGATGCCAGCCTGGCTCCCGAACACCACCTCGCGTAGCCGCAAACTGCGCGACGGTGCCTGGCTTTGGCTTCCAATCGCGGGCGGAACGATGGGGGCCAATGCAAACACGGCTGATGCACCGCCGCTCCCCTCAGCCTCCAGTCCGCGTAACCCCGCCGCCAGAGCTCTGTCCATCTCAGGCGTGCGAGTGTCGTCAGCCGCGCCCGTTTCGATGCCACCCATCCCACCGGCGCCATGGCCCAAGGGACTCCTCTCGCCTGCTCCTGTCCTCCTGCTGCCAGACTCCCGCAACGGCTGCTCTGACGTGTCCATCAGCAGGCCCCAAGTGGAGGTCGCCTGACGAGGGTAGGTGTGGCGCCGTCAACGGTCGCGTCGGGAGCAGCCTCAGTGGCGACCAGAAGGCATCGCAGAGGGAAACACAGCACGTGCGCACGGCCCCCGAGCGCGCCCTTGTTGTAGGAGAACAAAACTACTCCAGAGGCGGCCGCATCCGTGAGGGCCACAGGTCACGCTGCTAGCAGCTATGACGCTTTGGCTTTGCATCTGCCCAGGAGCCCCGCTTCCTTGCAAACCCACACACTGCCGCGCTTGACGCCGGCAGGGTGCTGCTCAATCCTAGGTGCGCTGCAACAGATACCACACAGCTGCCCACACGCACCAGTGGGTCGACATCGACGATGCTCGATAGCTTTCCGTGGGCGCTGACGTCGAACGTAGGCGTGTCGTCGGCTGTTGACATGACCGTGCCCAAGAAGCTCGAGTATTGGGCGTCGCTGCCGCCCGGGTCGTTAGAGTTCCACACGGCAGGGCCCTCCAGCACCCGCGCCGATGGACGGCGCGGGGTGAGTAGTGCGCTGCCGCCGCCTGCTGCCGGGTTCGGAACACGCAGTGCACAGCCCAAGGCACCCTCCAGCGGCCCGCCCGCAGACGGGTAGCTGGCACCGGCTCTTGCAGTCGTGGAGGTGATGGATAAGGCCCCCGACCTGCGGGAGGCTGGCACCTGGACGATACCTGCAGAGGGAGGTCGGAAGGAAGGTGGCGAGTCAGGGTCACAGCAGGCAGTGCGCTGGCTTGCAGGGATGGCTGCGCAACGGCGTATTGTGGGAGCCTCTGGGTGGCTGGCTCCAGGCATGCATGTCCGGATGCAGATGCGGCAAAACCAACGTGAAAATCCTCGCTCAAGGGTGCATCGCCTAATCGAAATTGGTTGGGTGATTGGCTTCACTCACCCCTCCACACGCGCCCCTCGATGCAGACCTCGGTCATCATCCGCTCCATCTGTCGGAGCGAGCCACAGAGGACACAGGGCGCGTGAACGTGCGCCAGGAGCTGGGCAACTTTCGAATACACGTACGGCATTGCCGCCCCATGCTGGGTCGCTGAGCATGGCCGTGATCCCCCAGCTCACTCAAAACCCATGTATCTATCATGGCATCCCTGGAGCATTGCAGTACTGACGAAGGTTCTCTTGCAAGCATGCCACCGGACCAAACGCTACGTCATTCAAAGGCCACGCCAACGCCTTTGCTTGTCGCTCCTGCTAACGTCCTGCCCTTCCTAGCTGGCCCCGACAGCAACCTAGCTACCGACCTTCGCCGGCTCCAAGGAAAACAACTCCTCCAAGATGCTGCCGCTGCCGCCTTCGTCAGTCTGCTGGCTCGCTAGAGCCCGACCCGCGGTGTGCGGAGCACGAAGCCCGAAATATAAAATGCTCTATAAGATATGCGTGGGGTGGGGCGGGATTCAGGTGCACTATTAGTATGCTGCTGTTCCCGGGCCGTATATGCAGTTTGGCAAAAACGCAAGGCGAGGGAAGGCGACGGAGCACGTTGCAGCAGCAGGAAAGCAACAAAGGCGCATGCAACCACTATGCGAAACGGCACCGGTCCCAGCCATGCGTCGCACCGAGGAGTTCTGGTAAAGCACCGTCCTGCCGTTGGTTGTGAAGGCGGTCACAATCGTCGTCAACCCCGACAGCACCATCGCCTCACGAAGCCGGAACCCAGTGAACACATCCTGCAGCCCCACACTCTGCAACCCCGGCTGCTGCCGGCCCCCGGCTGCTGCTTGCACAGCCGACCAGGAGCTGGCCTCGCCGCTGCGCAGGACTCGGGCTGATGATGACGGGAGCAACTGCTGCAGCCGGCTACTGCAGCTGTCGGCCACGACAGCCCTGGTAGCTTCGGAGTAACTTACAGGGCGGCAAGACCCCATCGCACTGACACCAGCCACAGCTGGGGCGATACAGGCAACGCCGCTGTCGCTGTCGGCGGCTGTGGTGCTCTTGGCAGTAGCACGCAACAGTGTCTCCGTTGACAGATCCGCCGGAGGGGTTGGTTTGACCGTCAATATCAGTGCTGGCAAGGCGTTGCTGCCCCCGCTGCCTGCTGTGACCTCCATTGCTTGATGTTCTGTAACCATGTCCTTGCTAAAGAAAACCCGCCATCGGCGGCTACTCCGGCGATCAATCGTACTGGCATCATTGACATTATCACCACCGCCGAGCGCGACGCCCACCTCGTACAAGGTGGGCTCAGCGATCACGTGAATCCAGCGCCTAGGGGCTGGCCCGTCGCCCGCCGGGCATGGTTCATTCTCATCTTGCCGCGCTTTAGTAACACCACCGTACGCTGCGGACGTCTGCCTCCTGTCAGCAGCCAGCGTATGTGGATATTTGCGGGCATCAAGGTAAAGAGCGAAGGCGGCCGCAGGGTCCGCGGCCGCGACACGCAGCAGTTGCGCACGCAAATCCTGCAGCAGTGGATATTCCGACTTCCCAAGAGTGCTCAGCAAGTTTCTAGCGATTTCTGCATCTGTAGATGTTGAAGATTTTGGTAAGCCGAAAATTTTGGCAGCGGACTCGTTGCAGTAGGCGGCGAACATCATGGTCGATGGCTCCGACGCTGTCGTTGAGGCAGAGAGCAACTGATGGCACGCAAGGACTACCACGCCATTGGATACGTGATCATAGCGCTGTGATAGCTCAATGCGGCTCATTACTGTATGAGTTTTCTGTTGCGACGCACGATTGGGCGAAGTGACCGGCGATGAAGCTTTTGCACAGAGCTGCTCTCCCTGCTGTCCATGGTGCCCTGGACCTCCGACGCAGTTGAAGCATGATGCAAGCCATCCAACCATGTCTGGGTAATGACTCTATGACAAAACGACGGATACGAGGAAACTGACCATCCCTAAAGGACTAGCCTTGCTTATCAGAGGTATCCATAGACGTTGGGTTAACAAAGTCTCCAGCCTGGAACCCTTGGCTCCACCGGGCGTGTGATATATACATGTGTAAAAAGTGATCCATTACAGCGGGTTTCCAAACCGACACCGGTACTGCAGAATATGTATTAATAATGAGACGTTACGTATTCCTCACCTTTTCATAATAATGAGATGTTTCATGTCGCTAAGGTACGTACAAGGATGGGCTACGAAACCTAAAAAGGTTGCCTCGCGCCTCAGCTGGAATTGCTAGGGGAAACCTGTAATACCTTCATATATATGTAATACCTTCATAGGATACAAGAGGTGAAGAATTTTGAAGGTGTCTATGGCCCAAACAAACCAATAGGCTCTTCTACTTGCCTCCCACCATGGCACACGTACGTGCCCATCCGTGGCAAATTGCGCAAATTATGGGGTGATCCAGAGGCGGTTAAAACGCTGAGATGGGGGATGGGGAACTTGCGCGGCCGAAGGCCGCGGCAATTTGTGCGTAAATTAGCGTAAATTAGCGTAAATACCAAGCCAAGTTCTGAGTTACAGTGCTAAGTTACAGTAAATTTGCGCTATCGCGTCCTGATTCAACTTACTCGTAGCAAATGTAATAGCTAAAGTTAATTAGAGATGTCAGCGCCTGTGGAGGGTAGGAGCAACCCTCCACCGGCGCTCCGTGCACACTACTCCACAACTGACACACCCTACAGTCCTGGCCTACCCTTCGCCAGCTTACACAGTCCACCGCATTTGAATGAATAAGATTACAGCGGACCCATTGGAGGGCCATCGGTACACTCTCCAACCGCGACCGGCAACCAAGCCCCGCTGTCGCGCGAGAGAGCTGCACAATGAACAAACTATGTGACGGGATAACACTAATGGGTGATTAGCAGGCAGCAAGTCTGTCGAGACTGCCCGCGGTGGCGGAAATGGCTCGCTTGACCTGTGGTCCAACGGCAACAGGCGGGCTACCTACCACAGAGGCACTCCGTGTGCGCCTGTGACGATACGATCCCTGACTGCCGACAAGACTACTGGCCAGGCGCTACTGGGAACGAGTTGAGAAGCAAGGCCGCGACCCCCTACCTCTCAGCGGGCTCCAGCGCAGCGATTCGATTACGATGCGAGAGTGCTGCGGGTGATCGTTCTCATGCGATTCCAGGAGTCTCGCACGGGGCTTATTGTCTAGCTCAAGACTTTACAGTGCACAGTCTGGAGCCGAAAAGCGGCCATAATGGCCCGCTTTCGGCCTTTAAATAGCACAAACACACGTGACGAAAGTTCGACACATAGGGCCCTACTCTTACCCAACATACGAAACTCGTCCAAAGAAACCACGAACGACACACACCGACTGCACAGAATGTCGTTTCCATTATACCATGTAGACAACAGACACAGCCCCGCTGATAATCGGGCTGAAAACACCCACCGCGCACCTGTTTGTGCGACACTCTGTTCCCGCCAAGTGGAAGGTGGGAATCGATCGCGCTACGATCACACTCGTACCGCGACGCGGCACAGGGACCTACTACAACCTAAACGACGTGGAACTAACGCGCTAATGACTAATGATGGCTTGGACGGTAATTTGTCGATGACGGTGAAATGACGTGACAGCTGTCGCGCGAGAGAGCTGCACAATGAACAAACTATGTGACGGGATAACACTCCCCCCCCCAGCGGGCAACGCCATAAGAGGCGGTAGTGCGCTGGTAAAACACGAACTGCAGCAACAATGCTAGAAAATGTCCTCCACGAAACCGGACTTCTTCACTACCAACTGCTTGATAACCGGCGACGCAAACACGATTAGCCACATGAATGCCCCCTTCACTGACAAACGGACACCGAAGCATCAACAGTCGCCCTTCCTTCTACAAAGCTTTCAACCATCCCCTCCTGAATTCATCAGCCAAGATGACGGCACGCGGGCCACGACGAAAACTTTCCGCCCTGTTCAGCGCCGCCGGGATAGCGAGATCCAGCGATGCAGCCGTGAAAGGAAAACAGATTCCAACCCTGCCTTCTGCTGCCGAACGGACTGATAGAACGATGCTATACGCGAACGCTTCCCCTTTTCGGGCACGCACGGTCTCCTGAGTAGTAAACGAACTGTCGTCAAACAAATAACTGTTTCCCCATATCCACCCAACATCTGCGTCCTTCTCATAGCGCTTGTAGGCGGTTGCCACCAACATGCCCTCTGCCGTGAAAGAGCCCACGCTGGTTACCGCCACCGCGTGCCCTCGCGTCCGCCAGCTGCTGCAATCGCATGGGTCACTCGGGGCCCAAGGATCGTAGCCCGGGTCCAGCGGCGCGTAAGGGAACGCGGCTCCTCCGGAGTGCTGTAGGATGACACCGCCGGTGGTGATAATGTTGGAGGGAACAAACGCGAAGTCGTTCCGCCACAGGGCCCCTGGTATGACGCCTGCGGCAAAAGTGAACAATAGCGACACAACGAGACCGAAAGAAGCCAAGTGCCACCAGGTGCGACTCGGAGATGCCGATCGTGCAAAGCGCCCTACCGGTATCTGCTGCCACGGACGCTTGCGCTTGCCCGTTCGGAACTTAGGCTCCTTGGGCGGCAGTGGTTGCAGCCGCTGTGTGGCGACGCGTGCATCGTTCACTACACGGTTCATGGCCGAATGCACCCCGCCGTTCATGCGCGACACCAGCTGTTCGCTGGTGGTCCATGCCCACGCGCCCACGCACCGCACGAATGCCTTGCCCAACCCCCAGATCACCGAAAGAAGCAGTGAGAGCATGAGCACCATGCCCGCCACCATGTCGTTATCCGCCCTTGACTGTGGTACCTTGGGCGCCACTGGTGACGGCCCTGCGGTCGGCTGGGTAAAATGCATGAGGCTGGCAGGAGCGGGCTTAGCGGGCACAGCTTCCCCCCCCAGCTCAGAGCCGGATGGAGAAGAGCTGGCGGAGGTGCACGCTACTGCGCATGCGGCTTTGAATGAGGAAGAGTGGTTAGGGAACGGCCGCATGGGCATTGTGACAATGTATTCGGGCGACTCGACCAGATTTGGGTAGAAGTGAAGGCTGGGCGACGGGTAAGAATGGATGCCGTCGCCAAGCAGAGCCGCCTGCGCATTGCCCACGAGGAGCTGGAACAAGTCCGGCTCCACGTCCACGACTAGGGTCTGCGCGAGTGGGAGCGCGGTGGCGTGCGGAGTGCCTGGGAGGAGCACGAACCTAACCTCGCTGCGATCCAACTCTCCCCGTACAGATCCCTTGAGCTCGAGCGACGTGCTCAGGAGCGTTGACGTGGGCACGATGCGGAGGCCGAGGGCCTCAGCAATTTTGACGGGCATGACGTTGACAGTGGCGGCGAAGTCGCGCAGCGCGACCAATGAAGCATCGCGGCGTCCCTCCACGCCCAATACGCACGCCCCCTCCTCATAATAATACATTCCCTTTGGCTCGCTAAGGTAGCGGGCGGCCGCCGGGTTTTTATGCAAAGCGTCCTCCCTCTCGCTTGCGCTCATTTCTGCCAAGGTGCGCGGGGTTTTGCCCTTGACCCCACTCACCTCGTACTCGAATCCTTTACCCTTGAAGTAGGCCACGCCATTTGCGTGCGAGGTGGAAGATAATGCCGCGCCAACAACGGGGTCCTGCACAGCTTGCGGCTGGGCTGCCGCAACCGTCCCCGTCGAGGTGGCGATGGGCTGTGAAGCGTGACTTTCCTGCGTAGCTGCAATGCTGCTGGGTGTGGCCGGGGGCTCAGCTTGTTCAGCCATGCCCAGGGGGGGCAGAGGGCCTTGCAACACAGTAAACAGTTCACCTAACGTCATGTTGCGCAAGGCATCGTCGGACGGCCGGCTGAGCTGCTGGCAGCGCCCCGACCGCCCTGCACCCCTTCCCGGAGGCAGCGGAGGCGGGTATGCGTGGGTGTTCAGCTGTACAGGCACGAAAGACTTCGGTACGGGCTGCGAGCGCGTGGTGGCGCACGCCGTGCACTCAGGCTGGCTATGCGCGCCTTCCATCGCTGGCACGGGGGCAGGGCACGCTTCTATGCGCTCAAGCATGCAGTTGACGTGGTGCACGATCCCCCCCCCCGTGGAAGACCGTCCCGGCTCACCTCTGATCTCGCCGCAATGGGTGATGCCGACGGTTGCGAAGGATGCCACGCTCGGCGGGTCGTCCTCCGCGAAGTCGTCGTGCACTTGGGAAAGCGCCGCAATCGCCGCAGCTACCGCGCCGCGCGCCGGTTGGTTGCGCGGTGGACTGCCACGTGAAGCCGCGCCTCCGTGTGCCACCAGCTTGGCCTTGTTTGCCTCAAACATCGCCTGCAATGCTCCGTTGCGGGCTACGTATCCGGGAGGGGCCAGCTCGGGGTATTTGATGAAGCAGCGGTCCTCGGAGTGCCGCGAGTCGCCGCAGTACGTGCACCTTGGGCCACCCCGGCCGCCACCGGAGCTGGAGCCACCCTCCCAGCCCCTGTCCCCCATGCCGGATCCCCCGGGACGCTGGGGCCGGCTGGGCCCGCCGTCCACATACGGTACTGGTCCTCCTGCTGCCCGTGCCCCCGCGTCTACCCGGCCCAACGCCTGCGTGGCTAGGGCGATAAGCTGCTCGAACGCGGCCCCGTCTAGCCCCAGGGTCGCAAGTGCCGACTCTTTCGCGCTGCTGCGGAGGGCGTTGCAGCTAGCGGTGTCGTGCGACATGTTGTACCCATGGTGTGCGCAGTAGTACCTGCCCTGGGATTTGGGAGTTGGCGCGCTATCCCCCGTCCCCTTCTTGGCCGGCTTCTCAACCGGCTGTCGCTCTTCGTCTGAGAGGTTGTTCCAGACGACCTCCGCTTCGGATGCGGTCTGGTTCAACCGCGCGTACCACTGCTCCTTACTGACCATGGTCAACTGCCTCTGAACCGCCTCTCGCACTTTGGGGTGCAGCCCCTGAACGAACCGCTCCGCGACCTGGAAGTTCCCCACATGCCCCGGGAGTTTGCGCTCTAGCTCTAGGAGCTGGTCCTTGAACATCTTTGGCGAGCGGTTGCCCTGAACCGCCGATGACAACTCCCGCTGGTACTCCCCCAGTTGCGCGGCTTTGAAGTACTGTGTAAGCAAGTGTTCATAATAATCAAACAACTGTGTCGCGGTCAGGGCGGGCTGCCCCGCCGCGGCTGGTCCTGGTGCCCCTGGCACGGCCACCTGGTGGTGGGCCGCCGCCGCCGCTACTAACGTATCCTTAACCCCGTCATACCAGCGGCGAAAGTCCGAGCCGCGCACGGGGAGCGCGTCCAAGAACAGTTTTAAGCCCTCTACTGTGAGCACCCCTTTCCTAGCCGGCTCGTTTAACCCAAGCTGCAACACCGCCGTGAGAAACGGGTCCAACTCGGTGTGCTTGAACTCAGCCATGGTGGGATACTTGCTTGAGGCTGCCATATCGTCGTCGGAGTCTGAATACACGCTAGGGTTCGATTCCGCGTTGACCGCAGGCCTAGGTGTGACGCGCGGCTGGTGCAGGTGAGATAGGAGCTGCTGCCACGAGGGTGGGTTCGTGCCTTTCTCTTGCCGTACGACAGCCCCGCCTGACCCCGAAGTTCGTTTGGACGCCGAACTACTTACCTGTTCGGGACCTCCTGCTGGAGGAAGGCCGTTTAGGCTATTATTATTTGTTAATGATGGAGGACTGGTGCCCCGTGCCCCAGGTACTGCACCTGTCACGCCTCTGCCCCTGGCCACAGCCGAGCTGACCTCCCGTTGATCCCGCTCCTGGTTGGAACGGAGTGTTGGGGCGGTGCCGGACCTGGAGGGATTCCTACGCAGACCGTCTGGGCCTTGAGCAGGAGGCAGGGAGCTGGGATCTACCGTCAGTTGTTACAGGAGTAAGGCGAAACCACGCTGCACACAAGTGTTAGTAAAACGCAACGTTTAGCAAGGCTACTGCTGCATCATGTCTGCCAACTCTATCGGATAGCCTGCAGACACGACGGGCAGCGTCAGGGAGCGCCTGGGGCCTAACTGGAGTCTCACCGGGGCGTAGCCCTCGTTGTACCCCTCACGCAGTTCCCTTGCCACGAATGCTAACCTCCTAACTAGCCGCCTGCCGCCAGGAGAGGTGAACTGCACCTCAACGGCTTCGCTGCTCACGTGCCTGAATAGCGAATCCAGGCGCCGCTCTAGTTCCTGCACAACCCGCTGCTGCACCTCCCGCTCTACGATAGGGGGCACTATGCGGGCTAGACGCTCATCTACCTCTGCTTCTACCAGCCCGGGGAAGTCCTCGGCAAGGCGCTGCTCTACCGCTCTTCCTATCGCGCTGTCTATCTCCGTGGGGGCCCTTCCCCCTACGAAGTCGCAAGGGCAACGTTCCCCTACGTTAGCGCCAAACCCTGGCCCTACCGGCCGAGGGTGACTCACCCCGTAAACTGGAGCACTCGCGAAAAATCCTGGGGACGGCCCTAGTGGCGCGCCCGCTGTGTGCGCTGCTTGCGGTGCCCAACGGCACCGATATGGCTGGAAACGCGACTGAACGGAGCCGGTGTTGCGCGATGGGCCAGACCTATGCAAGCCACGGACCAGCGAACTGCCGCGAGGCGAGAATGCCCCAGTCGGAAACTTGTGGCGCTGAACCCGAACGGTGTGATACCCGCTGGGCTCACGATGCAGGAGAGCTGAGTCTTCTGCGTGTAAGTGACAAGACGCGTATTCAGCCGAGGATTGTCGCGCAGGGTAATGAAACACTGCAAGCGGATATTAAAGGGCCGGAACACGCGTTAGGAAGGAAGCGTCTCGATCAACTACTTAGAACATGTCTCGATTCGACTCCGCGAGCAGTAGGCAGGCTACGACAAAAACAAACATGAATGTACGGTATGATCGAACACAGCGGACTGGCGTAACCAATCCTACCGAAAACGGAGCTGCGTGACCAATCTATCGGAAACAGAAAGGTCGTGCGTGACACGGCCTGGGGCTGGCGTGACCAATCCCGCAACTATTCCAATTGCCGGCAGAGCGGGACTCGCCGTGCTTTCCGATCGCGCGTGACGCGACCCAGGCTGGCGTGACCAACCTGCAATGAACTTTCACAAACAGCGATGAACTCAAAAACGCAATCCTATCGAAAACGCAGCGGTTGTGCGTGACACGGCCTGGGGCTGGTGTGACCAATCCAAATATTCCGATTGCCGGCAGAGCGGGACTCGCCGTGCTTTCCGATCGCGCGTGACGCGACCAAGGCTGGCGTGACCAACCTGTAATGAACTTTAACCAACAGCACTGAGCTCAAAAACGCAACGGGCTTGCGCGTCCGCAAGTCCGTACCCCTACAGGACACTTACTCGCTTTTCGGCTTGGGTGATTAGCAGGCAGCAAGTCTGTCGAGACTGCCCGCGGTGGCGGAAATGGCTCGCTTGACCTGTGGTCCAACGGCAACAGGCGGGCTACCTACCACAGAGGCACTCCGTGTGCGCCTGTGACGATACGATCCCTGACTGCCGACAAGACTACTGGCCAGGCGCTACTGGGAACGAGTTGAGAAGCAAGGCCGCGACCCCCTACCTCTCAGCGGGCTCCAGCGCAGCGATTCGATTACGATGCGAGAGTGCTGCGGGTGATCGTTCTCATGCGATTCCAGGAGTCTCGCACGGGGCTTATTGTCTAGCTCAAGACTTTACAGTGCACAGTCTGGAGCCGAAAAGCGGCCATAATGGCCCGCTTTCGGCCTTTAAATAGCACAAACACACGTGACGAAAGTTCGACACATAGGGCCCTACTCTTACCCAACATACGAAACTCGTCCAAAGAAACCACGAACGACACACACCGACTGCACAGAATGTCGTTTCCATTATACCATGTAGACAACAGACACAGCCCCGCTGATAATCGGGCTGAAAACACCCACCGCGCACCTGTTTGTGCGACACTCTGTTCCCGCCAAGTGGAAGGTGGGAATCGATCGCGCTACGATCACACTCGTACCGCGACGCGGCACAGGGACCTACTACAACCTAAACGACGTGGAACTAACGCGCTAATGACTAATGATGGCTTGGACGGTAATTTGTCGATGACGGTGAAATGACGTGACACCGCAACGGCATCCAAGGCACGTGGCGAAGGGCAAACCCTCCTTGGCAAAGCCCGACACGAACACAAAACCACGAACGGCCATCCGCAGTGACCCCCCGAAGCACGCACACTGTAGTGTGCCTGCAACCTGTAGGCCTGAAACGACGATGCCACGTGACCCCATGACGGCCCACCATAGGGCGGGAGGGTGGGTTCTAGAGGCCACGTCCCGGCAGAGGGATATGCCTCGGCAGGATGAACTTCACAACGGCAGTTTCCACTGGCAACGGCAACGGCAACCCGACTCTGCGCACTTTGCGAGCGATGCATGAGCGCGCCACTCAGGGGATGGCGGATGGGCTCCATGAATCGATGCCAGCATAGAGCATGATCTTGTGCATGGATCCGGCCTTCCGCAGGGCGGTCCATTCACTGCTGTATCGGTCAGCCAGGACACGCTTGCGCGCGGCAAAGAGGAGGAGCTGGAGCTCGACAGCTGCAAGGATGCCAAATTCTTGAAGGTGCGCTTTGTACGCGGCGCGGCTTAGGATTGCAGCCAGAGATGGATTGGCTTCTGCGTGCAATGAAAGGATGCTTCCGCGGCCATCGCCGCTTGCAGGCCCTCAAAATGGTTGGTGCTAGCTACGAGGAGGGCACGTACTACAGGCCGAGCAATACCAACTTTCCAACGATAGACGCGCTCCGGTACGGAAAGGGCATGTGCGACCTCTTCCAGATGACCGTGGGCGGCTCAGGGCGTTGACGCTGCCATTCTGAACAAGATGCTCACGACGATGCACCTGCCGCCGGACGTGAAGCTGCGCCTCTGCTACGTGGTGCCGCCGGATGTATTCGGCGCCTTCAAACTGATCAGGGGAGGGGACTGGCCGCCCAAGCGGACACAGATTGCGTCCCGCGTGAAGCTGTACATCCTGAGGGGCACGCTCGACCGGCTGCAGGTGCGCGACATGTTCTCGCATGCAGCCCGGGAGACAGGGACGACTTCGTCCAGACGCTGTCACGCGGGCTCTGCTGGCCTGGCTCTGGTTAACACTGCATTGGGAGTGCACGGAGAGCCAACGACTTGCAAGCGGTCTTGCCGACGAGAGGGAAAGACCCAGCTATTTGCTTTGTCCAAGTTGACTCGCTAGACCCATTGGCTGTCCAGCTTTTGCGTCATGCCGTCTAAAATCTGACCTAACGTACCGCTCAGGACGAGGAGCGGGGGCACACTCCGCCCGCCGCCGTTGCTGACAAAAAGCGCAAGCGCAAGGCGATCCAGGTAAGGATGTAGGAGGCGGCATTTCGGCACTCGGCAGGGGCAATGGAATTATGGATGAAAACGAAACACCACCGGATGTCAGCAGGGTCAGCACTCGTAGTGCGTTAGTTATAATTCCTTGACATTCCGTTGCCCCTTTGGCACAGGCGGCTCCTGGTGCCAGGTCGGCGAAGAAGACCAAACGGGACAAGGAGGACCAGGCGGTGGGTGGCTCCGAGGCAGTCACGGGTTCAGCCAGGGGCCCCACCAGGGCACCCAAGACAGGCCCGACGAAACCTTGGGGACTTGGGAGCTTGGGGGCATGTCGTCTAAACGATGCTGATGACCAGGCCCCTACCCCGCCAACCCTGCAGCCCAAGAGCGGCAAGAAGGCGGCGAAGTCGGGGCAATGAGGCAGACGAGGAGCACGCGGAGAGGCCTTATCCTTCCTGTTGCCGACGGCGAGCGTGGGGCCAGGCACTGCAAGGCGCGGGGTCAGGCGTCGGGGCCTGGCAGCTGAACTACACGAGTGGCGGCGGCAGCGTGTCTTGGAGCGGGAGCGCGGGGTCCTGGTGGGCTAAGAGCAGCACGCGAGGGGGCTAGTTGCTATCACGCAGTCCTTGCGGGGCGGTTCTTTCAACTGCTTATAGCGAGTCCCTAAAAAGTACCAAAACAGCACGCCCTCCTGAACTCAGCGGTAAGGTCATCGGGCGATATGCCGAAATGCCGGGGTATATGTCGAACGCGTTACTGGTCTCCACAATATCCATCGGTACACTGGGAATGTCTCCCTTGGTGAAAGGGTGCCGGGCAGCCTTTCCATCGCCACCGCCTTGCGCGGCAGAAGCTGCCGCGTCAAGGGGCGGATCGTTGCGCGCTCCACGTACACCGTGAATGGGTCATTGCTAAGGGCTAGAGCCATGATGTCCTGAAATAGAGTGATCAGAGAGGTAGTTGGGCCCAACAACTGACGAACCGATAGCTAGTCGCTAGCTTTTAGGTAATAGACCGAGGCGGATAGGGAAGTATCGGCAATGTATTGGAGGATCTGTGTTGTGAAGGGAGTCAAGGACACCTCTCTTGCCAAGCACCAGCGCCGGCACGTACGTTTCACCGGCACTGGTTCCGGAGCCAGGACATCTGCGTTCCCGCTTGTATGCTGTTGCCGTAACTACAGCGCCTCTGTTGCTATTAGGATTGATTGCGTCATGGATTCGGTTTCTACTCGTTTCGACAGCGATAGGGACACGTGTGAAGGCGGCTGGCAGCAGCTTCTGGATAATCAGCAGCAATGATAACGAAAGCCAGAATTGTGTCAGCCCTTGAGGAGGAGGATCCTGACGACCTGGGCTCGCTCGTGGCGTTCGTGGATCGCAGCGGGACCTAGCTGCACGAGTGGAGCGTAAAGGCTTCCTATAGCAACCGTGCGATCTTGGACTACGTTCGAAGCGCCGCAGGTTTGTTATTGCCAGGCAGAGGTTCTGTTGCGGAAGACCGGTTCGCCCGCGCTGCCAATGCCTAGGAGTTTCCTCCTGCGTCCTACCTGTGTAGCTACTGTATAGCAGACGACCGCAAGCATGTCAGCATGTGGCAATATGATACGCGCAAGACCCACATGCCGCTAGCATGCGGTGTTATGGGAATCTGCGGTCGCGATAACTTCGCGCAGACCCGCACGTCGCACCGTGGGGCCTACGGTTGTTTCCTTTTCAGATGTGCATGTAGCTATGATGGGACGTTACGCAGGCCGCGGGCTGCGAGTTTGCGCCCAACCCAACTGCGATCGGTGCGGCTCCTGCCAGCGGCTCTCCCAGGCACCTTCACGATGTTGTAGCGCGCATTCGTCTTGGTTTGCGATACTGGAAGCGCCTTGGGTCGACAAGCCCTGGTGCTCGAAACGCACACCCCACCTCCGCCGCGTGTCAGCACTCCTCGCACCCCACCCACACACCAGAACGCATCGAGCACGTGCAGCGGTATGCAGTTTCTCACCTGCATGTGCCCTCCGGCCGCTCCCGCGTCGTGCAGGCGTGGCGGCAGGCCCCGGCCCAGGGAGCACGGGAGCTGGCGGTGCGTTGTTGGTAGTTGGTTGTTGGTTGTTGGTTGCTCTGATCGGCACCAATCGGGCACGGGTCAGGGGGCCTCACCCGTGGGGTTCCCAACATGGAGAGCTGGGAGACACCTCAAGCTCTCTGCACCGCAATCGCAGACCTGTCGGGCGTGGGAAGGATATCGGCCGCTGAAGGGCACAGCTGCACCGTGACTATCCTGAAAGCGCATTGGGGTACTGTAGTGTTTGTCCGCAATCTTGAACTGCTGTCTTGATGTATCCTTTCTGCTTTCCTCGCCCTGCAGGGTGGCTGCCGACTGCTACTGGTAAGCATTTTCACGAGACTGTAGGGTCGAGATCGTTTGTTGTGGACCGGCAGCAGAGTGGGCGGGCCCATCATCACAAACTCCTACCCACTGGCTCATTAGTACGTCAGTATAGGAACGGCTCTTCCACACGCTCTTCCTTGGGGCTTCTAGTGAGCGCTGTTGCCTCTCATGCCTTCAGCTCTGTGCATGGTGTGAACGCGCATAGATTGTACGCCAATCATTAAACGTGTTCGCCCCGATTGTACGCCAATCATTAAATGTGTTCGCCCCGGAATAAACACCTGCAGTTGTTCTCGAGCGGCGTCGCCCGTTCCAATGAACTGTTCCCGCGCGTTCAGCAGCAACGACTTCTTCAGCACGTAGATCTGCATTATCAAGGGATCGCACAACTTTACAAATGCGGAATATGGCCCGTTTTGCAAGCCATAAAGACACGATTTCTCCACGCCATCCGAGTGCGCTCCCCTGAGAGAATGATGAGTAGCCATTAGTTTGAAGGGGTTGATCCGGGGGCATCATACTCTCTCCCAACCTAAAACCCTAAACACCTGCAGCTGTCATTGAGTTGGGAGAGAGTATGATGCCCCCGGATCAACCCCTTCAAACTAATGGCTACTCATCATTCTCTCAGGGGAGCGCACTCGGATGGCGTGGAGAAATCGTGTCTTTATGGCTTGCAAAACGGGCCATATTCCGCATTTGTAAAGTTGTGCGATCCCTTGATAATGCAGATCTACGTGCTGAAGAAGTCGTTGCTGCTGAACGCGCGGGAACAGTTCATTGGAACGGGCGACGCCGCCAAGTCGGATACCAAAAAGTGGGAGGACGTGCACACAAAGTACCTGCACGTGGCGGGCGACAACCTGCCCGCCCGCCGCCTGCTGGCATTTCACGCACACCACGCAATCAAGTACGCTGTCAGCGCCGGCTGGCAGAAGCCTGGCGAAGTCACAATGTCGCAGGCGGGCTGGGCCTCGCCTGGGTATGACCGCGAGTTGATGCGCAAGTATCTGGAAGGAGCTGTGACATCAGCAGGCCTGCTGGCAGCAGCCAGCGAGGACAACCAGTCGCAGTAGGTAGCAGCAAGGTAAGAGGTAGTAGTCGCTGGAGGCAGGAGGATTCGTTGAAGAAGTGGACGACTCAGCTAGGGGCCATGTCAGCTGACTCAGCACGTGCGTTGTGTCGTCACCCCGGAGCTTTTGGTGAATGGACATGCGAGCACGGTCACGACATGGGGTGTGTGGCAATCATGGGATAAGGGAGGGACAAATGCACGTGCATCTTTGTAGGGCAGGTCATGTAGTCTAAGTGGGTAAATGGTGCGGGGGGTAATGCGATGCTTTATTTGGGACCTGCAAAGCTGGCTTATTCAAGTAAGGAAATGCCGGCGGTGCGTGAACGGGGGCGACAATTCGAGCGTGCAAGCTCACATCGGCCATCTCGTCCTGTTTTCAGCGCGGGCTTTTTTGCTTTCAATTCAACGGCACCCGATGAGTGGCGTGTGCCTAGTGTGGGCCCTGAGCGGTGACTGGGTAGAAGGCAGGTGTGAGTTCGTACAGCGCGCCTGCTCGCCATAAATATGTGCATGGGCTCGCACGCCTCAGTCAAAAGGTCAATTTTGAGGGTGAAGCCGGCACTGCGGTTGTGGGTAGTCCCACCATAAATGGCGACATACCGGCGCCGACGGCAACGTGGAGAGCGAGTTGCAGTTGCAGCCCAGCAGCAGCCCAAGCTGTGAAGTAGCACTACGCAGGGGATGGGCTCCAAGAATCGATGCCAGCATAGAGCATGATCTTATATTGATCCCGATCCGTGGCGTTTTGAGTAGAACACCAAGCCGTTTAAAGAGACCACAACACCAAATCCTAATAACAATCCTATGGTCCATCCAGCCAGTTGGCGAACACCACAGTGGCGTAGGACGCGCTCGACATCACTGGTCAATCCCGCATAAACTGTTCAACTGACAGTGCTTAGTGGCCTACTGAGTGATGGACTTTGATGGACTTCGCTTGTCCTTCAAGTTCTTAGCCTATAAGTCCCCCCTAAGCGCGGCGCCTGGGCGAAGGATCTACTTTGACCTACCTCGGCTAAGAACGCCAGCTTCTTGTTCGCCCTAGCCTTTTGGAAGGCTAAGACCACGTGACGGCGCTTGCTGTGGTCTCGCGGGTTAACGATTGTGCTCATGGACAAGAGAAAGGCATCCGCCCGTCTAAGGGAGCTCTTTATTGACGATCGCACCAAGCTGGCCACTCTTATGTCAAGATTGGCGCGGCTTCCTGATGCCGAGTTCAAGGTCCGACGAGCGATCGTTTCTGCCCTGCACGACCGCGTGCCGCGCTGCCCTGCACACCGTGAACATCGGTCCTCATATCCTCTTTCCACGCCCGCATCGCACCTCAGGCCCTAAATGACGTATGGGAGGCCGCTTTGGGCGATGCAGACTTGGAAAAACCCTACCTAGAGCAGACGCTCCTGGGTGAGGATGGGGGGCTGTTGGTGCCCGGCGGTGGCACCAATGGCCACTGGGAGGACCGCGCAGAGGGGGTCGAGTAGGCGTATGGTGGTGCGTTGAGTCGGAGTTGGCAGGGCACTGCAAGCTTGGGTCGCGTACGCCTAAAGTCTACGGTGAGCGGTCAGGCGCCGGCTGGGCGGCCTTGGGCTTTTATTGATTGAGTTGCTTGTAAGCAACATAAAGGACTGTTGTCAATTTGGTGTGTCGCGGTGGCCTGGCGAGCGCATTGCGCAGGGCCTTGGTGCGTGCAGGAGAGCTTCTGCCCCTGCTGTCTGTACAGGTTCGGCGCGGTGTGCAAACAGAGAGGGACCACCAACAAAACTCAGTAGCTATCGGCACCATGATTACCATGTAAGAGCGAGTCCTGTGCCCTGAACTTGTTTCGCCAATGATGTGTGGGAGCTCACGCTAATCCCACTGCCCCTTTGTTGTCCCCTTGCCATACCTGTTATGCAGGCCCGACAGCCGCTGTGCCGGCAGGTGCGTGGGGTTGGGGTCAAACAACGTTGTAGCAGCTCTGAAGGCCGCCAGTATGCTGTGTAAGGGTTTTTGCACTCCTGACGTGCCTGGTGTGGACGACGTCTAACCTGCGGCTGCAGCTTTTGCTGGTTGCGTATACAGCTATAACCGGCGTGAGCCACGCCCTGCGGGAGTTGTTGCATAGCAATTTGCTGACCTCCAGGGATATGGATGACGCCTGTTGCAGCTCCATACTTCTTGTGGCTCCCGGCGCAAGGGGAGGATAGGCGTCGTCGCCTAGTTCTGCATGCCCTGCGCCCTTTTCCGCTGCTGCTCGCTATGTCGCATTCCGGTGCTGCGATGACTTGGCTTTGTGCCCAATCTGCATGCTGTCCGCATTTCGGCCTTCCTCAATGTCTCTACATTTCGCGGCAAGTTTCGCACATACCCGTACGTCGCAACATGGGGCCTATGGCTACCGGTATATTACAAAAGCCGCCTAATCTCCTCTAGCACGTTTTCAAATGGGATCTCCAATACGGCTATTGCCGTAGGTGCAGTCATCGCAACCTACCTCTTAGTGCAATGTCAGACGCGGTTGGGTGAATTAGTGGCATACATAGATGGACATCTGCTCTCTATCATTGCGCTTCCTGACTGTGTAGCCACTGTATGGCAGACGACCGCAAGCAAGTCAGCATGTGGCATTATGATACGCGCAAGACCCACATGCCGCTAGCATGCGGTGTTATGCGTGCTGCGCCGCTGCCGGGCAGGTAGTCGCAAAGACCCGCACGTCGCACCGTGGGGCCTAGGGTTAATCCCCTTTTGAGATGCTCATGTAGCCGTCATGGAGCGCTATGCATACCGCGTGGAGCATGCCATTACCATCAGCCCCGGCGAGGTGGGCCCTTCCTAGTTGCGCACAGGAGTATTTATCACATTGCATTGCACCCCACCACACCCCAGAGATGACGCACGTGTAATTGAGCACCTTGTGGTGGTGTTTAAGGGTTAAACTGCATTGGTATGTGTTCCCTCCTCTACTGCAGGCGCGGAGGGCGCTGGGAGCAGAGCAGCTGCCGGTAAGCCCCTGTTTATCTCGTACCTCGCTTGTCAGGGTGTGCTGTGCCTTGACGTTCTGGGAAAGGTTGCAACTGTCAGCTGTTGAAGAACAAAAAACCGTTATACACGGCCGCGTGCACCTCCGCCCCTGGCACGCGCACTTCGTGGGATGGGGCCTGTCTGCTTACGTCGGTGGGGGCCACCATGTGGTGCCAGCTTTGGTTGAGGTGGGGGCCACAGCAGGCCAAGGGCATGAGAGACGTTTCGGGGATTACGTGGGTGCGGGAACCCCACAGCCCCAACACGGATGATACTTCTTGGGGATATTACTTGCCTATCGTTATACCCTAAAGTTATAGATCTAACTGGGTGGTGGCAATATAGTTGTTTACCTGCGTTTTGGGTATGATTTCATGCTTGCACGGTTCGCGATGTGCTTGTCACGCAAACCAGTGGTTGCTCTCGGAATATTACAATCTCCACATATAATGCCTCCATCTTACTTTGCTTAATAGTGCAAAGCCTCTGCGTTCTGGAAAGTTTCAGCGTGAAATGCTCGTTAACCGAAGATAGCCCACCCGATAACTGACCCCATAGGACCAGCTGCACAGCTGTCCACGCTGTCAACCACCACCCGCACACAGCTGTCCACGCTGTCACCCGCCGCCCGCACACAGCTGTCCACGCTGTCCTGGGAACACGCACCCCCGCGCTCCCTTTTGCCTGCAGGTGCGGATGCAGTCCCGGGACCCGTCATGAGGGATGCTGCATGTGAGTTCCAGTTGTCGTTGGAAGTGGTCGTGAATTGGTGCGGTCGGCACACCTGCGCTTTACCTGCGTCCTAAGCTGAGCTTCCGGGGGGCACTTGTGTATGTGGGCTGCTCTCTCATCCAGGTATACCCCACGCGCTGCGCAACCCACCTCCGTGCTTGGCAGGTGAACGCATGATGGCGGCGCTGGCCTCGTTGCGGGCGGTGCCGAAGCCGGGTGCGATGCTGAGCCTGCAGTTTGATTTCCCATTCCACGAAGGCTACAGGTCCCTGTTCGTCCGTGAGTGCTACCCGCGGCTCTTCGACGCTTTTTCGAGCCGTCTCAAGTTCCAGAAGTTTATCGGTGAGAGTTGCCATCGCGTACCTTCGTGCTGTAGGCTGTGCACGGCGCGGGGCCCTTCAGAGACCCCTCCGCTGAACACCTGCTGTCCTTCGCGGTCATGGCCACGCCATGGCGCGTCAGCTGTCACCTTTCTTGCACGGCGTGTTAAAAAGTATAAGGACCATGCCGATCTCATCGCAGTCACGGGAACGCCGGGCATCGGAAAATCCTGGTTCCTCTACTACATCCTGGCGAAGCTCCTGACCAGCCCCTCGCCGCCACCGACCATCGTATTTGAGCACATGGGGAGCCGAGACAAGGTGGTGAGCAGGGAGACGCCCACATTTGCAAGCGTAGACTAGGCTTCGAAAGCTCCCAGCCGCTTGTTTAGCCACGCCGTCTGGCGCCACCTCTGCACCCATTTGCAGCCGCATTTGCCGTGTGTCGCACGAGACAACACTGCTGACGTATGCTCTGCTCGTGTTCGCCCCGAATCCTTTTGCAGTGGTGCTATGTGCATGAGACGGGCGAGGTGCGGATTGGGGACCTCCTATGCTTCTGGGACGTGCTGAGGAACCCAGCCACCTGGTACATCACCGACGGAGTGCCGCCATGCGTCGAAAGCCGGGCGCGCACCGTGCTGCTGACGTCGCCCAAGCGTAAGACGTACAAGGTGGATGTGTTGGGTAACACCTGTTGGTTGAAACGACGTCGTTGAGACTCAGGGTGGTGGCGTTGTATTGTCTGCAGGAGATGTTGAAGCTTTCCGCGAAGCTGCTGCACATGCCGTTCTGGTCGCTCGACGAGCTGCTGGAGTGCCGCAGGTTTGCAGGGCTGTTCATGCCGTTCGTGTTGCTCTTTGCTATCAGACCAGACGTGCGAACCGGGTGCTGCAACTCATCCAACCGCAGTGCACAGTACAAAAGCGTGACCGTGGACCGTGTCAAGGAGCTGTTTGCGCATTACGGCGGTGTGCCACGGTACGTCCTGCAAAACCCGTCCGTGAATTCCACCGCAAGCCTGAAGGAGCTGCTGTACCCTCTGCACTCAGCTGTGGAGGGCTGCAACATTGCTCAGGTAACGCTTTGGAAGTTAATGCCTTGCGGTCGCCATTGGATTGGTGCACTTCTTCGTCCATAGCATCTTGGTGCACTTCTGTGCTCCGAACGAACCCATTTGCTGCCGTGTCAGATGCAAGCCGCGGTCAGCAGCATCGAGAAGGACCCGGAGGCCAGCCACCTGTAAGTGTCCCTTCGTGGCCCGCCGATTCAAGTTCATAGCAACTAATTGAATGGCCACAACCGCCCGCCCGGACACCCCCACAAGCCGATTAAAAGATTGATTTCGTATTGCTTCTACCTCTGCTGCTGCCCAGCTATGAGAGCAGTCTGGCCGTGCCGTGTCGAGTACCGTGCCTTCTACACTACTGCCGATGGTTCTACCTCTTGGTCTGGAACCCACTGTAACCGTTACAACGACAACTACTTATCCTCCGCTGTCTTTGCGAACTAGGCTGATCCACATCGTCGCGGACACCGACTTCAGCATGCAGCATCTTGCGTTCGCCAGCCGCTGGGTGGTGGACGAGTTCGTGAAGCGCGTAGTGAAGACTGAGATTCAGGGCATGATCCGCCTGATGAGGAGCACATCAGGGGCAATCCTGGGCAGTATTTTCGAGGCCACGATGCACGCTGTGCTGCCGCAGGTACGGCTGGGGCCGTGCCGTCTGTTACCGTACTGCAATAACAGATTTTGATGTGCCAGCTCGAAGTTTCAGTCGGAGGCGTGTGCGCGTCTGTGAAACCTTGGGCCTCTGCGCCGTCTCCGCACCCCTTCCGCTCCCACTGCTCTCTTGCTGGCCGTGTGGCTTTGGCCGGCTTGGGATCGTGGATCAAAGCTCTTATGTGCATGGATCCGGCCTTCCGCAGGGCGGTCCATTCACTGCTGTACCGGTCAGCCAGGACACGCTTGCGCGCGGCAAAGAGGAGGAGCTGGAGCTCGACAGCTGCAAGGATGCCAAATTCTTCAAGGTGCGCTTTGTACGCGGCGCGGCTTAGGATTGCAGCCAGGGATGGATTGGCTTCTGCGTGCAATGAAAGGATGCTTCCGCGGCCATCGCCGCTTGCAGGCCCTCGAAACGGTTGGTGCTAGCTACGAGGAGGCCACGCACTACAGGCCGAGCAATACCAACTTTCGAACGATAGACGCGCTCCGGTACGGAAAGGGCACGTGCGACCTCTTCCAGATGACCGTGGGCGGCTCCAAGGGCGTTGACGCTGCCATTCTGAACAAGATGCTCACGACGATGAACCTGCCGCCGGACGTGAAGCTGCGCCTCTGCTACGTGGTGCCGCCGGATGTATTCGGCGCCTTCAAACTGATCAGGGGAGGGGACTGGCCGCCCAAGCGGACACAGATTGCGTCCCGCGTGAAGCTGTACATCCTGAGGGGCACGCTCGACCGGCTGCAGGTGCGCGACATGTTCTCGCATGCAGCCCGGGAGACAGGGACGACTTCGTCCAGACGCTGTCACGCGGGCTCTGCTGGCCTGGCTCTGGTTAACACTGCATTGGGAGTGCGCGGAGGGCCAACGACTTGCAAGCGGTCTTGCCGACAAGAGGGAAAGACCCAGCTATTTGCTTTGTCCAAGTTGACTCGCTAGACCCATTGGCTGTCCAGCTTTTGCGTCATGCCGTCTAAAATCTGACCTAACCTGCCTTTATACCGCTCAGGACGAGGAGCGGGGGCACACTCCGCCCGCCGCCGTTGCTGACAAAAAGCGCAAGCGCAAGGCGATCCAGGTAAGGAGTGTAGGAGGCGGCATCTCGGCACTTGGCAGGGGCAATGGAATTATGGATGAAAACGAAACACAACCGGATGTCAGCAGGGTCAGCACTCGTAGTGCGTTAGTTATAATTCCTTGACATTCCGTTGCCCCTTTGGCACAGGCGGCTCCTGGTGCCAGGTCGGCGAAGAAGACCAAACGGGACAAGGAGGACCAGGCGGTGGGTGGCTCCGAGGCAGTCACGGGTTCGGCCAGGGGCCCCACCAGGGCGCCCAAGACAGGCCCGACGAAACCTTGGGGACTTGGGAGCTTGGGGGCATGTCGTCTAAACGATGCTGATGACCAGGCCCCTACCCTGCCAACCCTGCAGCCCAAGAGCGGCAAGAAGGCGGCGAAGTCGGGGCAATGAGGCAGACGAGGAGCACGCGGAGAGGCCTTATCCTTCCTGTTGCCGACGGCGAGCGTGGGGCCAGGCACTGCAAGGCGCGGGGTCAGGCGTCGGGGCCTGGCAGCTGAGCTACACGAGTGGCGGCGGCAGCGTGTCTTGGAGCGGGAGCGCGGGGTCCTGGTGGGCTAAGAGCAGCACGCGAGGGGCTAGTTGCTATCACGCAGTCCTTGCGGGGCGGTTCTTTCAACTGGTTATAGCGAGTCCTAGAAAGTACCAAAACAGCACGCCCTCCTGAACTCAGCGGTAAGGTCATCGGGCGATATGCCGAAATGCCGGGGTATATGTCGAACGCGTTACTGGTCTCCACAATATCCGAGGCGGATAGGGAAGTATCGGCAATGTATTGGAGGATCTGTGTTGTGAAGGGAGTCAAGGACACCTCTCTTGCCACGCCCCAGACCGGCACGTACGTTTCACCGGCACTGGTTCCGGAGCCAGGACATCTGCGTTCCCGCTTGTATGCTGTTGCTGTTAGGATTGATTGCGTCATGGATTCGGTTTCTACTCGTTTCGACAGCGATAGGGACACGTGTGAATCTCGCGATTCAGGTCGGGCGCACGGCCCTTCTGACCAAATCCGTTGGTGCCGCAGAGTACTTATCGGAACCACGCCTCATTCCTCGGCGTGGTTCTTCTGCTTGGTTGTTTTGGTTGTGCTTCTACACAATGTAACACACCGCGCTTGAAGAACGCCCGCGGCTCCTTGCTGCGTGAATAGGTCACTAGGTCGACGCAGCCGCAGTCAGCGCCGCCTTTACGTTTGGAACTTGAGACCCTGCAGCTTGGTAACCTGCAGCCCGCCTGCCAGCAGCGCCAGTCCGCGGGGCTGTGGTGCCGCGCGCCCGCGCCACCCAGCAACAGGTCGAGATTGTTACACCTGGTGTCAGCGACAGGTGATGCCCGCTGTGGGGCATGACACTCTTGCGGCAAACAGCACCTACCGTTGGGCGAATTCCGGGGACATCGAAAAAAACGTTATAACCCAACCCTTGCAGCTGTCACCACAGCGAACTCTCTAAGTGGCCACAGTTGCGTGGTAACCACAGTTGCAGCATATGCGTGGTAATGGGTGGTAAACGCTGATCACTCTATCTAGTTCCCAACTGCTTCCCTAAGCCGCGCTCAGCGCATCAAGCATCCGGCTTGAAGGCCGCCCGCAGTCCTCTCCGTGCTTCTCGTAGAACGCCTTCACGCCCGGCTCATTGGCGATCGTGTTGCGGAACGCCTTCCCGCCCGGCTCATTGGCGATCGTGTTGCGGAACGCCTTCAGGACGGGGTAGCCTTCCAGCAGCGTGTGGGGAACACCTGGCAGTGCGGTGCAGCCATGGGAGAGAGCCAACCAGAGCCAACTCATGTTAGGCATCGAGGCAACCGGCGCGGAGGCTCTGATTTGCTCCCTCCTGCATTGCACCCCGGCGAGTGAGGCAACAGCCGACTTCCATCCCGGATGACGCCTAATAAGGATCGGTCTAAGCTGGTCAATGTGCGGCCTGGTGCAGCCGTGATTTGAACCTCATGCCAATCAACTGGGCTGATAAAATGAAGTTCAGTTCTCTGCAGCGGGTGCCGAAGCCGAAGAGGCAGGCGCTACGCTGCGCTAGGGTACGGTACGGTACGGAGTGGTGCGGTACGTAGTGCTCTTGCTCACCGTCGTACTGGCCGCTGATCATGGTGCTCATGCTAGCGAAGATCGTGAGGTCCGCGAAGCTGAGCTCGTCTCCGCCGGTAAAGTAGCTGCCGCCCACGTTGCACGGGGATCGTTCAGCTGCACTGGCACATGGCGCATTGTGGCAGCTCAGAGGGGCCCACAGGCCTGCGGAGGGCGCAGCGGCGCGGGGTTAATGAACATGTGGCGGTAGTGCCGTGCTAGCTGGGGCTGATATTTTTTGCTATTTAGCATGCTGGTTAAC
This sequence comes from Yamagishiella unicocca, assembly GCA_003116995.1. NCBI lineage: Eukaryota > Viridiplantae > Chlorophyta > Chlorophyceae > Chlamydomonadales > Volvocaceae > Yamagishiella > Yamagishiella unicocca. The sequence goes on along the minus strand of BDSL01000021.1, from coordinate 987,835 downwards.
CTAAAGCACGTGGTTTCTGCATGTTGTACACAGTACGGCAGTCGTGCGGGTTGAAGATCTTTCATCTCCCTCGTGATTTTCCGGCACGGCGGCGGTAGCCTGCGGGTCCTATGACGGGTGCGCAGCGGGATGGTGGGTTTTGCAGCGTTGATGGCTCCGGACTGCAGTGTAGTGGCAGGGGAGCGCCGTGGAGCGCCGCCCGCTATACACTGCCGGTTTGGGCCAGCCCGTTTGCGGGCGGCGATGTTGATGTCAACTTTTTGCGCCCTTTCCCAGGTCCGTCCTGTGATAAGATGCGCGGTTCTCGGGCGGTCACCGGGCAGCTCGCGGACTAGTTCGCGAGTTTCCGCATATTAATACTCATTGTTTAGGGTTGTTCAAAGCAGGCCTAGCGCTCCTGGCCCCTTCGTAGTTCGTTAGTTGGATTCCGGTCCCGGCGTCCCGGGGGAGCGCAGCGGAGCACCGGTCTGGAGCGCGCTACGCAGGGGATGGGCTCCAAGAATCGATGCCAGCATAGAGCATGATCTTATATTGATCCCGATCCGTGGCGTTTTGAGTAGAACACCAAGCCGTTTAAAGAGACCACAACACCAAATCCTAATAACAATCCTATGGTCCATCCAGCCAGTTGGCGAACAACACAGTGGCGTAGGACGCGCTCGACATCACTGGTCAATCCCGCATAAACTGTTCAACTGACAGTGCTTAGTGGCCTACTGAGTGATGGACTTTGATGGACTTCGCTTGTCCTTCAAGTTCTTAGCCTATAAGTCCCCCCTAAGCGCGGCGCCTGGGCGAAGGATCTACTTTGACCTACCTCGGCTAAGAACGCCAGCTTCTTGTTCGCCCTAGCCTTTTGGAAGGCTAAGACCACGTGACGGCGCTTGCTGTGGTCTCGCGGGTTAACGATTGTGCTCATGGACAAGAGAAAGGCATCCGCCCGTCTAAGGGAGCTCTTTATTGACGATCGCACCAAGCTGGCCACTCTTATGTCAAGATTGGCGCGGCTTCCTGATGCCGAGTTCAAGGTCCGACGAGCGATCGTTTCTGCCCTGCACGACCGCGTGCCGCGCTGCCCTGCACACCGTGAACATCGGTCCTCATATCCTCTTTCCACGCCCGCATCGCACCTCAGGCCCTAAATGACGTATGGGAGGCCGCTTTGGGCGATGCAGACTTGGAAAAACCCTACCTAGAGCAGACGCTCCTGGGTGAGGATGGGGGGCTGTTGGTGCCCGGCGGTGGCACCAATGGCCATTGGGAGGACCGCGCAGAGGGGGTCGAGTAGGCGTATGGTGGTGCGTTGAGTCGGAGTTGGCAGGGCACTGCAAGCTTGGGTCGCGTACGCCTAAAGTCTACGGGTGAGCGGTCAGGCGCCGGCTGGGCGGCCTTGGGCTTTTATTGATTGAGTTGCTTGTAAGCAATATAAAGGACTGTTGTCAATTTGGTGTGTCGCGGTGGCCTGGCGAGCGCATTGCGCAGGGCCTTGGTGCGTGCAGGAGAGCTTCTGCCCCTGCTGTCTGTACAGGTTCGGCGCGGTGTGCAAACAGAGAGGGACCACCAACAAAACTCAGTAGCTATCGGCACCATGATTACCATGTAAGAGCGAGTCCTGTGCCCTGAACTTGTTTCGCCAATGATGTGTGGGAGCTCACGCTAATCCCACTGCCCCTTTGTTGTCCCCTTGCCATACCTGTTATGCAGGCCCGACAGCCGCTGTGCCGGCAGGTGCGTGGGGTTGGGGTCAAACAACGTTGTAGCAGCTCTGAAGGCCGCCAGTATGCTGTGTAAGGGTTTTTGCACTCCTGACGTGCCTGGTGTGGACGACGTCTAACCTGCGGCTGCAGCTTTTGCTGGTTGCGTATACAGCTATAACCGGCGTGAGCCACGCCCTGCGGGAGTTCTTGCATAGCAATTTGCTGACCTCCAGGGATATGGATGACGCCTGTTGCAGCTCCATACTTCTTGTGGCTCCCGGCGCAAGGGGAGGATAGGCGTCGTCGCCTAGTTCTGCATGCCCTGCGCCCTTTTCCGCTGCTGCTCGCTATGTCGCATTCCGGTGCTGCGATGACTTGGCTTTGTGCCCAATCTGCATGCTGTCCGCATTTCGGCCTTCCTCAATGTCTCTACATTTCGCGGCAAGTTTCGCACATACCCGTACGTCGCAACATGGGGCCTATGGCTACCGGTATATTACAAAAGCCGCCTAATCTCCTCTAGCACGTTTTCAAATGGGATCTCCAATACGGCTATTGCCGTAGGTGCAGTCATCGCAACCTACCTCCTAGTGCAAAGTCAGACGCGGTTGGGTGAATTAGTGGCATACGCGGTGGTGTTTAAGGGTTAAACTGCATTGGTATGTGTTCCCTCCTCGACTGCAGGCACGGAGGGCGCTGGGAGCAGAGCAGCTGCCGGTAAGCCCCTGTTTATCTCGTACCTCGCTTGTCAGGGTGTGCTGTGCCTTGACGTTCTGGGAAAGGTTGCAACTGTTGTGTTGGGGTCTAGACTTCTTGTTGTCAGGGGGAACGGCTCATGTATGGGATCATTAAGTCTGCTGGGGGCTTCATGAGGCAAGCAACGTGCACACATACATGCCTATCAGTTGATGTTTATTCCCCCGACCGCGACGGCTAACATAGCCGGGTATCGCACGTACGGCTTACATGCCCCGGCAGGTGGACCTGACACCAGCCAAGAATACATCAGGCGTGTCCTGTTCAAGCCACAACCTTCGGGCGCGACTGATGTCGGCCTGCTGGTATGCACGAACGCACCAGTGGGGGCCCTGGGCCAGCCGCTCGGTGCCAAGCTGCCGGTGCATGGTGTGATGGGGCAAGCCGCTTTGAACAGCAGCAGTGAGCTGCGGGAGTACGTGGTGGCGCAGCCGCTTGATGGGCTTGCTGCAAGCGCACACCAGCTTAGCCTAATCACGACGGCCGCGCTGAATGGCTTGTTCGACTACCAGCCCGGAGGCTCAGAGAGCATGACCACCGTGAAGATGAGCCTGCTGGTTGACGCGCCGCTGTCGTTTTCCGCTGCAAGCCTGGATCTGGACTGGCGTATGGACCGCAACACCGGAGACCAGTCTGGCACAACAGGTGCGTGGGTGCTCGTGCAGCACTAAGTCCACTACTACGCGGTGTTTCACGTGCTAGTTTCATGTCGACATTCTGTTTGTGTGCAGCACGGCAGCTTCGCCCCGACTTCCTCTTCTGGGTGTCCAACGTTCTGCTCTTCAAGGGCGAGGAGAAGGCGAACGCCTCAGAGCTGCAGGTGTGCATCTGCCTCTTTCTCAGCAGGCTCCCCTCTGACCCTGCACCGTTTGATCGCCATGGGCAATGACGGCTCTGCCATCTAAGGTTTGTCCTACCATTGCTAAGACGCGTGGTTGGGGTGGCTGGCACAGCGGGCAGCTGACAATCCTGGCATCTGGCACCGAACCGGTTTTTGATCATGGATTATGAACCCGCATTGCTGCGCGTTTACACACAGAACGCTATCGAGGAGTTGAAGAAGAAGATGGCGACCTCGTGGTATGCTGCTAGCCAGCCTGCGGCAAGTTGTTCTAGGTTCATCTGCTGCAACTGCCACCCTCCCGCCTCCCGGCATTCACGCGGTCCTTCACACTGGCCTTCGCCGATGCGACATCACTCATCCAGGCTTGCATTCCATGTTGCAGGAACCCAGCCCTGCTGCCGGGCGTCAGCATGCCCTGCATGTTTGCCTACGCGGCCGCCGGCAGTGCGGTGCAGTTCTTTGCAATCACGAGGTGGGCCGGCTGCAGTGTATGTATTGTGCATGTGTTGAACTTGCTGACCAACTGGAATCCATAATGCACGCCCCTTTCCATGCAGCCGCGGCGGTGCAGTGGAGGTGGCGCCCATCAGCGGCCGCCTGGACATCAGCAAACCCCTTGGTCGCATCAGGGTCGTGCACCACACTCTCAAGGTCCTACAAGCACTTGCGGCATACGCGCCCCACGCGCCACCGATCTCCATGGCCCTTGGTGGCGCGATCAAGGTGGTGGGGCCCCGCGGCAACGTCGTGCGCAGTGTGGTCATGTTCCAAGGTGCGCGTGCATGGTGCGTCTGGCAGAGAGGTTCCACCACAAACAAAAAATGTCTCCACAAAATGTAGCGAGCGAGCGAGTGGGGGAGAGTGCACCCGGAAGCTGCTACGCGGCCGGGGCCTCGCCCGACAAGTGTGGACGGTTGGCGGCGGGACGCCTGAAAATGTGCAAGGGGCAGAGGCAAGGGGCGCGTTATGCCTGGGCCAGGGCAAGAGCTGAGGTGGAGAAAGCCAAAATCAATGGATGACGATGCGGCGGTGTCCTGCCTCTCCCAAAACCAGCATGTGGGTAGTGGCGTGACACAACCACATCCCTTCTCATTCGCAGACTTTGTTCAGAAGCGTGTCGACCTCTCACAGCAGCACGGTAGCGTCATGGACTTTACGACGCTTGTGGTAGGTTGCGTGTACGTAGGGGTGGGGGGTGGAGCGAGCCCACGCAGGTTGTTGTTATAACGGTTACAGTGGGTTCCAGACCGAAACGTAGAACCATCGGGCACATCGCCTGACGCTGAGGAAGACGGAGGTGTTTGTCAGGCCCAACACTCGTTCGGGGCTCAAGCGCCTTGAAGTGGGATAAGTCGGCGCCGCTCAAAGACACCAGTGCCGGTAGCTGCAGGGCAGAGCGGCGGGCGCACCTCAAGATGGCTTGGCGTCGAGGATAACAATAACTAGCGGTCGTGGTTGCTTTCGACTGCCTAGGCATGCCTTTGCCATCACCTTCCTAAGCCCCCACCAACCCGTGCATGCGTGTAGGAGATGTACAGCGCCATTGGTCGCGTGCACTGCCCCAACCTGGTCCGCCTGCACAGCGGTAGCATCCGCATGCAGGACGACGGCACGACGCTGGTGCTGCACCTGGAGCCCGTGGGGCTGCCGCTGCATGGACCGCCCCGGAACGAGGCCGGCCTGAAGCAGGCGGTCCGGGACGTGCTGGCGGGCGTAGCGGCGCTGCACGCGGCAGGTGGGGGATACAGTGTATGTCGCGCGCTGCATGTATCTATGCGCGTGTCGTCGTCATCATCGCCGGGGGCGGCAAACAGACTTGCATGGAGCCCATCCTGTCGTGCCTGCGCTGGCCAGCCCCATGGGAGCAAGGCAGGCGCCTGGCGAAGAAGTGGCCTTCACGGCGCCGTTGGAGCCGTGAGCACTTTGCCCTGAGACGGTATCTTACGCCTGATGCCCTGACTGCAGGCTTCGTGCACCGGGACATCCGGTGGCCGAATGTGATCTTGCTGCCAGCGGCCGCGCAGTCGTCACCCTCCAGCTCGCCGGGCACATACGTGCTCATCGACCTGGAGCACGCAGGCAAGTTAGGGGTATGTGGCCTTGCTGGCATATTTCTGGTGTGTACGTTTCACTGCTCAACTGCTGCGCACACATTCCATGTGCACGTACCCCACAGCGCGCGCGGACTGCGCCCAGGACTGCCGCCAGCCGCAGTTCCAGCTGGGCTCGTGGCCGGACCTCAGCATCCTGGACCCGGCCACGGGCCGCTACACGCGCGAATCCGACCTTTGCCTGCTGGCAGCGGAGCTGATGGCGCGCCTTCCGTTTGCGCTCAGCGACAGTGGCCAGCACCTGCGGCAGGATTTGGCCACCCGGCAGGTGACCAGCGCTGAGGCGGCGCTGCAGCACGCGTGGCTGGCAGCATCGTGATGACTTGCCGGCCGCAGGTAGACCGGCGACCAGGAGGAGGAGGCAGAGGAAAACAAAACACAGGAGGAGTACCTTGCGATGTTCCGGCCCTAGTAGGGGCAGGCCACCAGCACGGCGCACCACGAAACGGTCGAGGGGCGGTGGTCAAAGGCCTGTTGCAGCAGGACGCATCAATCGAACAGATCTCCCATTCTTGTCGTATGTCGCACGACAGTGCAGTAGGACAAGATACGCATGTATTAGGCCTATAGTCTGCATGCTGTCCGCTCGCTCACTTCGTAACGGAGGCATCTTGAAGGACTGCAGGACGGGGCCAATCTCCGCATCAGAGGAATAGGCCTTGCCTTGTTGACCGTCGGCTGCAGCAGGTGGCGCCCTGCGTGAGGGAGCGGGCAGGCGGAGCATTGTAAGTGATGGGATCGTGGGTGCTCGCGTGGGACGCCGCCGCCGCCGTCCGTACATGGCGGTTGCATGACCATTTGGACTTGGTCCTCATGGTCCGGCAGCATGTGAGGCTCTGCTACACCCACCAACCAAAGTGGAAGTGGCACGGTGATGGCCTTAATTAGACTACAGTAGTGTAGTGATAATGGTCAGTGCGTGTCAGAGTCGGAGCCATCCCGATGGGGATCCAAACCTGGCCAACTTGCGCTTCTCGTCATTCCGTTTTTCAAAACGGTGCGGCCTGAGCCTACAAGGCTGCTAAGGATAATCGCCATATGCTTGTAAGCTCCAGGACGTGCCGGAATACATGCGCCAAGCCCCCTACTTTCATCCATTTCATCCAGCCTTGTACATCAAGCAATGCCAATCGCGGCGAGCACAGGTCGACATGCACTTCATCATATGTCTGCGGTTATGGTTGACGGTGTGCGTCGTTAACCGGAATCGCGTACTTCATTGCTGTTGGGAGAATATGTGAAGGGCCTGTATGGTCACTGCAATGGCGGCGACGGCATACTGACCAGCAGTAGGGTGCCATCCTAACCGACAGGTTGGACAAGCTGGCGTACCATGAGACGCATGCCGCCATTGCATCAAGCACCCTTACACACACCGTTAACACCGTTTCCAGGCTTTCGTTTGTCGGGGAATGCATCCGCCACCGCCACCAGGAGCTACTCCGTCACGGTGTTGGTGTGGCCCAGGAAGCTGCCCAGCGCGATGCCTGCAAGCATGTCGCAACATATACGCGTAGGGTACAGCAACAAATAAACACGTTACGTGGTGTTTCTTCTGTACGGCAACAACAGGTGGGCAGCACATACGGTGCGATGATGGCTTCAGCTCGTACAGGCTCGTCGCATATGAGGGCATGGAAGAGGATGCAGCAGCTGCCCTGGAGGGCACAGATCCGTGTGCAGTGCGTGTACACGCGCCAAGCCAGGTGCGACGTACTTACCGACCCTTTCATCGACCGGAACCAGGCGGACGCACCCTTAGCCCTACTTCCATGGGGTCATGACATGTACGGCGTTCACGGGCGTTTGGCACCTATAAATCGGAGTTCAGCACGAGCACGCTTCATCCCAGGAGGCCAAACTCGGCTCAGCCACCCGGTTTCACAAGGACCCCCATAACCAAGGGAGGGAGGCACGAAACGCACGCACTGGCCGATGCACGCAGCCACGAGCTCGCGGTCCAGGCGCAGGTTAGGACTGGCCCGCTGCAGTCCGGCAGAGCCAGACCGAGCAAGCGCGAGCGCCTCCACTTGCCACGTGCCATATCACCCGTCGCTCCGGGCGCTGCTCCGAGCTGTGTCCAGTCGTGGCCGGTGTCTAGCACCGGTCACGGCGAGATCAACAACGCTGAGCCTGACCCGCAGCCCCCATTCACACGAAACCACTTGCCCCACCGCATCCCATTGCATGCAAGGCGCCTACCGGCCCCCTGGCACGACACCGAAACACCCCCCACATGCCCCCACACTATGACGACGGGTGCATGTATGACCGCGTTTGGTATCTAGCGACTGGTTCGGGTGTCTTTTAGATTTGAGCGACGCCTGTTGCACGCTTTATCAGCGCATCATCTAGGCTAAGGTCCTTGCTTGGTGCCTGAGTGGCTAAACGTCGTATGCTGGTCGCTGCTGTGTGAAGGGGTTGGGTCCGGTGGCGGCACGCTAGGGGGAACTTGCGAGTGACGTACTTGGACGATGTGTGAGAGAATCTTTCTTTCTCAATCCTTTGTGTCTTGTAATTCTAAAAATAGCCAGGTGGAGCTTGCAACGAGCTAAGAAGGCTAATGAAAAACGCGCCGCATTTCATGGTGACGAGTTACAAGGGAATAGCGGGAAGACGCATTCCTTGGATATCGTTAAGTATATTTGTTGACGCAAGAGTCTTTACAAATTTGCATGTGGATGGTTATGAAAGGCGTAGCAAAGCGTGCTTGTCTTGTCTCCCTGACGTACCGTGTGCAAGTATAGTCGCCATCCAATCCTATGTCCGGAAGCCAGGAGAACAATAAGGAATATGAATAGCATATTTCAGGAGCCTGGGATTTGTCTTATAATGTGCATCGGAGGACTATGGTGATTACTTGATTGCCCCACGGCTGCTGGTTTGGGCATCGTCAACGTCCACGGGAGCAAGATGTGGGTTGGGCGGCGGAAGCAGTCCAGCTGGCGCCTCTCTCAGCTTACTCATGTGGTTTGCGTGCGGGACAGCACCTGCAACTGCAGGCTGGGTATGCGTAGTGATGAATGCCCTCACCAGACGCTGCCTTGATTGCAAACGCAAATGATGTTCACGGCAGTTGGCAGTGGAAGGCATAATTGCTGGTGCGAAGGCTTTCTTGGACACGGCCAACAGCCACTTGGTTGAGCGCCTCCAGTTGCAGGGGAGCTGAACTGTGGTGTTCCGCTTCTGCAGCCTCACATGCATCGGCGGTGTGGTAGAGCGGGCTGCTGCAAAATCCTCTGAGGGCGGCCATGTTCTGAAACCATCGGCGGCCAAACCACAGTTGTCATTCATGCCTCCAGCCTACCGTGGTGCAGCTGTCGTATTTTCCGGGCATTCACGGTGTGTGTTCGCACAGCAGCAGGAGCTCATGTTCAGCGGCCTGTAACCGATACCACACTGGCCACCAGCGCCGCCTCCATGACGAATGCTGGCCCCATTGCCGCCGCCGCCGCCACGATCGCCGGCATCTCCCTGGACCTCAACACTGTCGTGCCCGATGGTTCTACCTCTTGGTCTGGAACCCACTGTAACCGTTACAACAAGAACAACTGTCGTGGCCTTGATCGCTGCTGCTTCCACCGCCACCGCCAACAACCCCACGGTCGCTGCCATGCATGGCTACTGCAGTCACTGGAGGCGCAGGCGCAGGCGCAGGCGCCCAAGCCACCGGCGCTGGAGTCCAAGCCACCGGCGCTGGAGCCCAAGCCACCGGTGCTGGAGCCCAAGCCACCGGCGCTGGAGCCCAAGCCACCGGTGCTGGAGCCCAAGTCGCCGGTGCTGGAGCCCAAGCCACCGGTGCTGGAGCGAGCCCAAGCCACCGGCGCTGGAGCCCAAGCCACCGGCGCCAATGCCCAAGCCGCCGGAGCCCAAGCCCCGGCACCCACTTCCATTAGCGGAGCTGCCGCTGACGGTGATGCGGCTGGTGAGCCATCAACTGCTGCTGGTGATGAGCAGTCAACTCGTGGGCGTGGCCGCAGGGGTGCGTGGGAGTTCGCATCGCGGCGGCGGGAGGGGGCGCCAGGCCGCTGGCCGCTTATCAGTGGACGGCCGTGGCCCTCAATTGGTCGTTGCCGCCGCTCAGGCGCCCATGCATGAAGCCGCCCGTGCTCATCATGAGCTCGGTATCGTCAGCCAAGTAGTGCAGGCGGCGTTGGCGGCATCTCCAGCGTCCTTCACGCAGCCACCAAGCCGAGTGAGTGTGTCCGCAGGAGCGCTGGAAGCCATGACATAACCGCTGCTATCCTATCACTCGGAGAAAGGGAACTGCGCGGCATTGGCGATACGCGGCGGTGTCAGGGTGCGAAGGCAATGCTGCTGGAAACACACTCTGCTGTTTCCACGGCCGCTGTTGAGTCGCTTCGTTGGACGCGCATACAATCAGCGTGGGTCGACTTTCTCTGCTGAGCAGAGGTCCCTTGTCGCGCAGAAGATGGAAGAGTTGCCGGATCTGGTACGAGAAATGCCTCTTGACACAACTGCCGCAATGACGGTGGGGGGAGAAGCAGCGGCGGAGGATAGGGGGACAACAGCATCCGCATCCACTGCAGCTGCAATAGCACAACAGGGCACCTCAGCTGTGGATGGCCGGGATATGCTCAAGCCGCTCGTGCGCGAATCGATACCAGGATCCCGCTGCCATCTGGGCCAGCGGAGTGCAGGTGATCGCTGTACACATCCACTCCTATCCACTGCAGTCCTGGCAGCGGCAACCAAGCAAGGGATGACATCACAGAGGTCCCCGTGGTCAACCTAGAATGAAAGAAGAAAATCAACAATCGTCTATTAAGCTGGCGTAATTGCATCCTTCTGAGAATGGTTTTGCGCGCGGTTTTGCTAGATTCGTTGGCGCTGGGGGAATACAGGCTCGCGCGCTTCGAGGGTTGCTGCCCGACGGCCATCCACCCCTGGCCCAGAGGCCCATCCGACCCGAGGGTTCCCGTTGGCTCTTGGCTGATTTGAGTTATGAACACCGTCATAATATTTGCGACCTTCTGAGAAAGGTGGTATGCGCGGTTTTGCTTGATTCGTCGGGGCTGGGGAGATACGGGCTCGCGCGTTTCGAGGGTAGCTCCCCGACGGCCCTCCAACCCCGGCCCAGAGCCCCATCCGACCCGAGGGCTCCGGTTCGCTGTTACTGTGCAGCCTCTGGCTATCTAGCGCGCCTTTCACTAATAATTTAAGCTTGCTTATCATTTCCTTCGCGCTGTGCTAGCTCGCACAAGATATTTTACTTGCATACTTCCGTAGGTACGGGTGGTCCCAGGTGTACAGTGACAGCTCCTCCATTATTCCATAATCTAATTAGCGTGTAGGTATTAATGTCTTATCAATTGTTTCGCGAAGTTCCAGGCTTTGCGTCTTCCCGCCAGTCCTTTGCAACTCATCATGAAATGCGACGCGTTTTTTGGGCGGGGCCCCAGCGCGAAGCGCCTCGGGGGGCCCCGCCCCCTAGGGTTGCCCATGTCCGTCCGTGCGTCCGTGCGTCCGTGCGTCCGTGCGTCCGTGCGTCCGTGCGTGCGTTCGCACCAAACATTATAGGACGCCCAACTGTAACCATTTTTCAATATGCATCCTCTATTACATACTAACCTTACTTTGGCAACCAAAATTTGAGCGAGAACGAGTTTCACGGTCGCCGTGGAGCAAGGCCGCGGTCAAAGCAACGCCTTTCGCACTATACTTCCCTCTAGCAGGTTCCATGTATCTCATAGTTTAAAGATCAAGCCACGGCATCTGATATTTCTGATATCCGCTCGCCGCGGCCTTGCATCTTACTTCACCATCGTTGCGGCTTGCTGGGCCGAGCACCTTTTGACTTTATGCAGATAGGCTAGCCGTTTTGTTTTATGACCTGCGCTACTACTATCGTAAGCCAACCGATCGGGACCTTCGAGCGAGGAGGTGCACTCATGACGCTCTCTCCCGTGGCGCGCTCGGCTGTGCCAGCCAGCACTTTGGCGATGGTTGGCATGCACAAGCCTCACAATGGTTTGGTACATAACACTGAGTGATCAGGCCGTGTTCTCGCCCTTGCAATTGGTGGGAACACGGTGCATGCCATGCCCAGCATTTTAGGCCGTGTTCCCCGCCGCCTTTTCAGTTGTCCGGACAACTTCAATTAATCTTAGAGGTCGTATTGAAAGTAATCGGGCATCCATGCGGGTTAGATGAGCAGGGGAATGGGTGGGAACACGGGGGTTATTGGTGGGAACATGGTGTGTTTCATGACCGTGCTCCCAGCGTTTCAGGCCGTGTTACCACCCTTGCGAGTGGTCCGGACACATCGAGCTTTTATCCGTCATACTAAGGGTACCATAGCCTTGGAGTGATTTTGGGCAGTATTCTGTGGGGATGTAAGGCTAGCCGGTCATGGTTGGGAACACGGCCTAAAATGCTGGGAACTCATATCATTCGCATGGATGCCCAATACCTTCTAAATGACGTATAAGGACGATTCGTTGATTGTGTCCGGAATAATTGCAAGGGCGGGAACACGGCCTAAATGCTGGGAACACAGTCATGACACGCACCGTGTTCCCACCAATTAAACCCGTGTTCCCAACGATTCCCCGGCTCTATCATTCGCTTTGATGCCCGGCAATGATGATTATGGTGTTGTCTACCGTGGGACCCTCAGCTATGTCAGCAGGCGCCTCGCAGATGATTTCCATGTAACCCCCACGTTGGTTTCCTAAGCAACGCTCTGGCCTTCCACGACAAGGGCATGTCGGTTGGGGCTTCACGGTACTGACCATGCGGCATGCGCCCGGAATTGGCGCATGCAACCAATTAATGCTGGCTTCCCTTACACTTTTGTCAAGGTGGTTCTATCCTTGCGTGGTGAAACAGCCCTGCTGCTGTTGTCACACACGCGGCTAAGCAACTGGCCTTTACGGATTTAAGGGGGCCCCGCCCTTTTTCCGGCTTCAAGGAAGCCGACACCCCTTGTCATTATACTTCTTAGCTCGTTGCAAGCTCCATTTGGCTCAATTTAGAAATGCAAGGAACAAAGGATTGAGAATGAAAGATTCTCTCACACATCGTCCAAGTACGTCACTCGCAAGTTCCCCCTAGCGTGCCTGTGCCAGCGTGACACAACCGCGGCCTTGCTCCATGGAGACCGTGAAACTCGTTCTCGCTCAAATGACTTTTGGTTGCCAAAGTAAGGTTAGGGTGTAATAGAGGAGGCACAAGGCTATTGAAATATGGTTACAGTTGGGCGTCCTATAATGTCTGGTCCGAACGCACGGACTGACGGACGGACATGGGCAACCCTAGGGGGCGGGGCCCCCCCAGGCGCTTCGCGCTGGGGCCCCGCCCAAAAATTCAGGCGGGATGGGTGGGAACTGCACTTAGGGCCTGTGACCTAAGACGCGCCAAAGCTCGCTGATCCTCAGCGCCCATGACTCAGGCCATTTCTGAGCTAGGGGATACCCAAGCGCCCAGCCCTTCTCGCTCAGCAGCGTAATTCGTAAAAATCGTATTCCTGCAAACCCTGCACCATCTATCCACCAGTCCATCTATGCCACCTACAACTACGTTGCAATGGGCGCAGTCCTCGTACGCCGCGACACCTCACATCAACATTGGAACTGCACTGCTGTACATGTACGGCGTCACCTCCGCGACAATCCCAGCCCTCTTACCGTACGACAGTGGAGGTGGTGATGCGCACTCAAAGAGTAACGCCCACCCGGGAAACACCTCGACCGCCCTGGCGCCCCTAGACGGCCAGCCTCAGCAGCCTTGACTGGCGCCCCTAGACGGCCAGCCTTAGCAGCCTTGCCAGGTGGAAGGGTGCGCGCCGTGTCAGCAGCAGGGGCGTGGACACCATCGCCCGCCCTGGGCACGGCCGCGCCCTGCTGGTAAACACCACCGGCATAAGGCCCTGGCGATGCCCTGCCATTGACCTGACGGGGCCCAAACTGCCCTCTGAGCCGTACGCATGCGCCCCGGGGTTGCGGCTGCTGCTGTTGCTGTCCGCGGGGCCACCTTGGGACGAGCCACTCTTGCGGCTGCGCCTTCTGCCACCACCGCCGCTGTCGCCGCCATCACTACTGGTGCTGCCGTTGCTGCTAAAGATGCCGCCAGTGCTGCTGCTGTCCCCGCCGGTGCTGCTGCTGGTGCGACCGCTGCTGCCGCCGGTGCTGCTGCCGCCGCTGCTGCTGCTGCCGCCGGTGCTGCTGCTGCCGCCGGTGCTGCCGCCGGTGTTGCCGTCGCCGGTGCTGCCGTCGCCGCTGCTGCCGCCGGTGCTGCCGCCGGTGCTGCCGCCGGTGCTGCCTCCGGTGCTGCCTCCGGTGCTGCCGCCGGTGCTGCCGCCGGTGCTGCCGCCGGTGCTGCCGCCGGTGCTGCCGCCGGTGCTGCCGTCGCCACTGGAGCCGAACCCGGGGATACAAACCTCCATGACAAACTGCTGTATGGGGTCACCCTGTGGCCGAACAATGTTGCCGCTCGCGTCCTTGAAGGGTTGCTCTGTGAAGGACTCGAACACGTCAGGCGGCACAGCGAAGAACAGGCCCCGCTCAAGCTTTCTGACTGTGGTCGGCAACGCCGCATCGACCTTCTTGAATCCATCATTGCTGATTGCGTGTGCAGAGGAAACGGTGACCTGAATAAGCATGACGCGGGGCAGCTTGGAGCGCCGGCCCCTGCCGCTCCCAGGCATCACGAGCAGGCTGTCGATCACGGGAAAATTCTTCGCCTTGGGGACCAGCAAAACACCAGGCGGCGCCTTCGTCACGTCCTGAACGTCCTCACGCTTAATGCCTTTTGGAAGCTTCAAGAACACAGACGTGCCGGGCTTAGAGAGGCTCCGCACACGGAACACACCGCCCCTGCATACCGGTAGCGCCGCGTGCGTGTGCGCCTCGAACAACATGCCCCGCAGTGCGGCCAGGTCTGGCAAGGGAGCAGGGGAGGAAAGCGGAGAGGCAGCGGGGGTGGGTTGCTGGTGGGCAGTGTGCGGGGCGAGCGACGAAGAAGGGTACAGGAAGGCTTCAAAGAGTAGCCTGACATACAGCCTGACGTATCGCGGCATAAGCCACATCAATACACATAAAACATGTCAGGAGACCTTGCTCCCCTCAGCTCGTTCAAGCTGTGTTACTTCGGTGGTGGCTCTAATGCTGCAAGCCCCAGGATTTGTCACGGATACCTCTCTTAGCACCCGCTCACCCCTCTTACCCTGCCTGCCTTCGGCCCAGTTCAGGAACTCGTGCAGTAGTCCGGAGCCTTCCCGCTGCAGCCGCTCGTGCACCAGCTGGCAGATCTCGTCCGAGGGGAACACAAGGGATTGCGGCATGCACGACACAGGATCCACCTGTCACGTGCTAAAGGGTGAGGTTTTGAGAGTAGGCCGTCAAAATATGGCGTCTGAGAACCATTCATGCTGCCGCCAAGCGGTCCCCGCCAACGTACAAAGTAAGGTGCCATGTAACAACTCGCCGTCAACGCTGTGCGCACCTTCACATGCAAGATCCTGTGGCTGACCTCCGGTGCGGCCTGAATGTCGTGTGCTGCGCGCATGGCCAGCACCGGGTCTGTCACCGACAACGCCTTTGCCAGCGTCAGCTTCTGGACTGCCTCATCTGCGTGCTCCAGGACAAAGCGGGGGATTCCACCCCACCTGACAGGTGCATGCGGACAGAGGGCGAGTTACATGGGTACAGGACAGGAGTGATCCGATTGATGTCTAAGCAACATACTAGGCAATCTGTCCTGCAATCCTGACGCTTTTGCGGTTCGAAACACCCGCGTACCGCTCAAAGAGGCGTTTGACCGTGGCTTCAGGAACCGGCTTTGGCATCGTGGTGGATGCTGCTAGGAGTTCCGGCAGGGCTCAAGGGCCCATCCAGAACTCCTTGCTGCGCTCCTTGAGGAACTCCTGCAGGAAACACGAAAGCACAGGTTGCACTTCGCGATCTGTGGCCAAACCCTGAAAAATGTCATTGGCTTTATGGCGATGCAAAACGCACATTGTAGTTGGACTGGCGGGGGGAAGCCGTCAGCACGGTGATCGCCTCCACGACCGGAGGCTCTGCACGGTCGCATAAGAACCTGGAGTGGAACCCGATCCGAAAAGGACAGGCAGACGGGGCCCAGCGAGGGCTGTGGAGGAACCCAACAGAACACGCGGTCAAGTAGGCGACGAGACGCACCAGGTGTCAGGCTTCGACAGCTCGGCTGTAAAGGCTTTCGGGCTGTCCGCCGAAAACACGCCCTCCGGCGAGAACAGCAGCGTTTGCAACCGGTGGCCTGGTGCGTACAACACCACCGTCGCGCCCGCGAGCGCCAGCCGATACAGCACGTCGTCGTTCAGGAACATACCTGAATACAGGCACCCTCATCACTTCGTATGATGATCACTAAGACGCCTCAAACGAATGAACTCGCCCGGTGTGCCGATGATGAGGAAGCGCTGAACGCGATTAGGCGCAGCTAGCGCCTCCTGAACACGGTTCCACAAGGCGTCGTACCAGTGACGGCGCAGCAGCTTCGCCATCTTTTTGATCGGAAAATGAGTCCCAGCGGCGAGCGTCAGGACCTCTTCACCACCCTCAGTCTTTGTCACTAGCGCTGATGGCAGCTGGGCCCAAAACGAAGACTCATCCGTCAGCTTGGTGTAGGTACCTGTCGGACAAAGCGCCAAAGTTTGCACCGATTGCCTCTACCCCTGACCAATTATTGCGCAACTGATATGCAGTAGTCAGGCGATGTAACTGGAGCTTTACCGAACCCCATACAAGGATGGACTGGGGTCTTCGGGCGTTTCTTGGCCAGATAGCGGACCTCACCGAAGATGAGAAGGAAACTTGCTTCAACATGCTCAACGACCAGGGGTACACAACGAAACGGGGGGTGCGTGTCTGCTGCATTGTGACCCTGTCCCAAAACGTTCATTGGCCATCGGTAGGCATGTATCTTGCGTGCAGGCATTCTTCGCCTTAACAGATACTGATCTCAAAGATTATGGCATTGGGCCAGGGGCTGTCCGCAAAGTGGTCCTCATGGCGATCAGCCAGGGTGCGTCCTATCTGTGTAGCTACTGTATGGCAGATGACCGCAAGCAAGTCAGCATGTGGCATTATGATACGCGCAAGACCCACATGCCGCTAGCACGCGGTGTTATGCGTGCTGCGCTGCCGGGCAGGTAGTCGCAAAGACCCGCACGTCGCACCGTGGGGCCTAGGGTAAATCCCCTTTTGAGATGCTCATCTAGCCGTCATGGGGCGCTATGCATACCGCGTGGAGCATGCCATTACCATCAGCCCCGGCGAGGTGGGCCCTTCCTAGTTGCGCACAGGAGTATTTATCACATTGCATTGCACCCCACCACACCCCAGAGGTGACGCACGTGTAATTGAGCACCTTGCGGTGGTGTATAAGGGTTAAACTGCATTGGTATGTGTTCCCTCCTCGACTGCAGGCACGGAGGGCGCTGGGAGCAGAGCAGCTGCCGGTAAGCCCCTGTTTATCTCGTACCTCGCTTGTCAGGGTGTGCTGTGCCTTGACGTTCTGGGAAAGGTTGCAACTGTTGTGTTGGGGTCTAGGATTCTTGTTGTCAGGGGGAACGGCTCATGTATGGGATCAATAAGTCTGCTGGGGGCTTCATGAGGCAAGCAACGTGCACACATACATGCCTATCAGTTGATGTTTATTCCCCCGACCGCGACGGCTAACATAGCCGGGTATCGCACGTACGGCTTACATGCCCCGGCAGGTGGACCTGACACCAGCCAAGAATACATCAGGCGTGTCCTGTTCAAGCCACAACCTTCGGGCGCGACTTATGTCGGCCTGCTGGTATGCACGAACGCACCAGTGGGGGCCCTGGGCCAGCCGCTCGGTGCCAAGCTGCCGGTGCATGGTGTGATGGGGCAAGCCGCTTTGAACAGCAGCAGTGAGCTGCAGGAGTACGTGGTGGCGCAGCCGCTTGATGGACTTGCTGCAAACGCACACCAGCTTAGCCTAATCACGACGGCCGCGCTGAATGGCTTGTTCGACTACCAGCCCGGAGGCTCAGAGAGCACGACCACCGTGAAGATGAGCCTGTTGGTTGACGCACCGCTGTCGTTTGCCGCTGCAAGCCTGGATCTGGACTGGCGTATGGACCGCAACACCGGAGACCAGTCTGGCACAACAGGTGCGTGGGTGGGCGGGCAGGTGAGCTCGTGCAGCACTAAGTCCACTACTACGCGGTGTTTCACGTGCTAGTTTCATGTCGACATTCTGTTTGTGTGCAGCACGGCAGCTTCGCCCCGACTTCCTCTTCTGGATGTCCAACGTTCTGCTCTTCAAGGGCGAGGAGAAGGCGAACGCCTCAGAGCTGCAGGTGTGCATCTGCCTCTTTCTCAGCAGGCTCCCCTCTGACCCTGCACGGTTTGATCGCCATGGGCAATGACGGCTCAATGACGGCTCTGCCATCTAAGGTTTGTCCTACCATTGCTAAGACGCGTGGTTGGGGTGGCTGGCACAGCGGGCAGCTGACAATCCTGGCATCTGGCACCGAACCGGTTTTTGATCATGGATTATGAACCCGCATTGCTGCGCGTTTACACACAGGGCGCTATCGTGGAGTTGAAGGAGAAGATGGCGACCTCGTGGTATGCTGCTAGCCAGTCTGCGGGAAGTTGTTCTAGGTTCATTTGCTGCAACTGCCACCCTCCCGCCTCCCGGCATTCACGCGGTCCTTCACACTGGCCTTCGCCGATGCGACATCACTCATCCAGGCTTGCATTCCATGTTGCAGGAACCCAGCCCTGCTGCCGGGCGTCAGCATGCCCTGCATGTTTGCCTACGCGGCCGCCGGCAGTGCGGTGCAGTTCTTTGCAATCACGAGGTGGGCCGGCTGCAGTGTATGTATTGTGCATGTGTTGAACTTGCTGACCAACTGGAATCCATAATGCACGCCCCTTTCCATGCAGCCGCGGCGGTGCAGTGGAGGTGGCGCCCATCAGCGGCCGCCTGGACATCAGCAAACCCCTTGGTCGCATCAAGGTCGTGCACCACACTCTCAAAGTCCTTCAAGCGCTTGCGGCATACGCGCCCCACGCGCCACCGATCTCCATGGCCCTTGGTGGCGCGATCAAGGTGGTGGGGCCCCGCGGCAACGTCGTGCGCAGTGTGGTGATGTTCCAAGGTGCGCGTGGAAATATGCAAGGGGCAGAGGCAAGGGGCGCGTTATGCCTGGGCCGGGGCAAGAGCTGAGGCGGAGAAAGCCAAAATCAATATGGATGACGATGCGGCGGTGTCCTGCCTCTCCCAAAACCAGCATGTGGGTAGTGGCGTGACACAACCACATCCCTTCTCATTCGCAGACTTTGTTCAGAAGCGTGTCGACCTCTCACAGCAGCCCGGTAGCGTCATGGACTTCACGACGCTTGTGGTAGGTTGCGTGTACGTAGGGGTGGGGGGTGGAGCGAGCCCACGCAGATTGTTGTTATAACGGTTACAGATTAACGGTTACAAGATGGCTTGGCGTCGAGGATAACAATAACTAGCGGTCGTGGTTGCTTTTGACTGCCTAGGCATGCCTTTGCCATCACCTTACTAAGCCCCCACCAACCCGTGCATGCGTGTAGGAGATGTACAGCGCCATTGGTCGCGTGCACTGCCCCAACCTGGTCCGCCTGCACAGCGGTAGCATCCGCATGCAGGACGACGGCACGACGCTGGTGCTGCACCTGGAGCCCGTGGGGCTGCCGCTGCATGGACCGCCCCGGAACGAGGCCGGCCTGAAGCAGGCGGTCCGGGACGTGCTGGCGGGCGTAGCGGCGCTGCACGCGGCAGGTGGGGGGTACAGTGTATGTCGCGCGCTGCATGTATCTATGCGCGTGTCGTCGTCATCATCGCCGGGGGCGGCAAACTGACTTGCATGGAGCCCATCCTGTCGTGCCTGCGCTGGCCAGCCCCATGGGAGCAAGGCAGGCGCCTGGCGAAGAAGTGGCCTTCACGGCGCCGTTGGAGCCGTGAGCACTTTGCCCTGAGACGGTATCTTACGCCTGATGCCCTGACTGCAGGCTTCGTGCACCGGGACATCCGGTGGCCGAATGTGATCTTGCTGCCAGCGGCCGCGCAGTCGTCACCCTCCAGCTCGCCGGGCACATACGTGCTCATCGACCTGGAGCACGCAGGCAAGTTAGGGGTATGTGGCCTTGCTGGCATATTTCTGGTGTGTACGTTTCACTGCTCAACTGCTGCGCACACATTCCATGTGCACGTACCCCACAGCGCGCGCGGACTGCGCCCAGGACTGCCGCCAGCCGCAGTTCCAGCTGGGCTCGTGGCCGGACCTCAGCATCCTGGACCCGGCCACGGGCCGCTACACGCGCGAATCCGACCTTTGCCTGCTGGCAGCGGAGCTGATGGCGCGCCTTCCGTTTGCGCTCAGCGACAGTGGCCAGCACCTGCGGCAGGATTTGGCCACCCGGCAGGTGACCAGCGCTGAGGCGGCGCTGCAGCACGCGTGGCTGGCAGCATCGTGATGACTTGCCGGCCGCAGGTAGACCGGCGACCAGGAGGAGGAGGCAGAGGAAAACAAAACACAGGAGGAGTACCTTGCGATGTTCCGGCCCTAGTAGGGGCAGGCCACCAGCACGGCGCACCACGAAACGGTCGAGGGGCGGTGGTCAAAGGCCTGTTGCAGCAGGACGCATCAATCGAACAGATCTCCCATCCTTGTCGTATGTCGCACGACAGTGCAGTACGACAAGATATGCATGTATTAGGCCTATAGTCTGCATGCGTATAGTCTGCATGCGTCTGTTGGGCGGCTCGTCTCTGCGGCCTGATGGAGTCTTGCGGGGAAGCAGCGGCCGGCGGCTGCTGGCGAAGTGGGAGGACAAGGCAGCAAGCGTGGGAGAGGCAGTCGAGGATCTGCGCAAGAAGACCGCGGCCTGGACGCCGCTGTACTACGGCGAGTAAGTGAGGACGGCTGGCTGTATGCATCGAAAGGGCCTCAGGATCATATCTATTTCCTACAGCATGCCTGCAACGACCTTACCTTCATGACTGCTCCCCTTCATGACTCCTCCCCTTTGCCCGCCCTGCCCCTGCCCCAGCATCGAGTATCTACCGTGCTTTGCAGCTGCCGGCAGCAATCTGCAGTTCTATGCCATCTCGTGTGCTAGCGGTATGGCCACCGCACCGCGCGCCATCAGTCCCCTGTACGACCTGACCAACGAGGCCGACCGCGCAGAAGCAGTGATGGCCACCATCAAGTTCTATCAGCTTCTCTGCGCACAGCGGGCGCGCTATCCGGTGGACGTGCTGCCCGCTGGCGCTGTGGCACGTGGACACGCCCACGGATTCACGCGCGAGGTGTAAGCAAGGGAGGACTGTGCCGAGGTTTGCACGGTGGTGTATGTGTCGGAGGTGACTTTGGGTGGGTGGCTGCTGGGTGCGTCCGTGGGTGCGTGTGTGGACGGATGGGCGTGCGTGCCTTGGCTGTACTTTATGCATGGTAAAAATGTCGGTGCAGCGGTTGGCTCGGCAGCAGCTATCCTGCATGTATGCCTGTGGACCACCCTAAGTGCGTGTTAGCTCAACGTGCGTATGATGAGCGACTACAACACGCATCCATCCACGTACTCCACAGGCTATTCCGCACTGACGAGCTGGCGGTGCGGAAGCGCGTGTCGCCATGGCCCGCATTCGCCTCCTGGTGCGGCGTGGACTTCCCACGGCTGGTAGAGCTGTATCGCGCCACTGCGAAGCGGCCGGGGCTGGTGCACGCCGTGGGGGGCGCGCCCACCTTGCAGAACAGCTTGTACTCGGTGGACCTGATTCCTGTGGGACTGCAGAGCAGCAACGCGTTGCCGGCCACGGAGGATGACGTGCGGCGGCTGGTGCACGGCCTGCTGCACGGCCTAGCGGCGATCCACGAGGTGGGTGGGCGGATCGGCGGGTGGCTGGCTATGCAAGTTGCGAAAGATTGCATCGCTGGGTGCACTCGTCACAGGCAGTCATGTTGTGGCTGCGTACGTACATCACGCGAAGATGGCTTCAAATACTTTGTATGCTTTTGTCGCAAGACGCAAGTAGCATCCTACCTATTGCTTACATGCCGATCGATGTGCCCGTGCAGGCGAAATTTGTGCACCGCGACCTCCGCTGGGACAACTTCGCGTGCTCCCCTGGCCCCTCCAGCAGCCGCCGCTGGTTCCTGCTTGACTTGGAGACATGCGCCCCCACGGACCAGCTGCCGCTGCCAGCCTTCGAGCCGGTTGGCTGGCACCCCAGCACTCTGGTTGCTGGCCTCTACACCCAGGCCTCGGACCTATTCCAGCTCGGGTTGGCCGTGCAGCTAGAGTGCGAGCAGGTCCTGTCATCGGTAGAGGGGAAGGCGTTCTTGAACGCCATTCTCACTCCTCCGGCCGGCCAGGAGTGCAGTGCACAGCAGCTGCTGGAGCACGAATGGCTGCGATGCGAGGGCGACGGCATCTGCAAGGCCGCGGGTGCGCAGCCGGACGAGCGCTAGTGGGCTGCTGCTGGCGCCGCCGTCCCACTGGTACCAGTCAGGCCAGCAGAAGGGTCCGGTAGCTCATCAGGTTCAACCGGGCTCAGGAGTGGGAAAACGGAGGAGGTGCGTGCTGTGGTATGAGTGATCCACCCGACCTGCCTGTCAGCGCCGGACCTGGACGGAGTCAGTGTTGCAACGGCTTGTGGCTGGCGCCAGGCGCTTGCACACGGCCTGCTCGGATATGCGAAGCAAATACTTCAGCAGCAGGGAGGGCGAGCAATATGGCCGGCGCGTCTGGGACGGCGGCGGCGGCAACCACGACAGCTTCGGTGGAACAATGGGGTTCGTTCGGGGAACAGAGCCGTTTGTTACGCGTAACAGTGTAGATCGTTGGTAGGAACAGAGCGACAGCTTCGGTGGAACAATGCATATTGTTACGCGTAACACACTGCTCTGTTCCCGAACGAACCCCATTGTTCCACCGAAGCTGTCGCTCTGTTCCTATTAAAACGATCTACACTGTTACGCGTAACAAACGGCTCTGTCCCCCAAACGAAATATATATACTTCGCCGCGCCCCTTTGCACCCCTTCCTTGATGGACCCTCCCTAACAACCTGCATTGTATATGCTCCCTGGGTCATTCCATATCGTACAGACGCGGCGGCTGGGCCTGGTCCGGGCAACGCGGGAGCTGGCGATGAGTCCCGGTGGTATTGCTTTTCAGGATCTGGGGTTCCTCGCGCTCAGGGTTGTGGCTTGCCTGTCCATGTTGACGTCGGTGGGGGCCACCGCACTGTGCCAGCTTTGGTTGAGGTGCGGGCCACGCAGCAGGACAGGGACTGGCAGCACGGCGACCGTGTGATGGCGGTGCAGCATGCGAGATGCAGCACGGCATGTACCGCCAGAACTCCTCTGGCACGTTTTCAAAACGGATCTCCAAATGCGGCTATTGCCTTAGGTGCAGTCATCGCAACGCACCTCTTAGTGCAATGCCAGACGCGGTTAGATGAATTAGTGGCATACATATATGGACATTTGCTCGTGAATTATATATTGCGCAACTGATATGCAGTAGTCAGGCGATGTAACTGGAGCCTTACCGAACCCCATACAAGGATGGACTGGGGTCTTCGGGCGTTTTTTGGCCAGATAGCGGACCTCACCGAAGATGGGAAGGAAACTTGCTTCAACATGCTCAACGACCAGGGGTACACAACGAAACGGGGGGTGCGTGTCTGCTGCATTGTGACCCTGTCCCAAAACGTTCATTGGCCATCGGTAGGCATGTATCTTGCGTACAGGCATTCTTCGCCTTAGCAGATACTGATCTCAAAGGTTATGGCATTGGGCCAGGGGCTGTCCGCAAAGTGGCCCTCATGGCGATCAGCCAGGGTGCGTCCTATCTGTGTAGCTACTGTATGGCCGATGACCGCAAGTAAGTCAGCATGTGGCATTATGATACGCGCAAGACCCACATGCCGCTAGCATGCGGTGTTATGCGTGCTGCGCCGCTGCCGGGCAGGTAGTCGCAAAGACCCGCACATCGCACCGTGGGGCCTAGGGTTAATCCCCTTTTGAGATGCTCATGTAGCCGTCATGGGGCGCTATGCATACCGCGTGGAGCATGCAATTACCATCAGCCCCGGCGAGGTGGGCCCTTCCTAGTTGCGCACAGGAGTATTTATCACATTGCATTGCACCCCACCACACCCCAGAGGTGACGCACGTGTAATTGAGCACCTTGCGGTGGTGTTTAAGGGTTAAACTGCATTGGTGTGTGTTCCCTCCTCGACTGCAGGCACGGAGGGCGCTGGGAGCAGAGCAACTGCTGGTCAACCCCTGTTTATCTCGTACCTCGCTTGTACTGGTTCCGGAGCCAGGACATCTGCGTTCCCGCTTGTATGCTGTTGCCGTAACTACAGCGCCCCTGTTGCTGTTAGGATTGATTGCGTCATGGATTCGGTTTCTACTCGTTGTCGGGGACACGTGTGAATCTCGCGATTCAGGTCGGGCGCAGGGCCCTTCTGACCAAATCCGTTGGTGCGGCAGAGTATTTAGCGGAACCATGCCTCATTCCTCGGCGTGGTTCTTCTGCTTGGTTGTTTTGGTTGTGCTTCTACACAATGTAGCATACCGCGCTTGAAGAACGCCCGCGGCTCCTTGCTGCGTGAATAGGTCACTAGGTCGACGCAGCCGCAGTCAGCGCCGCCTTTACGTGTGGAACTTGAGACCCTGCAGCAGCTTGGTAACCTGCAGCCCGCCTGCTAGCAGCGCCAGTCCGCGGGGCTGTGGTGCCGCGCGCCCGCGCCACCCAGCAACAGGTCGAGAAGTGTTACACCTGGTGTCGGCGACAGGTGATGCCTGCTGTGGGGCATGACACGCAAAGCGCTCTCCCAGCATCTCGAGAAGCCTTTGGCTGCTCGCCTGCTACAGGTATATATTGGTTACGAACCCCAGATGCCAGCCCCGGCAGATAGATGCCAGGACCCCCGGCAGAAGCATGTCAGCCCCGCCCGGGAGATGCGCATGTTGCGTGCTGCCTACGTGCAACAGATGCCAGCAGCTGTTGTCGATAGATACTGCCGCCACGCATGCATGCATGCATACGTACCAGAAAGAATGCCGTGCATAAGTTCATTTATGGGTTTAGCAGCGCCCCCGCACCAGCAAACATCATTGTGCTGTGCGCGCTATTTGCGCCGCCTGCTGCCCCACTTACATACACGGCCTGTATCCGCCGTCCGCGTGTGCTGCCGCCTGAACGATTATTAGTTGCGTACATGTGCCTGCTGAGCTTCCTGTGCGTGTCATCACCTGTGTGCCGGCCACACTACTGCATGTATGCACCAGCCACGTGCACCACTGCCGGCGGGGCCAGCACCAATGTCCGACGCAGCTTCTACTTCCGTACCAGGGGCGTGGATACATCGATGATGTAAAATGAAGGTTATAAATCTAACTGGGTGGTGGCAATATAGTTGTTAAGCCGCCCCTCGCTAAATTACGCCGGTGGGACGAGATGGCATAAGAGTCGTATTCCCCATGCATAAAAAAACCGTACTCAGTGGCAATTTGCGCAACATTTCGTTGTGCGGTGTCGCTGTAAAGTTCCGGGTTCCACACGTACACCTTGGTTTGCGTACACGCGATCTGCCATCTAACCACGGCGTTATCGCGACGGTGTGTGAAGTGTCCGCTGTGAATGCTACCAAATTCTACCCATTCAACTTTGTCGTTGCAATTCTTGACGCCCTTTCCAATAGCGTGTATGAAGTCACGCTTCGTCGGCGACCCTGATACGCGCGAAAGGTATACTTGGTTGTTAACTAAATTATATTCAAGCACGATGTCAGTAGAGTTGCTCTTAAACTTGGAAATGATGTGGTATCCTTCAAACGACACGACCGACGTAATATGCTCCATTCGCTCTGCCGAGTCGCGTTGGCAAATAAATACGCCGTTTACTGATCATCTGCACGCTGCGTCCCGTTGTAGCAAGTAAAATAATTTAAACGGCGTGGTTACTCAAACGGCTGTACGCTGGACTTCAAGACCGTACGCAGGAATTCCAGAAAGCCGTACAGCTGGAATTAGTGCGAATTAGCGCTAATTCCCATAGCGCGAATTCCCCCCATGCTACCGCCCTGACCCCTGGCCAAACGGACATAACATTCGCAGCTTAGGTCAGATATACAGAGCAGTTGCTTGGCAAACAACGCCAGTTCCGCATGTATAGCGTTGCATCGAACCCTCTGTGCTACCGGAGCTCCGGAGGTAATGCGGCACCTCCCGGCCTCCAAAGCGCGCAGCAAGGGTAGGTACACTGTCAAGTCCGCACGTCCCTCCGCCAGGCGGAGTGCAAGCCAGACCCTGAGGGGCGCCGCAGCCCCAACCTTGAAAGGCAACGGCGGCCGTCCGACATGCAACTTGGTACAGGGCGCGCGTACATGCAGTGGTAAACCCAAACTCCGAAGCGTTCCCCGAGGATCGATACGATATTGAGTCCGCACGTCGCTCCGCCAGGCGGGCTGCGTGCAATCCGGCGGGGCTCCAAGCCAGGCCCTGAGGGCCACCACAGCCCAACCCCAGGAAATCTGACAACGGCCGTTCGGCCTACAACTTGACACACGGCACTACATACAGAAAGAAACCCAACATCCCAAGCGCGCGGCGAGAATTGATACGCTTATCAGTCGGAATGCTGTTCCGCCAGGTGCGTGGTGTGCAATCCGGCGGGGCTCCAAGCCACCCCTGAAGGCCACCGCAGCCCAACCCCAGGAAACCTGACAACGGCCGTTCGGCCTACAACTTTGCAAACAGCACATACATACAGAAAGGAACTTAACCTCCAAAGCGCGCGGCGAGAATCGATATGCTTCTCAGTCAGAATGCTGCTCCGCCGCCAGGTGGGATGCAATCCGACGGGGCTCCAAGCGGGCCCTGAAGGCCATCCACCGCGGCCCAACCCTAGGAAACATGACAACGGCCATTTGGCTTACAACGTTGCACACAGCACATACAACCAGTAATAACCCCGACCTCCAAAGCGCGCGGCGAGAATCGATACGCTCCTCAGCAGTCGGAATGCTGCTCCGCCAGGTGGGGTGCAATCCGCCGGCGGCAGGGTTCCAGCCAAGCAAGCAAGCAAGCCAACCCTGAGGGCCACCGCAGCCCAATCCTAGGAAATCGGACAACTGCCGTTCGGCCTATCTACAACGTTGCACACAGAACGTACATACTGTACAGTAATCACCCCAACCTGCTGCTGCTGTCCTATATTGCAGGCTCCAACAGCGCCACCGGCCCATCCAGCCAAGCAAGAAGCTAGTCCACTGCCGTATATACGTACATAGTCAAAGACATTACTAGCTTTATATCCGTGCCTAGCTAGCTATACCTTTCCCGTGCCTAGCTATTGCCGCCCTGCCGCTGCTTGCGCCCCCAACACGCAGCACCAAGCAACAGCTGCTGCCTGTGCTGCAGAAAAGCAGGTAGGTAGGAAGGCTAGGACAGCTGCGTGCAGCTGCGTGCAGCTGCATACATGCATCCACACACCCCGGCAGATGCCAGCCCCGCCTGGCAGGTGCCAGCAGTTGCTGCGTACGTTGCAGATGCCAGCCCCGGCAGATCCCCGCTGTGACAGCAGATGCCGGCCCCGGCAGATGCGATGCCCGCTGCGACAGATGCCAGCTGCAGCCGGGAGATAGATACTGCCGCCATGCATACCAGAACAATACCGTACGTGCAATGCATGCGTACGTTCATTCAGGGCTTTTAGCAGGTGATGTCCGCCCGCGGCAGCAAACATTATTTCTGCGCGCACCGTTTGCGCCGCCTTCTGCCCCATGTACACGTACGGCCTCTATCCGTCCGCGTGTGCTGCCGCCGCCTGAACGGTTACAGGCTTCCTGTGCGTGTCACCTGAGCCCCCTGCGTGCACCGCCTACCTACCCTCAAACGCCGGGGCTGCCTGAGCTGTCTACCAGCTGTGCATGTGCCGGCCACACTGCATGCATGCACCGCTGCCAGCGGGGCCAAGTTACCCATGTCCGACGCAACTTCTGCTTCCGTATCAGCAGAGGCGTGGATACATCGATGATGTCAAGTGAAGGTTATCGATCTAATTGGGTGATGGTAATATTGTTCTTTTTCCTGCGTTGTGGGTATGCTTGCATACTTGCACGGTTCGCAATGTGATTGCTGTGCAAAGCGCTGATTGCTCTCATTACGATACAATGTTCACACATAATGCCTTCAATTTACTTGCTTAATAGTGTAAAGCCTCTGCGTTCTGGAAATTGGCAAATTTCAGCGTGGTCCGTCTTTCCCACTGACTTCTCCTCACAGCAAGCTCGATGTGGCTCAAAATAATAACATTGTTTGCGAAGGCATGAAGAAGATGCGGCCTGGGCTTGGATTTCAATTTTCCCCCCTGTACGTCACTAAACGTGGTGCCCCAGGGTGACGCAACCTCAGAGTACTACGGATGGTGCCCAGAGGAGAATGGGGCCATACTGTACACCCCTGTAACATCATCCATCCATCCATCCATCCACGACCCAGCGTGACTGAACCCTGTACCACCACCTCGTTGCGTCTGACCCTCACCACCTCAGTCTTTTCATGGAGGTGTGTCGCAGCACTGCCTGAGGCGGCTGGCAGCAGCTTCTGGATAATCAGCAACAATGATAACGAAAGCCAGAATTGTGTCAGCCCTTGAGGAGGAGGATCCTGACGACCTGGGCTCGCTCGTGGCGTTCGTGGATCGCAGCGGGACCGAGCTGCACGAGTGGAGCGTAAAGGCTTCCTATAGCAACCGTGCGATCTTGGACTACGTTCGAAGCGCCGCAGGTTTGTTATTGCCAGGCAGAGGTTCTGTTGCGGAAGACCGGTTCGCCCGCGCTGCCAATGCCTAGGAGTTTCTTGGGGTCGCAGTAGTTGCCCTGACGTGCGTGTTGCGTCAGGTTGCGTAGGGCGTCTTTGCCCAGCGCTGCCAACAGTTTGGGTATCCTAGCACGTTTTCAAAAGGGACCTCTAACACGGCTATTGCCGTAGGTGCAGTCATCGCAACGTACCTCTTAGTGCAAAGTCAGACGCGGTTAGGTGAATTAGTGCATACATATGTTGGCATTTGCTCTCTATCATTGCGCGTCCTACCTGTGTATGTAGCTACTGTATGGCAGACGACCGCAAGCAAGTCAGCATGTGGCAATATGATACGCGCAAGACCCACATGCCGCTAGCATGCGGTGTTATGCGTGCTGCGCCGCTGCCGGGCAGGTAGTCGCAAAGACCCGCACGTCGCACCGTGGGGCCTAGGGTTAATCCCCTTTTGAGATGCTCATGTAGCCGTCATGGAGCGCTATGCCTACCGCGAGGTGGGCCCTTCCTAGTTGCGCACAGGAGTATTTATCACATTGCATTGCAACCCACCACACCCCAGAGGTGACGCACGTGTAATTGAGCACCTTGCGGTGGTGTTTAAAGGTTAAACTGCATTGGTATGTGTTCCCTCCTCGATTGCAGGCGCGGAGGGCGCTGGGAGCAGAGCAGCTGCCGGTAAGCCCCTGTTTATCTCGTACCTCGCTTGTCAGGGTGTGCTGTGCCTTGACGTTCTGGGAAAGGTTGCAACTGTCAGCTGTTGAAGAACAAAAAAACCGTTCCCCGCCGCCCGCATACGGCTGTCCACGCTGTCCCCCGCCGCCCGCATACGGCTGTCCACGCTGTCCCCCGCCGCCCGCACACGGCTGTCCACGCTGTTCCCCGCCGCCCGCACACGGCTGTCCACGCTGTCCCCCGCCGCCCGCACACGGCTGTCCACGCTGTCCCCCGCCGCCTGCACACGGCTGTCCACGCTGTCCCCCGCCGCCTGCACACGGCTGTCCACGCTGTCCCCCGCCGCCTGCACACGGCTGTCCACGCTGTCCCCCGCCGCCTGCACACGGCTGTCCACGCTGTCCCCCGCCGCCTGCACACGGCTGTCCACGCTGTCCCCCGCCGCCTGCACACGGCTGTCCACGCTGTCCCCCGCCGCCTGCACACGGCTGTCCACGCTGTCCCCCGCCGCCTGCACACGGCTGTCCACGCTGTCCCCCGCCGCCTGCACACGGCTGTCCACGCTGTCCCCCGCCGCCTGCACACGGCTGTCCACGCTGTCCCCCGCCGCCTGCACACGGCTGTCCACGCTGTCCCCCGCCGCCTGCACACGGCTGTCCACGCTGTTCCCCGCCGCCCGCATACGGCTGTCCACGCTGTCACCATCGTCCAAGTACGTCACTCGCAAGTCACCTTTAGCAGCACTTTAAACTGTAGCCCCCCGCGCATACATGGATTTGTTCCGTTGGGTGGGGAACCTCACGCACCTGAGCACCAGCGGACGGGCTGCGTCAATATCCTGCTGGACGGCGCTGTTGCCGCAGTCGACCGCGAAGGCTTCACTTACGAGACCTTTGAAACTGGCAGTCGTATCAACGTCACTGGCGACCCGCTGCCCGGTAGGCGTTTCATCCAAACACGTTTGCTCAAGGCGATGCCGATGACAAAGGAACACGTTGCCGAATCACGCCTCCCAGGAAGTTTTAGAGAAGGGTGGTGCAAGTAGTAGTTGCTGGCGGGACCCTGTACTGCTGTCGGATGGTAGGGATCCCACGGCAAAGTGGCCCGGTGCATCCTTGGCGCGTATCGCAGCGTTTTCGCTCGCTTCTTCGTCTTCCACCGATCCAGCATGCGAGATGAGCATGGCATTCACCGTCAGAAACGGAAGCTAGGGCATATATAGGGACGTGTATGCTATGGCTGGCAGTAGGGCACTGCGTATTCGTGCTGGCGTTCCGTATTCCCTGACGCGCGGATTCACGCTATTCCAACTGCTCCTCGATTGACCCCTTGCCGTACTTCCCATGTCGAGTAACCGGTTCTTTACTGTAACCCTCCATGTGCGCGTTCTGTGCTGTGTGGTCGCGTGCATACACGTACCTCGACCAATCCCTTGCTCGCGGGCAGGATGGCCGGCCGGGGGAATAGCTCGTGGTACATGTACGTACGGGGCACTGCACGCCACACCGCATCCGCCCTTCGAGCTTGCGCCCAACCCTACTGCAAATTGCGGTATCCGTACTGCAAGTCCGGTCTCGCCTGGCCCGGAAACGCACCCCATCGCACGTCCCCTCGTTGACCACCCCTCCCGACGCAATGCTACCTACGCGATACGACAGCACACCTCATCCGTATGTCAGGACACGCACCCCCGCACAGCACCTCCCCAAACACATGCGTGCACCCACCCGGAAGCTGATTCGCTTCCAGTTGAACTTGATCCGGCAGCTGGCGGTGAGTTGTTGTTGATTGGTTGTTGGTTGCTCTTAGCGTTGCACCCAGCCCAGTTGCGATCGCAGGGGCTCACCCAGGCACCGGTGCAGCTAGCATGGGTCATGACATGCGTGGTATGTGCTCTCATGTTTCTCCCACCCTTCCCGTTGTACAGGCGCGGCGGCTGGCGCAGGCAGCGCGGCGATTGCAGGTGAGTTCGCCATCAACTTATGTGGTGCTATGCTGGTTGCGGCGTGTTTGCATTTCATGAAACGCCCTGCCCCGCCTTTGCCTGTGGGGCCTTGCCTGTGTCAGTGGCCAATGCTGCCTGCTCGTCCCTTCTTCCTACTGTACCAGCCGTATCCTCCACTCTGAGGAGGTCCATCTGCCTGCAGGCGATTGTTATGGCACTGCACCTCCTCAGAGCGTAGGATACGACTGGCCCTATTTAAGATGCGCACACAGCCTAGCATGCGACATTGTCTTGCAACCGCATCGTTGCGCCAATCTAGGCCATCCGTCTTACCCGCTCGTCCACGCCCCTGCCGTACCGAGCTGCTCATCCGACCCATCCGCATTCAGCAGCCATTCTTAAATGGAGCAATTTGGGGCCGTTGTTGGTTGGGAGTTGGTAAGGCTTGGCTTGGGTTGGCTGCCATCACCCATCCCGCGCCTCCGCCCTTCCGCCCCTCCGCCCGCACTCACCACCTAGGCCGCGATGGTTCCGTTGGCCGGCAGTCCGCTGAGCAGGAAGGCCAGCAGGTCCAGCCAGTTGCGGATGAAGGGGTCCCTTGCCGTGCGCCCCCCCCCCACAGTGACCGCGGCTGAGCTGGCGGACCTTCGCAGCCAGGTGGAGGCAGTTATGCAGCACGTTCCGTTCCTTCTTTCAAAGGTGCTTCTGTGGCGTGACGGCTCATTCGCAACGCACAGCAAGTCGGCGAAGGACAGCATGACATCTGCGCTGAAGGGCGAGCTGCGCAACGCGGGGGTGAAGGGCTGCCAGCTGCTGGGGGAGGGCATCCCCAAGGAGTGGGTCAGCCTTGCACACCTGTGCAAGCTGTCCTGGGCGGATGGCACGTGCCGCCTGCTGGGCTTGTCCAAGGATGACGTCTCATCACTGCGCAACGCACTGCTGCTGTCCAAGGTACAGACATTCGCGCTTGCTTTGTCCTCATCCTACATGACTGCAAGCGCTGTAGCTCAGGGCATGGGCAAACGCGTATGGCATGCAAACGTGGTTCTTGACTTTTACGCAGTTCGTCATCTAGCCTGTGGCGGCTAGCACTGCCAGTGTTCTTGCAGTAGTGTCACCCGCCGCATCATGTGTTTCCCTGCAGCCCATCGAGCGCGCCTACGACAACTCGGCTGTGTGCTTCTACGAGGACCCTGCGGACAAGCGGCTGAAGCTCCACATCGTGTGGGACGAGCTCAAGTCGCAGAAGCTCTGCGACTGCCAGTGGCTGGGAGGGATCAAGGGCGGAAGTCACGATGCGTTGGTGAAAGCGTTCGGCGACAAGACGTACGGTGCCCTGGAGGCGCAGCCCCTATTATTCTACGACAGCAAGGTGGTCCCCTTTCGCCGCGTGCTCAGCGCCCACGCGCAGCTGAGCCTCAAGAGGGCACTGCGGGAAGGCAAGATGACTGAGAGCTGGAGCTTCCAGGACTACCGCTCCACAGACAACGTCCTCACCTGGCTGAAAGATGCAGAGCTGCAGGAGCCGCCCGTCGAAGGCAGCCTGTCGGAGTCATCGGAGGTCAAGAGCATGAGCAGTGCTCCCGCTGCACTGTAGGCACCGTTGTAGGCGCTTGCCAGGCTCTCATCGCAGTAGCAGCCGAGCTGGGCGGCGAGCCCTCCGCGCCGCACAGCCTCATGGCGCAGTGCGGGCTGGCCGCCATGCAGGATGTGGCAGGAGGCTGGGTGGCAGCAGCGGCGCGCTGCCGCCAGCAGCGACTGCGGCGCGCAGAGCTGTACGACTAGGCAGTGGCGGCGGGGCGGCAGCTGCCGCCGCGGAACCGCGTGGCGGCGCTGGCGGCGCTGAGTGCACGGGCCTGGCGGCAGCAGTGGTGGCGCCGGAGGGGGGCGTTATGGCGGAGCTGCGGATGGAAATTTTGGGGGTCGTTTTTTGGAGTCGTTTGGGGGCCCACTTGGCAGCGAACGGTGGGGGTCTGAGACCAGGTGGGAGGAGGAGGCTGGGTTCACACTCGGGGTTGGAGCCCTATGGGAATCGATAGTGGGCCGAAGGGACAATCGGGAAGCTCAAGGGGTGAGGTCGGGAGCACAAATCCGTCTTTTTTTTATGTTGGGAAATTCCCTATAAAAGCTGCCTGTGCCAGAACCGGGAAACTACCATGTTTTTGCTACTTTGGGGGCGGCGGCGTGGTCGTGCGTGGTGAAAGTATTGACCGACCCCAGTCGGCGCACGTGTCGGACGATGCTACGACTGACGACATAAACCTTGGCCTGCCTGGCGAAGCTGGGCGAAGCGTGGGGGCTGGTTTCCTGGCGTGGGTGTCGCGGCTGCTCACGGATACGCGTGGGGCCGCACTCGTGAATGGGCAGGTGTCCGGCTGGGTGCCGCTGGAGGCTGGTGTGCGGCAAGGGTGCCCGCTTGGCCCCCTGCGCTATCTGGCACTAGGGCAGGCGCTGCTAGCCTGGCTGCGAAGTCGGGGGTACGGGGTGGGGGACGGGCTAGCGCGGGTCCTTGCGTCCCAGTACGCGGACGACTGCACCCCGTTCCTGCGCAACCTGCAGGCGGTTCCGGGCTTCCTCGTGGACATGGACGTGTTCCGGCGTGCGTCGGGGCAAGGGCTGAACATGACCAAAGTTGAACTGTTGTTGGTGGGGGTCCCCCGCGCGGGGTGGGGGGCGGGGCGGCTGGGGCACCGCCGGCTGCCCCTGGGGCCGGCCTTCCCCCCATGGTCGGGTCCGCGAAAGCCCTTGGGATTCCTCATGTCGACTGGGCAGCGGTCGGGCCCGCGGTAGATTTTGAGCGTGTTTCTTCGATGCTGGACAAGGCCGCTCGCCTGCTGGTTCGGTGTTTGGGCGTGCAGCGGCGGTCTCTGCGTACGCCCTGGGGAAAGTGTTGTATCACCTGGAGTTTTTGGGGTTGCCTGCGCAAACCGCCCTGCAGCCCCTGCTGCGGCAGGTGGCGGCGGTCGTCGACCGCCGCCTGACCCCTGCCGCGTACGCGCGCAACCCGCAGGCGCGCCCCGCCGGGGTGTCCCTCTCCCTCCTGGCGCTCCCGCCTGCGGTGGGGGGGTTCGGACTCCTGCCCCTGGTGGCTCATGTCCGCGCGCTCAGGGTTGTGGCTTGCCTGTCCATGTTGACGTCGGTGGGGGCCACCGCACTATGCCAGCTTTGGTTGAGGTGTGGGGCACGCAGCAGGCCAGGGACTGGCAGCACGGCGACCGTGTGATGGCGGTGCAGCATGCGAGATGCAGCATGGCATGTACCGTCAGAAACGGAAGCTGGGGCATAGGGATGTGTATGCTCTGGCTGGCAGTAGGGCACTGCGTATTCGTGCTGGCGTCCCGTATTCCCTGACGCGCGGATCCACGCTAGTCCAACTGCTCATTGGTTGTCCCCTTGCCATACTTCCCATGTCGAGTAACCGGTTCTCTTCTGTAACCCCCATGTGCGCGTTCTGTGCTGTGTGGTCACGTGCATATACGTACCTCGACCAATCCCTTGCTCGCGGGCGGGATGGCCGGGGGAATAGCTTGTGGTATATGTACGTACGGGGCACTGCACGCCACACCGCATCCGCCCTTCGAGCTTGCGCCCAACCCTACTGCAAATTGCGGTATCCGCACTGCAAGTCCGGTCTCGCCTGGCCTCGAAACGCACCCCACCGCACGTCCCCCTCGTTGACCCTCCCTCCCGACGCAATGCTACCTGCGCGATCCGACAGCACACCTCATCCGTATGTCAGGACACGCACCCCCGCACAGCACCTCCCCAAACACATGCGTGCACCCACCCGGAAAGTAATGTGTCGCCCCGCAATGTCATATGCCCTTCATGCAGTTGACGCATCCGGTGGAGCTGCTGCTGTTTCTCAGAGTGGGTATTCATCACAGCGTATTGTGGGGGGTCCTGCATATGTGCATCATACGGGTGCTGCGTCTTAGCGCTACATCCTGTCACGTTTCCATTTTCTGTGTGTCATGGTAGTGACGTTACATGAGGGGCTTCCGCTGTGCTTTGTTGTAACGGTTACAGTGGGTTCCAGACCAAGAGGTAGAACCATCGGGCGAATCGCCTGACACTGAACAAGACGGAGGAAACAAAAACCGACATGCACCGAAACAAAGGCAATCCACCAGAACGCCAAATTGACAGGCCGTAGGCATACAGAGCAGCAGCCAGCCCCCCAGGGGGAATTTGCACTAGAGGCTCCCCTATCAGGAAGTGGCCACCAACCAACCTAACAGCCCAGCATCCGACAATTGTCGGGTATCACATAGACACGCCGGGTGCGGGAGACAGGGCATGTATGGGTGCGTTTGGTCATGTGTGGATATAATAGGTATTACTTAATTCGCAGTTTGCAATCAGAGATATAAAACACCCAGAAGGTGTCACAAACGGAACATATTGGACCAGATATGTGTCGCGCACATGTGTCACAACTGTCACAATGATGGTTACCACGGTCATTACTACGGTAGTTATGTAAAATACAGGATGGTTACCCCCTACCATATAGGACCAGATATGTGTCGCGCTCATGTGTCACAACTGTCACAATGATGGTTACCACGGTCATTACTACGGTAGTTATGTAAAATACAGGATGGTTACCCCCTACCATTGTCAGCTCCACCTATGGTAGTTACCCTCCATCGTAGTCAGGAAACGGCTATCATAACCATCGTCTAACTACGCCGGAGGGGTAACGATCCTTGATGTACCTAACTACCATAGTAACCATGAGTTGGCTGCCATAGGGCAAACCAGTGAAGCGCCGCAACGATACAAACATCGGAACCAGCCACCTCTCATCCCATAAGGCACGGACCCCTAGTAGGGCTCAACACGCCTATATAGCCAGAAAGTATGAAGCACGGGAAACCCCGCTCCCCACGACAACCCGAGCCGATCAGGAATCCACCAGTACCTCAGCCGGTCCCCCGCACACAAGGCGATTGGCGACAACCCGCAAGAAAGGATGCCGAGGCCCCACTGCATCCCAGCCTTTCTGGGGAAGCCCCAGCGCAGCAAAGCCCCTCAGCAGGGCCCAAAACTCCACCACCCCACGGCGAACGGCACGATCCAGAAGACCACTACCCGGAGTAAGAGGGGGACCACCAGCCCCCGCCCTTTTCAAGGCCGCGGCCATAAACCGGCGCCCCACCTCCATGGCAGTAATAGCCGCCAGGACTACTACATCCCAGACGCAGGACTGTACCCCGGTAGGTGCTTGCACCAACCAAACTTGCGCCCGTGTCACCCCTGCACCGAGCTGGGTCTCGAGTTGGGCAATCACTGCTTGAGCCACCGGACAGAACCAAAAGTGGTGTAAGCGGGGGGTACCCGCCCCTGGAGACTCTCCAGCCGGCACACCGCACCCACAGGGGGCTGCTGCTGCCATCCGCATATGAGAGTTCCCTAGGAGGGGGATCCCATCCACAGACAACCGCCACCATCCCTGCTTATAGGCCGGCTCCCACTTCATGCCAGACCAGAGCCGCCAGAACACTTGCCGCAAGGCATTCAGGGCCGCTGGCAGGACAGGGCCGGTACCCCCAAGCGCTTCGCGCACAAATTTCTCATGCGCGGCCCGCCGGGCGTCCGCGAACTCGACCAATTGCACAGCCGTCCCAACCCGAACAGTCATATCCCGCAGCGCCAGCGGCTCCCCCCCGCCCAACCGCCACCCCAACCGTGCGGTGAGCATGGACCCCACTTCCTCTATCCCAGGTAGAACGTGGGGTGGACCCTGGGAGGAAACCGGCATCACCAGTGCCGCTGCTTGCTTCCACGGGGTTGGCACCTCAGCTAGCAACGCTTCCAGCGCCCCCGTACATTCCCGCCACCGCTCAAGCCCCAGAAACGTCTTCGCTGCTCTTGACCGCGGATCTAAGACTCGGACGACGAGCCCCCGCCATCCCGCTGGCCACGCCGTCTGCACCGCCGCCTCGGACGCGACTAAGAAGTCCCGAAGTGCATCACGAGCCGCCAGAACATCGCCCAACGTCTTAATGGCCCAGCACCCCACCAGTTCTGGGTGTAAGTATTCCAAGCCCGGCCTCCTGCCGACCACCACCTGCCCAGACTGGCAGGCTGGGAGGAGCGGGTTGCCCCAAATCGGCACGTGTACACACCACGGGCCTGGCACCAGCGGCTCGCTAGCGATGTCCTGTACCGGGGGCAAGGCCGCGAGCGCCGTGATCACCCGTCGGATATCAGCCGGCATCTCGTCCGCTCCCATCCACGGACCCCTGCCTTGTGCTGTGAGCAGGTTCAGAGGTCCAAACGCCGGATGCACCCCCCTCAGGTAAATGCTAAGGCAACTGACCCATGGAGGCCGGCGCTCCCGGGGGCCCGCCATTGCCAGTACAAAACGCAGGGCCCAACCAGCCCAGCGCGCCCGTACGTGCTCCTTGAGGGCAATGGCCCCAAAGCCCCCGAGGGATGGGTGCCCGACCAGCAGCCGCTGTGGGACACCTGTTGCTCGACGCTCCCTAGCATCTGGGGCTAGGTCCCGGTCAATGAGCTTCGCCGCCACCCGCTCTAACCCTTCCACTATGGTGTCTGGGGGTAGGCCCCCATGCTCCATGTGCCAGGTGACACGGTGCATCCCATATGCTGCGGTTGCTGTCGCCCTGCCAAACGTGGACAGGCGTAGCCTTGCAATCCGCGAGAACCTACTTAGTACCTTGTCCCTTTGTGACTCCCAGTCCAACATTGGGGACCCCCCTACGTCAGTAAACGGCAGATTCAGCGCCGTGGCCGATGCTACGACCTTCAACCCACCCATGTCATGCGGGCTAGGTCCTTCGACGCCAATTGGCAGTAGCTCAACCTTGTCCAGGTTCAGCTGTTGCCCAGAGGCTTGAGCGTACAACTCCATGGACGCCAGAAAAGCCGGTACTTCCGCTGGCCCCTCCAACAGCACCTGAGTGTCGTCGGCAAACTGTACCGCGGTGGTTATGTTGCCCGCCCCTACCGCAAGCCGGATGCCAACCCCCCGTTGCTGTAACCAGCAAAGGAGGGCTTGGGCTACAAACAAATACAACAGAGGTTGTTGTAGTTGTAATCGTTACAGTGGGCTCCAGACCTTAAAAGGTAGAGCCATCGGGCGCATCGCCTGACACTGAAAAAGACAAGGAAAGCAGAGAAAACCGATGGTTCCGAAAGACAAACCACCCAGAGCCTCACAACCGAGAGCCCAGAGGAAACAGCAAGCACCAATACACAGGGGGAGGTTGCGCTGATGGCTCCCCTGCACATGGCCACATGCATCCCAAGCAGACCCCCGAATTGGAGAGACAGCAGCACGCCTCGGCAACACAATCGGGTAACTCCCCCCCCAAGATCCCGAAAACGTCCCACACCCGAAACGGGCCGATGCCCATAGCGAGACGGGAAGAAACAATGGTACTTAATACCATTAACCAGTTGAGGTCAACGCCAACAGCAGTTTCTAGAAAAAGGCAGACCGGCAACACGCCCGAATGGCTGAGCCGTGGCGCAACCTTCGCCTGCAATACGGAAACCACTTCAGTATGCAACGCCAGGTAGCTTTGCAGGACTTGCGTAGGCTGCGTACTGGCACCGGCTGCGGCATGCGCGAGAGACACCAGAGCCGACGAAGCTGTGTCGGCGAAAGCTACCAGAGTCCAGAGAAATGCTGAAAGAAGACCACAGAGTAGGATACAGCCCTGCAGGACTGATCAGGTAGAGCGACGACCGAAGCCGCCGCTGAGAGGCCATCATTGGCAAAGTTGATACTTCGCAACGAAGGGCGTGGGTGACCACCAGGCTACCTGGACAGCCACAGGATACTCAGCGCAGGCACTCTGCAAAGCCACCGTGACGAGCCAGTATGGCCGCGGCGAGCGAAGGTGTGAACCAGATTGCTGCGAGCTGGATGGGATCCGACCGGTGCCGAAAGTTCCCAGGCGATGCGGGAGCTCCTCCTCCACGTACCAGACGACACCGCCATTCCATCCTCCTGAACTCCCATCTAGACGACCGGCAACAGCAAGCAGCTCCCATCTGGCCCCATGCACCGACGCTCGCGCGCCCCCTAAGGGGTCACGTGGTGCGAGTTTCCGCAGTATGAGAATGTTGTTGCCGAAAAGGTTGTGCTACAGAGGTGCTAGCGGGCAGCCTTGCCGTACCCCCGCCTCTAAAGGTACCAGGCGGGACTTGTGCCCGTTGGCGGTGGTCAACGACCTGGTGTCGGTTAGTAAGATCCGTGTCCAGGACACCAAACCCGCACCCGCCCCCATCGCCTACATCGCCTCATACAGGAAGCGCCTGTCCACAGAATCGTATGCTTTGGCAATGTCCAGGAAAGCCAGCACACACGACCGACCTTGTTGTGCCATGAGGTGGGTAATCTGCCTCAGGAACAGTACATTGGCCCCAATAAGGCGCTTTGGCAGGAAAGCCGATTGTTCGAGTGAGATAACACCTCCCAATACCGGACCCAGCCGGGAGGCCAACACCTTAGTCAGCACCCTATAATCTGTACACAGCAGGGTAATAGGCCGATAGCTGCCCTGAGCCGTAAGCGCTCCCCGGTTCTTGTACAGGATTGTGATCACGCCATCCAAGAACCCGGGGGGCACCTGGCCTGACTGACCCACTGCCGTGAAGACATCAGCCAACACCGGTGCTATCTGCGTACGGCATGCTTTGTAGAGCTCTGAGGGAATACCATCCCACCCTGGCGATTTGCCCGGGGTGACGGCCTTCAGTACTGTGGCTACCTCAGCCACTAAGATCTCAGGCGATCCTACACAACACGCCTGGGCCTCCGGAATACGCAGATTCTGGGCTCGCAGGGCCGCAATGACCTCCTCCCGCGCCTCCGATGACACATGTGGCGGTGCCCTGCACACCTCGCGCCAGTACTCCGCCACCATTTGTGGCAGTCGTGTTGCGTCTGTAACGAGGCGCCCAGTTCCATCCTGCAGCGCTACCACCGTCTGTCTTGCCCGTGGAGGCTGGACTAGCGCCGTGAGCCCGCGACTCGGGCGCTCCCCATCCCGCAGCCACTCTAGCCTGGCCGTACGCGCATCGGCTGCCCCTACCGCACGGGTGGCTGCGGCCACTTCTTCTTGTGCTGCCACCAAACCCTGCCAGGTGTGGGGCCCCTCAGCCGCGCCCTCCTCTACGTCTGCAAACGCTGCCCTGGCCGCCTGAACTGCCACCTCCAACCTGACCCCAGGCCGCATACGTCGCAGCCGGCATTGTCTGTTAAGGGCCCCTGCTAGAGCCCCCATTCTCCGTTTGAACGTCGGCCACCAGGCGAGCAGTCCTGGCAGGTCCGCTACACCGGGGCAGAGGCTGCCCTCCGCCTGCACCCAGTTTACGAACTGTTCCCGGAGGTCTTCATATGCCAAGAAGTGTGTGCGCACCCGTGGCATGCCTGGACCTTTGCCTTTTGCCACCCTCGGTAGAACGGTGATGACCGCGACCCTATGATCGGACGGGGTGGATGTCTCAATAGTGGACGATACCACATACAGCAGCATACACGTGGACACGTACAGCCGGTCAAGCCTTGAGGCTCCCGGCCGGGGCGCTCTGTACAGGTGCGAGAAGTCTCTTCGTCTAGGGTGCAGCTGACGGTAGGTATCGACCATGCCCGGGCACAGGGTACCGAACTCATTTGCCACCGAGCCATCCGCCCCCCTACCGCCCTCCCCTGCTGTCGAGTCGAGGCCTGCATCCGTTACAAAGTTGAAGTCGCCTACCCACAGCAACTGTTCGTCCTCCTTCGCGGCAGCGTACACCGGTGTGAGGGTTTTCCGTATAAACTCTTTCCTCTGTGCGGCACGCATACGCCGCCGTTGGCATATAGATATTCGCCAGGTGGACCCGGTGCCCACCCCAGGTGAACGAGTACTGCAGAAAACGACCCGGTGGGGCTTCCTCAGGCTTCATGCGCGTCGGTACCTCAACCGGGGACACCACCTGACTCAGATCCGAACGGACGAGGATGGCTACACCAGCTGTGCGCGGATTCGGCGTGAAGGACTCAGCCACGATGGCCCATCCGGGCAGCCCCAGCCTCTTCGCTGCAGCGTTTAACCCCCGCTGCAACAGCCGACTTTGTCCCTCTCCCGTATGATGGGTTTCTTGCAGACATACCACATCGAGCCGCATGCGAGCCATTGACTAGCCGCTGCCTGGAGCACTGCCTCCCTGTGCGGGAATTGTATCCCGCCTAGGTTATGCGTGCCCACTCTCAGCGGCCGGCACGCTGGACCCCTCTGTGTCCCTTGTCGGTGCCGTACCACTATTGGTCTGCGGGTACCTCCATCCTGGAGGCGTCTCCTGGGTCGTCCATCTCCAGCGCCCCGTACGGGTTGGGCGCCATCCTGATGGCGCTAAGGGGTCTGACAGGGGGGTCCTGTTGCTGGAGCTGCGGCCATTCGGCTGCATCCAGGTCACTGGTGTGCGGGGCTGCGCTCCAGTCGCCCTCCATGTTGACGCGTCGGCGCTGCTGGTCAGGCGTCTCCCCCGAGTGCTGCGGCGAGCGGCTCGACCTAAGCCCGGGCGGCCTCGGGGGACCGACGGTGTCGGGGGGCCGCCGGGCGCCCGTGGTAGCGCGCCTGGCCACGGCTGCCTTCGCCGCGCTCCTGGCGGCCTCTGCCATATCCGCGGCTGACGCGTTCCTGGACGCTATCATCTTCCGCGTGAGGTCGTCCACCGCTGCCTGGTATTCCGGTGTACCGACTTCCAGGCCCCGGATCATCGACCCCATGACCACAGCCGCGAAGGAGGCCGGGGATGCTGGCGTCATGGCTGGCCCCTTGGCCCCTGATGGCCCATCTGCGGCCGCCGCCCCCACCGGCCCTGTTGCCATATCTGCTTGCGCGACCGCCCCGTTCGAAGGCGGGACTGCCGCAGGGCTGCGGCGCGGCTGCGGCTGCGGCTGCGGCGCGTCCGCCGCCACGCGGTTGCGGCTGCTGCGGCGTGGTTGCCGCGCGACCGCCAATCCCGACGGCGCGGCTGCCGCACCCGATGGCATGGCTGCCGCACCCACCGGCGCGGCTGCCACACCCGACGGCGCGGCTGCCGCACCCGACGGCGCGGCTGCCGCACCCGACGGCGCGGCTGCCGCACCCGATGGCATGGCTGCCGCACCCACCGGCGCGGCTGCCGCACCCGACGGCGCGGCTGCCGCACCCGACGGCGCGGCTGCTGCACCCGATGGCATGGCTGCCGCACCCACCGGCGCGGCTGCCGCACCCGACGGCGCGGCTGCCGCACCCGACGGCGGGGCTGCCGCACCCGACGGCATGGCGGCCGCACCCGATGGTGCGGCTGCCGCACCCGACGGCGCGGCTGCCGCACCCGACGGCGTGGCTGCCGCACCCGATGGCATGGCTGCCGCACCCACCGGCGCGGCTGCCGCACCCGACGGCGCGGCTGCCGCACCCGACGGCATGGCTGCCGCACCCGATGGCGCGGCTGCCGCACCCGACGGCGCGGCTGCCGCACCCGACGGCGTGGCTGCCGCACCCGACGGCGTGGCTGCCGCTCCCGTCGGCACGGCTGCCGCTCCCGACGGCATGGCTGCCGCACCCGACGGCATGGCTGCCGTACCTGCTGTTTTCGCCCTGTCACGGCCCGGCGTCGACTTTCCGCCCGCTGCTGTCCCACCCGACCGCCTTGTTGCAGCCGCTGCAGCCGCTGTGCCCAAAGGCCCTGCCGCCGTGCCCGAAGGCCCTGCCCCCGGGGCAAACTCCCGCCTCATCACTTCGTATGATGATCACTAAGACGCCTCAAACGAATGAACTCGCCCGGTGTGCCGATGATGAGGAAGCGCTGAACGCGATTAGGTGCAGCTAGCGGCCTAGCGCCTCCTGAACACGGTTCCACAAGGCGTCGTACCAGTGACGGCGCAGCAGCTTCGCCATCTTTTTGATCGGAAAATGAGTCCCAGCGGCGAGCGTCAGGACCTCTTCACCACCCTCAGTCTTTGTCACTAGCGCTGATGGCAGCTGGGCCCAAAACGAAGACTCATCCGTCAGCTTGGTGTAGATACCTGTCGGACAAAGCGCCAAAGTTTGCACCGATTGCCTCTACCCCTGACCAATTATTGCGCAACTGATATGCAGTAGTCAGGCGATGTAACTGGAGCTTTACCGAACCCCATACAAGGATGGACTGGGGTCTTCGGGCGTTTCTTGGCCAGATAGCGGACCTCACCGAAGATGAGAAGGAAACTTGCTTCAACATGCTCAACGACCAGGGGTACACAACGAAACGGGGGGTGCGTGTCTGCTGCATTGTGACCCTGTCCCAAAACGTTCATTGGCCATCGGCAGGCATGTATCTTGCGTGCAGGCATTCTTCGCCTTAACAGATACTGATCTCAGAGATTATGGCATTGGGCCAGGGGCTGTCCGCAAAGTGGTCCTCATGGCGATCAGCCAGGGTGCGTCCTATCTGTGTAGCTACTGTATGGCAGATGACCGCAAGCAAGTCAGCATGTGGCATTATGATACGCGCAAGACCCACATGCCGCTAGCACGCGGTGTTATGCGTGCTGCGCCGCTGCCGGGCAGGTAGTCGCAAAGACCCGCACGTCGCACCGTGGGGCCTAGGGTTAATCCCCTTTTGAGATGCTCATGTAGCCGTCATGGGGCGCTATGCCTACCGCGAGGTGGGCCCTTCCTAGTTGCGCACAGGAGTATTTATCACATTGCATTGCACCCCACCACACCCCAGAGGTGACGCACGTGTAATTGAGCACCTTGCGGTGGTGTTCAAGGGTTAAACTGCATTGGTACGTGTTCCCTCCTCGACTGCAGGCGCGGAGGGCGCTGGGAGCAGAGCAGCTGCCGGTAAGCCCCTGTTTATCTCGTACCTCGCTTGTCAGGGTGTGCTGTGCCTTTATCTCGTACCTCGCTTGCCTCTGGTGTGGCTGCAGCGCCAGGATGCGGTGTGACACGCCGCCGAGCGGAACAGGGGTGTGCGGGGCGTGTCGCTTCGGACACGGAAGCCTTGATGGGCCACTTCCCTGTCCGCTTCTTAGGGTGCTGTCAGCTGTGTCCCTGCGTCCCCGCGTCGTTTCCGCCGCCGCTTGTCAGCTACTATTCGGCTCACGACGCCCGCCCTCCCTGCTCCTCTGCTGTGCCAGGGGAAGAAACGGGAGGACGCGGCTCTCCGGGCGCGGATGCGACCGCCCATCTGCAGCCGCAGTTGCCGCCAACAGCAGCTCCGCCAGCCGGTGCCGTGCTGCCACTCATGGAGGTGTTCTGTGACGGCTCCAAATCGTTCGTGGCCACCATATGTATCATCAGCCGTGAAGGGATGGCCATCACAGCGCGCCACACGGTGGTGTGGGAGGACGGCTTCATCCACCCGCGCCGGCTCTGGGTGGCTGATGGTGTGGCGCTTAAGCACCTGGTAAGCTGGCCTTACGCGGACGTGTCCCTGTTCCAGCTGACACGGCGCCCGGGCCGCGGCGCTGGCAGCAGCGGCGGCGTTGGCGGCAGCAGCAGCGGCGGTGGCAGTGTCGACGGCGGTACCAGCAGCAGCAGCAGCGGCAGCAGCGGCGGCGGTGCGGCGGTGTCAGCAGAGGAGCCGTGGCCGTTCCTGGAGATTGCACCGCACGAGTGCTACAAGCCAGGTACGATGAGGCCCGGTGATACCGGGAGGATACCTGCAACTGCGTATCTGCACCTGCTAAAAGATTGACAAACGAACGAACAAAACATCGACCACCCGCAGATGCTCGATTGACCACGTACAGCTACCCGGCAATGGCGGAGGCGCTTGGGCTGACGAAGGCCGGGCCGGTGATTACGCACGGGCGGCTGTCGTACACCTATGTAAACCAGAGGATGGGCGTCGCAGACTACATGGGGTTCCCTGGCTCGTCCGGTGGCGCCGTGACGTGCGATGGGAAGTTCATTGGCACCCATATTGAAGCGTAAGTGGCACGGCTGGGGATGAGGCCGGGCCAGGACCGTCTCCGCTGCAGTTACCTGCCCCTGTTCTGGGCTAGCTATCTGCAGCGGGGTGCTTTGCTGTGTTCTGCTGTCCGTTGCAATCTGCACGCATGCGTCTTCTGTCTTAGGCCAAGCTGCGCCGGTCATCCGCACGTGTGCGCGGCGGCAGGTG
Organism: Yamagishiella unicocca; assembly: GCA_003116995.1. NCBI lineage: Eukaryota > Viridiplantae > Chlorophyta > Chlorophyceae > Chlamydomonadales > Volvocaceae > Yamagishiella > Yamagishiella unicocca. Next base: position 942,838 of record BDSL01000021.1, on the reverse strand, counting down.
GTGCATGTCTGTCGCGCGTACCCGCGGCATTCGTATGTCCGCATCACTTCCTTTCGGCTCGTCAATCGGGCCTTCCACACACATTGATATACGCGCACTCAAGCTCTGGTCCAACAACCCTGATCTTCGGCCAACTTGCGAACTTGCCCTGCTCGTCGCACCCGTACAGTTTCTCGCACGATGGGCGCGGCGGCACAAGCCAGCCGGATGCGGCCACCGATGCGGCGCCCGGCTACGAGCAGGGGGAGAAGCTAGAGAAGTTCGATGACCCGGTGCAGCCTCCGGAAGTGGCGACGGCCGCAGCAGGCGGGGCCGAGGCCGCGGCCAAGGGGGGAGGGCAGCGGACGCCGCGGGGTACTGCAGGCACCGAAGGGGTTGTCCAGATGCTCACGGCGCGGGTCACGGCGCTGGAGCTCAATGAGCAGCACAACGGCGCGCTGTCCCTGTTCACGCCGTGGCACATCGTGGAAGTGGGACTGCTCATGGCGAAAATCCCGCCGCCGCAAAGCGGCCTGGCACGGGTGATGTCAGCCACGGAGATGGCCACGGCGCTGGGGGGGCCTTATAAGCGCCCGCGAAGGCGCTAGCCAGTTGGTGGGTCGCATTGGACGTGGGGCCTGGCAGCCTTTGACGTGCTAATAGAGCTGCACGTTGGCTCCGTACACGGCTTCCAAGGTGGCCGGGCCCGCGTATGCGAATGTGCATGCGGCTCATGAGAGGCAACGCCGCCGGACGATGGCGTGTGGCCGGATGCCGGCCCCAGTGCGTGCGTGGTGGTGTGCGTGGTGAGAGCGTGGGGGCGGCGGGGCAGTTCACGTGTCATGGGCTGGCTGCTGACGGCGCCTGCAGGGGGATTGCGGGGTGTCTGATAGTTTGAGGCGTGTGCTTGCCTACCGACTCGGGGGTGCGAGCGATATGGTTGACAAGCAGATCGCCGGGCCGCAGAACGGGTTGAGATCGCCGGGTTGAGAACGGGTTGAGATCGTTATACCCTAAAGTTATAGATCTAACTGGGTGGTGGCAATATAGTTGTTTACCTGCGTTTTGGGTATGATTTCATGCTTGCACGGTTCGCGATGTGCTTGTCACGCAAACCAGTGGTTGCTCTCGGAATATTACAATCTCCACATATAATGCCTCCATCTTACTTTGCTTAATAGTGCAAAGCCTCTGCGTTCTGGAAATTGACAAGTTTCAGCGTGAAATGCAAGTTTCAGCGTGATGGCCCGTAATAATAACAGTGTTAGTGACGAAATGAAGAAGATGCGGCCTGGGCTTAAATTTCAATTTTCCCCCCTGTACGTCACTAAACGTCACGACCAAGCGTGACTGAACCCTGTACCACCATCCTCCACCCAGGCTCTCGCCGTGCCATGCCACCGATATCATGTGTTGCGCACGTAAGTTGCATACGTTGCGTCTGACCCTCACCACCTCAGTCTTTTCATGGAGGTGTGTCGCAGCACTGCCTGAGGCGGCTGGCAGCAGCTTCTGGATAATCAGCAACAATGATAACGAAAGCCAGAATTGTGTCAGCCCTTGAGGAGGAGGATCCTGACGACCTGGGCTCGCTCGTGGCGTTCGTGGATCGCAGCGGGACCGAGCTGCACGAGTGGAGCGTAAAGGCTTCCTATAGCAACCGTGCGATCTTGGACTACGTTCGAAGCGCCGCAGGTTTGTTATTGCCAGGCAGAGGTTCTGTTGCGGAAGACCGGTTCGCCCGCGCTGCCAATGCCTAGGAGTTTCTTGGGGTCGCAGTAGTTGCCCTGACGTGCGTGTTGCGTCAGGTTGCGTAGGACGCCTTCGTCCGGCGCTGCCAACACTTGGGTATCCTAGCACGTTTTCAAAAGGGACCTCTAACACGGCTATTGCCGTAGGTGCAGTCATCGCAACGTACCTCTTTAGTGCAAAGTCAGACGCGGTTAGGTGAATTAGTGCATACATATGTTGACATTTGCTCTCTATCATTGCGCGTCCTACCTGTGTATGTAGCTACTGTATGGCAGACGACCGCAAGCAAGTCAGCATGTGGCAATATGATACGCGCAATACCCACATGCCGCTAGCATGCGGTGTTATGCGTGCTGCGCCGCTGCCGGGCAGGTAGTCGCAAAGACCCGCACGTCGCACCGTGGGGCCTAGGGTTAATCCCCTTTTGAGATGCTCATGTAGCCGTCATGGGGCGCTATGCCTACCGCGAGGTGGGCCCTTCCTAGTTGCGCACAGGAGTATTTATCACATTGCATTGCACCCCACCACACCCCAGAGGTGACGCACGTGTAATTGAGCACCTTGCGGTGGTGTTTAAGGGTTAAACTGCATTGGTACGTGTTCCCTCCTCGACTGCAGGCGCGGAGGGCGCTGGGAGCAGAGCAGCTGCCGGTAAGCCCCTGTTTATCTCGTACCTCGCTTGTCAGGGTGTGCTGTGCCTTTATCTCGTACCTCGCTTGCCTCTGGTGTGGCTGCAGCGCCAGGATGCGGTGTGACACGCCGCCGAGCGGAACAGGGGTGTGCGGGGCGTGTCGCTTCGGACACGGAAGCCTTGATGGGCCACTTCCCTGTCCGCTTCTTAGGGTGCTGTCAGCTGTGTCCCTGCGTCCCCGCGTCGTTTCCGCCGCCGCTTGTCAGCTACTATTCGGCTCACGACGCCCGCCCTCCCTGCTCCTCTGCTGTGCCAGGGGAAGAAACGGGAGGACGCGGCTCTCCGGGCGCGGATGCGACCGCCCATCTGCAGCCGCAGTTGCCGCCAACAGCAGCTCCGCCAGCCGGTGCCGTGCTGCCACTCATGGAGGTGTTCTGTGACGGCTCCAAATCGTTCGTGGCCACCATATGTATCATCAGCCGTGAAGGGATGGCCATCACAGCGCGCCACACGGTGGTGTGGGAGGACGGCTTCATCCACCCGCGCCGGCTCTGGGTGGCTGATGGTGTGGCGCTTAAGCACCTGGTAAGCTGGCCTTACGCGGATGTGTCCCTGTTCCAGCTGACACGGCGCCCGGGCCGCGGCGCTGGCAGCAGCGGCGGCGTTGGCGGCAGCAGCAGCGGCGGTGGCAGTGTCGACGGCGGTACCAGCAGCAGCAGCAGCGGCAGCAGCGGCGGCGGTGCGGCGGTGTCAGCAGAGGAGCCGTGGCCGTTCCTGGAGATTGCACCGCACGAGTGCTACAAGCCAGGTACGATGAGGCCCGGTGATACCGGGAGGATACCTGCAACTGCGTATCTGCACCTGCTAAAAGATTGACAAACGAACGAACAAAACATCGACCACCCGCAGATGCTCGATTGACCACGTACAGCTACCCGGCAATGGCGGAGGCGCTTGGGCTGACGAAGGCCGGGCCGGTGATTACGCACGGGCGGCTGTCGTACACCTATGTAAACCAGAGGATGGGCGTCGCAGACTACATGGGGTTCCCTGGCTCGTCCGGTGGCGCCGTGACGTGCGATGGGAAGTTCATTGGCACCCATATTGAAGCGTAAGTGGCACGGCTGGGGATGAGGCCGGGCCAGGACCGTCTCCGCTGCAGTTACCTGCCCCTGTTCTGGGCTAGCTATCTGCAGCGGGGTGCTTTGCTGTGTTCTGCTGTCCGTTGCAATCTGCACGCATGCGTCTTCTGTCTTAGGCCAAGCTGCGCCGGTCATCCGCACGTGTGCGCGGCGGCAGGTGGTGCATGTCTGTCGCGCGTACCCGCGGCATTCGTATGTCCGCATCACTTCCTTTCGGCTCGTCAATCGGGCCTTCCACACACATTGATATACGCGCACTCAAGCTCTGGTCCAACAACCCTGATCTTCGGCCAACTTGCGAACTTGCCCTGCTCGTCGCACCCGTACAGGTTCTCGCACGATGGGCGCGGCGGCACAAGCCAGCCGGATGCGGCCACCGATGCGGCGCCCGACTACGAGCAGGGGGAGAAGCTAGAGAAGTTCGATGACCCGGTGCAGCCTCCGGAAGTGGCGACGGCCGCAGCAGGCGGGGCCGAGGCCGCGGCCAAGGGGGGAGGGCAGCGGACGCCGCGGGGTACTGCAGGCACCGAAGGGGTTGTCCAGATGCTCACGGCGCGGGTCACGGCGCTGGAGCTCAATGAGCAGCACAACGGCGCGCTGTCCCTGTTCACGCCGTGGCACATCGTGGAAGTGGGACTGCTCATGGCGAAAATCCCGCCGCCGCAAAGCGGCCTGGCACGGGTGATGTCAGCCACGGAGATGGCCACGGCGCTGGGGGGGCCTTATAAGCGCCCGCGAAGGCGCTAGCCAGTTGGTGGGTCGCATTGGACGCGGGGCCTGGCAGCCTTTGACGTGCTAATAGAGCTGCACGTTGGCTCCGTACACGGCTTCCAAGGTGGCCGGGCCCGCGTATGCGAATGTGCATGCGGCTCATGAGAGGCAACGCCGCCGGACGATGGCGTGTGGCCGGATGCCGGCCCCAGTGCGTGCGTGGTGGTGTGCGTGGTGAGAGCGTGGGGGCGGCGGGGCAGTTCACGTGTCATGGGCTGGCTGCTGACGGCGCCTGCAGGGGGATTGCGGGGTGTCTGATAGTTTGAGGCGTGTGCTTGCCTACCGACTCGGGGGTGCGAGCGATATGGTTGACAAGCAGATCGCCGGGCCGCAGAACGGGTTGAGATCGCCGGGTTGAGAACGGGTTGAGATCGTTATACCCTAAAGTTATAGATCTAACTGGGTGGTGGCAATATAGTTGTTTACCTGCGTTTTGGGTATGATTTCATGCTTGCACGGTTCGCGATGTGCTTGTCACGCAAACCAGTGGTTGCTCTCGGAATATTACAATCTCCACATATAATGCCTCCATCTTACTTTGCTTAATAGTGCAAAGCCTCTGCGTTCTGGAAATTGACAAGTTTCAGCGTGAAATGCAAGTTTCAGCGTGATGGCCCGTAATAATAACAGTGTTAGTGACGAAATGAAGAAGATGCGGCCTGGGCTTAAATTTCAATTTTCCCCCCTGTACGTCACTAAACGTCACGACCAAGCGTGACTGAACCCTGTACCACCATCCTCCACCCAGGCTCTCGCCGTGCCATGCCACCGATATCATATGTTGCGCACGTAAGTTGCATACGTTGCGTCTGACCCTCACCACCTCAGTCTTTTCATGGAGGTGTGTCGCAGCACTGCCTGAGGCGGCTGGCAGCAGCTTCTGGATAATCAGCAACAATGATAACGAAAGCCAGAATTGTGTCAGCCCTTGAGGAGGAGGATCCTGACGACCTGGGCTCGCTCGTGGCGTTCGTGGATCGCAGCGGGACCGAGCTGCACGAGTGGAGCGTAAAGGCTTCCTATAGCAACCGTGCGATCTTGGACTACGTTCGAAGCGCCGCAGGTTTGTTATTGCCAGGCAGAGGTTCTGTTGCGGAAGACCGGTTCGCCCGCGCTGCCAATGCCTAGGAGTTTCTTGGGGTCGCAGTAGTTGCCCTGACGTGCGTGTTGCGTCAGGTTGCGTAGGACGCCTTCGTCCGGCGCTGCCAACACTTGGGTATCCTAGCACGTTTTCAAAAGGGACCTCTAACACGGCTATTGCCGTAGGTGCAGTCATCGCAACGTACCTCTTTAGTGCAAAGTCAGACGCGGTTAGGTGAATTAGTGCATACATATGTTGACATTTGCTCTCTATCATTGCGCGTCCTACCTGTGTATGTAGCTACTGTATGGCAGACGACCGCAAGCAAGTCAGCATGTGGCAATATGATACGCGCAATACCCACATGCCGCTAGCATGCGGTGTTATGCGTGCTGCGCCGCTGCCGGGCAGGTAGTCGCAAAGACCCGCACGTCGCACCGTGGGGCCTAGGGTTAATCCCCTTTTGAGATGCTCATGTAGCCGTCATGGGGCGCTATGCCTACCGCGAGGTGGGCCCTTCCTAGTTGCGCACAGGAGTATTTATCACATTGCATTGCACCCCACCACACCCCAGAGGTGACGCACGTGTAATTGAGCACCTTGCGGTGGTGTTTAAGGGTTAAACTGCATTGGTATGTGTTCCCTCCTCGACTGCAGGCACGGAGGGCGCTGGGAGCAGAGCAGCTGCCGGTAAGCCCCTGTTTATCTCGTACCTCGCTTGTCAGGGTGTGCTGTGCCTTGACGTTCTGGGAAAGGTTGCAACTGTTGTGTTGGGGTCTAGAATTCTTGTTGTCAGGGGGAACGGCTCATGTATGGGATCATTAAGTCTGCTGGGGGCTTCATGAGGCAAGCAACGTGCACACATACATGCCTATCAGTTGATGTTTATTCCCCCGACCGCGACGGCTAACATAGCCGGGTATCGCACGTACGGCTTACATGCCCCGGCAGGTGGACCTGACACCAGCCAAGAATACATCAGGCGTGTCCTGTTCAAGCCACAACCTTCGGGCGCGACTGATGTCGGCCTGCTGGTATGCACGAACGCACCAATGGGGGCCCTGGGCCAGCCGCTCGGTGCCAAGCTGCCGGTGCATGGTATGATGGGGCAAGCCGCTTTGAACAGCAGCAGTGAGCTGCAGGAGTACGTGGTGGCGCAGCCGCTTGATGGGCTTTCTGCAAACGCACACCAGCTTAGCCTAATCACGACGGCCGCGCTGAATGGCTTGTTCGACTACCAGCCCGGAGGCTCAGAGAGCATGACCGCCATGAAGATGAGCCTGTTGGTTGACGCACCGCTGTCGTTTGCCGCTGCAAGCCTGGATCTGAACTGGCGTATGGACCGCAACACCGGAGACCAGTCTGGCACAACAGGTGCGTGGGTGGGCGGGCAGGTGAGCTCGTGCAGCACTAAGTCCACTACTACGCGGTGTTTCACGTGCTATTTTCATGTCGACATTCTGTTTGTGTGCAGCACGGCAGCTTCGCCCCGACTTCCTCTTCTGGGTGTCCAACGTTCTGCTCTTCAAGGGCGAGGAGAAGGCGAACGCCTCAGAGCTGCAGGTGTGCATCTGCCTCTTTCTCAGCAGGCTCCCCTCTGACCCTGCACGGTTTGATCGCCATGGGCAATGACGGCTCAATGACGGCTCTGCCATCTAAGGTTTGTCCTACCATTGCTAAGACGCGTGGTTGGGGTGGCTGGCACAGCGGGCAGCTGACAATCCTGGCATCTGGCACCGAACCGGTTTTTGATCATGGATTATGAACCCGCATTGCTGCGCGTTTACACACAGGGCGCTATCGTGGAGTTGAAGGAGAAGATGGCGACCTCGTGGTATGCTGCTAGCCAGCCTGCGGCAAGTTGTTCTAGGTTCATTTGCTGCAACTGCCACCCTCCCGCCTCCCGGCATTCACGCGGTCCTTCACACTGGCCTTCGCCGATGCGACATCACTCATCCAGGCTTGCATTCCATGTTGCAGGAACCCAGCCCTGCTGCCGGGCGTCAGCATGCCCTGCATGTTTGCCTACGCGGCCGCCGGCAGTGCGGCGCAGTTCTTTGCAATCACGAGGTGGGCCGGCTGCAGTGTATGTATTGTGCATGTTTTGAACTTGCTGACCAACTGGAGTCCATAATGCACGCCCCTTTCCATGCAGCCGCGGCGGTGCAGTGGAGGTGGCGCCCATCAGCGGCCGCCTGGACATCAGCAAACCCCTTGGTCGCATCAAGGTCGTGCACCACACTCTCAAGGTCCTTCAAGCGCTTGCGGCATACGCGCCCCACGCGCCACCGATCTCCATGGCCCTTGGTGGCGCGATCAAGGTGGTGGGGCCCCGCGGCAACGTCGTGCGCAGTGTGGTCATGTTCCAAGGTGCGCGTGCATGGTGCGTCTGGCAGAGAGGTTCCACCACAAACAAAACATGTCTCCACAAAATGTAGCGAGCGAGCGAGTGGGGGAGAGTGCACCCGGAAGCTGCTACGCGGCCGGGGCCTCGCCCGACAAGTGTGGACGGTTGGCGGCGGGAAGCCTGAAAATATGCAAGGGGCAGAGGCAAGGGGCGCGTTATGCCTGGGCCGGGGCAAGAGCTGAGGTGGAGAAAGCCAAAATCAATATGGATGACGATGCGGCGGTGTCCTGCCTCTCCCAAAACCAGCATGTGGGTAGTGGCGTGACACAACCACATCCCTTCTCATTCGCAGACTTTGTTCAGAAGCGTGTCGACCTCTCACAGCAGCACGGTAGCGTCATGGACTTCACGACGCTTGTGGTAGGTTGCGTGTACGTAGGGGTGGGGGGTGGAGCGAGCCCACGCAGGTTGTTGTTATAACGGTTACAGTGGGTTCCAGACCGAAACGTAGAACCATCGGGCACATCGCCTGACGCTGAGGAAGACGGAGGTGTTTGTCAGGCCCAACACTCGCTCGGGGCTTAAGCGCCTTGAAGTGGGATAAGTCGGCGCCGCTCAAAGACACCAGTGCCGGTAGCTGCAGGGCAGAGCGGCGGGCGCACCTCAAGATGGCTTGGCGTCGAGGATAACAATAACTAGCGGTCGTGGTTGCTTTCGACTGCCTAGGCATGCCTTTGCCATCACCTTCCTAAGCCCCCACCAACCCGTGCATGCGTGTAGGAGATGTACAGCGCCATTGGTCGCGTGCACTGCCCCAACCTGGTCCGCCTGCACAGCGGTAGCATCCGCATGCAGGACGACGGCACGACGCTGGTGCTGCACCTGGAGCCCGTGGGGCTGCCGCTGCATGGACCGCCCCGGAACGAGGCCGGCCTGAAGCAGGCGGTCCGGGACGTGCTGACGGGTGTAGCGGCGCTGCACGCGGCAGGTGGGGGTTACAGTGTATGTCGCGCGCTGCATGTATCTATGCGCGTGTCGTCGTCATCATCGCCGGGGGCGGCAAACAGACTTGCATGGAGCCCATCCTGTCGTGCCTGCGCTGGCCAGCCCCATGGGAGCAAGGCAGGCGCCTGGCGAAGAAGTGGCCTTCACGGCGCCGTTGGAGCCGTGAGCACTTTGCCCTGAGACGGTATCTTACGCCTGATGCCCTGACTGCAGGCTTCGTGCACCGGGACATCCGGTGGCCGAATGTGATCTTGCTGCCAGCGGCCGCGCAGTCGTCACTCTCCAGCTCGCCGGGCACATACGTGCTCATCGACCTGGAGCACGCAGGCAAGTTAGGGGTATGTGGCCTTGCTGGCATATTTCTGGTGTGTACGTTTCACTGCTCAACTGCTGCGCACACATTCCATGTGCACGTACCCCACAGCGCGCGCGGACTGCGCCCAGGACTGCCGCCAGCCGCAGTTCCAGCTGGGCTCGTGGCCGGACCTCAGCATCCTGGACCCGGCCACGGGCCGCTACACGCGCGAATCCGACCTGTGCCTGCTGGCAGCGGAGCTGATGGTGCGCCTTCCGTTTGCGCTCAGCGACAGTGGCCAGCACCTGCGGCAGGATTTGGCCACCCGGCAGGTGACCAGCGCTGAGGCGGCGCTGCAGCACGCGTGGCTGGCAGCATCGTGATGACTTGCCGGCCGCAGGTAGACCGGCGACCAGGAGGAGGAGGCAGAGGAAAACAAAACACAGGAGGAGTACCTTGCGATGTTCCGGCCCTAGTAGGGGCAGGCCACCAGCACGGCGCACCACGAAACGGTCGAGGGGCGGTGGTCAAAGGCCTGTTGCAGCAGGACGCATCAATCGAACAGATCTCCCATCCTTGTCGTATGTCGCACGACAGTGCAGTACGACAAGATATGCATGTATTAGGCCTATAGTCTGCATGCGTATAGTCTGCATGCGTCTGTTGGGCGGCTCGTCTCTGCGGCCTGATGGAGTCTTGCGGGGAAGCAGCGGCCGGCGGCTGCTGGCGAAGTGGGAGGACAAGGCAGCAAGCGTGGGAGAGGCAGTCGAGGATCTGCGCAAGAAGACCGCGGCCTGGACGCCGCTGTACTACGGCGAGAAAGTGAGGACGGCTGGCTGTATGCATCGAAAGGGCCTCAGGATCATATCTATTTCCTACAGCATGCCTGCAACGACCTTACCTTCATGACTGCTCCCCTTCATGACTGCTCCCCTTTGCCCGCCCTGCCCCTGCCCCAGCATCGAGTATCTACCGTGCTTTGCAGCTGCCGGCAGCAATCTGCAGTTCTATGCCATCTCGCGTGCTAGCGGTATGGCCACCGCACCGCGCGCCATCAGTCCCCTGTACGACCTGACCAACGAGGCCGACCGCGCAGAAGCAGTGATGGCCACCATCAAGTTCTATCAGCTTCTCTGCGCACAGCGGGCGCGCTATCCGGCGGACGTGCTGCCCGCTGGCGCTGTGGCACGTGCGGAACGCCATGGATTCACACGCGAGCTGTAAGCAGGGAAGGACTGTGCCGAGGTTTGCACGGTGCTGTATATGTCGGAGGTGACTTTGGGTGGGTGGCTGCTGGGTGCGTGTGTGGGTGCGTGTGTGGACGGATGGGCGTGCGTGCCTTGGCTGTACTTTATGCATGGTAAAAATGTCGGTTCAGCGGTTGGCTCGGCAGCAGCTATCCTGCATGTATGCCTGCGGACCACCCTAAGTGCGTGTTAGCTCAACGTGCGTATGATGAGCGAGTACAACACGCATCCATCCACGTACTCCACAGGCTATTCCGCACTGACGAGCTGGCGGTGCGGAAGCGCGTGTCGCCATGGCCCGCATTCGCCTCCTGGTGCGGCGTGGACTTCCCACGGCTGGTAGAGCTGTATCGCGCCACTGCGAAGCGGCCGGGGCTGGTGCACGCCGTGGGGGGCGCGCCCACCTTGCAGGACAGCTTGTACTCGGTGGACCTGATTCCTGTGGGACTGCAGAGCAGCAACGCGTTGCCGGCCACGGAGGATGACGTGCGGCGGCTGGTGCACGGCCTGCTGCACGGCCTAGCGGCGATCCACGAGGTGGGTGGGCGGATCGGCGGGTGGCTGGCTATGGAAGTTGCGAAAGATTGCATCGCTGGGTACACTCGTCACAGGCAGTCGTGTTGTGGCTGCGTACGTACATCACGCGAAGATGGCTTCAAATACTTTGTATGCTTTTGTCGCAAGACGCAAGTAGCATCCTACCTATTGATTACATGCCGATCGATGCGGCTATTGCCTTAGGTGCAGTCATCGCAACGCACCTCTTAGTGCAATGCCAGACGCGGTTAGATGAATTAGTGGCATACATATATGGACATTTGCTCGTGAATTATTGCGCAACTGATATGCAGTAGTCAGGCGATGTAACTGGAGCCTTACCGAACCCCATACAAGGATGGACTGGGGTCTTCGGGCGTTTCTTGGCCAGATAGCGGACCTCACCGAAGATGGGAAGGAAACTTGCTTCAACATGCTCAACGACCAGGGGTACACAACGAAACGGGGGGTGCGTGTCTGCTGCATTGTGACCCTGTCCCAAAACGTTCATTGGCCATCGGTAGGCATGTATCTTGCGTACAGGCATTCTTCGCCTTAACAGATACTGATCTCAAAGATTATGGCATTGGGCCAGGGGCTGTCCGCAAAGTGGTCCTCATGGCGATCAGCCAGGGTGCGTCCTATCTGTGTAGCCACTGTATGGCAGACGACCGCAAGCAAGTCAGCATGGGGCATTATGATACGCGCAAGACCCACATGCCGCTAGCATGCGGTGTTATGCGTGCTGCGCCGCTGCTGGGCAGGTAGTCGCAAAGACCGGCACGTCGCACCGTGGGGCCTAGGGTTAATCCCCTTTTGAGATGCTCATGTAGCCGTCATGGGGCGCTATGCATACCGCGTGGAGCATGCAATTACCATCAGCCCCGGCGAGGTGGGCCCTTCCTAGCTGCGCACAGGAGTATTTATCATATTGCATTGCACCCCACCACACCCCAGAGGTGACGCACGTGTAATTGAGCACCTTGCGGTGGTGTTTAAGGGTTAAACTGCATTGGTATGTGTTCCCTCCTCGACTGCAGGCGCGGAGGGCGCTGGGAGCAGAGCAGCTGCCGGTAAACCCCTGTTTATCTCGTACCTCGCTTGTCAGGGTGTGCTGTGCCTTGATGTTCTGGGAAAGGTTGCAACTGTCAGCTGCTGAAGTACAAAAAACCGTTATACACGGCCGCGTGCACCTGAACTGTACATGAGGAGTTAGTGATGGCGTATGGATGTCAGTGAAGCGACTTTTGTTACGTCTTGGCAGCATGCGTTCAAGGCCGCCTGTCAGTGTCAGTCGACAGTGCCAGCCGGTGAAACGCTGTCGTTGTCGGCAAGTGTCACCGTGTGTCACTGGGATCCCAAGCGTCGTTGGCCGGGACAGGTGATCGCCGCCTTCCTGCGTGGGCGCGCTGCACTACGCACCTTTGGACACTTTGCTGCTGGCCGCTTTGTTGCGGTATGCTATGCGCTGCACATAATTGTGTCAGCTCTTGAGAAGGAGGAGCCTGACGACATGGGCTCGCTCGTTAGTGGATCGCAACGAGACCCAGCTGAGCGAGTGGACTTTAAAGGTTGTCCTACAGCACCGTGCGATCTTGGACCGTTCGAAGCGCCGCAAGTTTGTTGTTGCCAGGCAGAGGATCTGTTGCGGAAGACCGGTTCGCCCACGCTGCCAACGCCTAGGAGTTGCTTGGGGTCGCAGTAGTTGCCCTGACGTGCGTGTTGCGTAGGACGTCTTCACCCGGCGCTGCCAACGCTTGGGTATTGCGTGTACAAATAATGGTTGTGCATCCACCTCGTCTCAATTCGGAACATGCGGCTACAGCTTTTGCTGGTTGTGTATGCAGCTATAATCGGCGTGAGCCACGCCCCGCGGGAAGTTGTTGCAGCTCCAGGCCTTCTTGTGGCTCCCGGCGCAAGGGCAGGGCAGGCGTCGTCGCCTAGTTCTGCGTGCCCTTCGCCCTTTTCCGCTGCTGCTCGCTATGTCGCATTCCGATGCTGCGATGACTTGGCTTTGTGCCCAGCTGTCCGCATTTCGGCCTTCCTCAACGTCTCTACATTTCGCAACATGGGGCCTATGCCTACCGCCGTCGTCTTTCTGTCACCCGGCTAACCGCTTCGTGCGACGTACTTCGCAAATTCGCTTAGACCAAAATCACGCCACAACAGGTATTACTCACTGTGCTAGCGGCACACTGATCACGATACGTCCAAGAAGAACGGGGGAGGGGCATCTTTCCACGGAGCACCTGTCGTGAAGGTGAACCAAGAGGGTGGGTGCAGCCGGATGGAAGTTTTTCCACAGTCGTCACAGATGGGGTCATGGGGAGCATGCCAGTTTGTCGCAGCAGCACAGACCAGGTCGAGGATAGCTGGAGGGGTTAGGAGCCGTGGGCTGCGTCGACGGGGAGGGCTGGAGGAGGGCCGCTGGTTCAGGCCAGAAGACTGACCAAGGGAAGGCCTATACGGGCCTCTGGGGTCGCGTGCCCATCGGTAGGCCCCTGATTGACTGCTGGGAGGAGGGCGCTGGGGACACGCCTGAGTTGTTCACAAGATCTTAGGAAGACGAAATACCAGCCCAGCCCAGCGGCATTGCCGTGACATGTTATCACGGAGGGCGCGGCCGGAAACATGAAGATTCGCCGTCAAAAACCTCTAATAGACAGGGTAAGAATTTATGCACATACAGTAGGGCTTTGTGCACTCACAATCGATGTCGTGCGTAGCGCCCGGTACATTTTTTAGTGCGTAACTAAGCAGGGCTCTGCAGGGCTAATTCGTCGGTTCGGCTGAGCCTGCCCTCTGCTTGCGCGAGTTTGCCTTATAACACATCATCGGGTTTGATCGGAAGGATGTGACGGGGTACGAGCAAATGTCTTTATGAAAGGCAAACGGCAGCACCAGGACAGCCGCGCCGGGACCGCAGACAGGATCCGGGTAGGTGCTTCACGTCAGTACACCTCACCGCTGTTGCCATTTGCCAGACTGTCACAGGCATTCCCGAGGGCGATACAATGTAGGTAGCATACAGGGAGGGTCGAGGCGACATACCCGTCTTCAGCACGTGCCGATCGCTCAGACACGCAGGCTTTGGGGATCAGCTATGTCTTCTAAATCATAGGCTGGGATAACGTTTATCAGGAGGCCAGGTCCCATGCGTTGCGCAGGGGAAACGAGGGAGCAGGACCTGGCAGAACAGGGCAATCCTCTGAACGCAAAATACGATGCGAGCACATAGCAAACGTAAAAAAACTTACAAACAAAACTTGCCAAGGTGTAAGCCATCCCAGGCGAGGTTGACCAGCAGCGCTCCAACGCGACGGGGGCCGGCGTTGCCCCATGGCCACGGACCAAGCATCGCTCAGCCCCGGCTCATTAAGGGTGTATCAAAACGTTGCAGATGGCATCGAAAGAGTGCCAGTTGAGGCCGCGACTGCTTTCATTTGTACGGCGTAAGATGAACCCAACGACCTGAGTACAGTCGCCGAATGCATGGCATAACTGGCCTTAACAGCGTACATCGTGATACGGTTTCTTGCATACTGCGCTTTGAATCGCGTCTTACCGTGGTAGTGCGTACCGCCTTCCACGCAAGCGTATCGCTGAGCTTGCCTGGACTCATGGCCACCATGATCGGTCGCGTAACAAGTGGGAGTTCCGTGCTTACGCGTGGCCCTGCGCCCTGCGTGCGCGGCCCCACGGCCCCGCGTCGTGTTGGGCTGGTCGCAAACAGCTCAAAGGAAGATACTGTCAAGGAGCTCGAGCAGTTCGGTGCACGCGTTCTCTCTAACATGTCGAACACTGCGCCTACAACAGTTCCGGTGACCCCGCTGGTGAGCGAGCGAGTTTGCCGCGAAAGGTTGATGTCGGCTCTTATCCAAGTCCCAAACGTGTCGGATCTAAACTGAACTTTCGTATCGTTTGCTGGGATCTCCTGTAGGCCGCGAAGAGCGTTGATGCCAGCGCGTCAGGCAGCATCGACGGTGAGTTTACCCAGCTACATGAATGTGCGAGGTGTGCAGGGTCGCTGTACTGTCCATAGCGAGATGGCCCAACCCAAGCCCGGTCATCTCCTAGTATGTCTTTCTGAAGTAACCTGTGTCCAGCGCCAGTGACTTCACGTAATTAGGAACGGCTGCACTTTCTCCGATCCATCGGAACCTGTACTAAGCGGTGTAAGCCCCTTCCCTTCTGCACGCAGGTGGGCTGCTTGAACTGAACAACGATACTTTCTGGGAGTACCTCAAGCTGCAGGGCGACACCTTGGTCGTTGTGGACTTCTACACCGTAGGTCTTTTTCGAAACAGTCGAATCTCCCCTCGCACAGCACGCTCCACGCTCCACGGGACTGTGGACCTTCCCCCGCGACACCATGCGCCCGACATCCTCCACACGGCTTGCTTCCCCGCCGCACATACCAATGGCAGACAGCTGCTGCTACCTGTAACCGGCGTCCGCGCCCGCATGCCCGAGCACTTTGCCCCTCTCTTTCCGCTCTCTCTGCAGGACTGGTGCGGCCCGTGCAAGCTGATCTACCCCGAGCTGGTGAAGCTATCCCAAGCGCGCACAGATGTGCGATTCGTGAAGGTGGGTTCGCGCTGCGAAGGAAAATGCGGGAAAGGACTGGGCCGGCGTCGTGGGGGCCGAGGAGCGTGTGATCTCAGGGTGAAGGTTGGATTTCAAGAACTCGATGTCAGCTAGGGGGAACGGGAGCTGGCCGTACTGCTGTTGTTGGCGGGGGGTCAGTCTTTGCTACGCTTCTGCTGGCGCCGCCGAGTTCCGTAGCCTCATTTGCCTTTATACCACCCTTGAAATGCACTAGTGGCAGTGACCCCTCCCACATGCCCGTCCACCGTTGCACACCCAGCTGACCCGCTGCCTCCACGCCTCCCGTCCCTCCCAGGTCAACTGCAACAAGACCAACAAGGAGCTAGGCATCAAGCTGGCGATCAAGGTGGCGCCCACCTTTCACGTACGGCACGCAACCCGTGTGACTCATCCGCCGCGCGCGTGGCATGCATGCGTTGCCCACGTTCGCCTGCGGCCCTCCTTCCCCTTTGTGCGCACCCACCAGTCTTGTGATTGCGCCTTAATTCCTGACTTGCTATCGGTTAAGAAAACATCACTGCTCCACATGCCTTGCTGGCTACCTAGCGATCGCGTTTTGAAGCTTACAACCGAAATCCCTCCAATCACCAAGCCACCTTGCCCCGTTGCCCTCGCTGGCCCCGTCACTTCCTTCACCTCGACAGCTATACCGCAACTCCACCAAGGTGGCTGACATGACAGGCGCTAAGCTGGACAAGCTGGTGGGCCTTATCAACGAGCAGCAAGCTGCGGCCAGCAACAACTAGATGAGGGTTTCGGATGGATCAGGAGACGGAAGCTTTGTTGGCAAGTGGCTGGCATTTCTTCGGCGTCGATCGGTTCAGAGAAGAGGCGCGGCGACGCGCAGCAGCTTAACGAGAGTATCGGCGTTCCCGTCCTCAAACATCGTGTCCTGTATTGTTTTTTTAATGAAAGTATGTATGAACGGCTTGCTCGGTGCTGGGTTGTGTCTGTTGGTGCGCATTGCGTTGCAGTGAGAGGAGCTCACCCTTACCCGTTGGGTACGAGCACGGTAAAAGTCTTGTTGTCCAATAAAAGCCGAGCCAAAAATAAGTGCAGGCGAGTGTGGCATCGAGCAGAGCGCCGATGACGTATGTACGCGAGGGCACCGTACGGCTGTGTTGTACCATCCGTGTTTAATGTGTTTTTGGTGGCATATGACACGGACGCCGTGTGCGTGAACAGGGAGCAGAGAGCGAGCAGACCGCAATCCTGGATCGTGCATTTGCTGCCCTCCTGGGTCTCGTACCGACCTGGGCTCGCCGCTGGCAGCTGATGGCGCCTAGTGCAAGGGGCGGCCAGACGTAAAGAGCCATTGGAGGGTTGTTGACTGTTATTGCTACCACACACTCGCGGTCCTACTTAAGCATACCTGTTTGAACACGGACCATCCTGACCGTTGGCTGGCTGAGGCCAGTTGGGGAGCGGACGGGGCGGAAAGAGCCCCTCCATCGTCGTCGAGTAAAAACAAACACTCGTTTGGAGGTGGAGGCGATGTATTACAAGTTGCGTGCTTTTAGGCGATGCATCGCGATGTAATTCCAAATTACTTCAGGACGGCTATCTCCGGGAGGCTAATAAGGTACCACTCCGAGTCGCCGAACAATTCATTGCAAGCCAGGAGGCCGGATCAGGCACCCGAAGATCGGTACCTGCGACACCGCCATGTTCCTCCCGGTGTGGACCCCCCCTCATGGCATGCGTAAACAGCAAGCGGTAGAGCAATGCGTAGATAGTAGTTGCAGTGAAGTGGCGTACCAACTAGAGAGCACGCGCAGCACACGCATGACATCGACCTCCGTCGCCGCTGCGCCGGGAGGGCCGGTCGTCACGTAGGGACACGCAGCAGCAGCAACACAGAAGTCTGCTGGCTGGTGCCAGGTTGCAGGGGCGCGGCCCAGAGCATTCACATCAGCTGGGAGCTGCTACCACGCTCCAGGCCGCGTCGTGTGCACTGCCCCAGCCAATCCATCGACCCACACACCCTCACGCTGTACCGGTACATAGCACAGGCCGCGTCCGGGGCAGGCCACAAAAAGGCATACCGTACACCACGCACGGCCAGTGCGGCCGTACTCCTTACCAACCGCCAATGCACGGCACGTGTCGCGCCGCGCTGCGGGGCAACGCGACCTGGCCCCAGCCGGCACCTAACATCGTCCAGTGCAGGATAGTTCCAATAGCATCGTACAACAGCGCGCCCCGCAGGTCCTCCAAATAGCAGCAGGGGTATCCTCAAGGGAGCGGCACGCAGTAGCAGCGGGTCCGCATCGCAGGGACCGCTTTGAGGTACTGACCGAACGCCGTCACACGGCAGTACCATAGTTGCTGGCGACTGGGTCTCGAGCACGAGACGGTGGTCATGCAGTGGTAAGATACGGTAAGAGTTCGCCCTCCTCCGCCGTGCCCAGGGCCGCCCCCGGGGTACGTTCGCCCAGGGCCGCACGACGCTGCGAACAAAGCGCAGCAGCAGGCCGCGGCCCCTCCAAACTCCAGGGCAGCCAGGCAGGCACTGTCCGGCGACCCCGGGGCATGGTCTCGCGACTGAGGGCACGTAACCAAGGACCGCGCCAGCTATGCGAGCTATCGGTATGTGGCAACAGGTCTACAACCCGCAACAACGACGTGCGCCCGGCGTGCGCCCGACTCAACTGCCCGCTGCCGCTCGCACTCCAACGGCAACAGGCAAGGACGGCTTTCAACGCAGCCAGACACACGAGGCGCAGCTCAGCCCGCGCGAGTGGGACACGGCGGTCACGGTTGTGGCTCCCACCCCTCACCGGCGGTGGACTAGGGGCCACTGCGGTCACTACCGCCGCCGCCATGCTGGCCGCCACCCCTGCATGCACGTGCCTCCAAGTCGCTCCCCCTAACACCGAACCACGCCGCAGCGGCACGCCGACATACAAATACAGTAACCATTCGTTAACACACGTACGGCTTTCGAAAGGTCATCTTAGCGTTGTGTCCCACCATGGTACGGCACCCCCCACCCGCTGAAGCCCGCGAGATTCTTCCGCGCCAGCAACAATGAGTGTCGTACAGGGAGCGTCCCTTCGCCCGTCCGACCGCCCGCTGCTGTTTGGCGCAATTGTTTGCGGTTTTCTTGTTGGTTGGTAATGCAAGTTCTGACCGCGGCCAACTACTCAACGGAACCGCCCTTGCGGCGTCCCAGTCCACGACCGCGGTCGCGCGGCGTTGCCTGCCGCAGCAGCCTCATGCACGTGGATGCGCCCTTGAAACCCCCGCACCCCGTTGCAATGCAATCATGTAAGCGTCGCTCCGTGCGGCTGATGCACGTGAGAACCCACCCGCAAGAAATCAAACTCCCTTCCTTTGCGTTGCTGGCTCGCAGCTGCACCAGCCCACCAACTCCTCAAAAGTTGCCCCCACCCGGGCAACGATTTTGCACGTCGTGCTCGAGCCCTCCCATCAGCGACACGCCTGTAGAGGCGGCGGCCAGGACGCCTTCGCAGCGGACATTCCCAGGCGCACCTCCGGGCCGACCCCTCCTCGTCCGGGTTGCCGTACAGATGCTGCCACTCCCTTGTCTCCTTAAGGCAGTCGCAGGACGCCGATGCCGCCCCCTCGGTGCGACCCAGGGGCCACCAGGTGCGACCCAGACCCCCAGGGGCCAATCCCTCCGAGCATCCTCCGCCATGCGCCCAAGCTTCTGGCACCCACATGGTGCAACAGCAGCAGCAGGCGCTGCGCAGGAGCACGGTGCCGCTTGCAACACACCAACATAGCCATACCCATACCCGCACACATAAGAACACACTCATCGTGCACTACATGTGCATTTCCGCCAGACCGGGCCCGCGCAGGGCCTTTAGTGCTACCGGTCTCCGCTGCGTCCGGAAGAGCGCCCGTCCCTCCCTGTCCTTCCCCACCATCCCCACCCTGGGACACTTGCAGCCCACGGCAAAAAGCGACTCAGCGTACGTGATCGGTGCCGCTGCCAGCGTTGCAGCAGCCACGGACCAATCCGACCGCCACGCGCGACCCAGGCTAAGGAGGGAGCTGCTCGCCCACAGATAGCTGTGCCTCCACGATTACCGGTGCTACCGGAAGAGCGGCAGCGCCGCCGCTCCGCCCACCAGGTCAGCCAGCGCCTGGCGGCAGGCATGAGAGGGGGGCAAAGGGGGAGGGAGCAGCGAGAGTGTGATGACGCCCTAGCAAGCCTAGCGGCAGGGGACGTCAGACGTTGCAATTAGGATGAGAAAGACGCCCACAAGGGACGACTGGACGGGGTGAGATGAGGCAGCAGGTGGAGGGCTGAGGTGGTCAGCTAGTGACGGGACCGGGAGGCACGCATCAGGCAGGAGAGAAAACGGAGGTGAGATGACGGGTGGACACCTTGTTGCACCTCGGGTGACCCTAGCAACCTCGTCCTCCGCCACTCGAAGGATCCGCTACCCCTCCCCCAGAAAGCCCCACCTGCTGCGCGCCGCCGAAGGGTGTCCTCGCGCTGAAGAGGTTCACCACGACCTCCACGCTGGGCAGCGCCGTAATGAAGGCGTCAGGCGCCGAGGGCGCCTCACCGCAGTAGCTGCTGTACGGCACGCCGGACAGCGAGCCCGACCGCCGCATCGCGTCGCAGCGGCCACCGCCACGCCCGGCCAGCAGCTGCTGCTGCAGGAGCAGCTGCTCGTCCTGTACGGCGGCTTGCTGCGGGCTCACGACCAAACCAATGCTGTCCAGCTCCAGCTGAGCCCGCATGACCAGCTGCTGCATCGCGGGCTGGTTGTCGCCCAGCAACGCACCAATGGCATCCATCACGCAGCAGCCGCTGCCGCGATCGGAGCCGATGGACTTCATCGTCGCCGTGGCCACACCCGCGGACGAGGCGCTGGCGAGCACAGGCGAGGGCGACACGAATCCTGAAGGCGCGCGCGCGTCTGCATGTGCTTGCGCGCACTGCACGCCCCCGCTACCCTCCGCGCCGCCAGCCGCGGCTTCTGGCTGAAGCGTCATATAGGTGCTGCCGCCGGCGCCGCTGGCTGCTTGCCAGAGATTGAAGCTGGAGCTGGTGCCGGGCTCCGCCGCCTGTTCACCTGCACAGGGCCCTGCGTCAGAGCGCTCGAGGCTGCACACGCCCCGGGCAAGTGCCTCAGGCCGCGGCGGCGATGACTCCAGGGGTTGTGCCAGAGGATCCTGCCCACCCGAGCCGCCCACGGCGCCAAACGCCCCCTGCGAGGCGCCGTCAGCCTCCAGGGCGGCGGCAGCAGAGCCGTCAGCCGCCAGGGCGGCGGCAGCCGCGGCCGCGGCGGCGCTGCTGCCTGCCGTAGCTGCCATCTGCAAACGCAGGGAGGCGCTGGAGGACAGCGCCGGCAGCTTGGGCAGGGGCGCACCAGCCCCCAGCACGGCAGATGGCGGCCGACCGGTGCGGCGAGCGCGCGTCGGGGTGCCCGGGCGCAGCTGGAGTGCTGAGGGAGGGGGGCTACCGCTTCCTACGCCCGTGGCAGCGGCCGCGAAGGCAGCCAAGGCAGTGCCGCATGGGTGCTGCGGCCGTAAGAGCGGCGTGGCGCTGGGGTCCGAGCCGCCGCAGCCCCCGGCCCCACTGGCATCCACCATCACGCCCGCGACGCCGCGCGGGTCCTCCCCCGCGCTGTGGTTGGCGCTGCTGTCGGACAAGGCCACGTGCGCGGCGTGCGAGTCCGCCGGCCCCAGCGGGTGGTGCTGCCCTGCAGCAGCGCCCACACCGCCCGCACCCACCGACCTCCCTGCCCCATCCGGGAAGTGCTGCAGCTCCCGCTTCACGTCCTCAGTCCGGAGCAGGTCATTATCGCCGTCCACATCGTGGCCCAGAGCCGCCTCCAGGAGCCCTGCAAGACCCGCCGGAATGCCGCCGCGTGCCGTCGCTGTCCCGAGGCCCTCTTCCCGCCCGCCCGCACCCGGCCACCCCAGCGGGCCGCAGCTGACGAGGATTCGCCGTCGCTGCGGCGGCGCGCCGTGACTGCCGTCCACTGCCATCGCCATCGTCAGTGTCATCGGGGCCAGGTCGCAGTACAGCCCCAGGGAGGGGTCGCCAGTCCGCAGCCGCTTCGCGGCGCCGACGGCGGCGGCGCCGCTGCCGCTGCACCTCCGACCGCCGAAGGTGCTGTTGCGCCGACTGCCAGGCCCGCCATAGGGCGGCTGGTAGTCGGTGTCCTGCTCGTGGTCGTCCACCTCCTCCACCTCCAGGTCGTCGGGGAAGACCACCTGTTCCTCGTCGTACACCTGTACGAGTACGATTCCCGAGGAGGTGTGCACAAGGAGGTCGTGAGGGGGCCCACGTCAGCAGCGCGGGAGTCGTGACCAGCCGCGCAACAACCCCAGGCCGTGTGCGCAAACCGAAACCGTTTTCGGATCGTCAGCTAAGCAGTAAGTCAGCTAAGCAGTAAGTGAAGAATGGCAGCCACGCAGCACCGTATTCCGGATGTGTTGCTGCGTGTCACAGTGTGTCGATCCCAGCTCAGATGCTACCCGTCCAACCACTGCTCCCACCGCCTCGAAGGGACGGATAGTCTGTCTCCATTCACCCATACTCGACTTCGGATACGTGTGTAGCAATTCGATTGGTGACGAACACTCATCCGCTCGACCTACCCTTGGGCGCTTATTGGGGGGTGCCTGAGCGCCGTGGTAGTAGCCACCCCCGCTTTGCCGGTGGAGGTGGTGCCCCGGCTTTGCGTCCGCCACGTCATCTCCCTCCACCTGCTGTCGTTGTTGTTGTTGCTGCTGCTGCGCACCACCTTCCGGCGCCGCTGCGGGAACAGCTGCATAGTAGAGCTGGCGCAGCACCTGGGGCATGCGCGCCCACGCCCCCCCAGCGGCATCCGCCCGCCAGTCATCCTCCCTGTAGCACCACGCATCGCCCTCGCCATCCATGCGAGATCGGTTGGGTTTGCCTGCGGAGGTACCCGGCGAGCCACGAACCAGCATTGAGTGTAATCAGCATCGGAAGCAGCAACATGTTGGCCAGGGCAGCAGGTGACAATAGATGCTTAGTACGCTTACTACTGGCAGCTATGCTGTGATGTGAAGATGGCAGACGTGCTCAATAGCAGGCATCCTATCCCGTCATGGTCAACATCAGGCAAGAGATAGGAAACGCAGCCACCATCGCATTGCAAAAGACCTGACGCGCTGGCGGCGACACCGTAGACAGCGCTCTGCTCCACATCCCTTCCGGAGTCTCTACACATCTCAGAGGGATCACTCCTCCAACCCCACTGGATAGGACCGAACTCACCCTTTCGCCTGCTGCGCTGCTGCATGGGGCCGTGCCCCCCGCCCGCGGCAGCGCACCCGCCGCCGTTCGCATGCCCTGCCACCGCCTGCTGCCACTGCGCGGCCTCCCATGCCTGGCTGCCGCCCGAGCCGCACTCAGCCGCGGGCTGCGAGTTGCCCCGGCTATTGCGATGCCGTACATGCGCCGCCTCGCCCGTGTACGGGTCGTCCATGCCGCCACTGCTGTCGCCGTACATGTAGTCGTCGCCCTTGGCGCCGCTGCGCGAGCGGTGATGCTGGCTGGCGTGGTGCTGGCGCTTGCCGCCGCCGCCGCCGCTGTGGGGCAAATGGGGGTGGTAGCGGTCCCGGCGTGGAGGCCGCCGACCCATGAGGATCTCCTCCTGCTCCTCCTCCTCAGCCTCGGCCTCCGCCCTGGCCGCCGCCGCCGCAACCGCCGCCGCCCTGGCGGCGGCGCGTCGCCGGCTCGGAAGGCCCGTACCGTCGCCGTTGGCGTCGCTGCCACGACGGCCGCCAGGCTCTCCGTCCGAGCCCGCAGCGGCGTCACCCTCCCCGCCCGACTCATCACCGCTTAGCCCGTGGTGGAGCGTGTATGGGTTGTGCGACTGCGTCGGCAGCTGCAGGCCGTCCA
This sequence comes from Yamagishiella unicocca, assembly GCA_003116995.1. Lineage (NCBI taxonomy): Eukaryota > Viridiplantae > Chlorophyta > Chlorophyceae > Chlamydomonadales > Volvocaceae > Yamagishiella > Yamagishiella unicocca. The sequence continues at coordinate 919,579 of BDSL01000021.1, read as the reverse complement.
GCGGCGACCTCAGCAACTGCTGCCGTTGCCGTGCGCGTCTCGGCGCACGTGTCCGGGGGAATGGCAGTCCGGGGTGCCATATGCCGCCGTCGCTGCCCTCATCGCCCCCGGCAGCCCCGTTCCCGTCTTCGAGCTCCGCCTTGGCGGCGTCAGCAGCACAGGCGTTTCCGCTGCCGCCCGCCGCCCCGCCGTCCGCGTCCTCGCCAGCCCCCTCCTGCGGCTGCAGCGGCGCACCTGCGGCTGCCGCCTCAGGCGCTTCCGCCGGCTCCCCGGCTGCCTCCACAACCGGCGCATGCTCCGCCGCAGTCATCTCGTCGATGTTCTCCGCCTTGCCCCCTTCCTTCTCCTCCTCCTGCTGCTCCTCCTCCTCTTCCTCCGTGCTCGGGGCGGAACCAGATCCCGCCACCTCAGCAGGGGCCGGCCCGCCCGCAGCAGCATCAGCATCGTCGTCATCCACCTCAGCAGCAGCAACTGCTACATCAAGCCCTTTCCCCCCGCCCGCTGCTCCACTGTTGGGCCCCGCTGAGGGCTGGTCGGCAGGGGGTCCAGAAGCAGCTGGGGAGGTGCGCCGTTGCGACCGCTGCGGGCGGCCGCCGGGGCCGTCCGCCTGAGGTGCCGTCCGCGGCTGCTCCTCTTGCGCCTCCGCATCCTCCTGTTCCTATCGGAGGGTTCACCGGGGTCGGGAGGCGTCGCATCAGCTCGACAGCCAGCACACGCGCGCTGAAACACTCATCAGCATCATCATCCCCCATCACTACCTTGCTTCCTTCCCGCCCCACAAACCCCCGGAGACTTACGCTCGTTTCGTCAATGCCTGACCAGCCGCGCTCGCGCTTAGCGCGTGGGCAGGGACCAGAAGCCGGCTGTGCATCTACCGGCCCCGCCCCTCCCGTTGCCCACGACGGCAGCGGCAGCTGCAGGCCGTTGGACGAGGAGCCCAGCTTGCCGCGCTTGAACGCCCCAGGCTTAGGCTCCCATGCGCCGTCACCCTGCCCGCGACGAAGTGAGGGAGAGCGGCAGCAGGGACGATCAGGCAAGGGGCGACAAGCAGGGCGCGGAAACTCCTCTTGGAGAAGAAGAACACCACACGCTCTGCAGTTCGCCCTGCGGCGTCAAGGGTCCGGAGACACCCCAGCCCCAGCCCCGCCCGCCCATATCACAGCAGGCCACGCACCAGGTATTTCCAGTCCTTGCCCTTATAGGACCCGCGCCAGATGCGGTCGCTGACTGTTGGCAGCCAGAAGTGCTGCTGCTGGTGGCTGCCGGGGTTGGGGGCGCCGGGGACGTCCACCAAAACCCTCTGGCCGTCCGGCGACTCGCGCATCAGGCGGCCGCGGTACCAGCCCCGACCCGCCCGGATCATGGGCAGCTTGGGCACCTTGAGAGCGGCCTGCTGCCCGTGTCCCTGCTTCGGCTGCGCTTGCTGCGCGGCGGCCTGCTGCCGCTGCCGGTGCTGCTGCTGCTGGGGCTCCTCAGCCTGCTGCTGCTGGTTCTGGTCCTGCGTAGTCGAGGGTAGGTGCGGCGGCAGCGACGCCTTGGGGGACGTTGCGGAGGGGCCGCCGGCACCGGCACCTGCTACCGCAGCGCCGCAGCCGTTCTCGTTGTCGTTTTCAGTCTCATCAGTGGAGCTACATCCGCCGACGCTGGCACCGGTAGCGGCCGCCGCTCGCGACCCAGTCGCCGCCTGCGAGGCCAGCGGCGCCCCCGCGGCCGCACCCTCCGCCACGGCGCTCGGCGCGGGCGCCGGAGCGTCCAGGTCGTGTGGGATTGGGTGCGAGTGGGATTGCTGGCTGCAGCCCTCAAGCGACTGGCCGCTCAGCAGGGAGTTGCGCGCTGCGCCCAGGATGTTGTTGGGCGTGACCGCCGTGGGGGTGGCTGTTGTGGCGCAGGAGGCCCTCCGCAGCTGCGCGTCCGCCCGCTCCTTGGCGTCGCTGCTCGCCGACGCCGACGCGGCGGGCGGCGGGCAGGCACCCGCTGCTAGGTATCGCTGCTTGAGCTTTGGAGGCAGCGGCGGCGGAGGGGGCGGCAGGGCTGGCGGGGGCGGCGGCGCCACTGGAGCCGACCCTGAGCTGGCGGACGGCTGTCCCGCTGTCAGACGTGCTGTCCCGTGGGCCCGATCGGAATCACGCCGTGGTAACGGTGGCGGCAGATGAGAGTCGTCGCCGGCAGGTCCGTGATTTGGCATGTGCGTGGTGGGTGGCTCCGCTCGGCTGCCAGTGAGGGCGCCACGGGCACTGCGGGTGGGGCTGAGCGCGGCCTCCGCCTACAATGCAGATGCAAAGGGGGGAGAGCGCGGCACGTGGAGGGGTGGCGAGTTAAGGACCGTGGCGAGAGGGGCTGGTACCGGATAAGCAAGGGAGCGGTACCGTTACCGGCCTAGGCTAAACGAGCCTAGGCTGCGAGAGGATGGGGACCTTATGGCCCCGTCCCCCCAATGCCACGCATCACTCCCCTCAGCACATGTCCGCGCGACCCACATCGCCCACACTACCCAACTGGGCCTCCTCTCCCACTCCGACCCACATCTCCGACCCACATCCCAATTCGACGTCCCATGGACCGGGAAGAGTCACCCACCCGTCCAGACGTCGATGAGGCTTGCTGCAGTAGCAGATGAAGCTCCCGCGCAGGCACATTGTTGCGTTTACGCTTGACGGCTTCGCCACCCCCATCTCCAGCCGAGCCGCCGCCTAAAGCGCCCGCCCCAGTATCGGCCGCGTCCGCCACGGTGCCGCCAGCGTCTGCCGCCAGCGCCAATCCGGGCACGGAAGGAAGCGTGGGCAATGAGGCCCGACCTCCTGCGCCTGGTGCCTTGGGGGTGTCCAGCTTGGCACGATGACCGTGCGGCGAAGCAAGACCCCCGCGGGCGGTAGGCGACAAAGGCATCACATCCTGCGGTTGGTAGTGGCCGTACCACATCTTAGCACGGGTCCAAAGGCGCACCAGTGATGTAGTTAAGACACCCGTCAAGGACACCCGTCGGTACAGACCTCCAGGGCAACCCTCCCGCGCTCCCCGTTTCACCCTCTGTACCGGCGTGCGTAGCAAATCACCCCATTAGCGCCAATCCTAGCACTATGTTTCGGCATCCTCAACCACTCAGCCAAACGGACCTCGGTCACGGCTTTGCTGCCGCGGCGTGTCACCCGTGTGCCATTAAGTTCTTCGTGAAGCCGACGCGCAAGCTGTTCGTCACTTTCAGCAGCGGCTTCTGGCATTACAGGGCTGCTAATAGACAGAGCTGGCAATCGGGGGGAGAAGGCCGCTTGGGCACCCGCATCGCCGTTCCCGAGCAGCAGCTCGAGCTCGCTCCGCTTCTTCTTCGACCTGCCAGCATCCATCCTGCATGCACGATTGTGTGGCCATCGCCGTGTTGCAACGCTGAGCAGCCATGCCTTGCCCGACGGCTCAGAAACAATGGCAACTCGGAACACCGTTACTGGCTTAAGTGTGCCATATCATATATGTCTGTTAATTAGCTTACAATACGAGTAGGAGGAGTCCATAGGAGACTGCCAGAGAGACTACGACTTCCAAAAGCCGACCTACAGCACCAGCCCTTTATGCCAGCCAGTAACGAAGGAAATTCAAGCAACATACTATGCTATTGAAAAGAAGCCACCGCAGGGGCCCAGAACATGTTCGCTCTGCAAAATGCGAGGACAACCTGCGGCGACGCCAAGCCCCTCCTTCCGGCGTTAAACGCAAAGTCCTTATATCCATATATCCCATTCAGCATGTTCCCAGAAGGTTCAGATGAAGGCACGTTACGCTTCCCAGAGGAGTTCACACAACCTTCTAGCGTCCCTCGATGAGAACCCACACGTGGCGCAAAGCCTGACTTACCTGCGTCACAGCTGCACGACGCTATCCTGTGCTCTCGACCAGCCCTGGCTCCAGCTCCGGCTCCGCAGCTGGGAGAGGACTGCTTTCACTCCTGCATCTTCGCCGCTCCGCTCCTTGCCGAGAGCAGAGCCCGGCCCGGTGTCGCGTCAACAATTGTCACTAATGAAGGGTCGTGAAGAGGAGTTCACTACAAGCCGGCGAAGAGTGCGTTACTGTAAGAAATGGTGCCGATCTGTCAGAGGGCTGGCCTGTGTGTGAGATATCGTAGTGAGTTGTGGCATCGTAGTATGAAGTGAAGTAAGTGTAAGTCTCTCCGTCGCGTTTCGTTTGGTCTCGGGCGCGTCCATGAACGGCAATACAGCGTTGAAGTCGTCCGCCCTTTACCCTGTATCCTAACACTTCACATCAAAATATGGACAAAGGAATCTTATTATCATATCTGGGACGTATTTCACCTTCCTTCAGGCTTTGTGTATGCAGGAGTTAATGGACATCAGGGCCACTTCACTAGCAAGGGTGGCCTTGCCGAGGGGACGCCTGTTTATCAGCCAATCTATGAGAAACCAACAAGCAGGGGATCAGCTGTAACGGTTGGCCCTTCATTGCTTGAGAATATAGGCATTTTTCAGTTCGCCATGCGTTATGGCAAAAGATAACGGTACGCGTCAAGTAGTAGTTGGAGAAGCGGATGCGGCAAGTGCTTCGGTGGTATCAGCTGCAGACTGAACGCATCCAGGACGCCTATTAATGTGCGTCGCACTTTAGGGGTTCCCTGCACCCCAACGAGCCGCACGTGATGCAGAAGGTAATGGTTCGGGCATGCAAACTCCTGGCGAGAGTTAGCGCTGGAAAGGCCGACGCACACGCCTTCTACACCGCCATACTAGCGTAGTAGGCGGTTGTGTGCAGCTTGTGGTACGCAGGGGTAAAGACGCGTGATGAACGGGAAAGCAGCCAGCGAGTGGTGGCCTGGCCCTGTCGACCCGGGCCAAGAGAGGGCTGCCGACCCGGGCCAAGAGAGGGCTGCTGATCATGCTGATGTACCACCAGCGTGGCACACCTGCGGTTTGTTTGTGGTGGCGGTCGGACCATGGGGCTCTCGAGGGGAACACCGCACGGGATGCTGCTGGGGCACCCGTTGCAGAACGTCAGCGGTGATAGTCGGGGTAGGCCAATTGACGTGGCGGCAGGGCCTCTGTGGTCAACGAAGCTGTCAGGCGTGGTAAGTAATGCTGCAGGGACGTTGTGGAAAGGGGAGGGATAACAGGATTCTGTGAGCCGACCCCGCCAATCCCAACTGCTGAAAAACTTTCTTTTAACGCTAGGATTGGTTCAGTTTTGCACTGGCCACAACGCTTGAGCTGAGGCACGCAACGACTATGTGCGTTCGACTTGCCTAGTTGCGAGGCCCCAAAATCGTTTCGCAGCGGTTGTCCACTTGCACCTCTGGCGGGTACTTCCTGCCTGCCGGTGATCGCGGGTCTGGGGACAGGAGCACAGGACGCAAGAAGTTGACGACGAACATAAGCGACCAACCCTTGTCTAGCTCTTTGATCCTGCGTCAGGTACTGCGTCGGTCTGCGCTGACCCCATAACGTGTGGAAGCGTTCAGTTGGTTGATTGATCACGGCCGAGGGATCGGGAACGCACCGTGGCCGCACAACGTGAATGACCCACAATGCAAGAGGCGTGTATGTTTACACCGTTTAATCGCACAGCGGAGCTGAATGGAGTTGGGCGTCAACAAAGTGTATCATATAACCCTAGCGAGGCACATAGAGCACGGAACCCAGACCTGTACAGCGCCTTAGGTTATGCAGCGAGCAAGAAACTATACAAGTAGTCCTCTGCTGTTCTTGTGAAGGCTTGTGACTAGTATGCGTGACGCAACCCTGCATAGCTCGGCGCTTCAACCCTCAGCAACGTCCTCGTCCTACTTTTGGCTCGCGATACGGGCAACCAATTGCAAACATGGTAAACCGTGACGGTCACAAGTAAATCCACGAGTCGGCATGTTGTTCAGGTAGGGTTTTACAGTTTAGCCAACGTCCCTACACGACACGTTCTGCTCTTAGGCGACGCCGGGGCCAATAACCACAGGCCATGCCAGGCATATTCTCAGAAGAACATATGTACCTGCCGGACGGGATACTGCTGTGACGGAAAACCGCGTCGTCCAACTGCCAAACCTGCACCATCCTGCAATCCCCGCGCGTATCTATCACACGTCAATCTCAAGGCAAAGATTACGGTAACAGCTGCCTCCAAGGCTATGCCGCGAATTCGCGCAAGCGCGCTGGCTCCCTCTGCCTCTGACCTACTATCCGCGCAGCAGGCATGGCGTTCACATCATTTATGGATTCGCAAGGTTTTAGTTAGTAAAGGTTCGCATTACGTCTACGACCAAAGCGCACAGTCGCTGGCGGTTAGGACGAGCGGCAGGAGGGGGGGCTTGGCGAAACATACATGTTTTTATCGAGTAGAGGTAGATATTTGGTAAATGTTTTATATATAGCTGCTGCAGAGACAACAATGTGCAGCCTGGAACCTCTACGTGCAATCCTCTCTCTTTCTTGCTTTTGTGCAACACATTTCATCAAAATCACATCTAGCTTTGATATTAATTGAGGTTATAGGGTTTTCAAATGTTGTCGCCGACCCGCCGTTGGAGCCTCGTTTGCCTGGTTGGATCAGTGCGCGTGCTGTAGGTAGGTAGCCTAGGCCCAGAGTTTCCTAATGCGTCCCGATCTTAAAATTAGCCACAGCCCTTGCGTAGCTGCGGATGCGGTTCGCCGCTTCCCTCCCGCCCCTGCCCCTAATTCCATCCCACATTGGCTTGGACGGCGCCAGCACTCCTACTACTATTGCTACGGCTGCTGCAGCCAGTGGTGTACAACCGGGCTGTTGGTGCCAGCGCCGTTGATACAGGGTTTTAGGCACGCGTTAACCCTGCCGCACCGCGCCATGCACCCCCTGCGCCTCACACCAGGGTGGAGACGACCGGGGCGAACTACATGCCGCCGCCAGCACCAACAAGGGCGGCAGGAATGGGACCAGCGGCAGTAGCAAGAGGCGCCGCACGGACAGTTCCCAATGTGGCCGCTAGGGCTTCCGCGCTGACCGACTCCGCCGGCGCTGCCTGCGTCCATCCCATCGCGCCCGCCTCCCCCATTGGCCTGCGTACCCGGGCGCCGGGCCGCAGCGGCGCCCTCTGGCGCCATGATCGCCTCATGCGCTGGGTGCCGTGCACCACTGCCGCCGCCGCAGCTGCTGCTGCCGCTGCCACCGCCTTCGCGGCACCAGCTGTGCCGGCTTGTCGGTCAGGCCGTCAACCTCGAACATGCTTCACACTGCATCCCTCTCCATCGGCCCCGGCGTCAAGCTCGTTCTCCTCAGCTCCCGTAGCCTCTTCGCCCTCGGCCCGATCCCGTACGACATCCCTCCGCCACAACCTCCACGCCTTTAGCTCCTCCACCGCCGCTGCCGCTGCCGCGGGTCCCTCCGGCCCCGACCCCTCGGCTCCGTCCTCATCCGTCGCGTCCTCGCCGCCAGCGCAGCCGGCGTTAGCTGTGCGCGTGGCAGACCTACGGGACGCAGCGGCGCTGGCCGCGCTGGACGCTAGCTGTGCGGCGGATGGGTCCTCCGGGTGGAGTGAGGGCATCTACCAGGTGGGATGACCGCGGCTCGTCGTGGCTCGTCGTGCTACCATCCCAATGCCGTATCCATGCACTTGTCTCGCCCTCCCCCCTGTCCCGTCCTCGCAAAACACATGCAGTCCGATCTGGGGCCGGGGAACCTCAACCTTATCCTTCTGTGTGAGCTACTGCCGCCATCGATGCTACAGCAGCGGCAGCAGCGGCAGCAGCAGCAGCAGCGGCAGCAGCAGCAGCAGCAGCAGCAACAGCAACCGGAAACCGCCCAGGAGCCCCTCCTGGAGCGGCCGCTGGGGCTAGAGGAGGCAGAGCATCCCAGGCCGCTGGTGGTTGCGCTGGCAGCTGGCTGTGAGGTGGCGGGGGAGGTGTCGCTGACCAACCTGGGGGTGGCAGTGGCGATGCGGGGGGCTGGGCTGGGTCGGCGGATGGCGGTGGAGCTGCTCGCGCGCCTGGGGTGAGTGGGGTGCTGAGGGACTGCGGTGGGTGGCCGCTGGGTGTTTTCGTCGCGAGCACTGCGATGCTGGCACGCCTGACCGGTCCTTGATCGTCATCCTTCGCCAGCTAAAAGTGCTGTCCCGTCCTATGGCTTGCGGACGCCCCTATGGGGTATGGACCCCTTCACCCCCCCAAAATTGCAGCCCTTATTGCAGCCCTTGCGCGACCTCAACCTCAATCCTGGGATTCGTCGTACATACACAGGGCGGAGCGGCACCCCGCCTTCCTCGAGGTACGGAAGGACAACGCCGCAGCGCAGGCACTGTACGGCAAGCTCGGGTTCGAAGTGGTGGGACTGCGGCGGCGTTACAACGCCGACGGCAGCGACTCCTTGGCGATGGTACGGCAGCCAGGGCCGCTGCCGGTGCTGCGGTCGCCGGCGCCATAGATGCGGCCGGAGCGGAGAGGGCCTTCACAGGCCCGCGGGTCGCAGCAGCTGGCGTTGATAAAGATTCCTCGTTACGACAGTATGCGCCGCGGCTTGAACACGTGATGTACAGGAGTGCGCGCCCAGAGCCTTATGGCCAGTTCGGTCGTGAGACAGTGTTGCTGGGGGGTGGGGAAGCTAGCGCGTGGGCCCTTCGGCGCGAGCTATCGTCCCCGAGCCAGGCCCCACATTCGATTGCACCATTGTCCGCGCGGCGGGTTGGGGTACTGGCTGAAGGGCGCGAAATATGAGGGAGTGGTTGCTTGGCGAGTCAGGAGAGCCGAAGCCGGGAGGCTTGGGGTAGGGTCGAGGCTCGCGAAGTGCCGGTGGGTGGGCGCATGCTGGCGTGCTGGCCTTGTGAATGTGCGCAGATCCCGGCGGCGATGCGGATTGTAAGACATGTGGGGTTGGCGTCGATCTACGGTACTTGTGGGGACATCCTTGACAGTGACATCAAGTTGGGGATGTCATACCGGATGATGTACTGCGGGCCCGTACCATGTCTGCATTGCGATCCTCCCCTCCCCCCTCCCCCGGCTCCTTGCGTATGCGGGTCCCCTCGCTTCCCCCTTGGTCCAAACCTTCCAAATTGGTTATTACTTTTCACGGCCGACCTACGGGTTTCCTCTCATACCCCCTCGTCCACGTCATGCAGCGGGATGTGGCAGGTAGGGCCGCCAGCAGGCGCAGGGCTACGCAGCCATTCCTCAGGTCCGCTTGCTGACCCCCAAGCAAACCACAATCAGGGGTGGGGTAGTTTACAACCCGCACAACCCACACACCGCTCACCGGAGCATTGCGAGCGTTGCACGAACCCTCCAGGCCGCCGCGCCCTGCACCCCGCCTCGCCGCTCCGCCAGACCCTCCTCCGACGGAACCAACACTCACATTCTGCCGACCCGCCCGTCATCGTCTCTCTTGGCCAGTCATAGCGCACCCTGGCGCCGCCGCGCACTGCACCCCTACTACCCTACAGCCCCGGGGTGCCCCGCGGACCCCTTTCAACTGCGCGTCCGAGTCAACCGGCTGAGCCAGTCAGAGCTTGAGCCGCCCCTCTTTGATGAGCGCCAACACCTCGGTGGAGAACCTGCGGACGGCGGGCGGGGCCCCGCAGAGGTGTCGTTGGCAACATGAAGCCCCTGCCGTGGGTCCCTAGTAAAGAACAGGCACCAGAAAGGCGCCAGGAAGGCGCAGGACGCACACAGACGCATACTGGTTTTAGCTCAACGACCATCGCACCTCCCCCGAATGACACCTCCGGCCCTCGCCTCAACCCCGATCCCCCCCCGGCCCCTACCGGTGCAGCGGAAAGCCCATCACGTTGTAGAAGCAGCCCTGGATGCCCACCACGAACGACCCGGCGGCGCCCTGGATGCCGTACGACCCGGCCTTGCCGAACGGCTCGCCTGGCGCCCACCGGGCGATCGACAAGGGGGAAGGGCGCGACGGTAAGGGGCATGTATCCACCGCAACCGAGGTGCGAGAAGCCGCGGGAGGGATGGCAGCCGCGTCCCGAGGTGACCTGGATTGGCCTGATGGGCTCCCCCCCCCTGACACCCTGACACCACAGAGCTCCCTCCCTTGACACCCTGACATCACAGAGCTCCCTCCCTTGACACCCTGACATCACAGAGCTCCCTCCCTTGGCACCCTGACATCACAAAGCTCCCTCCCCTGACACATTGGCACCGCACCACATTGCCCCCGCCTCCCTCCCTCTCCAGCTGTCTGCTGGGGACCTCACACCACAAACCAAGCCCGCGTCTTCCGGTCTTGAACCGCGGGTGCCCTCCGATACCTCTCCCTCCCCTCCTCTCTCCCCTCCCACCTGTCGCCACGTACGCCCGTATTGCCTCATCAGGCAACGAGGCGAAGGTGACCGCTGTTGTGCAGTAGAAGCTGCGGACGAGGGGGGGCTGGCCGGTGGAGGGGTCTGCGGGGAGGGGTCCGGGAGGTGGCAGCGGGCTCGGGGTTGTCGGGGAGGAGATTAACATGGGTCGGGGCGCAGAGAGCAAACCCATGGCCCGACACAAATTCGAAAAGGTATTGCAGCCACTGAGAGGGGCACACGGGCAGCCAGATCGCGCGGGCGCAGAGGACAAGGCTTGGCGCTCCACGCCTTCGCACCGCACGCACCGCACACACCGCCTCCCTGCATCCCTACCTACCCCGGCAACCCGCCGCACCTGGGCACCCCAACCCCGCCCCACCTGGGCACCCCAACCCCACCTGGGCACCCCAACCCCGCCCCACCTGGCACCCTGTGTGTCTGCATTAGCGTCCCCTCGCTGCCCCACCTCACCCGACTCCCCCGGCAGCACCAGCGACACCCCGGTGTGCACCTGGTGCTCCCGGCCGCTCAAGCTGCGGCCATGAGGTGCAAGGGGAGGGCCGGTACGGAGCCCCAACAAGGGAAGTGAGGGGTGGAAGCTGCGGTCGCAGCGGCGACTCAGGGTAGCGGGGCGGGGTTGTGCGGGTTGCGGTGCGGTCGCGGATAAGGAGCGGCGGCTACCATGAGTGGCTGGACCGGCCGGGTCGGGAGCCCCGTGAGCGGCTCTTGACGCACCTGGAGATCATTTGGAACGCGTGCTCGTCGTCGTCCGGCTTCTCCAGGATCACGCCGCCGGCTTCAACCACCTGAGGGAGGGGAGCGGAGGGGAGGGGATGGCATAAACACCGTTGACGCGAAAAGGACAGGACAGTTGGCGCATGGTCGGTGGACACCGACACCTAGTTTGTGGGCGCATGCTGGAGAGCACTGGGACAGAGGTGAAAGTTGGGGTCTGAGCGGCATTACGCGCATGGGGCATTTGGTGACGTGTGATGAGGCCACAGGTCCAGGCAGGTCCAGGCGACCGTCTCTCAGACCATGAATGGGTCCAGGGTAGGTGGAGGTGTTCTCGCACCGTGTCAGCGGAGATGATGAGGTCCACTGGCTGCTGCTGCTGCGCGCACACAGCCGCGATGTCCAGGGCCTTATGGCGGGCAGTCTCCAAGGCATACTCGGCGCCTGAGGGAAAGCGGTCCTTGGGCAGCTTCTCATCGAAGCTGGACACGAGCACCTGGGAAGGGGGGTGGATGGGTCGGGCGCGAAAGGGAGGCGAGGCAGGCTTTGTTCCCGTTGCCCCGAAAAGGCAATTTGGGTCGCGTGCTAAATGCTTCTAGATACCCACGAGGATGGATTAGCGGCTCGAGCGCGCCCTCCAAGGACATTGCGATGACCTAGCGCAATTCAGAACCAGGGGCCATCGCAGCCCTACCTCGAACTTTAGGCCTAGGTTGCTGAGCAGCTCCCGCCGGCGAGGGCTGCCAGACGCGAGAACTATGCGCTTGGTGTTCAGCGCGGGTGCGTGATGGAGAAGCATGTCGGCTGGCTGTATCACGCAAACATAAGATAGTGGCAACCAATATAAACGGAATGATTACGTGCTCTTAGATATGTAAGTAATAGGAGAGCACGAAATTGGCTAGGTGCGACAGGTAGCCAGAAGGGCGGGAATCCTGTATCTGTCTCCCTATGATGCTAGATGCGAACCAGCAAGACGTGCTTCACAGTAACCAAATAGAATCGAAGTACGGACGCGAGCTTCATGCACACATGCAAACTACGTCCACCTGTTAACTGTTATGGGCCCTACAGGGCCCCGCGGACAACTCCCTCTGCCGTCTGCCCCATGCCTGCACGTGCATGCAGCGGTGGTGCGTCTCTGCCGAGCAGGCCATGCAAGTGTGCCCCAAGAATATGGTGCCTGCGTTCCCCTGGCCATGGCAGTGACGGCCTTGCGACTCAGCGTGCAGGGTTACACAGCTACTTGGCCCATATTTACCGCCAGCTAGATCGTCAAGTGCCTTCCAGCCACGCGTTGGGTGCAGCATGCAGACCTGCATGTTGCGGGATTCCTGCAACTGCACGTTGAGAATTCCTCAAGAGGCCATCGAGAGGCGTGAACGCATTTCCGTTGGGCTTTTAAGCCCGCGTACTTACAAATCTAATGGGGCAGGAGCCGCCCAACCCCAGCACCACCACCTGGCCGGTGAACATGAGCCTTGTCACATAGGCCACGGTTTCCGAATTCCCGCAGCAAAAGGCCTAACGAACGATACGACAAGACGCTTCCTAACCGCACAATTAAGGTGGGATGAATGGGGGAGACCAAAACATTGTGTCTCCCGTACTAGGCGCGGACCATACAATCACGACCCACCGTTAGCTGGAACCCAGACGTGGCGCAACCTTGCCACATACATGTTGGGATCCTCACGGACACTGACGCAACCGTACACCCGATCTCCGCAACAACAGGAGCCCCGGGAGGCATCTGGCCGCCGTACCAGCACCGTCGCCTAATCGCCATCAGGTGGCGCCAAAATCATGCATACGCATTATACGATGGGTACGAGCCGTACCCCCGTAGCAAGAATGCGGCGCCTATGTGTCATGCAAGCTATGAAAACAGCAACAGAGGAGCTGTCGCTGCAAGTCGGGATCAGATATGGCGCGGGCTGCGGCCAGCGACCGGCTATGTGGCCAGTCGCCACTGATCGATCCCACTGCGCGGGTCCCCGAACTAATCCTCCACCGGCAGCCCCTCCGTGGACCCGTCGCCCGTATCCACAAACTCGTTCCTCCTCCCGTCCGGTCACATGTACCGGTACGCCCCCGTCCCCGGCACTATGTCGTGTAGTAGCTGGGTCTTCTCTCGCCAAACCCCGCACTACGCGGTCGGCCCTGTCCATCGCTCCGCAATCCACGCACTGAGGACCAAAGGCACCCAGCACGGAGCGGCACTCGTGACAGCCCCCACCACCTCCACTGCTGCGCAAATAGAGATTCATGCACCCAGAAACCGTGCTCCAGACCAGGAATGTACGTTTTTAGGTACGTCAACCGCCCGCTCGGCATCTACTCTCGCAGACCCTCTAGGGGCCGACTGCACTTTTCCGCACACATGAGGCAAGCCACACCGCACTTTCTGCATCATAGGTACACACGCATGTTTTTGAAAACGCAGGCAGGACAGGCTGTACGAAGGCCTCGACTCACGCCTAATTCCTCAACGACTGAACAAACGAAGCGCGGGACGTTATCACCGCCCCGGCCCCGATCCCTTCACGCACACAGCGCTCTCGAGCCAAACCCTGCGGGTCGTGACCGGCGTCACCGCGATCAAGACGACCCGCTGGCCCACAGCCCAAGCAACCTGCGTAACTCCAAACACAACGTATGCCAGCTGGCAGCCCCGGTAAGCCCTTGCGGGCTAACCCCACCAGCTACAGCGTCCGGATATATACACAACAAAACGGATACGATTGACACAACACGCGACGAATCAAAAAGCTTTTTTGTTGTTTTGAAGTGTATGAGAAAGTATCAACAGTGCTCAGCATATGCGGGACGTGGCAGGTACCTCCGCCACGTTGAGCCGGGTGGCCTAAACAAGCGCCGCAGCAGTTCGCAGCACCCGGGCTCTCAGACTTTGGCTCAGGGATGACGGCACGGCGACGTCCTCTCTGCCAGACCCGCACGATGCTAAACAACACACAGACAAACAGTACTAACTCGATCGCGCCGCACGCGATCCTTCACAATGGGACAACAAAATGTGCGGAGCGGCCCACGAGGAGGCTTCGAGTTGCGCAGAAAGCATTCGTTCCCGTGCCACCTGCCACCGCCAGGCCATCCCGTACAACCAGCGACAGAGCGCGGTGGGACTGCTTTCCTTTCCTCGCCATGATGAACGAGCCGGGCTAACCCCCGGCTCATTCCCAACTTCGGCTCATCCACAACCAAAACGTAACACGACCGGTTTCGGAGCGCTTTAGTGGGATGCCAGGTTGAATCCCACGTGCCGGGTCAGGGAGTGTCCAAGATAGGAGCCGCGAGGATGCGCAGGTAGAGCGCCTTTCTCGGCAAGCCGGCAGACAGCCAGGCAGGCGAAAGGCCTGCACTGCCTCGCACCGCCGCGACGCCACAACGGAACCGGTCGCTAACCCACTGCGGCGAGGTAACAACGTATTCGCTCTCGCGCGGGCCCCCCACCATCCATAGATCAGCTGCCGCGGGGTTGCAGCACAACCTCCGGGGTCCTCCTTGCGCACCTAGAAGGCAGTTGCCTGACCGCTCCCCACCACACCCCAGCAGCGCCAACGCCAGGAACGCGGCCACCCGCTTACTACTGGGTTCTAGTAGTAAGCAGATGCCGAGCGGCCGCGCTTGGCCGCAGCGGCGCTCACTTGTGCAGACGACTGGTCGCGCTTGGTGCCGCGTTTTGCGGCAGGTTGCGCGGCCGCCGCCGCCGCGGCTGTGGCCGCCGCCGCTGCGGCCCTGCCCGCGGGCGACAGAGCTGCTGCGGGGCTAAGCTGGTTGGTTCGCCGGTAGCGGGTGCCGCAGGCGTTGCACAGCATGGGCTTCGCCGGGGGGCCGCGGCGCCACTGGGGCGACTCTGCAGAGCGAAACAGAGGGTAATGTCGAGGCCCAGGCGCGGTTCAGTTGGTTGTAAGTTTAGAGCACGCGCGGGAGCCGTCGCAGGTCAGGGATTGTCATGGTGCTGCGTTAAACGATGCGAGGCACCCCACAAAGTCAGCCGTAGGCACGCAGGTAAATGTCTGAACCCATATCGAAGAATGAGCGGCTGCAAGGACGGCTGCAAGGACTGACACCCACCAGTGGCGCCGCAGTGGTCGCAAGGGCCGCCAGTCTTGTGGTGGAAGGCCTTTGGCAGTGGTGCCGCTGGCGCCGAGGGAATTACGGCCTCCATCGCCGCCCCCGCTTGAGGTACATTCGCGAAGGGCTTATCGGCCGCCCCTACTGCCGCCAGCGGTCCCCCGACATGCATTGCAGCCATCAGAGAGGGGCCAACACCTGCTGGCTGGTACTGCCAGCAACCGGGGGCGCAAGCGGAGCGCGCGGCGGCGGTGTGCGCACTGACATCATCCCCGAAGCCGCCGCTGGTGGAGCTGCTGGGTACGGCCGGGGAGCTCTCCGCCGCGTCGCGCTCCACCTCAATGCAAATCCCCGACTGACGGTTCGACGCCGTCGGGTCCTGCTCACTGCCGGCCTGCTGGCTGGCAGCGGGGGAGGGCACGAGGGAGCTGACTCGCCGAACGGGCTCCGTGTCGTTGTGCGCCTGGTACTCGATCGCCAACGTGTTGCCATCGCCACTTGTGGTTTGGCGGTGCTGCATGGGGCGATGAGCGGCGGTGGGGTTTCCAAGCTCCACCGGCCGCTCCACCATCTCTAACGCCTGCACTGCCTTCTCGAAGCAGACCGACGCGGCCACAAACTCCTCCTCCCCAGCCAGGACACCGAATCCCGGCGCGTCCATGAGGAGGAATGGCGTCGACAAACATGACCGCGAGCACGCAGTGGCGGGATGGGCTGCCGCAGCGGCGGGGAAGATCGCGCCGGCTGCCGGGCAGGGGCAGGGGGGGCGTCCGAAAATAGGAGCCGCTGGCGCACACGGCGCGACACAGTTTTCTTGGCCTGGCAGGTAACTGTCTTCAGGAATTAGGAAGGATGCCTTGTCGGAAAGCGCCAAGCAGGCATCGTCGACGTCGAGGAAGGAGGCGCCGCGACGTATCGCCAGGGCCGCGGGCGCCTTGCACACCGCAGGGCATGCGACGAACCCATTGCAGTCTCGGACAGACAAAGGGGCAGCTGTAGATGTCATGAAGAATGGAGACAGCAGAGTCGCTGAATCGTTCGCCGGTGCGGGAGACATTATAACAGCCGAGAAACCGGTTGCTCTTGAAACGGCGCACCTGCACGTTTGGCATGTGCAGTTTTGTTCAGTTGGATGGTGCGAAGTTACCCTAGGACAGCCGCGATTGGTGTGATGAAAGCCCGCGCGCGGGAGGGCGAAGCAGACCGGACGAAGCTGGGCAAGTTCGTATACAAGCGCCATTTGTAACATGCTGCAGCCCAACAATTCAAATGCATCTCATCGGCACGGTCGCTCCATGAGCGCGTAAGCGGATCGTGTTCTGGGCTGCGCCCAACACAGCAGGCTGCGGCCAACTGCCGCGCGAAGGCCAAGTTGCACGCTGCGCCTGTTCAGACCACGGACCATGCAAATGCATACATTTCTG
This sequence comes from Yamagishiella unicocca, assembly GCA_003116995.1. Lineage (NCBI taxonomy): Eukaryota > Viridiplantae > Chlorophyta > Chlorophyceae > Chlamydomonadales > Volvocaceae > Yamagishiella > Yamagishiella unicocca. Next base: position 903,070 of record BDSL01000021.1, on the reverse strand, counting down.
CTGTCCTTTTGGTTGCGTCTCGCAGGGATGGCTAGACCCGTTTGGGTGACGCGTCAGCCAGAAGTACACCGTTTCGCGCCTCTAGGTACTCCCGCCCTGGTGATTGACCTCGATACTTTGCGAATGTAAATACGCACCTGACAGCTTCTTTGGCGACTCAACGAGGGTATGGGCGCTTGCGTCTGGCAGTCAGCGGGCACCTGGCAGTAATAGGGCCTAGACACGAATCCAGCTCCGCATGTGAGTATAGTACTTGCTGTTACAACCTTGATATAGCTGTATGAAGTGGGAAAGTAGAACGTCTGTGCGTAACCATGGCGCCTTGTCTTCTAGGCCGCTCAGAGGTTTCGGAGCACAGGCGGGACACGTCTCATTATGAAGTTGCCTACCTCTGTGCCTACAGCAAGTCGCCTGCATGACGAGTACCATGAATAACGTAGTGCTGTTCACCGTTTCTGCATGCGATACCGGCATTTGGTCGCCGGCCAAATCGGAGAGACAACACTCTAAGCACCCGTTGAGTGTGACCTCCAGAGCTCCTTACGGGACCTGAGCATGCAAATATCGCTGCTTTATATTTGCGTATCGTGGGGCTTCTGGAGCTGGCCCAGTTCTCCAATTATGGCGCGCTGTTCGTGAACCCTTCCACGACAAACATTCGTTGAATACGTATACGTCGACCAGAAAGCGATTCCTTGCAGGAGTAATATTGTAGGTTTTGAATGCGGATTTTGTCTAGGCGTTACGAACATCAGAATAATACTTAGGTGCGGTGTGTGTTGGCAAGCGCGTCTACACGCTTCACAGGACAACAAGACCAGCCACGGCGTGTATGTAGATCCGCTGCGTTTTACACAAAAACGCACACCCACAAAAACGTTACGGTCGTTACGCTCCAACGAGCTGTGCCTGCGGCGCTACCAAAGCCGCCCCGTGTTGGAGTGCCGCCCCGGGTGCAGAAATAAAGCTGAAAGTATGAAAAGCTGTTATTGGAGGCCTGCCGATGTCGAAGGGCGTCGATGAGGGCACCAGCGAACTGCCCGACTGACCGCTGGCCATGCGTTCCCAGCGCCCGCTGCTCACCGGCTCGGTGGACCGTCAGTCGCAATCACTGTTCAGTTCAACAGAGGATCCCGATGCACGGGTGGGCTCGTCCATCGTGGCAAGCGCACCAGGCACGCATACTTACGACCACGACCACGACGCATAAAACACAGGCCCCATCCAAAGCCTCGCATTGGATGCAATGGCGGGGCAGCGGTACAGACGCCCGGCTTGTGGCTGGGCAACTCGACAGCTCCGCACCCACTGCCGGGCGCCTCGCTCCTCCTCACGCTCACGGTCCTCCCGCCGCAACACACATGAGCCCCGGGGAACCAGGGCTACAGGACGAGGCACGCGGCTACTATTCGTTCACAGAAAAAATCCTTACGATGCCTCAAGCCTCGACCAAGCAGCGCCATTGTTGGGACACGCCGGGCGGCTAGCTAGCGTCCCACTAGCGCCCGGCGAAGCAGGAGGCCGCACCCCCCAGGCCGTTGGCGTTGCCTAGTATATAGGGCAACTGGGGGCCCGCGCCTGGGGAGCGGGGTGGGGATGATACATACTGCAGTCAACCTACTCCCAGAACACAAGCACCGAGCAATCATGGAGGGGGGGGCTGCTGGCGGGCCAAGACGGACAAGCGGCCCCCCGGGCGCCCTTTCACGGCACGACCCGCGGGTCACGCCCCCAGCACCCTCCCGCCTTTCGCCCCGGACCCAGGTATGGACCCTGGGAACCGCCTCCTCAAACAATGCACACAACGAGCACACCACTTGCCCTAGTCTCTTCAGGAACCTGCCATCAGGATCAGCGGACAGATAAAACCCTATTCGCCGCGTACCGTACGCCCCTACGGCAGCCTCCATTCACCCACTCAGGACGGCACAACGTTCGCCGCGAGCCGCTGTGGCGACCGCCCGCCACCAGGAGCGCAACCCCGCGTCATGCAATCCCTATCAAACGAAGTTGCCTGCCTTGGCCATCAAACCACTACCGCCGTCGCATACATAAGTAGCATCTCGTTGAGCCTCTGGTGAGGAAAAATACAAAACGGAGATGAAAGGGAAAAGACGCATTAATTATATCCACGCACCGCAACTGCCGTCCAAAATTGCGGGAGCAGCTGCGCCCTCGCTTATGGAAGCGGCGCTCTCCTCTCTCTTTGCCCTCGCAAGCATACCCCTCATCATCATTGAAGCGGCGTCAAACATCGCCTCGTTCGCAAGCTCCCGCGGCCGATGCATCCACAAGTTTCGCGAGCCCCTGCCCGAGCACTGCGGCCCAGTGTGGCGATGGTCCAAGGCGGGCCGACCCACATGGCGGATCCCACCCCGTTTCTTGTGACCTCGTCCCCACTCCTAGCCATGCTTCAGATACCCAACGAACGACACCTGGAGGTCCCAAATGGCGTTTTGAAGCCACGTTGGTAAAATCTCCAGGTGGCACCGAATCCACCGTACGACCCGGCGCCTTATTCGTCATCGGCGAGTCAGGCAACACCGCGATTCGTATACCGCCCCTGAACTGACAGCGTCAACCAAGCAACCAACGCCGCTGCCAACGCCGCGATAATCTTCAGGGCCGCAGCGGCGCGTCAAAGCATCCAAGAGGTCAGGGGTCTATTGGGAGCCGGTGTGTCTTCGCAGCTGCTGCCGAGCACCGGGGCTAACCTCGCCCTCGCTGCCCCCGGCTCGCGGCCCCACACGCGTACCGCACATGCGAGTGGTACCGAGCTGTCTGACCTGGCCTTGGACCCTCCACCCACTCACTCACTCAGTTCTCACGGGATGCAGAGGCGAGCGGGAACACCATCACAAGCACCCTGCACCACCGCTCGCCAGGCCATTGCTGCTCCTCCCGCTTGCGAGCGCAGACGCGTGGGAATCGTCCCGTCCCGTCCGGGCCCGTCCATCCAATGTTCCACCCAGTGCTCCGTCCGGTCGCCTATCCGGTCGTCCGTGCTGCTCATTCAAGGGGCGGTACCCCAGCCGCGCACACCGGCCAAACGGCCCGGGCAGGGTTCAGCTCTTCAGCAGGAAGCTGAGGAAGTCGTCATCGGGAGCTATACCCCTGGCATTGTCCGGACCCGACGCAAGCCCGCCGGCGTCCGCTGCAGCCGCCGCCAGCATTCCCGCGCCCATTGCGGACCCGATCATGCCGCCAACGCCCGCACCGCTGCTGTACATTTCCTGAAACACAGCCGCGATGTCGTCGTTCCCCTCGCCGTCCAGTAGCATCCCCGGATCGAGGATCACGCCGTGGTTCGGGGCGGCGCCGGGGACAACTCCGAAACCGTCTTCCATCAGGCCCCCCATCAAGTCTGGCGGCAGGCCCAGGGCGCCGCCATCTCCGCCGCCATGATGTTGCGCATGCAGCGCCCCGCTACCTAAACCCTCCGCACCGCCCTGCAACGTCCCGGCCATAGGACTGAGCTGGACACCGTGCTGCGGCTGCTGCTGGTGAGAGAGCGGGGATGCCGCGTGAGGATGCGGCGATGGCGAGGAGAGCTGGTGCGGCAGGTGCGGCGGCTGTAGCAACTGCGGAGACTGGCCGGTCAGTGAGGAGGCGGCTGCTTGCGCTAACTGCCCAGCGGGCTGCTGCAGCGGCGGCAGCAAGGCCCCGGGCTGCTGCGCAGAGGACGCGGCCTGCTGGTGCTGGTGCTGCTGGTGGTGCTGGTGCGGCTCCTTGTGCTGGGCTGGCGGCGGAAAGAGGTGCTGCTGCGTGCCGGGCAACCCGATACCTGCGTAGCCGGCGCGCGATGTGTGGCGGGGTCACGTCAGGGCACCGGCATGTGTGGCGGGGTCACGTCAGGGCACCGGCATGTGTGGCGGGGTCACGTCAGGGCACCGGCATGTGTAGCGGGGTCACGTCAGGGCAACCGAGGGGGTTTGGGTTTCCGCGCTTCGCGACGACATCGAGGCGGGCTCGGGGGAGGTCGAGCAGGGCTCGGGGGAGGTCGAGCAGGGCTCGGGGGAGGTCGAGCAGGGCTCGGGGCGGCTACTCGGTCCGGCAGCCCTCCCGCAGTGTGATGTCCAGCCGGCCAAGGCAGCTTCAGCCCCCCTCCTGCCTCCACGACCGGACCCACCTTCAGACTTGACACAATTCGACCTCCATCACAAGCAACACAGCAGCCTGAGCCAGCAGCCACACCCGCGCAACCAACCAGTATCCCACCCCGTCCGCCTTGCAACTCGCCCCTACAGCCCGGCCGGCTCCTCACCTTGCATAGCCCCCATGAGCCCGTTCATCGCCAGTGCAGGCAGCTGGCCCATTCCCGCCGCCATGCCTGGCAGTTGGGAGAGAGTGTTGAGGAGGCGGAGCCGGGGGGGGAGGGGGTTGGGGCACAGGGACAGCCGCAAGGGGATAGCACTCGCGCCGCGCATGGACGCGAGGGACGAGGGCTATGGAAGGCATCTCAGGGATCGTGCTGGCGCCCAGTCACGCATCCTAGCGAGGGAGGCGGCCAAAGCACACAAGTCGCATCCGGGCTTGTGAGTGCCTCTGCGCCTGCTGATTTAAGTGTCCCGGCGAAACCTCGTCCGCGCGTCCAGTGGCCAGACTCTCCGCGCCCCGAACGCCCTTGCAAAGGATTGGTCTCCACCGTTTGGAAACGCGGTACGAACGTCAAGCTGGTGAACATTTAGTCCCTCCCCCTCCCCAGCTGCTAATGCTAGGAACGCTCGCAGCGCCGCGTGTTTGCTGGTACTGCGGGCAACCCGCCTGCCAACCCCCGGCCTACCCTGCATCAGGTTCGCAGCCGCCATATGCTGCAAGCTGCTCATGGGGTTGAGCGATAAGCCCCCTGTCATGCTGGACAGCCCGGCCAGGCCAGGCAGACCCATGGGTCCGAGCGGTCCTAACCCGGGCTGCCCCCCGGGGCCTGGGAGGCCCTGCAAGAGCCCTGCAGTTGGGACAGCGCAGTAGGGAGGGGCGCAGAAGGTATTTGACCCCAAAATGGTTGGACGCATGACTGGTCTTTTGGGCGCGACTGACTGAGTCGCCACGCAAGCGGCACGCGGCTACAGCCCCGGCGGCGGCGGCTGCCCTGGAGCTCCTAACCTTCAGTATTTCTCCCGTTCCTTCCCTCCACGGCGCGCCCACCCCAGCCCCCTCTCGCCGCGCACGCATACCAGCAAACGCAGGCAGCCCCATGAGACGCCGGGCAGTGGCAACTAGGCGGAATCATGGCCCTTTGCCGCCTCGCGCCATCCCCCGCCGCCGCCCCTTGCCTACCCAAACAACTCCCGCCGCGCAGCAATGCCACTCCACACCCAGCCCCTCGCCGTTTCCCCTAGGCCCCGTGATGGCGCCCTGCAGCTCCGCCTCGCCCCGCCCCGCACCTCCCCCTAAACCCTAAAACCCTAAACCCTAACAAACACGCACGCAACCAACACCTAGGCCGCACCTAGCGGTGGCTGCATCCCCGGCATCGACATGCCGTTCAGGGGGTTCATCGGACCCAGCGGCCCAACGCCCAGCCCGCTCATGGCGCCCAGCAGCGGGTTCAGCCCAGCCATCATAGAGTTTGCCGCCAGCAGCGCCGCCTGATGTGGGTGCGGGTGGCCCGGAAACCCCCCGCCGGCAGCTGCCATGGCATTCGCGACTGTAGGGCTCAGACCGGGCCCCCCGGCGTTGCCTTCGCCCGCCGCCGGGCCCGGTGCGGCCAGCGCCCCAGCCGCCGCTGCAGAGCCCTGCCCAGCGCCGCCCGGCGGCCCGCCACCGCCCGCGAGGATAGCCGCTAATGCCCCCTGCTGCTGCTGCTGTTGCTGCTGCTGGCTGCATGCAGCCCCTCCAGAGGCGGCGCCTGCAGCTCCAACTGGTGGGGGCTGGGACTGGGGCTGCGGCGGAGGCGGCGACTGGGGCTGCGGCGGCGATGGTTTGGCGGCGCGCTGCTGGTTGGGTTGTTGGACGCCGGAGACGCGCTTCAGGTACAGGCGATATTTTTGGAGGTGGCTGGCAACGTTTTCCCGCGTGAGGCCGTCCACATTCATGATCTCCAGGATCTTTTTGGGCACCGCCTCTGCGAGGGAGCAAAGAACGCGGCGGGGATTTGGGTCGGGCAGGCTCATAGGCGCTGCCGAGACGCTCTTCGGGCCGGTGCCGAAGACGGCGTGGCTGCTTTCCTTCTCCTCCTCCATAGACCCTCAGGCCCGATCCCACCTGCCCAGAACTGCGGTTGCCAAAACAGGATCCGACCGCCCCGGCTACCCTACACTCACTGTCTATCCCTAGCTGGTTGACGGCGTTGACAAACTGCTGGTGCATCTCCACGCTCCACACCACGCGGGCCTTCTTGTTGGCGCCGTTGTCAAGCCCCAGCTCATCCGCACTCCCAATTCCCAGCATACCCAGCGCGCCATTACCGCCGCCGCTGAGGCCCCCCGGGCCGCTGCCCATCATGCGCAGCTGCGGATCCCCAGGCAGGGTGGGAGGTGTGGGAGGGCGGGGAGATGAGCGGAATGCGCGGAACATGCCACAGTGCAAAGCCCCCTTTTAGCACGGCCTAAACCTAGTGCACAGTGCGGCAGGAGACTGCCCGCAGCCTGCCCGCATTGCTGCCCGCAGTGCTGCCCGCAGTCTGCCAGTGGGACACTGGCACCACCGCCGTGACGTTGCGCGCAGCCGCGCAGTGGATAGCCGGTTTGCGTCGAGCGAGGGTCGCCCGCTGGGCCAGCTGCTTCGGCCCGCAGCCGCACAGCGCCCGCGCCGCAGCCCAGGGCGCTGCTGGGCCCTGAGGCAGCAGCCGACGGCGCCTCGGGGTATACGTCTGCACCCAGCTGCCGCCGCCAAGCCCCCACTGCGGTCGCCACCAAGCCCGGTCGCTGCTGCCAAGCCAAGCTGCGACCGCGGTCACAGCTAGGCCCCGGACGGGACGGCGACAGCGGCGCTGCGACTGGCGCCTTGGCGCTGGGTACGAATGGGCCACTCGGCGCGTGTACGGCGCTGACCCAGATCATGGTACGGATCGGCCTTCCTGCCGGAGGGAAGGGCTGCGAAGTGCCGTCCTGCTGCCAACCTCATGCGCTGGTTGGCCCGATGTTGGATGAAAACCCAAATCAGAGACCGCTGTCCAACCGGGGACCTGGCGCCGGGCTTGGACAGCGCACTACGCTGCCGCCAAGCCACGTATGAGGCACGCGTAGACACGGCGGCGACGAGCACGTTTGAACTTGGGACAAACCCGTAGCCAGCAGCCATCGGGGTTTGCGGGGCGTGCCCTAACATGTCTGCCATCGGAGCCGCTACTGGCACAGGAAGCAGCCATTGTCCAATCATATACGCCGTTGTTCATTTATAGATGCGTCACGAAACCCTAAATATGCACCCCGGTTGCATGTGCAGGATACACTTTATCCCCACGTAAGAGGTATGCATCAGCGGCATGCCAGTGCGATATGCTGCTCCCTCCCCTCACCAGACCCGTATGCGATGCAGGGGTGTACCTGGTCGCTCATGAGACCCGCTGCCTCTGCTTTGCGCTTGTTGCGAACCGGGTCATCGTCCCGCTCAACGCTCTGCTCGTCACTGTCCAAGTCCATGTTATGCTGCAGTTGGACGAAATACGTTGCGTCAATATAGGGGCCATCTGGAAGCAGTTGGAGCGTACGTGGGGCACTCGGCACCGGATAGAATCCGAATTGCGGTTACCTGCCGCCGACGCCGGACTACGTGCTGCCAAAGGTTCCTGAGCTCCTCCAGGCGGACGGGCTTAATGAGGTAGTCACAAGCACCGTGCGTGACGCCCCTCAGTACGTTGCTGGTGTCCCCATTCGATGACATCACTGCACGCGGGCGTCCAGGACGTCTCAGACCGTGCAAAGCTGGGTGAACAAGAACTTGGACTTACTAATGACTGGAAGATCCATCTCCAAGCCCACGACCTCCAGCAGCTTAAAGCCGTCCATATCTGATAGGGGATGTTTAGCCTCAGCTGGAACCACGACGCGAATGCAAGGCAGCACCTTTGCATACCTGGCATGTAGACGTCAGATAGCACAAGATCATATTCCGAATTCTTCTCACGAAGGAGGCCGAGCGCCATTGTAGCATTCGTGCAAGTTGTGACTGCAAGCAAACAGAGCCGCGAGGGCGTTTTAAGCACCGTTCGCTGCAGCGCTGATGCTTCTGGACGTGCGGTGAAGGTCCTTGCTCACCCTCATAGGAGCATTTCCTCAGCATCTGCTCGACCACCTTGAGGCAAAGTGGGTCGTCGTCTACCACCAGCAGGCGAAGGCCCGCGGGAAAGTTTTGCCATTGTCCAGCCACGTGATCTTCCTGCTTGACGCCAATCGAGCAATCTGCACGCCCGTCCATAGTCCACGCCCTCGCCCCGCAGTGCTCTGTTGCTAAAGCATGCCACTGGCACGCCTGGCATGCCGAAAGACGACTAAGCTATTATATAAGCCGCCCATTTGGTCGGCCGAGGCGCCGTGCCAAGCCAGGGCCGGTTGAACAATTGCGAGGAAGAAGACTGTTGGTTTGCCAGAAGAAAGCAAAACGCAGCGATAACACGATATCTTGAACACATGGGCAGTAGCTACACGTTGCATGCCCTAGCAGGCAGCGTTCGGTGAGAGCAAGGAGCACCCAAGCCCCACCCTCCCGTACCTGCACGGCAGGGCCGCCCCGAACTGACAAAATTTGTCATGCGCCCTTCATCACCTGCTGCTGAGAAACATTTAAAATCTTTCAATACTTCACATACGCTAAGTGCCAGGACCAGGATAACCCATCCTACTTAGGTCTAAACGATGGAAACGCCTGTGCTTCCGTAACAACAACGCGTATTACCTCCTTGGCAGGTTTGTAATTGTATATTGCTAGATTGCAATGTGTCCGACCAGCCCGAGACCTAGTGTCCAGCAGCAGGGTTAGTCGACCCGCGCCTTGCCCCCACCCCTCCCTGACCTCCCTGCCCACCCTCCTTTCACTTCATTCGTGCCACACATAGCTGACGGCTGCGGCATGCGGTGGACGGAAAAGGGACGGAAAGCCACGTCACAACAGTCTGCCGTACAAAAATACTTCCCCTAAGCCGCTCCGCCCCAGTCGCCCTTCCCCAGCAATACTTCCAACCTTCAACCCTCACGGCATTCAGCGCAGCCGCACCACACCCTGTCCGAGGCGCAATTTCAAACAGCAGCCGTAGCGGACGCAGCGCTGGCAGGCACGCAGCAGCGGTGGCGGCTGCACCTACAGTAGCAGTAGCAGCAGGAGTAGCAGCAGCGAGATCAGCCAGCCGCATTGGCGGCGGCCGTGATGCCAGCAGCGGGGCCCTAGTGCCCGTAGAGCAGCAGCCGCGGGGCAAGAGGCGCCAGGGAGGGGTTCGCAAACCCCTCCCGTGCTGCCGCGCACAGCGTGCCGTACAGTCTCGTACACTTAGTTTAGTTGCCTCCAGGTAACTCCCGCCCGCCATGATGGCGACGGCTCTGGCGGCCGCCCCCGAGTGGGTCGTGTCGAGCTGCGTACGGCAGTTGCGGCAGTTGTACGTCACCCAGACCACGCCCTTCAACGCGCCCTTCGCCGACTACTCGGCGGGGCTACAGAGGTCACGTGAGCTCGAGGTGGGGCCCGGGAAGACCCGATTACACGCCATCAGGAGACGGAGGACAGAAGCTAGCCGGCGACCAGTTTTGGGACACGCGTGGGCCGAGTGGCCGGGTTGCTGCAGTGGACGGGCAGGACGTGGGGCCGAGGGGCCGCGGGAAGAAGGGGCGAGGAGGAGGGGTGACTGGAATGGGGCAAAACACACCCACACCCACAACCGCTGACGCGCCGAACGCCATTACCGTCACCCTAGGTAGGCGTCGCCGCTCAGCTAGGGTATGTCTAGATGACCTGACGCTCCACCCCCGCACTCACACCCATAACACCCACCCACACCCACATCATCATCTACGTGCACCCGCCGCCCTCCCTCCGCGCCTCCCCTCCCCACCCGCTGGCCCCAGGTCCGGCTGCTGCAGCTGGACAAGGAGGGCTCTGAGCTGCGCGATGAAAACGCGGCGCTGCACGGCCGCCTGGCGGTGGTGGACATGGCGGCGGCGGCAAACACAGCGGCGCAGGTGGGGCGGGGAGGGTCAGCGGCGGAGCGGGGGGCTCCGAAACCCAGGTTGACCCCAACCCCGACGACATCCCAAATCCCACAACAGCACCCCCTCGAATACCGCAAGCTCGGGTCCTCGGATGTAAGCCTAAACCCCCAAAACCCTAAACCCCTACACCCCCCTCCCTACCCCCCCTCCCCGCCAGCTGGAGGAGGCCAGGGCGGCCCTCACGCGATCCGAGCGGGAGCTGGGCTCCCTGTACCGAGACAAGTCGAACCTGCTGGAGGTGCGGGGGGCGGAATGGAGATGCGGGGGCGGGGGGTGGAGATGCGGTGGAATGGAGACGAGGCGCGGCGGTCGCCCGGTGCGGGTCCACGCCACCCTCTTGCAAGGCTCACCCCCGCACCCAGCCCCACCAAACTCCACCCACGTATTCACCCACGTCCGCCCCCCCGCGGATTCTATTTAAACCCCCCCTCGGGCACCCACGTGTGCACCCACGTGTGCACCCACGTGTCCACCCCCCCCCCAGGAGGTTGTTGGCGCCAACGCCAGTCTGACCACCGCTCGCAGCGCCCTGGAGAGTACCACCACGCAGCTGGCGCAGGTGGGGGGGGAGAGGAAGACCCGTGGATGCCAGGAAAAACCGTTTAGGACAGACGTTTTAAACTGGCGCAGGTGGGGGGGGAGGGGGATGAATGAGGGGAATGCGGGGATGGGGCGAGGTTTTAGGATTTGGGGTCGGGCAGCAGTCCCAGGTGCGGCGCGTGTGGGCGCGTTGCTGAGTGGGGACAGCTGGTTTCTGTGGCCGCGTGCCCTCCCTTCCAAAACACACGCGTCTTCCCACCGCCCGCCTTTACCCGCCCCACCCCCCAACGCCCGCCCTCCCCTCCCACCACCTGACGCCTCTCTCCACCACCCCTCCCCCGAGTCCAGGCTCGCGCCGAAGTGACTGCGCTGCGGGAGCAGCTGTGCGAAATGGGGGCCTCCCTGGAGGCGGAGCGGGCTGCCCGGCTGGCCGCCTCCGCCGAGCTGACTGCCTCGCTAGCGGCTCGTGATGGTGCGCTGGTGGAGGCGGAGCGGCTGCGACATGATAACGCGGTGCTTGTGCGGAGGCTAATTGAGCTAAAGGTGGGATGATGGGGGTTGAGGGGGGGTAGGGGCGGGTTGAGGTGGGGTTGGGGCGGGTTGAGGACGGCGGGTTAGCGAGGAGCCGGTGGATGGGCGTGTCATTCCGTCAGCACATCTCCGTGGTGGAGTTTTAGTGCCCTCCCTGGTGCTAACCAACCGCCCTGCTGCCCCTGCTGCTGGTGCTGCTGCTGCTTCCGCGCCGCCGCCGCTCCGCGCCCCTCGGCAGGAGGGAGAGGCGGGGCGCATGAACGACCTCAACCGGATGCACGAGGAGCTGGTGGGTGGGGAGGAGACCCGTGGGTCGGCACTGCGGACGAGGAGTAGAGCCGGCGACTGGGGGGAAACGTTTGGTGCACTTGGGGCTGGTGTCGAGGGGGGGAGGGCCATAAAAACCGGCAGTGGCATGTTGCGGTGCTTGCCAGTAGCTGTGCTTCTTGCCTTCATGGCCCCATGTGCCGTAGCACAACCAACCCCTCTCCGCGCTGTTCCCCCACCGCCCTCCCGCCGCCGCCTCCGCCGCCGAGGTTTTCCTTGCAACGCCCTCCCCCCTGGGCACCGCTGGCTCGCCCCTCATTCCTCCTGGTGGATACACTGTATCCTCCCCTGGTGCAACGCCTCTTTGCGTCAACGGTTTTTATGCCTCCCCCCCCTGGTGCAGCTGGAGCAAGCCGTGCGCATGCGGCAGGAGGCGGAACTGGACCGTCAGGCTACCGAGCTCATCCGGCAGCGAGCCGTGGCTGCTGCGCTGAGCGGCGTGGGGGGAGGACCCATGGGTCCGCCGCCCAGCGCAGCGGCGTCGGTCATGGTGGCGGCGCCGCTGGCGGCGGCAGCCGCCGACGCGCCGGCGGGCGCCGCCGACGCATTCACTGCGCTCGGCGGCGGCGCCGCCGCCGCCGCCCGCGGAGCGCCCATCGGCGGCGAGTGGGTCGGCGACCCGGCGGCGGCGGCGGCGGCGGGTGCCGTACACGCCTCCGCTGCCGGCTCCCGCGCCGTCGCCGCCCCCGCCGCCCCCGCCGCGGCATCATCCATGCCCAGCAGCCTCCGCGAGATGATGGGCCTGCTGGCGGGCAGCCCCGGGACCCGCGGGTCGGTGCCGTACGACTCGCCGCACCGACCTGCTGCGATGCGGACCCCCTCCCGGGTGCCGGTCATGGTGGTGGGGGCGGCCCACAAGGGCGGCTGCAACTCACTGGCGCCACAAAACCCTGGTGAGCGGCAGGGGGGAGTGTCGAGGAAGACCCCGTGGACGCGAGCAAAACCGTTCAGAGCAGACATGAGCTGCGGGGCTGGGGGCACTGACTGGAGCGAGTGTGCGGGGTGTGTGTATGGGACAGCGTCAGACTGGCTGACGGCCCCTTTGTTGTCGTACGGCAAGCGACGTCAATGCCCCCCCGCCCCTCAAACCCCACCGCCCCCGCCGCCATACACGCACGCAGGCCACTTCGTGGCCTCCTGCGGCGCCGACCGGGCAGTGGCGCTGTGGGACGTGTCGTTGGTGGCTGGACCGGGGAGCTTCGGATCGGCGCTCGGCGGCGGCAGCGGCGGCAGCGGCAGCAGCCTGTCCGGCCCCGCCATCTCGCTGCACGGCATGACGTCAGCAGTCAACGACTGCGCCTTCACGTGCGACGCAGCGCAGGTGGGACAACACGGGCCGCGCGGGGTCCCTCCCTCCCTCCCTCCCCCGCGCGGGGTCCCTCCCTCCCTCCCTCCCCCGCCTCCCACGGGTTTCCCTCGAACCCCCGCCTCCCTCCCTCCCTGTTGCCCCGCAAGTCCCTCCTTTTAATAGCGCCCCATCTCCTCTGCCGTCCGGCTTTTGCACCGGGTTTTGCTTCCCCCCCGCTCCCCCCCCTCCCCCCGCGCGACCCCAGGTTGTTGCCGCGGGCGCCGACAAGTCCCTCCATGTGTGGGACGCCACCTCGGGCCGCCACCGACACACGCTGACGGGCCACGCGGGCCCTGTGACGGCGGTGGCGCTGTCGCCGCTGGACTGCCGCCTGGCGGTTAGCGTCAGGTGGGTGGGTGGTGCTGGTGGGGGGTGGTGGGGGGTTGCTCCGGGGGCCGTGGGTGCTGTGGGGGGGAGGGCTGCGGGGCGCTACCTCCGTGTTCGGTGCCGTCGCCGGAGAGCCGTCACCCGGGGTCTCTGACGGCCCCTTGCCTCCGCCCTGATTGCGGCTCCCCCTGCCACGGGTTTCATCTCTTACCCCACCCCCCTCCCACGGGTCTTCCTCGAACCCCCCCTCCCCCGCTTCGCTTACAACTCCAAACGAGCATATCAAACGTCTCCTTGCTACTGTGCAGTGCCGACCCACGGGTCTCCTCCCCCGCCCCGGTTCTTTTCTCGCCCCCCCAGCGAGGATCGCTCCTTCAAGCTGTGGGACCTGGGTCGCGGCTTCTCCGTGCGCTCCATACCCTGTGCGAAGATGCCCCTCAGTCTTGCGCTGAGCAGGGACGGCAACACGGTGGTTACAGGTGGGTGAGGCGGGGGGTTGGGAGGGTTCGAGGGAAACCCGTGGATGTCCGAAAATACCGTTTAAAACAGAAGTAGTGAGATGCATGCTGGAGAACTGGGGGGTTGGGAGGGGGGGGAAGGCGGGGGTGGTGGGGCGGTGGGGGGTGAGGCGGGGCGAGGAGGGTAACCTGTGGTTTGACACGTCATGCAAAGGAAGAACTGGAGGCCGGGGGCGGAGCTCGCAGAGCCCATGGACAGGGTGTCGGCGGCCTCACCCTCCTGACGACACGGACAGGGTGTCGGCGGCCTCACCCTCCTGACGACACGGACAGGGTGTCGGCGGCCTCACCCTCGTGACGACACGGACAGGGTGTCGGCGGCCTCACCCTCCTGACGACACGGACAGGGTGTCGGCGGCCTCACCCTCCTGACGACACGGACAGGGTGTCGGCGGCCTCACCCTCCTGACGACACGGACAGGGTGTCGGCGGCCTCACCCTCCTGACGACACGGACAGGGTGTCGGCGGCCTCACCCTCCTGACGACACGGACAGGGTGTCGGCGGCCTCACCCTCCTGACGACACGGACAGGGTGTCGGCGGCCTCACCCTCCTGACGACACGGACAGGGCGCTGGTCCAACACGGTCGCTTAACGTCACATGCACCCCCTCCCTCGCCCGATGTGCCCTCCCCCCCTCCCCCCTCCCCCCCCTTCTCCCCTTCCCCCGGGGCTCAGGCCACCTGGACGGCAGTGTGCTGCTGTGGGACGTACGGCAGTGCCGAGCGGGGGCCGCCACGCCGCTGATGGAGGTGAGCGGGTTGGGAGGCGGCCAGCAGGGGGGCAGGGGGGCAGCAGCAATACACACTGCCGTCACCTCCTCCCCGCTCCCAGCCTCTCAGTCCTTCATCTCCTCCCCGACCCGCACCTCCCCCTACCTCCCACCTGCCCCTCCCCCCTACTAGCCTGTCAGATGCTTTGCCCCATATGCCGAGCACCCCCTCCTGCCCTGCCCTCGCTACACCCCCTGCTACCCCCCTGCCCTCCCCCGCCGCCCTCAGGCCCGCGACCAATCGCAGCCCGTGGTTGCCCTGGCGGCGGTTCCCACGGACGACAGCACCCTGGTGGTGGCGGCGAGGGACGGCAGCATGCGGCTGTGGGACTTCCGTGGGGCGTCTCTGCTGCGTCTCATGAGGCACCCCGGGTTCACGGTACGTGGGCTGAGAGGTACCTGGGTTGCCGAATGGCGGTCCGCCCACCCGTACGACCTGCAACGACATGCAACCAAGAGGGCCTTATGGGGGTAGCCCCCATCTGCGGGCCATGCGCACGCGTTGCTCTCCCTTCTTGCCCTGGACCTCCTGGCTCTCCACTTACCCCTTGAATCTCTCACCCTACCCGTTCTAATTCCATCTGCCCCCGTACTCCGCCCCCGCTCTGATCCCACCTGCCCCCGTACTCCGCCCCCGCTCTGATCCCACCTGCCCCCGTACTCCGCCCCCGCTCTGATCCCACCTGCCCCCGTACTCCGCCCCCGCTCTGATCCCACCTGCCCCCGTACTCCGCCCCCGCTCTGATCCCACCTGCCCCCGTACTCCGCCCCCGCTCTGATCCCACCTGCCCCCGTACTCCGCCCCCGCTCTGATCCCACCTGCCCCCGTACTCCGCCCCCGCTCTGATCCCACCTGCCCCCTACTCCGCCCCCGCTCTGATCCCACCTGCCCCCGTACTCCGCCCCCGCTCTGATCCCACCTGCCCCCTACTCCGCCCCGCTCTGATCCCACCTGCCCCCTACTCCGCCCCCGCTCTGATCCCACCTGCCCCCTACTCCGCCCCCGCTCTGATCCCACCTGCCCCCTACTCCGCCCCCGCTCTGATCCCACCTGCCCCCGTACTCCGCCCCCGCTCTGATCCCACCTGCCCCCGTACTCCGCCCCCGCTCTGATCCCACCTGCCCCCTACTCCGCCCCCGCTCTGATCCCACCTGCCCCCGTACTCCGCCCCCGCTCTGATCCCACCTGCCCCCGTACTCCGCCCCCGCTCTGATCCCACCTGCCCCCGTACTCCGCCCCCGCTCTGATCCCACCTGCCCCCGTACTCCGCCCCCGCTCTGATCCCACCTGCCCCCGTACTCCGCCCCCGCTCTGATCCCACCTGCCCCCGTACTCCGCCCCCGCTCTGATCCCACCTGCCCCCGTACTCCGCCCCCGCTCTGATCCCACCTGCCCCCGTACTCCGCCCCCGCTCTGATCCCACCTGCCCCCGTACTCCGCCCCCGCTCTGATCCCACCTGCCCCCGTACTCCGCCCCCGCTCTGATCCCACCTGCCCCCGTACTCCGCCCCCGCTCTGATCCCACCTGCCCCCGTACTCCGCCCCCGCTCTGATCCCACCTGCCCCCGTACTCCGCCCCCGCTCTGATCCCACCTGCCCCCGTACTCCGCCCCCGCTCTGATCCCACCTGCCCCCTACTCCGCCCCCGCTCTGATCCCACCTGCCCCCGTACTCCGCCCCCGCTCTGATCCCACCTGCCCCCGTACTCCGCCCCCGCTCTGATCCCACCTGCCCCCGTACTCCGCCCCCGCTCTGATCCCACCTGCCCCCGTACTCCGCCCCCGCTCTGATCCCACCTGCCCCCGTACTCCGCCCCCGCTCTGATCCCACCTGCCCCCTACTCCGCCCCCGCTCTGATCCCACCTGCCCCCGTACTCCGCCCCCGCGCTCCGGTCGTGTCCACTGCGCAGGTGGGCACTGCGGGCGGCACGGGGCGGCCCCGCTGCCGGCTGGGGGTGTCACCCGACGGGCGGCTGCTGGCGGCGGGGGGCGCGGACGGTAGCGTGTGGGTTTGGGACCTGCGCAGCGCGGGAGCGGCCGGGGGGGCGGCGGACCCGCTGCAGGTGGGTCCCTTGGGAGGGGGGCATAAGAACCGTGGACGCGACGGGACAGGTGGGCGCATGGTCGTCGGACACAGATTTTCCCGGTCTTTTGGGGGGAAGCGTACAGACCCGATGTGGGGGGGGGGTAGGGCCCCGCTGTTGGCTGCTCCACGTAATCTGCCGCAAGAGCCCGTACTGGCTGTGTTCTGAAGGGGCTCCGGAACCAACTGCACCTGCACTCACTCGCCTGGCCGTTAGGGGAAAGAGAGAGAGAGAGGGGGAAACTCGTAGTAGGCACATTTGGAATTGCATGCTGGAGGGCATGCTGGAAAACTTGGTCGTGGGGGAAATGCACACGGTGGTAAACACGGTGGTGGCTGGTGGGGTAGGGTGGCAGTTGGATTTCAAGGAACATGATTTGCCCTGGACTCGACAGCTGGCATACCGCAGTTTCAGTGGCAGTACCCTCTCCCCTTGCTGAATACACGGCACATTTCCCCGGTGCTGGTGCTGGTGCCCTCACAGCTCCGAGGCGGCGGCGCCGGTGGCGGCCCCGCGCACCGGGATGCAGTCATCGCCACCGCCTTCTCCTCCGACCTCACTGCCCTGCTTAGCGCGGACAAGGCGGGCGGCGTCACGTTCTGGCCCATGGAGTAGGGCCGCAGCGGCAGTGCATAATCCTTCACGTTTCCCAAAGGGGAACGATTAACTTATCTCCGGCCCCAGCGGCAGTGCAAGCGGGGCAGAGGGGCGCGGGGAGAGGCGGCAGAGGCAACCGACCGTAGCCGCAGTGGTACCGGTAGCATGGTTGGCGGTTGTGTATCTCGTTGTGGGTTGCAACGGCACGTCAGAGAGACGTGGTTGCGGTGGTTTAACGAACAGTGGTGCTGCAGTGTTAGCCACCAGTCGCGGGTGTCTCTCCACCACCACCACCACCGAGGCTTCTTGACACTCACACACACACCTCGGCCTCCTGTGTCATCCCTACTCGCTGGCTTTCCTGCCGTCCTCCTCCAATGTCGTTTGCACGGGTTTCCTCACCACCACCACCCGGAGGGGTGGGCGGCAGATGCAGCGGCTGACTGCGTTTCACTTAGTGAAACACTCGCCTGGCTGGTAGTCAGGCATCGTTACATTGGGCTCCAGACCTGGAAAGCTGGCTGCTGTTGGTAACGTCAAGCGCACAGCGCTGTCTTTCCCTCGGTTGATGCTCAAACAGCTGCCTTCTGTGCTGGCTGCTGAGTGCCTCTGCTTTCCCGGCTGCGTTCCTAGCCTCCTGCTCGTATGGGTTCGTTCCGCGAGCCGGGGGGCTTCCTTGCACCGCCCACACACCCCCGCCAGCCCGTTGCGCGACAGTCGTGCTCTGCGCTGCCAATCGATGTGTAATGCATCGCCAGAGGGAGGGAGTGCGGCCTCCCTCGCAGCCGTAACAATAGTTAGTCGGTGTAAGTCCTTCCCAGTTCACTGGCCGCTACTGGCAGAGGCTGCAACCCGGACCCTCTCCGTCACGATTGCTCCCCACTACTGCCGCAAGCGCACGGCCCGGCAGACGCAGACGCCAGCAACGAACAGGGGTTCTCGGCGGCACCGCCAGCAGCTCCCGTCTCTCCCGCCTCTCCCGCCTACACCTCGACGCGGTACGCGAAGCGCTGCCGCTGCTGCCCGGCCGCCCCCGGCCCCCGGGCCAGCCAGGCGGAGGACGCGGAGGAGGTCATGACGCCCATCAGCGGGGTCACCCGCCTCGCCTGGAAGGCAGCGGGGCGGCCCTTCATCTCGCGTAGGGCCACCTGAGCCGGGGCGGGGAGGAAGGGAGGGGACGGGGGTATAAGATAATCCGCGAATCCACGGCCGACAAACCAAGGGCGATGAAGGTGGTGTTTCCACAGGGGCGGAGCGACGAGGAGACGGGGCGGAGGCGCTGCCGAGTTGTAGTGTCGAGGGGAGGGGGCGTTACATGAAAGAACCCGTAACTCGACTTGGGAAGTGTAGCGGGTGCATGGCCAAGGGCAGGGGGGGGCCAACGGGATGATGATGCACGGAGGAGGGAGGGGCTGGCGCGGGATGTACGTCACTGGCGATAAACCCTTAAACCCTGAAGGGAGGGCCAACAAGGAACACCGTAAGTACCCTCCCCTGGCGGGTCCTGAGCCCCGGCTGGCGAGTGCTTTCCCGTGCGCCGGAGCCACTATGCCTTCCCTCTCCACCCACCCTCAGGTGGCTCCTCCGGGCGTACTTGCGGCCGCTGCCGCCCTTGCCCATCGGCTGCATGCCCTTCTCGTATTGCCCCTTGGTAACGAAGATCGTGCCTGGAGGGCGGCGGGCGGCAAGCGACACCAGACGGGGGGGGGGCTCTGGTGGAGTGGGCCACAAGCCATACATAAGGCCTCACCAAGGCATACACAAGGCCTCACCAAGCCAGGATCACGGGGGGTGCGCCCAACCGCTCTCACGCCCCCTGCACGACATCACGAGCGACAAGCTGTACGACCGCCGTACGACCCCTTGTCGGCCAACACCAGCGATGGGATGGTGCGCTGGTGACGCCCAAACCCCACAGCTCACCCACGACCAGCCGCTCGCTATTCAGCCCCTTCTTTTCGGTGGCGTCCTCGAGCGCTGCCTCCAGGGCCTGGCAGGAGGTGGTTTCGGGGCAAGGGAGGAGGTGGTTTCGGGGCGAGGGAGGAGGTGGTTTCGGGGCGGGGAGGAGGGGTGCAAAGGTAATAGGGGGGCGAAAACGGGGGCCCAGATGAGTGGATGGGCGGGAGCTGGACCCGCCACATGCAGTACCTCAGACCAGCCCCCCACCACAGCCCTCCCGTTTCCCATCTCGGCCTCCTCCAGTCGTGCAGCTTTAAACTCTACATCAGAACCCTCGCCGCAGCCACAGCCTCGAACCATGGCCCCAAATTTCCAAACCCCCGCCCCCAAACCCCAGCCCCCGCCTCCGAACCCCCGCCCCCAAACCCCCGCCCCCAAACTTCCAAACCCCAGCCCCCTAACCCCCGCCCCAGCCCCCTGGTCGCACCTGCACCACGTACTTGGCCGCTTTGTGCGGCACCAGCTTGCACTGCGCCACGGCTTCGGAGTATGGCAGGCCTCGGATCTGGAACACAGGGGGTCGGTCGCGACGAGATGATAGCAGCGGACGGGGGGACACGCGCGGGTGGCAGCAGGGGGCTTCAAGGCCACCAGCTCCTTGCCCCTCCATCCCTCCTTCCCTGTCCCTTCCCATCTGCTGGCAGCAGCTACTGCTTCTGCTGGCAGCTGCTGGCGGCTGCGGGGTCCTTCGAGCTCCTTGGGGGGGGCTCCTGGCACGATAGAACACGAGCCCGAGTCCTGCCCCGCCTTATCAGCCCAGCAGTCACCGGCCCACTCCGCCTGCAGACCCCCGCCCCTCCCGCCACCCACCCACTCATTGCATAAAACGGTTTTTACACACCCGCCCATCCACGAGTTGGTTTGACCCATGTGATCTACACGCGCTCCTACGCACCCCCCCAGCCAGCCAGCCAGCCAGCCAGCCAGTCGCCCACCCACCAGTCGCAGGATGCGGTTCATCTTCTTCATGCTCTGCGGTACGTCCATGAGGTACACCGTACCAGAATCGCCGTACTGCTCGCGCTGGCGCTCCTTGAGCCGCTCGTTGCGCTCGTCCTGTTCGTCGTACCTGCGACGCGATCCGAGGTGCGGTGGTGGTTGGGCGTGATACGGTAACGCCGTGCGCTTGGATGCCGTACACCCTAGGTTGTTGCAGAGGAACGACGCCTGTTGTCCTGGCACCCTGCGACTGCTGCCTGCTACCGCCGTCCACCGTTGGCCCCCCGTCTCCAGCCCCCTCCAAGCCCTTCCAACACGCGCTGCCCCCCCCCTCGCCCCGCCACACTTTGTGGCGGCTCAAACTGCCGGTTCAGCATACGCCACCCCCCGCTCACCAATCCGTTTCTGTGACCCCCGCTCACAAATCCTTTTCTGTGACCCCCGCTCACAAATCCTTTTCTGTGACCCCCCGCTCACAAATCCTTTTCTGTAACCCTACGCTCACCTGTTCTTTTCTGTAAACCCCCGCTTACCGGTTCTTTTCTGTAACCCCCCGCTCACCTGTTCTTTCCTGTAACCCCCCGCTCACCGGTTCTACCCCGCCCTTGCTCACGGGTTATTTTCTGTACCCCCCCCGCTCGCGCCAGCCCGCCGCTCACCACATCCAAAAGCGCTCCCGCCTGCGCCCACCGGCCGCTACCCGCGACACCCCCGCCAGCCCCTCCTGCCGCTCCGCAGCCGCCGAGCTGGCCCGGCCCCCGGCAGCAGCTGCGGCCAGCAGCGCGGCCTGCAGCGGGTTCTGGACGGGAGGCGCGCCCGGACCTTGCGGCTGCTGCTGGTGCTGTGGGCCAGTCGCCCCGCCACCGCCGCCGCCGATGCTATCGCCTTCGGCTGCAGCTGTCGCTCCACGGCTGGCGTGCAGTGCCCGCATGAGGGTCAGCGGGTGTGAGAAGCCCGCAGGCGCCCAGGTCGCGGGACCCGCTATGGCTACGCCGCGAGGAGGGAATGCCTGCTAGCATGGACATGGAGTTGGCGGTTGATTTTGTAGCAGCGGTGATATAAGGGTATGATTGACCGTGCTGGTTGTATTCGTAAGGATGGATAGCGGCGTGTAGGAAAATGAAACGCTGAACTACGGCGCAAGAGGGGTGGGTGAGGAAGGCAAGGTCGCCGCGAGCCGGGCGCTGGCTCACCGCAGGCAAGAAGTTGCGTGGACTGGTATTCGAGGACATCAAGCCGGCAAATCCCGTGCGGAGCTGTGCTGGGACCACGCGCTGCTGGGCGCTCCCTGCCGCATCATCTTCACGGCAGCTGGTGCTCGGCCCTCCGTCAACCACGAATGGCTCTCCAGTGGCTCGATTTAAAGCCATAGGTAAAGCACTGGAGGCCTCACTGACGAGGGGTGCCGTTCCCGACATCAGCGCTCGGCAAGCCGTGCGGCTGAGCAGTGCAAGCTGTGCATGTCCCTTCGCCATGATCTCAGCTTAATACAACCAATAGTGACAGCTAAACTGCCTAGTTCCTTCGCACTCAGGGACGACGTCTGCTGAAACGATCATGCGCTGAGCTACCTCATTATAATAGGATTAATGGGGAAACGTAGGTCGTCCACATGATGGATGGATGTGCGAAGGGGCTTGGATCGGCACCTTGTCGTCCAGGGCACGCAGTGTCGTGGATGATGACTCAATCGGCCGTAGCCTTTTAACTACACATTACTTTCAACACCTACGACGATCGACCTAATTGCCAATGGTATTATAGCCAAATTTCGGTACTTATCCAACTCATCGGAGTAAATTGTACAAAAACGTCCTTCAGAAGCTCAGCCGCTGGGGCTCGATCAATTCCCCTAGCACTTTATATACGCCTCTCTTGTTGAGACTTATGTCGTCGGCCGCCGGTGGGGATGCCGCAGCTGCGGCGCCCGCCTCCAAGCTGGACTCATCCGTGCTAGAGCTTCCGGACGACATACAGTTTCAGCTAGGTCAGTTCAAGCACCTGCTGTCTGAACTGCAAAAAGCACTGCAGGCCGCCGCAGCAAAGACGCCCAGCCCGGCGGACCTGGCGGCCGTTTCGGACCCCCTGGACCGGGCGAGCATGTGCATGGCGCTAGCAAAGGCCGTGAATTCCCTCCACCACGTCTACCTTAGGTAGGTGGCATGCAGTCACGAACCAGGCGGGTACGAGGAGCTGCGGGGCGTGGGTCTTCTTCGGTGGGCCAAGAAGGACAGAGGCTGGTCGGATATTTCACTGCGCTCCTTCTGCTTCCCCTGTGAACCAAGCCGCACCACCAACACGCGTCTCCGACACAGGGCCCAGGGCCGGGATCCCTTCACGCCAGCCACCGCGGGCGGCATCGCCATTGGCCGCCAGGAGCTGGACCGTGTACGACAGTACGACAAGAAGGTCGCGCGCGCCGTGCGGGACGCCGAGCTGCGCGCGTCTCGACCTGTGTTGAGCCTGGATGTGGCAGCCGCCTCGCGCTTCATCGATGCCGCCATACCGGACCTAACAGAGCAGCAGCGCAAGGACCTCAAGCGGGCGGCGCAGGTGGGGCGGCGGGGGTCCGCAGCCGGGGTCCAACCTGGGGGCGGGACGCTCGGGGCCCTCGGGAGGTCCTGCCTGCTGGCTGAGAGGTCCCGCGACCGGCAGGAAGGTATCCACACGGCCTGAACGCGCCACCCTTCAGGTTGCTGCCTGAACCCAGTACGCAGTGCAATGAAGATCTTTATCGTGCAATGAAGGTCCTTTATCGTGCAATGAACGTCCTTTATCCTTTTCCATCACGGCTTCCTCCCTGCCGGGGTCGGCCCTATTCCGCGTACAGGCGGTGGAGGCGAAGCGGGGGGCTATCACCCAGCGGGGCACCAAGAAGCCCCGCAGCACAGCGTCGCGGCAACAGAACCAACGGCCGCAGCAGCAGCAGCAGGAAGAAGAGGACGAGGCGCTGGTGGTTGAAGAGGGGGGCGAAGAGGAGGAAAGAGTGGGTGGCGACGGCCGTGCCAAGGCGTCAGGGGACGCGGTCGAGGACGAGGAGGCGGTGGCGAGCGAGGCGCGTCACGCGGCGGACTTGTTCCTGTCGTCGCTGGCGGCCGCTGATGGGGCCTCTGCTGGTCCCGGATGAGGCGGCTGGCCACAGAGCAAAGATGTAGTGGTCCTTGTGGTAGGCTGTAGCATGGAAGCTGGGAGCGGCGTGCGGTTGCCTCGTATGCTGTGGGCGTTGTGTATGTTCTTATGGCGGCCAGGGAGGCGGTTGAGGCAGCTGCTGCGGGTACCGTTGGAACAGGTAGGATAAGAGGTATTGGCCGGAAGGGCCGCGCGGGGACTCCGGCAGCGCACTTTGCATAGGGGCATGTGGACGTGGGGGGTAAGGTGCGCACCGTAACAGCCACATAGGCAGGCAAGCAGGCTAGATGGCTGGCTAGCTGCGACGGACGGGTTGTTAGCCCCGTGGGTCGCTCCCCAGTGCTTGTCCTCCGCTCTTCCCAGGCTGAAGCGGAACGGGCTGTGAAAGGAAGGGCTCGCTGACAGCCCTGCTGACAGCCCTGCTGACAGGCCCTGAGGAGACCGTCTCGTCGGGTCCCGTACGTCGTTAACGGTACACAAGATGTAGCCAAGGATGTGAGTTTCCTGGTGTGAGATTATCCTCTCTTACCGCAGAGAAACAGTTCGCATGGGACTGCGTCGCACTTCACCAGGCCTGAAAGTTAAATATTTGCTACATCAGGCTGTACGTAATCATGCGGGTCAACGCGGAAACATTACTAAGACAAGGCGCGGCGGAGCCAAAGGAAAGAGGAGTACCGGCCTGGCAGGATACACGACGGCCGTGCGTCGTGCATCCGGCCGTATCCGGCCGTCATGCCAACTAACAAGCGGAAGCTCGTCAACGGAAGCCATCCATCCATCTAACAGCGTCGCAACAACGAGAAATGGGCGAGACACACGCAGCGATTAACATAACAGCGATCAGCATGTTTCGATGCGCAGGAGGAGCCGGTGCACATGCGAGCCCACCGCAGGGCAGGCCAGAGCGAGCCTCTCCACGACGTCAACGGCAAATGGGTACAAAATATAGAATGCGACGATAAGCTTCAATTCTGCGCCTGCTTAGCTAACACCTGTCAAGTTCGGAAAGCGGGAAACCATGCGTGCAACTACGTTGTCTACAATTCGGCATGAGGTGCCGGCAGTTCACTTTTAGCGCTGGAAACAAGCAGCTGGCTACATTCGTAAACTACCGACGGTCCGCCACCCCCGCGCGTCAACTTCATGCCACGACGATTGCCTGCTGCTCTCGCCGAGAGGCGCCCAAGCAGCGTCTGAAGCCAAGGACATCACCCACCGCGTGCCATCCAAGCCCTTAAGAAGTCTTCCCTGCTGTTGCGCTCAGGCGCGTCGTATCCGTTTCCAAGAAAAGAGCCCGCATGTGGGGCTGTACGCGGTACGAAACTCAACATGGCGTCACCGACTGTCTCCCTTCATCGCTACCATGTCATGTGCCCTTCCACTGCCCCGTAATCTATCGCGGCCGTTGCGTCCTGCGGCCAATACACCACACCCTTCTCTCCTCCCCCTTCCCGGCCTCCCATCCGGGCGCACGGGTTTCCTCTCTTACCCGTCTGGAACCAACCCACCTCTGCGGACCCGATAGTCGGTCCTACGCGACAGTCTACACCGCTCGCCCAACCGCATCACATGCTGGCAACATCCCGATAGGGCAGGGGCATTCCCAAGCGCTCAATTCAACTTGTGCGGCTATCAACAACCTGATGAAGTGCAGCGAGGCCGGGCAGCACCCCGCCGCCAAGGCCCATCATGAGGACGCCAGCGTCCAAAACCTCAACAGTCGCTGCGCCTCACAAGTAGCCCCCAGAAAGCCATGTAGCAGCGACAACCAGCTAGTACGGCATGCCCTCCGGCGGTTACGAGCATCAATTTCGTGATGCATTCGCATGCACCTGCACGCCCCTGCACGCCTTTACGTTCGTGCATCTTGAACAATGCGCACAGTCAACGGAGCATCTCTTCCGCAGCCCCCTACTGCCACTTCTGGAAAATGATGTCAATGGCCCCTGCCTGAAATTCCCCTGCCGTACCCGCCCCTTTGCGACCGCACGAAAAACTACTAGAACGTTTTAAACTCTTCTACGAACCATCGTATGCTGTGCCTCGTAGCACGCACATCCTGCCCATGCCGCCTGCTGGAATGCGCGCCCGCCCTCAACGCCTGCCGCCCCATGGCCCCCTCCCCCCTCATGCTTCGAAGGAACCCAGCAGCTCCGTACGTATCTCGCACGGACTCAGCAGCCCCCAAAAGCCATGTATGCAGGCTCGTCAAATGGCAACAAACATCGCAGAGCGTCGCGCCCCATTCACGGGGCGCTCCTCGATCCGGGCGCCACCACCTCACAGCCAAAGACGACGACACATTCAAGAACCCGTAAACATAACAATGACAAACTAACGCACGTTAGCGATGCTTTTTCACATCTTGGCCTTACTTGCCGAAACATATGCACACATTTACTCTATTTCGCGGCACACCAATACGTACGCATACATGCGCGCACAGGCAACCCACATATACACATACGCGCACAGGCAACCCACATGCTTCACACGCACAGAAGCTTCCAGACATGAAATGCGCTGCAGCGACGTACCCTCACACGGTTTGCATAGCAGGACGCCGATCTTCAGCAAAGAAGCCGCCCACCGACGTTGCGTCGTTTAGACGACGGTAAATGTACCGAGGAAATTCCATGCAACACGCGCAAACCGGTACGAAAAGACTGGGTCTGCGCGGCTGGGAGAGTCAACCCGGAGACTGGGCTGCGGACGGAGCCGCGGGCCGGTGCTCGACAACAAGCGCACCCCGGCTCCGACCTTTGTCTGGAACTGGCTTAATTGTGCGTTGCCGGGAGTAATTCAACGAAACAGAGGGTTGCATGGGGCGCTGCGCTTGGTGCACAAACAAACTCCCACCGTCAATCTTCCTTCGATGCGTCGTCACTAACATCATGACACGCACGCAAACGCGGATGAAATCGTGTGTGTTACCGTCCTGGTTCCGGAGCGACGCCTGCGGCACGCGCCCGTGACCCACGCGCAGTCGTGTCTGCCTCACGCCCCTCGGCGCCGCGATGGAGCGGCGCGCCGCACGCGAGCGGCACCGCTCCGTCATTCCAGCTGCTCAGCCAACCCGAGGCTGCAGGCGCGCGCGTGCCATCAGTCTGGGTGGCGACGATTAGCAGTGTTTACGGCGGCGGCGGTCTGCGGGGTGGTGGCCTGGGTGCAGGGGGGTAGCGCGGAGATGAAGAGCGAGGAGGTGGTCTGGGTGGAGGGGGGCTCCTTGGTGGTGGTCTGGGTGAAGGGGGGCTGCGGGGTGGTGGCCTGGGTGGAGGGGGGCTGCGAGGTGGTGGGCTGGATGATGGCGAACCGTGCGGAAGCGGCCTAGGCGACGGCGGCTTCGGGGATCGGTTTTTGGGAGGTGGCGGGTTGCGAGGCGCCGCCTTGGACGACGGCGGTTTGGGTGACGGCGGTTTGAGCGACGGCGGTGGGGATGATGGCGGCGAAGGGGACGGCGGCGAGGGTGAGGGTGGCGGGGATGGCGGCGGCGTGGGTGGCGGCGGCGTGGGTGAGGGTGGTGGGGACACAGGCGGTCTGGGCGATGGCGGCCTGGGCGATGGCGATCTGGGTAATGGCGGCCTGGGCGGCGGCGGCCTGGATGAGGGTGTAGGTGGTGGCGGCTTGGAAGAAAGTGGTAAGGGTGACGGTGGCTTGGATGATGGAGGCCTCGGTGACGGCGGTCTGGGCGACGGCGGTCTGGATGACGGCGGCCTGGGCGGCGGTGGCTTGGATGCAAGTGTAGGTGGTGGCGGTCTGGGTGACGGCTGTCTGGGCGATGGCGGCAGTCCGGATGATGGGGGCCTGTGAGGTTGCGGTCTGGGCGGCTGCGGCTTTGGCGAAGGTGGTGAAGGTGACGGCGGCGGGTGTGACATTTGTTTAGGTGGCGGCCCGAACAAAAGCACCTTGGGTGAGGGCAGCTTGGGTAAGGGCGGCGGTGGGGTGGGCTTCTTGCCGGTGTTGGGCCCTCCTGCTGAGTCTGAGCCCGCAGTGCGATTCTTGCCACCGGGCAGTCGGGTCCGCTGTCGGGGAGGCGACGGCGGTCGGAACGGCTCTTCGTCCGGACCTTGACCCTGCGTGTATCAAGCCGTGTGGGAGGGGGGGAGTGCGGCATGGTGGAATGGAGGGCGGGAGTTGGCGGCGGTCAAGAGGCAGGCGGCGAGGGCTTCGGGCCGGTGCCTGGGTTTGCTAGATGGGAACGAACACATGGCTTGACACAAGTGCTGGATAGGCACCGCACGATATAGCACAACCCGCCCAATTCAGTGCCGGACACCGGCCTGCTACTGCGTCTAGCCACACCGGGCCCTCGCACAAGCCTCGCACCAGCGCCCCGCTCTTGGGACGTCAGCCAGACGCACGACACGGCAGCCTGGCCGCAGGCGCCGACGCCACCCGAGAGCCCTCACCTCCTCGTTGGGCTCCCCAGACGTCCCGACGTCCTGCTGCGCCTGTCGAATGTAGGCGGGGTTCAGCGGGGACTCGAGTGTGCCCGCCAGGTGGCCCAGAGCCACCACCGCGAAGCGCTGCGGCAGCTGTGCGTCCGCCCCGGACAGGAGCGTGGAGGCCAGGTTGGCGGCCCGCACGCGGATGGTGAGGGGGGCGCCGGCGGGCGGTGAAGACAGCAGCACCCGCTCAACAGTGTTGGTGCGGTCAGGGGACGGGTCCGCTGTGGGCCCGGGGCGGGGGGGTGCGGGCGGGTGCAGGAGGGTGCGGTGGGGTGCGGGCGGGTGCAGGAGGGTGCGGAGCGAGGGGTTTAGCATGTCGAGGGCTCCAAGGCAAAAAGGAATTGCGATGCGTCAGGGGTATCGGGGCGGGGGCGGTGGGGTGCGGCGTTTGAAGGGCAGTGAGAGAGGCTAGGCTAGGCGGCTGGCAGAAGGGCACTGTTCCGGTGCACTGGCCGAAGAACCCAACCCGTTGTTGCGGCCGCGGAGCCCCGGCAGCTACCCAGTCTTCCCCGCGTCCCCTAACAAAACCACACTCCCCGAAACAACCCAGTCTTTCTCGCTACGAACCTTTCCTCAATCATTACTCTGTTTCATCTGTTGTCGTTGCACGGGTTTCGCCCTGCCCCTACTCTGGATCGATCGCCTTTTTTCCCACACGGCAAACCCGCCGCAGCCCACCTGCGTCCTCGTCGTTGTTCCCGAGCAGGACTACGCCAGGCCGTGCACTCGGGTCCGCGGGGTCTCCCCCCAGCTCCACCGACAAGTCCAGGTCGTTGACCAGCTGGATGGCGGCGTTGAGGTCCGCCGGGTAGTCGTACCAGGTGAGCACAACCACCACGGGGCTGCAGCGGTGGGGACGGGAGGGCGCAGGCAGAGAGGTGGAGGCAGGCAGGGAGGGGCCGGGGTGGGCGGGCACCGCAGCGGCGGTGTGAAGCTGGTGGTCGGGCAGCTGACGACACCGGAGGAGATGCAGCGGCGCCGCACGCCGCCCACTCCCCTGCCCCCTCCTCGACCCAGACCCGCTCCCTCTTACCACCACCCCGACCCAACTCCGCCCCGTTGCCCCGACCCCAAAAACCCTAAACCCCCCAGCTCACCCCGTCCCAGTGGCCGTGATGCCCTTGAGCACCACCTCCTGCCCCGTCGTCGTCAGCTGCCCTCGGTCCGCCAGCTGCACCGCGATGTGTGGGTCCGTGAAGCCCGGCAGCGGCAGCGCCCCCGCCAGGCTCATGCGGCCCCAGCCCTGGTAGCCGTCTGGGGGCGGACTCATCGGGACGCCAAGGGCCAGAGCCATGCCCCCCTGCCGGCGAAAACAAAAGAGGGCGATGGGAGGCGGAGCGGAGGGGAATGGGGGCAAGATTAGAGCTCGTTCCGGCGCTAGAAGTGGACGGAGCCGCTGGGGTGTTGTTGTTGCTGTTGCTGTTGTTGCTGTTGTTGTTTGCGGTGGTGGTGGTGGTGGTGGTGGTGATGGACGGGAGCTCGGTGGACGGTAGGGTGGGACGCGCGAGCTGGCAACCCTGATGACCCCCTCGAATACCCCGTACTGGTTGTACGGCATCTCCCGGCTTATGGTGGTAATGTAAGTGCGGGCACTGCGACTGAGCCGCTCCGAAACCCACCGTCATCGCCTTTGCGCCGGCGATGATGAGCGCCTGTGCAGTGCCGTACAGGACGGAAAGTGATGTGGAGAGGGAGGGGGGAAGGGGGCGGGGAGGAAGGGGGGGGAGGGGTTACGCAGCAGGATAAGGGTCGGGCGGGGGAGTGTTGGGCGGTGCGATTCGGGTGGGCATATCAAGGTAGTTGTGGTGCGAGGCAGCAGGTGCTGATGTGATGTGGGTTGGTGGTGAATGGCAACGCAGCAGCCAGCAGCCCCCCTCCGCCCGTCAATCTAGGCATCGCAGCCGGAGCAGGCATAGCCGCCGGTAGTCGACATTCGACCTGCAGTTCTCGTTCCCTCAACCAAGTCCTCCAGCATGCATTTCCAAACGTGCGTAACAAACGGTTTTCTAATCGGCTACCTAGTCCACGGGCTTTTCCCCTCCCCGCCCACTGGACGCACCACCCTCGAACTTGCTTTCCCCTTTGTAGGCGGATTCGGTTCGGATTTGCTTCCATTCGTTAAAGGTCCACGTTCAGTTCAGGGGCATTTCCCCTCTGCGCGGCCCCACTCGCCCTCAGCGCCACCCACGCCTACGCCTACGCCCACACCGACGGCCACCGACCCACCTTGAGTACCATGCCCGTGGGCTCGAAGGGCGCTGCGATGGGGTGTCTGGGCGAGCCCATGGGGTAGAAGCCGGACCTTGGGGGAGGGGGGAAACGGACAGGCAGAGCAGGGCGGGGGGGGAGATGAGAGGGTGAGGTGACGGAGCGAGGAAGGGCAGGGGCTCAGTGCTTGAGGGAGGGGCTGAGCCCAGCCGGTGTGCGCCGTAACCCGGCACTGGTCCCCAACTCCTACCTCTCCACAAAGAGTGCGGTGTGTTTCTTTGCCATCCTCCCGCCATGCTCCCTAGATGATTCTTGCCGCTATCCCAGGTATAGGAGCACGATGTATCATAGCCTGACCTACCTGAAATACTGCCGGATCAGTGCCGCGTTGCCGGCAGCCTGGGAAAGCAGCAGCGGGGGGGGGTCAGGAGACGAAGGAGGGTCGGCGCGGGGTTATTCGGAGTGCGTAGGTCAGCCGGAGGTGAGGTGCGGCAGCGCGGCACGGGGGAGGTCGCGGGTCCGGGGGGACAGCCGTGTGTGTGTGTGTGTGGGGGGGGGGGAGACCTTGATGCGGACTGCAGGGTGCGCGAGCGGGCCGCGGCGGCGCGGGTCCTGACACGCGGCATGCCAAGCGGACCGCCGTGAGACCTGACGCCTGCGCTGTCGTACAGCCGTACATACCTGCGGCGTGGCCATGGAGGTGCCGCTCAGCTGCGCGTGGAGGCTGGAGCAGGTGCCGTCTGGGGGGGGTGGGGGGGTTTCGAGGAAGACCCGTAGGGGTGGTCGGGGGAGATTGGGGTTTGGGGGGGGTGGCGGGCGGCGGGGGGGGGGGGTGCGAGGAAAACACGTGTACGGGCAGCGGGCGGGGGCCGGGGTGGCGGGTTGATGGGGAGAATTGGGAGGGGAAAGGGTGGGTCGAGGCGAGGCGTTGGGGACGGTTTCCAGCAGGTGGTTGGGTTCATGTCTGTGGCGGGGAGCCGTTCTATCTGGTCCAGCTGCCGTGGGATCGCTTGCTTGCCTGCCAACAACGCGGCTCCAGTTTCCCCCCTCCTGTGTCACCGTGTCACCTGTCCCCCCCCCTGCCACGTCAGCGCAGCTCACCTGTGATGTCACCCTGGGCCCGTGCCGATACGATGCCGTACCCCGGGGCCACGATGTCGGGTTTGATGCGCCCGTCGTACAGTGGACCGTACGACGAAAAGGACGTGACGGTGTCCGTGTTGATGGCAAGCTGGTCTCGAGGAAGGGGCGGGGGGGAGATGACGGAGGGCTGCTGGTGAGGGTTTTTCCACATGGGTGGCTTGCTGGGGACTAGGGCAGGTTGGCGCTAACTTCCGCCGAACTTCCGCTCCACCACACGTGCACTTGCAGTGGAGGAGTTGGGGCGTCAATGGGTATCTGAGCAAACACGGCCCCTATGACTCTCGTAACGGCCACGTCCGGGCACAATGTTGGGTTGGGCCAACAGCCCCACAGCCGCCCTCGCCCCCTCGTACGCCCGCTCACGTTTCCCGTCCCACTCCAAAACCGACCAGCTGCGGCCCCCGCGCCCCCTCGTGCCCTCACTCACCACCGTGTAACTCAACCGGAGCTCCAGGCCGTCGGCCACACCCTTAAGCAGCCGCTCACCAAGGCCCTGGAGGGGCGGGGAAAGCGCGGTCGGGTTGTGATGGTGGTGGTGGTAGGGGGTTTGGATGCATGGGGACAGGAGGGGGATGGCGGTCTGATCGGTTTGCGGGGGGAGTTCAGTGTAAGCGACCAGCTGTTCTCCCGACATTGTACTCCGGGTGGCTCACGATGTGACGTGATGTGATGTGATGTGAAGGCGGCGTTGGCGAATACCGCCCAAATCCTGCGTGCCGCCACATGCACACTATCACGACGACGGAAAGCCTCATATCGCCCCTCCCTTATCGGGACTCCCCTTTCTCCCGGAATTAATGCCATCCTCCCTTCCCACAATCCTTGGCTTTCAACCTCATCCCAGCTGGTAGAACCGTTCCTCCGTTACCGGTTCGCCGCTTTCCCCTCCACCCCCACCCCGGACCCCGGCCCTCACCTGTGAGATCACAGACGTGGGAATGTTGGCAGCGTACGACTGTGAGTTCGGCTTGTACGGAATGGGCGCACCGTTCTGCATGATCGGCGAGTCGTGCACGAGGATGAGGGCCAGCGCGCCGGCGGACGCCACCGCCAGGACCTTCTCGTACAGCTCGCAGCTGCCGCCCGCCGAAACCAGCACCACCGCCTTCCTCAGCGAGGAGGCCGAGTTGGTCAGTGGCCGACAGGCGTCGAACGGCCGCGAAACCACGAGCGGCACCTGCACGTTCGCGTCGTGTTTGTTTG
This sequence comes from Yamagishiella unicocca, assembly GCA_003116995.1. Taxonomy (NCBI): domain Eukaryota; kingdom Viridiplantae; phylum Chlorophyta; class Chlorophyceae; order Chlamydomonadales; family Volvocaceae; genus Yamagishiella; species Yamagishiella unicocca. The sequence goes on along the minus strand of BDSL01000021.1, from coordinate 870,854 downwards.
CGGGCGTTAAGAGAAAGGGAAACCAAAAGAAAGGGAGGACAATTCCGGGGTTAGATGTGGTGGGCACGCTTTGACTGTGGCATCCGCATCAGCATCACGCGGCGGCGGTGTGTGTTGCGGAAACTGCTGCTCGCGCCCCCCAGCCTCTGCGACCGGGAGAATACCCAGTTGCCGGCCCTCCCTCCTCCACCCCCTCGGTCGCACCTCGCCTCCGTTCGGTACGACCTCATCCAGCCTCGGCAGCTCGGGGTTCTCTACCGGGTACAACTGCGGAGTGGGGTGGGCAGGTGCATGTGGGGGATGTGAGTTGGGATGCAGTCCTGACACCCCCCTGACCACCCACCCCGAACCCCGCCCCGCCCTCACTTCCTCACCTCACGGCGCCCCCTTTCCTACCTTACTAGCATTCTCCCTTCCTTCCCCTGCGTCGTTTCCACGGGCTCCCCCACTGCCCCACGGCCCGCGCTCCACCCAGATGCGCACTACGGCCCGCGCTCCACCCAGATGCGCACTCACCGCCAGCTTCATCGCTTCCTTCTTGACGCCCCCTGAGACGTACCCGGCCGCCACCAGGGTCGTCATGCCTAGCCGCGCCTTACCAGGCGTCGGCATAGAGGCCCCCACCGCCATCACACTCTTGGCGGTGCCAGGGGAGCCCACCGTCCCCCCTGGAGCCATCGCGTTGGAGCCTGCGGGGGGGGGGGGCAGATGCATCGCGACCAAGGAGGAGGGGGGAGGCAGGAGGGCTCTGGAAAGGATCGGCGAACCCCCCGGCTGCACTCGGTGTGCAGTTGCCTCGCCTAGGGAAACCAAATTTGCGATCCTTTTAGAAGTAGGTTCGAGGTGGGGGGAACGTGCACGGCCGTAACGTTCCAACGCCGGGACGAGGAAAAGGAATTGTTTTGCTTGGGAGGCAAGCTGCGCCGACATTTCTAAGGAACGCCGGAAAGGGACGTATACATGCGCAGTCGTTGCGGCTGGTAGCAAAGTCAGAGGCGGAAGCCACTTCGGCCCGAACGACGGTTTTGCGACAGCGCGAGGTTTCCCCCCGGAGGGCGATGCGATGTTCCGCCTGGCATCCGGCGCCGCGCAGCACGCACCGTTGTTCCCCGCAGCCACGAAGGAGATGACGCCTGGGTTGCGCCAGAGGAAGGTATCGAAGCCTGACGGGGGCCAAGGGGGTGACATGGGGGGTTGGGGAAACCCGTGGGTCGGCCCTAAGGACTACAACCGATTAAAATCGTTGAGCGGAGGGAGGGGGGTTGGGCGTGCAGGGTCGGCGACGGGTCGCTGAGGCAGGCTTTAGGGTTTGAGGGTTGTTTGGGGGCGGAGATGCCGTCATGAAGCCGACCGAACAGCCTACCTCTTGCGAACATGTCGTACACGTTCCATTCCGTGCCCCACGAGTCGCTGGTGATGGATGCACCCGCCGCGGTGTGCAGCTGCAGGTGGGGCGGAACGGGGGGTGGGGTGAGCAGACCCGTTTACTTCGGGGATCGGTGTGTGTGAGCGTGTGGGGGGGTGGGAGGATGGTATACGAGAAGACCCGGTGGTGTGGGGTGAGAAGGGCTAGGAGATGTGGGTCCGAGGGCACTGGCGGCCGGGGTTGCATTTCGGAGGTAGGCCAGGTAGGCGGGTTCAGGACCGTAAGTACCTTCTTCCGCTACCCCTACGCTCAGCCATCTGCCGGGAATCGGCACACTAGCAGCCTGGTAAGGACCGTCGCGAGCCGCAGCTGGGCAAGACTCCTACCGGCAAGTAGCTAAGCTGAACCGGCGTCGGTGGGTCGAAGAACGCGGCAGTATCGCCGTCTTCCGGCACGCCACCGAAGTCCACGATGGATAGCCTGGCTCGGGGTGCAGCACCCGTGGCGACGTCGACGCTGAAGGGCGTGGTTGGGTCGCTGTCCGGCATGATGGAGCCAGCGACACTGCCGGACGTGTGGGTTCCGTGGCCGTTAAAGCCGGTGGGATCGTCCCCGAAGCTCGCTCCTGGGGGGAGCCAGGCATAGAGGCAAGGCCGGGGCGGGTAAGGGTGAGGGTGATGGGGGGTGATGGGGGGTGAGGGGGAGGGGCCCAGGCGGGTGATGGAGCTGCTCCTAGGCAGCCAACCAGCAGCCCCGCTGCACCCCAGCCGCAGCCGCAGGCGTCTGCTCCGGAACCCACCTGGTATGACCACGTACTGCACCACCTTGCGGTGCTTGGGCATGCGCATCCTAGGCGGGTTGCCGGTCCACAGCTTGCTGTAGACGCTGGTGTTGAAGAGCGGGTCCGCCAGGTAGCAGGAGTCAAGGTCCGCACCGCTGTCCCCCAGCTGCAAGCGAGGTTGCGGGGCAGCGGGGGTGGGGTGAGATTGGGGGAGGAGTAGGATACGGGTGTGCGGGACGCGGCCGGGGAGAAGTCGTACGTGTATGTCTGTGTATAGTTGGGGCGGGTGGGGGGGGGAGGAGGTCATGGGCGATGCGCGGTGTGTATCGCCCGTCGTCCCCCTTTTTGCGTCCCTACTCTACCTATTTTACATGGATCTGGATCTGGATCCGGGATCCCGGAGACAGCTTACCCCCACGATCTCGCCACCGCCGTCGAGCCCGGCGTCCCAGAAGGGCCGCCGGGTGGCCGGGTCGGTCGGGTCGTTGTACTGCGCCGAGGTCAAATCGCCTAGCAGGACGGCGGCGCGACGGCCGGGGGGGGGGCGGGAAGCGCCGGGAGTTGTTGGGGGTGTGCTGGCGGCACGAAACACAGGACAGGGCCACGTGGCACGACGACGACGCGGGAGCCAGGGCCAGGCGACTGCCACGCAACGAGGCGAACTGGGCGTGATGGGGGTGGTGCCGAGCAATTGCATGCGGTGCAGTCACGCGCACGACGCTGTCTCCTCCCCTACTGGCCAGCCGGGTAACCGGGTCTTTTTGCAAACCCCCTTCTGGCCACAGTCGCCCAGGGGTTTCCTCCCTACCCCCCACTGGCCAGCCGCTCCGCCCCTCCCCCCATCGTGGCACCGGGTTACACAGCTCGTCCAATCGACCTTCCGCGCCCTTCTCTTTTCCACCTATGTCGTTTCCACGCTTTCTTCTTCTTTCACCTATTGTCGTTTCCATGCTTGCTTCGGCACCCCCTCCCTACATTTCCCCAGTCGCGTTACCGGTTCTTTTATTGTTCCCCCCCACACGTTCCCCCCCACACGTTCCCCCCCACACGCAGCCCGGCCGTCTGGCCCCATGCGGCCGGGTCGCCGCGCACCCGTTTGCATTAGTATTGAGGACCTCGCGTTTTGGTGTCGGACGCGGATGCGGGGAGCCACCCAACGCACCACCGGCTGCGCCGCCAGCCATGCCAAGCCGGCAGCAAGGTCCTGCGATCGAATCCCAGTTGTGCGCACGGGCGGACTGTGTTGGGCCCGGCATTCCGCGGGGCTTAAAGAGGCAAGTGGCGGGTCGTGTAAGGGGTCACAAATCAAGCATCACGCCCAACAGCGCGGGCAAGAGCGGACGGCAGACCCGATTTTTGCGCGGTCAATGGGCCGAGTCGTGTGGGATGGATCCGGGCTGGATCCGGGTTCTGCGCCCGGCCGTGTTGCGAAGGCCGCCAAACGCCTATCCGGCGTTGTCGTTTTCTGGCAGTGCCAAGGCATTAGAAGCGAGCTGCCAGAGGCACTTGCCGAAGGGCCCCTTTCTCCTCGGGATGCAAGGACGGCCGCCACCGGGAAGCGCCAGTCCTCACCCCCTCGCGCCTCCAGCTCACTCCCCTCCCTCCCGCTCCTCTAGCCCTCCCCTCCCCTCCCGCTCCCCTGTTCCCCCCTCCCCGTCCCTTCCCCCCTCCCGCTCCCCTCTTCCCCCGCTACCTGTTCCCCTCTTCCCCCGCTACCTGTTCCCCTCTTCTCCCGCCTCCCGCTCTCCTCTTCCCCCGCTACCCGCTCCCCTCTTCCCCCGCTACCCGCTCCCCTCTTCCCCCGCTACCCGCTCCCCTCTTACCCCCCTCCCCCTCCCGCTCCCCTCTTCCCCCTCCCGCTCCCCTCTTCCCCCTCCTCCCGCTCCCGTCTTCCCCCGCCTCCCTCTCCCTCCCCCGCCTCCCTCCCCCCTCTTCCCCCCACCCGCTCCCGTCTTCCCCCCCTCCCCCTCCCGCTCCCGTCTTCCCCCCTCCCCCTCCCGCTCCCGTCTTCCCCCTCTCCCCCTCCTCCCGCTCCCCTCTTCCCGCTCACCTCTTCCCCCTCCTCCCTCTTCCCCGCCTCCCGCTCCCCTCTTCCCCCCTCCCGCTCTCCTCTCCCCCCCTCCGACCCACCCCTGGCCTCCTCCACCCGGCCGCACCCTCCTCTGGCCCCAGCCCTACCTCCTCGCACAGAAACACATGCAGCTGACCGCCATCGCTGATGACCCTGCCGTCCAGCCCCCTAGCAGCCACCACATAGGGCAAGCACGGACCACGGATCCGGGCCGCCCCGGGGCTGTACGCCGCTTCCCGCAACAGCGCCTCCCTCAGGGCCATCCTCCAGTCCACTTCAGCCGCCTGCATGGCCAGCACCGGCAGGCCGGGGACCAGCTCCACCGCCATCTCGTACAGAGGAGGAGGTGCCGGCGATGGGCCCTGATGGCTGCCGGCGCCGCCACCCGTGGATGAGTCCGCCACCAGCCGTCGCCGCTGCTGATCGTGCGCTCTACCGCCGTGGACTGCGGCAGGATCGAACCTGCGCATGCGACCCAGCAGGGAGGCCCTCGCTGCCGCTGCCGCCGCGACGCGGCTGCTTCGCTCCTCCGTGTCGTACTGCCCGCCAGGGAGGGTTCCATCCATTTCGCCATCAGCTGGGTCAGCAGCAACGGCGCCGCTTGCTGCGGTGGCTTCCGGCTGCGCTCCATCGCCAACGTCGTTACCATCAACGACATCAGCGGGCACGGCGTCTGTTGCCGAGGTACTGCGCAGAGCCTGCAAAGCCTGCCGCCGCCGCCGGCGCTGCTGCTGCTGCTCGGCTTCGTCCTGCAGCAGCGGCGCCCACTCCGGCGCAATGCACTGCTCGGGCCCGTACTCGGTCTGGGAGGGAGGGAGGCGGCGACGGGGTATTAGGTGGGAGGAGCGGATGAAGGGTTGAGGAGGCAGGTGGCCCCGGCGCGAAGCTAGTGTCATGGATGTGAGGGTGCGGCGGCGGCCGCGCGGTTAGGCGCGGCGGAGCCAAACTGGCTCGCACGCCATGTAAGAGCACCAAGGTAATCCAGCAAAGCTGGATCCTTGCGAAGATATAAGTTGTAGGTTGTAGGTTGTAGGTTGTAGTTTGCCTCATGCGGGGAGGGTGGGGCGAGTCGGTGGGGGGGAGGGAGGGAACGTGGTGCGGCGGCGCGATATGCTGTGTTGGTGGAGCGTAGAGTACGTTGACGCCTTGCTGACATGCGTACTGCAAGTGCGAAGGCAAGCTCCGTCCCATCCCGCGCGAGGCCGCGGAAACGGCCCCGTCCCCCGACCCACCCACCATCTCAGCGCCCGTCTCCAAGGCCACGCGCTCCATGTCCGCGGGCCGCGCCGCAACGAGCAAGGTGTTTTCGGGAATGTACGATAATATGGATAACCCGCGGGACAGCAGAGCGGCCCGGAGCTTCTCGCGGGTCACCCTGTGAGTCAAACTGTTTTGTTGCTGCTGCTGCTGCTCGCCGCCGGAGGCCGTTTCTGCGGGACAGATATGAAAAGATATGAAAACAGGGCCGCGCATCAGTTGCAGCTCACGGCAGCCGTAGAGAACCACCGGGGTATCAGCAGGCGGAAAGTCCCATACCCTTTGCCCGTATCCTTCGTGACAGCCCCCGTAAAGAAAGGTGTCCCTGCGAGCCGGCCAGGACTACGGCGCTCCTCACCGTGCCCCGGCTGTAAGTCGTCGTCATAAGCCACGAGGTAGAGTCGTACGGCAGGAGCATTCCCCCACGCCGCTGCCGACCGGTACGCCAGAGGATCAACTGCAGCTGCTTCTGCGCCACCAGAGCTACTGTCTCTAGCGCCTACGTCCGCATTCGGGTCTAAGTCGCCCACCCTGACGGTGCTATCAGAATTGCTGTCGGCCTCTTGTCCTTGCTGCTGAGCATTTGTGCCAACAGAACCGTATCCAGTTCCGCTGCGCAAGGACCTGGTCGTTTGGGCAGGGCGAAGATGTCAGGGGCCATTTAAGAGGAACAGCGCACATCATACGTCTCAAGCGACAATACACCACTGGACTGTCGCATTTTGGACTGTCGCATTATGTAACACGGCGTGGTGCAATTGCCTTTGCGATGCCGCTTCAGCTGTTGGCGGAATGTCTGGAAAGAGTTGCAACTTTTCCGAAAATGTGGTGCCCAAAATGAGGTTGGCGTCTTGCAGTAAACAAGGAAAATGATACCTCGGGAGGCTTCATGCCCTACCTGCCAGGGGCTTTTGCACAGAAATCTACCCGATGCACCTAATGTAATGCTCGTTCCAGGCCAAAAGTCCGACATCAGTACCCGTTACTACCCGACTTACTTCAGTTTAATGCCACCAGTCCGCATGTTTACTTCCCGCGATTCTCCTGCTTGCCCGAGTAAGGAAACTGACAGCAGAAGGAACACGGCTGATCTGCATAGGATTCCTGGAAAACGCAGCATAGCGGAAAATGAATGAATATAGCTGCGGTCGCGACGTCGGGCGCGACGAGGTGAAAGGGCCGGTAATGAGCAGTGATGCCAACCAAACTAGCTGGCCATTATACAACAGACGTAGGAATCAAGTAGAGCTTCTGGAATAACCACAAAAGTTCGCCTTGACCATTGCTACAATTCTCGTCGAGTCAGCTGAAGGCTTACTACCTTACGCGGCGTTCGTTATGTTAGCTACAAGCCGCTACCGCAACCCGGAAAGTAAGGGGTCACCTTAGCCTTACCGGCTATGTGGATTGTGGATATACATTTCAGATGCATCGGAAGCTGTGGCGCGCGGCGCGTGCAGCGCACACCTTCCCCGTACATGATATTAGTTAGGGAATTCGCACGGCCGCCCTTATATGCCTGCCAGGTGACGTAACTGATCTGTTACGTGTAAATAATGGATTCGTATGGGCTGATCCGGTAAAAGGTATGGCACTTTACACGGAAGGCGTAGCATGTTTCGGCAAGGCGATATCAGTGCACGAGCATCAGCCTAAATGAAGTTTATCACCATAGTAACATCGCTGTGGCGAGCAAACCGTGCAGGCTCAGATGCCAGAATCCGCCAGCTATGCATTCGAACCCTTGCAGCACGACAGGTGTGCAAGCGCTGTACGAAAAAGCTTCCAAATGCTAGCAAAGATCATCTACCGAGCTATCATTTCATACCTGAATTAGTGTTTGTGCTTAACGTAGACGTCCGGCCTACTCATCCCTCATCACTTTTCCGCTTTCCAGCCCTAGTCCCGCGCGGAAACTTCAAAATTTGGGTCAGAGTAACGGCTACAACGTTACTAAATAAGTGTCATGACAGATATACGTAGGTGACCAAACGCGCGGATTTTTTTCGGAAATGGTGACTTATTCCGAAGTGTTACCGAGCGCGCGAGCGGTAACCGGAGTAAAATTGTGAGTCTCCAACATACAGTCGTAATCCAACTGCAATTAATAGTAGCTAAGTGTTTTTACAAACATGCCGTGGCTTCTCGTAAAACCGCCAGGCTTTCAGGGATATGACAGGTATACGCGACAGAGAACAATTCGCCAGTCCGACCTCCGCTTCGGCGTTCACCGTGGCGTCCGCACAACTTAGATTTTAGGGATGCAGTGCCGGGGTCAATTCTACCATGGCCATGTCATGTCCATTTTAAAAGCGCCTCCGCCAACACCGACAGGCGACGGTCAACTAAATCAGCCCAACGCGAGACGTTCACTCGATGCCCGTTGTATGGCATGAGCCTCTTTTAAGCCCTGAACGAAAGGCCCCCTCCTCCGCCGCCACCATAAGAACTACGGCCGCCCACGCTCAGATCTGGTGACTGCAACCTGTTTTCGACTTGCTGATGCTGGTCACGGCGCAGGTCCTCAAGCAAGGTGTTGGCAGCGACCAACACCTCCGCGCGCATCGACTCGATCTTCTTGTCCAGGGCCACTACCACGGGGTTGTTCACGGCGGCGCTGATTGCTGCGATAGGGGGGGGAGGGTTGTCATACAAAGCTGACTGTCACGCATTGTTACGCAGTGCGCCGTCATTCGATGCTTCACTCTGCATTCCTCTCTAACTCACCTTTAAAAGGATTCGCCGTCGATTCGGCATGAATCTTCCCTGCCGCCGACAACGCGCCTGCCAGCGTGTCGAGCGCTGTGTATGTCGCCTCCAGCCGCCCGCCTACCCGCAGCTCCAGCGCCCGTACCGCGCCCGCAACCACTGGCAACGCCATGCCCGGCCCCACTGCAGGGATGACGGGTGTAGCTGAGCTGCTACTGCTGCCGCCCAGGGCAACGGCCAGCTTTGAGCTCGTATCCGCGAGGCGCGTTTCCGCCTCCGTAACGCGCGGTGCCAGACCCTTGAGCCCTGCTAGCTGGTGTGCTGCTTCCAGCGAGCTCGATTCCACCGCAAGCAACCGGCCCTCAAACTTAATCAGGTCGGACTACAAAGACGACGACAGCCGGGGTGTACCAAATAGGGATACGAAAACGAGGGGGGGGGAGTTAGTGGTCAGCTAGAAATGGGTATCGGAGCGAACTGGACTGCTGGAGACTCTTAACAGAACAAGGCACGCGACAACGGAGCGAACGAGGACCATTCATGTGTGCTCGAGCTGGCATAATATTGCCTTAATCATGAGTGTTGGGATTTAACGCATCATTGATGCATTTGGTCCCCTGAAAATGGTGCTTACCTGTAGCTCTCGGAATCCATTTTGGTCGACGCCCAGGCCGCTACCGGAGCCGCTGACTCGCGAGCTGCGACCACTGGCGCCCGCTGTGCCTTCCAATGCATCCACCCTCCTGTGAAGCCCACCCAGCGAAACGTGCATGTCCTTTATCATGCCCTGTGAAGCGAAAAGGCAAACGGAGCGAATGGGTCAGACACGACGCCGGTCATACGTAGTTATTGAACTCGTCTGCAAGGTTGTTCTGACCCGAGAGAGTTTTCGAGGTAGTCAATGCCAAATGCGAGATGTAACGGATCCGACGCCCAAACTTTAGCAAGGACCCAAACCAGTCACGCCCTACATTTTCAGACTGCCCTGTGAGGCAAATCAAACACATCATCACATGCCACGACCAAGTTACGAAAACATACCTGCGTGCTGTCCACGTACTCCTGCACTGCGAGCAAGCGGGTGCGCATGGCCGTCGCAGCGGCGTGCAGCTGCGAAACCTTGCTGTCCAGAGCACTCATGTCCGCGGCATTGCTGCCGTCCGCGGCTCCGCCGCTCCCACCATTCGCCGCCAGCTCTGTCAGAAGCTCCTGGCGCAAGCCTCTTAACTGCATAGCCAGCGACTCGTCCAGCAGCCGCACCTTGGCTGCCAGTCCGGCCATTTCAAGCGCGGCAACAGCCGAGCCGGCTGCTGATCCCGCAACGGTATCCGACCGCGGCTCCGGAGCATCGCCGTCGCGAGCGCTGCTGCTGGCGGCGGCAATGGTAGCGTCGTGACGTACATTATCCACAGCGGCAAGCATTTCCGTAACTGCCTGATCCAGCGCCGCTTGCTGACCAGCTACGCGGCCCACCTCGGTCTCCAGCCGGGTAACACGGCCTGACACCGAGCTCACGTCCATAGCCAATCCCCCGGCGGCAGCGGGCTGGGAGCCAGCACGGTCCGAGGGAAGGCTGGTGGCGAGGGCTTTGAGCTGGTCGGTCATCTGGGCAAGGACGTGGACACGGGAATTTCATGGCACATGAACAGCGGCGGAATGTCGGGGTCGAGAAAGGGCGTCGAGGACTGAAGCGGATATACACGCGTGCACAGGGAGTGACTCATGACAGTATGCACGTCTAGCAACTGCTCCATCCGCGGTGACAACAAATTGCCTGCAATCGTCTGGCCGCTCCGGAACTCCCTGCCATTTGTGCTAACCTGTTCCAGGCGGTTCTCGTGCTCGAGCACCATCTGCTGCACGGCGGGGTGGGTTTGGCTGCCAATGTAGCGCAACGCCGCAACCTGTTCCAGCACTGTCACAAGCGTCTCCGCAAATGCGGGCGAGTTCGCATCAAGCACGTCGTCGAGGTGCGCCTCAGCCTCTTCGAGAGTGTGATCGACCTACGAAAGACAGGAGTAAAGCTCAATGGCACGTGCGCCTCCATCAGCAAGCCTCCATCACCATCTTTACACATGGTTTTCACAAAGATGCTAGTTCTCCAGTCACGCGATGTTGCATGCGTTGTTGCAGATCGACTGGAGACTACGTCTGGCAATCCAGAGATCCCAGGTCGTCGGGATCCGCGACAAACACCGATGGAAGGTGCGGTATGGGTAACAGCATCAATTACGCTCTTTACCTCCGAGGCATCCGTGCCACAAACCCACCTGTGCAAGCGCCATACCGGTCTCCTCCGCATCACTGTACTGCGCATGCAGGCGGCTGCTCTGCCGCTTCACCACGTCTACCAAGCGCGCCAGGAAGGTTGCCTGCTGGCTTGTGGACGGTACCGCTGCCTGTCGGGCACCACCCGCCGAGGGAGATGCACCCGCAGCAATGGAGCCGCGAGGTGTACGCACCGGCGGGATGACCATAGCGCTGGCGGCCGGTGTGAATATGCTCGCGACAGCCGCTGCAGTAGGTGTAGACGGCGGCATTTGTGAGCTGGTGAGGTTGGCTGCTGCATCGGCATCGGCTGCAGCTGCGCTGATAGCAACAACTTGCGCTGCTAGGGCTTGAAGCTGTGGGTGCATGGCAAGTGTAGATAGGGCAAGCACGAAAAGGCGTTGGATAGCTGTGGACAGGAAAGGGTTATGTTCAGAGAGCGAGACGACGAACAAACTGCAACCCAGGAAGACATGTACATAGGTAGAAGTCCTTCACAAAGTACTGGCAGCACACAGGCTCTCGTTGTCGTCTCATTGGCTCACCTGGTCGCGCAAGACGTCCGTGTCATTAAGCCTTTCTGACAACGAGCCGATGACCACTTGGACGCTTTTCACGTCTGTGGTCAGCTGCAGCACGCTGTTTGTCAGCTCCTCGTCACGCATTACCGAAGGACTGGCCTCACTGGCCGCAATGGCTTTCTCCGCTGCCTCGCGCCCCGTGTCCTCTGCAACCTCCCGGGCAACAGCCATCGCTGTTTCAATGGCAGCTTCGCGCGCCGCGGCGATCGCCATCTCAAGGACAGCTTGCGACATATCCGCAGTAGCTGTCTCCTCTTTGATACCTTCCGGTGGAGATGAAGAAAGCGCCGCTGCCTCTGCTCTGGCCTCTCCGGCCGCCTCCGCAGCGTCGAGGGCTGCCTGCACCGCTGCCTCCCGAGAGATTCCTGCTTCCGCCATTGCTCCTTCTGCTGTCCGTACTGCCTCCATGGCCTCCCCGGCTGCCGCCTCTGCTGCTGCCTGCGCCTCTCTTGCCGCCCCCCGGGCCGACATCGCCTCCATGGCGGCCTCAAGCGCCTCCGCCGCTTTGGCTGCAGCTTCCACCGCGGCCTCACGTGCGGCCGACGCCTCAGCCACAGCTTCTTCGACGGCTGCCACCGCCGCCTCTGCTGCGGCTGCCTGAGCCGCAAAGCCCTCTGTGGCGTCTTCCCGTGCAGCCACCGCCTCTGCCGCGGCTTCCCGGACAGCAAGCACCGCCTCAGCTGCGTCGCGTGCTGCTTGCCCGGCAAGCGCGAGCAGCTCCTCTCCTTGCCGGCTTACCATCGCCGCCATCTCCTCGCGGACCACCGCCACCTGCTGCGACACCAAGCCCGGAATTGCGTCCAATACCACCTCTGACGCGGCCGCGCGCACTTCCTCAAGCGCGTCCGCTGCCTCCAAGCTGTCCATCCGCCCGCCCATCGCGCTCAGCGCCGCCTCAAGCCTTTCGTGCTCGGCATGCAGGGCTGCCATCTGCTGCTCGATTTCACGAGGCAGCACCGGCACCATCAGGCCCAGAGCCGGCCTAAGCGCCTCCTCATCCTCTTCCCCAGGCACCTCCTCCGCAGCATGTTCCTCACTAACGCGGTCGCCTACTGCCGATTCCTCGCCCGCTGCTGCTGTGTTGGTGGCAATTGCTGCAGCAGTAGCGCGCGTTGGACTCCGCGGTGTACGGACGACGAACGCCGAGGCCAGCGCGTCTTCCGCTTCGTCAACCCGCGCTGACAAGGTTGACACCGCCGCTGCCAGCGCCAACAGGTCCTGCGCGTCGTGGCCCCCCACACGCACTTGCAGCCGCACATGCTGCTGATGGTCTGTTGCCATGGTGGCGATCATGGCCACGGTAGAGGCTGTGGCATTCACCTGCATGTCTAGACGCTCCTGCATGTCCGCCAATGCCTCAGCCAACCGCTGTCGCTCAGTCGACTCAGCGGCGGCATCGTACTGCAGCATCTCGCCCAGCTTCTCGAGATCGCACACTGTGCGCCGCAGCTGCTGCAGCTCCTCGGCCATTGCAAGCGCCGCCTGGACTTCCGCCGCTGTGGAGCCGGGCAAGACAGCCTCTAAAGGCATCTGAGGTAGCGACGTCTCGCTAGCTTCCTCGAGGCGGCCGCTGAGCGCGCAGGCAGGGGCACCACCTTCCACACTGAATGTGGTGGTGACTGGGTCAGCCGCTGCTGCACCATCCTGTCCCTCCGCTTCCACGACTAGGCGCAACCTCAGTGGGGTGCTGCTGTCCACGGGGTCCTCATGGGACAAGCGCACGCGGACTGCGCTTCCGCAGGGAACCACCTCCTCCACTGGCATAGCAGGTGTCGTGGGAACCTTGTTCACGCCAGCGGCAAGCACTGCCTCTAGACCCTCAACCCTGGCGGATAAGGCCATTATCGCCGTAGCTGTAGCTGCAGCAACATCACCTGCTGCAGGTGCAGCGGCGCCATCCTCCAACGCCTGGGGTTGTGGTTGCTGCGGCTGTTGGGAAGCTGCGCTTAGCCGCCTGAATTGCAACTCCAGGGTCATCATCGCCTGCTGAATGCCTGCCAGCTGCTCTTGACGTACGGCGCCCTCCGTACGGTAAAGAGCCAGCTGCACCTGATGCTCGAGCTCTGCTTGCTTGCCTGCCAAGTCCTCCAGTGCCGAAACCAGCCGTGGGGAGAGGGCGCCACTGGAGCCCTCACCCCGAGCTTCGGTGGTGGAAGTACCACCGGAAGCCGGAATGGCGTTATCGTCAGACGAGCCCTGCAGGGTAAGAACTTGGTTGGTAGGAATACAAGGCGCATAACGAAGATGTTGAATAGGATGCAAAAACAAAAGACAGGTGTCTTAAGGAAACACCCCCTGCGTATGCACATTAATTAACGACGTGTGCGTGCCAATTCGTTGCTCGTTGTGCACCCGTTTGCTCGTTGTGCGCTGTGGAAATGTGCTTCTGTAGGCACCCACCGTGCGCAATAGCCGGCCGGTATTAAATACAGATGCCAGTTCGTCCACGGCACGTTTCATGTCGGCGCGCGCCTGGAAAATCGCGCCCAACTGCTCACGATTAATGTAGTCGCGTTCAATGCGGGCCTGCGGTGGGCGAAAGAGCGGCGGCACGGCCGCAACACGTACCCGAGTGAAGGAAACCGTACAGCATAATTGGGAGCGGATGTATGTGCGCAGTAGGGAAATGACCTTTATCAAGTTTGGGCGCCCTCTTGGATATGTCCATTGCTCGTCACTGCACAAGGTCGCAAGCTAAAGCAAATGACTCACCGAGAGAGAGCTGACGGCGGCCGAGGTCTCCTTGACACGGGCAACAACCTCACTCTCCAGCCGCACCTGTCACGAAATTTGCCGACGGGCAATTTTCACATCTTTACGTGATAAGCAGTTGGGGCACACACGTGCGCAATGGCGAGCAGCCTATTCATCAGCAGCCATGTATCGCGTCATGGCACAAGGACTCAATCGTAGGGCATGCCATATGCTCCGCCATTCCCACCTGCACCTCCTCAAGCCGTGTCGCCAGCTTGGTCGTCGTGTCTGTTTGCTCCGCCACCTCTTGCTGGGTCGCGGCTGAGGCTGCCGCCATGGCTTCGCAGTCTGCCGCTGCGCTGGCAACGCGCTCATCCATGCCGTCCACAACCACCGACAGGCCTTGCAGGTCTGCGATGAGTTGCGTCGTGGCCTGCGAGAAAGATACGTGCAAGAGAAACCACAACTCGTTTACGTTGCTGACAAGCACGTCCGTGTGGAGGAGCATGAAGCATGCGCGTAGACGTATTTGATGCGAGCAAATGCAAAGCGCATGGCTATTGCGAAGTCGCGGTTGTCCTGTCGCGGGAAGCATAGCACACTGACCTGCCGGATTGTTTCCTCCGCTTCCAGAGAGTGACCGTGCATCTGGTCCCGGAGCTGTGACGATGGCGTGTTACAGAAGCATCAGTTAGTGAACCAGTTGTGCAGATATGCAACAAACAGTAAGAAAACGAATACACGAAGATTCGCCGTACGGGTAACGTACATACCTGCTCCATATCTGCGGCTGCCGCCTCAACCATCCCCTCCAGTCCACCAACTCGTGATCGCAGCTCCGCGACCAGATCCAGCAGTCCGCCACTACCAGGCACACCGGATGTGCTCACGCCAGCGTTAGCAACGGTCTGCAGGCTACGCGCTCCGCGGCCCGTGTTATGGACTTCTGCAGTTCCTGACAAGCCATCCTCTGCGTCCTGCCCGTCGTCGAGCCCCGACGCAGACGCCCGGGACATGTTGCTAAGGGGGCTGCTGGATCGCGGGTTTACACCCACGGTCGCCTCAAGCCCCTCAATCCGCGACTGGACCACGTCCTGCTGGCCTGTCAGGACGATAAGCTCCGAGCGCAGTTCGTCCATGGACGCCAGCGCCAGCTCGCAACGCTCTGCGGAGTCGGCAGCTGTCGCCCGGACGTCCCGCAATGCAGCGTCAAACTCCTCCGCACGGATGGCGCCGCTGAGCTGCTCGCTCAGGACCGACACTTGCGTGTCCATCTGGAGGGAGGGGAACGGGCAGGCGGGCGGACAGCAGGACAAACGGTGGAGTGGATGGGTGACTAGCGAGGATAAGGCAAAGTGGCCAACGGGTAGTCCCACACGCCCAGCCGCCAAGACGCTCCGTCCAATGCGCTTGGAGCACGCTTGATCACGGCTGCCGCACAGTTTCCTTTTCGGTACTTATTATTGTTTTGCTCCAACCCATTAACGCATACCTTCAAATTATTCGCCCTACGAATACAAGACACACCTGCTGCATGCCCTGCTCGACGCGCTCCTTGAGCCGCTCCATGACGTTAGCGACTTGCTCTCGCAGCTCTGCTTGGACGGCCTGCAGCGTTTCAGCGGAACTACGCTCCTGCTGTCCGCTGGCAGCTTGCTGCTCCTGCACCATCTGTGCACACGTGGCTGCCTCCATGGCCGCAGAAGCAGCTGCTGACACCTGCTCCTGCACCAGAAGTAAGCCAGACGAAATGGCGCCCTGCTCCTCTGACACTTGCGCCGCCAAGAGGGCAAGCTGCGACCGGGCCAACATGATAGGGGCTACCGTGTTTGAGTATGTCGGTGTAGTGATAGATACGGATGTCAATGCAAGCAGCATGCTTTCAAGGGTGTCCCTCCTGGCAAGCAGGTCAACATGTCTGGTGCTCGTGCTGCAGCTTTGGGGATAAAGTGTACGACACCGAATCCCGTGGGGAGCGATATGAGCACTGATGATGAAGTTCTACGTGATGAGTGGACGCTGCCATATCTGCACGCACCTGTTGCTTGAGCGCCACTTGCTCCTTTTCCACGTCCGCCACCATCGTTAGGACATTTTCCTGCAGGTCTGCAGCGCTGATGCTGGCCTTCTGCGCAGCAGAGTCGACTGACTCTGCCAATGCGATCGCGGCCGCTGCAGACTCGGCGCTGCTTCTGGCCGCTGCTTCCGCTGCCTCAGCTGCTGCCGCAGCCACCTCGATCCGCTGCCGCAGCTGCCCAAACTGCTCCTCCAGATTGGCCCTCGCCGCCGCCGCAACCTCAGCGGCGAGTACAGCCGCAGAAGGCGCAGCAACAGCCATCGGACGCACCTTTGCGACTGCGTCCTCAATAGCCGATCCCTGCTGGGCCTGCTCTGCTGAAAGGGCATGCACTGCTGCCGATAGCTTCCCTACCTCGTCGTGAGACGCAACCTCAAGCAGCTGCTTGTCGATGTCTGCCACCTGCTCTTGCAGGGCAGCAACCGTGGAAGCCAGCTCCGCAACGACGACTGCCGGTGGGCGCTGCCCAGCCTGCACAGCCGCAGACAGCCTCTCCACCTCTTCCCGCGACGCAGCATTTTGCAGGCGCCCGTCCAGGTTTGCCACCTGCTCTTGCATTGCCGAAACAGTGGAGCTCAAGTTCGCGATCGCGTCGTCCGAAGGCAACCTGCTTTCGGTATCAGGAGCAGGCGGGTCGACGCTTCCGCTTCGAGACACTTGCTGTTGCTGCTGTTGCTCCAGCGCGCTGAACAGTTCACTGATTTGCGTTGTGGCCCGTGTGGCAAATTCCTTTAGCTCGGTGTTCTCCATCACTAAGCTGGGGACCTGCGACATAAGGTAGGCAAGCTGGCGCCGCATCTCCGCGCCATCCTCTGCGGAAAGCCTGCGAAAGGACGTGTGGCACACAAGGTGGGTGCTCCATCACCCCAAAGAGCTGCAGATGTCGACCCGGTCTGGGGTCAAGCGGTAGACAGCGTATAAAAACATGCCTCGTCCAACCTTCGGAGCCAGCACCCTGAGTTCATGACCACAAGGCTAGCAAACAGTTCCCCAAACCTCAACATTGCTGACACCCATTCTAAGGTACATACCCTGGGGACGGCACGTTAGTTTGCTGAGTCTGGACCTGCAATTGGTCCCGCAGGTCGAGGACGTCGCGGCACAAGCCCTGCACCATGTCGTGCAGCTCCTCTTGAGCAGCAGCCAGCCCAAGGATAGACTGTGTGGGCGGAGCGCGAGGGCGCCAGATGGGCCAGCCATTCCAAACATTAGGACTATAGCAAACGCCACGACGCGTCATGCTGCTTCCCCACAATGGATAAGGTGCTATGTGCAGGTGTGTCACCAGGGCGAAGAAAAAACATATATCCCGCGCCCGAATGCGGTAAGGGCCGCTTGTGCGGCGTACCTGGCCGGTGGCAGCCTGGTGCTCGCTTTGGAGGTCCCCTGCCTCCCGCGGCTGCTGACCGCTGGCCGTCACTACCGACAGCTCAACCGCCTGTATGCGCTCGTTCAGCACGGTTAGGGCCTGCTCATTGCTGCTGGACTTCTTCTCCACCTTGTACATGTGGGAACGCAGCTTATTCAGTAGCTCTGACATGTCGTGCATCCGCAGGGACAGCTCGCTGGGGCTACGGCTCCCAGCGGCCCCCGAGGTGGAGGCCACGTCGCGGGCAACCTGAAAATTGCATTCAGGAGCATACATTGACGCACGAAGCCAACAGCCGTTCCTTTATTCCCGTGGACGGCAACGTGGCATGCAAGAAAACGCCGTGTCGAGTTGTCGATGCGGTAGCAAGCGTGCGAGGCCCAACACCACATCTCCGACGGCATGATGCCAAGATCGCGTTTTCACACCCTATTGCCCGTCCCCCCGCCGCCGTTTGGAATCTGGCGTTATGATCGCAGGCGCTCTTACCGAGACAAGCTGCTTTTGCAGGCCTTCCACCACTTGGTCTTGGCGAATAATGTGAGCTTCCAGGAAATCCAGCCCCGCAATTAACTTGTGAATCTGGGCGGCGTGTTGCTGGATGCTGCTGCTCATATGGCCTGGCACGTATTCAATGGCTGTGCGTGACGGCGAAGCAGCTGCCGGAGGCGGCGTCGTGGGCAAGCCAGCAGCCGCCATGTGGCGCGCACGCATCGCTGACCCAGCACTGACGCCGGATGGTCCCGCCCCTGCCTGACTGCCAGTACGCGTGTTTGGTGTTGCGCGAGCGCCAACGTAGTCCACCTGCAGGGGAAGAGTGACGTCTCCGGGGTTGGCTAGATACCGGGTAGGGCACGGTAGACCTAGGTGATCCAGCGGGTTTGGGCGGCACGGGTAACAGGACTGGCCCAATTACGGTCAGCAGCTCGTCCCCCCTAGCCTCCGCTTACCAGACGCGCAGTTTCGTGAATAGTGCTGGCAGAGAAATGTTGAAGGTCCTTGATGTGTCGCTCGCTGTCCTCCATGCGCAAATCTACTTTCTCTAGTTTGTTTGTCAGGCTGCTGTAGAGCCCTTCGATGTTGGTTAGTTTTGAAGCGATGTCAGACAGCACTGCGTCCAGGCCCCCGGTCGCGAGGCCGTTGACTCCGCTTGCACTGGGCTGTGCCCCGCTTGCAAGCGAATTAAGGGTATGCCTGACCGCATCTAGCTGCTCCCTCATCGCCTGACGTTCAACTGAGCTTGTTACGCTGATGTCTCCAAGCTGCACGGCGGGGCAAAGAGACCGATGGCCCTGGTCAAAGTGGCCACAGTCCCGCAGCTTCCTTAACCCCAAGTTGTCCGGTTGCATGCAGATGGAGAATTCTAACTACTCACAGATTCAACATCCATTGTTGCATCAGTCTGCCTCCACCGCCCTCCACGTCCGGCTGACAGTGTCTGCATGGTTAGGCCGCCGACACGTTTACCTGGCAGCCAGGTCTCTCATCCCCAGAGCTGCTGTCGCTAAGATGCACAGATCGCAGCAGTGCGCGGCTGACTCTGAAATAAGCTCCGGAGCTCATTCCGGGTTCCTGACCGAGTAGAACATTTGTTCACTTCACACGAGCATCCTTGATAAGTAAGTTGATCAATATATATTGTCACAAATGGTGTTCGTCTCAGCGTACTGGCAAAATGGTAAAAGTGACAGGCGAGGTGTTCGCAAGTGAACGTACCCGAATCCACGATGGTAGGGACGAAGCGACCACTGCAAAAAAACGTCAGCTGTACGCTTTGCCGTCTATTATAGCGACTACAATTCAACCTTGCGCTCCCATGCGATAATTGCATTTGATCATATTGCAGCACTCGCGTTGCGTGCTTGCACCCACGCTATGCAGGGCTATGCTTACCGCCAGAAGCTGGCTCGTAACCCCCTTCGCACGTAATGGCTAAAGAAGAAAATTTTGTAAGCAGGCTGTACATGGCGACATCACGGCTTTGAAGGAAGGCCCCATCCCCATGGCCCCATATGGATGGCACGCACCATGACCCTGCGTGGCATACCACGGCATACCTGACATATCATGTCAGGTACGTCATTTCAACAGCCCTTCCATCAGGATGAAAGCAAAACAGCACCCCTGGACTTCTTCAAAATGATAGCTTGTGTCGTTGGAGCCCACCAACCTGCTGTGTCCCAGTGTGTCGTCGCCTCTCGTGCCCGCAAGCACCCGCATGAGGAGGGTTGCAACCCTCGGCCACGTTACCCTGGATGCTCCACTTACTTACAACCTACTCCTTTCTCTGCATGGAAGTGCAAGGGTACGGAGTGGCCGGCTTCCACAAATGATAGCGGTGCGCGCCTTCCATTGGCCCAGGGCGGCCTGCCTAACCTTCCATATGTCCAACATGGTCCAACTACCTCGACTACCTGGCTTGTTCCGTCGCAAAAACACCCAAGCAGTCATTGTGATAATTATAACCAGGAAAGTGGCCAGCCAAATATCTGATCACGACTTGGCTGGGCGTGACTGAGCGGGGCAACCACACGGACGACCTGGGACGACAAGGGCTGCAGGGGAAGGCGTACATCGGGTTGCGACACACTTCACTCGAAATGTGCTGCCGACGAGAGCGAAACAGGCTATCGAGGAAAAGGTAAGTTGAAGAGTTCGACGTTGGTTGGAAAGGGTCGGACAGTGTCGGAACGGGCCAACGTACGGTATCGAATGGCGGGCACGTCGCGATCAGCTTCTGGAGGCAGAAGTATGTGTGTTTGAAACTGGCATTACAGCTTTCACGATCTGCTATTCCGGAGTGTAATTGCGCTCAAGCCTTTGCGAGCGTCCTAATTGCGGGCTTTGGGTCCCCTAACAATGAATCCGTTTGCCTTGTGAACGACTGATTACAGCTTCGGCTTTCAACAATTATGCTGCACCTGCTTCCCGGTTTGTAGTATGTCCATGGTTCGCCGATGACGACCTGGCGGTTGGGCTTCTTCAGGCGAAAGACCTGCCATGCGGCCGCAGGCCGTGGTTCTGGTGCTCGGCTGGTCATCTAATGGCAGCGAATTCCCACCGCTAGGATGCGACAGCTTGCCATCCCACAGCGATTCCAGCTCCCGACCTTGCCGGTGGGAGTTGGCGCCGCAGCCGTGCTCGTGGGGTATCCCCGCAGCACTCTGCTCAGAGCATGGTCGCCTGATTGCCTTGCCCTCCCCACAACGTAACGCATCGTCTCCCAACATAGCAAGACCTTATGCCTCAGAGCTAGGGCAAAGCATCGTCGCAGCAGCGGCCTCGCAATTTCCCCCAGCGCCGGCCGCCCTCACAGCACCTCAAGGCCCTGAGGGGCCCACCGCCCGGCCGACCGTGGACCGAATCCATTGCAACATGGGCGTTGACCAGGAATTATTGCGGCAGCCGGCATATCCCTGGCCCCATAGACACGCAGCTGCTGTGGGCTGGGCGCATGGTTTGGTGGCCTCCAGCAGCACCGGTGGAGGGTGCTGGCTGCACGGCAGTGGCAGCAGCGGCAGCAGCACTTTCCACGCGGCAGGCGGTACGGGCGGCTCAATGCATGCCACCTCGGCTCCCGGTCAACCCCCCAGCATGAGCACACGCAGCACGAGCGCACAGACTTCCGACCGGCAACCGCAGCCCCACCAGTGCCAACAAGAGCAGCAACAACAGCTGGTTCATGACCTTGGCGAAGAGGCATGCGGCTATGCCGACGCCAGGACTAGGGATGGCGGGACTGCTTGCTACCCGGACAGCGGCGGGATAGCGGTGCACCAGTGGCGCTCCATGCCCCTGCGTTCCGACGTGGTGGTGGTTCAAGTAGCGGCGGGTGGGTCACGGCTGGATGAGGGATCCAATGGCGGCAGGGGGCCGAAAGGAGGGATCGACTGCTGCAACCTGGTGCGCGAGGGCCGCAAAAACTGATCGTCGTAGAGTTTGGGTGGTGTGGGATGACTTGAGACGTGAGAGTATGCGGTGGTGTGGGATGACTTGAGACGTGGGGTGTAGGAAACAGGAACATCGTGCCCTCCCTGGCCTCTTTGGCCTCCTTGTTTCTACCCCCGTCGCATCTCCAAACGTCTGTCCCAAAACGGTTTTTTCTTCATACACGGGTTTTCTTTTCCTTGCAACCCCCGCGCCCCGCAATCGTGATGTGTATTGCAACAGGCGAGCTCCATTACCTGGCACTGGACACGACTGGCTCCGTGTGGGCATGGGGCGCGAACGACAACGGACAGTGCGGCGAGGTGGCGGATCGGGCAGGTGCTGGTGGGCCCGATGCTCGCACCGCCGCCTTCACGCGAGGAGGCTTCCTTGAGCTCGGTGACGCTAACTTCGGGGCCCGCTGCGTCCTGGGCCCTGCAGCTGCAGGAGCTGCAACTGGGGGCGCCGAGGAGCAGCAGCGGGAGGAGAAGCGGAAAGGGCCCCAGCGACTGCCGAGCATGGCGCTGTTGGTATGCATACGGCAGGTACGAAAACTGGTGGCATCCACATTGGGTACTAGCAGCGCTTCTTCCCTTCCACTGCTTTCCCCTCCCCCTCTTTCCACATCCGTTGCGTCTCGCCATCCGCCGCTCGACCACCGCGACCCCCCACACCGCTGCGTCAGGTCTGCTGCGGCGCCCGCCACAGCCTGGCGGTAGACGAACGAGGCAGCGTGTGGGCGTGGGGCTGGAACGGATACGGGCAGTGCGGCGTGGCGGCACCCGCACAGGGCGGGGCTGCCTCACGGGAGAGCATCACGACGCCACTCCGCGTGCAAGGCGGGGCGCTGGGCGGCGTGCCGTGCCGCGCGGTGGCGGCGGGGCTGGGCCACTCGCTGTCGCTGACGGGTGGGTCGGTGGGCGGGGCTCGGGCACTTTTTGCGATCTGGCGTGTCGGGAAGTCTGTTGCAAGAAGTTGAAGGGTCGGGGCGCCTTGATTGGCCGAATAGGCTATTTCTATGGATAAAGTGGCCATACGCTGACGGCGCCGTGCTGTACGGCAAGGACTCTCGCGGGAAGAAGGCTGCGGTGCGCCGCCACACAGCCTCCCTCTCGTCATCCAAGGGCACTCCCGTCAGCCTGACCCGCGAAACCTTTTCCTCCCTCGCCTTGCCCCGGTCCGCCTACCTTACCGCGCTCGGGCGCCTCCAGAAGCCGGCCAGGTAGCGGCGTGGGGCTGGAACGACGCGGGGCAGTGCGGGGCGGGTGAGCCAGCTGGCGACAGGGGGGCAGGCTCGCGAAGCTTCTCTGCGGAGCCGCGTCTGGTGGTCGTGATGCGGCAGCCGGCGGTCGGCGCAGCAGGCGGCTGCAGCGGGCGGGCGCGGTCGCCTTCTGGCTCAGGGCCCGATGCGGACCATGAGGAGGGCCTCATAAGTAAGGCGGACAGCAGCGGCAGGAAGAGGGCCAGGGAGAGCAGCGGGCGTCGTAGCGGAGGGAACAGCCGCCGTGGAAACGGCAGTGGCCTTGAGGGGAGCCCACAGCCAGGTGGCGGCGAAGCGAGTGAGGAGGGCTGCTCCGACTCTGAAGAGGAGGAGGAGATAGTTAAGGTGAGCAGGGCTGAGTTGTGACCGGGTTGGGTGCGCGGTTAGCCGCGTGCCAATGGATTACGGATCCTTAGGCGAGGTATCAGCTACGAGCCTACGACTGCCTAAGGGTTGCTTGAACTAGGGTATTAGGGATGAACTAGGGCAACCCTCCTTGCTCCATGCTCAATCCCATTTCGCCGCCACTCCCCCCCTCGTCTTGCCTGTGACCATGTGAACCTGGGGACGGTCGGCGCAAAACCACATGGCCGCAGATCAGCTGCGGCGGCCGCCACAGCTTGGCACTTGCCGCGGGCGGCCGCCTGTACGGTTGGGGCAGCAGCAGCAGGGGCCAGCTGGGGCGAGGACACACCGGCTGCTCCTCCGCATTGCCGCAGCTACTCTTCCCCCCGCCGTTGCAGCTGCCACCCCAACGTTCGGCCGCATACCCGGATTCAGAAGCACACCTGGCGACGACACCCTCGCAAAGGCCCATATGCAGCGGCAGAGGCCAGGGGGCACCACATGTGACCTATGGTGGCGCGACGCGCGCCTGCTACGCGTATGTGATGCTGGGAGGCCAGATTGGGCCACAGGTTGGGCCGGGGAGCGAAGTCAGGGGCGGAGATGTCGATACTGGGGTTGAAGGGGCTTGTGATCAGTGTTGTGGACGTGCTGAGTTGCTGGACGATGAGCAGGTGGCCGCGGCGCTGGCACTTGCCTCGCGGGGAGATTTGGTGGTGGAGGATGCAGAGGGCGGCTGGAGCCACACCGTGTTGCGATGTGTGTTTGATGGTGGTGGCGGGGGATGAAGGGGGCTGCTGGCGTTGGGCGCGTTGCATGGGTGGTGGGTGCGAGGCGACGAAGTCGCGTGCCGATGCGAGGTGCTATGCAGTAGCTACTAACGAGTTAGCAGGGTGTCCGAAATAGTGTCCTGTGCAAGACAGGTAATTTGTTCGCTGGGTTGGCTATCATCATTCCTGAATTTACGATTAATTGGGATCTTGGCTTTACTGCAGAGCCGCTCCGCTCTGCTTTACGGTCCTACTGGCTCAGGTGAAGTTGTACGAACAACCGTGCGTTGACTCTCCCGCAGGAAATCTACCGCGCCGCTTCCTAATGCCGTGTACACGATCTTCGTCAATATCCTTAATCATATGTAGCTCAAATAGCCCGTTCGCCGAAAGTCGTGCGTTAAAATTTCGTTACGCCGAGAATGTCTAACGCTCATGTCGGCATCAGGAGTAGTTTGCCTGAAGACAACGACAACAGTGATGATCTCGCTAAACTTGACGCTCTATGCAAGGAAGCAGACGCATTCCTGTCGGCCAACGCGCTTAAAGGTCAAACGCGTGGTCTCACCCAGATGCCAGCTTAGAGACACCTCATGATCCTCGCTCCCTCACGATCGCAGGGGCAGGAAGTGGTATTGGCCGGGAGCCATTGCATTATGTCCAAGTAGAAAGCGTCTTGCCGTCCTTGCCTTCAAGCGATGTGTTTCAGTTGTCGCACAGCTACGAGCGCGATG
The DNA here is from genome assembly GCA_003116995.1 of Yamagishiella unicocca. Classification (NCBI taxonomy): domain Eukaryota; kingdom Viridiplantae; phylum Chlorophyta; class Chlorophyceae; order Chlamydomonadales; family Volvocaceae; genus Yamagishiella; species Yamagishiella unicocca. The sequence goes on along the minus strand of BDSL01000021.1, from coordinate 846,644 downwards.
ATGGGCGCACTCCCGAACCCGCCATTAATATACAGTTGTCGGAGGAGTTAGATAACTCGAGCAGGAAGGCAGCGTCGGGGCGAAATCGCGCCAGCATTTACCGCCATGTGTGGGGATCTGGACCATCGCCCGTCCTGCGCCAGCAGATTCAGCGCTACCGCCTGGGATCGCAAGGCAACAGAAACGACAGACATCGCCTGGGGCATGGTGGAAGGCCAACTACTCGCGCGGGGCCCGCAACGACCGGCGCAAATTCTGGCCGGAAACCAGTCGCGCTTGACGTCGCCAACGCGGAACCACATGGATTGTCGCTACGTCTTGATAAGACGGCGTTGGGCCAGGAGTTTTGCCCCGGCGGAGGCGCCGTAGGCAACAACCATAACCGCAAGCCAACTGGTTACAACAGCACCCGCGCCTCGCAAGCCGCCGCAGCCGCTGTTCAGGTCCCCAGTCTCCGCTTGCCACGGGTAGCAACTATCACCAAAAATACAAAAGGCAACACCTCAAGCTCCCCACGAGCATATGGGATAGTCGCGACCAGCTCAGTGGCGAACCAGAGCGCGTTGGCTCCAGCCGCGCGGCCCTCCCCGGCCTCTGCTCCGTGGCGCAGGCCCGGGTTTGCGATCAAGCTTACGCCCCGGGGCGTGGACACCCTGCGTTCTGCTGCGGCCGCAAGCGCGGCCGGCAGCTCGCGTGGGTGCCATTCCGACGTCACCCGGGTGGTGAACACCGGCATGGGACGCACTGTGGAGACATTGCTGCTGGCGGAGGATATCGTAAACTTCCTGGTGGCGCGCGCAATCAACCAGGTGGATAGTGCTGGACATCCCAGCGCACAGCCCTACAAGCGTGGGGCAAAGAGCCCGCAAAAAAGCCGTGCAAAGATGCCGGTCGCGTCGGAGCTCGAAACAGGCAATGGTGACGACGGAGATCACGGCGGCTGCCAGGCCCGCTGCCGTTGCGTTGTCATGTAAGGACAGCCGCTATATTATGACTCGCAGCAGAAGATGGGACGGAACGTGTTCGTATGAATGTGGGGAGGCGGGCGTCAAGCCCCATAGCGACCTTCAATAAATCAGTCCACCGCTTGAGCACGCTTGACGGTATAGTTTCCTGGTTTGCTGTGGCCACCGTCGCAGTGACGGGCGGTGTGCGTCTGAAGAGTGGAGAGGTGGTCAGAGGAGTCGTATACGGGCATTTCGTTCCGCCCAAAACGGATATGGCACAAGTAGTGGTCCTCGTAACGGGTGCCGGAGCCGCCGTACAGCAGGTCTGCCGGATGCGTGAGTGACAAGGCACAGTTTATTTTGTGTGGTTTGCAGGAGCGCCGCGTGCAGGGGCAGGTGGGGTGTGGATGTAGTCGCTCCGATTCTATGCCTGCGGGTCGGCCCCACTAGATGCTGCGGCGTTGGTGGGTTGCAGGTTTGCGAGGGCACACGATATGTGGTCACGCGCGGCGGAAGCATGGTGGCGGATACCGACAGTAGTGAAGTGGAGTCGGACAGAGTCAGGATGATGCAGTATGAGTTAGACAAAGTTACAACGGTGCAGTACGGGGTAGACAGGGTAAAAATGTGCAGTATGGGGTAGACAGAGTTACCATGGTGCAGTATGAGTTTAGACAGAGTTACAGGGGGAAGGCCCTCGCGGCCTCAACAGAACCCCTCCTTCTCGGCGCCGCAGGCCTGTGCAGGCCTGAACATCAGAACGAATGAACAATCATGCGGCCCCTCCCTCGATTTAACCAGCCCCCCCTATTTGCACGTGAATCCAAGCGGGCTGCAGGCTGCTGTCACTCTCTTCACGCGTAGCAAACACCACCTGCACAGCCCACCCCATTATAAACCCTACCTTCACGATGCATGGTCTGCCAGTCTCACAGTTTAGGCAGCCATGCAACATTGCGCCACCCATTGAAACAGCAAGGCAGCAGTGAACACAACCGTACTGCACCGCCATCGCAGTAGCACCGAGTCACCACGCACACATCACACGTCATACTTTACTTGGCGCCCGCCCGCTGTTTGATCCGCACCACCTCATCTACGTACTGCACGCCATTCCCGGTGTACGGGTTCGGCTTGCGGATCGAACGTATCTCCGCCGCCACGCGTTTCAGCTCGTCCAGTTCCAACCCGTACAAATACAGCAGCGTGGGTTTCAGGAAGAATGCTCGGATGTGGGGAGGCAGCGGGTAGACGGCGGTGCGGGAGAAGCCGACCTGCGCGTGGAGCGGGCGGCGGCGGGCACGGATGCGGCGGGCAGGCAGGGATGCGCCACAGGGGTAAGGACAGGAAGGTGGAGAGCTCATATGTTATGTTAGCGGACCGACTCTAGGTTAGGTCCAGTGAACCCATCCCCCAGAACCCCGCCACACCTTGAGGCGAATGGCCGAGGCGGGCTTGTTGTAGGGGAAGGTGACGCTCTGCTTCTCGACGCTGCTCGACTCGAAGTAGTAGGGCTTGGGGGTGCCGCCGCCGGGCGCTCGCTTCCGTCGCGCCAGCTGCGCCGCGGTGAGGCTGACGGCGCGGGCCCGGGTCTGTTTGGGTTGGGAGGCGGCGAGGCGGGCAACGCTATGGTGTGTGTGGGGCGTTCCGGTGTTCCAGTTTGATCGCCGAAAGGCGGCCGTTATTGAGGATGACGGTCGGGTATGCAGTAGTACGTCCACATGGCATGCAGGTCAGACATGCAAGGAGCTGGGTGACAGCGTGCATCTGAAAGTGTCCATCACGCTGCCGCCCCACCCGGTAGTGTCCCATCCTTGCCGTCCCGCTCTGTCCGCCGCCTCGCATTCCCTTCGCGAATACCCCCTCCCCTCGACACCAGCCTATCTCACTCCCCCCCCCGGGTAACGGTTTTTATTCCAACCTCCCGTCAATAAGTCTACCCTTAGCCATCCAGTCCTGCTTCCCAAGCCCCTGTCTCCAGCCCCCCCTTGAGTTCAGCGCCTCACCAAATCAATCCAGCCTTCAGTGGCTTCCATAACATCCTTTCCGCGCGGAGTCCCCGCCCCCGGCCCCACCCCCTGCCCTTACATCGGTCCCCAGCCCCGACTCCTCCCAATCCACCGACCCACCTCCCCCGCGCCCTCCTCCAAGGGCTCCATGCGGTATCCCACTCCCTTGACCGTAATCCCCAGCAGGTAGCCCGCCATCACTCCGCGAATGGCCTTGTTGAGCTCCGCACCCACGGCCTCGAAGCTCGCCTTGTCCGGGCTCACCAGCGCCAGCATGCTCCTCCCGCCCGGCGCCGCGGCTGCTGTGGCGGCGTTGCTGCTGCCAGCCGCCGCCTTCGCAGCGCCTGCGCCCTTGGCAGCAGCGGGGGGTGCTGGTGCTGGCGTTGCTGCTGCAGACGATCCACCAGCGATGGAAGGGAGCCTCACCAGGCGGAAGGCCAGAAGGCCCGTCGGGTCGAGCGCCTGGTAGGGTCGGTGGGTTCGGGGTTGCCGATGCTGTTATTACCGGTAACAAGGACACCTGGGAAAAAGGAAAGCGACCGAGGCCGGGGTCCGGCTGCGGCAAGGGCTTCGGCCTGCAATACCGGCCACATCCCATACCACGCCGCATGCCGCACCCGCCGTCGCGCCGCAGAAACCGACCCCACCTGCAGGTTGAGGCGTATGATCCCCGCCTTGCCGCTGATGACCAGCGTGCGCCCCTGCTCCTGCGCCCCGGACTCCTCTAGATCGACAGACACCTCAGGCGGGAAGCGTACGACACTGCGGTGCCAGCGCAGCTCCCCAGCGGGGGCCTTAAGCGCCTCGAACTCGGGCCAGGGCTGCGGCGCGGGCCGGCCGCTGCGCACCGAGTACGGCACCTTGGGCTGCAGCACCCTGTTGGGGATCCGATAGGCACGGAGCTGCTGCAGCTGAATCGGAGCGCTGGTCGCTGCGACTGTGCCGCGGGGGGGTTGCTGTCTGTGGCGATGGTGTTGGGCGTGGAGTGGGTGGGGTGGCCGCCCGTAGGACGTGGATGGCGAGCAGGTGCCGTCATGGCCGTCGGTGGGTGTTATTCCAGGACCAGTGCACGCCTCCAAGCGAGCGAGTTCTGCAAGAGGATGGGGTGCACGGCGCGTGTGGAATGATGACAACCTGCCCCGCATCGCATGGCTTACGCATGGCCTCCAAAATGTTTCCTTTGCGCCCTACCTTGGAATGCGCCCAAGCCTTTCAACAGCAATTGCTGTAGAGCGCCCGGCTGCACAGTGCTGGGCAGCCCGCCGGCCGCTCGCCCTAGAAAAGCTAGCATTGGAACTAAATGCAACGGTTCGTTGAGCTTTGTGATACAGCTAACTTTTCACAGGCCTATGGCTGCGCGAGTGTCGCAGAATTAGCTTGCTCTGGGGTAGATGCATGAAGATAAGCAAGTGAATAGTACCAAATACGGTAGACTACTTTAGACTTACCGGCTCATGGCACAAGAGCTGGACAGCGGACATACTGACATTGCGTGAAAGGGGGGGGAGGTCCCGATCTCGACAGGACGACAGCGTCTAATTCCGACAACCATGCCTATCGTTAGCATGACATAATTTACAATGAAACGGTAACCGATACTGAACACATGCGGCTTGGCATATATAACTTGCGTCTCCAAACGACTTTGGCGTTTCGCTCACCGGAATCGCCACCTTCCGCACGTAATAGAAAGCAATTACAAAATGCAGTGATCGTATACGGGACTTGGCGGCAATTGCATCGGTGTTGGCGCGCAGACGCGCGGACGTGGCAGGCGCGCCGCGAACATGGAGCGCCCCGCTCCGCCTGCATGCGGTGTTCGACTGATACCAGTTGACCGCGTGCAACTGTCGTTCTGCGGGCTGCCGTGGAACCTGCGCGCCCCGCTGCGTCTGCCGCTGCCCGGCCGGGTTTCACCGCCCTTGGGCCGGCTTGCCCCGGCGTCGCCTCGCGCCACCATGGCCTGCCGTGAGTGACTCCCATCGCAGCGGTGACACGACACCCGCCACCTGTAGCGCTGCACGCAGTACAGTCCCAGCCTGCCAGAAGGTTGCTATCACCGGTAACGCCAACCCTGCGGCGATGCTGGCTCACCGTCCCCTTTCGCAAGGCTAGAAACCCCAAAGACTAGATGCGCCTCATTCTTTCGGAGGGATTGAAGTGGGACTACGTTTGCGTGTGCCCCGCAGGTCGCTGGGCCCCGGCCCATTGCCACCTGCGGCCGCCACATGCCGGAGCACAGCCACTGCTGCTGCTGCGTGGGCCTTTTGGGTCTCGTTGGGGCTGGGGCTGGAGAGGCAGCGCAGCGGCAGGTGCGTTGGGAGACGACGGGAACTCCGCCGTGTATCCCTGTGATCTACTCCTGTGGTCGACTCCCTGACGTAAGAAACGCAGGACTGTTTTGGGTTTGGCACGTGCGGCTAGTACGACTGCGGCTAGTACGACTGCGGCTAGTACTGCTGTCGCTAGTACTGCTGTGGCTAGTACGGCTGCGGCTAGTACTGCTGTGGCTAGTACGGCGGCTAGTACGGCAGCGGATGTGGTATCGGGCTAGGCTAGAGGCATCCAGGGGCTCCGTCATCCTCCGGCGGGCCACGGCCCCCCCTGGTTGCACTTTCGGTAGGCACCTGCGCTTCCCTTCACGCAGCCTTCCATGCGCCACTGACGCCCGCTCCACACGGCTTTACCAGTCCGCTAGTTTACCATGTACCTCACTTTCGCACCGCGCCGGCTCACCTTCGGCTAGCAGGTGCCGCTGGGTCGTCCGGCGGCGGCGAGGCGGCGGGTGGCAGCGCTGGCGGCGGCGGGGGCAGCGATGGAGCAAGCGGCGGCGAGGTGGTCTCGGAGCGGGGCCCTCCAGGGGGCGCGGAGGGCCCTCCAGGGGCTCTCGCTCCAGCAGCCGCCATGGACAGCGGGGCGGCGCAGGTGCGGGAGCTGCCGCCGACATCACAGCCCCCGGATGCCGCACCGGCGGTCGCTGGTGCGGCTGCGGGAGGAGAGCCGCCTGTGGCCGATGCACCGCCGCCAGCACCCACGGAGCCGCCATCGGGCGTGCAGGCGTCTGACTCTTCTGCGGTACCTGCCCCGCCGCCAGCAGCGCCTGGTGGCGGAAGCAGTGCCGGTGCCGGTGGAGGTGGCGGCGGCGCTGCTCCCGACCCTGCTGGCTCCGCAGCTGGGGCGGACAGAGCGGCGGACAGCGGCGCCCCTAACACCGGCGATGCCAGTGGTGGGGCCGCGGCAGGGCCGGCGGCGCCCGGGGTTGGTGGCGGCGGGGCTGAGGGCGGCGCCACCAGCGGCGGCGGTGGCGGCGGCGGTGGGCTCAGCGGCTTCCGAGAGCGGCTGCAAGACCTCGCGGGCATGATGGCGGGAGCAGTGGAGGGGCTGTGGAGGTCGCTCGACACGTGGTGAGCCGTCTGGGGGTGGCGGGTGATGTGGGTTATCGTTGGTCGTTGGTCGTTGCTGGTTGGTAATTATTGGTTGGGACTGGAGGGACGTTGTTGTCAGGGCGCAGGCGGGCAGGCTGCTTGCCTGGCTTCGCGGGCGACCCGTCTCGTGCTTCACCGCACAGGACGGGCTGGCGTTCCTCCAGCGCTGACCTGCCGCTGCGCTGCCGCCACCCACTGCGCCCACCCTTCCCTTCCCGCGAGAACAGGTACACCCGCCTCGCCTTCGTGGTGGGCCTTATGTGCGTCATCGTGACGGCCGTGGTCAACGCCGTGCTTGTGCCCGTGGTCAACGTGCACGTGCTGCCCACCTGGGAGCAGCGGGCTGCGGTGGTGCTGCAGCGAGATGTGAGTATGCGCATGTGTGTGTGTGTGTGTGTGCCCCCGGTGAGTGGTTTGGGGGTGAGGGCCGAACGCGGCCCCATGCTGCATGGGGTTTGGGCTAGCAGGCTGGTGGTGACGCAGGGAGTAGGGTCTAGGATTGAGGTTTATGGTTTAAAGTGTAGGGTTTAGGGTGCTCCCAGGGGACGTTACAGCATCAGGGCATCGATGAAGGGAATCCCGGGGGGCTTGGGGCTTGAGGCTTTGGAGGTGCAGCGCGAGGGCGTCGTCGCCCCATCCCTCCGGCTTCCGTCCCCTCCCCTCGAACCCTCCACCCGCAGATCTCCCTGGGCCGCATCCGCTGGGTGGGCCTGGGCGGCGTCACGGGGGTGGTGCCGCTGGTGCGGCTGGGGCCCGTGGCGGTGGGGCCGCAGTGGGGCGGCGCGGAGCGCTCCCACGCCCGCCTGCCGCACCTGGCGCTCTACCTGGAGCCCCTGACCAGCCTGGTGTACCGTCAGGCGGTGCTGCGACTGCACGCGGAGGCGCCCCAGGTGCGCCTGCGCGTGGTTCGAGGAAGACCCGTGGATGCCCGCAAAAACCGTTCAGAACAGACATTTTGAGATGCATGCTGGAGAACTGGGTTGGGGATACTAAAGCCGAGGGTCGTAATATGTGCCTGCGTGCGGAGGGGCGGTTCCGTAGGCGTGTGACACGCGGGAGGGCGTGTTGGGGATTTCGGGCTGTTCCAGATGCGTGTGCGTGTGTCACACGCATACTTGTTGGTGTCGCGTCCATGAGGGAGATTTTGGCACCGCACAGCACCGCACCGCCCTGTTCCCCCCTGGCCCCTGCCGGCTCAGGTGACTGTGGTGCAGGGCCCCAACTTCTCCTGGTTCGGATACCCGGAGGACACCCCGGACAACGCCAGGAACTTCTTGCCGGGCCTGGGGTCGGAGGCGGAGCTGGCGCTGAGGGACGGGGCGGGGCAGCAGCAGCAGCAGCAGCAGCAGCAGCAGCAGCAGCAGCAGCACATGCACCGACAGCACCAACAGGAGCAGCCGCAGGCAGATCAAAGAGGGAACGGAAGCGACCAGCGGGCAGACACCAACAGCGGGCAGGGTCAGGGCCAGGTGACGTCGCAAGCCGGTGCGCGTCGACCAGGACCGCCGCCGCCGCCACCGCCGCCGCTGGCAGCACTCATCCACTCACCCTTCCCTCCCGCCGCCTCCGCCGCCTCCGCCGCCGCACCACCGTCTTGGGTAGACTCCGTCGCCTGCCCTGCTGCATCACCCCTGCCTTCAGCCTCAACCTCAGCGTCACCACCACACCGGGGGGCGGCTGCGCCTCACGTGGACGTCCCGTCTGCCCCCACAACCACCATCACGGCCTTACCGCAGCTGCAGCAGCAGCGGCTGGAGCAGGCGGTATGCGAGCAGCTGCTACAGCTGCCCGTCGTGGACTGGGTTCTGCAGCCCCTCCACCGTATGGCGCATGGGGGCCCGGCCGCCGGCACGGCCGTTGTTGCGGCTGCGGCTACAGCCGACCCTGTGGTGGGTTCGGCCTGGCGGGGTGACGACAGGGGCGTAGTTGCCGCCGGCGGCGCCACCGCCACCGCCGCCGCGGCGGACTGCGCCGCCACTGATGTGCCCCGCCACCTGACCCACTCCCTCGCCAGCACCAGCGGCGATGCAGCAGCGGGGGCAGCGGCCGCCGCCACCGCCGCGCAGCAGCCACAGCAGCGCCGCCACCGCCGAGACCGCCGCCAGCGGCAGCAGCGGCAGCAGCAGCAGCAGCATAGGGAGGAGCAGCAGCAGGCGGAGCAGGAGCAGGGACAGCGGCAGCTTCAACCAGGCCAGCGCGGCTACCCTGGAGCGCTGCCGGCGACGGAGGCCCGAGGGGGCTTGCCGCTGCATGCCGGTCCCCATCCGCCACTAGCCAGCGTCAGCGGCGCCGCAGGCGCCGCGGGGGCGCTGCTGCGCAGCAGCAGCAGCGGCGGCGGCGGCGGCCCGGGGCCTGGCGGCAACCCCGCCGCAGCCGCCGCGGCCCTAGCTGCCGAGCTGGAGGAGAGCCTGCCGCCGGTGGCGCTGGGGGCGGTGACGATGAGGAATGCTGCGCTGCGGGTATTCATCATAGGTGCGAATGGATGGCGGGAATGGGTGGAGGGTGGGCCGCAGAACGGAAGCCAGAGCCGGAGAAGGAGGCATACTAGCTGGAGAAATGGTAGCATGGGTGGGGGGAAGCGTGGGGTGGAGTTTCTGGGTGTGGCTCTGGGCGGCACGAGGTGCACGGACGGGCGAGGGTCTGGCTGCAGCGGCTGGGGATTTATACTTTTATAGATGCGTCGATGTGGGGTCTGGACGTGGCGGAAGGCAGGAACGGAAGGAGGCATTGAGGGCTGGGGGAGGGGGGAGGGGGGGAGGAAGCCCTGGGCGAATCCGACCGTCGCCTCCCAACCTCCGCAGCTGCCTGTCCCTTCCCCACCTGACGCTGAGCTTGTCCGCACCCGCCACCTGCGCCCGCACCCGGCTGCACCCGCCACCTGCGCCCGCGCCCTTCCTCCCTTCGGCCCCCCGCAGGCGAGATGTTGCCTCGGCGCTTCGACTACGTGAGCGGCAGTGTGGCGTTCGGCCGCAACTACCGGTCGCTGGACGTGGCGGTGGAGGGAGACGCGCACGAGCGGCCGGCGGCCAACGCCAAGTGCACCATGGTGGGCTGGGCGGTCAGCAGGGCACCTTGGGCCGGAGATTTCGACTGTTAGGGTTTAAGGGCCAGTAAAGGCGGGAGGGATAGCTAGCCCCCTCCAGCCCTGGCTCCATTCGTATACCGGTAATCCTCCCACATACACATACACATACACACTCGCGTACTTCGTCTAATCCTCCCACATATACATACACATACACGTACACACTCGCGTACTTCGTATAACCCGCCTACATACACATACACGCACGCGTACACATACACACACACACGTACACATACACATGATCCCCGTGGCTTTTCGTGGCTTCCCGGCGTATTCACACGGCTCTCCCCCCCCCAACCCTCGAAACCCACCCCGTCAGATCAACCCCCACTCCAAGCGCCACCTGCGCCACGTTACCCCGGGAGCCGCAGCCGGCATGCCCCCCCTGCGGCGATTTGGATGCGACAACCTGCCCCGCGGTACGGCACTCGAGCTGCAGCTCGCCACCGCCGTCAGCGAGCTGGCAGCGCCGACCGTCCCCGTGACCCGTGGGCCCTACGGCGCCGCCGGCGCGCCGCCACCGCCGCCGGCGTCCTCCTCCTCCGGTGCTCACCGCGATCCCCAGCGCGATGCTACCGCGAACAACAGCAACCGCGGAAGGGATGGCAGGAGCAATGGTAGTGGTAGCCAAACTAGCAACAGCAACAACAGGGCCAGTAACAGCAGCAACAGCCAAACCCACAATCACCATCACCATCACAACCACAATCACAATCACGATCACAATCACAACCACGATCACGAGCAACCGCACAAGCAGCATGATCGACACCACCGCGCAAACAGGCACGACGCTAAGGGGGGAAACACGACTGCCGCCGCCGCCACCGCCGCCGCCGCCGGCACAGAGGGCTCTCCGTGGGTGTCCCGCTACTCCGAAACGATTCGACCGCAGCGAGGCAAGTACAGCAGCCGTGACGCGCCGCAGCAGTACGCCCTACGGACGTACGGCCTGCTACTGCGGCCGGAGGACATGGCGGAGCTCGCGGCGGCAGTAGCAGCGGCCGCGCCCGGGTCAGTGACGCCCGCCTCGTCGTCCACCGGCATCGCAGCTCAGGATGCGGCCGAGGAGGCCGCCGCGGCTGCGGCTTCTGAGGTGGAGGGATCCGGGGGGGGTGGCGGCGGCAAGAGCGGTGGCGGCAAGTCGGCGCGGCGGCGGCGGAAGGGCCCCCAGCAGTCAACTGGTGAGGGCGAGAGCGGAGGGGCCGGGGCTGCGGTCGTACCGCGCTTGGCGTGCCGTACTGGTGGGGTAGCTGACCCCGAACAGGTGCCGTACAGTCATTGCTGCAGAGGGCAAATTGGGTCCTCATCTCGGTTCCCCTCCCAACGATAACGGCAACACGCAACGCGGTGGCGAAACCAGCAGAACTTACATTCTCCCCCCCCCGAGAGCCTGGCTCCGCATCCTCTCCACCCCCTGCCCTCACGCTCCCGCCGCACTCGCACCCGCACCCACCCACACCCCCAGGCGGTCCAAACCTGTGTACCACACGTTCTCCTACCCAGTTTTCCTAGTCAGTGCCGACCACCGAAGTGTTTTCCTCTCCACCCTTCCCCCAGTCCTCCAGCATGCATCTCAAAACGTCTTTCCTAGACGGTTTTCCTCGCATCCACGGGTCTTCCTCTCAACCCACCCCGGCGACCACGTCTGTTCTAAACAGTTTTCCTCGCATCCACGAGTCTTCCTCTCAAACCCCCCCCCACCAGGCGGCCGCGTGTCCGTGTCGCTGACCTCCCGGGCCATGGGCGTCCCCGGCTGCTGGCCCGACCTGACCGTCACGGTGCGGGGGGAGCGGCTGCACGGCCCGCTCATCGAGCGGCTGCTGGAGCTGCCCATGGACATCTACGAGGGCAGGGTGGACGGCGAGCTCAAGCTGAGGTCGTACGACACCGCCAGCTGGCACTTCCCGGAGCTGTACGGCAGGATCAAGTGCAGGGGTGCGCCAGGGCCGGGGTACGCGGTTGGGGTAGTAGTGGGTTTCATTCCCAAGTTGAACCGCGGCGTGTTCCTGCACTCCTGTTTCGAACCAACCGGGGACCCCCGAAACCTCGCTTTCGCCCGCGTGTCCTCCGCCCCCAGGCGCCGCGCTGCACTTCTGGGACTCGCCCGACGACATCAGCGGCGCCGACATGGACCTGGTTCTGGAGCGGGGCCGGATGTACCTGCTGGGGGCGGTGGGGCGCTTCGGGGCGGTGCCCATCACCATCACCGGGGACATGGACCTAAACCCGGAGACGGGGACCTACAGGTGCGGGTGCAGCGAACCACCGTGCGTGTGTGCATGTGTGCGTGTGTGTATGTGTGCATGTGTGTACGTGTGCGTGTGTGTATGTGTGCGTGTGTGTATGTGTGCATGTGTGTACGTGTGCGTGTGTGTATGTGTGCGTGTGTGTATGTGTGTACGTGTGTGCATGTATGTATGTGTGTGCGTGTGTGTACGTGTGTGCATGTATGTATGTGTGTGCGTGTGCGTGTGTGTATGTGTGTGCGTGTGCGTGTGTGTGTATGTGTGTATGTGTGTATGATGGGACCCTCCACCCCCTCCCTACAGCCCCGCAACGTCACCTCTCCTCACCCTGCTACAGCCCCAGTAATGCACCCGACGTCTGCTGCACCCTATCACGGTAGTGTCGCGCGCCCCTCTGCCCCTGCAGCCCTCCTACGCCCTTCCCCGCCGCCCCCCCGACCCCCCAACGCCCCCCCGATCCCCCACCGCCCCCCCGACCCGCCCCCGCCCCCCCGCCCCCCCACCCCCCCGGCCCGCCCCCCAGGCTCCAGTCCAACGTGCCCGGCAGTGGCGTGGAGCTCAACGCGCTGCGAGCCACCCTGGGGGTCCGCCCCATCCCCATCAGCGCAGCCGGGGCGGTGAGGGGGGTGCTGCACTGCACGGGGCCCCTGGAGCGACCCATCTTCTCAGGTGGGTGGGTCGGGTGCGAGAGGAGACCCTTGGATCGGCACCGAAAAGCAAAACACGTGGGTCGGTTGGCGGTGGGGTTGACATTGGCCGCAGCCGCTGGACACGGCTGGGTTACCCAGTCCGTAGCCTCCTGCACCGTCATGGCTGTCCGGCGCGTGGGTCCGACGGGCCATTGTCTATGTGATCCGTCCTGATGATGCGCCAGATGTCGCCTCCCCGATGATCCTCTTTTGGCAACCCCGGTCCTGGTGTCCCGCAGGTACCGCGGTGGCAGTGCGCCCTTCGTACGAGCAGCTGGCCGCGGGGCTGGAGGCGGGGCCCGCGCTGGAGGCGCTGCTGGCGCACGGCGGGGCGGTGGCGGCGTACGACAAGGTCCCGCTGCTGGGGGCTCAGGTGGGGGCGAGGTGGGGGGGGAGGGGAGGGTGTGCATTTGGGCCGTAACCCCGTGTGGAAGGCAGCGACCGGGAAATGGAGAGATACGGACCCAACCAGGGATTCTATCCTGGATTCTATCCTGGATTCTATCCTGGATTCTATCCTGGATTCTATCCTGGATTCTATCCCGGATTCTATCCCGGATTCTATCCTGGTTCTATCGTGGATTCTATTCTGGATTCCCGTTTAGGGACGCTTACTCCTTCTGCCCCCCCAACTTGCCGCCGTCCCCCCCTGCGATTCGCGGATTTACTTTGATGCCCCCCCGCGTTTCCTCGCAACCCAGGGCGTGTTCACACTGGACATGGCCACCCAGATGCTCAACCTGCACTCCCTCCAGGTGCGTCGGCGGGGGCAGCAGCAGTGGTGTGGCTTCCCACGCGCCCCGCCTACCCTCCTCGCTGCGCAGTGTTGCGGTTGTCGCAAGGATGGGAGGCCAGGAAGCGCGCACCCAGAGGGCTCAACCCACGCTACATCACTTGTCATGAGTGCCCGTAGTTGCTCTCGGTCATCCCCACCCGCCATTCCAACGGGTCTTCCTCGAAACCCGCCATTCCCAACCCGGCCCGACCCGACTCGACCCGACCCGACCCGACCCCACCCGCCATTCCTAACCCGGCCCAACCCGGCCCGGCTCGATCCCACCCGCCATTCCCAACCCGGCCCGGCTCGACCCCACCCGCCATTCCCAACCCGACCCGGCTCGACCCCACCCGCCATTCCCAACCCGACCCAACCCGGCCCGGCCCGCAGGTCCAGCCCGATGGCGGCGGCTCCCTTCTGGGCAGCGGGCGCATGTGGCTGTCGCCCGCCGCCGAGGCCGACCCACGGGCCATCACCGTCAGCGGCGAGGCCGCGGGTGTGGACGCGGACCGCCTGGCGAGGTACTACTTGCCGCCGGTGAGGAGACGGTCGGGTCGGAAGGGGACTGGGGGGACTGGCTCGGGGTGTCGGGGAGTGTGTTAGGGCTTAGCACCAACCATACAAATCCGCCCCTTCCTTTTCGGCATCCATCAGCGGCCTGGCTCCGGTCCCTATGCATGGAACCCCATCCCCTTCTGCCCTCCATCACCGTACCTCAACTGTACCTCCGCTGTACCTGCTCGCCGGTTTTCGCGTCCCACCCTGGACCCAAAAATTCCCAAAAGTCTGTGACACGAACGGCCTATACGCGTGTTTGCGCACGGTTTCCCTGGCGTCCCTCCCTGGACCCCAGGACGTGGAGCTGCCCGACGGCGTGCGCCTGGGCGCCGTCAGCGTGCGTGGCGTCATGGCGGGCAGCCACCTGGCTCCAGGGGTGGACCTCACGGTGGAGGCGCCGGCGGCCAGGATGACCGGATCCGCGTCATTCAGCCAGACGGTGGGGGGGGTCGCGTGAAAACCGGTGACACGAAAACGACAGGATAGTGGAGGGGGGCCGGGTCAGGGTTGATAGACAGTCGGGGATTGCGAGGAAAACCGGTGTACGAAAGGAAATGGTGGTTGCGGTGGGGTTGACAGATGGTGGGCTGGGGTTTGGCAGACGGTGGGGTGCCGTAAGGACCCGGTTGCAAGATATGGGCAGTGTAGCTGGCGGATAGGCTTCGGACGCCTGGTCGCGTGCGCGTGCGGGGGGAGGGAGGGCCTGGCTGGCGGAGGAGGGCGGTCGGGTAAGGCCAGGGCGGAGCTTGCAGGTGGCTTGCTGGTGCGCGACAGCACGTACGACAGGATGTGTCGGCCGGTTGGCTCGTAAAGCAACGAACTAGCACCCCTGGCGTCCCCGCCCAGACACGGCCCTGCTTAATATTTGTTGGAACCGCACTGCCCGGCACTCTCCCCCGCGATTTCCGTACAGGCAATTTCGATGAGCGCGCGCAGCCCGGCCTTCTCCGTGGACGGCACCGTGCACACCAGCCTGCCGTACCTGGCCGAGCTGCGCGCGTCCGACACCCAGACCGAGGCCGCCTACTTCTCCCGCCCTCGCTTCATGGGCGCCGACCTGGAGCTCCACTGCGCCGCCCCTGGAGCCGACCTGCTGCCCCTGGCCACCGGCCCCGCAACCCCTCCTCCCTTCGACCCGCTCGCCGCCAACCAGCCGCTGCACCTGCGGGTTGCAGGGCACGCCCGCCTGGCTCTGCGACCCGCGCCTCAGCCCGCTGCCGGCGCCGCAACCCACCAGCAGCAGCAGGCCAGGGCGGCGGCCGCAGGGGCTGGGGTGCGAAGCAAGGCCCAAGGGCGGCAGCCCGGCGGGAGTGGCGGTGTCCAGGCTTCGGAGCAGCAGCAGCAGCAACGGCAGCATGAACACGACCATAGCTTGAGCCCCAAGCAGTTCGAGGGTGGGTCGCCCGATTGGGTGGGGCGGAGCTACAGGAGGGTGAGACTCTGCTGATGCCCTGGGTGAAGCTTAGGGATTATTAGCCTCTCTCACCTCACCACCCTTCTCATCACAGAATGGTAGTCACCTCATCACCTCATCACCTTGTCGCCGCCCTCCTGCCACCATGCCCTAAACCCCTCAGGCACCATCAGCATGTCCGGGGTGCGCATCAACAGCCTGGAGCTGGTGCGCGCGCTGTCCGGCACGGCAGCCATTGACGGGCAGGCGGGGACGGTGGCGGTGCGCGCCAGGGGGCCGCTCCACGGTGCTGGCGGAGGAGGAGGAGCAGCGGCCGCCGGTCCGGCTGGCGCGGCGGCGGCGGCGGCGGCTGGCGGCGGCGGCAACGCGGTGGGCGGCGGCGCGCTGGCGGCGGGCGCTGGCGCCCCTGACGTACTGGATTTCGAGCTGGCGGTGGGTGGTGTGTGTGTGTATTGTTTCTGTTGCCCGTTGTCAGTTGTTGCCAGTTGCGGTGGCCGAAACACGCGTGATGCCCCCTGCGCCCCCCGCGCCCCGCCCCCCCCGGCCCCCTCAGGTCCCCGACCTCATGACGGCTCTCAACCTGGAGGCATCCGACCAGCCCCCGCCCGCCGTCATCTACCGTCCCCCGCCACCCCCACCGGCGGCACCAGGCGCCGGTGCCGCCGCCAGCGGCTCCAACGGGAACCGAAGACCCGTTCCCACCGGCGCGGCCGCACCCGCACCCGCACCCGCACCCCAGGGCCGTCCTGCTGCAGCCGCTACAGCCGCTACAGCCACTGCCGCGCCGGTCGGCGACTCCATATCGGGGCGGGCGGCGAGTGGGTTGCCTACTGGTTCCGGAGCAGCCTCGCTGCGGGCCTCGCAGCCCCCCCCGCCTGCCCCGCCGCCCTACGCCACTCAGCCCTCCTCCTCCTCCTCCGCCTCCTCCGGCTCTTCCTCTTCCTCGCGGCGGTCCGCGGCTCCTGAGGGCGCGGACAGTCGCTTCCTGCTCAGCCGGGGCCCGCTGATGTTGGAGGTGAGGGGTAGTGTCGGAGGGCTGTTGCGGGAGGAGGGGAAGGGACACGAGGGGCTGCTTACAATTAGGTTTACCGTTTACGACGTAAGGAATGAGCCGCCGGTTGGCCGAGATCCCTTTGTCCCCAGCTGGCCCCTCTTGCCGAATTCAAAACCCTAAAAACCTTAAGCTGTTTCCGGATCCAAAACCCTAAGCTGCCACTCCCTGGCCGCACCTCCCTGGAGCCCGCAGGCGGAAGTGGTCAACGGCGGGGCGGAGGTGTCTCTGCAGGTGGGTGTGGGCCGGGCAGGGGCGTCGAGGCTGGAAGAGGAAGAAGAGGTCTCTACCAACTTCCCCCCACCCACATCTCAAAACGTCTGTCCTAAACGAATGTTTTTGGCATCCACGGGTCTTCCTCGAAACCCACCCACCCGCCATGCGACACTCTACGGGTCAGCCGCCCAGCCCGCCCCTGAACCGCCCCCCACTACTGCCCCCCAAACCCAGCTCGACCCCACCCCACCCGACCCGACCTACGACCTTCTTCTTTCGTATCCTCAACCCAGTTCTCCAGCACGCATCTCAAAGCGTCTGTTCTACACGGTTTTTCCTCGCATCCACGGGTCTTCCTCGAAACCCCACCCCACCCGACCCGACCCGACCCGACCCGGCCCCACCTAACCCCACCCGTCACGCACCCCCCCAGATCGCCAACCTGCAGCTTGACGACCTGGAGGCTGGCTCCCTGCGCGGGGTGCTCCGCTCCGCGTCGCTGGCTGCTGACGTGGCGGGGCGGCGGGGGCGCGGCAGCTGCGCGGCGGAGGGTCTGCGGCTGAGCAGCCTGGCGGTCGGCAGCTTCGGCGGCTCGGTGCGGTGGGAGGGCGACATCGTCAAACTGGAGGAGACGGTGCTGGAGCAGCGGGACAGCAGGTGGGTCTCGGCTCTCGAGGAAGATCCGTGGATGCGAGAAAGAACCGTTTAGAACAGACGTTTTGAGATGCATGCTGGAGAGCAGGTGGGGGGCCGGGGGAAGCAGGGGGTAAAAGCCCGTGGAAACGGTTTGGGAGAAAGAGCAGGGGGGAGCGGTTTTAACACGCGTTTGGGTGTGTGCTTGGAAGCTAGGGAGTGAACTGGTGGACGGCACCATGAGGAAGGGTATCACTGGCTGGAGGCGGGTGGGTGCCGGCTGGGGGGTAAGGCAGGGGAACGGGCAGCAGGGCGATGGTGGGTGGCTGGGTGCCTGTGGTTGGGGCGGAAGGGATGCAGAGGAGACCCGCTGAGCAACGACCCCACGTTCGACCAGTGCCGACTAGGAGCCCCCCGGCAGTCACCACCACTTGCTACCGTGACCTCTCTTCTCCGCTTGCCTCCCATCCGTCCCGCTGCTGCTGCTGCTGCTACTGCCGGCCCGCTGCTGCTACTGCCTGCTGCTGCTGCTGCAGGTATGAGGTGTCCGGGGAGGTCTTCCTGCCGGGCTTCGGATCGCCAGCCGCCGCCGCCGCGTCCCCGCCCCCCCGCTCGGCCTCTCCAGCAGACATCGCGGACGAGGAAGAGGAGGAGGAGGAGGGGCAGGCGGAGGTGCAGGCGCGCAGCGCAGACGGACAGGTCACAGCCGTGCCTAGGGGCCCTGCTGCTACAGCTACTGCTACTGCTACTGCGTCGGCCGGGTCTCGGAAGGCGCCAGCGCCGTCTCCGTACTCCACCAGGCCAGGTGCCGGTCGTGGTGGCAGCGACCCATGGGTCTCAGGCACTGCTGGTGCTGCTGCGGTTCCAGCTCGGGGAGGCGGCAGGCAGGGCGGGGAGGCGGCGGTGGGCGGTGCGGGTGAGGAGGAGCTGAGTGAGGAGCTGGCGGCGGGCGGCGGGGGGGAGCGGGGGGCTGCGGCGGCGCCTGGCAGCGAGGAGGCGGGGTCGTCGGACTGCCGCTGGAGGCTGCAGGTGAGGTGGGGGCCGGGGGCTCGAGGGAAACCCGTGGATGCCCGAAAAAACCGTTTAGAACAGACGTTTTGAGATGCATGCTGGAGAACTGGGTTGGGGGTACTAAAGCCGAAGGTCGTAATATGACCTTTGGCGGCTACTGGGGGGGGTGCTTCCAGGGTTTGTGTCAGGGTGTGTGTGTGTATGTGTGTGCGTTACTGCACCGCTGAGACGCGAACCTCCGGGGCCAGGGCGCAGGGCTCAATGGCCAGGGGGCAGGGGCCAGGGGGCAGGGGCCAGGGGCCAGGGGGCAGGGGCCAGGGGGCAGGGGCCAGGGGGCAGGGGCCAGGGGGCAGGGGCCAGGGGGCAGGGGGCAGGGGGCAGGGGCCAGGGGGCAGGGGCCAGGGGGCAGGGCTCAGGGGGCAGGGCTCAGGGGGCAGGGCTCAGGGGCAGGGTGTATACTTAGTGTAGCACTGTGAACAGGGGCAGCAGTCCGCGGCATCGTTGCCTCCGCCGCAGCACAAGCGCCTCACAGCTTGGCTTGGCTGCCCCACCCTCCCCTTGCCCCGTCATCACCGCCAGCATCCTGGTGCCGCCTAGGCTCTCCCCTCTCCTCCCTTGATTCGTCCCCTTCTGAGCTTTCCTTATCCTCTACAAGCTTCCTCTGAACTCCTCCCTCCCGGCCCCCCCCCGCCCGCCCTCCCAGATCAACGTGCCCTCCGCCCAGATCTCCGACCTCCTGCCGGCGGTGCAGCTGGCCACCAGCGCCAGCCGCCCCGGCACCGACTACGGAGCAGCCAAGGCGCGATTCCTGGAGGCCATACAGGTGGGGGCGTGGGGGGCGTGCATGTGGGGAGGCCTTATGTGTACGACCTCTTGAGGCGACGATCTAAACCATCGAATACAGCGCTACGATTGTGGTATGTTTGTGTTTGTGCACCTTACTACTTGCTCCCCACCCCCCCGCGGCCCTCCGCCTTGTCAACGCCCCTCCCCCCCTGGAGCAGTCCGGTGCCGCGTCAGCCATCAGTCCGCAGGACGTCAGGCTGCAGGTGCCGTACCTGGGGTGCGGGGTAGGGGCGGAGAAACCCGTGTACGAAAGGAAACACCGGGTGAGGGGGGGCGGAGAAACCACCCGTGCAAAAGAACACAGGAGAGCGACACCGGCAATCGCTGATGTGCCAGCAGCAAACACGGCTTGTCCCCCAGCCCGCGGTGCCGTCCCGCCCCCAGCCCTCCTCCTGTCGCCTCACCCGATCCTCCCAGCCCCCAAACCCACCTACCCAACCCCCCAAAACCCAAATCCCCTTCCCTCCCCTCCCCTTCCCCCAGGTCGATCTCTTCAGCAGCCTACCGACAAGCGACTCAGCGGCCAAGGCGGCGGCGGCTGCGGCCGCAAGGGACCGGAGCGCCGCACCGGCCGCCACGTCAACACCGGCCGCCACGTCAGCACCGGGCTCCAGGGCCCCGGCGGCTCCCGGCTCCGGAACCGCAGCCGGTGTGGCAGGCGGCGCGTTGCCGGCGCTGTCGGAGCTGTCGGGGAACTGGTCGGGCGGCATCCAGGTGACGAAGGGGCCAGGGAGGGCTGGTGCGGGGGAAGTCAGACGAGGAGGAGAGACGGACGAGGGTAATCGGTTGGCGGGGGACGTAAAGGGAAGACACCCAGGGTTACACCCAGCAATGCATGTCGTCACTGTTGCAAAACACGTCCCGCCCCGCCCCCGCCCCGCCCCTTCTGATCCCCTGACGGGTTTCCTCTCGGTACCCTCCGATCCCCCGTTTCCCTCCCTGCAGCTGTACGGCGGCATGTCTGGCCCCAGCACCATCGACTTCTCCCTGGCCGGCCGCGAGTGGCGCTGGGGTCCGTCCTACCGCCTGGACCGACTGGTGGCGGTGGGCAGCGTGGACGGAGGGGAGGGCGTGGCGTTGGAGGAGCTGGCGGTGGACGCAGGTGGGGATAGGAGGGGTGGGATTTGGGGGGGGACGGGTGATGTGTTTGCCCCCCCTGGAGGCGCGGGGGGCGGAGGGTTGGGTTTTGGGCGTGTGTGGGTGATGCGTTTGCCCTCCCTGGAGGCGTGGAGGGCGGAGCCTGGCGCCGCTCAGCAGTGCCGTGCGAATCGCAGGCGGTTGGACCATCATTAGCCCGGAGGGTACGACGGACCGGCAGCCACTTCAGCGCCTCCCCTCTCACCGCACCACCTCCCCAATCCCGCCCCCCGCCCTTCCCTCCCTCCCCCGTGCCGTTTCCTATGTCGTGTAACCGGGTCTTCCCTCTCCCCCCCCTCCACACCCGTCCCCTCCCAGGCCCAGCCCGGCTCCGTGCCTCCGGCTCCCTGCTGTGCCCCCGCCAGGACGCCCGGCTGGCCCTCAGCGACTTCCCCCTGGAAGCCTTCGCGCCCCTCACGAACACCGCCTGGCCGGCACTGGAGCGGGCGGCGGCGGCGGCTAAGGCCAGGGGCGCGGCGCAGGCGTCGCCCTTGGCGGGTAGGACTCATTGACGAGGGGAGGGGAGGGGGGTTGAAGGGGTTTTGGGGTTCGGCTGTAGCTTGGCCGATGCCACGGGGTTGTTTTGCACCCCTGGCAGCGACCCAAAGCCGCGTAGCTGCCCCCCCCCGAGCTCCCCTTCAACACGCCCTGCCCACCCTGCACAGCTCACAAACAGTGGCAAACGATTTTTTGTTTTTGTTTTACTCGTACACGGGTATTTCCTCGCCACCCTGCACAGCGCTGGGCAAGCGACTGGACGCCACGCTTCAGAACCTGGGGCTCAAGGCTCCCGGGGCCGAGGGAGCCGACGGCAGCGGCGGCGCGGCGGGGGCGCTGCTGGCGACCCAGCCTGGAGCCGGCGGCGGCGGCGGTCCGCTGTCGGGGCGGTTGTTCGTTGAGGGCAGCCTGGCGGGCAGCGTCAGCAGACCCCAGGTGCGGCCGCTGTTGTCATCACCACCACCACCACCACCACCACCACCACCACCACCACCACCACCACCACCACCACCACCACCACCACCACCACCACCACCACCACCACCACCACCACCACCACCACCACCACCACCACCACCACCACCACCACCACCACCACCACCACCACCACCACCACCACCACCACCACCACCACCACCACCACCAGTTGCGCCAGCTATCCTATCCATGTCGCGTAACCGGTTTCTATGCCACCACCACCAGCTGCGCTATGGTCTACGAGGGGGAGGGCCACAACCGAGTGATGCGCGGTTGGCCGTTGTCCCTCGTATCCAACGGTCGGCCGTTGTCCCGCGTGTCCTAGGTGTTCATCTGCCCTCCCGACCCTCCCACCGCCGCCCCTGCGTGCAGGCCTCCGTGCGGCTGCGAGTGGAGGACGGCGCCATCGGGGGGGCCCGGCTGGGCAGAGCGCAGGTGCGTGTGTGTGTATGCGTGTGTGCGCGGGGTTGAAACAGGTTGTGTGCGGGGTTGAAACAGGTAACCCGTAGGTCAGCACTTGAGAGATAAGTGAAACTGAGGGGGAAATTTTTGAGACGCTCGTTCTGCGGGGGATGGGGTGGGTCGCGAGAAGACCCCCCGGGGGGGGATTCGAGGGAGACCCGTGGATGTCACCCACCCCATTCCCCCCGGGGGGGGGGGATGGGGGGGTTGGCGAGCACCCTGGGCTTTGGGCCGCACCCGAACCACCACCACCACTCCGACACCGGCCCCCACCGCCCCTCAGGCCCGGCTGGAGGTGGACCCCAGGCAGCGGCTGCACGTGGAGGTGGACCTCGCACCCAGGAGTGGGGGGCCGGCAGTAGCAGGAACACAACAGCAGCAGCAGCTCAGCCAGGGCCAGGGGGCTGCCCAGGGCCAGCAAGCAGGCAGTAGCGGCAGTAGCGGCAGTAGCGGCTACGTGCGGCTTTCGGGGATCGCCAGGCTGCCAGCAGCGGTGGCGGGAGCGGGGGAGGCGAAGAAAAGGGGGGCGGGAGCAGGGGAGGGCAGGGGCAGGCCAGGCGTCAAGGCACCGCCGACGGGTCGGGTGAAGGTGAGGGCGAGGGCACAGACGAGAGGCAAGGACGCCGCGGCGGCTACTACTGCGCCTACTGCGGCTACTGCTGGTGCTACTGCTGGTGCTACTGCTGGTGCTGCCAACGGCGGAGGGGCTTCCAGCGACGTTGCCGACGGCAGCGACCCCGCTGTCGGAGGGAAGGAGGTGGAGGCTGCCCCCGTCCCCGCCACCGCCACCGTCCCCGCCACCGCCACCGTCGCCACCGCCGCCACCGCCTTTATGGATGGCGTGACGGGCCCTGCGGGAGCCGCAGCAGGCGAGGCGCGGGCCGCGATGCGGGAGAGCGATGGTGATGGGGGCGGCGCCCAGAGCAGCGACAGCAGCGGGGATGTTGCCTCGGATGCGGGGACGTCCGTGTCGCAGAATGGGGGTGCTGACGAGGAGGCGACGGAGGCCGCGGTCGTCTCGGCGGCGGCAGCGGCGGCCACGGAAGGGACGCCGCAGGCGGAGGTACCGACGAATCCTCAGGCGACGGACGGCGTGGAGATGGCGGCCACGGAGGCTACTGGGGAGGCAGGGGAGGGGGCAACCTGGGGGGAGGCAACGGGGGAGGAGGAGGAGGAGGAGGCGGGTGGTGCGGGGGTGGAGGGCGGCGAAGCGTCTATGGAGGTGGAGGAGGCGGCGGCGGAGGAGGCTGAGGAGGAGGAGGTGGTGGCTGAGCTGCATGTCCGGGACGGCGGCATGGGGCTGCTGGTGGCGCTGGTGCCGGACTGCGAGTGGCGGGGCGGCGGGGCGGCGGTGGACCTACGGCTGCATGGCAGGCTGGCGGCGCCGCAGGTGGGGGAGGAGGGGAGGGTGGGAGGGGGATTTCGAGGAAGAGGGGGGAAGGGGGTTGGAGGCTGCAGGCCCTCTGCCATCCTTTGGCAGCAACGATGTAGTGACATGACTTTGCGTTCATCGTCAAGGCCAATAGCATGCTCCCGGCCCGACAGGTGCGAGGCACGCACGTACATCACACAGCACCCGTCCTCGTGTTTCCGTGCCGTCATCTCCCTCGCCGCCAACCGGCCCCTTCTGCTGCTCCTGCCGCTGCGGCACACGGTCACGCGATGCGATGCGATGCAGGTGGAGGGCAGCGCCCGACTGACCCGTGGGACGCTGCTGAGCCCGCTGCTGCGCTACCCCGTCACCAACCTCAACGCGGACATCCAGGTGCGTCCGCCACCCCCTCCACCTCGACCCTGCTCCTTCATTCCCGGAGGGGTCGGGAAGGGCGGGAGGCGCGAAGTGTTTCAGAAGTTTGGAGCTGCCTCACCAGCTGGCGCGGTTGGCATGCCATCACCACCAGTTACCGGTACTAACTGCTGAGAAACCGCATGTTGTCCGGAGAGCAAACCCCTGATGCCCGAGGAACCTCGCCTGCTGCCCCCCACCCCCCTTGTCAGTGCCGACCCGCGGGTTTCCTCCTCTCATACCTCCCGCCCCCGCACCCCCCGAAATCGGCTTCCTAGCACACGGGCATTCCCCCCCCGCTCCCTCCGAAACCACGCGCACCGCAGTTCGACGGCTCCACGCTTCACGCCCGCTCCGTGGAGGCCTCCCTTGGCAAGACCGGCGCCTTCAGGATGCGGGGGGCTCTGCCGGTGCAGTCTCCGCCACACCACCAACACCACCAACACCACACCCACCAGCAGAAGCCACACCCGACGCAGCCATCGTCACAGCTTCCCGCAGCCACAGCCACAGCCACAGCCGCAGCCGGGGCGGGGGCCGCAGCCGGGGCCACTGATGGTGTGGTTATTGAGGTGGAGGGAGCGGAGGTCAGGGCTCGCGGGGTGTACAGCGGCCTCGTAGACGGGCGGCTGGTGGTGCGGCGCAGTCTTGCGCAGCCGGTGGTGGGGGGCCGGATGCGGTTTAGTAAGGGAGTGGCTTACCTGCTGCCGCAGCAGGGCCCAGCGGCCGCAGCTGCGCCCCCCTCCGCAGCCCTGGGCGCGTCCTCCGCGGCCTCGGCCGCGTCGTCAGGGGCATCCTCGGACCGGATAGACGCGCTTGCGGAGTCCAGGGAGGGCGAGGGCGCCGAGGTGGTCCGCACGTCCTTCTCGCTGCTCAAGGCGGGGCGCAAGCGGGCGCTGCTGGCGGCAGGGGTGGCGGCGGGGCGGCACGGCGGCGCGGGCGGCGGGGCGCTGGCGGTGGAGCTGGTGGGTGGGGGGGGGCACTGGGCGGCTGGCGGTGGCGAGGGAGGAGGAGGGGGCGGGAGGAGGAGGGGGAGGAGGAGGGGGCGGGAGGAGGAGGAGGGGGCGGGGGCGGGAGGAGGAGGGGGCGGGGGCGGGAGGAGGGGGGGGCGGGAGGAGGAGGGGGCGGGAGGAGGAGGAGGCGGGAGGAGGAGGGGCCGCAATTATTTTTATATGTAATATTGGTGTTAATAAAGAGGCAATGGCCAAGAAAATTATTTTTTTACCTAGGTCATACTTTTGGCCTCCTGATGGTTTATCCATGGTTTCTGGGCCAGTCCGACCCCCCAAAAAGAATTTGGATGGCACCAACCGCCTTGATATTTTCTCCTGACGGAGGAGGGGGCGGGAGGAGGAGGGGCGGCCCCCACTTCGGCCCACACGTACCCACGCACGGCCTCTCTCTCACTTTCCTCACCCCCAACCCACGGGTCGTCCTCGACCCCCCCCCCCCCGCAGGACGCCGCGTCCGCCTCTCCTGCCGGCGCCGGCTCCCCCGCGCCCGCTCCCCCCATGTCGCTGTCAGGTTTCGAGGTGGTTCTGGGCCCCGACCTGAGGGCCATATTCCCCGTGGTGCTCAACCTGGGACTCAGCGGCACGGTGAGGGGGAGGGAAGAGAGGGGCCAGGGGCTGGGGCTGGGGGCCAGGGGCTGGGGGCCAGGGGCTGGGGCTGGGGGCCAGGGGCTGGGGCTGGGGGCTGGGGGCCAGGGGCTGGGGGCCAGGGGCTGGGGGCCAGGGGCTGGGGGCCAGGGGCTGGGGGCCAGGGGCTGGGGGCGTGGGAGGGGTGGAGGGCGGACCTATGAACTGGCAAAGGAGAGAACCAAATGTATTGCAGAGCCTCGCGGAGTCAGTGCCCCGGTGGAGGGGTTGAGGAAAGGCCGTGGACTAGCAAGCCGAGTAGGACGCCGTTTGGGGGTCGGAGGGCGCATCAGGGCTGTCGGGCGAGGGTGGCTTTCACCGGTGTCCAACCTTGAGGATCGTTGACGCGGGCCGATACACCTGCCAACGCGCAACTCGCCCCTCCCTGGACGAGCCCCGCCGAGCAGGTGACGCTGAACGGCCCCGCCGACCCGGACCGACTGCAGCCGGTGGGGGTGATTAGCCTGGAGAGCGGCACCCTCAACCTGGTGGCAACTCAGGTGGGGGTCTTATGAGAGAATCCGCGAATCCACGGCCGACAAACCGAGGGCGGGAGCGGAGGAGGGAGGGTGGCGTGCAAGCTGAGGAGGAGGGGGCGGGTAGCGGGTGGCTAGGGGGTGTGAGGTCGTGTGAGGGCGGGCGGTCTGTGAGGGAGTGAGGGCGGGGACGAGGACGCGGTTGTATCGAGCGGTGAGCGTGTCGGAGCTGGCATGATGAGGCAGGGTGCAACGACGCGTGTCGGTGGACCATACACCTCCACGACAACCACCAGCTAACGCAACCGCCAAAACCGCCGTCATTCACACACGTCGCAGTTCGTCTTGGACCGGGAGCACAACAACCGAATCATCTTTGCGCAGCCGGAGCAGCAGCAGCAGCAGCAGGGGGGAGGTGCCACTGGCGGCCCCGGGGGCCACGGCGGTGCCTCGGGGGGCTCCGGCGGTGCCCCCTCCACCTCCTCCACGTCAGCAGCCGGCGCTACAGCTGGCGGCGCCTCCCCCTCGGGCGGCTCCTCCGCTGCCCCCCCCTCCGGCCCCGTAGACCCCCTCATCGACCTGGTGCTCGTCAGCGGGGACCTAAGGGCCACGATACAGGTGCGGCGGCGGGGGTAAGGCGAGGGCAGATCCCTGGTCGTGGACCCCCTGTTCGGCAAACCTGCGTTTGGTGGGAATCGAACCCTACAGCCCCGATGCCGTGCCCTTTGACACGTAACCGAAACTACGGGTGGGGCCTCCCTGACCTGCAGTAATACCCCCCAACAACCAGCCGTAACGTGCGCCACTTCCTGGTCCTGAATATTTGCCGTAGGCTGCACCTCCCACCTAGCGCGATCGCCACCCTCCCTCCCTACGTCTGTTCTAAACGGTTTTTTCTGGCATCCACGGGTCTTCCTCGAAACCCTCCCTGCCCCTACTCCCCCCACCGGCCCCACCACCCCCACCACGCCCACCACCGCCACCACCCGGACACCCAGGGTCGGAGCAGCTCCTGGCAGGAGGGCCTTACGCTGACAGCCTCCGGCACCCCGCTGCTTGGCGGCGGAGCCGGCGGAGGCGGAGGTGGCGGCGGCAGCGTGGGCGCAATGTCCAGTGACCCGCTAGCCGCCGCGCTTCTGGCGGGGGCAGGTGGCGGCGGCGGCCCCGGCGGCGGCGGCGCCGGCGGGCCCGGCGGCCCCGGCGGCTCCGTCGGGGCAGGTGGCGGCGAGTCCATTGGCGAGGCGGCGCGTATCCTGGAGGAGCGGCTAGCGGACGCACTGCTGGGTGAGGGGGGAAAGCGAGGCACCCGTGGATTGACATGAGGGGGGGGAGAGGGGAGAGAGGGGAGGCGGTGGGGTCTGAGGTCTGGGAAGCAATAGCGTTCTCGCCATTCAGCCGTCCCCCAAGCCCCACTCACCCTTCCCATCACCACCGCCCTTCATCCTCTTCCCCCTCCTCTTCCCCCTGTTCCTCTCCGTCCCCTCCCCCCTGCCGTACCAGGTGAGAAGGGCCAGCTGGCGCTGCGCTCACTGGCTCGCTCCACCGTCAGCTCGCTGCTGCCGCGGATAGAGACCAGGGGCCAGGTGGGGAGGGGGCGGATAGAGACCAGGGGCCAGGTGGGGAGGGGGCGGATAGAGACCAGGGGCCAGGTGGGGAGGGGGCGGAGGGGGCTGGGGAGGTGGAAAGGGGGTTCGCACGGCGGGGAAGGGGCTCGGGAGGGGCTGCGCAAGTCCTGTGCGTGACTCAAGCCGGGTGGTGGACAGCTCCCTCGGGACAAGAAAGGGCCTCCGCTAACGGGCTGCGAACTGGTGGCCAGCTCATTATCTGCCACCCTCCCCCTCCCCCTCCTCCCCACGTCTTCGCGCCCGTGTGTGTGGCCGGCCACCGCTAGTCCAGTAGCATGCGCGCGCGTCCCGGTGTTCGAAGGCTATGCACCCACTACATTTCTCCGTCGAGTTACCGGTCCTTTTATTGAATTCCCCATCCTCTTCCCCCTCCTCCTCCCTCCCCTCCCTCTCAGGTGGGCCATGCTCGGTGGCGGCTGGTGGGCGCCCCATCGCTGCCCTCGCTGCTGTCGCTTCCCGACCCAGTGTCCGAGCCGTCCCGCTTCCTCAGCACCCTGGCCCTGGGGACCGAGGTGGAGGTGGCGTTCGGGAAGAGGGTGCAGGTGCGGGGGCATGGGGGCAAGAGCGGGACTGCTGGGGCAAGAGGGAGCGGAAGGGGCGGGCTGCAGGCGAAGAGAGGTCAAGGTGTAGGCGCGGTCACCTCGTACAACTTCGATGAGGGGCAGCCGTTGAACACCGTACCGATAAGAGCATAAGACCCTTCCTGCGCGGTGCTTCACCACCGACCCAGCCGACCGCTTGCGTCAAGGCGCAATGCCGGCTTCTGCAGGTTCCTCCCCCCTCCCTCCCTTAAGATGAATGCAGCTCACCCCCATTCGCCGCCCGCACCCGCCCCCCCCCCGGCACCGACCGCCTCCTCCCGCCCCCCCCCCCCCGCCCAGGCCTCCCTTAGCCACAAGCTGCAGGAGCTGGGGCGCAGCGGCGCCGAGCTGCCCGGCGGTGGAGGCGGCACCGAGGCCCGCCTGACCCTGCAGCTGAGCTCCAGGCTCCGGCTGCAGGCGCATCTGGCGCGAGGGGCGCTGCTGCCCAGCGTCACACTGCAGTACAGCAGCGAGGGGGGCGGCGGGGGAGCCACACCAGCCGCTAGCGGCGAGCTGGCGGATTACCCGGCGGCGGAGCCGCCGCCACCATCACCGCCACAGCAGCCGCCACCGCAGCCGCCACCGCAGCCGCCACTGCAGCCGCCACAGCAGCTGGCCAAGGTGCAGGAGGAGTCATGAGTCTGGGGGCCGGGGAGGGCCTAGCTGGTGGATGCGGCGGGGCTAGGGCGGCGGCGGGGGCTACGGCGGGGTGATGGCGGGAGCGGGAGGGTAGGCGAGGGGATGGCGGGGGAGCGGTATTAGAGCTGGGTCGTGGGTCGCGAGGGAGGGGGGTTCGAGGAAGACCCGTGGATGCCAGAAAAAACCGTTTTTAGGACAGAGGTTTTGAGATGCATGCTGGAGAACTGGGTTGAGGATACGGGGGGGGGGATGGAGTATGCACCGGGGGAGGGAGGGTTACAAAAAGACGGAGGTGTTTAAAAACCGTTTTACCAAAAGAGGGAGGGGGGGGGTAACCACACGGGGACACAAGTAGACGACCTCACCGCCACGGCGCCGCGCTGTACATGCTTTCCGTTGGGATAATATTGAGCAACCGTTGGGGGTTGCTGTGAGATGGATGTAACAGAGCGTTGGATTGCTGTGGCATGGCGTGTGGTGTGGTGTGGTGTGATGTGTTTTTGACGATGTGGGATTACGGCCCTCCGGTGGAGGACAGCACTCGGGTGGTGAGGTGCCGACTCCCGGCAGCAGGTGGGCGAACGACAGCTGGAGTAAAGCCCCAAAGGGGTCCCGGCCTCAGGTAGCCGGACGTCCCAATCCAATGTATGTCGGCTAGAATTGACGATGCATGAGCAGTCCCTCGGTCTTCCGCTGGTAGGCGGCATGGAACCCACGTCAACACCTGCAAGGTGCACCCGTCGACCGTCTGGTCGGGGTACCGTGTTTTTAACGTTCTCACGCAAAAATGGACATGTCGCACAAACGCGAGCTGCGTTGGCGCTTTGATTGTTCGTGTTGGTGTGCGAAATGAACCATGCAAAGGTGTACGAAATGAGCCACGCAAAGGAGTACGGCACTTCGGATTTCAACCGTGCGCGAACCACGGGACAGTAACCACGATTGGTCAATGCATCCGACGGATGGTATTATGCCCTTATAGATCAGTAACATGAGACCCGGCCACTAATCTACCAAGTGGGGCCTGTTGTCGAAACGCCGGGAGTCCTAAAACGCATCTACCGGTATCACGAGTATGCGTGCGACATCTGGCCTGACATATGTCACGAATTTTAGGGTCCCGGCAGTCCTAGGAGCCTTGTCACGGACCTGCTTTGGGTGTGGAGGCCTCTCCACTGTCCGTCGCACAGCCCACAGCACACGCAAATGGTCTCATTTTCGCCCCACATGTTGGTTGGTCAACGCCTATCTGTAAAAGTGTAAATAGTTAATACCGTAGGTGAGGAATCTCAATACCTTCATTGCTTCACTTGACTTTGCGGTTTATTCGCTGGGGAGATTTCTCGGAATAAAGTACGCAAAACAACATACATTTTGGAAACAAAGGCACTTCACGCCTAGCTATAGTCATTGGCGTAATTTCGTATCCAGCTCGTTGCTGGAATGCTGCATGCCTTTAATGTGGACCTCTTATGACCACCGCCCTTAGGGAAACTACCCATTTCAGTGGTATATTTCCAAAGCCAATCCGTCGGCGAGTATGGAGGCAGGACAAGGGAGCCCCGCGCCTGCAGTCCTCATGCAGTTCCCCAGCGGCACCCTAGTGCCCAGCGCCTACGTATGCCCTCTGAGCTGGCGCATAATGTGCGACCCTGTGCTAGACCCTGACGACAAAGAGGGCCGTGCCATGGAGCGCGATGCCTTTGAAGCTCACCAGCGGCAGCACGGCGTGCGGCCCCTGACAGGTGCGCTGCGACCGGAAACATGTTCCCCTCGCGCTACCACTACTCCTTGTGCACCAACGCACCGAATCGCCATCACGACGGCACGTGCGGCCCCCGTGATTCATCCCGCTCGGTGTTTGGCTATTCCTCGTGGTACAGGTCTGCCTCCGTTTCAGCACGTGCGCACACTCAAATCGTTGAAGGACTCCATCGCGGCCTTCATCGCGAACACCGGGCTGCCTGAGAATGCCGGCAGCTGGGCTCCGCCGCCGCCTGCTGCCGGGTCCCCGGCGCGGCGGACCGTCCTCGACATCACCGCTGACGAGGTGCCGGCCTCCTTCTTCTGCCCGCTGAGCCGCCAGCTGATGGGCGAGCCAGTCGTTGACCGCACCGACCCGGACGCCTCCTGGGAGCGAACCGCCATCGAGGCGCACGTGGGACTGTACGGCACCAACCCACTTACCGGTGCGCGGGGTGCACGGCAAGCGGGGACTTGGGGGCTGTGGGTGGGTGGTGTGTGTTTGTGCGGAAAGCCTGTGTATTGGGAAGTTTCCTAGTGCACGGGAACCGTTTGATACATACGTTTGGAGATGCATGCTGGAGGAGTTGGGTGGTGGGTGGTGGCAGTGGGGGCAAACCGGGTTCGATTCTCCAAAACTCGAACCGTTAATACCCGCATTGCCTCCGCGCAGGCCAGCGCATGGCCTTGTCTGATATCGTACCCGATAAGAACCTTCGGAGCGCAATCGGTGTGTGGATGCGCAAGTGCACTCGTCCAACGGCAGCCGCGCATACGACGGCTGCGGCACCCGCTCGTCTCGGCACTGCTGGCGGCAGCGCGCCCGCTATTGCTGCTGCCGTGGCGCCAAAGCTAGAAAAGCCGCCACGGGTAGCCGAACAGCTACTGCAGCAAGCACCGCAACAGGGTAACCAGGCGGCGGCCGCGGTTGCCGCCGACGGTGCTGGTGACAGAGCTGCTGCATCCGCTTCCGTGCCCGGCGCCGCTCCGGCTCCCGCTCCGACTGCAGCTGCAGCTGGAGTAGGGGGTGGCACCTGTAGTGGCGGCTGGCGGCCAACGGCTTCAGGTTTCCTCCGGGCGCCGCCGCCGGCGGAGTGTAGCGGTAACGCAGATGGTCCATCGCAACAGGCGCCGACGGCAGCCGCCTGCACGTCAACCCCGACCTCCAAGCGACAGCGTTTCGGGGGATTGACGGCGGCTTTACGACTTGTGGGTGATGGCCGCGGCGCCGGCGGCGGTAACGGCACGGCGGCGTCTTCCCCGCAGAAGCGGCCAGTCGCAATCGAAGCGGCTGGCGCAGCACAAAAACGAGCTCGCGCGGCAGAGGGCGGCGGCGGGGGAAGTGAGGAAGCGAGCTCCGCTGCCGGCATGGAGTTGGAGCTGGCAGGGGGGTCGGAGCCGGGGGCGGCGGCGGTGCAGTCGCCGAATCCAGGCCGCCAAGGCGCCGCTGCGGTGGTCGCTGCCAACGCCTCGTTCGCACTCCAGCAACCCGCTGCCGCGCTGCCGCCGCCCGCCGGCCCCTCCCGGCCTGCTGCCTGCGCTGCTGTCTACGTGTCCGCGGCCGCTGCGCGGCAGCAGCAGCAGCAGGCCTCACGGGGGATGGAGCAGGTCGCGATCCGGATCAAGGTGGAGGAGGACTTGGTGACCTCCTGCGGTGTCGTGGGGCAGCCTGGGGGCCAGGATGACGCGGAGAGCGGAGAGCGGCATGATGCTGATGCTGCTGGTGCTGCTAATGCTGGTGCTGGTGCTGCTAATGCTGGTGCTGCTGCTAATGCTGCTGCTGCTGCTGGCGCTGGTAATGCTGGCGCTGCTGGTGCTGGCGCTGTTGGTGCTGGCGCTGCTGGTGCTGGCGCTACTGATGCTGGTGCTGCTGGTGGCGCTGCTAATGCTGGCGCTGCTGATGGTGGCGCTGCTGATGCTGGCGCTGCTAATGCTGATGCTGCTAATGCTGGCGCTGCTAATGCTGGCGCTGCTAACGCTGGTGGTGCTGGTGATGCTGGTGCTGGTGATGCTGATGCTGGCGCTGCTAATGGTGGCGCTGCTGATGCTGGCGCTGCTAACGCTGATGCTGCTAATGCTGATGCTGCTAATGCTGGCGCTGCTAATGTTGGCGCTGCTAACGCTGGTGGTGCTGGTGATGCTAATGCTGGCGCTGCTAATGCTGGCGCTGCTGATGCTGGCGCTGCTGATGCTGGCGCTGCTAATGCTGGCGCTGCCAATGCTGGAGCTGCTAATGATGATGCTGGAGCTGCTAATGCCGGTGCTGCTGCTGGTGCTGCTGCTGCTGGTGCTGCTGATGCCGATGCTGTTCCTGATGCTGCTTGCACCACTGCTGGTGTCGCGAACGCGCCCGTAGACGCGCCAGCCATTGCAGCAGCCGGAGCCACGGCTGAGGGGGGGCCGGACCCGCCCCTGGTCAGCGGCTCAGCGCAGGAGGTCGGTGGTGGCCAGGGCGTCCGTTCCCTGGGGGCCGTCGAATCGCTGTGGCTTGAAGCCATAGCGGCTGTAGAAGCGAAGATGCCACCGAGCAGTGCGGCGCTGGTGGCGCTGGTGGCGCAGGTACCGGAAGCAGCACTGGAAGCAGCACCTGCTGGTACTGCGAGCGTCGCGGATGGCCAGGAGGCAGTGGCAGTGGCCTCGGTTCCCGAACCAGCTACGATCCAAGGCTCGCAAGGGGTGGCAAGCAACGCCGGCAACAGTGAAGGGGCTGGCCTCCAGTTGGGCAGTCCCAGCTTGCGGGGGCGTCTGATGGTGGGTTCAATGCAGAAGCCGTGGAGGAAAGAAAAACGGAGAACTTGGGGCTGATGGTCGGAAGGGGGAGGGCTGCAGCTCGGAGGGTGGCTCTGCCTCTGTGCTGGGGATCGTGGAGGGGGTTCGTGGAAGGGTGGCGGGTGTCGGCGGTCGCCGATTCTTCATCGCCGGTCATGCACCGCTCTTCCACACCTGCCCTGGCGGCGGCTCCTCACGACGACTGCTCCACAATGACCTACGCACCGCATCGCCCGCACTCCCGCCCATCTATACACAGCACCCGGTCCCGCACACCCCATATGTCCTACAGGCCTCGCCAGGACCATCACAGCCGTCGTCGGCGCCCTCTGGCGCGAGAGGGCGGCACAAGTATTCGGAGGAGGTGGGGCGGCAGGGAGCGGCCGGCCAGGCCGCGGGCTGGGTTGCCTCGGGAGGCCGGGGGGGGGTACAGAAAAGAACCGGTAATTCGACTTGGGAAGTGTAGCGGGTGCATAGCCGGGGCCGGGGGGAGGGGGGCAAGGAAAACCCGTGTACGAAGGAAAACCGTGGGGCCAGGGGTGGGGGGCAGGCAAGTGCTGGTTTGCTGGGTTGCTGGTGACAAGGAGGGCAGGACGGCTGCCCCTTGTGGTCTGCAGGGCACCACGAACCCTGGCCGCTAGGCTGTCAGTATCGGGCCCGCGCACGCTGGATTTAGGGGGTTAGGGAGACCGCTGTCGGCATGGATGCATGCACCGTGCCGACGTGGCCCTGCTGACGTGGCCCTGCATGCCGTCCGTCCTGCCGCTGTGCGGTGGCAGGAGCTGGAGGCGCTTGTGAGTGGTGTGGAGGAGCACGGCGGGAGATGGGCAGCCATCAGGGCCAGCCGGCCGCAGCTGCGGAGCAGGACCGAGGTGCGGCGGGGGGGAGGGAGCGGATGACGGGGGGGGGGCGGGTGCTGCTTGTTGACGCTGGTGTGGTGGGGATGTGGTGCGGGTGTGGTGCGGGTGTCCTTCTCTAAAGGACCTCGCTGCCGGACGAGAGCTGGCGGGTGCCGAAGGCAGTAAGGTGCGGCGCAGGGAGGGGTGGGGTGCGTTGACCGCGCGGGGATCGATGCCCGGTGTTATGGGGCAAGGATGCCGCTGCCTGACATGCAAGCGGTCCGAATCGCCGCGGTTGGCCTCCGATGAGGTCCGCAGCAGTGCGTTTACAAGACGGGGCGGGATCATGACCTGGTCTGGGACAGCACTCAAGTAAAGGATGGCCCGCCCTCGAGCCTCGCCGATTGGTCCGCGCGCGACTTGCGCCCCGCTCCCTCCCTGCCCTGTGCTGTGGTTGCAGTTCTCCCTCTGCAGCAAGTGGAAGGCCCTCCTCGCCAGCGCAGCCTGCCTATGGGCCAACTGTCGCGCTCTGCCCTCCGCCCAGCTGCAATCCCGCATCAGCGCCATCTTCGAAGCGGACCAGTCAGCTGAATGGCTTGATGCGGTACGTACGGCACCGCCGCCCGACACACACCGGCGCTCCAACGGGGGCCGACCATCTCCTCGTGTGATGCGGGAGGGCAGGGGCGGGCTCTGCTGCGGTCGTTGCACACCGGTCGGTCAACTGACTCCGCTTGCTGTAACCGACTCGAGTCATCATGTGGCGTAGTCGTACGAAACTTCGAACGGCCCGTGGAGTTGACGGTGCAGCACAGTGTTGGTGCGGTAGATGAATACCGGTAGAGGGTGGCACATAAACGAGGCGTGGCAAACACCAGCTTGGGTAGGCACTTGGGGACGCAGCATAATTGAATCAAAACGTCAGACGTCCCCCGTTTGCACGCGGCCGACTGGTAGCAGCGCCCGCGCGCGACAGCCGCAGCAGCCGCCTCCGAGTCCTTACACCGCTTTTATCTCGGGCCCCACCCCACCCCACCCCACTGCAACGTCTGTTTTAAACGGTTTTTTCGGGCATCCACGGGTCTTCCTCAAACCCCACCCCACTGCCATTGTGCTATACCCAAAACCGCCTCATCCACGGCGTTACGTACCTCGCCATGAGCAGCCACCCTCCGAAACCATCCCGCAGGCTCCCTCGAGCTCGTCGCAGCCGTCATCGCGGGACACCGACACCAAGCCTGTCCTCGGTCGGCCCAAGAGCATGTCGGTGCATCGCACCTACTACTCGCCAGAGGTTGGTGTTGCTGGGTGGCGGGTTTCGAGGAAGACCCGTGGATGCGAGAAAAAAACCGTTTAGAACGCTGGGTGGGTGGGGGGGAACGGCGCCTTGGTGCCGTGGCGCCTTGGCTCCGGTCCAACTTCACACCCAGGGGAGGGAGATGATGTAAACCACGACGGTAACCACGTGCCTCCTGTCGCCTGTGTGTTGGGCGGGCCTTATCACACGATTATCGTGTTGGGTTAGCCCGGTTTGCAACACAGCGGCCTCGCTGCCCGACCTCGCGGCGCCGTGTCCTGTCCTGTCATGTGCTGTCATGTGCTGTCCGGTGCTCACGTCCCGCCGCCCCGGGCTGGCTGGCCTCCCTGCGCTGCGCTGCGCCACTTCAGGAGGTGGCGGCGCTCATGGAAGGCATGGAGGAGTACGGCTCCGACTTCGCCGCCATCAGGAACAGCCGGCCAGTGCTCGCGCACCGATCCGAGGTGCGCCAGGTTGCACAGTTAGTTCCGCTTAGGGTAGGAAGTGGAGTAAACATCGCCAAAGCGATGTAATTCTTCTTAGCAGCTTGACGGAAGGGCACGTGCGGGCGAGTGTGACGAGCTTATGACTCCTGGGGTCGCCTGGCCCCGCCTGGTCCCGGGCCCCATGTTTCACAGGTCTCGCCTTGTGCGCGGGTAGCTGTGCTGCGCACCCATGCGGCAGCACCCATGCGTTGCCGGTTGGTTTGCCGATGGGATAAGAACGCCGAGCCCGCAGCAGCAATAGCGGCAGCAGCAGTAACAACAGCAGCAGCAGCGGCAGCAGCTGTCCGTCACGCGCCAGGCTCACACTTTCCTCCCTATTCCCGGTCTTCGCCGCAACCCCTGTCGCAATGCCGGCTTGTATAGATGGGTTTGAAGCTCAAGGGGATTGCGCTGCGCAACCTGGCGGCGGAGAGCGACCAGGAGGAGCTGCCGGCGGAGCGGACCACCCGGAGGTCTGCGGGGCTGGGGGCTGAGCAGGTGAGAGGCCGCGTCCGGCAGGCCGGCAGTGTATCTATAGTCGCTCGCAAACGTAACGTCTGACGTCACGTGGTTCCCAGGCTGTCAAATGGTCCTCTGAGGCCGCCACGTAGTTCTGAGGCCATCACATAGTTCTGAGGCCACCACATAGTTCTGAGACCACCACGTAATTCTGACGCCGCCACATAGTTCCAACGCGACCAAGTCGGTTCCCCGAACCGCCCTGTGTGGGAGGGTGGAGGAATGGCCGCGGCGTCTCCTCTTGTCGTACGCATTTTGCTGCGCTGGTGTCCACATTCCGGGTGTCTGCCGTAGACCCACCGTCCCCATCAGCTCCTGCCGTCTCCACCAGCAGGGGCATATGTAGGCGTCTCCCATGTTGCCGCTACTTGCGCGGTCGTTGACGGCATATGTAGGCGTCTTCCATGTTGCCGCTACTTGCGCGGTCGTTGACGGCATATGTAGGCGTCTTCCATGTTGCCGCTACTTGCGTGGTCGTTGACGACAGCGCGGTCGTGTCTCCCCACCGCCGCCCCATGTCGACCTGCTCGCGCGTCCGCAGGGCGGAGCCGGGCCTGGTGACGGCGTGGTGCATCAGTGGATGCGCTTCTACCTGCCACCGGACATGGTGTCGGAGATGTTCGGTGGGGGCAGCTCGCGCGAGAGACTGGTCGTGGAGGTGAGACGGGAGCAACCGCGTCGTCAGTACCTGGACCGCCTTCATCTTCACACACCAGTCTCGCCTGACCTTGCAGCCAGCTGACGGGGTGGAATGTGCGCGCGGCCGCACGGAAGAGGGCTGCGGTTCTTGCGCATGTGCACGCACACACGTATCGCTTACGTAAGGCACGCGGCTGGCTACGGTATCTTCTCCTCACCTCGCCGTGCACACACGTATGCGCATGGAGCCGCCTAGCGATCCGCACCCACACACGCCGCCTAGTTCCGGGTTCGCGCCGCGCCGTCGGTTACACACCGATCGCCAGGTTGGCGGCCTTCTGCATCGCTGTTGCGTCGGAATCGGTCGTTGGCTGCCAGGCTGCCTGCCAACCACCACCTGGGTGTCCTTCTTCCCCCACGTTGCGGTTACCAGCTGGAGATCAGTCGACTCCTCAACACAACAAGTTCCACCGGTGCTGCTGCTGCTGCTGCTGCTGCTGCTGCTGCTGCAAGCCATGATTGCCCCACGCGAGTCTCGGGAAGCACTACGCCCACGCCCGCAGCCATGACACCTCGCCCAACGGCCCTAGCTCTGGAGCCCACTCTAACGAAGACTACTACCTCGCCCGCCCTTCTACACCGCCCCCTCCTTCCCCCGCAGGTGGACCTAGACGGCGTCCTGCAGCCTGACACCCATGAAGCCCAGCTGCGCGGCAACATACGAGGAAACAAGTTCAAGATCGCCAAGTGCCCGACTCTGAGGAAGGCTTCATTCGGCAAGCGGTTGCTGGGGTGGCGGTGGTCAGCAAGCGGCAACCTGACCATGAGGCTCAGCTGCCGGCCGGCGGAGGTAGCCGCAGGCGACTCCTCGGGGCTGCCGGAGGGCCGGCAAGAGTCGGGCAGGGTTGGGACAGATGGCGCGGACGACGGCAGCGACAATGATGACGTTATCATCATCGAGTAGCGGTGTTGGGTGGGTGGGTGGGTGTTATGGCGGCCGCCGCCCAGGAATGTGCCAATGCCAGGGTTGGTGGTAGTTGTTGTTGTAACGGTTACAGTGGGTTCCAGACCAATAGGTAGAACCATCGGGCGCATCGCCTGACACTGAAAAAGACGGAGGAAACATGTCAATGGCAGGGTTGGTGGTCGTGTTTGTGGCGGAGCAACGCAAATGATACGGTGTGAGGGACACCTGGGGCTAAGTCGTCAGGGGTTGAGGGTTGGGCTGTCGGAAGGAGCTGTCTGCGCGCTGTGGGTTAACCTTCCCGGAATTACATACCTGACTAGGATGGGGGGTGCCGAGAAGAGCCGGTTGCCCCGGTTAGGAGGGTTGCAAGGAGAACCCGGTTTGGGGGGGTCGAGGAAGACCCGTGGATGCCCGAACCCGGTTTGGGGGTTCGAGGGAGACCCGTGGATGCCCGGAAAAAACCGTTTAAAACAGAAGTTTTGAGAACCCGGTTTGGGAGGGGGGGTGCTGGCGCAACGCCCTGGCTGATGAGCTTGTCGACGTGTTGATAGCGGTGTGTAGGAGTTGGAAATGAGTGATAGGACTGCTGGCCGCGAGGTGTCAGCGGAGACGACTCGGAGGGCTGGCGGCACTGTTGCGACGGGTCACCGCGTCTGACAGGTGGGTGCTGTGGAATGAGTTCAGCGAAGTACAACAGGCCCTGTCGTACCGTAGAACAGTATTCTTGACCAACCTCTGCATGTTTAAACGGCACTACTACACCGGCCTAGGTATAGTAGGAGACACTGATGCACCATTCGCTTACCAATAACAGGGTGGCGGTCTCCATACCTTCGTTTTCGAAGTTGGAAAGGGATGCATGCGGAACTTTACCTGCACTGCCCCTCCATAGATTGCGGCAACTAAGCATCGCACTCGTGGGTTGTAACATTACCGTTCGGCATCGACAGCTTCATGTTGGTCGCTCAATTAGGGGGCGGAACCAAAAGGTCCGCCCTGTACATCGACAGTGGGCAGCCCCCCCATCGACCAGCGTGGCAAGGCGCAGCCCGCCACGATTCGTTCCGATGGGTGGGTTGGACTATGTCCGCCAACGCTTAACTACCCTTCTTCAGCGCCCTGCCGACAGGAGCTCCGTTCTAAAGAAGGGTTGGCCATGGTTTCCACGGGTTCACGTTAAGCCGGCCAACGCGCTGTAGATCCGTACAGGGACACCGCAGCAACTTCGAAACTAGGGGTTAATACAACTACATCTCCGAAGCGAGGACAGAAATAATACTAATACAAACAATAAAGCCGTTATGCGCGCGCTGGCCTTGCTGTGGCACGTGACTGGAGAGGAGCGATCAATTGCCTCGCAACGGATTTGCCCCCCGGTGCCATGGCCAACCCCCAGCCATTCACACAGCCGCAAACCGAAATGCGCCCAAGCTCTCCTCTTCATGTACTGCGGTGCACCTAAAATGACGTACTGGTCCCGACCCGGCGTTTGGAAGTTGGGTTCTCCATATTTATGTATATGTACGACAATCGTACCAAAAAAGGCCGTCAACGTTGCTTGCAGGTCGTCCTCAAACGTTACTTCTTTATGCAGAGCGTGATCCATATACGCCCGAAACACAAACAATATCACTCAGCACATCCAGGAAAGGAAAACTCACGTTAACAGTCACAGTGCGTACACACATTCAAATGCATAACATTTAGCAGTGAAGCAACATGCGTGATGCGCACTCCTACCCTGATAAGAAAAACGCGCGTTACGTGCCTGCCGAGGGAAATCTCCCGGCCGGTACCGAGGCATGTTTTGTTCCGCTAAGAATACCGGTACACAGACGCCGCCTACCTGAATTGCCCACACGTGAACATCTTCGCCGCGCCACGCTCACACTCACACCCACACACTCACACCCACACACTCGCACACTGCGTTCCATGCTTCAATCACCTGCCGCCTGGCGCCTGTAGTCTCACCCAGACCGCTGTGGAGTACACATCGCCATTCACCAGGAACAACATGTACATGCCGGGAGGCGCAACATTCGCGCTCGGCGGACCGCGGACCGTCACCACCCCCCCGCCACCGCTGGCCGCCACGCCGGTGCCGCCGCCGTTTCGAACCGCCTGCCACCCAAGCCCGGCCAGCGCGCTATCACCCCCGGTCCAAATCGAGACGGTCTCCAGCCCGACCAGCCTCTGATTCATGTCGTACGAGTGGGTGCACGAGCACGGCGCCACGAGCACCACGCGCGTGATGTTGAGGGACGAATCCGGCGCCGAAGCCTCTCCGCTGGGCCACGTGTAGGCAATATCGTACGGCATGCCGTACTGCAGTACGTCGCCCTGCACCGACTCGATGCGCGGCTTCAAGGCGTCGAAGAAGACGAAGGGCGGATAGAAGATCTCGATTCGGTAGTCTGCCTTCCCGGTAGGTGATGGATCGTGCGCCCAGCTGGGATCCACCACAAAACGGTGGCAGCGGTCGCAACCGGCCACCAGGATCGTGCCGTTGGTGGTGAGGCAGGCGGTGGAGTGGTACATGCGGGCGATGCGGGAGAAGGCCAGCCGGCGGAAGCGGGAGCCGCGGGGCAGGTCGGGGTCGTACAGGTCGGCGAAGAGCACGGGGCGGTTGGCCCTGCTGTCGCCGCCGCTGGCTGAATCGCCCGCCAGCCCCTCCTGTGCTTGCGCGGGTGCAGGGGTATGGGGGTGCAGGGGGGATGGGTGGTAGGGAAGGCGAAAAGACGCGGGATCGATGCACCCGCTTGCCAGGCATGGGACACCCGTAGACAGCACCTTCGCAGGGATGGCATATGCGTGCGGGCATGAAGTTATACGCCATACGAGGTCGTCGCAAAGAGCACGTATGAAGTGCCCTTCCGAACCCCGCCGCCAGCCCTACATGCACCTTACCCTCGCGCCGTTGAGCACCACGACCTTCCCGTTGGGCAGCAGCACCGCGTCTCCCATCAGCCGGCCCATGCTCATAGACTCCTCCACCCAGCCCTGGTCAAACGTGTAGTTGCCGATGGCCGCGTCGTACGAGAGGCGCAGCCGATGGGCGGAGCGGCTTGCGATCGTGGACAGGTTTCGCACCGCTCTTTCCGCCTGGCCCCCGAACAGCATCACCTCCACCTGCAAAGGGAAGGGTGTGCGGGGCGATCTGACCAGTGACGACTGCGCCCTATGTGCCCATGCATGTCGCAAACACAGTGCAGCTGGGTGTGGGGATCCTGGCATCGGACGACAGATCACCGGCGCATTCAGAGGCGGGCTGAAGACAAGGGACGGACTCTGGGCCCAGACGCATCTGGTTTCTTAGTTCCGATTGGAGAAGCAGCTGCGACCGGAAGCAACAAGAGCATTGCCGGCTCCCTACATCAGCTCCGGAACCCGCCAGGGCACCGGGCACCGGGCCCCCCGAGGCGCGCACCTCATAGTTCCTGTCCGGGTACAGCCCCAGCATGACGCTGGTGCCCGTGAAGGGAAACTGCGTCGTAGCGTAACCGCGCAGGCGGGGCAGGGCCTGGGTCCAAGTGTTGGTCCGCCAGTCCAGGATGAAGCCGGAGCGGCCACAGAAGGTGAAGAGCAGCCCGGAGGGGAGTACGTAGTTGAACGGGTAGTACACCTGGGGGGGTGGCGTGGATGGGGCCGGCGGGTGTGGAGTGGAGTGTGCGTGCGATGGTTTGCTGAGGAGCGCATTGATGTACTGAGAGGCCGGGAAGTCGAGAAGCCCCACAGAAAATTATCCTGTTATCCTATCCGCCGGATGGCGATGGGTTGTGCGTGCATTGGGCGGTCGCAGACCTGGTGTTGCTCCGGGGTAGGCCGGGAGGCGGGCGAGGAGGGAGGGGCTGGAGGAGGGGCCTGGCGGGAGCCAGCGCTGTCGTCTGGGTACGACACCGCACACGGCGAACGCTCAACAGTGAGCCTCAAAAGCTCAACCCGTTCCCGTTCCACAAGCGGCCGTGCCTGGACTGCAGCGGCCCCCGGGCCCCAGCAGCACCCCCTGGTCATCCCCCCCTGCCTCTCACGGGTCTTCCTCAAAACCCTGCCTCTCACCTGCTCGGCGCTGTCGAGATACGCAGTCCGCATGGCGTACGGCGTCGTCCGCTGCTGCGAGTGGTCGTACAGCTCCCAGAACTGATTGTTGGCGGTGCCGGCGCCCACCCCCTGAGTGCCTCCCATGATTAGGACCTTGCCGTTGGGAAGCAACGTGGCAGATGGGTACCTGTACGACGTCCAGGGAGGGCGGCAGACGACCCGTACGTCCAGGACGGAGCCGCGACAGCGGGGGTGGGTGCGTGAGTGCGGCTCCTGGTGTGGCAGTGGGCTGAGGATACCTCGGCAGGCGGGCAGGGACGCCGACAACACATCGACCGACCGCCAAACCCCACCTGGTGAGCCGCAAACCTCACCCCCGGGGGCCCGCTACAGTGCCCTCGGTCGCGCCCAACCCCCAGCTCCCACCATCGCTTCCAGCCCATGTCGCGAATCTTGCGCAGGTTCAAGTCAGTGCAGCTGCGGTTGAAGGTCCGGATGGATTTCATGCCGTCGGGGTAGCCGGCGTTGGCCTGGGCGGCAGACATGGCGGAGGGGGCGGAGAAGGAGGCGGGAAGCACACACTCAGCTGGGCACACACTCAGCTGGGCGGCCAGGAACACACAAGCGGGAATGTTTGCAGCCGGGATTGATGCGCGCCGTACCACAGACGCCAAAGGACGGCAAGTTGAAATGAAGGGAAGGCTTTGGTACGACAGTGAATTGGTACGGGGGGCGGCAGCCGTACATGCCGGCTTGTTTGCGCCCCCCCGCCCCCCTCCCCGCCTTGTGGCTTGGGCACTCACTTGATGGCCGCCCACCACCAGCAAGTCCCCGGTGCTCAAAAACGTGTGGCCAGCGCAGAAGAGCCCGTCGGGTGACGTGATGTGCGTGAAGCGGCGCCTGGGTAGGTCGTAGAATCCGGCAATGGTGCTCGTACCGTCCGGGTGCCGACCCGAGGGTCGCTCCATGAATAGGAAGCGGTCGGTACCAGGGATGGCCATCAGGTGTACGGCAATCATCATGGCGTTGCCGATCTGGTCAAATCTACCAACGACCGCCGGGGACGCGGGCGGCGGAGGTGACGGTGTATCAGCAGCGGGCGGTGGCGACGGCGGCAGTGGCGGCCACTCGGGCTCGTCAAATTCACCTCCGTCGCTGTCGCCCGCGCCTTGGAGAGATGCGGGTGGTGGCGGGGGTCGTGGGCTGGGTGGTTGTGGGTATGGGCTGGGAGGTTGCGGGCTGGGAGGTTGCGGGCTGGGAGGTTGCGGGCTGGGTGGTGGCGGGCTGGGTGGTGGCGGGCTGGGTGGTGGCGGGCTGGGTGGCGGCGGGCTGGGTGGCGGCGGGCTGGGTGGCGGCGGGCTGGGTGGCGGCGGGCTGGGTGGTTGCGGAGTTGGCGGGTACGGGCTAGGATGCCACGGGCTGGGTGGATGAGCGTAGAATGGCTGTGGGCTGGGGGGTTGCGGGCTGGTGGGTGGTGGGTAGGTGGTAGGTGGTTGGGCATCGGTGCTCGCCGGTCCTGGCATGGAGGAAGAAGATGTCACTTTTGGGGGCGGTCGGCGAAGATTTCTCTTGGGCGGGCTTTGCTGCACGAGAGCCTTCGGCGGGGGGCTGGCGGCTGCATCAGACGTCACAGCCAGGAGTCGTCTAGGCTGTGGCCAATCGCCTGTTGCGTCCTTCCCCCATACCGCCTCAGTCGCCGGCTGCTGCAGCTCCGCCATTCCGCCGCTGAAACTGACGGCACACACGAGCAGCAGAAACAGCGTGCGGGAGGTGGGGAAGGCCGTGAACCAAGAATTACAATGCTCGCCGTGATTGAGGACGCGATGAGCGTGTGGAGCGGCTGAAGCACGTGGAGCGGCTGAAGGTTGGCCTTTCCTTTGGGAGTGTGACTGCGGCTCAAGTGGC
The DNA here is from genome assembly GCA_003116995.1 of Yamagishiella unicocca. Taxonomy (NCBI): domain Eukaryota; kingdom Viridiplantae; phylum Chlorophyta; class Chlorophyceae; order Chlamydomonadales; family Volvocaceae; genus Yamagishiella; species Yamagishiella unicocca. Next base: position 803,208 of record BDSL01000021.1, on the reverse strand, counting down.
TGTGGTGCAAGCCGGGCGGCCCTGCAGCGATGGTGGCGATCGCACCCGCACGGTTGTTGCTGCCCCATAGCAGCCGATACCGCGCCGTGGTGTGGTGGCGGCGAGGTGTAGCAGCAGCGGCAAGGGAAGCAGGGCCCAGGGTCCGCGGTGGCACGCATGCCTTGGAGCAGCGGGGCGAGCGAGGAGGGGCATGGGAGGGACATCGGAATGACCGTTAGCACGTGCCAGCCCCGCATTTTCAAGATCTGTTGGTTGTGATTATGGGCGCCAATTCGGCACCATGACCACAGCACTAATTGGTGCTAGCCTGTGCTAGCGAAAAAGCCAATGTAAGGAACCAATATGTGGGTATGAAACGTGCAATGGCAAAGTGCATACGTACAGAGTTGCAAATCCAGAAGGCGTTCCCGGCACAGATGCATGAATCCAGCTGATTTCTTAAATTACCTATTCAGCCACCCTGGGTGGCGCGGCTGGCGCGATTGTGCGCGAGCGAAGCAAAGTGCAACTGAACCTACCGACTGACTTTGGCGAACAACAGAGAGCCAAAGCCGTACAGCGAGCGCTCGCTATGGGCGCTCCTATGCGTAGTGGATCTACACCACCTTCAGGCAAAACCAGCGGTGGCTAGCGTCGAAGAAGGCGCGCTTGTAACTCCTCTGCGGAGTTCGGAGGTCAATTGTATGACTTGCAGCAATGGCGGATTGCTGTACTCAAGGCTAGGCGACGCAAACCTAGTGACTGTGCCTTTTGTGGCAATAAAGTGGCGCGTTTCCACTTTCAAATAAAATACGTGCACGCGCCCGTCACACCGGTAACGCGCCGCAACAGAGAACCTCGCACACGCACTGGCCAGAACCTCACGTAATGTGTAAGACGGGGCGTGACGAGCATAATTAGCCCTGTAGTAACTGTCATTGCGTCACTATAATAATGCATGTTTATGCCCATTACGGACCAATATGTCAAACTTGCGATGATAAGTGTCTCGCAAATTGGGTGGTGGTCCTAACCGTGTACCCTAACGGCGAAAGACATCAACCCGTATTTCTGCTTTGGTCCCAAAAGAAAAAAACGGCTGACGCCAACACAAACGGAAAATGAAATATTAAGATGTTGCAGTGTCGGCAAGCCCTGGTGAATCCAGGACAGGAAGTGGGGCCCATGTCCGTGGCCTCACTATTAGGAGAGCCGGGGCTGAACCCAGCAGGCGCCCCGAAAGCACAGAAAAGCCTGCAAAGCACAGAGACGCCACCCTGCCTAAACAGCAGCGAAGACGCGACAGCCACAGCCAAGCGACTCCACGGCCTCTCACAGGCACCTGGAGGCGCCATGAAACGAAACGCGCACCCTGCACGAAACAGCTGAGAAGGGTGACAACAGAACGCCCGCGCAGAGCAGCCCCGTACAATGACGGATAAGTGAACAGGAGGCGCCGAAAGCGGGTGCTTGAGGTTGTGCACTCGAGGTTGAGAGATGAGCGGGGACGGAGCACGTTCCAGGAGGCAAAGGTCGCCCGGGGCATCCAAAAGTCACCTGCCAAAGATGGTTGAGAAAACAGCCGCGGAAAGCGGGTGCTGGTGCAGAGCTCAGCCTGGTATTCGGCAAGGCTCAATGCTCCCCGTGTGTACGCACGATGTTACAGCGCCATGCAGTCGGCGGTGTCGTCCAGGGAAATCCGCGTAGTTTATATGTCAGGTTGTGTACGACCCATACAACGAACTTATATAACCCCTCTTGGAAAATCGGCTCCCAGAAGCTCAAATATGGGAGGAATGCCGATGGCAGGAATGGCACATGCGCGCATCGTCGCGGCGCAACGCAGGTCGATTTTTCAAGCTCCTCGAGCTCGCATATACCAGGTCAAGATGTGTTACTGTAAAAGGGAAGGTTAACATGGGTTACCCAGGGCAGCAATATCGTTTGTACGGCTGGCACAACGGAAACCAAGCTCTGATCCACATAGGCCGAAAGGTCCAGCGCTCCAGCCTCTGACCCACTTTGAAGTGATTGCCGCACCTTGATTACCAAATTCAGTTACTTGGTTTCCTGGCAGCTCATAATTAATGACCCGAACGCGGCTGACATGGTTCCGCAGCGACTCACAACCATAACGAAGTCGTATCGGCAACGTTGCTATCGGGTTAAGCTTGTATCTAGCCACCTCCTGCGTGCAATAGTGCTATGCGCAGCGCTGGTGCCGGCTAGTTTCCTGCTTACAGCGGTCGTGGCGGATGGACCTCTGCAGGAGAATTTTAAAATCTCGTTAATTGCTCCTTCAAATATCGAAGCTGCTGCTGAGGACAATCCTTCGGTACGTGGTTGGCGTTTGAATGTTTATGCGCCTGCAACGCGTAGTTGTTATCCACAAACCGTTCGTCAATGTGGCCATTCCCCATCGCGTACTGCGAATTGAACAACGGCTTTGGTCTGGACTTGTTCCTTGTTTAACAACTTCTACGTACCTTGCGGCCACAGCAATCCAGTTAATCACAGTGGAGTAGCTCCAATGATGTATTTACGCATACACACGTCGCATATTAGTTACGAGTTGGAAGTGGCCGACAGCTAGACCTGCTAGCTGGTCTAGCAGGTCCACTGCTACTATCCGAACCCGGACCGCCGCTCCGCGCCATGTCGCCTACACTTCCAGGCAACCCTCGATAACAATAGGGAGCTTCAGCGTGAGGGCCGCGGCGTGCTCAGGGACCGGCGTGATACGGATGCCGGCCATAGCAGCGGTGGCGGCAGCTATCGGCGGAGAGCTGTTTCGGAGCGCTGCGTGTTCGTACTGGGCACCGGGCGCTCCGGCTCCACGTCGTTGATGGACGCTCTGAACCAGCTGCCGCACTACATGATCCGGGGGGAGCAAGGAGGCGCCTTCTGGTGCCTGTACATGACCTGGCGGTAAGGGGCGGGATCGAGGGCTCGTCGAGGTAGGTGTGCGTTTGGTCTAGTCACGCCAGACACACCTTGTGGTACATCAGGACGGAACATGGCTTACGTTCAATGCGCTGAAGCGGGTAATAGGAACTCATGCATACATGCCTAGCTGGGCCTGGCGATGACCATGGGCAGCTGGCCACCAGTACATTTGAGAACGTTGCAGAACGTTCTTATTACCGGCGTGCTGTGCTGCGCGGGTCTTTGGTCGTGCCTCACCTTGTTCCGCTGGTTCCACGAACGTCGTCTCCTTCCCTGATCCACCGGAGCGGCACTGCTGGGTGCGGCTCCACAACACCACCACGTTGCGTGCGCAAGCTGCAACTCACTTCCGAAGTCAAGCGCCGAACCGCTTGGCCTCGCCTGTCGTGGCCATCGAGGGGAAAGCACGACTTTCAGCTTCATATGTTTTTTTATCACTTTTTTATGCCTTCCAAGCGCCACTGCGCTGCCTACGCTCCCCGGCCGGCGTAGGCTGCTGGGCCTGTCCTGGACTCACTCCATAAACTACATCGAGCACATTAAGAAAGTGGAGGACCAGTACGGCGAACACGCGGCGGGCTACGTCAGCTTCGGTGGTGTTAAGAAGGTGTACGACAAGTACGCTGCGAAGAGGAAGCTGCCCTGGTTCAACGACCTGCATCCCGAGCGGATGAAGGACGCTGTAAGGTCGTTCTACGCGCACACGTACGGCTACCACGGACCAGGTGCGATGCGCTGCCGCTTAGGGAGCTTAACGGCGGGGCGCAGGCAGCGGACGTGTCGGCATGTTGGCTCGTCCATTTCGGCTCTTCCCTGTCGTGGCTAGTGCAAAGCCCGGGCACTGACTTTCCGCTCTGCCGCAGGCTACGTCAGCGGGTTCAAGGAAATTCGCTTTGGGCGCGGCCGCGTCTTCCCGCCTGACTTCACGTACGAGGATTTCGCACAGTTCATGCAGTTCCTGAATCTGCTGTGCGACGATGCAAAGGTGGGACACCAGCGGCCGAGCCTGGAGGGCGCGTTTTTTGGCGTTGTCCTGCACAGCACGATGCTGTTGTCCTGCACAGCACGATGCTGTTGTCGACGCCAGCCTTTCCCCGAACTTGTCCCGACCCTGCCAACGCCAGATCGTGTTAAATTCTCGCGCGTCAGACTCCTTGGAAGGCAACGCGAGGCTTGCAGACATGCTGAAGTCAACCGGTGTCTTGGTGGGCAACAGCACGTTTGAGGACGACCTCGCAGCCACGCATGAGTGGTACGACAGGTACGAGCGCCGCCGCACAGATATGTCAAACGCCAACGGGTGGTTCCGGTACGGCATCAACCGCATCTGTGGATAGGCAGTTGTGCCGCGTGCTCTTGCGGATGTCCCACCTCCGTGTCCCTCCCCCCCGCCCCGGCCCCGCATCTCGAGACATCTATCCTGAGCGGTTTTTATTTTCGTACATGGGTTCTCCATGCAACCCCCGGCCCCGCGGTTGGCGCTGCCACGGGCAATTGCCCTCGGCGGGCGTTACGTTGGGAACGTCCTCGGATCTCGCGACCACATTCTTCAGCTCAATCGATCACTCGCTCCAATCTCCGTGCCTAGTTCTTAGCTCCGGGACCTAATCCTGGGGCGCCTACCCTCAGCTACCTATGCGGGACACACAAGCGCCCACGTAGGCCCTCCCGGCCCAAACCATGCCGTGGTGGTTACGGCGAGTTCCGCACGTGTCCACCTAGCTCCCGGCCAGCGTCCCTGCTAGCTAAGAGCATGCGACACGCAACACCAACCACGGGCTCTTTGTTAAACGGTATGCCCTGCCGCCGGTGTGCCCACATATGAACATCTTCCTGCCGCGCAACGGAAGGTATGTTTCGGAGCACCCCGACCATGCGTTCCGGGTGATGATGGAAGACATGTTCGACGCCAAGGTGCGCGCTCGGTCACCATAGTTGGGAGGGAGAATTTCGAGGAAGACCCGTGGACGCCAGAAAAAACCGTTTAGAACAGAGGGAGGGCGAGCGGGCGGGCGGGCACACAGTGCCGGCGTAAGACGGTTAGTTCGGTGGGTTCGAGGGAAACCCGTGGATGTCCGAACGGTTAGTTCGGTGGGTAGGGTACAAGGGGGGCGCTTTCCTTTATGGTGGAGCATCACGTGTCCGCGGGAGGCGTAACTGGTTGGGACAGGTGCAGCCCACGGAAGAGATGCGTGGTTTAAGCAGAACACCGTAGCTTGAATGCCATGTCGCGGCTTTTCCGGAGTGTAGAAGCCTCTACCTCCACCGTCGAGTCTTGCACGGATAGGGTACGAAGGATACGTCATCCAAGGCTCCCTCCTCCGGCTTTCCGGTAACGCCGCGCACCCTTCCCGCTGCTGTAGAAAAACGCCACGCTAACTCGCAAACTGCTAGAGTTCCTCGGGGAGGATCCCAAGGCCGAAATAAGCTTCGAGCGGATGCCGCGATCCAGTGGAGGCGCTAAAACAGAAACCCAAGCGGCAAGAAGGGTGCTCCCCGAGGCCGAACGGGACGAAACGGAGGGCGCCAGCGAGTGCCAGTTGATGCCGTTGGGGTAGACTGTCAGCGCATTAGCCTGGTGCGATGGCCGTCACACCATCACCTGCAGGTAGCTGCCATGCCGGGCGACAGTGCTACGAACCAATGGGAGGGTTACGTGTGGCTTGTGCGCGGGTCTTTCCTCAGGGGACCACGCTTGGTTGACAAGGGGTACAGCATGCCCTGCTTTGTTGCGGGGGAGTACAGGAAGCCTGCTCGGCGCCGATTGCTCAGCAGCGGCGCATTGTGAGCAATGTCGCCCAGGTAGCACAGCGGTACAGGCTGAAAAGCAAGGTGCCTTGTACACAGCCTCTCCCCTATGGGATGGAACAGCGTTCGCTTTATTGGGGCAGCGATGGGCAGCAAGGAATGATCGTATCGTATCACGCGCCGGCGCGAGGGCTGCATGTCGTAGAGGCGACATGCAACCGCTTACAACTTATGTATACCGGATAAGCTTGGCTGACGACCGCACTTGGGCAAAAACCACTTGTGATGTCGAAGGGGCGGAAACGGGGCCAGGTGTAAGTGCGCGTGCGTGCATTCATCGGGTTGTCGGTGCCGTCGGACCTGTGCATTCCGTCGACGGTAGCTTGTGCCGCCGGTTTTGTTTTTAATGACATCTGAAGGTGCCGTACGGTAGTCACTGTTACAATGGGATTCACCGGTCGACGGTATTCCTGCAAGTTGCTACAGCTGCTCTCGTCTCCTGCTCATGCAAGGACTCTCTGCGGCCGACGACAGCAGAACAGAACAGGAGAGCAGGCCTCTCAAAGCAAGGGACACGGATGGAGCTGCTCCAAAAACATTAAATAAATCCCCCGAGGTAATCCAGTATGGAGCATGGAAGGACTACCTGAGCAATGCAACCAGCCTCGCGGGTTTCCCTACCGGTATACCGACATACCATGATCCTCATTGTAAGCGCTTATGTTATTCCATCGCAGTCAGATTTCTCATTTTGATCAACATTCCACATACCTCTTGGTGACGGACAGAGTCCCAAGGCAGGGCCCCCCGCTATACCGAATGAGAGGAGAGCGCGTTGGGCATGGTTTCAGCTACAACGCCATACAGGCCCCTTAATCCCCTGTAGTACTAACTGTTAACGTCCCTGTATTCGGAGCGACCCCGAAAAATGTCAGACGGGCTTTTCCCAGCCCAGCAGGGATCGCCGGGAACGCAGACACCCTGCAATGCAACAATCAAGAGTTCCAAAAATAATCTAGTGCAAGATCCTGCAACATGCACAACCGCCTACTTCACCAACTACACCTGCACCGCCCCCGCCCACCTATGGTAAGCCTGGTACCTAGGCCCTCGTGACGTGCAAGTCCCCGGCGGGCCTTCTTATATATGCACGTCTGGATGCGGAAAGCACACCACAACCTACGACCCACCACAACCTACGATGCATCCCGGCACCCCGCGCTCATGAACAACTGCGATGCGCGTGTCCGCAGCAGCCGAATCGGATCCGCCAGCCGCACGATCTCGGGGGCGGGTCCCCTAGCGCCCCTCACGTAGTAGATGTCGTACATGGGCCCGTGCCTCTCTGCAAAGGTGAGCTGCCTCATGCTGATTTCGAAAAGCGCTTTGCTCAGGCTGGTGGACGCCTGGACGGATAGGCAGATGGAGAGGGTTGCACCCACCGGAAACTCCAAGTAAGCGACGGTCACCGGGGCAGCCAGTTTGGCGAGGACGTGAGTCCAAGCCATAGGGCCCATAGCCTGAGCTGCATTGATGCATGGTTCAAGCCCTACCCTCAGTTCCTTATCAAGAAGCGCGCCGGGGCCGTATCCTTCTCACCGTACCGGTAAGCCTGGCCTTTCAGACTTTTCAAAACACCCACGAACCCGGCCCCGCCCTCCCCCTGCCGCTCTCACCTTGACCTCGACGTACGACACCACCGTTTCGCCGCAATACACGCAGATATCGTACGGCATGTACTGCTCGCCGTCCCTGTTGATCCAGACCGCGTGCCTGTCGGTCCGCTGCAGGTCCACCTGCAGACAGTGGAACACCAGCTCCTCGCCATAGCGCCCTGTAGCCTGTCAGCACACAGCAGCAGCAGCAGTGGGAGTGAATACCGATAGAAGTAGTGGGAGAGCGGAAAACGAAGTAGTAGTGGGAGAGCGGAAAATGAAGTAGTAGTGGGAGAGCGGAGAACGAAATAGCAGTGGGAGAGCGGAGCCGAGAGCCGAGCGTCGAGGGCCGCTGGACCATGGAAGCAGCCGGGTACCCCTGGGAGTCCCAAACCCCACCCACCGTACGCCGGTACACTACGTGTTATACAGCGTATGTATGGCTGAGCGCGCGTACTGGGACTCTATAGGGCTGCTTCACCCCAGGACCGCCCCGCCCCGCCACCCCAGCACAAACGATCCTACCGCCAGTCCCGCGCTGCCTCGCTGCGTGCGGTGGTGCGGGTGCTGCGGCTCGCGCACCGCACCAACTTGCGGATCCAGCTGCGGGTCCTCAAGCCGCCCCCGCGCACGTGAATCTGCTGCAGCTCCCTGCAAGTGGACGATCGGTGCGGGCGCGACCACCGGAGGCAGCGAGTTGCCGCCCGCGTAAGCGGCGCCTGCTGAGGCGCACGCGGTCACCGCGTCCCTGGCGTCGTCCCTGGCGTCGTCCGCGACGCCAGCGCAACCCGGCGGGGTGCCAGCAGCTGCTGGGTGCCGGCGAGTTGCATCGGCGGGCAGCTCACCGCGCTTTCGGCGCTTGGGCCTGAGCTCCTCCGGTGCGTCCGTCTGTCCCAGCCTGCCAGCATCCTCAGCACCAGCGGCCGCCAGGCCCTCGTCCACGTCTGCCGCCGCGTCCCTCACACGCTTGACAGTCGCCGCTCGGGACGTCTCGCAGCGGTCGCCGATCGGGACATCGCCGGAGCTACCCGCCGGGGCGTGTACCGGGGCCTCCGCGTCTAGTGGGATCACGGCCGGCCCTGTCGCCGCCGCGGCCTCTTCCGGCCCACCGCCGCCGCCGCTGGGCGCCGTGCTCGTGACGGCCCCGTCGTCGCCGCCAGGCTCCAGTGCGCTGCAGTAGGCGCTGCTGCAGGCCACGCCGAGGGACCCCTCGGGCCGCGGCCCGTCTACGTCCATCTCCAGCGCGCTTTGGTACGCACTCCCATCGCTCTCGCCGCTGATACTGATGCCGTCTCTCGCGTCGTCCAAACCGTCGCGAGCGTCCTGCGGCGAAGGCAAGGGGCCCGCAGGCAGGCGCGACGCCCGGACAACGGGCGCGGCTTGCGCCGCCAGCGCCTCAGCCAGCGGCTGCGGGTGCGGCTGGGCCATCTGCATCTGGTCCACTGGCAGCTGGCCCCTCATGGCACAGTGCAGAGCCCGCATCATCATGTTCAAGACAATGTTCAGGGAGTACTCTCTGGTCACATCCTTGACACGCGCCTGCAGCTGCTCCGGCTGGCACTCGTGTATCCTCCTCTGGATGTCGCGCTTTTTCTTCCCGCTGAGGCCAGCCAGCCTGCCGAGCTGCTGGTCCAAGGCCGCCAGTTGCGCCGCCGCTTGCCCCTGCATCCCGGGCGCTGCGGTGTATGGGAGTGGGGCAGCGTGTACGGAAGTCGGGGCAGCGCGCCAAAGCGATTTGGATGGGCCGGAGCAGAGGCGGAGAGCGCTGCCGACCATAAGGCCCAGGGGTTAGCGGATCGATTTTGTGCACGTCAGGCGACTGGTGAAATGTAAAAATGTTACCGGGGTTGGGGGCCTGTGAGGAATGTGTGTATCTGTGTGTGTGTGAGAGCAGGACTGGCAACTCGTGATAGGCCGTGCTGGAAACACAATATGTTTGGATTGGAAGAGTGGGCAGTTGCTTGCGGTTCGGGCTACCTTTTACGTATCACTCGACAGGTCGATGCCTGTCACCACTCCGCTCGGCTCTCTGACTGCAGGACCTACCTATGAAGTCCTGCACCAGCGAACCACAAGCCTGGCGGTAGAAGCTATCCAGCGGCATCGCCTCCACAAACCGACCTCCCAGCAGCTCCCGCATGCGCCTATTGAAGATGACCTACGGCACACAGCTCAAGTCAGCACGGGGCCAGCGCTTCAGCCCTCTCGGAGACACGGCCCCACCGGCCACCGGCCCCACCACCAGAATCCCTCCCAGCTCACACCTGGAGGTCAGTTACCGAGAAGTTCTCCGGAAGGTCGTACAACTGCACAGGGGCAAATGGTAGGGGGACCGGGCAAACAAGTCATACGACGCTTTATACTATTTTAGTCGCTGGCGCATACAGCTCGCCGGGGCTTTCCAAACGGTCGGAGGTCCACGTACGGCAACTCCCGCTCCGCAACCCCTGACCCACCCTGGAGTAAGCGCGGCGCACGCAGGGCTCCAAAAGTATCGACGACATATCCTGCTTGTCCGGCAGCAGCGGGGTCGCGATGGTCGTCAGCCGCCTGGTCCAGTGACCTTTAGGCTGGGACACCTCGGAGCTAGCGCTGCGGCCCGCGGGTTCGGCAGCAGCTGGGCATGCGGCAGCAGGCGCAGCGGTGCTGCATGAAGCCGCCGCCACTGGCGGTTGTGGGTGAGTCTCATCCGGCGCCGCAGCGGGGCCGCCGCCAGTCCCTGCGCCGCCCTGCGTGCCTTGCGGCATCGCCTCCCGCAGCGCCGATAACGCGTCCGCTGCTGGTATCGCGAAGGGCTGGTGGTCCGCGAGGCCGTTGGTCTCCATGCCCCTCTTCGACTGCAGGAAGGCACGGCAGCAGGAGCACGGTAGCAGCAGCCCACGGACGCGTTAGGGCTCGGCCGCCCGGACAACACAGCACGGTATCAGGAATGAAGGCACGGCGGCAGCAGGAGCACAGCAGCAGCAGCAGCCCACCGACGCGTGTCCACCGATGCCCAGACTACACCGCACCGCATCAGGAAAGAAACACAGCCGGTCGCAACCACTGATGCCCAAGCTCTGGAGCCCACTGTAACAATTACAACAACTGATGCGGGAGACATGGTGACCAACGCAGCCTATGGACGAGCTCCACGTCACCCACGCTTTACGTTGCAGTCGAGCGCTATTTTTACACCGTATTTCCCTTTTGGAACAGTGGCTTCGCAAAGGGCGATTTCAGCAAGTCCCCCTGCATCCGGTACGCTATTGCGCAACACCCCGCTGCCCACGCGCATCTCACCGGCGCCGGCATTCCCACCCCGGTGTCGCTGAGAAGTGGAGACCAGAAATCGTAGGCGGGAGGCGGAACGCCCAGCGGCGGCAGCATCCGTGCAGAGGTCAGCTTCGCCACTTTTGCCCACGCCTCCTTTAACGCCTTCTTCTGTTGCGCCGCCTCCTCTTGCCGCGCCGCATCCTGCTGCTGCGGACCCTCCTTGCCGTCTTGCGTCGTTCCCGAGCCCACCGCCGCGACGGGCGGACCCTGCGTTCCCAGCAGCACGTGCGGAAGCAGCGGCCCCAGTACCCCGCGCAGCACCGACCACTGCTCCTCCCTCATGGCCGCCACCGCCGTCTCTACGTAGAGGGTCAGATCGTGGACCACCACACCCAAGCGCATGGCCAGCGCCTCAGATCGGGGCGGCATACTCAGATCTATCCTCTCGCGCCCTGCCTCCGGTCCCGCCCACCAGTCGTTGCCCGCCGCCCAGACGGCCGGATCGCGGCTGCCGACCACCGTCACCACGCTCTGCAACACGGCCCACAGCAGCTCCTCGCACTTGGGGCTGTGCACGCCGGCAGCTGCCATGGCTCGGCACCACGCGAGCCCCCGCCGGGATGCGACTCGCCGTACGGCGGCTGCTATGTCGTACGAGCTGACCCGGGGGGGTGTGAAGCTCGGTGGCGGGCCTGCGATCACGAAGGCCCGGGGGGGGGTCCGGGACCGGGCATCTGGGTTCCCACCGTGTGGCGGGCGCTGCGGGACGCTGACGCGGCATCGCAAAGAGGAGCAGACGTGCCCCACATGACGCGCATGTTGCTTCAACGGTCAACCGCAGTACTGCCTGCGCTCTGGAACCTCAACACGCCACGGTCGGCATCCTTACGGCTTCATGCCCACGTATGCCCAATCCTGACCAATCGCACAGGCACCTGCGCGTTCCTGGCACCGCCCCAAGGTACACACGAGCTCAACCCCATGGCACACACGAGCTCCACCCCATGGCACACACGAGCTCCACCCCATGGCACACACGAGCTCCACCCCATGGCACACACGAGCTCCACCCCATGGCACACACGAGCTCAACACACGGCAGGAGCCAACGCACCTGGCAAGGCTGCTCCTGGCTCGCCCCCCGCCCCAGCTCCAACCGCCGCAACCGCAGGAGCGAAGAAGATCCTCCGCACCAACGGATGGGCGGCCAGGGGGCCCAGCCGCAGCGCATTGAATGAGGTCACCCCCTCCGCGGCGCACAGGTGCTGCTCCAGATCCCACATCGTCACGACGCACCTGCACGCCGCACAGAGGATGGGGCCCGGCGTGGGGGGACACACACAAACACAGTGTCGTCCGTTACGTCTTTGAGGCGCGGGAGGTCAAGGACCAGGGCGGTGGCGGTGGGGGTGCCCGACACAGGCCCGGAGCCCCTCATGCCACACCGGCAATCGACCCGGCCCACCTCGCGGCGCAGTACGCTTCAATGGTCACAGAAATCCGCCTGTCCAGCCGCTTCAGCCCCAACAGCCCCTCCGGCGGCTCCAGGTGAAGGGACTCGAAGGACCTGTGCGGGGCAGCGGGCGCTAGGGCGCTTCAGTCCGGGCACGAAAGGGTGCCTGGGAGGCCCTACCTACGGCTGCCTGGAAGGCCCTACCTACAGGTGCCCCAGGTCTGCGCCACATCGGCACAGCGACAATAGGGGAATGCCGAGGGCGACTAAACTTGGACCACACAGCCCCCAGTGTCTGCCTGGTGTTAGTCAAGCTGCAGCAGACCCATGGGTCTCCCGCGCCCCACATCGTCAAACACAGCACCCTCCGCGATACTGCTCGAGACGCGGCCCCCAGCCCCACCTGCCCGCCAGGTAGTAGTCCACGCCCGCCATGACTGACTCGTACGACACATGGAACCCCGGCAGCGGGGCAAGGAATGCCAGCTGCTCCCGCCTCAAGTAGGGCCGCGCGCCCACCCCTCCGCCGCCGCCCGGCGGCCGCGACCAGCTGACGCCCTGCTCCACCTCAGACCTCACGAACTCCAGCAACTGCTTGGCCCCTGCGGCATCTAGTACGGCCCATGCGTGGCCATCCGGCCAGGGGCCCATGGCCGCTGCGTATGGCACCGCTGATAGGAGCTCGGACGGCGAGGGGAAGCCCAGCGTTTGGTCCGGGAAGGGCGCCTGGAAGAACTTCTCCCAGGCGTCCTTCAGCGCCACGAGCTGGACGCCACCGGGCGCGGAGCTGAGCAGCATGCGCCGGAGGTCGCAGCCGAAGCGAGGATCGACGCGGTGCCCGTGGGTAGGAGATGGCGGCAGCCATGCCGGCAACGGCTGCACCGGTTGCGCTGGAGCCAGAGGGCCCTGTCCCGGCTGTATGCAACGGTCCCTCTGGAGATGCTGTTGCTGCTGCTGTTGCTGCTGCTGCTGTTGCTGCTGTTGCTGGTTATGGCTGTCCGCCATGATTGGCTCCAACGCCGGCCCGGCCCCCATAACTGGTTCCGCTGGCCACCCGGGGGCGACATCTTGTCGCTGCCCAGCGCCATCCGCGGCAGTGTGCGTGCCGCAGCCTGTCGCAGCCGCTGCCGCATTGGCCGCCTTGGGGGGCGAGCAGCCCGCCGCCAGACTAGCTGCCACGTGCACCTCCTCTGGCTGCTGTTCACGTTGCGGTCGAAGACCCACCAACCCCATCGTCTGTCCGCCCCGGGGTGGCGTTGCAAGGGGCTGCTGCGTTACGAGGGCCGGTGGTGGCTGGTTCGGAGGCGGTGGTGGTGATGGTAGCGGTGGTGGTGGCGGCAGCTGCGGACACTCCAGGGAGGCCTCTGGCCTCTGAGGATCTTGCAGTCCCGTGTCCGGCCCGAACTGCAAATCCATGTCGTACGGCGACACCTGCGCCCATCCGTCACGCGAGTCGCTCCGGGGCGGCGGTCGCTGGACAGGCTGATGCCGCTGCGCAATTTCAGCTTCTTGCAACGATGGTTTCGGGGCTGCGGGTGGCGGAGTAGGATGTGGCGGCGGCGGTGATTTGGGTCGGCTCTGCTGCGGCGGCGGTTGTGGCTGCAGGTGCGGTCTCAGGTGTGGTTCCTGTGCCTCAGCCAGGATCGGCTCCTTCGAAGAGGCGTGATGTATCCCGAGCACTGTCGTTGTGGGCTGTGGGCATAGCAGTGGGCTAGCAGGCACTCGCGGAGACGGTGCCTGCGATGTGAGGGACCGCCGAGGTGATGGCGGCGGCATCAGCAACCGCTGTGTCTCCCGGGCCTTGTCGTCCGCGCAGCGCACGTCTGAAACGCTCGCCCTTTCCTCAGCTAAACCCAGACCCGGCTGGCCCTCTCGAATCGATTCCGATGCCAGCCGCTGTGCATCCGCCACACCGCTACCCGGCCCCGCCTGATTTATCTCTTCCTGCGGCGTTCGGCCTGCCGTGGCTATCTTGACGGGCCCCGCTAGCAGCCCAGCATCACGGCCCATCACCTGAAGCTGCTTCGCGTTTGGTTCCGATCGCTGCTGCTGCTGCTCGGGACTGTTCGCCTGCGGCGCGGCCGGCGGCAGCGGTACCCACCAACCTGCGGGGGTGGTGCGGCTGCCGGCTTTAAGTGGCCCTGTCGTCCGGTCACCGAGTGATTGAGAGAAGCCACCAGCTGGCTGCGGCAGTGACGACGGCGGCGGCAACGGCAGTGGCGACGACGGCGCCATTGACGAGGGCGGCGGTGGCGGTGACGATGGCGGAGGTACCATAGGGCTAGGTGGTGAGACTAGCCAGTGCAACGCGACCCTGGCGCTGTTGTTGTTCCCAGGAGTACACTGCGGCACTGGCATCGCAGCCAGGGTGGCGGATGCCAGCTGCTGGGGCGCCGGCGGCCCAGGGGTCAGCTGGCTGGCTCCGGCTGTGGGATTACGAATCGCCATCAGGCGATGCTCTGGCGGGGGCCCTATGGCGGCAGCATAGGACACCGCGGTGACCAGGTCGTACAGTGTTGCGAAACCCAACCAGCCTGGTGGCATCGTGATGCCGTACACGGCCAGCCACTCACGTGGCAGCTCGTCCAATGGCAGGCCGCCTGGGTGCCGTACCAGAAGGTTGGACAGGTCAAACGCGAAGCGCGGGTCGACAGCTCGGGGCGCCACGGGAGCTGCGGGCGACTGGCCCTGCTGGGCATAAGGCGCAGTGGGGGCTGCGGGCCAGAGGCCCCGCTGACCAGGAGGGGCCGCGGGGGCTGCAGGCCACTGGGCATAAGGCGCAGTGGGGGCTGCGGGCCAGAGGCCCCGCTGACCAGGAGGGGCCGCGGGGGCTGCAGGCCACTGGGCATAAGGCGCAGTGGGGGCTGCGGGCCAGAGGCCCCGCTGACCAGGAGGGGCCGCGGGGGCTGCAGGCCACTGGGCATAAGGCGCAGTGGGGGCTGCGGGCCAGAGGCCCCGCTGACCAGGAGGGGCCGCGGGGGCTGCAGGCCACTGGGCATAAGGCGCAGTGGGGGCTGCGGGCCAGAGGCCCCGCTGACCAGGAGGGGCCGCGGGGGCTGCAGGCCACTGGGCATAAGGCGCGGTGTGGGCTGGCGGCCATTGGCCCTGCTGAAGAGGAGGGGCCGCTGGGGCCACGGGGGCTGCGGGCCACTGGCCCTGCTGAGCATACGGAACAGGCGTCGCCGGAGTGGCGGGCGCCGCGGCAGGGCTGCTGGGACTGAACCGCGGCGCCGGTCTTTCGGGGCCCAGATAGCTGCTGGGCTGCGGAGGGTCGCCCACAGGAGGATGTGTGCCTGTTACGGCAGGATGCGGCCATGTCGCCTGTCGCGGTGCCGCGCCGTGCGGACCAGCGGCTAAAGTCACGACATATGTTGGCGGAGGGCCCATGGCGGCGACGTGCGGTATGGAGCGGATGAGGTCGTGCAGAGTTGTGCCCCCCCAAAGTAAATCAAAGGAGGGGAACGGCGACCTGCAAACAGTTTTCCACTCGTCGTGCAAGGCTGCCAGCGGAATGCCTCCAGCATGGCGGAGCAGGACCTGTTGGAGGTCATAAGGAAAGCAGTTCCTGTCATACGCGCTGGGCAGAGCCGTCTGGGGGACGCTGCAGCCTCTCATTCTGTCCTTGGAAGCTCAAACATGGTTCATTGTGGCTCGCACGCGTTGGACCCAGTTCGGTCGGCAATGGGTGCGCGTCGGATGCTTTCCCAGCGCTGAATACTGCTTTGTATGCAATCTATGCAGCCCTAAAGAAGCGTGTATTTCCTCGCTGAGGTGTTGGTTGTTGACCATCCGAGCAGGCGGCCGTTATTGCGATAGTACTTCCGTGTATGCAACGAACGAACACATTATAATTATCATAGGACTCCCCTGGATTCGCGCCGTCGCTTTCCAAACGTCAGTGCGCGGAGATTCATGTTACCCCGTTACCGGTCAATGGAATTCACGGAACTATACGACTTGCATGTATGAAACTTGTCCTGGCACAATTATTATGGTATAGGCCTAGCGCAGCTCCTAGCTCCCTAGAAAATTAGGCATATTTACAAACCCTTTGCAACATATGGATGCTCAATAAGGAAGTGATGGGGCCGCGTTGGTATGCCGCAAACCAATAGCTTGATAAGAATAGATGTAACCGATACGTAATCTTCGAGGAGCCGCCGGCTACCTGGGAATGGACCACCATTTCGTGCACCGCGTGCGGCGCCTGCTACTACAGTTTCATCCCGACGGCCTGCCTCTCGAATCTATACCGCACGCATGGCAGTCAGCCTACCACTCACCGCTGCTTCCGTCGCGCCTTGGTTATGAGTCATGGTATGGTTTGCTAGCAGCGGCGCCGAACGCCGTCACTATCGGGCATCCTCCGGCGCGCCTTGTGACCCCAGTACTCACCGCTGCTGGCGCTGATGAGTTGTTCAACTACGTACGGAGCGAAGCGGGCATCGCACATGGCGGCGGCAGGGTCAGCAGCAGCGGCGGGCTGGTGGCGGAGGGGGCACCAGTAGCAGACGAGGGCGGGCAACAGCAGCAGCAACTGCAGTACCATGTGTCGTACGAAGGTGTCATGGCGTCGCTGAACTACTACCTGGCTGGCAGGTGAGCTCAGACGTGGATGCCAACGTCTGCGTTCAGGAATATGTTGCCTCCTCGCTGCGCCGCCTCTCTTTCGAGCAAGACAGCGCTCTTTTGGGGATGTTGGGAGGAAGCCTTTATGGGATGCGGGTCGTTGGGGCATACTACTTTTGGCAGCAAGCTTATGGGATGTGGGTCGTCGTTGAGACATGCCACTCCTGGCAGCAAGCTTATGGGATGTGGGTCGTTGGGGCATGTAACGCGACTCGCCATAAAAGCACGGGTACCGGCCGGTGGCGCCCCCTGTCACCCCACCGGCGATACGCGGGTGGTCAAAGGACACAACCACCACTCCATGCCGCATCACTGCCGCTGCGCCACAAAGCACCTCGCCGCCGTGCCAACAGCTCCTTCGACAGCCCCCGCGTCAACAGCCGCGTCAGCACCTCACCGCCGTATCAACATCTCCTTTCGACAGCCCCCCTATCCTCTCCGCTCCGCTCCCTCGTTGACTTGCTCAAGGGGTCTGTGAGAGCGTCGTACGGCCCGCTGCTCCGACAGCTGCGTTCGAACGTCACCCCTCCATGCCGCGCCGTGTCGCCTGCAGGTCCTTCAGGTCCTTCGGCCTGCCGACCCCCCGCGGGCTGACTGACCTGATGCACCTGCACCGCCGGGTGGAGGGGGCCATCGAGGCCTACTGCGCCGCGAGGTGCGGGCGGGGTAGCGGAGGAGCGCGTAACCAGCACACGAGGATTAAAGAGCGGGACGGGTGGTTGGGGCGATCGCTCTGGTGGAGGGGGCACATTGCGGGGTCGGATCATCGCTCTGGTGGAGGGGGCACATTGCGGGGTGGGATCATCGCTCTGGTGGAGGGGGCACATTGCGGGGTCGGATCATCGCTCTGGTGGAGGGGGGCACATTGCGGGGTGGGATCATCGCTCTGGTGGAGGGGGCACATTGCGGGGTGGGATCATCGCTCTAGTGGAGGGGGCACACTGCGGAGTGGTGCGGCAGCGGGGCCCGGTAGGAGGGTCCAGGGTTGTGATGGAGGGGTCCCAGCTACATCAATCGCAGCACCCACTCACTCACCGACGACGGCGGTGGTCGCAGGTGCATCGTCACCATGTGGGAGGTGGAGCAGCACCTATGCATGATGGAGGCGGTGTCCTCGTACAGTGAGCTGCGGCTGGGCCCCCTCGCGGCCCACCCATCAATTCGCCGCATCTTCCCCTCGACACCGCCTAAGGACTGCACCGGCAAGGCGGCGCTGATGAAGGAGGGTCGCGGCCAGGGCGAGCTTCAGGGGCAGGAGCGGCTGCCGGCGCCTGAGCTGGGCGCCCACCGCATCACCGCGTACGACATTGCAGCTGCCGTACGGCGGCAGATATCCAGGAGGGGGCTGGAGGCTTGCCGGACTGCGGCCGCAGCCGGCGTGGTGTCCTCTCAGGGCGCGGCCTTCGTGGTGGAGGTGCTGCAGGACGTGGCGGCGGCGGCGGGCGTGCCAACGGCTGAGAGCGAGCCAGCGGGCGGCGGCGGCGGCGGCGGCGAAGTGGCCCCGGCAACGCAGGTGTGGTCTCTGGGCCGGCGGCTGGGTGTGGCCGTGTCTCATCTGCTCATCTACGTCAACATAGCAGCGGTTGCTATCCAGGACGAGCAGCTCGCCGCCCTCCGTGGGGCGGCTGGCGTGTCCCGAAAGCCGCCGCCGGCGCCGCCGCCACCGCGGCCGCAGAAGCTGCCGGCAGCACAGTCTCGGCAGGGCCGCGCCCATGCGGTAAAGGAACAGCAGCCGCCACCGCCGCCAGTGCGGGGCCGGCCGCCTCTTCCGGTGGACAGCCAGCACTACCAGTTCGTATCGCCCGAGCAGCAGGCATCACTCAGCCGCCGGCAGCTGAAGGTAGGCCTGGTGGGGAGGTGGGTTGGCCCGCAAGCAGGGGCTTTGTGGCGCGGGCGATCAGCCTTCGCTGGCCTGGTCAATAATGACCTAACGTTCGTACATCTACCCCTTCAGGATCTCTTCATACCCTCCCCCGGCGGACCCGGCGGCTCCTCGCACGGCCATCTGCATCCGCGGGACCTGGCTTCGGAGCAGCGTGCAACCGCGCAGCGCGTATCGGGGGCGCTGGCGGCGCTGCGGGAAGAGCGGGATGCTGCCGCTGCGGCCGCGGAGAATGCCGTTGAGGAAGAGGAGGGGGAGGAGGAGGAGGACAGCGATACGAGCGAGGATAGCGGCAGCTCGGGGGATGAGGCGGCAGCGCGCAAGAGACGACGCACCGGCAGTGCGGCTGGTGGCGAGAGGGGGCGCGGAGGCGGCGATGGAGGTGCGGATGCGGGCCTGGACGAGAGCCTGGAGCGCATGTCGAAATTCTCCGTACCGGACGTCACGCATGGCCGGAAGCTGGGCACAGTTGTGCGCAGGAACCTCGCCAAGGTGAGGCTTGATAAGCGTGGGCGGGCACGACCGCTACGCACTACCATGGCCTGACGTCCAGGCCCATCCCAAAGCTACGTGCGCCATGGGCTTTACCTCGCACGTACCGGCTCGCTCCTCCCCGCGTTTTACCTTTCAGTGCCGACCCACGTGTTTCCTCTCATGCCTCCCTCCCCGCGCGAATCCTCCTGCCTGCTAGATGCACGGCCTACACCAGAACTTCACAAGCGACCAGCTGCAGGTGGGTAGGAGGCGAGGGACCTCGCACCAGGGCCGTGAGGGGACCCGGGTAGCGGGAGAACTTGCCAGGTGATCAGCACTCGGAGAGGGTGTGCGGGGTTCTGTTGGATGTTACGGAGGAATGTTGCGGAGGCCATGATGAGGGTCAAGAGGGCCTTACTCAGCATTTTCAGCGGCTGCTGCGGCCACCGCGCTTGTGGTCACGTGCTGCGCTGGTGTCCTCACCTAGATGGTCCTGCGATGCCCGACGACGGCGGTAGGACGCCGTGTTCGCCGCTGACAAGCTCCGCTGCTACTACTGCAGCTTCATGCATGAGCCTTACACGGCGTTTACCTCATCCAGCTGGCCAGGACCCGCGCCGTGTTGTCTCCCTCACGATTCCTCGCTCCTCTTCCTCCTCCCCCCTCCTAGGCTGCCTTTCAGCGCCTCCTCTCCCAGGCGCTGGGCGGCGCGAGAGTGCAGGCCCGGCCCGCCAGGACCTTCTACAATTCCGTTGTTTCGGTTTTGGTGCAGCAGTTCGTTGGTACGTGTGCCGTACCATACAGCAAGGCGTCTACCCCGTATTTCCCCAGTGTTAATGGACGTGTCCAGCAGCCTGCTAAATATGAGCACATCAGTCGAGCACAATGGATGTTAACGCCTCCTCTCCAGCAGCCAACACGACCCACCTGCTTTCTGATTGAACCCCAGCTTACACCCATCCTGTTGCGCGTGACCTGACCCTGTGTTATCCAGAAACACTAGGGAGGAGACGGGGCCCCAGCCCTGTCCTGCTGCGCATGACCTGACCCTATGTGTGCCCCTTCAACCGCACCACCTCTCACTCGCTCCGTCGCCGCGGCCACCCCTCTCCCCTGGCAGGCCCCGGCGTCCACGCACAAGCGGAGATAAGTGCGGCGGTCAAGCGCAAGCGGGGCGGCGGCCCGCCCACCAAGAGGGGCGCTGCTGAGACCGCGAAGCTGCGGCTAGAAGGCATTGAGCGGAAAGTCAAGGCGCAGCCTTTGTTCGCGATGCTGTTGCGCTCGCTCCACGCCGCTATGCGCGGCCAGATGCCCGTGAGCAAATTGCAGCTGGCGGCGGTGCGGGAGTGGGAGGCGGAGGTGGCCGCCAAGGCCGGGAAGGCCGCGGTTCAGGTTAAGGACGGCAGTGTTGAGAGCGACAGCAGCAGCAGTAGCAGCAGCAGCAGTAGCAGCAGTAGCGATGATGATGATCGCGGTGGCGGCGGGGAACACGGCGGCGGCGGCGGGGGCCAGGGCCTTGGGGTGAAGGAGGAGGCGGCGCAGGAGCTGGGCGGCGGCGGCCGCGGCGGCGACACTGATGAAGGCGGCGGCGGCGACGACAGCGACGATGGCGATGCGCCGTACATCCGCGACGCCGCCGGCCGGGCGGCGTTGCGAGGGCGACAACCCAGGCGGCGGCGCCAGCGCGCGAGGGACCGAAAGAAACCGTCCGATTCGACGGACATAACCCTCACAGGTGGGCTTGGCCCGTGTAAGGTTTGCCTATCTCGGGGGATGCCCGGGTTGATGATCTATGCGTGCGCGGTCACCCGCGCTTGCGGCACTTTGGCGCGGAACCTCAGTCTGTGTCAAGCCCTGAGGGGGCCCTGAAGGGGCCTCGGGGACGGCTGATATCACCGGTGACCTTGCCGTGACGGTCCCGCAACCCGCGTTAAGTCGCTTCTTCCGCGGCCTCGCGGCCTCCCGCCCCCCCGCCCGGTCCTCAGACTCTTTGTCTCATATGACCGAACCGCGTCCATGCGCTGCCCCCGGCCGTGCTCGTGGCTGCCCGCAGCGGTGCACAACGTCGTGGCCTCGTTCCAGCAGGTGGAGGCCGCTCTCACGGCCGCACGCCCCAAGACTGGCTGGAACGGCGAGACGCTGTCAAGCCTGCGCGACAGTCTGTTTGGAGCAGGCGCCGGTGCTGGTGCTGGTGCCGGCAAGCTGCGCTTCAGCATTGAAAAGTAAGCAGAGTAGTTTGGGAGGGCGCCGGTGGAAGCCGGGCCGAGTTTTAGGGTTTTGAGGGTGTGCCGAACCATGTACAGCAAACCCGCATTCGTATGACTGTCTCGACTGCTGCTGCAGGCTGCGCGCGCTGGCGACCTTCGTGGACTTCCTGTTGCAGCGCAAGCAGCAGCAGGCGGCCGCAGCGCCGCCGGCGCCTCCCGTGCGGCAGCCGCAAGGGGGCCCCGGGGCGGCTGCAGGGGCAGACCACGAGGCGTCCGGGTCAGCGCCCCGCAAACAGCCGCCGCCGAGCGGCCAACGGTACCTACCGACCCGGGGTGAGTGTAGTGACCAAGTTTGCAGCGCGCGTTTTGTGCAGTCCCTGGAAACTTGTCTGCGGTGCCATGAGCTCGTCGGCGGCCGTGCAATGAAGAGCGACACCGGTGCCTGCCTGCTCGCCCCACAGCCGAAACCCTGGCCGCCCTCCGCACCGTGGTTCTGGAGCTGCGCTCCGGCTGCTCGCTGCTGGCCCTCGCGGCGCTTGAGCGGCGCGTGGCGGAGCGCCTGGCGCGCCAGCTGCAGCTCTCCTCCCCTCCATCCACAGTGGAGTCGGGAGCCGCGGGCGCTGTGGCTCCAGGGGAGGCGGCCGAGGCCGGCCGCGTTTTCCTGGCCTTGGGTCTAGGCCCCTCGCTGCTGTCGGCCCTGGAGGAGAGCTGCGACCAGGAGCTGCTTGCGGCGGTTGCGGGCGACGCGGAAGGGCCGGCCAGGGCGCCGCTATACCGGGTAAGGCGGGGGCTGCTGTACCGGGTAAGGGGGGGCTGCTGTGCCGGGTAATGAGCGACCACTGGCGTTGTGCCCTGCATTTCTGCTTCACCGGGCATGAACGATGCGGCCTGCGACTCCCACCTCCGCAGTCCGCTCGGAACCGTGATGAGCCAAAACCCTAACCACCAACGACCATGCATACCCGATGTCCTCTCCTCTCGACAGGTACTGGAGCTCGTGGCGGAGGTAGTGCGCAGTTGTCGGTTAGCTGGCGCAACTGACCCAGGCGCCGATGAGGACAGCACCACCACCACCACCACCACCACTACCACCACTACCACCGCGGCTGCCGTAGCGCGCTCGCTGTGCGCCCACTACGGCATCCCCCGCGTCGAGTGCCTTGGGCACGGACCCGTGGGTCACCTGCTGCGCCTGTCGCGCGAGGGCCAGGCCACACCGACCCTGGGTTGGCACACGGCGGTGGCACTGGCGCCCTACGCGACAGCCGCGACGGATATGGGAGCGGCGGCGGAGGCGGCTGGAGCGGGGGCTTCGAGTGCAGCGGCGGCGGCGGTTGGTGCGCTCGGCGGCGTGGGGCGAGATGCCGCCCTGGCGGCTCTGCGCGCCGCTCCTGAGCTCAGCGACCTGCGGCTGGTGACCCAGTGGCCGCTGCTGTTCGAGGCGGAGCTGGGGCCGCTGGAGGAGTTTGTGCGGGCGGAGGGCGCCGCGGCAGGTGCGTTGGGATGGGTTGGATTGAGGGGCAGGGACGGTGTGGACATGGTGGGAGCGCGGGAGGGAGGGGGGAGGGCGGGGCGAGACGGGGAGGTGAGGTTGGCCGGCATGGCGGAGTACGGTGAGCCATCGTCTCGAACCCGCGGCAACGAACGCTGTCCGTCTCCACGTTTTCAGCAGAGCCGGCGAGAATCATATCTGGTCCTGGGGTCCTTGCATGCACGGAAGATAGCACCCATACGGTGATGCGGGTCTGTTTGTTAATGTGGTGGTGGTGGTGGTCAGTGCAGCTGCC
This sequence comes from Yamagishiella unicocca, assembly GCA_003116995.1. Classification (NCBI taxonomy): domain Eukaryota; kingdom Viridiplantae; phylum Chlorophyta; class Chlorophyceae; order Chlamydomonadales; family Volvocaceae; genus Yamagishiella; species Yamagishiella unicocca. The sequence goes on along the minus strand of BDSL01000021.1, from coordinate 780,193 downwards.
CCAGCTGACGGCGGTCTGCAGACCTGATCTTCGCGCTCTTTCCCCACCACCCACCGCGGTTGCCATCGCGTCCTTCTTAGGGGTCACGGTGCTGGAGCTGCCGACGCCCGTTGCGGGAGGGCCAATCCTTGAGCTGGCGGCGGGCGGCCGGCTAGTCAAGCTGCCGTACGGCGCCACGGCCGCCGACGTCGTGTCGCGCGCCGCGGCCGCCGACCCACGGGGCGTTGCGGCGGCTCTGCTGTCGGTCGTGGCCGCAGGGGGCGGCGTGGCGGGCTGCCCTGCCGCCTCCATCGCACGGCACCTGGGGGAAGCGCTGGCTGACGTGGCGCGTCAGGCGGCCGGCAGGCGAGGAGGGGGAGGGGAACGGGCAGGCGACTGCGGAAAGGATGTTAGGGACGGGATCTTGGCTCGCGGTATCGCTGTGCACCGCAGTTTACGGTGGCGGCACGACGGGGCAGAGACTTGCTGCCCCCGGGTTAGGAGGCCTCCACGCGGCTCCGATTGCACCCCGGCTGACGACCACCTCGCGACCCGCCCACCCCGTGACATGCACCCACCCACAGGTCGGAGTTGTTGGGCGATGCCGGCGCCGTCGTGGCGCGCTCCTCAATGTACGACGCTGCCGGCGGCGGCATCTGCGGCGGCGGCGGCGGGCCTGCGGGTACAGCGCCGCTCGTCCGCCTGCCCGAGACCGAGGGCCCGGGTGCCGCAGCTGCCTGCCGCTTGGTGCTGTCGGTGCTGCCGCACCTGCCGCTGCCGCTTATCACCCCCCTGGCGGAGGCGGTGCTGCTGCCGGCGCTGGCAGCAGCCCTCGACGGCTGCGGTTCCGACTCCGGCGGAGGGGACCGGACGGCTTCGGCTGTTGGCCCGGGGGTCGAGGCCGCTGCTTCGGTGGTTGGCCCTGGGGTGCACTCGGCGCTGCTGCAGCAGGTAGACGCGCTGGGGTCTCCCGCCTGGGTGGTGGTGGTCCGCAGCTGCCTGCACCACCTGGGTTTCGGCCTGGGAGTGGAGGCCTGGCAGGAAGACTGGCAGAGACTGTACGGCGGCGGCGGCGGCGGCGTTGGTGGTGGTGCTGGTCCGGGCCTGGAGGCCGCAGGGATCTCCGGCGGGGCCGTTGAAATGATGGAGGAGGCGGCGGGGCGGCCGCAGCCGGCACCGCAGGCTCAGAGACAGCAACAGCAGCTGGCAGAGCCGGCAGCGGCGGCGGTGGCAAATGCGGCCAGTGGAGAGGCGGCCTGCCAGGGCAGTGCGGCTGCTGTAGGCTGCCTACCGGCGACCGGTGCTGCGGCTGGTGCTGCCGCTGCTGCTGCTCCCGTCGAGCGGCTGCAGTTTCAAGCCGCTGAGGCGGATGCAGAGGTGGAGACTGGGGCTGGGGCTGGAGCGTTGCCGGCGGCGCCGCTGATGCCGGACGCGACGATGGACGCCTCGGAGTGCAGGTGGGGGCGGTTTGCCTGGTTTACCTCTTGTCACGTCCGTCTCATGCCGCCGCCTCGTCTTCCGAAATAACTAACGACCCCACCCCGACAACCGGCGCAGGCGCTTCGTGGAGTCTATTCGGCGAGATGAGTTCGGTCTGGGTGTGGAGCTGGCGGGGGAGGCGGCGGAGCTCAGCGGTCGCCTGGCCGCCCGCACCGGCCGGGCACTGCAGCGGCTTGCGGCGGAGCTCTACTCCACCGACAGCCACTTTGTGATGGAGCTGGTGCAGGTACGGCACGGGGGAAGTTGCTAGGAAAAATGGTGTTACGAAGAAAAACCCGTTTGTGGCGGGACGGGGAGGGAACCCACCGAAGCCGTGCTTGGTTCCGGAGCGAGAGGCCACCCGCTCCCAACTTGCAGCTGTAAACCCGATCACCACCGCGGCATGCGCCGGTATGCCTTGATGCCGTTCGCTCACCCGCTGTTGCCGCCCTGACGCCATGACCGCTGCGAACCTTGGCACCCGGCAGAACGCCGATGACAACGCCTACCCGGCGGGCGTGGTTCCGGCGCTGGAGTTTGTGTTGCAGCGCGCCGCCATCACCACCGCCAACAACGAGCTGGGCTTCGCGCCTCACCACCTTCGCGCGCTGTGCGACGTGGGCGCGTCCACCAAGGCCCGCGTGGCAGGTGGGTCTCGGCGGAGTACCGGCGCGGCCAGGAGGCTCGGCGGCAGGTTGCGCGATGTGCCTAGCAGGAAGGAACATTGCCGGCGTTGCGTGTGTGTGTATGGGCGACCGGCTGTCGGGGCCGGAACTGGTGCCTGAGGAATGCTGTAGCGGCACCAGGCGCTGCAGCGTAAGCAACTCGGCGCCCTCCGCAAGCATCCGATCGTTTTCCTATTCAGTGCCGACCCACGGGGTTCCTCTCATACCCCGCGCCCCTGTGCCGTTGCATGAAGCTAACGTCTCCTCCCTGCCCTTCCCCTCGACAACAGGGTACATCGGTCAGAAGGGCATCGGCTTCAAGAGCGTGTTCCGTGTCAGTGTTGCTCCCCAGGTAGGACTGCCGGCATGAATAAAGGACAGCAAACACAAGTCGCGGCGTTTTTGGTTGTTAAAGACAAACCAAGTGCTGAACCTCAAGGAGCACTCTTTAAGCCCGGAAAGCTTAGCGTGGCTACCAGTAATTGCGCTGTGCTCTACGCGCCGGAGATCATCTTGGCGCCTCCTGCGGGCACTAAGGATGACAGCAATCGCTTCCATCCTTCCTTTCCTGCCCGCCCCTTCCGCCCTCCCCTTCCGCCCAGGTCCACTCCCGCAACTTCCACGTCTCCTTCGACCTGTCCCGCCACGGATCTCTCGGCTACTGCCTGCCCGACTGGTGCCCCCTGCCGCCCGGCTCCGCCGCATCGGCGGCGCTCACTCGTCTGGGCTGTGCGGCCGCTAACGTCAACGCTGACGCCAGCAGCGGCACCGCCGGCGCCGCCGCACCGCCGGCGCCACTCCCTGCGTCCCCGTCGCCCGGCGGAGAGCCGCCGACGGCGTCGTTTCCGTACGGTACGGCCATCGTGCTGCCGCTGCGCCAGGACATGGGTGGCCCAGCCGCCAGCGCCGCCGCCGGCGCCGCGGCCGCTTATGACGTCACGGAGGGCGAGCGAGGGGCGGTGTTGCGGCGGCGCTTCGCCGACCTGTCACCCACGCTGCTGCTCTTCCTGCAGCGGCTGCAGCGGATCACCATTCGAGACGAGACGGCTGTTGAGGCGGCCAGCGGCCGCGGTGGCGGTGGTGGTGGTGCTGCTGCTGCGGGCCCGGGTGAAGGGGCCGGAGTCGGGCCTGACGGCGCCGGTGGAGTCAGCGACGGCGGCGGCGGCGGCAGCGGCGGAGGCCGTGGTGGTGCCGTGCGGGTCGTGGAGATGGAGCGGCGGCCCGTGGCGGGCCAACCTCACCTGGTGCAGCTGCTGGTTCGCAGCTCGACAGCCGCCGCCAGGCAGCAGCAGCAGCACCCATGCTATGGCGCTGAGGCGGTGGCAGGCGCGGCGAGGACTCCGGCAGCCGCAGCCGGCGGCGGCGCGAGCAGCAGCGACGCAGTCAGCAGCAGTGCCACGACGTGAGTGACGCAGCAGGTTTCGGAGCTGGTTGGGAGTGAGCATGCGCAATGATCGTTTACCTCCCTGGGTAGCTCCTCGCCCTCGTGCGACTTTGCGCCGCCTATGCGCCGCCTGGGAACCACTTGGCTGGCCCAGATACGCGGCACGCGGCACCGCGTATCGGCGTCCTTTGCCGTTGCGCACCGGCCGGTGGCGGCAGGGCTGCGGCACCTTCGACCCCATTGTGCCGCGCGAGGCACCGTGTAGCGTTTGCGGTTTGTCCCATCTCCCCGGCTGCGAGATGATATGGGGAAAAAGAGGTTCCTTGCGTACCTTGAGGTTTCTTGCGTACCTTACGGTTCCTTGCGTTCCTTACGGTTCCTTGCGTACCTTACGGTTCTTTGCGTACCTTACGGTTCTTTGCGTACCTTACGGTTCCTTGCGTTCCTTACGGTTCCTTGCGTACCTTACGGTTCCTTGCGTTCCTTACGGTTCCTTGCGTACCTTACGGTTCTTTGCGTACCTTACGGTTCTTTGCGTACCTTACGGTTCCTTGCGTTCCTTACGGTTCCTTGCGTTCCTTACGGTTCCTTGCGTTCCTTACGGTTCCTTGCGTACCTTACGGTTCCTTGCGTTCCTTACGGTTCCTTGCGCACCTTACGGTTCCTTGCGCACCTTACGGTTCCTTGCGTTCCTTACGGTTCCTTGCGTACCTTACGGTTCCTTGCGTACCTTACGGTTCTTTGCGTACCTTACGGTTCCTTGCGTTCCTTATGGTTCCTTGCGTTCCTTACGGTTCCTTGCGTTCCTTACGGTTCCTTGCGTACCTTACGGTTCCTTGCGTTCCTTACGGTTCCTTGCGTACCTTACGGTTCCTTGCGTTCCTTACGGTTCCTTGCGTACCTTACGGTTCCTTGCGTTCCTTACGGTTCCTTGCGTTCCTTACGGTTTCTTGCGTTCCTTACGGTTCCTTGCCTACCTTACGGTTCCTTGCGTTCCTTACGGTTCCTTGCGTACCTTACGGTTCCTTGCGTTCCTTACGGTTCCTTGCGTTCCTTACGGTTTCTTGCGTTCCTTACGGTTCCTTGCCTACCTTACGGTTCCTTGCGTACCTTGACGTTCCTCGCGCTCCCCCTCCCTGGACCGCAGGTGGGCGGTGGTGACGTCGGTCATCCAGCCCCAGATGCCCCGCGCGGGGGTGGTGGTCAGCGAGACGCGGGTGGCGCTGGCGTTCTGCCTGGGCCAGGGGCTCGGGGCGGGGCAGGAGCTGGCGGGCCCCGTGTGGCGCTGCGGGAGGCCGCCGCAGCAGCCGGTGTTCGCCTTCCTGCCGCTGCGCAGCTACGGGCTGAGGTTTGTGGTGCAGGTGCGTCGGGGTGGGGTTTGTGGTGCAGGTGCGGGGTTGGCGAGGAAACCCGTTGTCCGCGCTTGAAAACTGAGACCGACCGATTAGGTGCGGGGGGGTTGGGTCAGCAGGTGTGGGGGGTTCGAGGGAAACCCGTGGATGTCCGGAAAAAAAACCGTTTAAAACAGAAGTTTTGAGATGCATGCTGGAGAACTGGGTTGGGGATACGCAAGTCAGAGCTGCCACCACACGGCCAATCGTGACCGCCTCTGATCCGTCCCCTTCGTGTTGCGAGGACGATAGAGGCATCAATTTCGATCCCCCTCCTTCCTTCCGCACCCCCACCTGCCCGCTGTGCCCCCGCCTGCCCCACCGACCGGGTCCCTAGGGCGACTGGGTGGTGCCCTCCAGCCGGGAGGCGCTGGACGCGGACAGCGCGTGGAACCAGGGCCTGCGGGCGCAGCTGCCGGGGCTGGTACTCAGGTGCGGAGCCGGAGGGGGCAGGGCCCCGCTCCGTGCCGGTGTGCGGGTATCATCGCTGTCCCGGCTTCACCGGCTTGCTCTCTTACCAAGGGGAGCGAGGGGGGCGAGGGGGGCGAGGGGGGCGAGGGGGACAAGGGGGGGACAAGGGGGGGACGAGGGTGCGGCACGTTTTCGTTTGCCGCGGAGCTGCGAATGGCCGGCCGTGTGCCGGTATGCATGGAGATCAGCGTGCAGGCGGTGTCGCTGTCCCGGCTGCACGCTGCATGTATACACGGCAGTCATGCATGCGCCGTGTGTTATGGGTGGTGGCCGATTTCGTGGCTGCATGCAACACTGACTACGCCAGTGGCGCCGCAGTACGGCAAGAAGAGATACCGTACACACTTCCGCACCCTCGCGCTTCGTACCCTCTGTCGGTTGACCGCGCCCCCTGACCCGTGCTCCGTGCCAACCACCGGCAGGGCGCTCGACGTCTTCAAGCGCCTTCCTCCGCCCAAAGCCGGCGTAACACCGGCGGCGCCTCCGGGCGGCTTGCCGGCTGGGCTCGACGCCAGCGGCGGCGCCGACGGCCGCGGCGGTCCGGGCGGATCGGAGCGGCGCGCGGCTGAGTTGTTTTGGGTGGACCAGTGGCTCCGCTGCTTACCGCTCGAGGGCGAGGCGCAGGGCTTCTTCGCCGGGCTGCCGCACAGGTGCGTGGAGCGGGTACAGGTGTGTGTGTGTGTGTATGCGTCGCCTAGGCAGGACGCTTAGGCAGAACGGGGGTCCCATGCGCACTGTCCAAGTTAAAAAAGGGATAGTAAACGTATACGTCGGGTCCATGGGATGAGGGTTCGAGGGGTGCATGGGAGCCTTCCGGGGGGCCTGCTCGTACCCGCCTGAGTCAGTCCTTCATCCAATTCGACTCGTCATCCCCGCCTCTTCCTCGTCTTCGCACCATGAACCCGCCCTGTAATGCCCGCCAATGCCCGCCAATGCCCGCCAATGCCCGCCAATGCCCGCCAATGCCCGCCAATGCCCGCCAATGCCCGCCAATGCCCGTCAATGCCCGTCAATGCCCGTCAATGCCCGCCAATGCCTTCCAATGCCCGCCAATGCCCGCCAATGCCCGTCAATGCCCGCCAATGCCCGCCAATGCCCGCCAATGCCCATCAATGCCCGCCAATGCCTTCCAATGGCCGCCAATGCCCGTCAATGCCCGCCAATGCCTTCCAATGCCCGCCAATGCCCGTCAATGCCCGCCAATGCCTTCCAATGCCCGCCAATGCCCGTCAATGCCCGCCAATGCCCGCCAATGCCCGCCAATGCCCGCCAATGCCTTCCAATGCCCGCCAATGCCCGCCAATGCCCGCCAATGCACGTCAATGCCCGCCAATGCCCGCCAATGCCCGCCAATGCCCGTCAATGCCCGCCAATGCCTTCCAATGCCCGCCAATGCCCGTCAATGCCCGCCAATGCCTTCCAATGCCCGCCAATGCCCGCCAATGCCCGCCAATGCCCGCCAATGCCCGCCAATGCCCGCCAATGCCCGCCAATGCCCGCCAATGCCCGCCAATGCCCGCCAATGCCCGCCAATGCCCGTCAATGCCCGCCAATGCCCGTCAATGCCCGCCAATGCCTTCCAATGCCCGCCAATGCCCGCCAATGCCCGTCAATGCCCGCCAATGCCCGCCAATGCCCGCCAATGCCCGCCAATGCCCGTCAATGCCCGCCAATGCCTTCCAATGCCCGCCAATGCCCGTCAATGCCCGCCAATGCCTTCCAATGCCCGCCAATGCCCGTCAATGCCCGCCAATGCCTTCCAATGCCCGCCAATGCCCGCCAATGCCCGCCAATGCCCGCCAATGCCCGCCAATGCCCGCCAATGCCCGCCAATGCCCACTAATCCCCCCCCAATGCCCGCCAATGCCCGCCAATGCCCGCCAATGCCCACTAATCCCCCCCCCCAATGCCCGCCAATGCCCTTCACTCAGCATCGCCACGCTTCTCCGAGCCGCGCCCTGCATCCCTCTGGCCGGCGGCGGCTGGGCCCCCCCGGGCGACACCGCTGTGTGCTCCACCGCTCTGTCGTCAGAGCTGCCGGTGCTCTTGGAGCCGCCACCGCCGCCACCGGCCGTCCAGACCGCCGCGGCGGGCAGCAGCGTGGACCCGCCGCCAGGCGCGAAGGGCGACCCGCGGCCGCCGGCTATGCTGTCGGTGCTGGGGCTCCGACTGGTGGCTCCCGAGGCCAGGTGGGGTTCGGAGTCCAGTTGATGCGGCCCCTGGCGCGAATCAAGGTGCTCAAAACCTGTTCGCGAAGTGGTGGTATGAGTGATTGCCGTGTGAACCGTGTCACGCGGATCGTGGCGGAAGCTAGGACGGTCCTTCGGGGGATGAAGCGATGTAGGCTAGGTAGACGACGACGGGTACAGGTCATCAAGGACAACCAGCGCACCGAATTTAGCCGTGCCAGCATCACCCCAGACACCATCTGCCACCGGCCGGTATCCATTGGTTCTTGCCGCCCTGCCGCCCCGTCCGTCCGCGCCCATGGGCTGCAGGGCGCTCTACGAGAGCCGGCCGCTGCGGGCGCTGCTGGGTGTCAGAGACTTCGGCCCGGCTCAGCTGCTGGACGTGCTGCGGGTGAGCGGCCGCCGGGCACGAGGGCGGGGGCGCTAGGGGGGGTTCGAGGGAAACCCGTGGATGTCCGAAAAAATCTTTTAAAACAGAAGTTTTGAGATGCATGCGGGAGAACTGGGTTGGGGATACGAAAGCCGAAGGTCGTAATATGACCTTTGGCGGCTAAGCCCCCCGCTAGGGGGGGGGGGGGCGCGAGGGCGGGGGCGCGAGGGCGGGGGCGCGAGGGCACCAGGCAGGGGGGCTCGACTCGCCACACCGACACCTGGCTCGCGATGCGCTGCGCTGATTGACTTACCCATTTGATTTGGCTAATCGCCGTCAACCCCAACGCGACAGACATCCGCACCGCAACCCGCCCGGAACTACCTGAGCCAAAGCAATAGCGCCATCTTGGCTTAGGGTGCTGTGCAGTGCCGAAACTGCGAATCGACCCGCCCCGCCCTTCGCACCCTACACCTGCCCCGTTTTGCAACAGGCGGTGGCACGCAACGGCAGCCTTGTGCGTGGCGAGGTGGGGCTCCCGTGGCTGGCCCGAGTCCTGACCACACTCTTCACCGTCACCGCCCCCGCCAGCCCACACGGCTTCGACCACCCAAACTACGCCACACAGCACCACCAACAACGCATGCTCGGCGGCGGAGACGCTTCGGGACCGCACCTGACCCGTGGGTCTCTACTTCGGGAACTGCGCGGCCTGGCCGTTCTTCCGCTTTGGGGCGGCGGTTGGGCATCCCTGAACCAACTCCAGCTCCAGCTCCAGCGGCAGCAGCAGCAGGCCGTGGAGGCGCCAAATGCGTGTGGCGGCACCCAGGCTGGAGACATCGCCGCCGGCGCCCTTTTCTTTCCGCTTCCTATTTCCGATGCAGATCAGAAAGATGCCGGTGCATCAGCTACAACTGCTCCAGCAGGTGGTGGTGGTGGAGGTGGCGGCGCCGCCGCCGCTGCCGCCTCTGTGGCCCTTCTGCGCCGCTGCGGCCTGCCTTCCGACCATTTGCACACGTTGCGACCCGTGTGCGGCACCGCTGCTGCCGTGGGCTCTGGAGAGCTGGAGGAGCTCCCGGCGCTGTGCTTCTTGGACGAGCGCCTGCTTGCTGTGGCCGGAGCTGAGGGCCCTCAGACCGGTGGCGGCGAGGACGCGCCCGGGTCACTTCTGGGCCAGCAGCGCCGGCTGGTGCTGCTGCGAGGCCTCGAGGTGGGTGGTGTAAGGTATCAACAGCCTTGCAGGCTGACAGCCCCAGGGCGGGCGGAGTTGTGCATTCGCGTGCGAAGCGCGCGCCACTCCCTGACTGTTTCAGGTTTCGGATGCGCCATACGACCAGCTCAGCAACGCCATGCCGTGTCTTGCTTTCCGGGCCCAACCGCTTTACTTCTAGCTCCTGAATCCTATCATGCCCTGCCCCCTCAATTCTGTGTTTATTTCAACGTGGTTAAAAACATAAACACAGTGGTTGCTCTTTAAAGCTCAAGCTTCAAAGAGCAACAGCGGTGTATAAATGGGGGTTGTCTTAAATCTACTCACGCCCTCAACTCCCAAGTGCCTACCAACGGGCTTCCTCTCAGTCCCCCGCCCACGCTCAACCCTCCCCCTCCGCCCTCCCCCCGGCCCCGCCAGGAGCTGGGGGTCCGCCACATCAGCCCCACGGACCTCGTCCTGCAGGTCGCACTTCCCGCCCTCACCGGCGGCGGCAGCCGAGGTACGAGCGACTCGTCGCCGTACAGCAGCTTCATCGTGCCGTACCTGGCGATGCCGCTGCTGGCGGGGATGATTGGGCCCGCACGCGCAGCGGCGGCGGGCGCCGGTGCCACGGCGGCTGCTCGTGGCACGGGCGGCGGCCACAGCAGCGCGTTGGTGGAGACGGGTGCGGAGCGGGTTTCGGAGCAGCAGCTGTTGCAGCAGCTGCGGCAGTGTTGCGTGTTGCTCAGCAACACGGGGCCGCGGGTGGTCAGCCAGGGCGTGGTTCTGCCGTCGCCGCTGGCTGCTGGTGCGCCGCCATCTGATGGCGTCAGCGTCAGCGGCACTGGCCGGAAAGGCGTTTTGGAGGACGGACCTCCTTCTGCAGTACGGGGCGTACGGCACGGAGATCCGCGGGCCAGGACTGTGCCGTACGCTGCGGCTGTTGCTGAGGACCGCATGCTTTCAGAGGCACCAGGCGGAGGTCGCCGCGCGCTGTACCATTCGGGGCACCCAGCGGTGGCTCCTGGGGGCTGCCCCGGCGGCCTCGGGGACCTGTTGGAGCTGCTGCCGGCTGGCTCGGAGGGGCCTGGGGCTGGGAGGAGGAAGCGCCGGGGGCAAGATGCCGACGACGGATCAGATGGGCTCGAGTGGCCTATGCTGGACGAGGTGTACGCAAGGACGTTCCCTGGTGGGTGGGTTGGCATTTACCAGTCTGGATGCGGCGGGAGTTGGTGTGTGTGTGTGTGTGTGTGTGTGTGTGTGTGTGTGTGTGTGTGTGTGTGTGTGTGTGTGTGTGTGTGTGTGTGTGTGTGTGTGTGTGTGTGTGTGTGTGTGTGTGTGTGTGTGTGTGTGTGTGTGTGTGTGTGTGTGTGTGTGTGTGTGTGTGTGTGTGTGTGTGTGTGTGTGTGTGTGTGTGTGTGTGCCCGCCGGCGATTGCTGGGGCGCTGCTTTGTATGTGCTAAATTTACCGCCAAGCCGCGGAGCCAGTAAGCTGCGCCGTGCCTCCTCAGCGCGCCTCGGCGTTGCAGCAGTAGGATGTGCACAGGGTTTGTCCTGTCATGCTCGCCCTCCCCTGTACGCCTCCGAAAGAAAACCCCGAAGTCCTCCGCGACCCATTTTTCGTCGTTATTTCCCAAACAGGCCTCAGCACCGGGTGGCTGTGGCTGTTCGAGCAGCTGGGCGTGGTGGCCTTCCCTCGACCTGCGCCGCGCCACGTGCTGCTAAGCGCCGCAGACCTGGCATCCAGCCCCTGGGGGCGGCCGCAGGGCCAGGCCTGCAGCGAGCTGCCGGACGGCGCTGCGGCCAGCCCCCTGTGCGGCCCGGGGCCGTGGTTGGTGCTGGACTGGTGCTGCCCGCCGCTGCTGCGCTTGCTGCGGCTGGCGATGGCGGCGGGGGCTCCGCGAAGGGGCTCCAGGGGGGCCAGGAAGTCGGATCGAGCCGGAGGGGCCGGTGCGGATGGCACTGAGGCGGCGGCTGCGTGCGAGAGGTGCGATGCCGCCCGGGAATCCATGTACCCCTGAGTCGGGCCCGTCCCTGTCCCCCTGACGCCTCCTTCCTCATGGACGTGTCTCTCGACGCCCTCTTTCTCGTGGACGTGTCCCTATGGATGCGCCCTTTTGTGTCCGGCTGCATCATGTCCGTCTGCACCGTACCATTGACCTACCGGTTCCTCACCTCTTCAACACCCTCATATTGCCCGGCCCCGTGCTCCACCCATATCAGGCTCTGCCAGCTGCTGGCCGCCAATTGGGAGCACTTCGCGCCCGCAATGGAGGCGCGACTTGTCGTGCCGCAAGACGGCGGCGGCGGCGGCGACGCCGACCCGCTTGCAGGTCCCCTCCTCGGTCCCAGCTCCCTTGCCGTCGCACTGCGCAGCGCTGCATGGCTGCCCGCCGCGCTACCAGCAGCCACGAGTGGCGGCGGCGACGGCGGCCCGAGCAGTCCGCGCGGCCTGCTCAGGCCGACCGACGCCTTCGCCCCGCTACCCCACATTCGCCGGCTCCTCCGTGACTACGTGCCGTACGCTGACGTGCCGGGCATCGCAGGGAGAGGCGAGGCAGGGGGCTTGGGGCATGGTCCCGGCGGCAGCAGCGGCAGCAGCGGCGGCGGCGGCGGTGACGTGTACGGCCGCTGGGGCGGATCCATGCTGAGGCAGCTGGGCGTGTGTTCGGACCTCACTCCGGCAGTGGTGCTTGGCTTGCTGGCGCAGTGGTCGCGAGGTGGTGGTGGTGGTGGGGGTAGCCTTCCGGGGTGCGAAAGGGAACGTGGAGGAGCTGCAGGTGGTGGAGGCCAGCGCTTCAGCGCGTCGTTGGCGGCCATGGCCGGGCTGTATGCGTTCCTGGAGGCACACATCCAGCAGCGGGAGGGGGCGGCGGCGGCCAGGGCGGCAGGTGCGGGCCTAGGGGGTGCGAGCAACCAGGGGCAGCAGGGCCCGGAGCCTCGCCGTGTAGGAGCAGCGACAAGGGGGCCCCAGCAGCCGTCGGAAAGTGGTGCCGGTGGTGCATCATTGGACGGCAGCGAGCAGGACGTGCTTACGGCGGTGATGGGTGCCTTCCAGAAGGAGGCGCTGATTTGGCTACCTGATGACCCAGGGGTCGGCGTGGCGGCTGCCGGCGGCGCCGAGCCATCGGTCTCGGTCGGGCGTTTCTTCAGGTGGGTGATGGAAGGGATGTACTTGGACTGGAGAGGTGGCGGCCTGGGATGATTACCGTAGTCGGAGGGGCGTGCATGTGAAAGGGCGGTTGCGGCTCGCGAAGAAGACCCCGGGGGGCCGGGGGAAACCTTCCGCGCGCGAAGTCTTGAGCGCTTTCGGCCGCTCCGCTTCACTGCTGGCACCCCTTACGGCTAGGACACCGTATTTTGTCGGGGTACTGACGCCCGGATACGTTGCGACGCCGCAGGTGTTGCGAGGTGGTGCTCAGCGACCCGGCTTGCGTGTTGGACGACCTCGCCCCCCTGAGGCACCCAGGGGCCGCTGCCCTCGCGGCCAGTGTGCGGCCGCCCCGGCTGCTGCCGCCGGACTACCAGCTGCAGCTCGGCAGCCGCAGCGGATACCACCATAGCGGCGCCACTGCCGGCGCCCTCTTCACGAGACTGGCAGGCAACCTCCAACCGCCGTCGTCGCAGCAGCTGGCTGCGGCTGCTGCTGTTACTACGGCTGCTGCCGCGGCCAGGGACGGGGCCTCTGTTCCTCGTGCTGCTGCTGGCGCGTCCATTGTCCGTGACGACAACGTCATCGAGTTAGATCTGACCGATGATGACGGCGACGGCGACGATGTCGACGATGGAAAACACGCGGCTTCCGGGACTCGAACCCTGCACCTCCCTGACGGAGCCACCGACACGTGGGCGCTGATCGCCATGGAGCCCTCCTTGCAAGACTACCTAAACTGCCTACGCCTGTGTGCAGCGGCGGCAGCCACCGCAGGTGCCCCTGCACAGCCGGGGCATGCACCTGGCATCAGCCGCCGCCCCCTGGCCTCAGCACTTCGCATCTTCGCGCACTGGGCTCGCCAACACTCCGCCCACCAGCTGGGCTCCAGCGAGCTGGCGGCGCTGCGAGGCTGCCTTGAGCGCAACCCGCTGCTGCCGTGCGCCTCAGGCCGGTGGTGTCGCCTGGGTCCCGGTGTCCTGCTGAACGACGACCCCTGGGTCGCTGAGGCGCTGGCGGGCCCAGCGGGTCTGGAGCTCGTGCTGCTGCCGACAGGCAGCGCAGGGGAGCCGCGGCGCCAGCAGGGGTACGGCGACATGGCGTTGGCTGCTGCGGCCTCACGGGGGGCTGGTCACGGATGCCACGTTGTCGACATTGACGGCGGCGGCAGTGGCCCATGGGGCGGGGCCCAGCACCCGCATACCCGCACGCTGGAGGCGGGCGCTGATGATGACGCCGCGTCAGCGGCGCTGTTTGAAGCGATAGGGGTGCGGCCGCTTTCCCGTTGCGTCTCGTTCAGGTGCGTGTATGATTGGCAGCGCTCCTGTCGCGCTACACTGTGTGGCCCTGCGGAACATCGCCACAAGCATCGGATCCAAACCCATATTTTCCCACATTTCCCCACGCTTTCCAACGCTTCCCACACATTCCGAACGTTTTCCGCACTTCCCCACACTGGCACTCGCAGGGTAGTGGCCGATGGTTCGCCTCTACACGGCACCGTTGTGGAGGCGGCCGCGCGTCAGGCGGTGCTGGCGGCCGAGTCTTACCTGGCGGCCATGCTGCCAGGCGCTAAGGAATTTGCGGCAGTGCAGGGTGGGTAGCGCAGGGCATGACAACACACGTGCCGCCTCGCCCTAGTCTCCCGAGATGCTGACACCGCCCAGCTGCAATATCGGCGGTTCCGCCACCACTCGTTACTTGCCATCCTGCTCCACCGTTGCCTGGCTTGCTCTTGTCTCGCATTTCCCATCGCGTCCACCGCGTCCACCGCGTCCATCGCAACACCACGCCCACCGCAACACCACGTCCACCGCGTCCATCGCGTCCACCGCAACGCCGCAACGCCGCCAAGTTACTGTACTTACGACCCTGGGGCCATCACCTCGTCCTCCCCTGCACTGCCCGCTGCCCTCAACCCACAGCTTCTGTGAGCAAGATCCTGCCAGCGTTCAGGTAAGGCCTGGAATGGGGGCTCTGCCTAGGGAGCAGGGACCTAGGAGTTCGGGTCCCGCCCGCGGACGGTCGCCGCGCGAAGGCAAACCGGCGCCGGGAGTAGAGCCTTGCCGTCCGCTGCATGTGCCCTCCCTCGAGCCTTCCAGGCCGCAGCAGCCTACTCCGGCCCGCAGTGGGTCCATCACTCGCTCCTCTGCTGACCCACCTTGATGACGTGTATGTACGATATGGTACCGCTGCTGCCCTGACGCGGCGGCACCTTGTATGGCACGTGTTGCCATGCGCGCAGGGTCCTGGTGGTGCCGTCCTTCAAGGCCATGCTCAGCGTGGGAGCTGGCCCTGGCCCTGGCACTACACAACAAACGCAGCTGCCGCCCCCGGGCAATGCACTTGCGGTTGGGTCTGCGGCCGCGGTGGGGGTCCAGCCGCCCGCGCTCATGGTGGGTTCGGAGCTGTACGTCCGCGCGGAGGCCGCCACCAACTTCACGGCCATCAGCCGCGAGCTCAGCAGGTGGGTCACCCGCTTGTCGGTGTAGCGACCAGCGACCCGCTGTGGCCAAGCCGCCGGAGGCCCGAGTGTCGCCCGCCCGACTCGTCTCTCTGCATTCGCGCATTTTGCATGCCGGCCACCAACCAACTGACATCAACCTACAGTCCATCAGCCGCCAACCGCCCCGACGTTCCCTCCGTTGGTCGTGTTGGCTCCACTCGCCTTCCCCCGTGCCGCCGCGGTCGCCAGGCTGTTCCGAGGTGGCAGCCCATGGCCGGCGCTGGCAGAGCGCCTGCTGGGCGCGCTGCTGGCGGCGGCAGCCGGCGTGGACGTGGGACAGCTGCTGGCGCACCACAGAGTGCCCCAGCTGGTGCCACAGCCCCCAGTGCAGCCTCACCAGCACCCTCCGGGCCCAGGCGCTAGGTTCCAGCGCTGGCACCTGCCGCCTCCCCTGCGTCCGCCCTCCCCACCGGCAACGTCACAGAAGCGAGCCGCTGCTGAGGACGGCGAAGCAACGAAGAAGCGAAGGGACGCAGACGGAGTGGCGGCGGCGGCGGCAGCGAACTCGCCGAACCAAGCCTCCAAGAAGCGACGTCGGGCGGATGGCAGCGGCGATGACCCCCGGCTCGACGAGGACAGCAGTAGCAGCAGCGACAGCGACGACAGCAGTAGCAGCAGTGACGACAGCAAGGGCGATACGCGAAGAGGTGGTGATGAAGCTCCAGGAGGCGCTGTCCACTCGCCAACGTTCTCTCCTTGGGATGGATCGCAGAAGCGAGACGGCGAGGAGGGGGGTCGCGACGCCACCACCGCGGCCGCCGGTGCCCCAGGCCTGCCTCCGCTGCCGGCGCCAGGATCGGCGACGGTGCGCGGCGTGCCGCCCCATACGTCTCAGCCGCTGCCACCCCCTTCCCAGCTTCAGGGCACGGGTCTGGCTCTGCGCCACGCCGCCGCCGATGCGGCGCCGGCAGTGACCTACCAGCAACCCACGGGTCGGTCCAACCTTGAACGAGTGAGCTGCGCGGGGTCACCCGGGGGCGGGGTCATCCAGATTGCGGGGGAAGAGTCTAGGGGAGGGCGATGGACGGCCAAGTGGGGCGCCATTTACGGTATTGGCGCAACGTACCGTATTGGGGAGATTGGTTGCACTATCTTTTAGCCCTCCTGCACTCCTCCAGCACTCGCCAGCACGAAAAGCGTTGTTTTCGTCACGCGTTGCTCGTGTCATCCTCCCCCCCCCTGCCGACGGGTTGTTGCGGTTGTGGCTGCAGATGCGAGCGGCGTCGGACTGGTGGGGCCGCAGCCAGCAGCGGCTGGAGCGAGATCGGGAGCGGCGCGGCGGGGGCCGGGGGGCTGTCGAGGAGGATCCGCGCGTCAAGGTAAGTGTTTAGGGTATAGGTCGGACGTATCGCTTATGTTAAGGATGCCATACGCGATTACGAGACGTCGGTGGCCAGGACGGGTGTTGCCACAGTGCGAAAAATCCGGATATGCTGGCGAAAAATATAAAAATCCCGGCCTCTGCTGGCGGAAAGGTAGAACCCCGGCCACTGGTTGCCGAAACGTATCTCAAGACACTACACTTGCCTTTCGATCCTGTCCGGTCCGGCCCGCCGTATATCTTCCAACCAACCAGGCGATTGGCCGCTGGGGTGAAGAGCTGGTGTACCGACATTTGGTGCGCCAGCTGGAGGAAGAGCAGCAGCGCCAAAAGCGCCTAGCAGCGGCTGCCAGAGGCGGCGGTGCTGGCGGCAGCAGCGGCGCCGCCTCTTCGCTGGGGCTGGCGCTGCAGGAGCCGCATCAGGCGCGAGCTGGGAGCGTTGCGGTGGATCGCGTGTTCTGGGTGAACCGGGAGCGAGAGAGCTTCTTGCCGTACGACATGTACATCACCCACGCGGACGAGAGCATTACATACGTTGAGGTCAAGGTAGGTGGAGCCGTTTGGAGGGCTTGCACCAGGACCCGGTGGAGCCGTTTGAGGAGGCTGCGAGAAGACCCGATACCGCAACGTTTCCTTGCGTCCCCTGGGGTCCTCGCCTCCTTTCGTCTAGTCGCCGCCGATTTAGCTTAGCCGCCAAAGGTCGACATCCGACCTTGGTCTTTCGTGTCCTCACCCAAGTTCTCCAGCATGCATCTCAAAACGCCTCTCCTAAACGGTTTTTCTCACATCCACGCGTCTTCCTCGAAACCTTCCTGCGGTCCCGCAGGCCAGCGGCAGCACCGCTAAGGACCTGTTCGAGATCAGCCTGCCCGAGCTGCAATTCGCCGAGGAGCAGGGCAGCCGCTACGTGCTCTACCGGGTGCTGGGGGCGGGCGGCCCCAGTCCCAGCATCGTGCGGCTCGCGGACCCAGCCAGGCTGCTGCGCACCAAGTCCATCAGCCTCTGTCTCGCTGTATAGCCTAGACCGACCCATCGCGCCCCCTTCAGTCTTCTTCTCGCGTGAGCCCGCTGTTGCTGCTGTGTGTTGGGGGGGTACAATAATAGAACCGGTAACGCGACTGTGTGTGGGGGGGATTTGCAAAAACGAACCGGGGTGTGTGGGGTGGGGTGGGGTGGGGTGGGGCTGTAGCTCAGTACCCAGAGGACGACCCTCTGATCAGTCGGTGCTCCTCTCGAGTTTTGGTGTTTGACAAGCTCAGGATTGGGGTTGGCTGGGTGCTTATGGGTGGAAGTTGTCTGACCAGGTACTGGGAGTACTCCAGTTGGGTCTGGGCACCCGATGTTCGGCCAGGTCATTACAAAATCTACCTTAAGAGACTGTGCAGTCTCGTGTCATGATGTTTGACATGCGATGTGAATGCGTACTTGAAGAATGTTCAATAAAGGAGACATTGCGAACGGACGAATGCGTGGTTGATTGTGCTTTGTACACCCGCCCCAGACGTTTCGTGACCCCTGTATCGGGAGGGGGGTGTTCCTGTCCAACGAAATGTGGGCCTGCAAGCCATGCATCCTTGCAATTCCCCATTCTTCGTCTTCCTACCCTTCGCTTCGGTTGCGCCAAACCCACGCTCCCTCCCGATCGGCGCTCAAGGACCCAAGAACACCACCACCGCTCATGCGGGCCCGGTCCCCACGGCACCCCCCGCTTTAGACGCTTCGACCCGCTGCTGCCACCGCCGCCCACCGCGGCGCCCTATTCCTCCTCCGCCGCCGCTCCACTCCCCCCCACCGCCCTGCCGGCGGCCTTGGGCCTCGGCTTGTAGTAGTCCAGGGAGCACAGCTGCGGCACGTAGATGACGAAGGTGTAGGTGCAGAAGTCGGGTTCGCGGACCAGCATGTACATGCTGTCGTCGGGGGAGCAGGCGATGCGCGCCTCCACTCGCCGCACCACCCGATGCCCTCCCGCCAGCACACATTCGTCCCCTGAATTTGGATTTGGGTTTGGATTTGGGTTTGGATTTGGGTTTGGATTTGGGTTTGGATTTGGGTTTGGTGTGGAGTGGGTAAAGGCAAACAAGCCCATCGTTGAGGCGCCACAGCCGTCCCCGTGGATCCCTGTTAGTCCAGCCACAAGCGGCTGGTCCATGGTCCACTCGTGTCTAATGCGCGAGACCACTCGTATGCAGAGTTCGAGGCCGTGTATTCGACCTGTCGACCCGCATCGCGAACCCAATACGGTGCCCCTTGCTGCACACCGCGCGGTGCCTCCTCCGTCGCCCACTTCCGCCGCCCTGTCCGGTCGCCCCGCCTGCTCTGCACGCGGCCAGCCACCCACCTCCGGCATACACCTGCTTGACGTAGGGCCACGTGTGGCCCTTCAGGCGTTTCGCGGTGTCGCCGCCGGGCAGCAGGTCCAACTCCTGCAGGGGCAGCAGCGGCGCAGAGGAGGGGGCGGGGCTGCAGTATGTGTGTGGGGGGGTGGCGAGGAGACCCGGATCTGCGTGTGTGGGGGGGTACTGTGGGGGCGACGGGGCTGCAGTCGGCGGCCGACCAAGGAGACAAAACACCGATGTGTGGCGCTGGCGCTGCGCTACCCTAACGGCTGTAGCACTAATACCTTAACGGCTGTAGCATTAATACCCTGTAGCACTAATATCTTAACGGCTGTAGCATTACTACTGTAACGGCTGTAGCACTAATACCTTTACGGCCGTAGCATTACTACTGTAACGGCTGTAGCAGGGGGCGAGTACACACCTCCAGCCCCGCCACCTCGCCGGTGGCGCTGCTCAGGAGCGACACACTCTCGCTCGTGAACTTGCCCAGCAGCCAGTCCTCTGGGCGGGTGCGGCAGCGAGGAGCCACAGCGCGGCACACGCACGGAGGGAGCATGCAGAGAGTTGGGAAGGCGGGAGGTGTGTGGGTAGGGATTCGGCAGGTAATTGGGGCAGCTCAAGGCGGCGGTGTCGACGGCGGCTAGGTCAGGAGGCAAAAGCGCAGGTTGTGCAGACGATCCGGAAGGTTGGAGCCCTTTCAGTGACGTGCGGCGAGGCCACGCTACTGAAGGCTGGTAGAGCGGAAGAAACAGCACTCAGGCTGGCAGAGCTGGTCGCCATCCAACACCACCGAGTCCCCCAGACCAATGTCAAACACCGAGTTCCCAACACCGACGCAGCTGGTAGCCAAGGCAAACAAGCTCAGCACCCATCGCGACCACGTACCTCCTACGCTTTGAGGTTCCCCCCGTCCGTGGATTCGCGGATGCTCCTCAACCCCCCCCAAACCCTCGCGCTGCGGTATTCGTGCGGCGCACCCGCCCTCCGGGTTACGCACCCACCCACACAAGGTAGTTGCATGGTTGGTTGGGTGGTTGGGTGGCTACGCGCCTCCCACCTGTGACTGAGCCGTCCTTGCCCGGGTGGTACTGCCGCGTGTGGCTCTTGTAGAGGTACTCGTAGATGAAGAAGTCAGAGGGGATGGCCAGCAGCTGGTGCCCCAGCGCGGAGGCCAGCACGCGGTCCACCTCGGCGTGGCTGGGCGCCGGGATGGATGCCCCCGCGGGTGCGGGCGAGCCGGCGACCTCGGCCTCGGCGCCGTCAGCTGCTCCAGGGGTGGATGCCGCTTCCACTCCAGGGAGGGGCTTCCTCAGCGCCGGCGGCACCTCGCGCGTCTCCGGCACGCCCCACCACGGCTTACCCAGGATGAAGCCGCCTGCGGGCGCGTGGCGTGGGCAGCAGACGAGGGCAAAGCCACACATCGCGGGGCGGCTTGCAGGGTGTTGGGCCCTCGCATGGTGAGACACCAGCACTCCGCTCCTCCACGGTGCACTCACTCCGCGCAGCTCGCTCCCTCCCGCAGCACCACCCCAGCTCAGTCAACATCCAACAGAGGCCTAGGACGCTAGAAGGCGGCTGACACGGGCCCTGGGGACTCCTGGTCGCATCCTGGTGCACCCACCCACCCACCCAGCCAGCCACCCAGCCACCCAGCCAGCCGCCCACCCACCTGGGAACTCCTTCATGCCCGGCGGGAGCTCCTTCTTGGGCTGCTGCTGCTTTATCAGCCCCGCCCCCAGCGCTATGCCGCTGACGCCGGTGAGGCAGGCGCCGCTGGCTCCGCAGGCGAGGTTCTTGGCCGCGAGCAGCAGCGCCGACGACAGCGCGTTCAGGTCGACGGCCAGGCCCGGCTCGGCTTCGAAGATCTCATCCGGGTGGCACTTACCGCAGGCCTGGGTCGGGCGGCGGTAAGAAAACGGCGTGGAGCGGAGTGGAACGGGAGGGGGCCGGGCGGGGCCTGGTGTGGGTGGTTGCGCTGGTGGTTGTGCCGCGCGACGAGCCAGCCAGTGAGCGAAGCGGAATGCTGCCAATGGTACCGCACCCGCCCACGCAGCCCTCACCCGCCTTAGCTCTGCCCCCTTTCCGCTGCCTTACCACCTCCGCTGCCAACAGCGCTCGCGTGCAGGGGGCTTATGCCCTCGCAGCGGCCAGCGGGTGCAGAAACCCTAGAAAACAGAAACTCCCCCTCCCCCTCGATGTCAGCTGCGTTCGCGTCCTTGAGGATTTTGCTCCCCTGCTGCGCTCCTCCCCTTCATCATCAAGCACCACGCGCGCGGCGTTCCTCTCCACCCCCCTCCCTTCCATCCTCCCCTCCTCCGCCCGCACCCCGCCCCTTCCATCCTCCCCCCTCCCCCCCCCCCTTCCATCCTCAGTCGAGTTACCGGTTCTTTACTTGTAACCCCCCTTCCATCCTCCCCCCCTCCGTCCGCCCGTAGCGACGCGACGCACCTTCCTGCAGTGCCCCCGGTGGATGTTCGTCCCGATCATGTAGTTGGGGTTGACCTCGCACTCGCCGTTGTTGGCCCAGTTGCCGCAGCGGGGGTCGAGGTCCACACACTCAGATTCGCCGGGCTTGACTGCGTTGGCAGGCGGGGGAAGGGAGGGAAATCGAGGACACCAGGGAGGGTACATTGGGATCCCGGCAGGAAGAGACCGAGACCGTAACCCGACGACCTTCACGGGTACGGCGCTGGGCAACGCGGCGTGTTTTGTCGTACTAGGGGAGCAAAAAGGAGGTTATGGGCCGTGCTTGCGTCATCCCCCCCACACACCCCACGCAGCCGGGTCTTCTCGCCACCTCCCCCGATGACGATGAAGGGATTACTCACCCTTCAAGACCAGGCCCCGCACCACTCGAGAGGCGGAGGCGCTCTTGGCTGCAGCCTTTGGCACGACACGCGCCACTCGCTTGACGTTTCCGGCATCGTCCAGGTCGTCCGGGTCCACATAGTCGTCGTCATCGTCCAGCCCGTCAGCGGCGCCACGGTCCAGACGGGGCAGCCGCCCGCTGCTGCCGCTGCCGGCGCTTGCGGCTGCACCGCCACTCGCCGGCGGCGGCGGCGGCGGCGGCGGCGCGGGCTGCTCGTCCTGTGTATTGCCACCGTCACGGTCATGCTTCGCCAGGAAACGCAACGCCTGCATTGCGTACCACGCAGCCGTGTGGGGGGTTGAGAGGAGACCCGTGGGTCGGCACATAGCCATGCGGGGGACGGAAAATGGTGCGGGCGAGGAATGGAGGGAGGCCGGGGAAAACACATGGTGTGCCGGCTGGAGGGTTCGAGGAAGACCCGTGGACGCCAGAAAAAACCGTTTAGGACAGACGGCTGGAGGAGGGTGCTGGCTGCTGCGGCTGCAGCCTGGGCCGGCCAGATGCTCGGCGGCCCGAAGGAGTTGTCGTACCGGGGGACACTCCAAGGGGTCGTCATGCGGGTGGGTCGGCATGCGCTGTCGACCCCAGTGGACGGAATGACTGTATCCCCTCCTCGGCAGCACACACGGCAACGCCGTACATCCCTGCCCGTTTGCCCCACGGCAGACCTTCGCCCAAGCCAAGCCCGACCCCAGACCAAGGTTGCCGTGAACGCAACCTTGACAATCGAACACCCCTGTCACATCCGAACCCTGACACGCGCCATCCACCGCCCCTCCCTGGCGCGGTCTCCGCCAGCTCAGCGCTCACCTCCTGCCGGAAGTTGACCAGCTGGTTCAGCAACTCCGAAACCAGGTCCGCGCCCGCCTCTTTTACTAGGGTCTGCGCCGCAGTAGGGGTGCGGAAGATCTTGCTGGGGCCACATGGGTCATGACGATGCAAATTAGGTAAGTGGGTAGATTGCTGACGGCGGCTGCGAAAGGCAGGTGGGACTAAGCGTGGGAGGAGCATGCCCGAGGGTGCTAGGAGCGGCGAGGAGCGTGCCCGAGCGTGCTAGGAGCGGCGTGGGCTCACCTTGCAGGATAGCGCCACTGCTGCCTCCTCCGCATCCGTGGGGCTCGACTGACTGCCGATTCGGCGGTCGCGCAGCACAAAGAACACCAGGTTGTTGTCGCCGCCGCCGTTGCTCTCCATCTTCAGGATGGTGTACTTGAGCAACACAGAGTCGAGCGCCTGGGGCGGGGCGTCAGGTGGAAGGTGGTTTCGGAGCGGGATGGCGGGGGGCGCGGGAAAGACAGGGGTGGCTTCGGTGGGCGTCAAAGGGTTGAAGGTGTGGCGCAGGAGTGGTGGAATGCTTTCCAGGCGGACACGGCGGAGGGAGGGGAGGTTAATCCTTAGGCCGGGTTCGTGCAAGACACATCCACATCCCCCGCGGGCCGGGCCCCAACCGGCAGACACAACCGCCCCCTTGTTTCCCCCGCGGCCCCACTGCAACGTTGTCCACCATGCTTACATACGTCGGGTCGAGGTCCGGAGCTCACCTCAGTCCACCTTGTCCCAGTGGATCCCAGCCTGGTATCCCAGCCTGGTAATACCTACCCGGACACGGTTCTGTTCGCCCAAAGACCTCCACCCCACGCCGACGGGGCCCCAACGTGAGCCTCCGCGACCCCTGCACTCGCCCCCGGCACCTCATCCGCTACCAGTCTTTGCCGCTGATGCCACCACCATCGTCAACGCCGTGTAATCAGGAGGGCGGGGTCATGTTACTCACATCTTTGTCGCAGGCGTCGTTTAGGTGCGCCTTGACCGCCTCAGGCGTTACGTTCTCCCCGCTGAGCACGTCGCTCGTTATGCGAGACCACACCACCGACACCAGCACTGCAGCCACCGGGAGCCACCGGGGCAGCGGAATGGCAGGTGGCCAGGGGTTGCGGAAGGGGGACACTGTTCAGCGACTCGCGACGATGGGAAGAGCAAAAGGGCAAGGGCGCGAAGCTTCGGCTGAAAGCGTGTGCGCGGAATCGCAGGGGAACGACACGCGACCCGGAGCGAGGAACGCAGGCACTGAAGCGTCTTGCTTCAGTGAGTCGTTCAGGCCGTTCAATTTGCGGAGCAGTGAGCTAGCCTGGCTTCGCCTGGCGCCTTGACAACGAGAAAAAGGCAATTTGTCAAACTGCCTGGATGCGAGAAAGGCGATGTTTTACATACGCTTACCATGACACATCATGCACTGGGCAGCCTTTGCGGCATGCTCTAGCATGTTCTCGTCGTCAAGTGCATCCACGTCCGCCAGACCAATGGGCCTGCAGTTGAGATTAGATTGAAGTTGATCTACCAAATGTCCCGCAGCTTGGTATGTTGTGTTCCGGCCTCCCCATCGTGTCCAATGCCATACGCCACCCACCATGGCTTCTGCGACAAGGGCAATCGGCTTCTTGGACCATCTATGCTGTTAAATTCTGCCAGTTGGTAGCCTGGATAGTTCTCCTTCGCCTTTGGAAGGAGGTCCGAAGGGTTGAAAACTAAAGGGTTGTCCAGTTTCCACGAATGCCAGGTGTCCTTACTGAACAAGAACTCATCAAACACATAGTTCAGTGCAACGCTCTTCGATGCGCAGAGGGCTACGCAAAGGAAAAGACCTGCTCTTCGCATCTTTCTGCCCTGGGGCAAGAAGCGTAAGTAAGCCTATGCTCCGACTAGAAGATTTGAACAGAACAAGTGTTAACGACGAGAATAAGTTCGGATCTGGCGAGTAAGTCTAACGAAACCTACCAACCGCAATGTGTACAACCACCGTGTATGCTTATTGTCAACGTCATTTCATCCTTGCTCAATGGAACCGCACATTATACTCATCAAGCGCTTGCGTTGGTGGCGCATTGCAGTCCATACGGTTGGGCAGGGTGTCCTTTGTCGATACTGCAGTCACGGCTGCAGACATATTAGTACACCTAGAGAGAGAGCCATCGGGTGCATTTATCGCTGTCCATGAATGCGGTGGTTGAAATGCTCGGCCCCGGTCCCACGGAAGTACGGAAGTACGGAAGGCGCTAGGAAAACGGCGGCAGCCTCAGCGCACGCAACCGGGGAGACCTTCGACAACCCCACTCATGGACGACAGAGGTGATACTCTAGACACCGGAGTTCTATCTTCCGGTCCGGAGGCCATCGCAACAAGTCCCGGTGTAGCGTTAGGCGCGAAGGAAGCCCCTCACCAGCCCTCAACCGTGTCATCCGGGAGCCTGTTTAGTACGGCTGCGGACACTGCGTGAACCCTGGCGGCGGTTGGGGGCCCAGGCACCGCTTCAGGGTGGCCTCGTTGAGGAGTTGGTTCTGGGCGTGCAGGGCATCCAGCCCCACACGCACCCGGCGAGGCGAGATGAGCAACCGAGTGAGGTCCTCGGGCGGCTCGGGGTTGCAAGTGCGCAAGCTGCTGTCGTGGCCGAACTTTTCCAACCACGTGGCCAGTTCCCGGACGGCAGATTGCTGCTTGTCACGGATGCTGTCGGCCGGAGTGTACTGCAGCAAGGCGTGCGGCCCCTCCGAAACAGGCACGCTGGCGGGTGGCCGAGGTGTTAGCGGCGTCTATAGCGACGGACGCGGGCCCCGGGGGTGTGTCGCAGAGTAGCGGCCGACTGCAAGCCTGAGAACGTAGCGGGTGGTTTCGTCTGCGCGAAGCCACCCGGTTAGGACCCGAGAAACCAGAAACGAGTAACCAGAAACGCAAGATGCACGGCACATACCCGTGAGACATGGGCCTCCGCTGGGAAATGAGAAGGCGAAGGCTGCCGCGCAGGCCCCACCCCTAGGCTGCTGCAGTGCAACCCTTGGGCCGACCCTTGGGTCGCGAAAGTGTACCGAGCACTTTCGTACACCCGCAGTCTCCTTATTAACAAGAAGGCCAACTGCCTCGCACCTAATGACCGAGGCGCACGGCCTCGAGCTAAACACTAAGGCGTACTTGAGCTACTGAGTCAGGGCGGCACGGGGTGGATTTCGTTAAGCAGGTCCCATGGTGGGCGTACTACGGCGTCCTGCCGCCCTGCCCGGTCCACGATATGCATGGCAGCTGATTAAGATGATGCAACATGCAAGGCAATATGTTGTGATCTGCAATGCAGGATTTCTTTCGCGTGACGACCTAGTACCGGTACAAACGTGTTGAGTTGATAGGATTCTTGACCACATCAACCCTGCAAGCTTACTCTGTGTGAATATCGCGCACATTTACCTCGTTGTAACATCAGACTGGAAACCTGTCGTCGCATAGCAGCTATCGTCCGCAGACTCCGGCAAACTAGGTCACTTTCGTTGACCGCGCACGAATTTGTTATGTAACACCAAATCATAGGTAGTAGTTGATCTGGATACGGCTACGGAACACTATGAGAAATGAAGTCAAGGACGATTCCCGATGTAGTTTAGATTCGGGCCGCAAAGACCCTACGGCAGAGGATACTTGGGAGCGGCCGGTGTCAGAGGACGCAGTAGGCCAATCATGGCAGCGCAGCAGGCCAGTCAGGGCAGCGCAGCAAACGGTTAGCGGTACCGCATGGAAGGCACCCTGCAAGGTCACGCGGGCGGCCGTTGAAGGATCGATGTTGCCTGTGTGCGAACATGCGCCGCGGAATCTTGAGCGCCACAGGCGTTATGATGTGCGGCAGGGCGATTACAACCGTCGCCGCGGGTTGGTTAGGGCGCGGCCCCTGGGCGAGTCTATTGAACTCCTGTCCGAAGAAGACAGCCAACCTGTAAGCGTGGTGCTGCGGGCGGGGCGACGGTCGCTGCGGCTGGACGAGGCTGTCATCCGCATGAGGGGTCCGCCGGGGTACAACACTACGCCAGCATTTCCTAACGCCCAATTGGCAATGTTGCGCAATCCCGGTTCGCATGGGCTCATGCTGTGCTGTGCTGTACGACCGCTGCGCGCCTTGTTTGCAGCCTTAACAACACAGGAAGGGGCCGGTTCAGCGGCCCGGACTCTCCAGCTCCCAATCAATCCGCTGTGTATATTACGCCTTTCCTTAACCTCCATTTCAGGAGGAAGGCAGGGTCGGGGGGAAGACTAAGCGCCGGTCATGCAGCCACGGCCTAGCTCGTACCTGGGCCCACCTGGTGGCAGCCGCCGGCCGGTCCATTCAGCGACGCCAGGGCATGGATCCGGAGGTCAACACGATGCTACCCGACCGGGCGCCAGCGGTGACCTTCTGCGAAGGACTGCGCAAATTACTGTCAATCATGTTCTGGGACATCATTCACCCCGACTCCAGGTTCCGAACCATCTGGTGGGGCGAGTGCTGGGTTTTGGAGGCATCCATCGGGCAAAGACAGTTGGTCAGTCCTGTAGCGGGTTAACCCTATTCCGTGGCACGGGTGGGGACGGGTCGGGCGCCCGGCTTGCTCACCACGCAACAAGATATGTTGCTTGCTTGGTGCCCCCGGTTGCTGTGTACCGGGGTGGTGAATGCACGAGGGGGTGGCTGGCGGGCTCCAGGGAGCTGAGCGATGGTTGGCATGTCCTCTTCCTCTTGCACGCTGATGGCAACCTACAGGCGATCTCACGAGGGCGTGTGCACCCCTTTTGCGTTGCCGCCTGGTCCACTGGTGGCCCCGAGCCTGCAGGGGCGGGGTCATTGTGGTGCTGCTGATATACGTGGCGCTGGTGACGACCTACTTGCTATGCTTCGAGTTCGACAACGACTACACACTGGACTTCGTCGGTAGGCAAGGCGTGCAGCGGAGCCATGTGCCCTGACATGTGTCCATGATACGTACACCCGGTTGTGCAACAGTTAAAAGCCTCACGATGGTTTGGAATGAACTCTCAGCACAGCTCGTGCGCACAGCTCGTGTGCTGGATGGGTCGTTTCCAGTGTCGTACCGTGGAAGCCAGGCGTCGCATAGGGCCCTGCACTGTCGTACACGTGGGCAGCCGCGCATCCGGAGGTGCAAGAGGTCGGGGTCGGGGCTGGGGCATGTTTGCCGGTGGGGAGGGGGACCCATGACAGGCTTCACGGGGCATGCTACCTTATCCCTCCACATGCACTGAACAACATCCACTGCCCGTGGCTGGGGTTCTGCCTTCCCGCCTGCGTGCAGAGATCATCGACCTTGTCATCAACGCGGTCTTTATGGTCGACATCGGCTTCAACTTCCGAACGGCCCTTCGGAAGGGCGATGACGCAGCCAATCGGAACCTGGTGATTACGGACCGCCGCTTCATAGCCTACCGGTACCTGTCCGGCTGGTTTACGATCGATTTGCTCGCAGCTTTACCGTGGGGCAAGGTGAGGCGGGTGCTGGAGTGTATGAGCCACCGATGGGAACTAGTCCAGGAATGCAGATGCACGCCTTCATGGGCGCGCTTGCGTGCGCTCGCTGGCTCGCATTGGCCGGAGCACACCACGAGGGCAGCAAGCATAGCGCGACTCACAAGCACCAGGGGTCGCAAAGGGGTCGTGGCGGCGAGTGCGGGTGCGGAAAGCTGGGAGTGCGCATGTCCGGCGTTGAAGTGAGGTCGGAAAAGGTCTGTGTATGTGGGGTGTGGGGGGAGAGAACCTGCTTTTACGGCATCAGTGCCCCGGGCTGAAGGTATGAGGTTGCCAATTACGCCCGTGCCAATTACGACGGCTCCCCCCTGCAGATGACGGAGCATCTGGGGTCGTACATGCAACTGGCCAAGTTGCTCCGGCTCATGCGCCTGCTGCGCCTGCTGAAGCTGTCAGATGCCATGCAGGTAAGCTGCAACGGTTTGGCAGCCTGCGTCGTTAGCTTGCGCACGCGATGTTGCCCCGCTTGGCACCCGGAGGCATGCGATGTTGCCCCGCTTGGCACCCGGAGGCATGCGATGTTGCCCCGCTTGGCACCCGGAGGCATGCGATGTTGCCCCGCTTGGCACCCGGAGGCATGCGATGTTGCCCCGCTCGGCACCCGGAGGCACGCGATGTTGCCCCGCTTGGCACCCGGAGGCATGCGATGTTGCCCCGCTTGGCACCCGGAGGCATGCGATGTTGTCCCGCTTGGCACCCGGAGGCATGCGATGTTGCCCCGCTTGGCACCCGGAGGCATGCGATGTTGCCCCGCTTGGCACCCGGAGGCATGCGATGTTGCCCCGCTTGGCACCCGGAGGCATGCGATGTTGCCCCGCTTGGCACCCGGAGGCATGCGATGTTGCCCCGCTTGGCACCCGGAGGCATGCGATGTTGCCCCGCTTGGCACCCGGAGGCATGCGATGTTGCCCCGCTTGGCACCCGGAGGCATGCGATGTTGCCCCGCTTGGCACCCGGAGGCATGCGATGCGGGCGGCGTAAACCGCCACCTTGCCAACAGGGTGTCACATCCGCGTCCATGACCGTGTCCATCCGCCCTGGCGACCGGTACCTCTTGCATGCTGACCTTCGTAGAGGAATCGAATGTACCAGAACGTCGAGCAGCGGCAGGGCGTGGCGATGGCGCGCTTGGCGATATACGTGGTGGGGGCTGTACTGGTGCTGCACCTGAGCGCCTCCGCGTGGTTCTTCACTGCGTTCCTGGAGAGCGATACCCTTGCAGGCACGTGGGCTGAAGCCGCGGGCCTGGAGGATGCCAGCAACTTTGACAGGTAAGCGAGCAGCAGCCGCAGGGTTGCGAACAAGTGGGAGGTATGCAGTCGAGCAACGCACCAGTTGACTGTCCTCGCGCCGGACCGCTCACCTGCTTCCCACACCTGCGCGCATCCACTGGTCCCACACCTGCTCTCAGCCACTGGTCCTTGTCATCAAAAGTTATGCCGTACCCCTCTCCCCAGCACAACTGCCGTGCCCCTCTCCGCACCCATCACCCACCTGCCTCCTGCTGTGTTGTTGCCAGCCGCTGCTGCTGATGCACCGCCGATGAATGCCGCCATGCCATGCCTGGGTCGAACCAGGTACCTCACGTCGCTGTACTTCGTGGTGATCACGTTTACCACCGTGGGTTACGGCGATGTCTACCCCGTAACGACAGCCGAGCGCGTTATGGCCTGTATCGGCATGTTGATAGGTGTTGTGACCCTCGGTTACATCATCTCCACCGCCAACAGCATCATGGGCAACGCCAATAAATACGAGGTGAGAAGCTATCCCGTGATCCTCTGCAGTAAAGACGGGTCCGTGCGCTATGCGTAGGGAGCAAGCCGTGTCGCTCCACAGTAGTACGCGGGGCGAGTCCCTCGGTCCCCGCGCCGTACGTAAGAATATCCCAAAGCCGCATCTCGCCGGGACCCCCGGACTCCCCCACCGTGCTGCGTACCTCGCAAATTGTGTCCAAACTGGCATGTGCCGGTCCGGGCGTCTGTTTACTGCGCGCTTCACCTGCCGTACTCCCTCCCGCGTGATGTACGACAGGGGAGCAAGGCCGAGGTCCGGTGTCAGGTTGAGGAGTTCCTGAACGCGCAGCCGCTGCCCGGAGCTCTGGCGACCAAGGTCAAGAACTACTACGACTTCGTCACCCAGAAGCAGTTCAATTACGAAGGAGACAACGCGCTGATCGAAAGTGAGCGTGAAGCACAACATAGCCACAGCTCTTGCTGCTCCCCTGCATTCCTCACCGGCCCCTGACACACGTCATCTCCCGCTTGGCCGCTCCCTCCGGCAGGCCTGCCCGCCAACCTCAGGCGCGACGTGTTGCGCGACGTTCACGCCCGCCTGATCCGGCAGGTTCCATTCTTCTCCAACGCCTGCGAGCAGAACGAGGAGCTGGTGCTTAGGCTTGCGGCGGCTCTGAAGCTAGAGTTTTACGGCAAAGGCGACTGTGTGGTGATGGAGGG
Organism: Yamagishiella unicocca; assembly: GCA_003116995.1. Lineage (NCBI taxonomy): Eukaryota > Viridiplantae > Chlorophyta > Chlorophyceae > Chlamydomonadales > Volvocaceae > Yamagishiella > Yamagishiella unicocca. The sequence continues at coordinate 750,099 of BDSL01000021.1, read as the reverse complement.
TGATTGGGACACAGAGCTCTACTTTGTGACAGGTGTGTATGGCCGCTGGCTTGGGCGGAGGTGGTTCGTTAGTGGGAATGCTGGACATGAACACCATTCCAAAGCGTTGCGCCGAAAACAAGGGCCGATGTTTCGTCGGGCTGTAGCGGTGCGTGCAGACTCGAGCAGGGCATGAAGTGGTGAGGATGATCCACGCACCATGTCCGCACCCGCACCTGAACAACGTATATAACTGATTTTTGAATGTCTGGGCATGTCACCAAATAGGATCTTATCAGGTGTGCAAAAAGCGTGAAACGTACCCGGTCACGTATACCCCGATTGACTGCCGTCCCTTGCCCACCGGTAACCCTCACTCCCAAACCACCCTTCCAGAGGGCCGCCTGGCGGTGCGACAGTACCTACTCTACACCCGTTCGACTTCTGCAAGGGGCACGGCACAGCCCTCGCATACCCACGGACGGCTTGTGAGCTTCATGGGCAGGGGCACTGCCAACGACTCCCGCGCCGCCGGCCCCCAGTCCGCGTACAGCGCTGCCGCCAGTGCTTGGAACGACGACGGCAACTTGGGTGACTCGGCAGCGCGGCGAACGGACGACATGCGGGGAAGCCTGAATAGGCCGCAACACAGCGAACGCGACACCTCCCTGGCCAGTCGCGAGGCTGGAGGGCCCGATGAGATCCAGGGTGCCGCTGCTACGGCCAGTGAAGACGCACCGCTGCACCCAGCGAACCCGCCACCTGGCAAGGGCTGGGGGTCGTTGTCGCTGTTCGCTGGGGTGGTTGCACAAGCCACGAGCGCCGCAGCCATGGCATCGCAACCCGCCGAAACGCAGCCGCCGCCCTCGCCTTTGCGCCCGGGTCGGCGGCTGTGGCGGATGCACTATGATGAGCAGGTGCCGCATAAGCTCGTCAGATTACTCAAGGTGCGGCACCCGTCACGGCCTCCACAATCTCAGATGTTGCTGACATCTCGGGCCAAACGACGATGCCTTTTTACGTCGAACACCACGTATACCACGTCGTATACCACGTATACCACGTGTTGAGAACCTGGTACTCCATTGCTCTTTTGGTTAGGATAGATCCCTCAAACTGCGCCGCGCTCCTTCGCCTCTGGCTCACTGTTGACGTGCCAAACGTGATTCGTTCGGTCGTTAGCTGTCGTGCTCGTGCTGCCGTACCCTATCACCCCCCGCAACGCCAACTCTGGGTTTTCTCTCTCCCCTGTGTCGTTGAACGGGTTCCCTCGCTACCCCCCGACGCAGCCCGGTGACTACTTCGGCGAGTACGCCTGCCTGACGGGCTGCCCGCGCACCGCCAGCGTCGTAACCACGAGGATGTCGGAGCTATACGCCCTGAAGCGCTCGGACCTGGCCGCCGCGATGTCCCAGTGGCCGGGCCTGCTGGCGGCGTGGCAGGTGAGCTCCGCGGCAATGGCGGCGCAGACGGTACCCTGGCGGGAACGGGCGCCGGGCGCGGAGGGGGCATCATCCGCTTGACGCGTCATCCGCTTGACGCGTCATCCGCTTGCACTAGGGTGCCTTGGGGCTCAACACCAGCTCTCTTGAGCACTTCAAAGCCGCTACGGGTCATGATGGTGTTGGAACTAACTCTGAATCATACGCTGAAACGGCTGTGAAACTGGGAGTGAAACCGTGCATCGCAGTGTTCGCGCAGAGCATCGCCCTGTTCAGGTCGTTGCTCAAAACGCCACCGACGATAGTGGGCGGTGGTCGCCTGCCGGCCAGGCATTGCGACCACCTATTTGTATAACCTAACCAGGACACCACTACCCACGGCTTAGGATTACAGGTTGCACATGAGCCATCACAATTCCCCAGATAATACGTGCACCTGATGTGAACCGCTTGCCGATCTGTACGGCAGGATTTTGAAGCGTACGGGAAGGCCGAGCGCGGGCGCCAACGGCAGTACGTCCGGGGAGGCCGTGCGCCTGTGGCCATGTCCCTGGGCCTTGGCACCGATCTCACTGATGAGGCGGATGAGCCCGACAAGAGCAGCCAGGCGCGCTACAAGCATTTCCTGGATCACTTCGCGGGCAATGGCGAGCAGCCGTCAGCTGAGGAGTCGAAGCCTGCCGTGGCACACCCGCCCAGTACCAATGCCGATACGATAGCTGCGTAGGAAGAGACGTTGCGGGAACCATTTCACGGAACGGGCGTTACGGGCCAGTAACGCCGTTATAAGCAGTCGGTGGCTGCAGTTTATGCCAATATGGCTACAGTTCTGCAAGTCCACTTGGACGGCATGCTCGGAAGAAAGGCTATGCCGTTAGTGTTTCGGGTATGACTTCATTGCGAGAGGTGGTTTGCGCAAGCTTGAAATCGGTGGATTGGCATGATTTACTCCTGTGGTAGGCGCCCACCGCGGGCGTCCTTGTATTCCTTCGGCGCACGGCTGTAATGGGTCTTCGTTTGTAGGTTATGCCAGACCCACGGGTCCGTTTTGCACCTGGGATGGTGCTCTATCCAATTTCGTAAACTCGTCGCTTACTTTGTTTGCTTCAAAAGCGATAAAACGCAGTAATCAAGACTCCACGCAGTTTGGCCTGGAGGGCGACCGCCATGGTCCGTAGGCAGAGCCATGCGATCCGGGAGCATGAGTTTGCTCCGGTAGCGGGAAGGGGGAGGACGCCTTTGAATGGGCCTTCGCTGCTTGCAAACGCAAAAATGCGCTTTCGGCTAAATATTCGTTGACGGTTACATGGTTCAGGACTGTAGACTGCGGGAGCTATACACTGTAAGAACATTATTGATGCCATGGCTTTCTTCAACGGCTCCCATGTGAGGGGATGAAAGGAACGGCTGTGCTGTACTCTCTACAGCGCTTCTGTCAAGCCCACAGGCGTCGGAAGTCCACACACTGTCCTGCGTGTGTAGCGTCGTCATTTCTATCACTACCGCCCCACTGACACAGCTGTCCGTAACTGGCGCCGCAGACTTGGGTTTGCATGCAGTGAGGCGCCAAGGTGGCCAAACCGTCCCGGGACGGCCGTATACCCTGACACATCCAGCAGCTCCCTCACCACACACACCGTCGTCGCTTCAAGGCAGCCAGAGCGCCGTGCGCTTCCCCCCGTCCTGCTGTTTCCGCATCCCCAGCCCAACAGTACCCTTGATGCGTGCAGTGCGGATTTGCGCTGGGACCCAATCCTCGCGCCTTCGTGCCTCGCTATAACGGATGGACATTCCCGGTCCCTAACAACCGTGCGTGGGTCAAGATACTCCAACAACTGGTACGGTTATGCCGTACATACCGTGGCCCGCGGCACTTCCCTTTCCGCTCCCCTCATGCCCACATACGTGCCTGCCCATCCCATGCCATTATCAAGGCGCCAACCCGTCAGGGCCCTCCCCTGCTGGCGTTCACGCGAATCTCACAGACCCCAGCAACATGCCCGCCCGAAATGCATTATAGCCTGATCCGGGTGTCAACCCGGATAAACCCGTGCGGACAAGCAAGTCAGGTGAACGGCATCTTGGCTAGAAAAGGTTAATGCCGTTTCGGTGAGCTATCTATGTTCCACCGCTTTCCTACGACGAGACACCGAGGGGCAAGGCGGGAGGGGTACCTGGTGCCGTATCGTGATGCACTAACTTCTGTCCTTTATTTCCCACGGTTGCAGAACCTTGAGAACGTGAATTATAAGGCAAATTCCGCTCGAAAACACGGCGCTGCCCAGTTGCTAATGGTTTGCCGGATGGCAACGAGATTCCCTAGTAACCTTGCAGAAACTCATCCACAACATCAATATATTGCGCATGAAAATTGGGAATCAACAGACACCAGTGTATCGTTGCTTCCGAACGCCATCCTTAGACTGATAGTGAGTTAGTGACATGATACCGGTATTTGACATGCCTAAATTAATTTGCCGTGCCTCCAGGTCGCTCGGGGTGGAATTGCATGTTTACACTGCTGTGCAATCGTCTTTGGACGCGACTTCGGAGCGCTGTCGTACGCGGAGATCGCGGAAAAGGCTTCCAGTCCTCGGACGGTATAGTGTTTATTTTTTCACCTACAAATATACCATGGCCTCTCTAAAGTGCTGCTCGGGCAAGGCTGCCATTGTTTCACGCGCCAGGTGAGCGAACTTTGACAAGTGGCCCATATGCAAGCAGCTTGACGCCTCTCAATTCACTCGGTACCGACGACGATTACTTCTAATCCACAGGAGCTCACGGCCGGTCGCTCAGCGCCTGTCCGTTGTGGCCTCGGCTCAGCCTCAGGTACAGCCGAGCGAGTTGAGATAACAGCTGCGCCGGCGCATGCCATAGCTTGTGCTGCCGGCTCTGTCCATTGACAAGTAAACACGGAACAGCTGTCTCAATAAGATCACCGTGTTTCTTGCTCAATTGGGTGGCCTTCGAGTATATGCTTACACGGGACCATGCCGTTAGGTTGACGCGCGCATAACTCGCAATTTTCTTGCCAGCACAGGCCTCCGCTTCGCGTCGTGAGGTGCTCGGTGCATCTGTTGCAGCGTTCTCCCTTCTGCTGAACTCGAGCCCAGCTCATGCGATCTTCGGCTTCGATGACGACACGAAGCTGGTTGCGGACTACACCAGTGAGACGGTGAGATAATTTCAGCGGATCATTTTTCCCGTTACCTTGAATATGGCATTTGTCGTTTCGAGTGTCGGATGGGGGGGGCATTCTGAAAGACCCACGGACCTGCACATATTGGGACATCACGGATAGCATACGCCTTCGCGCCAGTTGTTTCGTTGACTATTGTGTCTGTTTCTGGGACCTGGCTTGATGGTATTGGCTTATAAACGCCGCATTGTGGAAGATCCAACACGGCTTACAACCGGAACAATCCAACCCGCCTTCGCGGGGGGTTGCTTGTGAAGTTAGGAATGCAAGGGGGGCTTTAGACATCCCTTGCTCGTGCCACACCGAAATCTGTCGCCTGAAGTACGGTGTGGTGCTCAATTGCTGTTGTTAGGGCCCGTGAATCCTCGTGAACCCGCATTGCTGCAATGAAGTCGCACGCTGCCTTGACCTGGTTGTATGTTGCACCTTCACACACGGCGCCCATGTCACCAGGGGCTGCGCTTTCTTCACGTGTGTGTAGCCTTCCTTGGCATGTTACATGAATGTGAACTGACGCGGGGAGTATCCCACATGTGTGCCCCGATTCTCAGAGCTCCATCCTGGGCAAGGTCAAGGTGACCCTTGCCCTGGACAAGGATGACCCAGCTAAGGAGGACAGCGTGAAGGCGCTGCGCAAGGATATCAACAACTGGGTTGCGAGGTACCGCCGCGAGCCCAAGATTTCGGGCAAGCCATCTTTCGGGTAAGGCCCGCGGCTGGAAGACTTGTTGTAACCTACGAATGGTGCAAAGCGAGGAATGTCCCGGGCATACTGGAATTTCCCTCCTTCCCACACAGCTCGATACCCTAAGCTGTTGTCATTGACGACACGAAAAGTTAACGGTTGTCCCGTTTCCCCCTACCTGCCCCCAGCAACACGTACTCGGCGCTCAACGCGCTGGCGGGCCACTTCAACTCCTTCGGCGCCACGGCTCCGATCCCGAAGAAGCGCTTGGAGCGTCTCCAAAGGGTAGGTTCAGGATATGTGAAGCTTTTGCACGTGCTGGTTCCTCGCTGTTCTTTGTGTATGATATGCGGCTAATCTCCGACACACGTCTAGCCTTTACTTCTCCCTTTGCCTGCCGTTTGTATACCGCTTGTCTGCGATACAGGAGCTGGACGACGCCACCAACCTGCTGAACCGCGCCCGTTAAGGGCGATGCCTCTATAGTAGCGCTACCATTTTCAGCGCATGAAACATGTCGGCATATGATGGTTCATCACTGCCGCCCTGTCAGACGAATCCTGTTGGAATTTTTTATCCCTGGTGGTTTTGACGGAAACTAGCACCCTAATTGCGCATGCATCCACGCCATGCGCAATACCTGTTTTTCGACCCGATGCGGTTCCCATTCTCGGCCATTTTCGGACTGTAATGCTGGGCACTGATTCTCCGGTATGGGCGAGTAACAAGCAATGCACAGATATTCGGCTACTGTACAGATCAAGCGAGGCGTGGGAGGATGGGGCATTCGTCATGTGGAAATAAAAGCAGGATCGGGACCAAAATGAACCTCGCACAGCATGCATACCCATCGATGGCAACGTCTCGGAGAGCTTCCGCGTCACGAGTAGTTGCAGTTTGTAAGGGTCTTGAGATCGCAATCCATTTCGAATCATTCGACGTGTTACCTGGTGACCGGGTATCACCCGCTGGGCATGCAGCCAACCTCCCGCTGGGCATGCAGCCAACCTCCCGCTGGGCATGCAGCCAACCAAGCTAGTCTCAAATCCACGGTCCCGTTATTGTCAAATGCACATCATCCTGCACTGACTGCCTCGCACGGCACTCGAGCAGGACAGTTCGGTTTCCATCGCGCCCCACACGTTCTTAGAGAATAACAATATGCATTGCATGTGCCTAATGTCGCATATGCCCCATGCCATAGCTCCATCCCCCCCCGGTGCGGCCACCGTGCACGACTGCCTGCACAGACTAAGTCACAGTAGCTCGCTCTTTAGAGATGGTAAGCGGCTGCTGGACATCCACTTCCGGATACCGCAGCTTGGGCACGTCCTTGGCGAATCCGGCCAACGTCGCGGTGGTCAACGTGTAGGCGCCCGCCTGAGCCTTGGAGCGAGCCATGCTAGCCTGCGCGACGAGACAGGAATGGGTGCACATCACAGGGCCCGTCAGCGAAGCAACCCATGGGACACTGGCGCCTGCAGCAGCCTTAGAACATGCGCTGCGCGCGTGTTTGTTGCCTCCATACACAACCCGTCGCAGCCCTTGCACATGCAACGGCAGGAGCCGCAATCCTCAAGTGCAATCACGCAATCCATCGCCCTCTCGCAGTCACGCACCTGCAGCGGCACGATGTCGACCGCCACACGCGCCGGCCGCGGGGCCGATCCAGCACTCCGCGGCCGAGGCGGCCCGCCGGCCGGCAGTATGCCGCCCTGCGCCGTGCCGGGCCGCGCCGTGCCCGGCCGGCCTGCGTTCGACCCCATCGCCGCCGCCACAGCAGCAGCCGCGGCCGCGGCGGAGCCCAAGTTGGACGCGCCTCGAGGGGACGTCGCCCTCAGGACCGCGGTGTTGCTGCGCCGCCATGCGGACGGGTTGTGGTAGCCAGCTGCGGACTGCGGCCGCATGAAACCCACTCCGGCTCCTCCCGGCGACGACAGCGCCGACACGGCTGCGGTCCCCCACGCCTCCACCCGGGCACTGGAGGGCCCAGGCAGTGCAGCGGACATCGGGCGCAGGCCGGCGGCCAGCTCCGCCGACAGCACGCCCGCGAAGCGCGCCCTCCCCGCGGACAAGGGCCGGCTGAGGTGGCGTGGGGCGTACTGCTGGGCCTGGTACTGGGGCTGGTCGTCCACGCTGCCCGCGGAGGTGATCAAGCCGCCGGCAGCTTCTGCGTCGTTGGGTGAACCGGCGCTGCCGGCGCTGTGGCCGCGAGGGGCCGCAGGCGAGCCGCGCGGGGATTCGTTGCAGGAGCCGCCCGGAGGGCTGCTTGAGGACATCGCCTTGCCCTGCGCCAAACGCGGCACGCGAGAGAGCGCAACAGCGTCAGAAAGCGGCAGTACGGTTTGACCAGGACTCTCAAACCTTGCGACGGGAATAACATCGCAACCAACAATTTATACGTTGCGACATTTGCGAGGGATAGGTAACCATCTTTCAGGGCTAAGCGGGAATACCATGTAGGGGGACCGCTAAGTACCGGTGACCCCCACCTCGCGAGGTCCCTCCTTTCACAAAAACCCCATGCTGCCACCACGCCTGCTGTGCAATGAACCTACCTTGGCGATTCGGTTGATGATGTCAGCCGGATCACGATACGTGAGAGGTCGGGGAGTCGGCGCCGCCACCCAGCCAGTGCCCGGCTCCAGGCGGCGCTCATGGTCGGGCCAGGGCAGGGCGCTGGACGACATGTCGGGGAAGGCCTTCGCTAGCGCCTCCGTCAGAGCCTGGAGACGGAAAGATGCCGCAAAAGAATGCAATGAAGCACACTTTAGACACTGATTCCCAAGGTGCGAACAGGACAGGCGGCCACGTTCGGTGGCCATGCAGGCCCGTCAAAGACACGACCGACCGGGCGCACCCTTGCATGAGGTTGCAAGACCCCCAAACGAGGGCCCTGGCGCCGAGAGCCTCACCTGCATCTCGACCACGCGGTCGTAGTTGGGCGTGTTGGGCATGAGGTTGACGCCCATTTCAAACTTATTGGCGCAGTGACGGATGTGCTCGGCAAACACTTGGACGCGCGCCAGCTCAGCCTGCGCGCGGGCAAGGAGCCGGGCGTCCAAGTCAGGGGGAGAAAGTAGGCAAGCGCAGGTGCGCCAAGAGCCCCACTCGGCACGCCTGTCAGGTAGAAGCAGTAACGAACTTGACTCATCATCAAAGCTACCGGCACACCACAACCCTACCTGGGCTAGGCGCGCCACGTGCACCTTGGGCCAGATGTCCTGGTTGTACCGCCGCACCCGTTCCAGGTCACGGGAGTGCCCCTCACGCACGGCGGCGCAGTCCGCCTCGTAAGCGCCCTGCATCGCGGATCAGAACCACCGAACACATCATCAAGTGCGCACTGACACGCGCACACCGTACCGTGCGTCCAGCAGATCAAGCAGCCACCGTGCCTGTCGCAGGCATTCGCATCCGTGCCTCTTCGAACCGGAGCAGTATTGCCTGTCACCTCCTGCCACCGCGATTCCCGCCCACTGCGTCCACCGGGGTCAACCGCACCTGCACCTCGGACAAGGCCTCCTGGTACCGCCGCCGCGCCTCCTCCGTCAGCTGGTCGTTGGCGGCTCTCAGGAAGGTTCCGAGCTCCGCGTGATCGAGCTCCGCCTGCACCTTGGCGTCGTCGTACTCCTCCGTCAGCCGCACGCACAGCGCCTGGGGACCGGGGGGAGGGAGGGCGGAAGGCCAGGCGAGCGGCGCGCAGGTTGGTGGGCAGGCAGGCGACGTCTCTTACTGCACGCACGGTTGGTACTTCTCTGATGCCGGTACCTCACACCTGACACTTCCTAGAACGACGGCGGCGCTACATGCAGCCCCATCCATCACGCCCCATCCATCCAGCCCCATCTGGGGAGCTGCCACTGCGCTCACCTGGTGCTCTTCCATGGACTGTTTGACTAGCCGCTCGTTGTCCGCCGCGCGACACTCCAGCCGCACCTTGTGCACGGCCTTGGCCTCAGCCTACGTGAGAGCGTGGGGCGGGGACAACCGAGTGACCCATGGTTCGGCTTCCCGAAAAAACATGGCCCAGCACCCACATCGGGAGCTCCCCGCCCCAGCAGCCCATGCCACGGGCTGACACCTCGTGTTGCGGCTCAGCACCCACCCATGCAGGCAGGCACGCGCAGCGCGGCTGCCTCACAGCCCCGCGGCCCCCCATCCACCGCCGCCCTACCAGCCTGCCCAGGTTGATCGTCTCGACCTCCTTGCGCTGTCGCAGGAGCTCCGTGTGCTCAGTCTTGTGCACCCGGTTGGTCTCTCTGATCGTCTCAGCCAACGACTCGTGAATGGCCTCAGCCTCAGTCAGGCGGGCTTCGTTCAGCTCCAAAACCTGCAAGTTATGGCGCCACAGGGCAGCACACGGGACACGTCGGACGCAGACACCTGCTTGCGGCGACCACCGCCTCCGGGTGGTCTAGGAATTCGGATCCTCAGACAACACCGCTTCTGTCGAAGCATGTGCACGTCGGGTTGATGCGAAGGTTTTGCAGCACAGAAGACCCCATAGCGCAAACATGTTACCCTGTGCCCGCCTACCGCACCACAGCCGGAGGCGCGGCGCGCCGCAATGGACTGCCGTGCGGCGGCTGCAAAGGCGGCTCCCCTAGCATCGACTCACCTGCTGCGTCTTGGCGCGCCACTCGGCCCGCAACCGCGTCAGGTTGGTGTCGTGCTCTGCCCGGGCCCGCTCCCGCGCGGACTCGTGCTCCCGCAGGGCCGCTTCGTGGCCGTCCTGCCAGCGCGAGTAAGCCTGCGGACCGAGCGACACCACCACCGGGGACCCGGGCACGTCAGTGGCACGTCAGTGGGACACGAAGGCATGGACCACACATTGCTGCTACACAACGCAGGAGGTGGTACGGATTCCTTGATTACTGTCAGGCACCCTCTGGCTTGGACCAGCACGCGGCGGCCGCACCTTTCGTCCATCCTCCCACCTGGTAGTTTACCCTTTGCGCTTCGTCGGTTCACCGCTTTACACTCTAACTCTACCCAACCATCCCCCCCTGGCAGGAGTTTCCTCTCAATGCACCCCCCACCTCCCCTCACCCGGGCATCCACGGGTCTTCCTCGAACCCACCTCCCCTCACTCCCGGCCCCCACCTCCCTCATCCCCCACCTGCGCGTGCGCCTCCTCCTTGGCTCGCCGCTCATCCACCTCCGCCGCGTGCGCGACCCGCAGCCTCTCGTTCTCCACGTGCACCCGCTCCACCTCCGCCTTGTACCTGATGTCCCCGTTGTCCTGCAGCGTGGAAGGCACGACACGTCAGCCCCTCCTCCATGCGCCAGCATACGGTCCGGCGCGGCGGTTTGTCAAGCAGAGCGCAGTGAAGCGGCACGACGACCTGCCCCAGCCTTGCACGTCCCCACTACACGCAGCGACCGCGAATCGGCCGCGATACCTAGGCGGCGCACTGGCGCAAGGCTAACGAGCTAGGCCCTATCCCGCCAAGCGCCGCGTGAAAACATCATCCACGCACCAGCACCCCCCCTCCCCATCCGCCCACGCACCGCTCCCTGCGCTGAGCTCGGCACGCTCTTGCTGCCCTGTCCGCGCCGCACGCACCCACCGACCCACCATGATGACCTGGTTAGCAGCCACCCGGACCGCGCCCCCGTACACGATGTCCCGGATGAGCGCCGAAGCGTAGCACTCGTAAACAGCGTTCTTGTAGTCGGCGAAGCGAGCCGCGTTCCGCCTCATGGCCGCCAGCTTGCGGCCCTGGCCCGCCTCCATGTCGGCGGCGATGATGGCTTCCCAGCGCGCTCGGATGGCGTCGAGGCGGCCGGAGTTGGAGGCGTCGTGCTCCTCCACCACGTCGTTGGGCAGCACACGGCGCTGCAGCGGTGAGATGGGGGTGGGGGTGGCGCGGACACACGTGAGTTGAGGATGAGCTGGGCGTCAGGAGCTGCGTTGGCGCTGGGTGGGCGGACACCTCCTCCTCCTCCTCCTCCTCATCCCTAGCGACTTCATCGTACGCGCTGTGCCCCGGGCCTCCTCCCGCCCTTCCCAAGCAATGCGCCACGCAGCATGAAGCTCCCGCCTCACCACCCCCACCAGCCCCACCCCCACCCCATCTTCCTCGAAACCTCCACACCCACGCCCTAGCGCACTTACCTTGAACTCCTCGCTCCTCTCGCCGCGGAGCGGCCGCAGTGGCTCAGACGGCTCGGGTAGCGGCGGCGGCAGCGGCACCCCCTCGTACATCATCCCCAAGCTGCCGGCCGACATCTTCCTGGACCCCGACATCGCCGACCGCGCCGAAGCGATTCGACTGCCCACCCGGCCACTCATCGGCCGCTGCAACATGCCCACATCCCCGGACATCGGCCTCGGCCTGGCAGCGGGCCTGCTGCTACCGGCGCTGTCCTGGTCCCGGCTCCGGTCACCCGACCGACGCGCAGTTGGCCGCACGTCCAAGTCGTCGTCGTCGACGCCCCCCGCGCCAGCCGCCGCGCCCGACCCACGCCTGACCACGAACAGCGCATCCACCGGCGCAGACGCCTCCGTCAGGTCCTCCGCAATGGCCTCCAGGTACTCCGACGCGCCGCCCTCCACCCCGGACGGCTTGGCGCTCATGGGCCTTGAGCCGGACGCGCCGCCGCTGTAGCTGACGGGCGCGGATCCAGGGCCGGATCCCAAGGAGCCGCTGTCCTGGGAGGACCGCAGCGGCACCCCGGAGACCGGCCTTGAGCCGGGCGGCGTGGGGGAAGGAGAGAGCTTCTCCACGTGCCGGTCCAGCCCCATGGCGGCGCTGTACTCGGCCGAGGCGAACGCGGTGCGCTGATCGGAGAGCTCCAGGCGGGGGGACAAGATGCCGCCGGCTTTGGTCTTTGGGTAGGAGGCGTAGACGGTGGCGGAGGTGGGGCGGGAGGCCTTCCCGGGGGTCGCGGGTGCGGCTGCCCTGGCGGCGGCCATTTGCTCCTCGCGTTGGGTCTCCAGCGTCTGCTTGGCCTCCTCCCAGTCCTGGCGGGAGGAAGCAGCAGCGACCAAAACAATCAATTTGGGTCGGGGTCGGGGTTCGGCTGCTGCACTTCCTGACGGGTTTTCAGGACATTTTACCATACGTGTCGCCTCACAATCCTGTACGCCGCCTCTTTAGACCCGGAGAAGATGCGCTGGGGCTATGGAGGCTAGGTGAGCTGGGGTTATGTACTACGGACTCCATATGATGGACGAAACGCGCGGCCTCGCGCCATAGTACCTGCAGCCGGTCCAGGTAGTGTCGCTCCCAGTGGGTGTGCGACTGGAGGAAGGCCTCACGCGCGGCATCCACCTGCAGTACGCAGAGCGAAGAGGGAAGGCGCAGCAACACAACACAACACAACATCGGCTTTGGACCCACCATCGCAGGGGCGCGTCGTCGCCGACGGCACCGAGTCCGTTTTGTGCGAGCCTCGTGCGAGCCTCGATTTCCTCTCCTCCACCACCACCACCACCACCACCACCACCACCACCGCCACCACCACGGCGACGACGACACCCCCGCGGCCGCACCCACCTTGGCCTGGTTGCGGCTGCGCAGGTCCGACACCGCCACCTCGTGCGCCACCTGCGCCTCCAACGTCCGCCTCTCGTTCGTCAGCCGCACGGACTCCATCGCCGTCGCGTGCCGCCGCCGGGCGTCCGAGACCGCCGCCTCGTTGATCCTCAGCGCCGGCATCACCCGCAGCTGCTGGTGCAGCTGCATGACCCGCTCCATGGTCACCTCCAGCGGCTCCATGATGCCCAGCCGGAGGTTCTTAATGCGCTCCGCCCGCAGCTGCTTCTCCGCCCACTGCCGCTCCTCCCGCTGCTCGGGGGTCTCGTTGCGGAGGTCCACCTTCACGAAACCCTGCCCCGTGATCCAGACTGCGGTCGCAATGGGGACAGCGTGTGCGGAGGTAAGAGGGCGGGGGAAAAAGGGCGTTGCCAACACGTCCGGCGGCCGAAAAAATGCTGGGCTCGCAGATGAGCTGTGTATCGATTGATACACAGTGCACGACGAGTTGATCAATCAACCTCTGCACATGCCAAGGCGGTCTTCTCAGCACGGCAGCTGGTCGCTAGGTGCGTTTGCCCATGTCCTGGCACGCGCCATTCAGGCCCGCGCTCGGCGACTGGCAGCGGCGTGGGAGCGGGCGGCTCGACTTGCCTTTGGCGATGTCCGGTGTGTAGCGCTGGTAGGACCCCCCGGTTAGTTCCGCAATGCCGCGCAGGAAGCGCTCTCCAGAGCTGTCCGGGTTGGCCTCAGCGGGGATGAAACCTGGCGGGGGGGGAGCAGCCGGCCGGCCGGCAAGGTGGCTCACACCTCACAGGGGTGGGGGCGAGAAGCATCCACCAGCCACGATCAACAGCGCCCCCACAACATAGCCTTCATCCCTCCCTAACACCCCGCCATGCACGGGCCGCGATACGGCATGGCCGCCGTACTAGCAGCTGCTGCTGAGAAGCCGTATGTCAACTGACAACGCCTCCCGCCCCACCGGCTTACCCACGGCGTGGATGACCGGCATGTTTCCTGACTCGTTCCGCCGAGACAGGAACTCCAGGCAGGCCTGCTGGTCGTGCGCCATGCCGTCCGACAGGATGTACCAGCAGTCCGCGTCCGCGTGCTGCTCCGCCAGATTGAAGGCCGTGAGCAGGTTGGTCTGACCCACGGCGGTGGGCCAGTTCGCGACCCAGCGCTGGGCGTCGGCCATGAGGTCGGGCTGCGTTGGCATCAGCGACAGGCCGCCCCGGCTGGTAGCGCCCCCGCCTGCTCCTCCCCCGCGTCGGTCGGGCGATGCGTTGCGGGAGTTCGATTGCCCTCCTGTAGTTGACACGTCGGCAACACACACGCACACACAAAGAAACACAGCACACACGTAGCGACGGTTAGCGAGAACGGCGAAGGATAGCAGGGTAAGCCAGGACTTGCAATCGAACCAAACATGCGCCGCTGATGCACATGCGCGCTTGCTCCGTCGCGTCCTGTCCTAGACCCCTAGTGCGTCCTGTCCTAGCCTAGACTAGACTCCTAGTGCAGTGGGGAACGGCAAGCACCGAGTGAAGGCGGTCGCACACCACCACCACCACCACCACCACCACCACCACCACCACCACCACCACCACCACCACCAACAACAACAACAACCGAAACCGGCACCCGGCACTGACCAGGTCCGGGCGGGGTTTTGCTGCTGTAGCGTCCTCCGACCTGGCGGCCAGAGTACGGCACCTGGCTGCTCTGCAGCAGCCCCATGCGCTCGCCGTAGCCCGCGCTCCAGCTCCAGGAGTTACCCGCGAAGGTGAGGACGTCAAAGCCCGCGGCGGCCGTGGCTACCTCACCTGCACGGATGTTTAAGAGCGGCAATAACACAGCCCCGGTGGTGCGAGAGGTGCGAGCATGACCTTCGTAAGGAGCCTGAGAGTGCCAACTCTCGTTAGATCGCGCCCGAAATTCACAGCGTCATAAGCTATGCTGGTGCCCTGGTACCCTTCCTGATCTGCCCTGGTACCCTCCCTGGTGCCCTGGTACCCTCCCTGATCTGCCCTAGTCCCTTTCCTGATCGGCCCTGGTACCCTCCCTGGTCTGCCCTGGTACCCTCCCTGGTCTGCTGCCCCCTTCAAGCCGCCCCCTCCGCCCCCTCCCCCACATCCATGCCACCACACAGGCCCGCGGGGCCTACCCTCCGGGTCCAGCAGCTCCACGGCGCAGCGCTTCATGTCCCGGAAGCGGCCCTGCTGCCTGGGGTTCATGGTGCCGGACACGTCGCAGATGATGACGGGCGCACTGCCGCGCAGGAAGCCCACGGGGCGGGGCTCGCAGGGGGGCGCCCACGCGGGCACGAACTGCGGCGGGTCCACGTAGGTGGGCTGCTCCAGCAGCACGGGCTGCTCGTACGCCGGCAGCTCCTCGAGCGCCTCGTGCGGGAAGTCCTCGGGCAGGGGCTCCGGTCCCTGCGTACGATGAACCGCCGTGGGGCGTGAGGGAGGCCCGGGGAGGGGAGGGGCGTCAGCGAGGCAGTGGGGAGGGGAGGGGTGTCAGCGAGGCAGCCAGCTTCATCGCCGCACCGCCGCCGTGTGTCCACACTTGGCGCGGACAGCAGCTGCGCCTCGCATCCGCCAACCAACACCACCTCAGCGACGTCGCACCCCTGTTCGGGTGTTCCTCTCTCTAAGCCTCTGTTGCGCCCTCTCCCCGCCTTCTCCCCGCCCTCTCCCCGCCCTCTCCATGCCTCGCCCCCGCACTGTCCCCGCCCTCTCCCCGCCTCTCCCTGCCCTCTTCCCGCCTCGACCCCGCCCCCTCCCCGCCCTGCCCCCGCCCCCTCCCCGCCCTGCCCCCGCCCCCTCCCCGCCCCCTCCCCGCCCTCTCCCTCCGCAGGGCACCCACCGGGTCCGGTCGTGGCGGCATCATGATGGGCGGCAGGTCCGCAAAGGGACCCGCGAAGTTGACCCACATCCGCGGCGTCCCCGACGCCTCTGAAGCCACTGACCGCGCCTCCTCCCAGGCCTGCTCCTCGGGCGTCTTGACCTGGGTCAGCGAGGGCCGGCTGCCAAGGCCGGTGCGCCGAGCGGAACGGAGCCGCGGCACTGCGGCGGAGCTCCCGGCAGCCGGCTCAGCCTCCCCGGCAGCGGCCTCCCCGGCAGCACCCCCATCACTGGTTTGCGCCTTGTACGCGGATGAAGACCGCGGCCGTGCCGATGTCGGGCGGGATGAGGTGGAGGCTTGGGGGGCAGAGGTGGCCCCCTGCGTGGTGTCGTGTCGCAGTGCCGACATTGGCCGGGAGTGGGACTGCGAGGTCGCCCTGGAGGAGTGTCTGGAGAGGGCGGCCGGGGAAGCCGGCACGGAGGCGTAGGGCGGGTCCGGCTCGGGACCGCCCATCCACGCCAGCTCGAACCTAGGGATAGGCTCCATGTCCAGACCTGGTGGGGTCACATCCGGAGGCGGCAGCCCGGGGGCAGGGGTCAGTCCGCGTCCGCCTGGTGGGTCCCTTCAGCCTGAGACCGTACGAGACCGTACGACTGAGAGGAGGCAGCTACTCGGCTAACCGCCTTTCCCCCTTCCCCCTTCCTCCCGCGGGTTTGCCACCCCGTGCGCCAGCGCTGTCTCTCCCGCCGCTCCGAGACCACCCACCCTTTAGCAGATCCGGATCCAGCGGCTCCATCTCCGGAGCCAGCGGCAGGTTGCCGGGCGGGTGCACGAAGCGCGACGTGTCCATGACACGCTGCGCCGCCGCCTCAGCCATGAAGGCGTCCCGGTCTGGTAGGTCCAGCTGCAAGGCAGAGGTCGCAGCGGCGATGCACCAACTTGAGACAGCGTTCATTCGTCCAGCCCAACCGGAGGTTTCGTTTTTGAGGACGTGATGGTGGAGCCAATAGGCGCATCACCCATCCCCGTGACGTGCTGTTAGGTTTCCGTACCCGAAGCCCCTGCGATGCCACACCGTACGCACCTGGAAAGGCCGCTCTCCGCTCCAGTCGTGCCCCGTCTTGGGCTGCCCGAAGGTGGGCGCCCGCGGCGGGTCCGGCAGCACCGGCGGCGCCGGGTCCACGTACTGCGGCTCCTGCAGCGCCTCCACCTGCAAGAACTCCGGTGGGATGAAGATGGGCAGCTGCTCCTCCTGTGGAGACGGGGGCCGGGGTGGGTGGGAAGGCGCGAGGGAGGGGGGCGAGACAGGTCGGAGGGCGCGGGGTGGCGGTTTAGGGACTGCGGCGGCGAATGCGCCATCCAGGTGCCAACAACGCTGGAAAGCTCGATTGCTCCCACGCCCGGCGGACTGCAGAACGTCTCCCACGCCAGGCCAGGTCTGCAGTTCGAGCCCAGGTCTGAAGCTCTGTCGGAGCTCCAGCAGCCCACCCCAGGCTTCGTGGCCCGCACCCAAAGCGCCCCCGCTCTGCTGTACCTTGGGCACAGGAGGCACGCTAGGCACCGGCAAGAATTCCGGCTCCATGAAAGGCGGCTCCGGTTCCAGGATGGGAGCGCGAAAAGGTGGCAGCTTCAGCGCTGGCAGGGTTGGAGCGGCGGGTATGAGGTGCAGGTTGGGTTTGAAGTCATCCCAGGAGGGCAGCTCGGGAGGGGGCGGCAGCTCCAGGGGCGGCTCCTCCAGCAGCGCTGGCGCCTTGCTCATTTTTCGGAGCATCTCCGACAGCTCATCGCAGTCGCCCATGAGCTCCCAGTAGCTACCCTCGTACACGCCATGTGCCTGTGGAGGCGCGATATACATATGAGGGGCGGGAGGCGGCACATGCATGGCGGCAGTGGGGTAGGGACTATCGCCCAGGAGAACCCCTCTGGGGTAAGAGCGCCCCTGCCGCATGCTTACAAACGAATACCATCAGCAGTCCAGCAGTTTAAATGGCCTTGCCGGTTGGCAAGGACCTGCACCAGAGTCGCCAGAAGACACATACACGCGCGGGACATCCGGGTCCTGCGTTCGTACCCTGCGGCCTCCTTTGTGCCAGCCATCGAAGAACTCGCCGGGGGTGATTGTGGCCTCCACGTCTTTCCCGATAGCCGACACGAATGCCTGGAGTTGCGCAGGTGGTGTACGACGTCAGCAGCTGCTCGGACGTAAGATGCGGTTGAACACATTCAGGTATTGGTTGGGAAGACACCCTGGGACCGTGCGCTGCAGAGCCAACTGCCGAGGCCAAAATCTCCGACCCCACCCTTAACTGTGCCCTACGTCAACGTACGGTGCCCTCTAGGCTATGAACACTCCCGCCAGCGCCCAGTCCGCGTGAGCCCGAGCCTGACCTTGGTATGCTCCCAAACTACATTGGGTTCCAGTATCATCATCAGCTGCGGGACGCCCATGTTTAGGTCCGGCCGAATAAGCGTTTTCCATCGCCGTGAACGAACCCGACCCAGAGCTCCAGAGCGGCCGCTGGGGATGTGAGCCCGGCTGACACGCTCACGCTGTGGGGCCTGCGACAGCCAGGGGAGGGAATCGATTGAATCATAAGGGCGGAGTCGTGTTCACTATGCAGGCGCACCGAGAGAGGGACGGTTGGTGTAAGGAGATGGAGTGCGGGACAGTTTTTTGGGCGCATTTTGGAAGATGCAGGGGTGAAGGATACGAGCGGTAACGACGCGGGCGTGTATCCCGATGGCCGAGACGCTGTCGATATTGTATTTCACAGTGCCTTACGAAACATGTCAAGATGCCTGCGACTCGTATTATGGGCTTTGGATGGCAGTCTCGAAGCCATGCAAGGGTTATCAACCACATTGCTTTAACACAAATGAAGTGAGCAATACTAGCAGATATGGTATTTATGAAATAACGAACTTCACGGTGCAATCGCAGCGGCAATGGTTGTTCGCCCACCGCTTGCATACCTGGTGAGGCGCTGGGTTATTGAGCCTTGTCCTCGCCTTGTCCTGCAGCGTCTGCTGTATCTGCTCTTGCCCATAGCTTTTACCCTTCTCCAAAGTCATCTTTCACACTGGCCAAGGGGGACTCCGCGGCCGGTTTTCTGAGGGGTGTCGTTGGGCCGACGCCTCCCCAACAGCTTCAATTTTTAAGTTTTGTGTACCACTATTAAGTTTGCAACAAAGGAAAGGGGCACCAGCGGCCGCACCGCTGCCCGAGCATTCCTTCCATACTCTTCAGGATTGATAATCCTCGTATTGTCCTTAAAGTTTGGGGATCTTGCAATGTTGCGAAGTATTATGAACGCTTCAAAATAATTTCGTCGTGAGTAGACGACTCTTCCGCCTACTCACAATGCCGTACCCCACCGAAACGTCGAAATACATGTCATTCTGCGCGAACAGCAGCTTATTTCTGTTGTGAGGCGATGCTTCGTATGTATACTTAGGCGCCTTACCTCCAAAGTAGCACCGGAGCGACCTTCATCACAAGAAGCGATAGGCTATTCAGAAAAAACGCCACCAGCACACCCTGCAGGTCACAGGCTCAGGAACATCTGGAAAATGGCCATGCTTGTGCAAATACCACCCGCAAGGAGCATCATCCTGCCCGCGGAACTAGTGCCATCAGAATCCCGTTCTGTCGCTCGTTGAGGGGCATATCCACCGGCAGTCATCGGGGTATACTAAATTCGCTGCGACTATGCTCTCTAATGCAAAGCTTGCCACTTCGCTGACGCCGTTTGCAAACCTATCTGGCGTTACTGACGCCGCGTTAGAGAGCAGACAGTACGTACGAAGGCCTCTGCAATCGGCACTGAAATTGAGCATGTCGCTTATTTCTAAGAAGAGCTGTCACCGGCTACGAGCGCGGGAGGATGCAGGCCGGAGTCAGCCAGCAGGGACCGCTGCCGGAACCCCCCGGAGGTGCCCTCACAAAACAGGGATAGATAGCCCTCATACCACGTATCCTAGTTGCTTTAGGGTGTAGTGAGGGGAAGAGGGGAAGGTCTATCAATCCCTATCCAGACCCACGGGTCTTTCGCTGTCCGTAAAATCCCCGTTGTGCAAACGGGGGCCAAGGCTAAACAAACCGATTCCAGGGTGTTCATTAAATGGTGGCGGTCGTCAGATTATCTTCGTCAGATTCCAGAAACGTGGTTATTCTACCCTGCCTTGCAGTCCTAGCTACTACGCACGTCACCTAGGGTCATGTAGTTTAAGAATTACAGCTGCCAGTACGTGCTACACGAGATCATTGCGACTGGTTGTCGCCGCAACGTGAAAATATACATTGCGGTCGCACACGATACCACAACATTGGGCAGCACGGCAAACCACTCTTGGCCTGTATGCCGTCCGCGCGCCATAGGTGGCTACCGCATCCCACACACGGGAATTGCGGAACCGCAAACCATTCGCAGCATCCTAACAGACCATCCGCTCATTCCAAGGGACCAACCGCCGTGGCCCGGCTCCTAGGAGGCCTCTGCTTCACCTAGCACATATCTACTTCCGCACATATAACGCCGTCCACAGCCCTACATCCTTCTATCGTTCCTACAAGGTCCCGAATGGCTGAGCGCCCGACACGCCTTCATCCGCGCCGGGCTGCACCTTCCGGCTCATCACAGCATCTGCAGCATCTCGCACACGGCCTCCATCACCGCCGCCGCCGCCGCCCGGCGCCCCTCCTCGGTCGCCAGTGCCGTACCGTGGCGGCACTCGAGCGTCAGCGCCGTCAGCGTGCCGTCGCAGCACTGCCGCGCCGCCGCCAGGAACACGGCTCCGTGGCGGTCCTCCGGGAGCACCACCGCCGCGGGGCCCTGCAGGGAGCAGGGCGGCCGGCAGCTGGACGCCAGGGTGCGCAGCAGGCCTGAGGAGGCGGGGAGGAGAAGGGGGGGAGGGAGGCAAAAGAGGAAAGGGGGCGTGGCGCGTCAGTGCGGCGTTGGGAACGGTGGTATGGGGTGGGGCGATCGCATGGCGCTAGGGGTTGGGGTTGGGGGAGGTACCTCGTCTGCTAGCGCGGCGGAGCCGACTTTGTGTCAGGGCCGCGCACGCGGCGTCTCCCACCTGCCAATGCAGACCTCCCACCCACCCGCTCATCCACCCCACCCCACCTGCACGACGTACGGCGCCGAGCACTGCCGCACCCCAGGCGTCCTGCGCCATGCCGGGCGGCCGGAACGATCCACTCGCCGCCATCAGCGAAGCCGCGTCGTCCGGCGCCGCACCCCTGCTTTGCAGCGTAGCCACGAACGTGGCCAAGTCGGGCAGCAGCTGCTGCTGCGCCGCCGCCGCCGCCACCATGGCGCCCTCGTGGGCCCTGACGACGCTGCTGTCGTACAGTGCGTGCTGGGCGAGCGTCTCGTACAGGCTGCAGTACACCGGGTCCACGATTCCGGTCGAGGGAGGGCAGGGCGGGCCGTCCAGCAGCACCAGCATGACGTCGTGGCCCTGCTGCTCTAACACGGTCGCGACGGCGAAGGCCGCCATGCAGCCGAACGATGACGTCGCCGCCAGGCAGTACGGCCCGTGGGGCTGCGCCGCCAGCACGGCCCCGGCGTACAGCTCCGCGAGGAGGTCCATGGACGACGGTGGCGGCGGCGGAGGAGGAGGAGGAGGAGGAGCAGCACCAGCACCAGCAGCACCAGCAGCACCAGCAGCCACTCTTGTCCCGGAAGCTGCGACGGTAGCCTCCACGGTCGCCGCGGTGATGGCAGCGGCAGGGGCAGCGGCCGACGCGAAGTCCGGCAAGTTGATGCCGTACGCCGGGAGCTGGAGCAGCTCCGCCAGGGAGCGGACGGCACCAGCGGTGCTGCCGGTCTCGTCGTGGACCATCCAGATGGGCTGTGAGGTCTGCATGGCGGCGTTGAGGGACGGGGGAGCCGGGGGACCCGAGGCTCCCGCAGGAGCCTCCGCCAGCTCCTGCGGCTGCTGCTGCCCGGGGGCACCGGCGCGGATGAGCTGACCCATGGGGCACAGCCGGTTGAGGGCTGCGACGGTCACAGCCGCGGGTGCGTGGGGCGGGGACGCCGGGACGCCCTCCGTGTTAATGGAGCTGGCCGACGCTGCGCCCGTGCTGCCGGCTGCGCTGCCGCCACCCGAAGACCGCTGCCCGCCACCCACCATCACGTACGATAACGAGCTGGCAGCGCTGCTCTGACAGGCAGCCGCGACCCCGCCGCCACCGCCACCACCGCCACCGCCAGGACGCTCTGAGGTCAGAGCGGGGCTGTACGGCAACACCGACAGCATCGGCGCCCCGGACGTCGTCGCCGCCGCCGCCAGTTGCTGCCGCGTGGCGGTGACACGGCTGTAGCAGCTGGCCGCCTCCGACAGCAGCAGCTGTAGCTGCCTCGACGAGACGGGCAGCGCAGGTGTCGCCGCGGGGGCCATCCTGGACGAGGTCTCGGCGGCAGCTCCCGGCGCAGTACCTGCTGTTGCCGCCGTCGCCGTCGCCGCCGCCGCGGTCGCCGTCGTCGGCGCCGCTGGCTCCTCAGGCACAACTGGCGGCAGCGCACCCGCCTCCAGCCCCACGGTCGCCGCCAGCCGCACCAGCCGCAGCGGCTGCACCAGCAGCGCGAAGGAGCGGGTGGCACCCGCGGCCCATCCCGCCATGAAGTCGCGGACGCTGCCGCTGATGACGCCGGCGGTGGCGGGCGCGGCGTGCAGGAAGACGGTCTCCCCCAGGAAGGGCACCTCGGGCTTGTGGCTGCGGGTGAGCCGGGGTGCGGAGGGAGGGCGCATCGGTGAGTGCGTTGGGAGTACGGGGCCGGTGTGGCCGCAGCTTCATCGACCACCATCCCAAGGCCCTCGCCCCGCAGCACGATCCCACGGCGAATGCAGATACCGGTAGTCACGCAAGGCGGACCTCACCCCCCCGGGCGGACCTCACACACCCCCGCGCGGATCTCACACACCCCCGGGCGGACCTCACACTTCCCCGGGCGGACCTCACACGCCCCCGGGCGGACCTCACACCCCCAGGCCGCGCCTCTCCCGACTCACGTGTGCGCGATGGACTTGAGGTAGGAGGCGCTCCACAGCGTGTCCCGCACCTCCGTGTCCCACTCCATCTCGCTCATGGCAGTGGGCGGGCGGTAGCGGGCCAGGTAGTCCAGCTGGGCCTCGGGCCTGCGGGCGGCAGGGAGAAGCAGTGAGGTGAAGAGCGGAGAAGAGGCAGTACTGCTTGGCCGGAGGGCGCGGCGGGCCGGGCGGCAGGTACAGGGGTGAGCGGGTGTTGTGTTTTGTTCCCCGGGTTGGGCGAGAGGCTGGTGCGCAGTGGGTGGCTCCACTGGCTCCACACTGCGAAGGGTTTTATCCGAGGCCGAGCGAGGACAGCGGCAGCCCTTGCCGCGGACGCAAGGCCCACCTGTCAGCCAGGGCGTACTGGTCCAGCAGGAAGGCCTCCCAGGTGGGCAGCGCCGGGTACTCGTCCGCCGCAGCGGCAGCGGCCTCGACGGCACCGCTGTTGGCCTGCTGACGATGTATGGCCTCGACCATGCCGTACAGCACGGCCCAGCTGTACTGCAGCTCCTCCCAGCCGTAGCCCGAGCGGCCGTTGGCGGCGCGCGCCTGCTCCTCCGCCATCAGCTCCCACTGGCCGCGGGAGATGCCGACGGGCGCCAAGCCCCCGACGTACTCCATCTGGGCTGAGTGGCCCTGTGGGTTGGGGACGATGGATGGATTCGGGGCGGGACAAAAAGGAACACACGGCGTCGTCAAGGTCCGACAGGCAACGTGGCCTGGGCTAGTCTACTCTAGCCTCCCTCCCTCGCCCCCAGATGCTCCTACACCCCACCACCCGGCCGGCACCCTAGTACCCTGCCCTGCAACATTGCCCGAAACCTGACCGCCAGCCAGCGCCAGCCGCACCTGCTCCTCCAGCAGCCTCCCCACAGTCGCGAACTCCGCAATGTCCAGGTCCTGCCGCCAGCCCGCCACCCAGTCCCGCAGCTGGAACCACGGCTGCCCCACCACCTCGCAGCACCGCCGCAGCCGGGGGTCCTCCACCAGCAGCAGCACCGTGGCATGCAGGCCGCCGCCGCCACCGGATACGCCGGACGCGGTAGCCGGGCCCGAGCCCGACTGCGGCTGCAGCTGCACGGCCACCTCGTAGGCGACAGCCGCGGCGAAGCCCACGCCCATGACGGCGGCCGTAAGGGTCCTGCCGGAGGCGCGGGAGGCGCCGCTGGCGGCGGCGCCGGCGGCGGCGGGACCGGCGGATGTCCTCCGCAGGGTGGTGCCAGTGCGGCGGCGGGTGCCGGTGGTGGTGGTGGTGGTGGTGGGTGCGGCTGAGGGCGCGGGGGTGGTCGAGAGCAGGGGCCCGACGGCGGCCCGTGCAGCGGCGCACAGCTGCTGCGCCAGCGCCTGTGCGCTGCGGATGTCGGACAGGCGGCTGTTGGAAGGCAGCAGCAGGATGTAGCAGGGGCACTGCAGCCCGGCCACAGCGGCCTCGAGGGCCGGCGGGAGGCGCTGACCGGCGTCCGCGACGACGAAGACGACATCGACGCCCTCGAGCTGCGGACCCATGGGTCCGGACGGCGGGGCGCTTGCGCCGCTTCCGACGCCGCCGCGGCTGTTGCTGCCGGCCGCGGCTCTGGCTGCTCCAGCTACACGAGGTGGTGCTGATGCCGGGGTGGTGGTGGTGGTGGTGGTGGCAGCCACGGCCTCGGCAGCTGCGTTGAGCGGCGCCGCGGTCGCAACCGTGAGGCCTGCGGAGCTGCCCCCACCTGCTGCGCCCAGCGGCAGCGGCAGCGCCTCGCCGTCGCCAGCCGTGGTCGCGTACGGCGCCGTACCCGCCAGCTGCTGTGCCCTGCTGGCGTCAACTCCCATGCGCTCCAGGTACTCCGCGAGGCCGTCGACCTGAACAGACAGTGAGTGAGGAAATTACGGGGATTGAAGGAGGTGGGTGGGTGCCGCAAAACACAGTACCACATGCGCCCACGCACGTCAAGGTTGGGACGCAGGACCCCCACCAGCGGTGCCTATGCCCCGGCTGACTGGCCCCTGAACGCACCTCCTCCGCCGGCAGCTGCCAGCTGCCAGCACCATCCGCAGCTCCCGCGCCCGCCCCCGTGGCTCCTCCGTCCCGCCGCATCGTCTCCGCCCAGCCGAACGCGCCCAGTTGCTGCTTGAGCGCCGAAACCATGTACGACATGTCGCGGGGGCCCTGGCGCAGCAGGCTGAAGTGGTCGCCGGGCACGTCGATGACCTGCAGACCCACCGACCGGGCGCAGGGGCAGCGCGCGCAGGTTGTGGACAGGTCACGAAGCCGGTACGAGGCGGCGTACTCCCTTTTCCTCCCTGGAGTCCCCCATTCCCTTCCCCTCCCTGGACTCCCGGCCCCCACCCCACGCGCCCCACCTGCAGGTCCGTGCACAGGTCGTGCCAGCAGATGCCGTGGGCGTACTGCCAGAACCTGGAGTCGTTGACGTAGTCGCAGGCGCCCGGGGTGCCGGCGCGGAAGTACAACACCCGAGCGCCCAGCAGCTGGCCGGAGAAGCGGTGACGGCGCATGTCGGAGATCTGTTGCGGCGATCGGGAAGGAGCGGAAGTCCAGGGTGGCGAGATCAGCTCAGGACAGGTCTACTGCCAGAAAAGAGGTGGCGTAAGTGAAGTGTACGGTGGGACACCCTATGTGCCCGGTGTCTTGCCGCCGTCCATACCCCGCCCGACGCCCACACGCTGCCCCCCCATCGCACCCACACCCCTCCCGCCCTTCCTCCCTCCACCCTGCTCCTTACCTGGCTGCCCTGCTTGACCGACAGCGCGACGTACTCCACCTGCCGCCGCACCTCCTCCACCGGCATGGCGTCGTCGCGCATCACCCGCCAGATGGGGGCGAAGAACTCGTACTTCTGCTCCAGGCTCATGGACTTCCACTCCTCGCTCTCGCGGGGGTGCGTGATGCTGCGGGGGGGGGGGGCGGGCGGGGAGCGGGGCGAGGAGGGCGAGGAGGGCGAGGAGGGCGAGGAGGGCGAGGAGGGCGAGGAGAAGGAAAGGGTCAGGTCGTGCGCGCTGCAGGAATGGAGCGAGAGGATGTGGAGTAGGTGGGCGCCCTCTGGTCATGGCGTACATACCCTAGACGCGGTGGGTAAGGCGGGTTCGAGGCATATGCTGCTTGTAGGCAGGTATGTAGCTTAGGGTTGTTGATGGTGGCCTACGTTGTCATGGCGCCGTGCGCCGGGTCCCGCCCTCCCCTCCGCCTCACCCACCTGGCGCCCAGGCCGATCGCGTCCCGTCCCAGTGCTCCCAGGATCATCTCCATCAGCTCCAGCGCGTCCGCCTCCGTGCACTCGGTGGCGTCGGGCTGCAGCGTCCGCACCTGGGGCGGGAAGACAAGGGGGCGGGGAGGGGTCGAGGGGTCGAGAGGTCGAGAGGTCGAGAGGTCGAGAGGTCGAGAGGTCGAGAGGTCGAGAGGTCGAGAGGTCGAGAGGTCGAGAGGTCGAGAGGTCGAGAGGTCGAGAGGTCGAGAGGTCGAGAGGTCGAGAGGTCGAGAGGTCGAGAGGTCGAGAGGTCGAGAGGTCGAGAGGTCGAGAGGTCGAGAGGTCGAGAGGTCGAGCTACGAATGGTCCGAGCGCGCGGATACGGTTGCGGCGGAGAAGGACAGCGTGGCTGCAAGCGCACACATGGTTCACAGCAATGCTTCCGTGCGTTACCCTGTTCCAAGCCTGCTCGTGCGCCAAGATTGGCCCCGCCCTCCCTCCTCACCCCAGCCCCAGCCCCCGCACCTGCTCCGGCCGCGGCGTGTCCATGATGACCACCAGTCCCACCTCGTGACCCCACTCCTCAAGCAGCAGCGCGATGGCCACAGCCACTGCGCCGCCGTACGAGTGGCCGCCGACCAGGTACGGCCCCTCGGGCTGCACCGCCAGCATGTCCAGCGCATTGCGGCGAGCAAGGCTGGAGAGGGTTGGGGAAGGGTTGGGTTGCGGAGGGGGGATTGGCAGCACAGCGGGGTGAGCTAGAGAGGAGAGGAGGAAGAGAGGAAGCTGCTGGCAGGCGGAAGAGATTGGGGGGGCAGGTGAGGACGTGGCTACGTGGGTCAGTACCTCCTCCCCCACGGCCCGCACCTCTGTATGTCCAGGTCATTGTCCTTGTCCAGCACGTAGATGGGCTGGTCGGCCCACTGCAGGAAGGAGGAGAAGGAGAAGTACGCGGACTGTGCGTTGGCAACCCCGGGGGCGGCCAGGAAGAGCGGCCGGGGGGCGGAAGGCGGCCGCAGCACCTTGAGCAGGTTGGACGGCTGGGCCCCCCGGCCGCTGGGGTCCGCGGCGGCGCTGGCGGCATGAGAAGCGCCGGCAGCCTGCCGGCGGCGGGCCCGACGGCGGCGGCGGCGGCTGGCGCCGTCGTCATCAATGTCGTCGTCTTCCTCGCTGTCGTGCGACTCTGAGAGCTCCGCGGAGCCCTCAGACTTGTCGTCTCCCTGCGGAGCAAGGGTGCACGTCCGGAAGTACATTAACAGGGTCCTCAACCGGCAGCGGTAGCGGCGCTGCAACAACGCCGCTAAAAATACGCTTGGTCACTTACGTGCCTGTAAGTTGAGATTGATTGCGCTCCCGGGGAATCTTGGGCAAGCCCCCAATACCACCTGACATCCGCTCCCCCCATCCTCAGCCCCCCAACACACGCACACATACACACACATTCACACGCATACGCACCCACAAGCACCCACCTGGGCTGCCACGTGCCGTTCCAGCTGCCCCTCGATGTACCCCACGATCTCCTCCACCGACTGGTGGTCGTACAGCAGCGTCACCGGCAGCGCCACGCCCAGCGCCTCCGACAGACCGCGCCGCAGCTCCATGCCCGCGCGGCTGTCCACCCCGGCCGCGATGAGCGGCTCCGCTGGGTGCACCGGCCGCCCCACCAGCGCCCGCACCTCCGTCATGATCCTGCCCGCCAGGTGCAGCTGCCGCTCCTCCGGCAGCATTGCCAGAAGGGCCGGGTCGATGGTGGCCCCGGCGGCGGCGGCCTCGACGTCGTCGTCAGCGGCGGCGGCGGCGCCGGCGGCGGCGGCGACGGCGCGCGCGACGTCCGGAGCGGCGGCGTCAATGGGAGCAAGTACGACACCGCTGAGCAGCAGCGCAGGGGCCGGTGTGGCGCCCGCGGTGGCGGCGGCGGTGGCGGTGTGGAACGTGGCGGTGCGGATGTGGATGGGCTGCAGCAAGGCGGCGCCGTCGTCAGCAGTGACGGCGGCGGCGCCTGCGGGAGCTGCGTCCAGCGACACCCAAGAGCCAACGCCGCCGTCAGCAGCGGCGGCGGCGACGCCGGCGCCGCTCACGTGTACGGCACGGATGCTGGCAAGGTAGCAGGGCCCGACGGCCGGCAAGGGGCTCGCGTCGGCGCCAGTGGCCGCCGTCGCCGCCGACAGCGCCGCGACCTGCAGCGCCGACTCGACGGCGCGTGGCTCCAGGGGCTGCCCGTCGGCTGCGGGCAGGCAGGCCGTCCCCGCGAACAGCAGCGACGACACAGGAAGCGAGCTGCGGTCCACGGGTCCTGTGGCCTGCGGACGGTGCAGCGAGCCCAGCCGCAAGGCGCGCAGCAGGGAAGCCAAGCCGTTCATCGCCGGTGCCGCGTGATGCTCTCTGCCTGGGTGCGCGTGCTCCTCAGCCACCACGGCAGCGGCGTCCTCGGCGTCGGCAGGGCCAGGAGGCGCCGCAGCAGACTCCTCGGCTGGAGCCGGCGACCATGAGACCTTCGCGGCGGCAGCCGTGCAGGGTGCAACGGCGACACGGGCCAGGAGCTGCTCGGAGTCGCCGACGAAGACCCGCAGCAGCATCGCACCCCCGGCGGCGGTGCCGTCGCGGGCCAGAGTGATCCGAAGCTCCGGCACGGGCTGCTGGCCGGCGGCAATGAGGCGCGCGGGCAGCGGCTGCGGCGACGACATGGCGACATCATGCAGTACGAAGGCGTCGCCGCCGTCAGCTGAGGACAGCAACAGTCGTACGGCGGCGGCGGCAGCTGACAGCACGGCGGCGTTGGTAAGAAGCGGCGGCGGCACGACGACCCGGGCGCCGCCGCCGGCGCCGCTGCTGCCCAAGGCCGCGGGGCAGCCGTCCCACAGGTACGACAGCGACGGGTGGTCCAGGCGGCCCAGCAGGGTGGCGCGCACGCCGTGGCGCCGAGATCGTACGACACGCGCGGACTGGACGAGCAATTGCGGCTCTGGAGCGACCCAGTGCCTCCGGCCGGTCCACACGGCAGCCCCGGCAGCGACCGGCGGCGGCGCAGCCGCCGCTGGTACGGCAACTTCCCATGACGGCGGCGACGCCGCCAGCAGCGCGTGGGCGTTTGTGCCCTGCGCTCCAAAGGAGCTGACACCGAACACCGCGGGGCTCTCCGGCCCCCCGCTGGCCGCACTCGCCGTGAGCGGCAGCCCCACTGTCCCGCCGCGCGCCACCAGGGAGCCGCACCCTCCGGCACTCAGCGCCTCGAGGGGCGCCTCCAGAAGCGGGTTCAGCGAGCGCAGGTTGAAAGCCGGTGGGAGGGCGCGACGCTCCAGGGAGGCCACCGTCTCCGTCAGCTCGACGGCGCCGGCAGCCGCCTCCTGGTGGCCCCCGTATCCCTTGACGCTGACCCAGGCCAGGGGCTGCCGCCTGCCGGCGGCGGCGGCGGCGGCGCCGCCGCCGCCGCTTAAGTAGGCGGTGGCAGCGGCGCCCACCTCGATGGGGTCGCCCAGGGGGGTGCCGTTGGCGTGCAGCTGCAGCGCCGTCACCTCACCCGGCGTCACCCCGCCCAGCATCAGCGCCGCGATGAGCAGCTGCTGCTGCGTGGGGCCGTGCGGGGCGGTGAGGGCGCTGGCCTTGCCGTTGGTGTTGACGGCGGTGGCCACCAGGACCGCCAGGGCGCCGCGGGCGGTTGATGACGATAATGGTGATGATGAGAATGAGGATGTTGAGCCCCGGCCGGCGGAGGCGGAGGAGGCGGCGGTGGCGGCGGTGCGTAGCCACAGGGCGCGGCAGGCCTCGCCCCGGCCGTAGCCGTCTGCGGATGCGTCCATGACCTGGCCGGTGGCAGGGGTGAGGTTAGGGCCAGGTTATGGACGGCAAGAGAATGAGGGCGCTAAAAAAATTTAAGAACTGAGGAAACACTACCGTGGATGCATGTCAATGTTCCTCCATCGCCCTCCCTGGCTCGCGTACCTTGGATCGGCCATCCGCCGCTAGCAGCCCCGCCGCCGCCACCATGGACGTCGACTGCGGCACCAGGTTGAGCTGCACTCCCGCCGCCACCGCCTCGCCGCACTCGCCCGCCCGCAGGCTGGCAGCCGCCAGGTGCGTCGCCACCAGACTGGACGAGCAGGCGGTGTCGACGGAGGCGGAGGGGCCGCGCAGGCCGAAAGTGTACGACAGGCGGCCGGAGGCGACGGCGGAGGAGGCGGCAGTGAAGGAGTACGGCCCGATCTGTAGGAGTGCGGCAAATCGTTATCGGGCGCGGGCGGGGATGAAGGGGAGTGCGGCGATACAGTGGGAGGTGACATGAGCGGTAGGGAGCCCTGCATCAGGCGTTCCTGGGGCATTCGTAGTGCCTCACCCCAGCCCACCCACCCATCCCCGTCAACGCACTGGCCGCCTCAGTGCACTGGCCGCCTCACCCCTGGCTTGCTGATTCCACACACAGCCCACCCACCTGCACGCCGTGCCGCTGTCCCACCGCCTCATAGTCGCTGGAGGCAATGCCCACAAACACGCCCACGTCGCCGCCCAGCAGGGACGCCAGCGAGGAGCCCGCAGGCACCGCCTCCATAGCCGCACGGAGCAGCAGCCGCTGCTGCGGGTCCAGGGTGGCGGCCTCGCCGGGGGAGATGCCGTACAGCACGGCGTCGAAGAGCTCCACGCCGGCCAGGAAGGAGCCGAACTGCGGCGGCAGCGCAGCGGCTGCGGCACCGCCGGTGGCGCCGACCCGCGGGTCGGTGGCGTCCCAGCGGCTCAGCGGCACTGTCGTTACGGCGTCGCCGCCGACGGAGGGGTTGAGCAGCGACCAGGGCAGGGAGCTCATGCCGGCGACCAGCACGACCGCGTCGGGGCCGCCGCTGGCGGCGCGGCGGCGCCAGCCGCCGCCGCCGCCGGGGCCAAACGGCTGCACCGCCCCCGACCCGCGGTTCTGCTGCTGCCGCTGCTGGTCCAGTATGAACTCCGCGATAGCGCCAGTTGTGGGGTAGTCGAAGACGAGGGTAGCCGGCAGCTGTAGCTGTACGGCGGACTGCAGCGCGTTTCGCAGCTCCGTGGCGGCCAGGCTGTCCAGCCCCGCCTCCATCAGCGGGGCGTCGTCCTCCACGGGTGCACCCACCGCCGCAGACACCGCCTCCCGCACGAGGCGGCGAAGCGCCGGACCGTCCATGGCGACGGCGGCCGTCGCGGTGGCGCCGCCGAAGGCGGCGCCGCCGTCGTCGATGTCTCCAGCTGCTGCGCCCTGGGCTGAGCGCCGCCTCACAGCGGGCAGCACGCTTGCGCTCAGCTGCACGCCGGACAGGCGCCACACGGCGGCGGCGGCGGCAGTGCCCTCCGCAGCGGCGCCGCTGGGCATGCTCGCCACGAGCTGCAGGTCGCAGGAGGAGCCGGTGACGACTGCCCCGGCGTGGAGCGTCCCGGCGCCGGCGTCCCCGCCGGCGTCGGCACCCTGGTGGGCCCCCGGGGGCACCTGGCGGCGCCGCGGCAGGCGGCAGCAGGCAATGTACGACACTACCCGCATGGTGGCGGTGGCGGTGGCGGCGCTCGATAGCGGAGCAGTGCCGGGGCTGCTGAAGACGCCCTGCAGCTGCATTGCGGCCTCGAGCGCGCAGGGCAGGCCGAACACGCCGCCAGCGCTGGGCTCACCGGCGGCGGCCAGAGGGTCAGGCGCGACGACTGCCATTGCGACGGCGGCGGCGGCGGCGGCGCGAGCGTAAGGCCCCTTGGTGCTGGTGGCGGCAGGGCTGGCCGTGTGCCCAGAGAGGATGCGGCCGAGCTGCGCCAAGCGTCGGGTTGCAGCAGCTGCAGCAGCAGCAACGGGCTCGGAGGCAGTGGTGGGCGGCTCGGAGGCCGGCGGTGCCAGTGTCGTGACCGTGGCTGAGAGGTGGCGGAGGGAGGTGGCGCCGCCGCGGTGTAGCGGCGCCTCGCGGCGAGTGAGCACCTCCAACGCGCCGCCGGCGCGCACCACGCACACGAGGGACGACGACGACCCGTGGGTCGCCCTCTGCTCCTGGGGCGCGGCCAGCAGCTCGCTGGTCTCCGCCGGGGCGTGGAATGTCACGCCCTGCAGACCCGCCTCCACGACCGCCCCGCCGCTGGCGGCAGCGGCAGCTGCAGCCGGGCCAGAGGCAACCGCGTGGGGCTGTAGCATCGCTACTGCCGCCGCGCATAGCTCTAGCAGGAATCCGGTGGGTAGGATGCCGCTGCCGCTGCCGCTGCCGCCTGATGCCATGAAGCCACTGCGGAGGAAGGCCAGGCGGGCCTGGCGCAGGTCGCACTCAAACACGGCCAGCAGGGGCCGCCCGCCGTCGGTTGGGAGGCCGGTAGTGTCGGGTGCTGCGAGGCGTGTGAGCAGCAGGCTGGGCGGCGGCGTCACCCACAGGCTCTGGCTGCGCCAGGGCACCGGTGCGGCGAAGGCGGTGGCGGAGGCGGTGGTGGTGCTGGGCAGCGAGCGGGCGTTGGTGTCGTCGCCACCAGCTTGCGGCGCCATTTGCAGCAGCACGTGTGCGTTGGTACCCTGGGCACGTGGGGAGGGGACACGGCGCACCAGGCGGCATATAGGACGAGGAAGAGAGGCATGAGCCGTGGCAGGGAGAGACGAGTTTAGTGGAGCCAGGCAGGTAGGTGGCCACTACCCTGCAAGACGACTCATGTCACTTCCGGTCAAGCCCGTCCCCGGCGACCGCCCGCATCCCCGCCCTCCTCCGCGCCCTCACCTGGAAGGCAAAGGCGCTGACACCGGTAATCGCCGCCTCGCATGACGGAGGCAGCGCCTGGCCACCGCCGCCGCGGGGCAGCAGCCAGCTGGCGCCCTCGGCGCCACTGCCGCCGCCCGCCAGAGCCGCGGTGAGGTGTGGGTTGACTGTACGGAGGTGCAGTACGGCATGCACGTGGTGCTGCCTCATGGCCAGCAGGGCGTGGCCGAGGCCCATGATGCCGCTGGCGGCCTCCGTGTGGCCGATCTTGGACTTGGCGGCGGCGAGGGTCAAGGGAGGGCGGGAGGCGGCGGGCTGCAGGACCGCCGCGACGGCGCCCACCTCGATGGGGTCGCCCAGGGGGGTGCCGGTGCCGTGCATCTCGGCTGTGGTCAATTGTTGGGCCTGCGGTGGGGTGGGGTGGGATGGGGTGGGGGACCCAGGGTGAGGCGACGAATTGGACATGTAATGAAGGCGTGCATCGTCAACGGTCAGGTAGTCGATAGGTTGGTTGATCCCCGAGCCCAACCAGAAAAGGAGCGATTTATAGGAAAGCCAATGGTCCCACGGGGCAAACAGGATAAAATTAAAGCACACCGAAGTGGCATCCTGCTGGCTATATATTGATTGTATTGATTGCCAACGGATTCAGCCCGGCACACACCAGTAGCCCCGCCGCCGCCAGCGCCTCGCGGATCACAGCTTGCTGCGCGGGTCCGTTGGGCGCCGTCAGGCTGCTGCTGCGGCCGTCCTGGTTGACCGCCGACGACCTCACTAGCGCCAGGCACCCGGCGCCTCCGCCGTCGTACTCCAGCGCCGCAAGCACCAGCGCACCCACGGCCTCGCCGCGCACGTAGCCGTCAGCGGCGGCATCCAGCGTCTTGCAGCGGCCGTCCAGAGCCAGCATGCCCGCCTTCTGGAACATGGCGGTCGGCTCGGGGCTGAGCAGGACCCCCACGCCCGCCGCCACGGCGGCCCGAGAGCCGCCCGCGATGACCTCCTGCAGCGCCCAGTGAGTGCCCACCAGGCTCGACGAGCAGGCGGTGTCGACGCTGACGGCGGGGCCGGTGAAGCCGTACATGTACGACAGGCGGCCCGAGGCGACGGAGAGGGCGCCGCCGGTGGCGCCATAGGCGGATGCGCCGACGCCAGCGCGCCTGTTGGCAGGACAAGGGTGTGCAGGGTGCAGGTGGAGACACGGGTGCGGATGAGGCAGGAGACGTGCACTCGGTCACGCCGTAGGTAGGTTACGCGTATGATGGTATCGAGGACCGTACTCGCTGCAAATCTATGTCGAGGCCCTCGACTGCGCTCCCCCAGCGGCGCACCACAGGTACCCCTGTCGCCCCTGCAGCAGGCAGCAGCCGTGAACCATCCCCTCCGCCACAACACAGCCTAGCACGTGTGCACCTCCACAACCCGCTCCCGTATCCGGCCCGTACCCGCCACCTGCACTGCTGCCCACCCACCTGCACACCCAGTTGGTGTACTCAGCGCTGGCAATGCCGACAGCAACCGCAGTGGCAGCACCCAGCAGACCCACGGGTCCGCCAACGCCCGCACCAGGGCCCGCGCCCGGCCGCGCCGCCAGCGCCATCGTCGTCGCCGCCGTCAGCGCCTCGTGCGCCACGTGGAGCAGCAGCCGCTGCTGCGGGTCCATCAGCGCCGCCTCGGGGGCGCTGATGCCGAAGGCGGCCGCGTCGAAGAGGTCCAGGTCGGGGATCCAGGATCCGAAGCGGGCGTGCGCGTGGCCGGAGGAGTGGCAGATGCGATCCAGATCCCAGCGGCCCAGCGGGACCGTTGCGATGGCGTCGAGTGGCTCCAGGGAGGCCATGGCATCTTGCGCCGAGCGGCACGACATACCCAAAAGGCCCACAAGGGAGGGCGCGCCGCGAGCGGCGGGCAGCCTGCGAATGGGCTGCGGCGCCAGCACGGCACCAGAGGCGACGGCGTCTGCGGCGGCGTCGGAGGTACCGTCGTCGGCGGCCGCGGCGCCCAGCTGTCCGGCGATGAAGTCGGAGACGGCGGAGACGGTGGGGTAGTCGAACACCAGCGTGCCCGGCAGCTGCAGCCCCAGCCGCCCCTCCAGCGCGTTGCGCAGCTCCACTGCGCCCAGGCTGTCCAGCCCCGAACCCATCAGCGGGGCGTCGGGGGCAACGGAGGAGCCAACCACGCCACGCACGCACTCCTCCACGGCCGCCTGCACGTCCTCCTTCGTCAGTCCGCCGGCGGCCCTGCGGCTCCCACCTGGGGCAACCGCGGCAGCCGTTGCGTCGGCGGTGTCGGTGACGACGGACGCGAAGTGCGCCAGCAGCGGCGGGGGCTGGCGGCCCTTGAAGCGCGCCAGGAAGGCCGGCCAGTGGAATGGCACCGCGGCGACGACGCCACGAGACGGCGCCGCCAGTGCTCCGCCGCCCAGCGCCGCCAGCACACCCTCCAGCGCCGCCAAACCGGCGGCAGGCGTCACGAGGCCCATGCCGGTCCGCTCCACTCGCGCCGCGGTTTGCGCCTCGTTGGCCGCCATGCCGCCGCCAGCCCACGCGCCCCACTGCACGCTGCTGAATGGCAGGCCGCGCGAGGTCGCCAGTGCTGCAGCGGCGTCGAGGCCCGCGTTGGCGGCGCTGTAGTTGGCCTGGCCGGGGGAGCCCAGCAGCGAGGCGACGGAGGAGAACAGCACGTGCGCGGCGCAAGGCTGCAGCGCGGCGGCGGAGGAGACGGCGGCGACGGCGGAGGACTTGGCCGCCAGTACGGCACGAATGCCATCCAGGGTCTGGCCGGCGAAGGTGGCGTCGCGCAGGACACCGCCGGCGTGGATGACCGTGTCAATGGACTCCGCGGCGGCGGTCGCGGCGATGATGGCCGAGTGTACGGCGTCAGCGTCGGCCCCGTCGCAGCACAGGACCGACAGCTCGCACTCCTGCGTCGCGCGCGCCCCGCCCAGCAGCGCCACCGTGGCCTCATCAGGCAATTTGCCTGTCCTGCTGAGCAGCATCACCCGCCGGAAGCCCACCTCAGCCAACCAGCCAGCCACGAGGGTCCCAAGAGTGCCTGTGCCGCCGAGCACCAGCGCTGACCCCGCCCGCCTCGGTCCTGCAGCCATCGGGCCCAGGCTGGTGAGGCCATAGGCAGCGCTGGAAGATGCGCCGGGGAGAGAGGACGGAGCGACCGCCGCCGCCGACACCACCACCTTGCCCACATGGCGCGCCTGCGACATCTGGCGCAGGGCTGCGGCGACGGAGGCGAGGCCGTGTATGGCACCGGGCAGCGGGTGCAGCTCGCCGGAGGCCAGCCCAGCGGAGACGCGGGACAGGCCACGGTTGAGGGTGCCCGCTGGCATGAAGTCCACCGCCAGCAGTCCATACCGCGCGTCGGGTCGCTCCGCCTGCACTCGCGCCGGCGACCAGATGTCGCGCTTGCCGATCTCAACCCAGCGGCCGCCGCGGGACAGCGAGGCAAGGCTGCCGGAAACCATGCCGGGGCTGGTGAGGCTGTTTAGCACCACGTCGACGCCACGCCCGGCTGTCACCGCCGCAACGTCGTCCACGAAGCTGAGATCGCGGCTGTTGGACACGTGCCGCACACCCAGACCGCGCAGCAGCGCGCGCTTGGATGGGCTGCCAGCGGTGGAGACGACGGTGGCGCCCAGCGTCGCCGCCACTTGGGTGGCCGCCAGACCGACACCGCCGGCTGCGGCCGGCAGCAGCAGGCTCTCTCCTCGTCCCAGCATCGCAGCCTGACGCAGCGCCGTGTCCACGGTAACGAAGACGGTTGGCGTGGTGGCGGCCTGCTCGAACGTCAGCTGTGGCGGCATGGCCACCAACGTCTGAGCGCTGGCCACAACGTGTGAGCCCAGGCTGCCGGTAGCCAGGCCGAACACAGCCCTCCCGGGTAGCGCCATCTCGTCCACTCGCTGCCCTGCTGCGGCCCTGGAGGCAGCCAGATTCAATATATCCGCAGTTGCACGGACCACCACGCCCGCGCAGTCGCTGCCCGGCGCTCCTGGGTCGCCCGGGTACATGCCCAGCACGTTGAGCACGTCGCGGAAGTTGAGGCCCACGGCCTGCACCCGCAGCAGCACCGTGCCCTCGGGGCAGGGCCCGGCTGCTGCGGCGCCCAGCGGCACGGGCACCAGGCTGTTGAGGGAGCCGCGGGGCTGCGGCACCAGCTGGAAGGGAGACGGAGGGATGGTGGAGCCGGAGGCGGATGGCAGCAGCAGAGCGGTGTTGGCGACGCCAGCTCGGTGCGACAGGCCGTAGCCGTCTGGAGCAGCGCCTTGCTGAGGCTGTAGCTGCAGTCGCAATGTGGCCGCGGCTCCGGGTGTCCCGATGGGCCGCAGCGCACTGGGTGCTGTCCCCACAGTGACACCTCGTGTGGGGTGCTCCGCGTTGTAGGTGCGGGCCATGCCGGCGAGGGATGCTGCTGGCAGGCTGGTGACGTCGGCGCCAGCGCCGGCGCCGGCGCCGCTGCCGCTGCCGGCCAGTAGGCCGTCAGCCGCTGGCGGAGCCGCCGCCGCCAGCTGCAGCTCCGAGCCCGACACGCCAGCAGCGCTGAGCTGCTGCAGCGCTGCCATGGCCGCTGCAGTGTACGGCACTAGGGTGACGTCACCCGCTGCAAGGGAAGACAGCGCCAGTGCCGGGCCGACGACAGGGCCGGCGCTGTAGGCGGCGCCGGCGCCGCCAGGCTCCGAAGTCACCCACACGATGTCGTACATCATGTCCCGTTGCGCCGCGTCGGCGGCTGTCACGGAGCCTCCGGCGGCTGCGCTGACGGAGGCGCCATGCCCGGCCGCGCCAGATGCGCCGCTGATGGGTTTGGCCTGCAGGTCGTGTAGGGTGCACAACACCGCTCCGCTGGCGTCCATCAAAACATGGTTTCGGTGCGTGCCAGCAACGGCAGCCGTAGCAGCAGCAGTCCCACCGCTGCTCACGCCGCGAGCTGCGTCTTCCGCGGAGCAGAAGAGCGGCTCCTCTGCACCGCCGCGGGCGCTGCTGCCGCCGAGCGCAACCGTGAAGGCCTGCAGCGAGGCCGGCACGAAAGCTCCGGAACCAGAGGGGCCTGAACCGGCGGATGCGCCGCCGCCCACCACCGCCCCCAGCTGCAGGACCCCATCGAGCGCCGCTACGTGCAGGAAGTAGCCGTCACGCTGGTGGTCCCGCGGCACCAACAGGCGACCGGCCGCAAAACCGGCCCGTGGGTCGGTGTGGACGGTTTGCAGGGCGCGGAATGCGGCGCCGTACTGCAGGCCGGCGGCGGCCATCCTGCCGTACATGGCGGCGGGCGCCATCGGCGCGGGGCAGCGGGCGCGCATGGCGTCGGCGGAGACCGCCGCTGCGGCGGTGCCGGTCCACCGCTGAGGCCGACGGCCGCCCTGCGCACTGCCGCCATCGTCGGCTTGTTCAGAATCACTTTGACGCGGGCTGTGGAGCAGCGCCACTTGGGCGGTCATGTGCACGGTCTGCTGGGCTGCTGAGGTCCGGGAGCGCGAGACGACGCGGATCGCTCCGGAACCAGTGTCCAAAACCGCCGCGAGCTCCAGGGAAGGGGCGCCAGCCCCGGACCCGTTCGCCGGTGCCGGCACAGGCGCAGGCAGCAAGCACGGCGCTGCGAAGCGGACGTCGCGGAGCACAAGCCCCGCGGCCGTGGTGGCGGCAGGCGCCGCGGCGACGGCGCACGCCACCGCCATCTCAAGGTACCCGGCTCCAGGGAAGAGGGGCTTGCCCGCCACGACGTGGTCGTACAGGTACGACACCTGCGGTGACGGCAGCACCAACACGACTTCCACCACCGGCGATGTGGCGGCTGCGCTGGATGCGCCGCCGGCGGGTAGTGACACCCGTGCCGTGCGGGCCAGCGGGTGTCCGACCGGCAGCGGCAGCAGCCGCTGGAAGTCCTGGCGCCGCCATGTGGGTCCTGGCGCATGAACCGCGCTGCTGCCGTCACTGCTGCTGCCGGTGCTCGCCACCACCATCCGCATGACGGCGTGGGCATTGACGCCGCTCATTCCGAAGGAGCTGGTGCCAGCGAATGACGCTGCATCAGCGCCCGCCGCCGTCACGTCCACGGCGGGTGCGGCCTGAATAGGCAAGCGCGCCGTCAGCCCGCCGCTGCCGTCGCTGCCGCCGCCGTCGCCGAGTGTGGAAGCCACGTGCGGGTTGAGGTTCCGGTAACGCAGCGGCGGCGCCGACAGGCACGTCAGGAACATGACGCCCTGCAGGAGGCCCGCCAGGCCGGCAGTACCCTCCAAGTGCCCCGTCAGCGCCTTGACAGCGCCCAGCGTCGCCACAGCCGCAGCCGAGGCACCTCCGGAAGCCGCCCGAGCCTGCAGCAGGGCCTTACGCAGCGCGTTGCTCTCAATGGGATCGCCCAGGGGCGTGCCGGTGCCGTGGGTTGCCACGAACGCCAGAGAGTGTGCGCCCGCCTGGGCCATGGCCGCCGCCACCAGGGCTGCCTGGCTGGGGCCGTGCGGGGCCGTCAGGCCGCTGCTGCGGCCGTCCTGGTTGACCGCGGAGCCGGCGAACACTGCGTGGGGTCGGGTCGGGGCTGAGGGCGCCGCCGACCGGGCAGCTTCAAGGACGATGGCGGTGAAGCCCTCGCCGCGGCCGTAGCCGTCGGCCTCCGCCGCGAAGGCCTTGCAGCGGCCGTCGGGGGACAGGGCCTGGACGCGAGTCATTGCCGCCGTGGCGCCGCGAGGAAGCAGCATGGCGTTGACGCCGGCCGCTACTGCCGCGGGCGACTCTCCGGCGCGGATGCTGGCGGCTGCCAGGTGGGCAGCCACCAGGGAGCTGGAGCAGGCGGTGTTGGTCGGGACGCAGGGACCTGTAACGAGCAAGAAGCAACCGGGTCGGGTGGTGTTTGAGTCCCTTACTTTGTGGTTTAGGTGGACTCGAGGTAGGGTTACGGTGCGCGCGATGTAGGTGATCCATGATGAGCGCGTTGCCGGCCACTTATAAGGATTGCTGAAATGCGGGGGGGGGGGGGCAGTGTGCATATGGTATAGCAAGTGACGCACCCGTCAAGCCAAACGTGTACGACACTCGTCCCGCCATGAAGGCCAGCCCGTTGCCAGTGACCGCCTGCGCGCTGCCCGCTTTGGCGCCGCCGGGTCCGTGCAGCAGGTCGCCGTACTCCAGCCAGATGCATCCCACGAAGCAGCCGGTGGGGGTGCCGGACAGCGAGGAGGCAGGTCTGGGGGCGCGGGGGCAAGGCAAGTGCGGGCAGCGGGCGGTTCAACAACAAGGGCCGCGCCACAACATGTCGCGGCTGCATGAAAGGCAAGGTAGGGCAAGGTAAAGGTAGGGCAAGGTAAAGGTAGGGCAAGGTAAGTAGGGCGCTGCACGGACCTGCCGGAGTCGTGGAAGGCGGCCAGGGTCTCCTCCAGCAGCAGCCGCTGCTGCGGGTCCATCAGCGCCGCCTCGCCGTCGCTCAGGCCGAACGCCGCGGAGTCGAAGTCGTGCACGTCGCGCACGAAGGCGGCCAGACGCGTCGCAACGCCGTCTGCGCAGCGGGGCCGAGTCGGCGACGGTACCCATGAACGTATAGCTTAGGATAAGACGCGCCGGATTAAATGCCCCCCGACTGCGATTCTACATGTTGACGCAATTGGTGGCCAAACGGCCAAAACTCGACCCGGCATGGCAGTAAGCAAGCGAGGTACATGGCAAGGAAGCTCAATTGCAGCGCTCTGCCCTTCAATTCTCATCTCATCTCATCCCATCCTAAGCACCAAGCACCAAGCACCTGAACCCACCCACCTGTGCGAGCCATGTACGCCAGATCCGGGTCCCATCGGCCGTACGGCGCCGGGCTGTGCAGCTCCCGGTTGTCCCGACTGGCCTCGTACAGCTGCCGCAGCCCCGTCACGCCGCCCGCGTAGCGCGTGCTCATGCCGGTCACCAGCACCACGTCCTCCCGCCGCCGCCCAGCGCCCGCCGCCGCGCCACGCGTGTGGCGCCGGCCGGGGTGCAGCGACAGCGCACGACCGGAGGCCGCAGTTGCTGCTGCCGCTGTTGCGGCGGCGGCCTCCTCCATCTCCTCCTCCTCCTCCTCATCCGACCACACGCTATCAGCCATATTGTCAGACGTGTCGTCGTCATCGCTGCCACCCACGCCAGCCGCCGCCACAGTAGCGCTGCCCCTGGTCGCCTGCATCTCGGCGGCCACAAAGGTGGCCACGGCCGCGGCGGTGGGGTAGTCGAACATGAGCGTGGCGGGCAGCTCCAGGCCGAAGGTGCGGGAGAGCTGGTTCCGGAGCTCCACGGCGCCCAGGCTGTCCAGACCCGCCTCCATGAGGCTGGCAGCGGGGTCCAGGGAGGGCACGCCCATGACGCCGCGAGCAACCTCGGATACCGTCTCCAGCACGGCCGTGACGGAAGCAGCGGCGGTGGCGGAGGCAGGCGCGTGGGTGGCGGCCTGGCGCCGGCTCCGACGGCGTTGCGCGGCCTGGACCGGTGCTGAAGGGGTTGCGGAACCCGCGGCTGCGGCGGCAGCAGCAGTCGGCGTGGAGGGGCTGAAGTGGGACAGGAACGGCGGTGGCAGGCCGGGCAGGCGGCGGAGAAAGGTGGGCCAACGGAAGGGGTTGGCGGCGACGATGGCTTCGGGCCCGGGAATCATGGCGCCCGCGGAGAGTGACGGACGCGCCAGCGAGGCCAGAACGCCTGCAGCACACATGACACAGGGGCGAGGTTTGGCAAGTTTCAGTTGTTAGGGATGCCTGCCTGTGTCCGTATCTTTGACGAAAGTGACCGGTGTCGTTAGCCCCTCCCGCGACCTCTCCTCTCCGCCCCTCCAGGACCCCTCCGGCCTATCACGCCCTGTACTTGCCTTCCAGCGCCGCCAGGCCCTGCTGCGGCTGGATGAGCGACATGCCCATGCGCTCCACTCGCGCCGTGGTCTGGGCATCGTTGGCCGCCATGCCGCCGCCAGCCCACGCGCCCCACTGCACGCTGACCGCCGCCACGCCCTGCGCCACACACGACGCAGCGTAGCCATCCAGGCCCGCATTGGCGGCGCTGTAGTTGGCCTGGCCGGGCGCGCCCAGCAACGAGGCGATGGAGGAGAACAGCACCTGGCCAGCCGCTGGGTGCAGGCGGGCCAGTGAGGCGAGGTGCTCCAGGGAGGACTGCTTGGGAGCGAGGACCCTGCGTAGTGACCGGAGGGTCTGGTTGGCGAGGGTGGCGTCTGCCAGCACGCCGCCGGCGTGGACCAGAAGGGACACTGGCTGGAGCAAGGTGGCAGCGGCGGCGCCGACACGCTCGGTAGTGGCCAGTACAGCGGCGTCGGCGGCAGTGGAGGTGTCGCAGGATGTGACGGTGAGGGCGGCGCCACCGGCACCAGCGTGGGCCTCGGAGGCGAGTAGGCGCCCGGCGGCGGCGGCAGGCAGTGCGCCGGTGCGGCTGAGGAGGTGGATGTTGGTGGCGCCGTGCTGCGCAAACCACTCAGCCAGCAAGATACCCAGTGTGCCCGTGCCTCCCGTAATGATGATGCGGCCGCTGCTGAGGGAACCGTCGGTGATGAGGGCCGGAGGGCCGGCGGCGGCGAGCTGCGGGTGGGCGGGATGGCGAGGAGCTGCGACCGCCGCCGCCGACACCACCACCTTGCCCACATGGCGCGCCTGCGACATCTGGCGCAGGGCTGCGGCGACGGAGGCGAGGCCGTGTACGGCACCGGGCAGCGGGTGGAGCTCGCCGGAGGCCAGCCCAGCGGAGACGCGGGACAGGCCACGGTTGAGAGTGCCCGCTGGCATGAAGTCCACCGCCAGCAGTCCGTACCGCGCGTCGGGTCGCTCCGCCTGCACTCGCGCCGGCGACCAGATGTCGCGCTTGCCGATCTCAACCCAGCGGCCGCCGCGGGACAGCGACGCAAGGCTGCCGGAAACCATGCCGGGGCTGGTCAGGCTGTTTAGCACCACGTCGACGCCACGCCCGGCTGTCACCGCCGCAACGTCATCCACGAAGCTGAGATCGCGGCTGTTGGACACGTGCCGCACACCCAGACCGCGCAGCAGCGCGCGCTTGGATGGACTGCCAGCGGTGGAGACGACAATGGCGCCCAGCGTCGCCGCCACTTGGGTGGCCGCCAGACCGACACCGCCGGCTGCGGCCGGCAGCAGCAGGCTCTCTCCTCGTCCCAGCATCGCAGCCTGACGCAGCGCCGTGTCCACGGTAACAAAGACGGTTGGCGTGGTGGCGGCCTGCTCGAACGTCAGCTGTGGCGGCATGGCCACCAACGTCTGACCGCTGGCCAAGACGTGTGAGCCCAGGCTGCCGACCGCGAGACCAAACACTGATTGGCCCAAGCGGTGCGATGCCGGCGACCCATGTCCAGCAATAGCAGACACTCCCACCACCACGCCCGCGCAGTCGCCTCCCGGCGCTCCTGGGTCGCCCGGGTACATGCCCAGCACATTGAGCACGTCGCGGAAGTTGAGACCCACGGCCCGCACCCGCAGCAGCACCGTGCCCTCGGGGCAGGGCCCGGCTGCTGCGGCGCCCAGCGGCACGGGCACCAGGCTGTTGAGGGAGCCGCGGGGCTGCGGCACCAGCTGGAAGGGAGACGACGGCGCGGGGGTTATGGTGGAGGGCAGCAGGCGCGGCATATAGCTGACGGCGCCGGCAGAACCCGTGCCGTACCCGTCGTACATATCAGCCCGCAGCGGTGAAGCCGCAGTCGCTGATCCGCTCAGCAGCAACCCGGGCGACGACGCGGCGCCGCGGGCGGCTGGCGCCGCAGCGACCCACGGGTCCGCCTGCGTGCTGTCCACGCGGGTGCTACTGCCGGCCTCCTGCGCGACACTGCGCATGAGGCCCTGCAGGCTGTAGCAGCCGGCGCTGCGTGCCGCCGTGGCGGCTGCGCCGCCGCCGCCGGCCGCAAGACCCATGGGGTAGTTTGCGCCGGCAGCCACGCCAGCCGGTGTGCGCAGCGTAAGGCCCGCCAGGCGGGCGGTAGCGCCGCTCTGCGCGGCCTGCAGCGCGTGCGCCAGCATCAGGGCTAGTGAGCTGCTGGCCGCATCCACCACCGCGGAGGGCTCGAGGCGCAGCCAGGCGGCGGCGGCAGGTGCAGTGGCCGCGTCAGCTGTGGCATCCATAGTCGTCTCCGCCGTGTGCGCGTCTGCGAGCCACTGAATGGTGTACAGGATGCCGCTGTCATCCGCCGCAGCGATCGGGACACCAGTGGAGTGGCCGGTTCGATTAGTGGCATCAGTGGCGGTGGTGGCGGCGGCGGCGGTGGTGGGGCGCGCCGCTGGGGCGGGCTTGCCCACCGCGCGCGACTCCAGGCCGATGACGTGGACGAGAGGCGTTCCGTACACGTCGT
Organism: Yamagishiella unicocca; assembly: GCA_003116995.1. Taxonomy (NCBI): domain Eukaryota; kingdom Viridiplantae; phylum Chlorophyta; class Chlorophyceae; order Chlamydomonadales; family Volvocaceae; genus Yamagishiella; species Yamagishiella unicocca. Next base: position 706,262 of record BDSL01000021.1, on the reverse strand, counting down.
ACAGCGACACGTCGCGGAAGAGCGAGTCGCCCTGCGGCTCACCGCCGCTCGCGGCTGCGTGCACCTCGCCCTCAGCCTCCACGTCAGCGACACGCAGCTGGTGCTCGTGCTGGTGCTGCTGGTTGGCCTGCTCGCTGGACACCTGGGCGGAGCTGCCGGAGGCGGTGAGGTTGGGGGTCATCGTGCAGAACAGCCGCACTGCAACGGGCACGAACGTCCGAGCCTGAGGCAGCGACTCCGAACCGGTGCGTTGCGCTTCCGCACCGCCACCACAGCTGATTGCGGCGCCCAGCTGGAAGGCGCAGTCCACGACAGCTGGGTGTGACAGGTAGGCCCCGTGGTCTTCCCGGCCGGGCAGCTGCAGCGACGCCAAGGCGGCGGAGGCGGAGGCGTGCAGGTTGCGCATGCGCCGGAAGGCGGGGCCGTACTGCAGGCCCGCAGCAGCGAGGTCGCCGTACACCGTGGCAGCCGACAGGGGCGTCGGGGCGGAGGCGCGGAGCGCGTCCCGGCCCCGGCTGGCGCCAGCGACCGTCGGTACCTGGAGAGGTGAAGACGCGGCACCCGTCGTGGCCGTCAAGGCCGCCCGCGTCACTTTGGCGGTGAGGTGCACCGTCGGGGCAGCAGCCGTCGAGCGGCCGCCACGACGGCTCCGCCGAGTGCCGCTGCGGCTGCCGCCGCTGCTGCTGGCTCCACTAGCTCCACCGCCGGAGCACACGACCACCTCCCCAGTGGCCGTGTTGACCACTACCCGGAGCGCCACTGCCACCGCGGCGGCAGCGTCATGGGGCACTACCAGCGGTGCCGAGATGGCCACCTCCGCCAGCGCCACCGAGGGACTGCCGCCGTGTCCGGCGACGTGCACCGCCGCAGCCGCCATCTCCAGGTACCCGGCTCCAGGGAAGATCGGCCGGCCGTTGACGACGTGGTCGTACAGGTACGACACGGCAGGGTGCGACAGGTCCACGAGGAAGGTGATCTTGCTGCGGCCGGAAGGGGAGGCTGCGGACACGCTGGCGGCGCGGCACAGTGAGTGCGGCGGCGGCAGCACGTACGAGTACTGCCGCCGCCACGTCGCCAGTGGCGGCGCCGCCGCCGTCGCTGTGGGAGCAGCTGACTGGGAGGCGTCAGCGGACAGCAGCACGTGCGCGTTGGTGCCCTGGAAGGCGAAGGAGCTGACGCCGCACACCGTGGCCTCCATGCGGCCGGGGGCCGTAGGGCGGCCGGCGGTGCCGCGGGGGAGGAACATGCCGCCGGCAGGGCCGGCGGCGGCGGCGCTGGCCAGCGTCTCTGTTAGGTGCGGATTGGGCGCGCGCAGGTGTAGCACCGGCAGGGTGCAGGAGCCGCGGATGGACCAGGAGGCGTGGAGGATGCCCATCAAGCCAGCAGCGGGCTCCGTGTGACCGACACCGCTCTTCTCGGCAGACAGCGTCAGAGGAAGCTGGCGGCCGCCGGCGGGCTCAGTCGAGGACGCAGTTAGCACAGCCGCCGCGGCGCCGACCTCGATGGGGTCCCCCAGGGGGGTGCCGGTGCCGTGCATCTGCAGCATGCCTATGGCGGCCGCATCAAGCCCCGCTGCCGCCATCGCAGCGCGGATCACGGCTTGCTGCGCGGGGCCGTTGGGCGCCGTCAGGCTGCTGCTGCGGCCGTCCTGGTTGACGGCGGTGCCGGCGAGCAGCGCGAGTGATGAGCCCGCCGGCGCGCCTCCGCTGGTGCTGCCCTCGTGACTGGGCCAGAAGGCCTGCAGGACGGCGGCGGCGGCGGCCTCGCCGCGGACGTAGCCATCGGCGGCAGCATCCAGCGTCTTGCAGCGGCCGTCGGGCGCCAGCATGCCTGCGAGCAATGCAGGGGATTGTGAGGAAAGCCCGTGTACGAGGAAGCTGAGTAGGAAGGCGTTTATTACATACGCTTGGGAGGTGCATGTAAGTGAGGGATGATGGGTGCCGAACCAGACAGGGCTAACTCGTATCACCCAGACTCCACCCATCATCACCCACCGGCCGTATGAAACATGGCTGACAGGCTGGGCGTGAGGATGGTCCGCACACCCGCCACCAGAGCGCGCACGCAATCTCCGGCCGCCATGCCGCGCACCGCCAGGTGCGCCGAAACCAAGCTGGACGAGCAGGCGGTGTCGATGGCCACCGCGGGGCCGCGCAGGCCGAACTGGAAGGCCAGACGGCCGGCGGCGACGGACAGCGCCGAACCTGGGAGCGCGGTCAGAAGGAAGGAACGAGGAAGGAACGAACGAATGGGGAGGCAGGAGGGCGACCTGGTGTCAGCAAAACTCGCGCTTCCCGTACGGCGAATCGGCGCGACATTAGCACCTCTACCTGGCTCTCCTCATCCCAGGCCTCTGAGCTTGCACTCCACGGCTAACAGCTACGGTGACAACCCAGTATGGCGCGCGGATGCTAGGACACGCCATTCCCCTTCCCCTTGAACAGCGCACCCGCCCCAGCCGCCCACCTGTCGCGCTGTACACCCCGATGGGCGTGTGCACCTTCTTCAGGTCCGCGTAGTCGGGGGTCGACACCCCCACGTACACACCGACCAGCGCAGCGGACAAAGCCGCAGCCGTGGCCGCGGCCGCGCCACCCGCAGGTGCCACGGTGGCGCTTGCCGCTGCTGCGGATCCAGCCAAGGCCTCCCAGCCCAGCTCCAGCAGCAGGCGCTGCTGGGGGTCCATCATGGCGGCCTCGGGGGCGCTCAGCCCGAAGGCGGCGGCGTCAAAGGAGGCGACCCGCTGGCCGGGCAGGAAGGCGCCGAAGCGGGGCGGCAGGCCGTCAGCCAGGCTGCGCTCCACGTCCCACCTGCATGCCCCGGTAGCGCATCGAAAAATGGTACAGCGAAGTGGGTTGTTGGGTCGTCGGATGCATTTAATCCAACCCAATAGCAGTGGGTGAACCCAATTGCAGCGGGCAACTACTGCGAGGCACGTCATGCCAGCTGTAGTACCGGTACTCGTTCGCGTAATCGCTTCGCAAGAAGGGTGGGCAGTGTTTACTCTGCACCACTCGGTGCTTCTGTCTCGTGTGCAAAGCAAGTGAGATGGCGGAAGCCCAGGGGCGGATTAACGCGAACCGCGCACGCGCACCTGTCCTCTGGAACCACGGTGACGGCATCAGGTAGGAATGCGCCAAGCCCGCCGCGCCAGCGGCCGACACCGCCGCCCGGCACCGCCTGAGCAGTGGCCATGACCGTCACAAGCATGCGACCACGTGGGGAGCCTCTGGTCACCAGAGCACGGAGGGGTGCGGTGCCGTGGCGGCTTGGCACGTGCCGCCTGCCCGCTGCTGCCAGAATGTCCTCCTCCTCGTACTGGTCTTCAAAATCTCCGGATTCCGGATCCAGATCCTGGTCCTGGTCCTCGTCGCTGTCGATGTTGTACAGGAGGTCGTCTGCAGCATCATGGTCGTCGCCAGGCAGCAGGGCAGCGGCGTCCTCGCCGCCTGAGGCCTGCTGCAGCGATGTGACAACGAGGGCGCTGATGGCGTCGATGGTGGGGTAGTCGAACACGAGCGTGCTGGGCAGGGCGACCTGCACGGGTGCGGGGCCGAGGGAACGTGGGAGAGGGGGGTGTTGGTAAGGAGGTCGGGAAAATACAGAAGTGTTATGACGTGGTGCTTCTCCGACGTTCGCTATTACGTTAAACCAGTACGCGGCCGTTGCATCATTCCACCACCACTTATATGGTTCGTCTCCATCGCCATCATCAACCAGATGCATAGCTCGTCGCGCATCCCATCGCAAACCCCACCGCACATCCCACCGCACCTGCAGCCGCCCCTCCAGCGCGTTGCGCAGCTCCACTGCGCCCAGGCTGTCCAGCCCCGAACCCATCAGCGGGGCGTCGGGGGCAACGGGGGAGCCCACCACGCCGCGCACCGCAGCACCGACCTGCGATGCGGCGCCAGGCACAGTCGCCGCGTCGTGTATGGCGTGTTAGTTGTCAGGTGTTACTTAAATGAAGTTGCGTGCATTTGCGTGTCAGATAGCCCCTGACCACGGGCCCGGTAGTCCAGACATACATTTACACCTGCGCCTCCTTTATGGGACCACCTCCCCAGCTCAGCGCGTAAGAAGCTCCCGTGCGTGGCGCTGTGTCCTGTGTGTATTTCCCGGCCGCGTGGCTTCCCTTCCTCCCCCTCTTCCCCCCACGAGACCCGTTTCCTAGCGCAAACGGGTCTTCCTTGCATCCCCCCACATGGGAAACCAAGTCCTCCAGCATGCAATTCCCAACGAGTGTGCCAAACGTATCCTACTCGGGGTTGTTTTGCCAGTGCCAACCTACGGGTGTCCTCTCATACCCCCACGTGAGAGAGACACACCTCCTCCTGCACGGCACCAAGCTCCATGATGCGGCGCGGAGCCGCTCCGGAACCAGCTGCCTGGGTGCCGGCGGCTGGGGCCCGTGTTGGACCGCGGCGCCGCCTCGGCACGCGGGCTTGAAGTTCGGGGGGCGCCCCAGATGGAGTAGCCTCAGCAGCGGCGGCATCCGCCTCCGGCTGCGGCGGTGGCGGCACGAGGTGCTGCAGGAATGGGGGCAGCTGCCGGGGCGCAGCTCGCTCTGAGAAGCGGCGCCAGTCGAACGGCGAGGCGGCCACGATCGGGCTGCGCAGACGGCCGGGGCCAAAGCCTGTAGGAGGACCAGCAAGTGGGGGCGGCAGCAGCTTGATGCGGAACTAGGTGCCGGGCCAAGTAAGCGAAGCAAGCTCGAGACCCCCTAAAACGCAAGCAGTGCACATCTGCCCTGCCTTCACCCCAAGCATCCCTTCGCGCTGGCACAGCCGCAGCTCAAGCCCCTTTCACCAAATTAAAGCCCATTCTGGGCCCACGCGGACGCCTGCGGCCGCGAGGCACCTACCCGCAGCCGCCGCGGACACCAGCACCGCCTCCAGCGCCCTCAGGCCCTGCTCCGGAGCAAGCGCACCCACTCCCGCCGCCTCATTCTTGGCTGCGGTCTGCAGCGCCATGCCGGCCTGCTTCCAGGCGCCCCACTGCACGCTGACGGCCGGCACGCCCCGCGCCACCAGCGCCGCAGCCGCGGCGTCGAGGCCAGCATTGGCGGCGCTGTAGTTGGCCTGGCCGGGGGAGCCCAGCAGCGATGCCACGGAGGAGAAGAAAACGTGCGGGATGGAACCAGGCGTCATCGTAAGGTAGGGCTCCAGGGAGGCCAGCGCGGCGAGCTTGGGCGCTGAGACAGCGCGCGCCCCCGCCAGGCTCTGGTTGGCGAGCGTGGCGTCGGCCAGCACGCCGCCGGCGTGCATGACACCCGCCAGGCGCAGGCCTAGGGCGGCCAGCTCGCGCATCACGCCGGCCACCGCCGCCGCCGCCGAGGCATCACAGCGCACGACGCTGACCGCGGCGGTGTGCAGCGGCGACTGCGGGTCGTACAGCCCGTCCAGCGGACTGCCGCCACCGCCAGCGGCGGCGGGCAGCTGTCCTGTACGACACGCGAGTACGATGCGTGACCTGGGGGCAGCGGCGGCAAGCCAGGACGCCACGAGGGCTCCGAGAGCTCCGGTGCCACCTGTCACGAACACCGCATCCCCGGCGGAGCCGTCAAGTTCGGCGGCCGCCGAGGGCGGCAGCGGCTGTTGGGCGCCAGCAGCGCTGCTGGCGGCACCGCCGGGACCAGTAACCCGGGCGCGGTCCGTACCGCCACGTGCGCTGAGGACGATCTTGCCCACGTGGCGCGCCTGCGACATCTGGCGCATGGCTGCGGCGACGGAGGCGAGGCCGTAGGTGACACGCCGGATGGGCACCAGCACGCCGGAGGCCATTTTGCGGCTGAGGCTGGCCATCAGGCGCTGCAGCACTTGCGCTGGCATGAAGTCCACCGCCAGCAGTCCATACCGCGCGTCGGGTCGCTCCGCCTGCACTCGCGCCGGCGACCAGATGTCGCGCTTGCCGATCTCAACCCAGCGGCCGCCGCGGGACAGCGACGCAAGGCTGGCGGAAACCATGCCGGGGCTGGTAAGGCTGTTCAGTACCACGTCGACACCACGCCCGGCTGTCACCGCCGCAACGTCGTCCACGAAGCTGAGATCGCGGCTGTTGGACACGTGCCGCACACCCAGACCGCGCAGCTGCGCGCGCTTGGGCGAACCTCCAGCTGTGGAGACGACGGTGGCGCCCAGCGTCGCCGCCACTTGGGTGGCCGCCAGACCGACACCGCCGGCGCCGGCGTGCACGAGCACTCGATCCCCCGCCGCCACGCAGGCCTCGTTCACAAGCGCCGCCTCGATAGTCAGGAATATTGTCGGGCTGGCGGCAGCGTCCTCGAAGGCAATGTTCGGAGGCATTGGCGCCATTGTCTCACAGCTCGCCAGGACGTGCGACCCCAGGCAGCCCGTTGCAAGCCCAAACACCGCACCGCCGGCACCCAGCCCGGCCACCACCACGCCCGCGCAGTCGCTGCCCGGCTCTCCTGGGTCGCCCGGGTACATGCCCAGCACGTTGAGCACGTCGCGGAAGTTGAGGCCCACCGCCTTGACCGCCACGACACAGCGACCCGCGGGTCGGTCGGTCAGGTCCAGCGCCGCCGGCCGCAGGCTGTCCAGGGAGCCCTTGGGCTGCGGCAGCAGCTGGTGCGGCCCGAGGGTCTGCTGGTGGGTGCTGGGCAGCAGACGCGGCACAGTCAGCAGGCCTGCTGTCCTAGCGGTGCCATACACGTCGCCTCCACCGCTGTTAATCGCAACGGACGTTCCGGCAGGGGCGAGGAACGAGGCGCTGCGGCCGATGACCCCCATTGCCACACTGAGCCCGAGCGCCGGGGCCTCCAGGGCCGCCGTCCTCATGGCCCCCGCGAGTACGGGGGCCAGCAGGGCCGGCACAGCGGAACCGGACGATTGCATGAGCAGCTCCGGAACCCTGGCTCCTGCGGCTTGCTGCAGAACCATAAGGCCCGTGGTCACGGCCGCCGACGCGTCGGCAACGGCGCGGACATCGAGGTCGGGGGCTGCTGCCTGCAGGCCCGAGACTTCGGCAGTGGCGTCGTCGCCGGCGGGACTGGGGCTGTCCACCAGCCAGCTGACCGAGTAGAGGAGGTCCGGATCAGCCGCACTCGACAGAGTGGATGCCGCCGCCGCTGTGGACGACGAATTGTGGCCGACAGCAGCGGCCGCCGGTGTCCTTTCGCCTCGAGCAGCTGCGCCAGGACCCGCAAGCGGCTTGGCCTGCATGGCGGCGATGACACACAGGGCGCGGCCATCCGCTCCCACCAGCCGGTAGTCACTGACCGCAGGCGCTGGGGTCGCCGCCGCAGGCAGTGCTGGTGCCACCGCAGGCAGTGTTGCGGCTGCCGGCGAGACGCATGCGCCGCTGCCGAGCAGGCCGCCGCGCAGGGCAGCTGCAGCAGCCGGCGCGGGCGAGATGAGCAGCGAGCCGAATCCAGATGGCACATAGATCCCGGATCCTGATGTCCGGGCGTCGCGCTGGATGAAGACCTGGCCGAGCTGCAGGAAGCTGTCCAGCAGGCCCACGCCCAGCAGCAGCCCGTCGCTGCACTCGGCGCAGGACTCAGCGGCCGTGGCGTCATCCGTCAGGTGGGGCTGCAGCAGGCTGGCAGTAGCGGCGGGCCGCAGCGGCAACTGCTCCGAGGCTCTGAGAGCAACGGCGCCGCCGCTGCGGCCTCGCAGGACGCTGGCGAGAGTCGCCAGGGCCGCCATCTTGCCGTCGCCGTTGGATCCAGGTGGCTGCGGTGCGCTGGTGTGTTGCTGTCGTACAAGCGCCACGGAGGCGCGCAGGTGGACCGTCTTGGCGCCGCCGCGGCGGGCCTGGGTGAAGATGGTCAGGAGGCCGGCGGTGAGGTCCAGCCGGCAGTGCAGCAAGGGAGCACCGCTGCTGCCCTTGGGTATGCTTCGCGCGCCGCTGGTGCTGGCGCCGCCAGTAGCGGATGTAACGGACGCAGCAGCGCTTCCAGGCAGTGCAGGCAGGATCAAGGGGGACGGAATGGAGGCGTCTGAGATAGCCAGGCCGTAGCTGGTGTAATCATCGGCGCCGCCGAACTCGCCATCGGGGTTCAAAGCGTGCGGCTGCAGCAGCGCCCTAGCGGCGGCAGCCGCCATCTCCATGTAGGCCGCCCCAGGGAGGACGTGCTTGCCAGAAACCACGTGCTGCCAGAGGTACGACAGGCGGGGGTGCGAGAGGTCGCCCTGCAGCGAGATGGACGTCGCGGCAGAGGCGGTGCCGCTGCGGTACGGCACCCGTGGTACGGCCACTGCCGCCGCCAGCAGGTGCGGCTCCGCCGCCGCACACCAGTGGCTCCGCCGACGCCAGTGCAGCGCCGAAGCCGCCGCACCGTCCGAGTTGACGGAGGCGGTGGGAGCCTTCCCGGCGGCGGCGATGACCAGATGCGCGTTGGTGCCCATGAAGGCGAAGGAGCTGACGCCTGCCAACAGCGCCTCGGGTGCGGTGGCTCCAGGGGCGGCTCCAGCAGTGGGGCCGATGAGCGGTGCCGTGCTGCGGGCAGGTTTCAAGCGCACGGTAGGGCTCAGAGGGCTGGCAAGTGTTTGCTGCAGCAGCACTTGCGGTGAATGATGCCGTGCGAGTAAGCCCGAAGGAAGAAACTGGAACTCGGACAGCCCATGCAATCATGGAGATAAACGAAAGACGGTTACCCTCTCACCTGCGGCCGACTGCCAGCACCGCACCATCGCGGGTGCCTCCCGCTGCCGCCTCGGCCGCTTCCATGGCGGCCGCGACGCTGGGGTTGAGGGTGCGCAGGTGCAGCACGTGGGGCCGCACACCGCCAGCCAGCGCCAGGGCCGCGTGTGAGAGGGCCACCAGGCCTGCGCCGGGCTCGGCGTGGCCGTGCACGGACTTGGAGGCCGCCAGGGACAGCGGCGCGGGCGAGGAGGTGGTGGGGCTGGAGACCAGCACGGAGGCGAAGGCGCTGACCTCGATGGGGTCGCCGAGGGGCGTGCCTGAAGGCGGGGCAGCAGGGGACAGGTCGGCCAGCGGGCCGCAGGTGAAGTTCTTCCTCCACACAGGCAGGCGCAGACAACGCCGCACTGTGGAACCGAAACGAGTTTCCTTGATCAACAAACGTTCAGCACTTCACTTTTGGCATGCGCAGCAGGCCGCTGACAACCGCTAATCGCGCGATTATAAATTGAAGGGCATGTGACGTACCGGTGCCGTGCATTGAGAGCAAGTTCAAGTCGCACGCTGCGATGCTGGCCGCCATCAGCGCCTCGCGTATCACCGCTTGCTGCGCGGGTCCATTGGGCGCCGTCAGGCTGCTGCTGCGGCCGTCCTGGTTGACCGCCGCACCCAGCAGCACCGCCAGCGGCGGCGCAGGCGCAGGACACGATGAAGCGGCGGTGGAGGTGGAGCCTGAAAAGGTCGATGCGTTCAGCGGCTCCGCTGTCCCCAGAATCATGACCTGCTCGTAGGGTGCGGTTCATTGCGCAGGCGGTGGCGGAGATGTGTTAAAATGGATATACCACATCTGGCAAGACTACCGATCCCAGCAGTTTGGTCCCAGCTGGTCAGCTCCGCACCACCGCACCACCGCACCTGCAGGGCTTCTCCGCGCACATAGCCGTCTGCGGAGGCATCCAGAACCTGGCATCTGCGGGATGCGCGATGCGGGGAGCGGGTTACGGGGTGCATGACATTGAGGCTCAGTCGTATGATGCGGTAGGTGGCACTGGTAGCCATAGCATCGATAGCCCCCTGCCGTACGTGATCGCCAACCCGCACACACCAAGCGTTCAGATCAGCGACCACCACCACCACCACCACCACCACCACCACCACCACCACCACCATCACCGCTGCCACCACCACCGACAGCAGCAGCCCGCCGCCGCCCCAGCAGCATCTTCTCTGTCTGCCGCACCTGCCCTGCGGTGACAGCATGCCCGCCGCCCACACATAGGAGAAGGACGTGGGGGTGGCCTGCACGTGCACACCCGCCACCGCCGCCTCGGCCACCTCGCCGGCAGCCAGCGCGCGGTGAGCCAGCGCAGCCGCCACCAGGGAGGCGGAGCAGGCCGTGTCGATGGCAAGAGCGGGGCCTGAGGTGGGAGGCCAAGGCAAAACTCACGAAATGCGCCCCACACTCATGCCACGGATACGTGACTTTGGCAGTCCGAAGCCTTGCTGGTGGGAGTGGTGGTCGAGCATACATGTACAAGCGGCGCACTAGCTTTGTTACGGGGTACTAATCGATGGGAAGTAAACGACCGCAAGCCGAGAGAGGCATCCTCGCCCATGCCGCGTACCTGAGAGCCCAAATGTGTATGACAGGCGGCCGGCCGTCACGCTGAGCGCGTTGGCTGTGGCGTGGAAGGCGCCCGCCTGGCCCCCGTGAGCCTTCACCAGTGCGCCGTAGTCCGACGAAGCGACCCCCACATACGCGCCCATGGGCCTAGCCCGGCTGCTGCCCAGTCCGCCGCCGCGGCCGCTGGTGCCAACATGCGGTCGTGCGCCCGCCGCCGCCACCATGGCTTCGTACAGGCCCTCCAGCAGCAGCCGCTGCTGCGGGTCCAGCAGCGCCGCCTCGGCGTCCGCAATGCCGAAGAGCTGGGCGTCGAAGAGGTCGACGCCGGGCAGGAAGGCGCCGAAGCGCGCGTCCAGGGCGCGGGCTGGGCTGGAGCCGATGTCCCAGCGGCTGTACGGCACGGAGCCCACGGGGTCGTCGCCGGCGCCGGGCGCCGACAGCAGCGGCGGCGGCGCGCGGTGCACCAGCGACTGCACCACCACGACCGGTGGCGGCAGCGGCGCCGCGGACTGCGCCGGCGGCGTCAGGATGACTGAGCCTGCAGCGTGCCGGCGGGCTGCGGCCGCCGCCGCTGCCTCCCCATGCCCCCTTTCCGCAGTTATCATGGCCGCAAGGGCTGCGGCGCGGGGCGTTGCTGTCGCTGCTGCCCCTGCGGCGGCGCCGGCTGCCGGCCCCAGAAGCAGCCCCTCCAGGTGCTCCGTCAGTGCTGCGATGGTCGGGTGGTCGAACACCAGCGTCTGGGGCAGCTGCAGCCCCAGGCTCGCCTCGAGGGAGCGGGTGAGCTCCACAGCGCCCAGGCTGTCCAGGCCGGCGGCCATGAGGGGCTGGTGGGCGGACACAACGCCGCCGCCGCCGCCAGCGGCGCCGTCGCCCAGGATGTCGGTGACGGCGGCGGCGACTGCTGCCGCCACGTCCACGTCCAGGTGCGCAGGCTGCGCCGCGAAGTGTTCGCGTCCGTGGGATGGTGCGAAGGTGCTGACTGCTGTGGCCGTGTGGGGCTCAGCTGCAGCTGGCGGCAGCAAGCGGCCGCGGCCTGCGAACGAGGAGAAGAATTCAGTGCTTCCGCCTTCGGCGCGTTCGGCAGCAGCGGCGGAACCGCCAGCCCGCTGCATCTGCAGGCCGCGGAGGAAGGCACTCCAGCGGAAGGGGTTGGCGACGATGACGGGGTGCGCGTCGTGGATTCGTACGACAGAGGCGTATTGCTGTACGACGGTGCCCAGCGCGGCGAGCGCCTGCTCTGGCGTCAGCATGCCCAGGCCGAGGCGCTCCATCCGAGCCGCCGTGCCCGAGTGCCGTGCTGCCATGCCCGCTCCCGCCCAGGGCCCGAACTGTATGGATGCCACGGGTTGCCCTGCCGCCGCCGCCGCAGCGGCAGTGGCGTCCAGGAGCGAGTTCGCGGCGCTGTAGCTGGCCTGGCCGGGCGAGCCCAGCAGAGAGGCCACGGAGGAGAACAGCACGTGCGCGGCGCAAGGGTGCTGTGCAGCGGTCGCCAGCCAGGCCGCCAGGCCGCCTGACTTGGCGGAGACCACACGGCGGGCCGAGGCAAGCGACACCCCCTCCAGCAGCGCGTCCTCCAGAACGCCGGCGGCGTGGAAGACCCCGAGGAGGGGCAGCGAGGTCGGCGGCGCCCCGGCACCGGCACCGGCACCATCACCTACCGCGAAGCCGGGCGCTGCAGAGGCGGCCGCGGAGGAGAGCAGCCACGTCATGTCCTCTGCGCTGCTCAGGTCGGCCTTTGAGGCCGTGACTACGGTGATGGGTACCCTGCCCTCCATCCCAGGTCTTTGGTTGCCGATTTGCGGCGGCGGTGGGAGTGGCAGCAGACCCTCTGGCAGGGTGCCACTGCGACTGACCAGGTGCACGTGCCGTACGCCGCTGGCCGCCAGCCAGCGTGCGACGTGCGCCGCCGCCATCCCGGAGCCGCCCGTGATGATGTACGTGCCGTCGCGGGGGAGCAAGCCCAGATCAGGTGCCGTTGCCGCTGCCGCTGTGCTGCTCGTGCTGGCGGCCGAGGCGGCGCCAACGCCCGCGGCGGAAGCTGGGAGGGGCCGAGGGGCCGCCACCAGCCGAGCCGTGTACGACAAACCGGCAGCCGTGGTCTCGCCGTACTTGTTGGCAGGCGATCCCGAGGCACCAGTGGAGGAGCTGGGGCCCAATGTGGCACGAGCCGCGGCCCCAAGGCCACCTGCCGCCCGGCTCCAGTTGACGGCCGCGAGCACGCTGTCGAAGCTGGTGTCGCTGCTGCTGGGGCGAGCGCCACCGATTGCGATCTGGCTCCGGAACCGCGAATGCGGCGGGGCGACGTCCGTGGCGGACACGGACAGGCTGGGCCGCTCCTGGAGCAACGTCCGGGACAGCGCCCAGGCGGCCGCCCCAGCCCCGGCAGCTGATGGGCCGCAGGGCCCGGGGAAGCGCAGCGATGTGTAGTGGGCTGCGCGAGTCACCAGCTGCATCCCCAGGCCGCCGCGCGCGTCTGCTACCAGACCCTGCAGGACCTCCAGGGAGGCTGCAATCCCAGGTAGCGGATCAGCGCCGTGGCCGTGAGGGCAGCCCAGGACCGCACCCGCACCCGCACCCGCGCCGGCGCTGCTGGATGCTAGGACGCGCGGCTCCGAAGCCACGTTCGCCTGCCATTCCACAACGTATTGCGTCTCGTTGTCGCCGTCACTCTCGAGCTCCTGCGCGTCGGCGCCGGCAGCGGCAGCAGCAGCAGCAGCGGACCTGGCAGTAGCCGCCGTCGCCCGCACAGCCGAGGCCGTGGCTGCCATATCCGCAAGACGCAGCCCATGGAGCTGTGCGGGGCCGCCGGTCAGCGTAAGGCCGGCATGACCGGCGGCAGAAGCGCACGAGGCGACAGGGGAGGTCTCCTGAGAGGGTCCTCCTCGCAATAGCGGCACCATACATGCCTTGAAGCCCTCGATGGCAGCGCCCGGGTTCGGTGCCAGTTGCAGCGCATAAGTGAGCCAATTGCACAGCAGCACCCCCGGCTCCTCATCCTCTCCTCCGCCGTTGGCGGTGGCGGAGATCGCAGTGGTTTCGGGGCTGCAGCTGCCGGCGCCGTACGAGCCGAAGGCGTACGATGGCGCACATGCCGCCACCGTGTCCACTGGCCCCACGAGCCCCAACAAGCCCGCCAAAGCCGAGAGCGACGCGTCTGTCGTTGCGGCCGCTGCTGCTGAGCTGGGAGGGGATGCGGCGCCGCCAGCTGCTGTTGCAGCGGAGGCGGCGGCCTGCGAGACTGTGGCCCTGAAGATCACCACCTGATCGTCCGAGGACGGCGCCGACGCCGACGCCGACGCCGCGGCGACCTCAACCCGGCCCGACGAGCAGTCCACGGAGCAGCGCAGTACGACATCTGCGAAGGTCCTGGCGGCGGCGGCGGCGCCGCCGCCGTCGTCGCGGAGCAGTGCCGCGCGGTGGTCGAAGGTGGCGTCCAGCAGCGCCACGCCACCCGCTGACGGCGCCGTCGAGCCGTCGGAGCTGCCGGACACCGCCACCCGCGCCGCCGCCGCCGCTAGGGCCACGACCAGCGCGGATGACAGGACGAGGCCGCGGCCGTCCCTGGAGGGCGGAGCCGCGATGCTCACGGCAGCGAGCGGCGCCACTGATGGCCACGACAGAGGCGTCTCAAAGAGGAACATCGCCGCCCGGGAGCCGCGCTGTGTGGTCCTCGACGCCGCCACCGCCCATCGCATGAGCCGCGTGGGCTGCGGGTGCAGCCAGTGGCGGCGCCGCTGCCAGACGCAGGCGCCCTGTGTTGCGGCCTCCGCTGCCGATGCGGTTGCCGCCGGCAGCTCCACGGCTGTGGTGGAGGCCGCCGCCGCCGGGCCACCGGTCGCGATAAGCACGTGCGCGTTGGTGCCCTGGAAGGCGAAGGCGCTGACGCCGCACACCGACATCTCATGCAACACCTCGGCGGTGCCTGCTGCCGCCGCTGCCGTCAACTTGGGCTTGGGTCCCAGCTGGCGCGGCGAGCGGAACAGAGCGGCGGCGAGGCCGACGCTGTCCAGGGCGCTAACCACGTAGGGGTTGAGTGAGCGCAGGTGCAGCAGCTCCGGCTCCGTGCACTGCGTCAGCGCCAGGGCGGAGTGGAGCAGGCCCTGCACGCCCGCGCCGGGCTCCGCATGGCCGAGCCAGGACTTGGCGGCCGCCAGCGTCAGCGGCGCAGACTGGGCGCCGCTGGGTGGCAGCGACATGGCGGGGGAGAAGACCGCGGTGACGGCGCCCACCTCGATGGGGTCGCCCAGCGGGGTGCCGGTGCCGTGCAGCTGCAGCATGCGTACGGCAGCTGCGGCTAGCCCCGCCGCCGCCAGCGCCTCGCGGATCACGGCTTGCTGTGCGGGGCCGTTGGGCGCCGTCAGGCTGCTGCTGCGGCCGTCCTGGTTGACGGCGGCCCCCGAGATCCACGCAAGTGGCCTTGACGCAGCGGAGGTTGGCGCCCCGGCCGGGAACGTGCCCAGCAGGAACACGCCGCAAGCCTCGCCGCGGACGTAGCCGTCGGCGGCAGCATCCAGCGTCTTGCAGCGACCGTCGGATGCCAGCATGCCCGCCTTCTGGAAGGCAGCCGGCGTGTCGGGCGACAGCGTCAAGTTGATGCCCGCCGCCACCGCCGCATCGGCCTGGCCCAGCAGCAGCGCACTCAGCGCCGCGTGCACGGCGACCAGGCTGGACGAGCAGGCGGTGTCGACGGCGACGGCGGGGCCGCACAGGTTGAAGGTGTACGACAAGCGCCCCGGCGCCACCGACAGGCTCGCACCCGTGGCGGCGAATGCGGAGGCGGTGGTCGTGTGGCGCAGGGCCAGCTTGTTGTAGTCCATGGAGGAAACGCCCACGAAGACGGCGGCGCGGGCACGCCAGTCGGTGTCCGCATCTCCGCCGGTGAGTGCCTCCGCGGTGCACTCCAGCAGCAGCCGCTGCTGCGGGTCCATGAGCGCCGCCTCGGGGGCGCTGACGCCGAAGGCGGCCGCGTCGAAGAGGTCGACCGCGGGCAGGAAGGCCCCGAACTGCACCGGCAGCTGGCCGCCCAGCCGCACCACCTGGTCCTCCACCTCCCACCTGTCAAGGTAGGAAGGTAGAAGGGCGAGTGGAAGGTGGGTGGGTGGTCGTGAGCAGTGCGATAAACCAGGGGCCAGTTCCTCATCATCAGGCCACTCCGTGGCGCACTGCCTAGCATGCGCCCAACAACTGCAACTAAGAAAACCGAAACCACCATCGCTGCCTTGATCCTGCTATCCACACCAACGCCACTATCAACACCATCCCCTGCACCCTTCACGCCCTTCCTCCCACGCACCTGCTGAGAGGCACACGGCCCGACGCGTCCGTGGCGGTGATGCGCCGCAACGCGTCACTAACACTGCGTGACGCAGTGGCCAGCACGCCCACCGCACGAGCCCGCGGCCTATTGGCTGCAGCGGACAGGTTGCTGCTCCCCGAGGCCGTCAGCGCAGTCGGAGCCTCCAGCGCCGGTGTCGAAAACCACGACTCCTCGCCTTCTGACGCACTGAAGGAGTCCACGTCCTCCTCGTCCTCGCCGCCATCGTCCCGCTCCGCGCCGTCCTCCTCCTCCTCACCGACGGTATCGGCAGCCGCCGCGGCGCCGCCGGCAGGAGAGCCGGCAGCGCGGGAGTCGATGTAGCTCGCGATGGCAGCCGGCGTGGGGTAGTCGAACACCAGCGTGCCCGGCAGCTGCAGCCCCAGCCGCCCCTCCAGCGCGTTGCGCAGCTCCACTGCGCCCAGGCTGTCCAGCCCCGAACCCATCAGCGGGGCGTCGGGGGCAACGGAGGAGCCAACCACGCCACGCACCGCCTCCTGGACCTCCGCCAGCGTGGCCTCCGGCGAGCGGCCCCCAGCGTCGCCGCTGCCAGCAGGGGCGTCCAGCCGGTCCCGGCTGGGGAGCTCCTGGAGGCGTGAGGTGCGGCTGCCGCTGGGGCTGCGACTGGGACCAAGCCTGCTGCTGCGGCTGCGGCTGTGGCTAAGACCGGGACGGAGCCGCGGGCTAGGGCTGGAGCTGGGGCTGGGATGAGGGCGGGGGCTAGGAGTGCTGACGCGCCTGGTGAGTGGCGCCGCCTGATCCTCAAAGTTCGCAAAGAAGGCCTGCGCAGGGGTGCAGCCAAGTTAACGGATTTGCGCGCGTCAACAGTCAGTTAGCACACAGTGAGGTAGTCACTTGGCGTTATCGTACCTGCTTAGAGCGGCGGCCCAGGAACACGGGCCACAAAAACGGGATGGCTGCGATGGTGGATACATGTGTCGCCGGCGCCTGGGACAGGACCGCTGCGCAAGGAAACAATCCGTTGGGGTTACGGTTAGCACGTTAAGCTGTGAAATAGTACGGCAACATGTAGCATACGGCGACATGGCGAACGACGGTTGTTGCAGCAACGATAAGTCGATGTAGCCAACGCATGCTATAAACTTGCCTTCCAGCGCCGCCAGGCCCTGCTGCGGCTGGATGAGCGACATGCCCATGCGCTCCACTCGCGCCGCGGTCTGGGCCTCGTTGGCCGCCATGCCGCCACCAGCCCACGCGCCCCACTGCACGCTCACGAAACCAAGGCCGCGCTCGGAAAGAGCAGCGGCGGCGGCGTCCAGGCCCGCATTGGCGGCGCTGTAGTTGGCCTGGCCGGGGGAGCCCAGCAGCGAGGCCACGGAGGAGAAGAGCACGTGTGTGGCTCCGGGCTGCTGCGACACGATACCGGCCCAGCGCGACAGCTGAGCCAGCTTGGGGGCGAAGACGCGGCGGGCGCTGGCGGCCGTCTGGTTGCGCAGCACCGCGTCGGCCAACACTCCGCCGGCGTGCAGAACTGCGAGCACAGGCTTAGCAGCTGTGGCAGCACCAGGGGCGGTTGAGCCGGGGCCAAAGGCCAGGGCGCAGTCCTCGGCGCTGGACACGTCGGCCTTGACGATCTCCACCACACCACGCGCATAAAGCAGCACCTGAGATAAGGACGCCTCAGAAGCACCACCCTCGGCGCGGCCCGAGCGGCCCAGCAGCTGGATGTGGCAAGAGGCGTGCTGCCGGACCAGCCATGAGGCCAGAAGCAGACCCAGAGAGCCCAGGCCGCCACTGATGACCACTCGGCCGGAGGGGCTGGCCAGCGGCTGCTGCTGCGGGTTGAACACCACCACCTTGCCCACGTGCCGAGCCTGAGACATCTGGCGGAGCGCGCTGGCGACGCTGCCCAGACCGTGCGCGGCCAGAGGCAGGGGACGGAGGGCGCCGCGGCACACGCCCGCAGACACGCGCAGCATGGCGGACTGCACCGCGGTGTCGGGCAGGAAGTCCACGGCCACGAAAGAGGCGGACACGTCGGGCCGCTCGCTCTGCAGCCGGGACACCGAGAACACGTCGCGCTTGCTGATCTCCACGAAGCGACCGCCGCGCCTAATCAGGCCCAGCGTGGCGGACACCAGGCCGGGGCTCGTCAGCGTGTTCAGCGCAACGTCCACACCACCGTCACAAGCTGTCAGCTCCTCCACGAAGCCCAGGTCGCGGCTGGTGGACACGTGCCGCACACCCAGACCGCGCAGCAGCGCCCGCTTGGACGGGCTGCCGGCAGTGGCAACCACCTCGCCGCCAAGCTCACCAACCACCTGAAGAGACGCAAGGCCCACGCCGCCCGCAGCACCGTGCACCAGCACACGCTCCCCGGGGCGCAGTGCGGCGGCGTCACCAAACACCTGGTGCGCCGTGATGAAGACGGTGGGCATGGTGGCGGCCTCCTCGAAGCTCAGGCAGCTGGGCATGGCCACCAGCGTGTGCGGGCTGCTGTGCACCAGCGTGCCCAGGCTGCCCACGGCCAGACCAAACACAGCCGTGCCAGGAGGCAGGAGAGCACCGTCCACTCCAGCACCGGCCGCTACCACCACGCCCGAGCAGTCTCCTCCTGGCTCTCCTGGGTCGCCCGGGTACATGCCCAGCACGTTGAGCACGTCACGGAAGTTGAGGCCCACCGCACGCACCCTCAGCGCCACCTTGCCCGCCGGCACTGCTACTGTCCCACCATCACCACCACCAGCTGCTGCTACAAAGGGCGAGGGCAGCGGCTGCGGCACCAGGTTGCCCAGCGCGCCTCGGGGCCGGGGCACCAGCTGGAAGTCGGTTTCAGTGCTGGCGCCCGGAAGTGCTTGCTTCAGCCGAGCCTCCAGAGCCATGCCTGCCGTACACATGCTGTCATAGACGTCGGTCAATGCCTCAGTACCTGTGTTGATGACTACACCTCCCACTGCGCCGCTCCCCATACGAGATTTTGCCACCGCCAACGTCTCGGCGGCTGTAGCACGCAGCATGCCAGCAAGCATGCTTGGGAGTATCGACAAGGGCCCAACGCTGTTCACGACGCCGGAGGGCCCCAGTGGGCTGCTGTTGAGCAGAGCTGCGGTTGCTGGGTGTGAGATTCCGAGGTGCACTCCGGCCTTCTGGCCCTGCTGGAAAGCGGCGAGCGCGTCGACCAGCGCCTCAGCCGTGGGCGCCGCACCGACCCGTGGGTCAAGGGCGAGCTGGGGCGGTTCATCGCCGGCGCGCGTGTTGCCGATGTCAGCCTCAGCTGCTGCCGGGCAGTCGACCACCCATTCGGTTCGGTAGGTGACGCCAGCTGGCGGTCTGGTGGCAGTGCTAACGGCAGCTGAAGCGGCCGCTGGGAGCGTGGCTTGGGCCTCCACCTCGCCGGCGACTGCTGGCTGGCTAGCCCGGCTCCCCACACTGCTCGCCTCCAGACCCATAATGCTAGCGGCGGAGCCGCCGCCAGACGTTGACAGCACACGGTAGTCCGTACGGCTGACGGCAGCGGACGACGCAGTGGCGTCGATGGCCACGGGGGCTGCGGCGGCGAAGACGCAACCGCCGGAGGCATCCACCCCTGCGGCGGGTCCGGAGTCACCCAGCACGACGGCGCCAATGCGCACCGGCACCTTGGCCTGATGCTGCTCGGCGCCGGCTGCTGCCAGCTGCAGCACGCAGTCCAGGGTTGCGGGGTGAAGCAGGAAGCCCTCGCCGCCGCCGACGGCCCTGCCGCTGCCAACCAGCACGCTGGCCACCGCCGAGCCGGCAGCTGGGCGCAGCACGCGGGCCTTATGGCCTGACGCACTGAGATGCGCCGCCGCCAGCTGCTGGAGCACCGGTGGCATGATGGGAGAAGACACCGACTCGGAGCTGTGTACGACGGTCGGGACGGCGCCGCCAGCGCCGGCGGCGGTCGTCAACGTTGCCGTCAAGTGGACCGTACGGCGAGCGCGGCGTTGCCCTGTCGCCGCCAACGAGGAAATCGACAGCCTGCCGGTCGCCAGCTCCACAGCGCACTCGAGCATCAGGTCGGTGGCAGCGGCGCCGTCACGTGCCGGCGGCAGCAGCAGCGGCGCCGGAATGCCGACGTCGCTTACCACCAAGAGCGCCGCGCCGCTGGCGCTGCCGCTGCCGCTGGCATAGCCGGCAGCGATCATGGTGGCGGCAGCGGCGGCCATCTCCAGGTAACCGGCCGCGGGGAACACGGCTCGGCCGTTCACCCGGTGGTCCCACATCAGGGCCAGTCGGGCCGTGGCGACCTTCGCGTGGAAGACCACGACGGAGGCGGCGGCGCTGGACGAGGTGCCGTTGCGGGCGACGCGGACTCCCTGAGACAGCTCCAGGGGGGGCCTGGCAGCGACCCAGTGGCTGGAGCGGTGCCACAGGCTGTCGTCTGGTGGGCGGCGGCGGTGCGCTCCAGGGCCGACCTGGGTATGGCGCGAGGTCGGGGAGAAGCAGGGAGGTGCGGCGCAAGGGGCTTCAGTGATCGGATGGGGATGGCATGATCATCGAGGCCTCGCTACTGGCATGAGTCATACTGGTGATTCGACCACTACCCAGAGGCCATCAGCCTGCTGGCATGCAGCGCATAAGTAAAGACCCCGGGGAGCTGCGCTCCTCCCGGCCGGCGGGCCTCACCGGGCTTCCTGGCCGTAGGGGCGCCGCCTTGAGCAGCACGTGCGCGTTGGTGCCCTGGAAGGCGAAGGCGCTGACGCCGCACACCGCCGCCTCCGTCTGTCCGGCGTTGCGCGAGGCGCCGCGAGCAGCGGCAGCGGAGGCCGGCCTCGGCAGCGGACCAGTCTGGCGCGGCAGCGACCAGCCGTCAGCAGTGGTGCTGTCGAAGATCTGCTGGAGGTTGGGGTTGACCAGCGAGAGGTGCGTGACGGGGAGGGTCACCTGCCCCGCCGCCAGCCTGGCGGCGTGCAGCAGACCCACCACACCTGCGTTGGTTACATTGCGGGGGCCGAGGAAGAAAGGCGCTCGGGACGAGAAACGACTGTTGTGCTGCAATCTGGTAGTCAACCGTAATCGATTGACGCGGGTGTGCTGCAGCCGCAAGGGCTTATGGGCGCTGTCAACATATCGCTTCACTGTAGTCCCGCCGGTGCTCTTCGGTGCGAAGTACAGTACCGGTACGCAGCTTGACTACCGGTACGTAATGCTACTAGAGCTATTAGGGCTAGTAAAGCTACTTAGGGGTTTGAAGCTAATCAATCGTATTTACATACCCGTTAAGAGATTGGCAGATACTCGCGCGTCTGACTTACCCGATGCGGGCTCGGCGTGGCCCATCCACGACTTGCTGGAGGACAACAGAAGAGGCGCCGCCGCTGGACTGCGGGGGCCACCACTGCCGGGGAGCAGGACTGCCGCCGCGGCGCCCACCTCGATGGGGTCGCCCAGTGGGGTGCCGGTGCCGTGCATGGACAGGGCTGACACGGCGGCGGGGGACAGATCCGCGAAGGATAGTGCCTGGCGGATCACCTCCTGCGATGGGCGCACAACAGCGTACGTGAGCAAGGCAGGAGTGACGGTTTCCCGGACGGGATGCCTTGTGCGGGGCACAGCCTTGGGAAACAGTACACGTGCTGTGAGGCTACCGGTAGGTCGCTATCCCAAATGTGCAGGTACGCGGGGCGGCAAGGGAGCTGCTGGCAAGCGAGCTGGCAAGGGAGCTTACCTGCTGCGCGGGTCCGTTGGGCGCCGTCAGGCTGCTGCTGCGGCCGTCCTGGTTGACCGCCGCACCCATCAGCACCGCCAGCAGGGCTCCGCTGCCGCTGCTGTCCGCCCCGCGCCGCAGCACGCTCAGCACCATCACGCCCACCGCCTCGGCCCTCACGTAGCCGTCAGCGGCGGCATCCAGCGTCTTGCAGCGGCCCTCGGGGGAGAGCATGCCTGCGGGCGGGTCCGCGCGGGAACCCAGGGCATGAGAGTACGCCAGCGTGTTGGGGGTTAAAACAGTCGCAGTCCACCATCCCACCATCTACCAGCCCTCTTAACCGCCTACACCAATGCATCGGAACACCTTGTCCATCCTGATAATATGCCAGCAAGACTCATGCAGGGCATTCACTCGTAGCTGCACAATTCCAGGGAGTGCACCGAACCCTGGTTCGATGCCCCACCTGCGCGCTGGAACATGGCGGTGGTGTCAGGCGACAGCGACAGGTTGACTCCGCACACGGCGGCGGCCTCAGCCTGGCCGCAGATGAGGGCCGTGTGGGCCGCATGCGCCGCCACCAGGCTGGACGAGCAGGCGGTGTCGATGGTGACGGCGGGGCCGCGCAGGCCAAAGGTGTACGACAGGCGGCCGGAGGCGACGGACAGCGTGGCACCTGTCGTACGGCGTATGCGTGCGGGGGAAGGGGATTGGGGTCAATTGCGGACAAGCATTCGCAGGGGGCGTTGCCCCTCCCAACTTGAAACAATCATGGAGGGCTAAGCTGGTGTGCACGTCGGCTTTCTCTGCCTCACGAACCCGTCTTGTGTAACCATGTACGTAATGCCCACGCATGCGAACGCTAGCTAATCCAGGGCTGCCTCGACGCCGAAAATGCCTCGCCCACATCGAAGCGGAGGCACCCTCACCTCGCCGGGGGACTCACCTGTGGCGCTGAAGGCCGTCACGCCCTGCTTCGCGGCCATCGTGAGCTTCATGTAGTCGGGGGAAGACACGCCCACGTACACACCGAAGCGGCTGCGGTCGCGAGGCATCACCGCAACACCACCGCCGACCCCACTGTTGGCGCCATCGGCGCCAACACTGCCCTGGAGCGCCTCGTGCAGCGCCTCCAGCAGCAGCCGTTGCTGCGGGTCCATGAGCGCCGCCTCGGCGGGGCTAATGCCGAAGGCCGTGGAATCAAACATGTCGGCGCTACCCAGAAGGAAGCTCCCGAACCGCGGCGGCGCGGCGGCGGCACCTCCGGCTGCTGCGGATAGCGAGCTGACGGCGGCGCCGTCAGCATCCCAGCGCTCCAGGGGCACCGGCAGCACAGCGTCGCACGCGTGTACGGCAGATGCCAGGTCAATGCCCGTTGAGACGTCCGCGGGCAGACGGAATGCGTTCGAGACGACGCCGACGACGCAGCCCGAGCCGGCAGCTTGTCTCCCGCTCTGCCGGGGCAGCATGCCTGACAAGGGACCCGCCGCCGTCGCCGTGGTCGCCGTAGTCGCCGTCACCAGGGAGATGTCGCTCATCAGCGAGATGGTGGTTTCGGAGTCGGCGGCGTCGTAGAACGCCTCTCCCTCGGTGCTGTCGTACGCTGAAGAGTACTCCTCAGCGTCACCACTGCCTGCTCCTCCAGCCTGCTGCAGGCGCTCCTGCTGCTGCTGCTGGAGGTGCGGGAGGCAGGAAGAGTGCAGGAAGGCGGTAATGGCTGCCACGGTGGGGTGGTCGAAGACAAGGGTGCTGGGCAGCGCCACGCCGAAGGACGCCTCCAGGGAGGTGCGCAGCTCGGTGGCGCCCAGGCTGTCCAACCCCGCTTCCATCAGAGGCGCCTCAGGTGACACCACTGCACTGCCCAGGATAGCGGCGACGGCGTCAGAGACACGCTGCTGGACATCGGCAAAGTGCATCTGCATCCGCGGCTGTTGTGACGCAGCCGAGCGTCGAACCCGGCTTCCGGGAGGGTGGTTGCCGCGTAGACCTTGCAGATGTGGGTGCATGTGCGGATGCAACGCGGCCCGTCGGCGGCGGAGCCGCCGGCTGGTGAGCTGCTGCCCGCTGTGGCCGCCCGCTGCTGCCCCTGAGCCAGAAGGAGAACCTCCAGCGCCCGGTGCAGTGTGCTCGTCCAAGAAGGCAGTAATGGCGGCCACGGTGGGGTGGTCGAAGACGAGGGTGCTGGGCAGCGCGACACCGAAGGACGCCTCCAGGGAGGTGCGCAGCTCGGTGGCGCCCAGGCTGTCCAACCCCGCCTCCATCAGCGGCGCCTCAGGTGACACCCCTGCACTGCCCAGGATAGCGGCGACGGCGTCAGAGACGCGCTGCTGCGTGTCCTGCTGCGGCCGGCGCATGGGTGGAGCAAGGTCAAGCGTCTGCTGCCTGCCAAACTGTGACTGCTGCTCCGGAACCGCGGCGCGCCTGGCGCTGCTGGCCCCTCGCCGCTGCCGGCGCCGGGCGGCCCGCTGCTCCTGATGGTCCAAACCAGCGGCGGCGGCGTCAGCTGCCACTCCACCCTCGGGTCCCGAAGGAGCGCCTCCAGCGCCCGCCGCCGTACGCTCGTCCAAGAAGGTGGTAATGGCGGCCACGGTGGGGTGGTCGAAGACGAGGGTGCTGGGCAGCGCCACGCCGAAGGACGCCTCCAGGGAGGTGCGCAGCTCGGTGGCGCCCAGGCTGTCCAACCCCGCCTCCATCAGCGGCGCCTCGGGTGATACCACTGCATTGCCCAGGATAGCGGCGACGGCGTCGAAGACGCGCTGCTGGACCTGTGGCCGAGTTTGCGCTGTAGACGCAGACCGCCTCTGTGGCCTCTGAGTGCCCTCTGAAGCCGCCGGGAGCGCAGTCGTGGTAGGTCTGATGGGTCGGCGCCTGGCAGCAGCAGAGGCAAGCCTGGAAGCTGCCGGCGCAGGAGAAGGCGATCGTGATGCTGGAGAGGACGCGGCGAGGCTACCCGCCGCAACCTCCTCGAAGAATGCCGGGACGACGTTGATGCGCCCCGCATCAGGGTAGCGGCGCTGCAGGAAGGTGGGCCAGTTGAAGGGGATGGCGGCGACCACAGGGACAGCACCAGACGTGGGCGAGCGGGCGAAGGACTCCAGCACCGCCGAGAGAGCTGCCAGGCCCTGCTGCGGCTGGATGAGCGACATGCCCATGCGCTCCACTCGCGCCGCGGTTTGCGCCTCGTTGGCCGCCATGCCGCCACCAGCCCACGCGCCCCACTGCACGCTCACGAAACCAAGGCCGCGCTCGGAAAGAGCAGCGGCGGCGGCGTCCAGGCCCGCATTGGCGGCGCTGTAGTTGGCCTGGCCGGGGGAGCCCAGCAGCGAGGCGACGGAGGAGAAGAGCACGTGTGTAGCTCCGGGCTGCTGCGACACGATACCGGCCCAGCGCGACAGCTGAGCCAGCTTGGGGGCGAAGACGCGGCGGGCGCTGGCGGCCGTCTGGTTGCGCAGCACCGCATCGGCCAACACCCCGCCGGCGTGCAGCACTGCGAGCACAGGCTTAGCAGCTGTGGCAGCACCAGGGGCGGTTGAGCCGGGGCCAAAGGCCAGGGCGCAGTCCTCGGCGCTGGACACGTCGGCCTTGATGATCTCCACCACACCACGCGCATACAGCAGCGCCTGAGCTAACGCCGCCTCAGCCGCACCACCCTCGGCGCGGCCCGAGCGGCCCAGCAGCTGGATGTGGCAAGAGGCGTGCTGCCGGACCAGCCATGAGGCCAGAAGCAGACCCAGAGAGCCCAGGCCGCCACTGATGACCACACGGCCGGAGGGGCTGGCCAGCGGCTGCTGCTGCGGGTTGAACACCACCACCTTGCCCACGTGCCGAGCCTGAGACATCTGGCGGAGAGCGCTGGCGACGCTGCCCAGACCGTGCGCGGCCAGAGGCAGGGGACGGAGGGCGCCGCGGCACACGCCCGCAGACACGCGCAGCATGGCGGACTGCACCGCGGTGTCGGGCAGGAAGTCCACGGCCACGAAAGAGGCGGACACGTCGGGCCGCTCGCTCTGCAGCCGGGACACCGAGAACACGTCGCGCTTGCTGATCTCCACGAAGCGACCGCCGCGCCTAATCAGGCCCAGCGTGGCGGACACCAGGCCGGGGCTCGTCAGCGTGTTCAGCGCAACGTCCACACCACCGCCACACGCTGTCAGCTCCTCCACGAAGCCCAGGTCGCGGCTGGTGGACACGTGCCGCACACCCAGACCGCGCAGCAGCGCGCGCTTGGACGGGCCGCCGGCGGTGGCAACCACCTCACCGCCAAGTGCACCAACCACCTGAAGAGACGCAAGGCCCACGCCGCCCGCAGCACCGTGCACCAGCACACGCTCCCCGGGGCGCAGTGCGGCGGCGTCACCAAACACCTGGTGCGCAGTGATGAAGACGGTGGGCATGGTGGCGGCCTCCTCGAAGCTCAGGCAGCTGGGCATGGCCACCAACGTGTGCGGGCTGCTGTGCACCAGCGTGCCCAGGCTGCCCACGGCCAGACCAAACACAGCCGTGCCAGGAGGCAGGAGAGCACCGTCCACTCCAGCACCGGCCGCCACCACCACGCCCGCGCAGTCGCCTCCGGGCTCTCCTGGGTCGCCCGGGTACATGCCCAGCACATTGAGCACGTCACGGAAGTTGAGACCCACCGCCCGCACCCGCAGCGCCACCTTGCCCGCCGGCACTGCTACTGCAACTGCTCCACCACTAGCTGCTGCTGTTGCAAAGGGCGAGGGCAGCGGCTGCGGCACCAGGTTGCCCAGCGCGCCGCGGGGCCGGGGCACTAGCTGGAAGTCCGCGGCCACGCCGGACAGTCCCTCAAGTGCAGGCTGAATCCTCGGTGCAAAGGCCACAGACGAAACGTCATAGACCTCGGGCTGCAATCCCACGGGCTTCGTTCTGGGGATACGGGGCTCTGCGACGGTTACCACAGATGAGATGACAGCGGTTGAGGCGGCGCCAGCTAGGACACCAGCGGTCAGCCGGACCCCGGGTAGCTCCGAGGCAGCGGTGCGCACAAGGCCTTCCAGGCTGCTGCCGGACTGCACGCCGCGCGCTGCCTCCGCTTGCGGTCCGCTGGGCAGGGTGACGGTGGTCCCTGCGGCTGCACCGCCCTGCCGTAGGACTGGCAGCAGGCGGCAGAAGTCCAGGGCGTCTCCCAGCAGGGAAGTCAACTTGATGGTTAAAGCTGATTGGGCGGCCGTGCCGGCGGCGTTGCTGGCAGCTGGCATGGGGGAATCCGCAGCCAGAAACGTGCGGTA
Source organism: Yamagishiella unicocca (assembly GCA_003116995.1). Lineage (NCBI taxonomy): Eukaryota > Viridiplantae > Chlorophyta > Chlorophyceae > Chlamydomonadales > Volvocaceae > Yamagishiella > Yamagishiella unicocca. The sequence goes on along the minus strand of BDSL01000021.1, from coordinate 679,839 downwards.
TGTGATAGGCGCGACCGCAAGGCGGGCTGGCACCTGCTGCTGTTGCTGCTGTTGGTGTTGAGCCTCCCCGCTGTAGGCCGGAGCGCCGGCGAGATTAGGCGCCGCCACTGCCACCGCGGCAGTCGCCATGGGCTTCGCAACCAGGCCCCGCAACACGATGCCCGAGCCCGCATTACCCGTGGCGCCCAACCGGACGTCAGTGCGCGTCGCAACGCCAGCACCGTCGGCAGCGGCAGCAACAGCTCCAGGGGCGGTGGCCTCCGGCTGCGCCAGGCAGGTCATCATACCATCCGTCTGCCCTTCGGTCGCCCAGTCGGCGTCGCCCCTGGCTCCGACCGCGGCGGCAGGCCGCGTGCCGTACGACAGCACGTCCGCCAACGGCAGCAGCAGGCAGTCCACCGCCGCCGGCACCAGCAGCCGGCCGGCAAGTGGGTCGCGTACGGCGCCTAGGTGGAAGGCCGCGTCCATCAACGCGGGGTGAATCAGGAAGTCTGGTGCCGAGGCTGGAAGGGGTAGCATGGCCGCGGCGGGGCTGACGGCCTTGGCGGGGCCGCCGGAGGTGAAGAGGAGCCGAGCGAGTGACGCCAGGCGAGTTGAGCTACTGCTGACGGCGACGGCGGCGGCGACGGTGGGAGGTGACGGCACCAGGCTGACGTTGCCGGTGACGTGAGTCCGGCTGGCTGGTGCGGCGGTGGCGGCGGCGGTGCTGCTTGATGTGATGCGCAGGGCGCCACTGGTGCCGTCCACGACGCACCGCAGCACCAAGGGGGCCGCAGCGACACGGGCAGGCCCGCCCGTAGATGCTGATGTAGCGGACGGCGGCGGTTGCATCACCGCCGGCGCCAGGATGCGGACGTTAGTCAGAGCGAGAGATGCGCCCCCAGCGCCGCCATGGCTGTGTCTCTTAGCGGCGTGGAGGACGTCACCGGTAGTTCCGGCGCCAAGTACGACAGCGGCTGCCGCTGCCGCCATCTCCAGCAGCGCCGCCGCGGGCACGATGGCCTTACCCGCCACACGATGGTCGTGCAGGAAGGCGAGACGACCGGTAGCGTCGACGGCGACGTCGAAGGCGCACCAGGCGCCTCCACCCCGCCCGCCGCGGTTGCTCCTCGCCACGGCGCCTAGCATGGCGCTCAGCGGCGGCACCACCCACAGCCGCCGCCGCTCCCAAGTGCGGCCGCCCGGCGCCACCGCCGCCGGGCCCGCAGCCACCGCCGTGCTGTCAGCTTCAGGCCGCGGGCTGATGGTTGCGGGCTGCAGAGCGGGAGGAGGAGCAGCGGACAGCAGCACGTGCGCGTTGGTGCCCTGGAAGGCGAAGGCGCTGACGCCCGCGACCAACGACTCCAGGGAGGTCGCCCCTGAGGCGAGCAGCGCAGCCCCGAGGGGCTGGGTCTGCAACGGCAGCTGCCAGCAGGCTGCACTCGTGGCTGCGGACGTCGCGGCTGTAGCCGACGACAGCTCCAAGGCGCTGGCCACGTGGGGGTTCAGGTGGCGCAGGTGCCCCAGCGGGAGCCCCGCCCTCTGAGTCAGAGCGGCGTGCGCGTGTACGACGCCCACAAGGCCTGCGCCGGGCTCCGAGTGGCCGTACCACGACTTGGATGAAAGAAGGGTGACCGACCGGGCCGCCGCCGCCGCCGCCGCCGTCATGCTGTGCGTGGAGCTTGCGGCGGCGGCGTGCGCCGCGTGGACGGTGTCCAGCACGGCCAGGGCGGCGCCCACCTCGATGGGGTCGCCCAGAGGGGTGCCAGTGCCGTGCATGGACAGGGCTGACACGGCGGCGGGTGAGAGAGCCGCCGCCGCCAGCGCCTCGCGAATCACGGCTTGCTGCGCGGGTCCGTTGGGCGCCGTCAGACTGCTGCTGCGGCCGTCCTGGTTGACCGCCGCACCCAGCAGCACCGCCAGTGGCGATGAAGATGAGGAGCCGTTCCTGAAGCCGCCGGCAGTCAGCAGCGGCGCCAGGCAGAGGGCGCCCACCGCCTCGGCCCTCACGTAGCCGTCGGCGGCGGCGTCCAGCGTCTTGCAGCGGCCCTCGGGGGAGAGCATTCCGGCGCGCTGGAAGTGCAGGGGGGTGTCCTGCGCAGGCGAGTGGCAAAGGAACGCTTAAATGGCGAAGTGGCGGTATGCGAATTGCGAAGGGGCGACGGCCGAATCGGTAAGACGACAACCCATGAAATGATTGGGGAGCATAAGTCCGCACTTACGACCTTCAATCACTTCTCTTCATTTCGTGCGTGTCACTGGAAGTAAGACTCACCGGCGCGAGAGCCAGGTTGGCGCCTGCCGCCACCGCTGCACCGCAGCCGCCCAGTGCCAGCCCCGCCAGCGCCGCATGAATCGCCACCAGGCTGGACGAGCAGGCGGTGTCGATGGTGACGGCGGGGCCGCGCAGGCCAAAGGTGTACGACAGGCGGCCGGAGGCGACGGAGAGGGCCGAGGCGGTGGCGTTGAACGCGGTCGCCGCCGGCGCCACCCTGCGGTGTAAAACAGCAGGCCGTCACGCGCAGGGAGGGAAAGCCGGAGGGGGCAGTGGAGCCCGGACAATTAAAAACACAGCTTCCGAGGTATCCTGCGCCTCTCTATGCCATTGATCCCGTTGTTACAGTGCCGGTATGCGCAGGAGGATGGCCACAGACGCAAGGCTAGCTGGCTGCTGATCCGACTATTCACCCCTCGAGAGAGGCGACAATTCACCCCTCGGGAGCGACGACTATTCACCCCTGGGGAGCCGGGCGGCGCACCTGGCAGTGAGTGTCCGGTAGTCTTGCGACGACACGCCCACGTACGCGCCCCACGTCAGCTTGCCGCTGCTGATGACGATGAGGATGAGGATGAGGATGAGGATGAGGATGAGGAGGGCAGGTGGGGATATGGGTGGATCACAGGACACAGCACACGGCGAGCAGCGGGTCCATACGCCAGTGCATGTAGGTGGTTCCGGAACGTTAAGGTTTAACGTAGGGATGGGCTTCCGCCTGTCTACATGCATTCGCTTGCTGTATCCCGGTACTGTCGCCACGGCTGGAACCTCATTTCTCACCAGCCGTAGCCACCGCCCAGCCTCGTCCCACGCCTCCTCCACCCTCACCTGGCCTCCGGCACACTGGCAGCCGTTATCAGCTCCGAAGGCACTGCCGCAAACGCGTCCGCCGTGCACTCGAGCAGCAGCCGCTGCTGCGGGTCCATGAGCGCCGCCTCGGCGGGGCTGACGCCAAAGGCGGCCGCGTCGAAGGCCTCCGCGCCCGCCAGCAGAGCCGCGAACGGCACCGGCATGTCGCCAGCCAGCAGCGGTCCCAGAAGCTCCACATCCCACCTGCGCGAGTGGGCGAAGGGACGGGACCGGGAGACTGGATTAGGGTTTAGGGTTCTTATGGAACATGGTGAAGGTCGCTGAGCACGCCAGCAGGAGCCCAGCTGCGTGCTGCTCGCAGAACGGCATGTATGTTGACATAGGGCCCCCTCTGTCGTACCCTGCACCAAGTTTCGCCCTCCGTAGACCTCCGTCCTCCTCCCAGGGTACCCTCGTCATGGTACCGTTTACAATGCGCGTAACTATTCAAGCCACCACCTCACCTGTTGATCGGAATGCGGCCAACAGCGTCCACAATCCGGCCCAGCTGCTGGGCGTAGCCACCGCAAAAACCGGCTCCAGGCAGCCTCTGGGCCATGCCCACGACCGCCACAGCTCCGGAACCCACCGCGGCAGAAGCAGCAGCTCGCTTCGACGCAGGTAGCGTCGGCGCCAAGCTGCGGGCCATGTCCGCTGGCATGTGAAGCGTGGTGGGGTGGTCAGACTCAGCCAAAGGCTGTTCATACATCATGTCGGCAAACGGATCCTCGTCCATTGTGCGGTTCCTGGCTGACACCAGCATATCGGCAGCGGCCACCTGGCCACGTGCCTCTGCTGCTGCTGGGGCCCCGGCTGCGGCCACCTGCACGCGCGACGCGATGTACTCCGCCACTGCCGCCGGCGTGGGGTAGTCGAACACCAGCGTGCCCGGCAGCTGCAGCCCCAGCCGCCCCTCCAGCGCGTTGCGCAGCTCCACTGCGCCCAGGCTGTCCAGCCCCGAACCCATCAGCGGGGCGTCAGGGGCAACGGAGGAGCCAACCACGCCGCGCACCGCGTCCTGGACCTCAGCCAGAATACGAGCAGCGGAGCCTGCACTGGAAGGTTGGGCAGCCGCTTGCGCGATTTGGGCCGGGGCCGGGACCGCAGCAGCGGCAACCACACTGGATTCTTCCGGACCCATCTCCACTTGGGTCAGAGAGGCCATGCCCGTAAACAAGCTAGTCGGGCGGCTCTTCCGCTGGCGCTGCAGGAAGGTGGGCCAGTTGAAGGGGATGGCGGCGACCACAGGGACAGCACCAGACGTGGGCGAGCGGGCGAAGGACTCCAGCACCGCCGAGAGAGCCGCCAGGCCCTGCTGCGGCTGGATGAGCGACATGCCCATGCGCTCCACTCGCGCCGCGGTCTGCGCGTCATTGGCCGCCATGCCGCCGCCAGCCCACGCGCCCCACTGCACGCTCACGAAACCAAGGCCGCGCTCGGAAAGAGCAGCGGCGGCGGCGTCCAGGCCCGCATTGGCGGCGCTGTAGTTGGCCTGGCCGGGGGAGCCCAGCAGCGAGGCGACGGAGGAGAAGAGCACGTGTGTAGCTCCGGGCTGCTGAGACACGATACCGGCCCAGCGCGACAGCTGAGCCAGCTTGGGGGCAAAGACGCGGCGGGCGCTGGTGGCCGTCTGGTTGCGCAGCACCGCATCGGCCAACACCCCGCCGGCGTGCAGCACTGCGAGCACAGGCTTAGCAGCCATGGCAGCACCAGGGGCGGTTGAGCCGGGGCCAAAGGCCAGGGCGCAGTCCTCGGCGCTGGACACGTCGGCCTTGATGATCTCCACCACACCACGCGCACACAGCAGCACCTGAGATAAGGACGCCTCAGAAGCACCACCCTCGGCGCGGCCCGAGCGGCCCAGCAGCTGGATGTGGCAAGAGGCGTGCTGCCGGACCAGCCATGAGGCCAGAAGCAGACCCAGAGAGCCCAGGCCGCCACTGATGACCACACGGCCGGAGGGGCTGGCCAGCGGCTGCTGCTGCGGGTTGAACACCACCACCTTGCCCACGTGCCGAGCCTGAGACATCTGGCGGAGCGCGCTGGCGACGCTGCCCAGACCGTGCGCGGCCAGAGGCAGGGGACGGAGGGCGCCGCGGCACACGCCCGCAGACACGCGCAGCATGGCGGACTGCACCGCGGTCTCGGGCAGGAAGTCCACGGCCACGAAAGAGGCGGACACGTCGGGCCGCTCGCTCTGCAGCCGGGACACCGAGAACACGTCGCGCTTGCTGATCTCAACGAAGCGACCGCCGCGCCTAATCAGGCCCAGCGTGGCGGACACCAGGCCGGGGCTGGTCAGCGTGTTCAGCGCAACGTCCACACCACCGCCACAAGCTGTCAGCTCCTCCACGAAGCCAAGGTCGCGGCTGGTGGACACGCGCCGCACACCCAGACCGCGCAGCAGCGCGCGCTTGGACGGGCTGCCGGCGGTGGCAACCACCTCGCCGCCAAGTGCGCCAACCACCTGAAGAGACGCAAGGCCCACGCCGCCCGCAGCACCGTGCACCAGCACACGCTCCCCGGGGCGCAGTGCGGCGGCGTCACCAAACACCTGGTGCGCCGTGATGAACACGGTGGGCATGGTGGCGGCCTCCTCGAAGCTCAGGCAGCTGGGCATGGCCACCAGCGTGTGCGGGCTGCTGTGCACCAGCGTGCCCAGGCTGCCCACGGCCAGACCAAACACAGCCGTGCCAGGAGGCAGGAGAGCACCATCCACTCCATCACCGGCCGCTACCACCACGCCCGCGCAGTCACCTCCGGGCTCTCCTGGGTCGCCCGGGTACATGCCCAGCACATTGAGCACGTCGCGGAAGTTGAGACCCACCGCCCGCACCCGCAGCGCCACCTTGCCCGCCGGCACTGCTACTGCTACTGCCCCACCACCACCAGCTGCTGCTGCAAAGGGCGAGGGCAGCGGCTGCGGCACCAGGTTGCCCAGCGCGCCGCGGGGCCGGGGCACCAGCTGGAAGTCGGAGTCTCCCGCGGCTGAGCCCAACGTACTCCCGAAGGCAGGTAGCAGCTGCGGCCGGGCCAACGTAGCCCGCGATAGATGCACGCCGTGGATATCCAAAGGCTCGGCGCCGTCAGGACCCTCTGGATGGAGGTCTAGGGAGGGGATGCTCGAGACAGCTCCTGGTCGCGGCGGAGCGCCCTCGATAACACCGACTGCGCGGCCGCTCTGCTCCAGTGCGGCAGACCGCATCATGCCGGCGAGCACTGCGGCCCTGCCGGCGATCTGCGTGTCATGGCGGTGTGCCGACATCGCTTCACTGCTGGAGAGCTGGATGGCCATCGACGGCACTTGAGCGATAGCCTGGAGCACCCCCAGTAGCGCTGCCACAGGAGCCTGCTCCGATAAGAGCTCCAGGGAAGGAGACGCGTGCCGGCCGGCGGCTGCAGGCATGGCCGCGGCGGATGGTTCGCTGACCAGCATCTGGGCTGCGTAGAGCACTGCCGGGGGCGAACTGGCGACGGCGGTGGCGGCGACGGTGGCGGCGGCGGTGGCGGCAGACGGCGCAGCTGCAGCGGCGGAGGTGCGGAGCTCCTTGGCGGTCAGGCGGGATATGCCGTACAGTATGGACCCGTCGCCGCCGCTGACGCAGTAGTCCAGCTCGTCCCCGCTGTCGGTGCTTGTGTTGCTGTCGGTGCTCACCGCCGACACCCACGCGGCCTGGGTCGCCGGGTCCGCCAGCGTGCCGCCCACGCCCGCCGCCCCTTCGGCCGACAGCGGCACCCGGACCAGGCCCACGGCGGCCGGCACACGCAGCACCGCCGCGGCGCCCGGAGCCACGGGCACCGCGCCCACCTGCAGGCTGCAGTCCAGCAGCGCCGGATGCAACAGCGCGCCGCTGCAGTCCGCAGGCGGCTCCAGGCACGCTAGGGTGCCGCTGGGCGGCAGCCGGGCGCCGAGAGCCGCCCGGCTAGCTGGCTGCTTGGTGGCCTGACGCAGCAAAATGGCCGCTAAGGCGTGGAGCTGCCCAGTGGCGGACTTGAGGTGCTGGGAGGAGGAGGTGGCGGTCTGCGGCTGGATGGGTCCTCGGCTGCTGACCAACGCGGCTAGGGCCCGGAAGTGCACAGTTGCGGTTGTTGCGGCGGCGCCACCAGCTGCTCCATGGCTGCGCCACGTCTCCGACCGGATCGCCACCCGGCCGGTAGCCAGCGATACACCGCAGCGTAGGACGGTGCCGAAAGCTTCCGCCGCAGCGGCGGCGCCGGCGTCGGGCTGAGGCAGGACGAGCGGTGCCGGGATGGTCGAATCTGACAGCGCCACCGCCGTCGTTGGCGCGCCAGCTGCGGCCAGCGACGCCACGCAGCTGGCCGCCATCTCCAGGAACCCCGCCCCAGGGAATACCGACCGGCCACGCACTCGGTGGTCCCACATGTACGACAGACGGGACGAGCGGGTGATGCGGCACTCGAAGAGCGCCGTCCTGGCTTGTGCTGGAGCGGCGACTGGAGACGATGATGGCGCCGCCGCGGCCGCCGCGGTGGCGACGGCGACAGCCTCCACGAGCACGTTTGCGACGACGGGCTGAAGCCAGTGGTGCTGCTTGCGCCACGGCACAGCGGTAGCGGCGTCTGAAGCGCGCTGGCTAGACAACGATGCATCGGTGCTTCCCACCAGCACGTGCGCGTTGGTGCCCTGGAAGGCGAAGGCGCTGACGCCCAGGCAGATTACCTCAGCCTCGGTGGAGCCGCCCCAGCGGCCATCCGTTGTGCCGACTCCCTGGGTGGCGCGCTCGCTTCGTGTCGCGAGCGGCTGGAGCTGTCGAGGCAGCGACCACGCCTCCGGCGCTGAAGTCTGGCTGATAGCGGCTGAGACGTGCTCATTGAGGCCGCGGAGGTGCATGATGGGCAGCGATGACCCATGGGTCGCCACGTGCATGGCCTGCGTGATGCCCACGACGCCTGCGCCCGGCTCCGCGTGGCCGTACGACGATTTGGAGGATAGCAGCGCGATGGGGGCACGGCGGTGGCGGTTGCTGCCGGAAGGTGAAGTGTCCAGCACGGCCAGGGCGGCGCCCACCTCGATGGGGTCGCCCAGTGGGGTGCCGGTGCCGTGCATGGACAGGGCTGACACGGCGGCGGGCGAGAGAGCCGCCGCCGCCAGCGCCTCGCGAATCACGGCTTGCTGCGCGGGTCCGTTGGGCGCCGTCAGGCTGCTGCTGCGGCCGTCCTGGTTGACCGCCGCACCCAGCAGCAACGCCAGTGGCGATGAAGATGAGGAGCCGTTCCTGAAGCCGCCGGCAGTCAGCAGCGGCGCCAGGCAGAGGGCGCCCACCGCCTCGGCGCGCACGTAGCCGTCGGCGGCGGCGTCCAGCGTCTTGCAGCGGCCCTCGGGGGAGAGCATGCCTGCGGACAACGGGCGATGTGTAAAGGTTGGCGTACTCAGCAAGCGCTGTGGCAGCTGGCCTGCTGAATTGCCGAGCATACAATAGCACATGCTAGTGCGTACGTGCTAGGCATGTGAGTCAGGCATGGACAGAGGACCTTGGCGGGCAATGACAGACCGCACCTGCTCTCTGGAACATCGCGGGCGTATCAGGGATCAGCATCAAGTTGGCGCCCGCAGCGACCGCAGCGCCGCAGCCGCCCAGTGCCAGCGCCGCCAGCGCTGCGTGCGCCGCCACCAGGCTGGACGAGCAGGCGGTGTCGATGGTGACGGCGGGGCCGCGCAGGCCAAAGGTGTACGACAGGCGGCCGGAGGCGACCGACAGCGAGAGGGTCCCCGTGGCGCTGTAGGCGGTGGGCTGGCGGCTGTAGCGGGAGGCCAGCTTGCCGTAGTCCAGCGCGGACGTGCCAACGAAAACGCCCCACCGCTCGCGGCCGATGCCATACAGATCGCCCGCGGCGGCGGTGCTGACGGCGGCGGAGTCCTGAGGCTCGGGGTGCGATAGCAGGACAGGGAGTTATTGGGGACCAATTAAGGCTCGGGTCATAACAGGTAACAAGGAGTTATGGGGGCCCCATGGAGGGATGTCATTCTCGCTCCGGGGCTTCACGATTTGGTGGAACATAGCTTCCCGTCATCAGCCACATCTATAATGCTTTTCCCGTCATTTGTAATGCTCTTCTCGCCCTTTACCATGATGCCGCCGGCGAAGCAAGCAAAGAGGGCAAGTCGCAGAGCGTATCCTGAACCCCCGCAGCGGCCCTTCACTCACCAGCGGCTGGCTATGAGAACCAGCCGACGCGAAGGCCTCCGCGCACGCCGCCAGCAGCAGCCTCTGGTGCGGATCCATCAGCGCCGCCTCGCCGTCGCTGACCCCAAAGGCCGCAGCGTCAAAGGCGCTGACGCCCCCCAGGAAGGCTCCAAAGCGCACCGGCGCGCCATCGAACAGACCCGCCTGCGCGTCGACGTCGTACCGACTGTACGGCACAGCGCTGATGGCGTCGACGCCGCCGCCGGCTGTCAAGCCGGCGGCGGCGGTGGCGGCAGGTAGCGACACGGAGACGCCTAGGATGGCGGCGGTGAGCGCCCTGTCGGGGCGCGACGGAAGCAGCGTCGGGGGGACTGCTGTGGTCGGCAGGTTGGCCGCGAAAGCTCCGGCGGAGGCCGCTGTACTAGCGGCCGTGAGTTGCTGTGCCGAGGGAGCTGTCCGGGCTGCGATGAGGGCCGCGATGGCAGCGGGCGTAGGGTAGTCGATGGCCAGGGTAGACGGCAGCACGAGGCGGAACACGGCCTGGAGCTGGTTCCGGAGCTCCACCGCCGCAAGGCTGTCTAGCCCCGCAGCCATGAGGGGCGCGTCGGGGTCCAGGCCCGCGGCGGCCGCAGAGGTGACGGCGCCGCCCAGGACGTCTGTCGCAATCTGCATGACGGTACGTGTGATATCGGCCTCCAGCGCCTGCGCTTGCTGCGCAGGTAGCGGCGCCGCCGCCGCTGGGGCGGTGTGGGGAGATGAAATGGCGGGAGGCTGATGCGCAGATGACGTTGTGGAAGGAGCCGCCGGGAGCTTGGCTGCGATGTACTCCGCCACAGCCGCCGGCGTGGGGTAGTCGAACACCAGCGTGCCCGGCAGCTGCAGCCCCAGCCGCCCCTCCAGCGCGTTGCGCAGCTCCACTGCGCCCAGGCTGTCCAGCCCCGAACCCATCAGCGGGGCGTCGGGGGCAACGGAGGAGCCAACCACGCCGCTGATCGCATCCTGGACCTCCGCCAGCACGTGCGCGTGGCGAGCCCTCGCCGCGTCCACTGCTGAAACCGCAGCAGCAGCGGGGGCCACCGCCGCCGCCGCTGCCGCCGAGCCCGTCGCCAACCGCATCGCTGCCTGCAGCTTTCCGGCATAGTGCTGGAACATGAACGGCACGGCGCCTCCGCGGCGGCGTGAGGCTGTGGCCAGGAAGCGGCCCCAACGGAAGGGCACCACAGGCACCACCGCGCCCACCGCCGCCTCGCCCCCGGCCCCGCCAAGCACTCCAAGACTCCGCGACAGCGCCGCCGGGCCGCAGAGAACCCTCTCCAACGCCCCCAGGCCCTCCTCCGGTTGCAGCATAGCCATCCCCAGGCGATCAACCTTGCGTGCTACGGCCGCATTGGCAGCCATGCCCGCCCCAGCCCAGGCGCCCCACTGGATGGCGGTAGCACCGACGCCCGCATGCCGGCTGGCTGTAGCCAGGGCGTCCAGGGCGCCGTTGGCGGCGCTGTAGCTGGCCTGGCCGGCGGAGCCCAGCAGCGAGGCGACGGAGGAGAAGAACACGTGGTGCGCCAGGGGCAGGGAACAGCCCAGGCGGCGGAGGATGGCGGCGCTGCTACGCTTCGCGGCGGATACCTGGCGGATGCCGGCTGCGCTCTGGCGGTCCAGGACGGCGTCCGCGAGCACCCCGCTGGCATGGAAGACAGCGGAAAGGAGGCGCCCGCCGATGAGCTGCACGGCATCGGTCTCCTCCGGCAGCCGTGCGGACTCCGATCCTGATGCCTGATGGTCCGGTGAGGACCGAACGCCAAAGAGCCACGACTGGTCTGCGCCGGCTGTAGCGTCGACCGCGCTGATGGTGATCAAGGAGCCGTGGGAGCGTGTGAGGAGAGCCAGCTGCTCGTCGCCGGCGGAGCCGCCCGGGCGGCCGCTTCGTCCCGTCAGGTGTACGTGCCGTACACCCTGCGCGAGCAACCACCTGGCGGTTAGGAGTCCAAGGGTGCCGAGCCCGCCGATGATGAGGACGCCACCGACCGGGGGTGACGATGAGGTGATGGTGTCGAGTGTGGGGGTGGAGACCACCACCTTGCCCACGTGCCGAGCCTGAGACATCTGGCGGAGAGCGCTGGCGACGGAGGAGAGGCCGTGCGCGGCCAGAGGCAGGGGACGGAGGGCGCCGCGGCACACGCCCGCAGACACGCGCAGCATGGCGGACTGCACCGCGGTGTCGGGCAGGAAGTCCACGGCCACGAAAGAGGCGGACACGTCGGGCCGCTCGCTCTGCAGCCGGGACACCGAGAACACGTCGCGCTTGCTGATCTCCACGAAGCGACCGCCGCGCCTAATCAGGCCCAGCGTGGCGGACACCAGGCCGGGGCTGGTCAGCGTGTTCAGCGCAACGTCCACACCACCGCCACAAGCTGTCAGCTCCTCCACGAAACCCAGGTCGCGGCTGGTGGACACGCGCCGCACACCCAGACCGCGCAGCAGCGCGCGCTTGGACGGGCTGCCGGCGGTGGCAACCACCTCGCCGCCAAGCTCACCAACCACCTGAAGAGACGCAAGGCCCACGCCGCCCGCAGCACCGTGCACCAGCACACGCTCCCCGGGGCGCAGTGCGGCGGCGTCACCAAACACCTGGTGCGCAGTGATGAAGACGGTGGGCATGGTGGCGGCCTCCTCGAAGCTTAGGCAGCCGGGCATGGCCACCAGCGTGTGCGGGCTGCTGTGCACCAGCGTGCCCAGGCTGCCCACGGCCAGACCAAACACGGCCGTGCCAGGAGGCAGGAGAGCACCATCCACTCCAGCACCGGCCGCCACCACCACGCCCGAGCAGTCTCCTCCTGGCTCTCCTGGGTCGCCCGGGTACATGCCCAGCACGTTGAGCACGTCACGGAAGTTGAGGCCCACCGCCCGCACCCGCAGCGCCACCTTGCCCGCCGGCACTGCTACTGTCCCACCACCACCACCACCAGCTGCTGCTGCAAAGGGCGAGGGCAGCGGCTGCGGCACCAGGTTGCCCAGCGCGCCGCGGGGCCGGGGCACCAGCTGGAAGTCCCCAGTGGGCTGAAGTACCCCCGCAGTTGCCGCAGCTGGGAGCAGCACGTCACGCAGGAGCACCCCGCCCGACTGCTCGGCCCCGTAGGCGTCCTCGTCATGGCTCACCGCAGTCGCCTCAATGGTCAATGAAACGGCAGCTCCAGGGAGGGCCTTCGCGCGGGCCCCCTTCACCGCGGCCTTCGCGCCGACATTGCCGGCAGCGCACAGAATACCCGTCTCTGCCTCGACGGTCCGCAGCAGCGCGGCGGCTGCTGCACCCGCCATCGCGGTCGCCGCCGAAGCTGATCCGCCTGCTGCCAGGGGCGCCGTCAGACGTACACCGGGCACACCCGCACGGGCCGCCTGCTGCGCCAGGCCGATGGCCACTAGCGGCAACCCGTCCGATGCCGAGTCCACATCCAACCGTAGCACGGCACTATCATGCGGCGTCTGCATTCCGTGCGGCGCAGCGGAAGCTGGCTCCGAAACCGTCTGGACGATCTGGTAGAGCACCTCCGGCTCGACGTCATCCGCGGAGCCCAGCTCTCCTCCCGTGGGCACCAGAGGGGGGGACACCCTGGTGGCTGGGGCAGCGGGTAGCGCCTCGGCAAAGAGCACCGCCGCGGAAGCGCGCCTGGCCTCCAAGCCGCGCAATGCAGCCGCTGCCGCCTCGTTGCACCCACCATCGGCACCACCACCGCCACCGCCAGCGTCAACGATCACCCGGAAGTCCGTGACGGCGCGGGCGTCGGTGGCGCCCAGCCGTACGGCGCTGACGGCGTGCAGCCCCGCGCCGCCGCCGCCAATCTGCGGCAGCGGCGGCGAGTAGCACTCCAGGGAGGCGGGCACGCGTAGCTCGCAGCTGAAGCCCTCGTGGAACGCCGCCACGGCCCCCAGCTGAAGCACGCAGTCCAACTGCGCGGGGTCCAGGCGCCCGGCGCCCGGCGCGTCCCCGCCGTCCCCGCCGCGGAGGATGCCGGCGGCGACGATGCGAGGAGGCCGCTTCAGCCCAGCCACCGTGGTGGCAGCGGCCGGCAGAGCCGCGCAGAAGCCGAACAACACGCTGCCCAAGGCGGCCAGCGGCGCGGCAGTAGCAACCGTTGCGGCCCCGGCTTCAGGAGCCGCGGTGGCCGCGGCCGACGCCTCTCGGATATGCGCCACCTGCACCGAAGCGATGAGGTGGGTCCGATGCTGCTGCTGCTGCTCCGTCGCCGCGGTGCCGTGGCGTCGGCTGAAGACCGCCAGCGTGCCGCGCGACACGTCTACCCGGCACCCGAGCACCATCCTGACTCCGCCATCGCCGCCGGCAGCGGCGGCAGCTAGATCCGGCAGGACGCAAGGCGCGGGAATGGAAACACCGCACAGCACAACCCGCGGCTCGTCTACCGCAGCAACAGGAGCTGCAGAACTCCGCTTGAAGTGCTGCTGTGGGTCCTGGCGGATGAGGGCGGAGGCACAGCCCCGGGCGGCCTCCAGGAACGCAGCCGCGGGCACCACGGCCCGGCCCGCTACCCGGTGGTCCCACAGGTCGGCATGACGGGCTGTCGAGAGCTCCACCTCGAACACCACCACTGCGGCGGAGGCGAGAGGCAGCGCCACGCCGACCCACGGGTCAGGCCGGGGATGCACCCACGTCCTGCGGCCCTTCCAGAGCGGGCCACGGTCGACGGTCGTGTCGCGGTGTGACAGCGGCACGTGTGCGGTGCGTGACAGCAGCACGTGTGCGTTGGTGCCCTGGAAGGCGAAGGCGCTGACACCGCACACCGTGGCCTCCAGCACCGGCGGAGGAAGCAGCGGCTGCGGTTGGCGCGGCATGGTCACCGCGGCCGCGCCAGCGCCTGCCATGGACACGGAGGCGGCCTCCAGCGCCGCCACCACGTGCGGGTTGGGCGTGCGGAGGTGCAGTATGGGCGTGGCGGAGCGGCCGTTCAGCTGCTCCAAGGCGAAGCACAGGCCGGACACGCCCGCCGCGGGCTCCGCGTGTCCGAGCATGCTCTTGGCCGCCAGCAGCTGCAAGGCGCGGGATGCAGCTCCGCTGCTGTAGGGCAAGGTTGTTGTTGTTGGTGGTGGTGGTGATGGGGGCGTCAGGACCTCCAGTGCCGCTCCCACCTCGATGGGGTCGCCCAACGGGGTGCCGGTGCCGTGCATCTGCAGCGCCGCCACGGCGGCGGGGGCAATATCGGCGGCCCGCAGGACGGCCCGGATAAGGCCCTGCTGCGCGGGTCCGTTGGGCGCCGTCAGGCTGCTGCTGCGGCCGTCCTGGTTGACCGCCGCACCCAGCAGCAACGCCAGCGGCGGCGCTGCTGTGCCGGCGGAGTCACTGGAGGGTGATGGGAGCGCTGCGAGCAGCAGCATTGCGGCGGCCTCGGCGCGCACGTAGCCGTCGGCTCCAGCATCCAGTGCCTTGCAGCGGCCATCGGGCGCCAGCATGCCTGCGAGCGATCATGCGTTTGCGCAGGATCAAGGTCATCCGGCGGGATGCGGCGGCTAAGAGTTGTACTAGACGACGCATGGGGACAAAGGGGCTAACCTGACCCCCCTATGCAAGTACAGTAGTAGTTCCCTTGCTAGGACAGGGCATACCATGGCATCAGCCCCTGTTGCATGCTTGATGCCCTGCTGCATGCTTGATGCCCTGCTGCATGCTTGATGCCCTGTTGCATGCTTGATACCCTGTTGCACACTCGATACCCTGTTGCACACTCGATACCCTGCTGCATTCTTGATACCCTGCTGCATACTAGACACCCTGCTGCCGGCGGCCCACCTGCTCGCTGGAACATGGCCGTAGTGCTGGGCAGTAGCATCATGTTGATGCCACCAACCAGTGCTTGGGCCGCGGCTCCCGACGGCCTCGCCGCCATCGCCGCCGATGGCGACGACAGGTACTCGTACGCCAGCGTCGCCGCCACCAGACTGGACGAGCAGGCGGTGTCCACTGCTAGGGAGGGGCCGCCCAGGCCCATGTGGTAGCTGATGCGTCCTGCGGCGACGGACAGTACGGCACCCTGCGCGGCATAAGGCCCGGTGCTGGCGCCGTGGGCCTCACACAGGCGGTGGTACTCGGTCCAGGAGATACCCAGGTAGACACCCGTGCGGCTCCGTACGGCAGTTGCGGCGGCCGCGTCTGAGGCCACGTCAGCAGCACCACCATGGGCAGTAGCATCGAAGGCGGCGGTGGCTTGGAGGCGGGCGTTGGCTGCGGCCGAGGCGGAGACGGCCAGCTGCAGCAGCAGCCGATGCTGCGGGTCCATGGCCATCGCCTCGCTATACGATAATCCGAACGCGGCCGCGTCGAAGGTCTCCACTCCGTCAAGGAAGGCGCCGAACTGCATCGCCAGGCCCGCGCCGCCGCCGTCACCGGCCTGCACAGCGGCCCTGTCCCATCGCTCCAGGGGCACCGGCCGAATGTTGTCGTACATGGGCAGGGCGGCGCCGCCGGCTCGACCAGCGCCGCCGGCGGCCATCAGCGGAGCCATCTCGTAGCTGAGGACACCGACGGTAGCAGCGCCAACAGCTGGAGCTCGGCCGCCGGCTGGCACTATCGGCGCCAGCGGCGGCGGCAGCGGCGTGACGCCGTCACCAGCCAAGCCGTAGCCCATCACGAGCTGCTGGATGAAGTCCAGGTCGCCCAGGACAGCGCCGCCGGTAGCCGCCAGCGGCGGCGCCGCCGCAGCGCTGACCGCTGGCGGCGGCGGCGCTGCCACCGCCAGCTTGTCCGCCAGGTACTGCGTTATGGCGGCGGTGGTGGGGTAGTCGAAGATGAGGGTGGCGGGCAGCTGCACGCCGCCCAGCCGCCGTGAGACCAGGTTGACGTATTCCACGGCGCCCAGGCTGTCCAGGCCACCTGCGGAGGACGTCAGCCGGGGAAGGAAGGACGGGACAGGCGAGGCAGAGACCGGGGAAGGAAGGACGGGTGTGCCTGAGTTTGTGTCCAAGGGAGTCAGGGAGCCTCCTTGTGCACTTGCGCAGCCTGGTTCGCAATCTGGTGGAACCCAAGCACAGCGCGAACGTTCCCCAGCAGCCCCCTCCTCCACAGCCCATCACCCACCCGACATGAGCGGCTCGTTCTCCGGCAGGGCGCTGCCCAAGACCTCCACCAGGGCCGCCTCCACCTCGCGCCGAACCGACTCCCGGTTGAAGCGCGGCTCCGAAACCGGCGCCGCGCTCCGCGCCGCCGCCGGTCCCGACGCCATTGCCCCCGGCAGCGGCTGCTGCTGCTGCTCCTCCTGCATCTGCGGCTGCCGCTCGCAATAGAACCTGCCGTACAGCGGGTGCTCTCTGGAGTGTTGTGACAGGTACTTCGGCCAGCGGAAAGGGTTCACGGTGACCACGGGCGGCGGCAGCGGCGGCGGCGGCAGGGGCAGCGGCACTGCGGCGCCGCGGCCGGCAGCGGCGGCGGCGCCGAGCGCGTGCGCCAGCGCCGCCAGGCCCACGGCCGGCGGCAGCGTGCCCTGGCCGATGCGCTCCAGCCGGGAGATGACGGCGGCGCTGGCCATGCCGCCACCGCCCCACGCGCCCCACTGAATCGACATAACCGGTTGGCCTGCGAAGACAGCAGGCGGCACACACGTGGGGGTAAGAGAGGCCCAAGAAGGACCGAATAAAAGGTAAATCTGTTTCCTGTCGCCGCAGACGCCGCCTTCCAGCATGCCAGTAGTCTCCTCCCATGCAGCCCACCATCGTACCCTCCCCCTCCCACACACCCCCACCCCTATACGCCCAGGTACCTCTTGACGAAAGACGCCTGACTCGAAATCCATTGGTTGGACTTCCTAACCCAGCAAGTCCAACCCACAGCCCAGCCACGCCCCACTACAGCACCCAGCCGCACCCGCTGCGCTCCACGCCTCCGCCAGGCTGTCCAGCCCCGCGTTAGCCGCAACGTAGTTGGCCTGGCCCGCAGCGCCGATGAGCGACGCCACGGAGGAGAAGAGGACCAGCTGGCTCAGCGGCGAGGAGTGGCACGCGGCGACCGCCAGGGGCTGGGCGGCGGCAAGCTTGGGGGCCGCGACCTGAACGACGAGTGAGCCAGTGGACGGAGGCGGAGGCGGAGGCGGCGGGGCAGCAGGGGTGCGGTTGGAACAGGGAACAGGGAATGGACAGCAGATGATGGGATGGCTAGGGTTTGCGTGCACTGCGCTACGCGTCACCGATTGTCCCGATTGTCCCTCCCGCCCAACGGCTTCTAACCGCGTCAGCCCACCTGGCGTGCGCCTCGCAGGGTCTGCCTGGGCAGCATCGCATCCGCCAGCACTCCGCTGGCGTGCAGCACCGCGTCCCAGCACCCGCCGACACCGCCGCCGCAGCCGTCGTTCGACACACGCCGCTGCTGCTGCTGCGGGTGCTGCCACAGCGCCCGAGCATCTTCTGCGCAGGCGACATCCAGCGCCTGCATGGTGACGGTGACGCCGCAGCCACCCAGCAGCAACTCCGCCAGTGGCGAGCCCTCCGCAGCGCGGCCGCTGCGGCTGACGAGGTGCAAGTGACCCACCGTCCCGCAGCCCACCAGCCAGCGCGCTGCCAGCAGACCCAGGCCGCCGGTGCCGCCGGTCACGAGCACGCGCGCGCGCGACAGGACGGACCCGTGGGTCGCGCCCACGGGAGCTGCGGCGGGCGGCACGTAGGCCACCACCTTGCCCACGTGGGAGGCCTGGGCGAGCGCGCGAAGCGCGGTGGCGACGGCTGCCAGAGGGTAGGCCAGGTTTCGGAGCGGCGTGATGGCCTGACTGGCTAGCAGCGAGGCCACGTTACGCAGCTGGGAGTGTAGGACCTGCGGGCAGGTTGGAGGGTTAGAAGGTTCGATCGGGGTGTTGTTAGGTAGGTTGAGATTGGGAATTCTGAAGACGGGTGCCTGGCCAGGATGCATGGGGAAGTGCGTGTTTGCGTGTTTTCGTGACTTGCCTGCGGCGGCATGAAGTCCACCGCCAGCAGCCCGTACCGCACGTCGGGTCGCTCCGCCTGCACTCGCGCCGGCGACCAGATGTCGCGCTTGCCGATCTCAACCCAGCGGCCGCCGCGGGACAGCGACGCAAGGCTGCCGGAAACCATGCCGGGGCTGGTCAGGCTGTTGAGGATGACATCCACTCCGAAACCACGACCGGAACCATCGGCGCTGGCGTCCCGTGCCGCCGCAACCGCCGCCAGGAGCAAGGGCTCGACGAAGGACGTGTCTCGGGAGGCGGCTGCAGCAGCCACACCCTCCCGCCGCAGCAACGATCGCTTGGCGGGGCCACCGGCTGTTGCCAGTGGTACGGCGCCCAGAGACCGGATCACCTGCGTGGAGAAACCGCATCACGCCATAACGTTATCCAGGTAGTCGGACTGACAGGACTAAGGATTGGCAGTATCCGGGAATGCCAGAGCCCTTTTGCATACGACACTAGGACCATGGCCTTCGCAGCGCCAATCAGCGCTTCGCCGTTCTCGGCCTAAGCGACCAGTTGCGCTGCGCCCCGAAGCCAGGCCCCGAATCCCGCCCCGGAATGACGGAGTACCCGCCTGCAGCGCCGCCAGCCCCACGCCTCCCGCCGCCGCGTGCACCAGCACCCGGTCTCCCCGCTGCACCCCCGCGGCGGCCTGCAGCGCAGCCGATACCGTGACGAAAACCTGCGAGGAGGAGAGACCCGCGGGTCGGCAAGGTGGGAAGCTCGGAACCAAGGTAAGGGTTGCGGAGACGGGCAGCAGCCCACTTGGTGCGCGAATCTACGAAGGCCATGAAGGGCAAAGTACAGGAGGATGTGCCTCCTCCTCGCAGAACTGGCGCCTGCAACGCCGTGCCAGCCGTGGGTCTCGAATACTCTGGACTTCAAACACACTGCACCGCGGCACTCACCGTGGGTACAGTGGATGCGTCGTTGAATGTCACATGCGGCGGCAGTCGCGCCAGCATCGCCGCCGGGCCCACCACGCGGGTGCCCATACAGCCGTGCGCCAGACCGAACACGGCGTCGCCCACCGCCAGCTGCTGCGGGTCCACCCCGGAGCCTGGAGCCGGGACCGGGTAGCCCCGGGGGCAGCGGGACAAGGGAGGTGTTTGGCATTGGTGGGTGTTTGGGCGGAGAAGCAGCTATCCGAGTGGTGCGGTCAGGTTTTTGAAGGCTGCGGCGCGTACCTACGCTCTGCACCACGCCCGCGCAGTCGCTGCCCGGCGCTCCTGGGTCGCCCGGGTACATGCCCAGCACGTTGAGCACGTCGCGGAAGTTGAGGCCCACGGCCTTGACCGCCACCGCCACCTCCCCGGGGCCGCACGGGGTTCCCACGCCGTCGGCCGCCAGCGGCGCGGGCACGATGGCCAGGTTGGAGAACGCGCCGCGCGGCTGGGCAGCGATGTGGAAGGCCTCCGGGCCGGCGGACGGCAGGTCGGCTGCGGGACGGAGCTGCCGTACCGCGACGGCGCCGCCGGCAGGGCGGCCGACGGCAAAGGCGTCGAGGACGCCGCCGCCGCTGGCACTGGGCAGCGTTCCGGGGGAAATGCGGTTACGATCGGATCCGGATTGGAGATTCAGGGAGATGGTGAGGTTGGAGATCTCGGTGGCTGCTGTACGAAGCACTCCGTCGACGGCGGCGGCAGCGACGGCGCGCATTGAGGTGGCATCGCCGCCACCGTTTACGGCGCCGCTGATGCGCTCCAGGTGGGGCGCGTTCTGCAGCCCCTGCAACAGCGAGAAGGCCCCAGCGGCGGCCGCCACAGCGTCGGCGGAGGCGGACACCAGCAGGGAGGCACCGGCGCCGCCAGCGCCCACCACGCTAAACGTGGCAGCCGCAGCACGCACAGCAGACGCGTCGCGGCGCAAATCTTGCACGAAATCTTGCGCGGGCTCGTCGACCACGAGCTCCGTCTCGTACATGGCCGCCGCCGCGCCAGCGGCCACCTCAACAGCGCTGCTCGCGCCTGCCGTAGCTGCAGTGGCTGCGGCAGTAGCAGCAGTAGCGCCCTCACGCATGGGCTGCATCTCAACGGTCTCCAGGCCGCATACAACCACCTTGGGCGCTCCTCCGTCCTCATCCCACAGGTAGAAGCTGCTGCGGCTGTGGAGCCGCTGCTGCTGTGATGGTGGGGTGGATGCCAGCTGCGCGCGGCGCAACGAGCTGCCGACAGCGCCAGCTGCCCAGGTGTCGCCCGCCGCGCCGCCCGCGCGGCGCGGCTTGGCGGTGAAGAACGCTACTCCCACGGGGATCTTGGCGGCACTGCCCGGCTGTAGCACCCCCAGGTGGAATGCGGCGTCCACGTCGGCGGGCCGAGACAAGTAGCCGTCATCGGCGGGCGCGAGATGCGCGCTACTGCCGGCGTACGGCACTGCGGCGGCGGAGGCCGAGTCGGTGGCGGCGCCGATTTGGCCGATGGGCCCGGCGGCGGCGGTGGTAACAGCGGCGGCGGCAACGGCTGACATGCCGAAGAGACGAGCCAGGAGCAGGAGGGCGCGGTCTGCCGGCGGGCGCTGGTCGTCACTCAGGCTGGCGGCCCCAGCGGCGTCGCCTGCCGTACCAGAGTTGGACGCCGCCGAAACGCCGGAGGCGGAGGTCGTGGGCCCGATGACACGTGTGACGGTTCCCCGCGCAACCAGCCTCCCGCCACCAGCTGCCGAACCCGGCTGTACGGCACCGGTTGCACCGTACGACAGCTGCATGAGGCCCGTGGCGGTATCCACGTGGCACAGCACGACGACGTCACCGCCGGCGCCGTCGCCGCCGGCGGCGGCGCCATTGGTGGGCGGCGGCAGTATGATGGGGCTGGTGATGGCCAGCTGGGAGATGCCCCACTGGGTGTCGGAGGAGTCCGCCGAGGAGGCGAGCGCGGTGGCGGCGGAGGCGAGGCAGAGCTCCAGCATGGCAGCGGCGGGCAGAAGAGCGCGCCCCGAAACCACATGGTCGCGCAGGTAGGCCAGGCGGGCAAGAGAGGACAGCCTGCAGGCGGCGAACGGGCTACTGCTTCAGTTACCCGCGACATACTGTGGCCAAAGAGGACAACGGGAGAGACGTGTTGTTGGATTATTCGGCGCTCAGCAGCGGCCAGCAGCGCTGTGACTCTTGAGCAATTCACGACCATCAGTTGCCGGAGGCAACAGTAGCACGGCGCGCCGCACCCACCTGCACTCCGCCACCAGCACCCGGCGCCCGCCGGCCTCTGCTCCTGTCACCCGCAGGGCGCCCAGCAGCGGGTGCGGCGCGGGGTGGATCCAGTGACGCGATGCCGCCGCGGAGGGACGAAAGGTTGCAGCGGCATCCGGGCCGACCCAGGAACCCTGCTGCTGCTGCTGCTGTACTGGCGGCGCTGCAGCCAGCAGAGCGTGCGCGTTGGTGCCCTGGAAGGCGAAGGCGCTGACGCCCGCGATCAGCGATTCTGGGGAGGGGCCGGAGGCCCGGCCGACCCATGGGGCGGCGGTGCGCGGCAGCAGCGCCAGTGGGTCTCCCGAGCTCCCGGCGGCGGTGGCCAGCTCCAGGGTGGCGTTGAGGTGCGGGTTGAGGGTGCGCAGGTGCACAAGGGGCTGGGAGGCGCGTTGCTGCACCTGCCAGCCCAGCCGCAGCAGGCTCAGCAGGCCTGCGTGGCGGAAAGCGGCAACGTGCAAGCGACTTTATGGCAGGGCTGCTTGGTAGGGTTGCTTAGAGGAGGCATCAGGAGATCGGAGGAATTACCATATAGGCCATGGATCCTAGCAGACACTATATCTGTGCACCGCCTTCCAGTTTGATACCGGCACGGATTGTCGTACACAACGCTTGGCTACGTCACATGACCCCGCCGTACCTGCAGCCGGCTCCGCGTGGCCCATGTGAGACTTGAGGGCCGTCAGCGTGAACGTCTCGCCCGAAGTGCGCATCCCCGCCGCCGCCGCTCCGGACCGCCCGGGGGTCGAGGCACCGTCAGCGCCGCCGCCGCGCATGTAGACGCTGACTGCGGCGTACGCCTCGATGGGGTCGCCCAGCGGGGTGCCGGTGCCGTGCATCTCCAGGCACGAAATGGCCCGTGGGTCGCAGTTGCCAGCGACCAATGCGGCGCGGATGGCGGCCTGCCAGCGCAGGGCGGTCCGAGGTGCGTCGGGTTACGGTACATTGGTACACCAAGTAATCTGGAAGGCGTACTGGGAGCAAAGGTGGTGCTACGGCAATCCGATCCGGACTCGGATAGTGTCGTACCTGCTGCGCGGGGCCGTTGGGCGCCGTCAGGCTGCTGCTGCGGCCATCCTGGTTGACGGCGGTGCCGGCGAGCAGCGCCACAGCGCCGTGTAAGCCGGTGGCCGCCTCAGCAGCTGCAGAAGCACCAGCAGGCGAGCCGCCTCGGGCGCTGGTCGGCAGCAGGCGCAGCATCATCGCGCCCACGCCCTCCGCCCGCACGTAGCCGTCGGCGGCGTCATCCAGCGTCTTGCAGCGGCCGTCCTCAGCGAGCATTCCCGCGCGATTGCATGCCTGGGCAGCGAGCAGACGCCATGTATGGAGGAACATAGGGATAACTCATACACCGATACCGTGAACGTACACCGTGAGCCTTTGGCTGGTGGACATACGGTAGGCACATGGATAGGGAGGCGTTGGCAGCACGGGGTCAATAGCACGACCTCTCTGGGCCCACCTGCGTCCAGCTGCTAACCAGCGTGAGGTTGACGCCCAGCGCCGCAGCCGCAACCACCTCGCCCGCCGCCAGCGACCTCGCCGCCAGGTGCGTCGCCACCAGGCTGGACGAGCAGGCGGTGTCGATGGTGACGGCGGGGCCGCGCAGGCCAAAGGTGTACGACAGGCGGCCGGAGGTGACGGAGAGGTGCGCTCCGGTGGCGTAGAAGGCGTTGACGTCGATCTTCTGATCCAGGGTGAGGCGGGCGTACTCCAGCTGCGAGACGCCCACAAAGACCCCGGTGGCGGTGGTGGTGGCTGCAGCGGTGGCGGTGCCCGCCTGCGCGTACAGGGGCGGGGGCAGGAGGAGTAGGTGACTCGAACCACTGGCGCAGGGTGACGCGGACTACGAGCCTTATAACACCATCTCACACCAACTAACACCAACGACGACGCATACGCACGCGCAGGAATAGCAGTGGGGCATCGACGTGCAAGGATGCTCACCGCCTGCTGGCTGAGCCCCGCCCGGTCGGCGGTCACTGCCTCCGCGAAGGCGTCCAGCAGCAGGCGCTGCTGCGGGTCCATCAGCACGGCCTCGGCGCGGCTGATGCCGTACGGCGAGGGATCCCAGGCGTCCACGTCAGCCAGGAAGCAGCCCAGCTGGGCGGGCAGCGCCGGCTCGTGCAGCCGGTCCAGGTCCCACCTGCACGGCAGTCGGCAGCCACAAGGAGGGGACGACATCACGGGTTTGCGGAGTGGGCTGGCACAGGTAGCTGCATTGACAGGCCTGGGGTTTACGCCGCTTGCCAGACCGAACACCACCGCAGCGCGCACACTGGCGCACACCGGCGCACCCTGGGCCCTCATTCCGCCCCTCAGGTTTATCCCGACCTGCCATCTTCCTGTTTACGCGACGCACCCACCTGCTCAGCGGCACGCGGGTGACCCGGTCCGCCGATGCACCTATCCAGGGGTCAGCGACACTGCCGCCGGGGGCGCGGCTTGCCGATGCCGTGATCACCACCACCCCCGCAGCCGCAGGGACAGTCGGCCGCTGCCGGAAGGGCGTGCTGGCGGGGGCCACGACCGGGAGGATCGCGGGTGCGGCGGACACCGCGGGGGTCGCAGCTGCAGCCGCGTACACATGAGGGCGTGGTGCCGTTGCGGCCGTTGCGGCAGTAGCAGCGGCGTCGGCGGGGGTAGGTATGGCGGGCGCGCCCATGGCGCCTGAAGCGGCCAGGAACTCGGCGATGGCGGTAATGGAGGGGTAGTCGAAGGCCAGGGTGGGTGGCAGCTGCACGCCGCCCAGGGACTGTTCCAGGGAGGAGGTGAGCTGCACGGCCGCGGAGGAGTTTAGGCCTGCGGCGACGACGTGGGGTGGAGGGAGACGTTTGTGGTGATGGGCGTAGGAAGCTCCAGGGATGGAGGAACGGCGGCAGGGGGTATGCAGGGCGGCATGAAGGTGGGGACGCGGCAAGGCACGAGGAGCTAGGACGTCGCGCCTGCTAGGGGGCCAACCGGGACCCACCAGCGGACATGAGTGGCGCGTCGTCAGCCACGTTCGCCGCTGCGGCGCCACCGAGCACCTCCGCCACCGCCTGCCGGACGTGTGACACCGCAGTGGCCTGGGCATCGTACGTGGCGGCTCCTGGCGACGGCGGGGCTCCGAAGCGGCTCGGTGCTGGGTCGTTAGCCGCGGCCGGCAGATGTGGGGCGGTACCAACTGCGATCGGTGGATAGGTTGCCGAGCGGCGGAGCCGGCAGGCAGGCGAGGGAGGGAAGCCAACCATTAAGCCATAACCATTAGCCATTAGTTATCGCTAAGCCGCGCAAACTGCGTGTAAAGCCGTGTACTCGTAAACAGCTTAGCCGTAGTGCCAACGTACGTACCTGGCTGCGGGTGGTGGCCTGCGGCGCTTCCACCAGCTTGGATGATGTACTCGGCGATGTCTGCGGCGGTAGGGTAGTCGAACACCAGCGTGGGCGGCAGCTGCGAGCCGAACGCAGCCTCAAGCGCGCTGGTGAGGCTCACGGCGGCGGTGCTGTTGACGCCCGCGGCCATCAGAGGCGTGTCCGCCGCCAGCGGCGCCGCCGGCCCGCCGAGCACCTCCCGTACGATGTCCAACACGCGTGGGACGAGCAGCCGTGCAGTAGCAGCAGCAGCTACCGGCGGCGACAGCGGCGCGTGATGCGCGACGGCGCCGCCGGCGTCCGCAGTGCCGGCGATGCCGCTGAGGTATGCCTCCATCTCATCCATGGAGGGGTAGTCGAAGGCCAGGGTGGGCGTCAGCTGCAGCCCCAGGCGGTCCTCCAGCCGGGAGACCAGCTGTACGGCAGCCGATGAGTTGAGGCCCGCGGACATGAGCGGCGTGGCGCCCGGCGGCGGCGTGTCGACGCCGAGCACCTCCGAAACCACCTCCGCCAGCAGCGCTGCCACCGGCCGGGGAGGTTGCGGGGCTGGAGCCGCCACGGCGACGGCCGGGGTTGCTGCGGCTGAAGCGTAGGCGCCGACCGATGCAGGCAGGACCGGCGACGGCGGCGTATCGGCAGTAGCAGTAGCAGCGGCAGTAGGCAAGAGGATACCTGCCAGGGGTCGCAGGCCGCGGCTTGAGGAGAGCAAGGCGTAGCGCATGAGGCCGGGATCAGTGAGCGCCGGCGGAGGCAGCGCCGCGACGCGCACGTCGGTGCCGGGGGTCGACGCGACGAGGCGTTGTACGGCAGCCCACTCGTCCGCGAAGCTGGCGTCGTCAGTGGGAAGTCCAATCGTCGCAATGACCAACCGGCGAGCGCCTGCGGACAAAGCCGCGGAGACGACAGCGGCCAGAGGCGGCGTGGCGGCGCCGCTGCTGGCGGCGCCAATGGCCGTAGAAGTGGCGACGGTGGAGGTAGTGGCAGGGGTTGCATTAGTGCTGGCGGCGACGAGCACGAGTGGCTGGTCCGCTGCCAGCATGCGTACTTGCCCGGTGATGGTGACGGGCGGCACAATTGACAGGCTGGGCAGCGCCTTGCGCACTGCGTCGTACAACTGCCGTACATGCGGCGACAGCGCCGCTGGCTGCCCCACAGGTGCAGCGTCGGTCGCCAAGGTCGCGTCTGCAAAACCGCACGCCGCGGATGTTACAGTCGCCGCCGCCGCGATCGGCGGCATGCCGCGCTTGGCCGACAGCACCGCGAAGCGGAGGACCCGTGGGTCGGTCATGCACGCGCTCGGGTCCACCGCAACCAGCCGGACATCAGCGCCGGAGTGAAAGCGAGTGGTGGATGCGATCTCACTGCCGAGGCGCGGCGGCGAAAGCCCTGGTACGATTACGATGATGTGGCTGGCGCCGCTGTACAGCGCATGTGCCGTAGCAGCTGTGGATGCCTGGATATAGGCCGACAGCCCCTGGCCGCCGGTTGCAGTTTCGGTTGTGTTGGATGTCTCGGACGGCGGCGTAGGTAGGACGATGATGTATGTGGCGCCTGCGTCCGTGGCGGCGTGCAGAGGGATCTGCGGCAGGCCGAAGGGCCCGTAGGGCCCGATGGGGGCGCTGGGATGCGCTCCGGAACCTGCAGCCGGGGCGAAGGCGGCACGAACCACCGCTGCGAAACGCAGCGCCGCATCAGGCACGCCCGGTGCGCGACTGCCCTGGGCCCGCGGGGGCAGCAAGGGGGGCGCTGTAGCGCGCCGTGGAGCCGGGTACGTTGAGGGCGGATGAGGCTGGGGGGATGGCCGTTGCGGCTGGGAGCTGTACGGCAGCTGCGGGGGCTGTGAGACTGTGGTGGCGGTTGCTGCGGTCGCGGCGCTGCCGGGAGCGCCTGCTCGAGCAGCGCCGGCTGCCGCGGTAGGGCCCTTGGAGGGCGGCTGGAGGCTGCGGCGAAGCTCCGTCTTGAGCACCTTGCCGGAGCCGGTGACCGGCAGGCGGTCCAGGAAATGGATCTGCGTCGGCGGTTGACGGTTGGCGGTTGACGGTTATGTGTTCAAGTACAGGCGCTGTCGCCCTTCAAACATGCCCCAGTCGCCATGAGACAACGGTACACTGGTATCAGCTGTGCCTACGCGCACACGACTTACCCCCTAAGCATCCACTGTTCCACTGAGGACCGGAGCCCCACCCTTCTGGACGACCCTACCCACCTAATCGGTTTCATTTTCCAATGCCGACGTATGGGTTCCTTCCAAACCCACCTTTGCCGGCACTTTGTAGTGCGCCAGCCTCTCCCGACACCACACCACAAGCTCGGACTCCATCGGCGCCGGCGGCGCGGGCGCTGCCGCGGCCTCGGTGCCGGCGGCCGCCGCCACTGCCTGCCGCATCACAACGGCGGCAATCACGACCTCACCCAGCAGCGCATTGGGCAGGCCGAACACTGCGGCCTGCGCCACGGCTGGGTGCGCCTCCAGGACCGCCTCCACCTCGCTGCAATACACGTTTTCGCCACCGACCAGTACCTGCAGCGCCCGAGGGCCGGCAAACAGGGTTAGCGGCGGACGGAGGCGAGCCCATCCGGGGCAAAAGAAGACAAGGACGCCTTACAGAACGGCGTGCCGATTCAGCAAGCAATAAGCCAGGGCAAAGGCGCTGCAGCGTTGGTGGCTGGCTGCCGTCTTACGGGTTGCGGACGCCAGCCGTGGCTTCATGCCTCTGCTACATCCTGTTTTTCTGCCGGGCACACGGTAACCCCGCCGCGCCCCACCATGTCCTTTTTGCGATCCACGACGCGAATGTAGCCCGACGAGTCCACCGTCGCCAGGTCTCCGCTCCGGAACCAGCCTCCGGGTGCGAAGGCCTCCCGGGTGGCAGCCTCGCGGTGCCAGTATCCTGCAGGCGGGGACGGGATGGAGGCCGGCGGTTAGGGAGTTGAACGAGTTCGTTGGGCGAAAACAAAACTGGCGGAGCTTTGCCTGAGGAGGATGAGGGAAGGCCGTGGGAGCTCCATCTCACCTTCGAAGACGGTTGGTCCGCGGCACCACACCTCTCCCACCTCAGCCGACCCGGGGGTCGCATCATGCTGGCTGCCGTGATCATCCTCCACGACCACACGGACCTGCCGCGGCAGAGGATACAAAGCGCACAATAACGTTAGGTACGCCGCCCAGGGCTGCTTGCCGACCGAGAGCCCCAGGTAGCCGCCTCAACCCTGATACAGAATATCGGAGCCATGCTTCTTCCTTATGTCCCTAGGTTGGCGCAACCTTCACCTCCACCCTGCAACCCAGGAGCACCCACTCCCGCCCTCTGCGGTGCGTGGCCCCCTCCCCGCACCTCCATGAGCACGAACGGGCGGCCGCAGCTGAACACCAAACCCATAAGCTGGGGCGGGGTGAGGGAGGTAATATCCAGGGAGGGGGAGATGGCGACTGCCGTGGCCAGGCTGCTTGTGCCCTGCACTGACGACTCCGTGGGAGCAGCCTGGCGCAATGGGGCAGTGAGACAGCGGGGCAGTCAGGCAGGGAGGCAAACGGAAGATCAGTTGCATCCTTGCCGCCATGGTTGGATCGGCTGGCGCATCGCATGCGGGTCGCCGCATGTGGGTCACGGCAATGTGGGTCACCGCATGCGGGTCGCGCCATGTGGGTCGCCCCATGTGGGTCACCGCATGCGGGTCGCCCCATGTGGGTCGCCCCATGTGGGTCACCGCATGCGGGTCGCCCCATGTGGGTTTGGAAGCTCCAAGCGCAGCAGAGAGGGAGACACACAGCATGTGGGTCACGGCAATGTGGGTCGCCGTGTGTGGGTCACCGCATCTGGGTTGGGAGCTTCAGGATGCAAGTGCTGGGGAACGGGAGTCGCCAGAGAGGTGGTAGCTGGTAAAGGGATACACGCGTGCGCGCGCGAGTACATGGCCAACAACTGGAAGACACCCAATCAGTGACTCATAAACTTACCCTGGAGCGCCGCCACCAGCCGTACGGCAGGATGCTCATCGAGATCTTGCCGCACACCTCCGTCATGCCGTACGACAGGAAGATCTCGCATCCCAGCGCTGCCACGGCGCGCGCCAGCACCGCCGGCGACTGCGGGCTGCCGCCGCAGCTGAGCACGCGCAGGCTCGAGACGTTGGCCAGCGGCAGCATCGGGTTGTTGGCGATCATGGTGAGCATGGTGGAGGCGACGTTGGTGGCGGTGATGCGCTCCCGCTCTGCAGGGGATGAGGAAGGAACCGAGAATTATACCAAATGGCAGAATTTGCGCCAGACCTATGCAAAGCATGCTCCCGCACGGCATGAGGGTAGGTAAAGTGGGCCGAAGCACATTTTCCGAAACGTGAAAATGATAAAAGCACACGGCGAGGTTGGTTGGATGATGCGGTGCCCATAACGCAACACCCAACTATGGCATGCGGCGCAGCTCACCCAGCGTGATGATGGCGTCAACGGGGGTGAAGGTCCGCAGGATGACGTGGCGGCCGCCAACGGCCGTGATGGCGTACACCGCGAACACGTCGACCAGGTGGAAGAGGGGCGCCAGGTGACCCCACACGTCGCCGCCGTGGAGGCGCATCTCTGAGGCATGGCAGCGGCGGCGGCGGAGTACAGTAAACATACCAGCCCTTTAACAGTTACTCCTAACACCATCGGCGTCATGAGGCCGGAAAGGGCACCAGCGCCACAGTTTTGCCATGTTCCGCAACTCACATTTGCCGTTGACACCCTCTCCCGGTTTTCCCCCCTGCGCAGACGCTTCCCCCCCAAGTCATGTCACCCTACCCACCAAGCCCGTACCCGTACCGAACCCGTAACGAGTGCCACCGCCTGATGAAGGCGCGCCCTCCCGCCCACCTGCGATGGTGCCGATGGCGTGCATCATGACGATGCGGTGGCTCAGCAGCACACCCTTGGGCAGACCCGTGGTTCCGCTGGTGTAATACATGTGATATGGGTCGTCGGGGTCGGACTCCTGGACGACGGCAGCTCCGGCGGAGTCTCCAGCGGGGGTGGCAGCCGTGGCGGCGGCGGCACGCAGCTCGCCGGCGTCGTGGACGTGCTGCGCCCCTGGCGGCGTCGCGATGGCGTCGTGGTACGGCACAACGGTGAGGCGGTTATCCGGGGGAACGGCTCCAGTGGCGAGAAGCCTGGCGGTCACGGCGGCGCTGCTGTCGTCAACCACTAACACGGTGCGCAGGTGGACGGGCGCGGTCGCCGCAGCAGGCGGGGCGCTGGCGGTCGCGGGTGCAGGCGCGGCGAGTGCCGCGGCGATCAGGGCGCCGAACTCGGCGCCATGGGTGATGAGGACCTCCGCCTCCGAGTCACGGAGGATGTAAGACAGCTCTGGCGGCGCCAGGTTGACGTTCTGGAAGGGCCGGGCAGGCAACGGAGCGCGGGGAGGTGCTCAGATGGCGCCCAGCAAGTCGGGTGGTCGGCAGTGGGTCATCAGCAGCGCTAGAACAGCCCCAATATTGACCGGCGCCGGCATAGCTTCGGAAGTGATTGCAGTTTGCCATCGGCCCACCCACCCACCCACCCACCCACCCACCCACCACGTTGACTATAACAGCGCGTAGTAAGGCAGCGGCATAATGCAGCTCCAGGATTTCGCTGCAATTGCGCAGCATCACGGCCACACGGCTTCCACACCGGACGCCGTCGGCAAGGAGCGTGGCAGCAGCAGCAAGGGAACGGTTGTAGAGCTGCGAGTACGTGAAGAGCCGGTCGATCTCCAGAGCTGATTCGATGGACACATTGAAGGTGCTAACGGATGCTGCAGCAGCAGTTGCTGCTGCAGGCTGTGTGGCCACCATTGGAGATGCCAAGTCAACGACCGCGAGGCGGTTGCCGTAATGAGCGTGGGCATACGCGAGGCACGACCAGGCATCTAGGGCAGGAGCCATGGCTGAGATGACTTCCTCAGCAGTTGTGGCGAGGCTGATGCCCAAAGCCGGTGCAGAGGCAGGCGTTGATGGATCAGCGGTGGGGCCGACAGCAAGCGAAGCCCCCGGTGAGGATATCGATGGAATTGACGTTGATGTTGACGCCAGGTGTGATGCTTGCCTTTCTCGGGGCGCATCGGTCTCAGCCTGGGGTACTTCTGTTGGAACGCCGTCGTCATCTGGAGGTGTTGCATCGTCGGCCCTGCCGCTGCCCTTGTTTCCCATTGCAAGCTGTAATACTTGAAGACAGCCTAAACCTAACTATTTTTTGAGCGACTGCCTCAGGGTGAACTTCACTGCAGGGGCGGTTGCCGGAGTCCAGTTTGTACAAAACGTGTCTTGCCTATCAGGTTGCATACACCTAATCGGGAAAGGGATCACGAGTGATGATCTTGAAGGTTTGAGCAAGGAAGACCCGAAAGTTTAGACGTCGCACAGGCTGCGTAGCGTGACAACACAGGCTCACATGCTGCACACCATATACAGGGCCCATTGTAGTAGTCGACGATACAGTTGTTGCCATATGATGCTTCCAAGAGGGGCTTGTTGGCAGAGTCTTGGCCTGTCCGAGCTTCCAACCAATTTCCGTACCAATGTCGCACTAACGTGCCCGTTACTCCAAACTTCTCAGCGTAGTGTTGAGCGCAAAGCGTCCATATCATTCAAATTCACATCTTACCGGTTACTCCTCGAAGAAGAAACGAACTGACTGGGACAGGCGTTTGGGCTCTCCGGTTTTGAGAGGCTGGGTTATTTGACATTAATTAGGCCGTAAGAGGACTGGAGATGCGACTGCGGTAAACATGGGTGGAGCTGCGAGTAAGGACTTCCTAGAGGAAGGGCCGAAGACGACTATCGGCAAGGAGCTTGATGAACTTGGAGGTAAGCCTTCGCCAAAATAATGGAACTTGTGTTCATAGCGATGGACTTGGAGCTGGGTGGCTGGCCGGCTTCGAGCCAAATGCGAAAGCTGCAGCCCGGCAGCAAGCTGAGCAGCACTTGCCCGGTTTACAAGTAACATTAGTAGGGGCAGCAAAAAGTTATGGTTTGTGCCGTCTGCGTGTAAGGAGCGGCTGCTGGCGTGAGGAAACACTCCAGAGTCGTTCCACTGGATAGCGGCGGTGCCCCTTGGAGAGCATGCTTGCGTTCACCTCGAACCTCCATCATGCAGCTATTATTATGGCTGGAACTGCTTTCTTAAACTGAGACACGCGGCTTGCTCGTTGACATGCGCGTTACTGCCTCATGTGAACTGCGCGGTAATGCGCCTGTTCATAACTGGCTGCCGTCATGATTCTAAGGATGGACTTCTTCATATCGCAGGCTATGACCGCCCGGCTCTCGCGAAAAACCAGAGCTTCAGCGCTCGATTGGACTGGCTTGGGGTAGGTCACAGTACCAATTCCGGCGGGTGGTGCACAGCGCCGCAATGAAGCACAATTACCAAGTGCTGTATACGAGCGCATCTCTCGCTCGCACAGCCAGCAGACTTCTGGGGATACGGACAGCGCGAGGGGGCCTGCCAGGCTTTGTATGCCGGGGCCGGGAGGTGATGATGCGGGATGCTGCGAGATGGTGGGCCTGCATTTGTTCTTGCAGGACTGGGTCGGTCCCGGGGATAAGGGCTCCACGTACCCGCACCTTGCCCAACATGCAATAGCCCTTCCCTGGCCGTGTCACAGACACGGACTGGCAAACAGCACCCAATAGCCAATGACGTGCTGCTTGCCGGTAGCTTTGCGACGGGCCTGTGCGCCTCTCTTTCGTGGTACTTGTTGTCGCTCCGATGCAATGCCCCGGGGCCTGCCGCCTCTCGTGAGGGGCCGGTTCCGCCACGGTGCAGAGCAGGAGCTGTGCTCGGCATAATAGGCTTCTTATGCCATTTGAGTCGGATAACCCTGCGCAAAATGCCAGACTCCCATTCACCTGACAGCTCGCACACCCACCGACCTGACCCTTCACCTCCCCGGGCTGTTCGCAACCACGCAGACGCAAGTTGGTAAAGCCAGCGAGTCCATTGAAGCGGCCCTATCGAAAGATGAAACGGCGGGGAGACGAGAGCTGGAAAAGGAGGTGGGCGCGGGCGGGGCGGTACCGGTGTCATTGTGGGTCGCGAACCTGCAGCGCACGGAACGGCACGGAAACGCGGAAGCGGGCCCGCCAACTGAGGAGATGGGTCCTTTTGGAGCACTTGGGTTGGCCACGACCGAAGCTTGCCGCTTCATGCTAGTTCACGAACCTGCACGTGATGGAACGGGCTGCGGTGGGTGTCTCAGAAGGACCTGGGGATGTGGTGAGGCCCATATGGCGGCGAGCCCCGCGCTGCGCCCCGCCTGCATTGCTACCACGACAGGCCAAACGGCGGCAGCTGATGGCGCTGCGGCGGGGCCAGGGCGACATCCAGATGAACCTGCAGTACGCGGACTTTTACCTGAAGCAGAAGCAGTATGAGCGGGGGTGAGTCCCGGCGTGTTGGCAGGCGGTCTGATGGCCGCGGGACTGCTGCTCGACGTGACAGGTCAATTATGTGTAGAGCTGGTTGGGACGTTTTGTAGATGATGCATTTTTCGACCGCCTTGAAGCGCGCTGCGGGGTGTTTCTAACCGACCCGACCCGTGGGTCCACCGCGCTCCGTCATTTCTTCCGTTCCGTTCCCCGCGCTCACCCCACTCTTTCCCTCCGCGACAGGCCCATCACTAGCTCGTCGTCCATCCTCCGCAACTCCCCGCTAGCTGCGCTCGCGGCTGAAGCCGTGGAGGCCTCCGACAGCTCCAGCCCCAGAATGTAAGTTAGAGCTGCTGGGCATGGGGCCAGGCTTTTAGACCCCCTTCCTCCCCCTGCATGCTTCCCGCGCCTGCCGTTGGATTCGTGGCAATGCGGTCAGTCCCTCAGCTAGTCAACCACACGGCGCAGATTCATCATTCCCGCATTCCTCCGCCGCGGGCTGTCCCCAACTCCGCCCCGGTCTGACCACACCCAAACACCCACACCCCACACACGTACTTCGCGGCTTAGTGGTAATTACCACATATGTATTGGAGTATCACAGATATTGACGCACACGGACACGCACCGCTGTGCAGGGAGGCGGCGCGGCGCAGTGCGGAGCAGGTGGCGACGCTGCAGCGGTTGTACAGCAGCAAGAACGGGCCCAGCCCCGTCTCGCCAGGTGGGCCGCGGCAGCCAGAGAGAGCGAACCTCAGAGCGCTGTCGCCCGCCCACGACCCGACCCTGACCGGCGCCCTCCTGCGTGCCTCCCCTCCTCCCCACGTGAAGGTGGCACGTCCGCCAACGAGGCGGGCGCTGTGGGCAGCACAGGCGATGGCGGGGTTGCTGGTGCGGGTGCAGGAGGCGCAGCCAAGGCCGTTCCCGCCGGCACCAGCCACTGGCGGCAAACAGTGCAGCGAGCCAAGAAGACCGCCTTTCTTGCTGTGGGCACGTACGTGGCCATGAATGTGAGGATGGGGCACCCTGGGGCTGGGCTGGCAGGAATGGGCTGTTGGCGTTTGCTGGGCCGTTGTCGCTTGCCTTGCGATGAAGGCCGCGCGGGACAGCGCGTCTGGCTGGGACGGCAGGGTTGGACTTGTGGCTCGAACTCCGGCTGGACACGGCAGGAATGCAGTAAGCAGCTGCAGCACTCTTGGCCTGTGTGTTCCTCTTGCGCCCGCCTAGATGTGCCGCAAGCAAGCCTGGGTCGAAAAGTGTTTTTGGGTCGAAACGGTGCTTGCTACAGGGCAAGAAGCGCTTCGACCCTGGGCGGATCGACAACTTCGGCTTGTACGCGGAGCAGCAGCTGGGCGACGGCGTGCAGAAATTCGTGGAGGAGGGCGAGCGCATGGCGGGAGCGCGAGAGAAGCTGCCCGACATGAAGGTACGGTCATGTATCCGCGCTGCAGCCGCCATGCCGGCCGCCGTCGCCGCCGCTTGCTCGACCAGCAGCAACCCTCCAACATAACGCGTTCTTACCGGTCTCGCCTTACGTAATTTGTCAACCGCCAACTGTCAACCGCCAGGCTGAGCTGGAGAACCTGCGCAGCGCGATGCGGGAGCTGGCTGTGGAGCAGCAGGAGGTGGAGGCGACGTGCATGGCGGCCGGGGATGTGGGCGAGGAGGACAGCTCGGCCCAGCTGGAGGCTGCGGGCCTGCCTGCGGAGCACTCTGGCAGCCACGAGGACGACGGGCTGGACGCGGACGAGGCGACGGCCATGGCTGCGTCCGCGGCGGCTGCCATGCGTCATCCCCAGAAGATGAACGCTGTCAACAAGCCGCGGTGGCACTTTGGCGGAGGCGCGGAGACGTTCGCGGTGCCGCCCAGCCCCTCAAACTTCCTCAAAGCAAAACCTCGACTGCGAGGTGAGGCGTGCGCGGTGGGGCTGCTCTGTGTGCATTGGGCTGACGGGATGGTGGTAGCGTGGGAATGCATCCCTTGCCCTTGCCTTGCAACCAGCGAGCAACGAACAACTGCGTGGGTACCTCATGTTGGCTGGGGCTGCACCCCATGTTGGCTGGGTTTGCAGCTACTTGCATCAGGCGCACGACGGAGGCAAAAGTGTGGACGTTGGACGACACAGTAACCACGTCACAATAACGACACCGGTACCGGTCGACCCAACTACTCTGCGCTCCCTTCCTGTCCTGCAATGATCCTCTCGCGCCTGCCTGCCTTACGCAAACCCGGCCCGTTCCCGCAGATGGACCAGCAGCTCCTGGCACACCTCCAGCGGCCGCTGGCACTCCGGCCTCCAATTCCGCACCTTTGCCAACCGCCAGCCTTCCCAGCGTCACCCCCGGGGCCCCGCCTCCCATTGTCCACCCAAGCTCCGCCCGGCGGTCCAATTCCCCAGCGATAGCCACCAGCCTTAACGGCTCGCCCAGGCTTCACAGCGCCGGTCAAGGGCGTGCGCTGGGATTCCCGGGTTCGAACCTGGCTCGCAACGGTATGGCGCGCGCCTCCTGGTCGGGAGCCATGAGCGGACCTGAGACAGCCCACAGCACGAGTGTCGGCCCCACCGACACGCTGATGCCCCACGGCGCGGTGCATGGCAGCCCGCTGCGGCCGTCGCGGCCCAGCGCGCCAGGGGCTCTTCGGTTGTCGGCGACGCCGTCGGGCGTGCGCTGTCGCACTGATCCTCCAGGAGCTGCAGGGCTAGTGGGCGCGGGGCCAGGCGCGCGCCCTCAGTCGCCCTCCCGTGCACTGCTGACGCCGCGGCCGCCATCAAGTGGTGGCTCGCCGGCGACACCCAGTGGCTCCAGGCCTGGCATGGGCCGACCCGGGTGAGTTGGAACTTGGCAGGGCCACCTACCTGGACGCTGTTGGGACGGCGGTTTGATGGTCGTGGTTTAGGCTGCTTGCGTGTGCGTCTTATGTCACTAAAACCCACGTCCCGAAGTCGGGTCCACAGCCCGTGTCAACCGCGCCTCACGGAGAATACTCTGCCGGCCAGCATGCTCGCCGACTCCCTTTAGCCGACTGACGACTGACCGGCTGTCAACGCCCTCCTTCCCCCTGCCTGCCTACAGGGACGCTCCACGCACCGTTTTCGAGGCCCCTTCCACCCCCGGCGAGCACCGCGTTGGCACCATGGCTATGCGCATCGCCAGCAAGATTGCGCTGCCCATGCGGGCCGCCAAGCACCAGCTGCGCGCGCTGCGGGACGCCGAGACGGTCAACGTGCTCAGGCAGCAGCAGCTGCTCCAGTCGATCGAGGAGAACTCGGCCATCTTGCAGATGTCGTCGGGCCTCCTCAACATGTACTGCAACAGGTGCGAAGGGGGGAAGGGGCGAGGTGAGGGTCCCGACTTGGGTGTTTTTTCCCGTGGGTGGATGAGGTGCACACGGTTGTGCGGTCAGGGGGATTGGCGCGTGTGGAAAGCGTCGGGTAGGAGAGCGCGGTCGACTGCAGCATAACCCCCTAGCCGAGGTCCGGGGGAGGGAATGCGCATGGCCTGAGGGCCACGGACGTGGGCATGGGCTGGACACAGAGGCCAACAAGCATGGACTGGACACAGGGACCGTAAGGGAGTATGGACTGAGAGCATACACGTAGTATGGATTGAGAGCATGCACGGCAGGGCAGGGGCGCCAGGGCTGGGACAGCACCACGGCGCCCATCAAGTGACGCATTGTAGTGTGCTGGCCATTAACTCATTCCTACATCTTCGCCCACTGTCGCTGCTCCTTCAGAGCCAACGGCCGCTGGGTGGAGCAGCAGCAATGGGGCATGGCGCCCGTGCACGAGGCAACGATGCCGGCTTTGCGGCGTATGGCGGAGCGGTACAGGGAGGTGGCGCTCAAGGACCTCAAGGAGGGCCGCCTGGCCGTGCAGGTGGGCACGAGACGGAGGGTAATGATGATAGTGGAGACTCGGAAGGTTTCACGTCCGCCATTGGTTGCAACCAGCGGCCGAAGCCCGTCATGTGTGGCACAATGGCACACTACCGCAAACTATAACAGTGCGGCACTTGCGCTGCATGCATGCAGATCCATGTTGATGACGACGTCTTCGTGAGCGCGCGCCTGGGGCCGGTGGCGATGTGGTCGGTGGACCCCTGGCAGCTGCTCATGCTGACTCACCCCGCCCGCACCGAGTGGACATCCCACCTGGTGGGGCTGGGGATGGGCGTGCGCCAGCTGCTGGCGCTGTCGACGGCGGTGGAGGCGCTGGCGGGCCTGGAGGCGGTGGCCAAGATGCAGGTGGTGCTGGCATGCCACGAGGGGCAGGTGGAGGCGGTGGTGCGCGACCTCACGGCGCGGAAGCTGTGCAGGTGGGTTTGCGCTGCAGGGAGGTTTTTTTGGATGCTGCTGCCCTTTAAGGCACCTGTTTGATGCCTCTTACTGATGGGATCCCGTCGTAGTTACGATACGGTTTCCCTCCGTCCGACCGCCCCGGCGTGGCAGCAGCGTAACTGCAACCACTCTTGACATGCACCACTCTTGACATGCAACCACGGGGGGCCCTTTAAACGTCTGCGCCCAGGTTCTCTCCCGACAACGTGGTCATCAGCGTGCAGCAGCGCGCTCCGGGCCATTCGTACGACCGCACCAAGCACGGCTTCGTGCCGATGCCGGACGCGCCGCTGCGGCCCGCCGGGTCGGGGTACGCCCTGCTGGGGCTCGGCTGGGCGGGCTCCGAAGCCTTCCGGCTGGGCGGGCCCAACCTGACCGAGCGGCGGCCCATGGAGAAGAGCACGCTGGACATGTACGCAGACAGGTAAGGCCCATGTGGGCGCCTCGCGCTCTCACGCCAAACCGGCCCGGCTTCTTTGGCTGGCCCGCAAGTCCCAGATCACATGTTGGGCCGGGAGGGCGGAGGGAACGGACACGTGTTTGTCTTGTAGCGGCTCATTGGCGCGGAGCGTCATCTTTGCACCTGGCCGTTGACCGTTGACCGTTTGGAAGCTCAGCACGCCTCGCCCTGTGCCGCGCCGCGCCGTGCCGTGCGCCGTGTCGTCGTCGCCGGGTGTCTCAGGGGCGTCAACTGGCTGGCCAGCTGGCGGCTCCGAGACCTCATCCACTACTCGCCCGAGACGTGCCTCAACCTGGACCAGATGGCGCTGTCGTACGCACTGGCGGACAGCATGGACGCAAACATGAGCATGCAGGTGGGCGGGCCTTGCTTGTGGGTTTCGGTGGGAAGGGCGGGCTGCGGATGAGGGTTGGACGTTCACGGCGATGACCGTGGTGGGGGGAACACACCACCACGTTTTTCATATTGCCTCTCCCGTCGCTTTCCATATTTCATATGAAGAACCATCATTTGTCCGCCAGGACGCCCTACCAACCTAACTTGCGCCTGGACCTAAACCCTAAACCCTAAACGCACCCACACTTGCCCCGCAGGTGGAGTTGGTGGATACGCTGCAGGGCATCAGCCGCTACGGCTCAGGAATCGTACTGGCGCTCAAGGAGCGCATGGCGCCGCCGCCGCCAGCCAACGCCGCCACCGCCACCGTGCCGCTGCTCCGCCGCAACAAGCAGCTCGTCGCCGCTGCGGCCGCCGCCGCCGCCGAGAGCGCGGCGGCCGCCAAGCAACCGGTCCCTCCCGACTCGCCGCCTCCTTCGCAGCAGCAGCAGCCTCAGCCGGCTGGGTTGCAGACGCAGACACAGACGCACCTGCCGCTGAAGATTCCCGCACGGCAGCAACCGATGAGCGCCCCGCAGTCGCCGTCGCCGCCGCCTTCCGGCTTCTCCAAGCCAGGCTCCCCCCGGGTGTCTCTGGACAACAACAGCCGCCGCTCCATCGGTCTGCGGGCCGGGGGGATTGGCAGCGATGGGGGCCCTATGCCCGCATGCGACATCAAGTGGTCGGACGTGCAGACGCCCGCGCTGGCCGGTGAGTCGGTGCGGGGGTTGCTGTTTGTTGGAGTGGTTGGCTGGTTAGACCGGTGCGGGGACTGTGCGCTGGCGGTGCTCTGCCCTCATGATGGTTCCCGTCCGGTCCCCTGGTCTTCAAGAAGGCCGCCCCCCTCCCTGCCTCCCTCCCTCCCTCCCTCCTCGCCTTGCTGGCGCGCCGTCCACCAGGCGGGCTGCAGCAGCTGGTGGACTCCACGGCGCTCCTGACGGGCACCCAGCCCCGCCTGCCCGTGTCCATCAAGCGCTACATGTACCACGTGCCCAGCCTCAAAGGTAAGCGCTAAGAGTAGCGGAGTCCAGAACCTGGCCTGTAGACCTGGCGCCTCGCCAGATGGGCTGGGGCGGCGGCACTCCGGGGCGCGGTTAGCTTTGAGGGAGACGAGGGGTAGCAGGAATGACGACCTCAAGGTGGCTCGGCCATGCCACCTCCATGGCATGGCGGCCCAAACTGTGTCGCTCACCCGCAACCCCGCCTCCACACTACCTCTCCCCCCTTGGACATATGCACCAAACGGCTTCCTACTCAGATTCCTAGTACATGGCCTTTCCTCACCCCCCGCCCGGACCGTCCTGTCCCCCGCAGCCATCCTCACCGGCCCCTCCATCTTCCGTCCATCGGTCAGCGTCGGCGAGGGCGGCTTCCTGTACGTCACCTTTGACGCCTCTGACATCACCGTCCAGCCCGCCGCCAAATGCGTCGCCCTGTCGTACACGCCGCGCGGAGCGCCCACAGACACCGGCCTACCCAACGGCCTACCCAGCGGCACAGCCAACGGCAGCGGCAGCGGCGGTAGCGGCGGTACGACGCACCTGCCGCCCGTCCAGAGCCCTGGCGGTGCGCCCGGCGGCGGCGGCCCCACTAGCCTGGCCTGGTCGAACGGTTCCTCGGCTAGCGGAGGCATCTACGCCGGGCCCAGCGCGGTGCCGCAGGTCCGTGCGTCCAGCGCGGGTGCGGCGGGGCCCTCACCCGTGCACCCCAGCGGCGCCATCGCCGTAGCCACGGCGCAAGCCGCCATGGCCTCGATGCAGCGCGGGCGGCTGCTGACCAACGACAACGACCTGGACACGCTGCTGTGGGTCCTGGGCGACCAGGACAACAACCCCGCCTTCCGGGCCACCGTCTCGGCGACCAACACGGCCAAGTCCCGGGTGGTCTCCCATGCGGCGGGCGGCATCTCGGGCGCCACCGGCTCCGCGGGCCCCAACCGGTCGCAGCAGCAGCAGCGAGTCATCGTGGTGGCGGTCACCGACGACCCCGCGTGCCTGCTGGCGGTGAGTGCTGCCTGCCCCGCCTCCCCGGCCCGCCCATCCATCCATGCATCCATCCATGCATCCATCCATCCGCCCACGATACCTGCCTTTGCCTGTGCGTTGCAAAATCCTCGATGGAAGTTTGGAACCCGTTTCGTGCGTTAGCAATGTCTGGATGGCGACAAGCGTCGCGCAGCCCGAGCCGCCGCCGCTGTCCACCTCCGCCACAACCGTCCGGACCCTCCCCCTCCCCCAACGCACCCACCCCTCCCCCTCCCCCAACGCACCCACCTGCCCCCTCCCCTCCCCCTCCTTCAGGTCCGCGTCTCCATGGCCATCATGAAGCCCGGCGCCGACTGCCTCCACATCCTCACCATCGCCAAGGACATCTCCACCATGGCGGTGGCGGCGGCCAAGGCGGTGGTGGAGCGCTTCGAGAACATGGCGTCAGCCACACTGGGGGACGTCAAGTCCATTGTGCAGGTGCGCAGCCCCTCCCGGCCCAGTCCCACCACGCCCTCCTAGACCTCCCTGTCCTCTCATGCCACGCTCCCCAGCCCACGCCCACGCCTCACCGTGTTTGTCAGTGCCTCCACAACGCGCGGCCCCGCGTCACCGAATCGCTGAGGCCTTGCCTACGGTCTGCCCTCATACGTCGACTCACCCGTCGCTCTTGTCTGTGCGTCCCTTCCCCAGGTGAAGCGGCTGTCCATTGTGGAGGACATCGCCAACTACGCCGAGTCCGTGCGGGCGACGCTGCTGGTGACCGGCAGCATGAGCCTCGCGGCTATGCAGGGCAGCCACAGCGTGGTGGGCAGCGTGGCGCTCAGCCTGGCGAGGGACTGCAACAGACCCATACTCGTGGTCAAGGTGGGGAAGGGGGAGGGGAGGGAGGCAGTGGGGCAGGTGGGATGGGGCGAGGGCGCCGTCGGTGTGGAGGTAGTGAGGAAAGAGGGCGGCTGGGGAATGGCTTAGGTATCATCTTGGCTAGTGCTGCACCGGGAAGGGACAAGGGAGGGGTCCCAGCGGCGACCTGGTGCCCCGTAGTCGGCGTCAATGCCAGCCAGCAACTTTCGGCTTATCGTTACACTGGCCCTTGGTCCCACCCGCCCACCCGCTTCCGGTCCGCCCCCGCAGCCTAACGCGCGCCTGGTGGAGTCGGCTTATGAGGTGGGCAAGAAGCTGTGCCTGCGCGCCGCGCTGTGCTCCGAGACCAACAGCCGGCCCATGGTGCGGTTCGTGGTGGATCACGTGCTGGACGGCAGCCGGGGGGACAAGCTGGTGCTCATCCGCGGCAAGGCGTTCGACAAGGACATGAACGAGCTGACCAGCTGGTGGGTCGCAACGGCGGCGGGGGGGGGCAAATTATAACGGGCTGTGAGGGGGCCCTTGCCGCACGGCTCTGGTCTCCACCTGCTCCACTGTCGTGTACTTGTGCGACGGTTAGGCTGGGCAAGACCAACACTTTGAAGAAGACGTCAGCTTTGAACCTCCTCCGCCTGACCTTTCCTCACGCTCTTATCTCCCCCCACGGCGCCGGTTCGCCCCCTACT
The DNA here is from genome assembly GCA_003116995.1 of Yamagishiella unicocca. NCBI lineage: Eukaryota > Viridiplantae > Chlorophyta > Chlorophyceae > Chlamydomonadales > Volvocaceae > Yamagishiella > Yamagishiella unicocca. Next base: position 638,001 of record BDSL01000021.1, on the reverse strand, counting down.
ATGCAACCGCACTCCCTCCCTGCAGCCGCCGCATCCTGGACCACCTGGCTGAGGAGGCAACCAACAACCGCCGCTTCGACTCGTCCCTGGTGATACGGCGCATGGTGCCGGGCTCGTTTGACTCGGAGCACCAGCGAGTGGCGGACGCGGACCTGTGCCACATCGTGGGGATACAGGTGCGGCTGCGAGAGGCGGGAGAGGGTGTGTGTGTGTGTGTGTGTGTGTGTGAGACGGGAAACCCGTTGAGTGGAACCGACTAGAGAAAGGCTCCAGATCCCTGTTGCTGTAGTTTTGTGCAGTTTTGATTATTTGCCCTGAAGGCTTAAGAAGCAACAGCCGACCGACTGGCCGGCAGGGATGTTTGGCTGATGCCCTTGCGTCCCCCCCGTTCATGCCGCCAGGTGCCGGAGTGCCGCGGCCCGCTGCCGCCCAGCGTCACCGCCCTGCTGCGGACCAGCAGGGCGGCCGTCCTCGTGTACCGAACCACCTCGGGCCGCGCCGCACCCGGGCCCGCAGAACCGTTGGCGGATAGTTGACCTGACCAAACCCAAGTCGGGTTCTGGAGCCTGCCTCACGCCAGGCGGGCTTTGTGGTGGCGGTGCCAGTCTCACTGTTGGCTGCTTTATGAGAACGTAAAATGCCAAGGACGGCGTTCGGCGTTCGGGTGTCAGGGTCGAGGGGTCGTGTTCGGGGTCCGCGTCCAGCGCAGCGGCTCCGGACAGAAGCTGGCGGGTTATAATGGCTTAGGGCGGGACGACTTACCCCCCGGTGCGGCCTATACAGTTGCGTGCCACCCTCGCAGTACTTTCCAACGGTCTGCAGGACCAGGGCCTAGCCTGCCATTGCAGCTAGGCTCGGGTGGGCCCACCAGTGCCGGCGTTCGGGGGCCGCGTGGGCGTTTTTTGTCGTTGTGGTGGTGGTGACCTGAAAAGGGCTGTGACGGGAGCCGCATGGGCTCTTGTCTGGGCAATTGGTGACTTGGGGCTTCGTGAGGTGAGGCGAGGTGAGGCGAGGTGAGGCAAGTATGTGTAGGGCAGGCGCGCGGCCGCAAGGCACGTGGCAGGTGCACCGAAAGTGGGTATAGATCAGGCTGCCTGTTCAGCAGCGGCGTCCCGTAATGTGTTCTCTGGCGGCACCGGTGGAAAGAGCCGCAGCCGGACGGGGATGAGGCTGAACGGGTGCCCATGGCCGGGATGATGAGGGAGTGAGAGAGCCTGCAGGGGCGGCCCGTGTGATGGTGGCGCTGTCGCTCCTGAGGAGGCCGAAACGAGGTAAATTTGGATGATTGCTTTAGTCACTGCCATCGCAGGTGACAGCGTTTGCCAACGTGGGGCTGCCCGCTCCAGTAATTTTACCGTTTCGTCTCGTGCCTCCAGCTGGGCCACCACTGAGCGCGATACTGGCCTGTACATGAAATACGGTAGCGCCGCCACCAGCGGCGGTGACGGTGATGGCGACGGTGCGCCTTTTGTTTCGCCGAGAGGAGTAAAGTGGATGTATGTAGGTATAGTGGGTGCTGGGCGTGCGGGTGCTTTCCTTGCTGCCGAAGGGCGGGTGCGGGCGTGGGCTGCCGTATCGGAACCTGGCTGTGGCTGGCAGGGCTGTGCTCGTGCTGTGGGTCGCCCTTGGCCGGTGCCATTAGTCGGCTTGCTTGCACATGAGTGCGAGTGCAGGTGGCGGGGCCAGCTTGGGGTTTTTTGTGGCCCCGCTGCGCGGTCCCATGGCCCGGATGGGGCGGCTGCGTTCTGATGCCGTGGGCGTGTGGCTACCGGTGCACTGGGACGTGCGGCGAGCAGCTCGAGGTGCGTGTTTACATGTAGGAAGGCGGGGAATGGAATAAATGGGTGCGTCCAGTCCTGCACGTCTGTTGGGGGCCCAGCCCAGCCGTCGGGTTGTTGGGTATGTGTTCGGCTGCATGCGGCCTGGGGCGCGAAATGCCCAGCTGGCCGGTACCACGTGGGACCTCCGGGCGACCATGTGGTGCTGGCGTGGTCTCAGTCTCGGCCTCCGCCGTCCCCTTCCTCCTGCGCCTGTCCACTGCGAGCTTCGCTGCGTTGAAACAGTCATCGTCGTCACGATCCAGACTTGCAGCGGACCTGTTGCGCATTACCTCAATGGACGCCCCAGCCCCGTGAGCCGGCTCTGATAGGTTGTGTGTTGTGCGGGGTCTGGGCCGATCGGTGCGTGTCCATTCGGGTCGCGGCGAAGGGCCGTCCTGGCTGCGTGGTTTATAACTACACCCGCAGTAATAATAACTGATACAGTACCCCCGTACAGACGCCGTTGGCAGCATACTTGAAAGGTACAACAGTGGTGCGAAGGCGTGCTTGCACGACACTTGGTGTGGGTGTCCATCGCCGGCAGTGGTACCGGTAACGCTGTGTGCTTTTAGTTTGCTTGGCGACCACTTATATGACGTATAAGGCCCAGGAGTGAGCCGCTACCCGCGCTCCTGCCGCTTATGCTGCTTGGTGGAGCCGTCGTGGAGGGAGGCATGCCCCTTGGACGCTTTGCTTCTTGGCAGGACGATGCTGTCACGAATTCTTCTTGATCGGCGCTGCAACAGCTGCTGCTACAGCGACTGGTGTAGCTCCTGCTGTTCGCGCGCGTGCTTACATAGGTTACGGCAATGTCGAATAAAGGTTTGGGGTTCGCGCAACCTGCGCTCTTGATGACTCGCAACGCGCAACACCCAGCATCAGGGAAGGCGACATACGGTACGATAAAGGTTGACCTCGGAGTGTCCCACGGGCCGGCGCCCAGCCTGTCGCGGATGGTGGTGCGTCCGCGCCACCTGCATCGCGTGGCGTCGTTTCCCATCCTTGTGACGGCGGCACACTGGCGCACGCCTAGGCCCATCGCGCCGGCGGAGCAGCTGGCGGTGCGTCCCTGCCGGGAAGGCGCGGACTCTTGAAGCAACGAGGCGATGGTGAAACTGTTGGTGTACGTGTGTGCATAGGATTTTGCTCGGGTGCCCCCTGCTTTTTGTTAAGTAGGCCCACGACACTGAAGCTTCTGTGCAACCCGAGTGCCACGAATGCGTTCCGTCCAGCAATCACGCATGGCCAAACACTCCCCCCTTCCCTGAACCAGGGACATCTCCCCTGCCCTGAGCGAAGGACGTTCAAAGGCGGCCAACTTTCCATTGGTCCCAGCAGCCCGCCCCTGCACCCTGCCAGCTTAACAGCTACCTACTTGTGAGTTACAGAGTGAGCGGCTACACAATACGACCAAGGCACGAACTCCCCCCTGGCTTGGCACATGGTTGTTCGAGCTCATATCGACTTCTGAGTCCTGTAAGGCGTCACAGATTGCCTGTTTACCATAAGGCAGCAACCGGGCAGTACTGCAGTACACACATGGGCACAGGTTAGGCTGGCAGGTAGGAGCACGTGAGCGATAAGCGATACGCGCTGGGAGGCAAAACGTCGTATGCCCGAGGCACCGTCTGAACCTTGCTTAAGTTGGAACTGCGTGGTGAGATCTGACATGGCTGGCACCTACCGATATAACATTTGTGCGGCGACGAAAGGCTAACATGAGGAAGCATGAACATACGCAGTGGTGCCAGTCTGATGACACCTGAAGGTTAAGAGGTACTCTCCCGCACTAATCATTCATTTAGCTGCGTATGGCATCTTTGCATCCCAATGATGCCGTCGGATTTCAGAATGATGCAAACACAGTATATTAATATGCGCGGCGAGGCAAGAGACGGCTATGAATTAATGCATACCGTATATCGATGCTGTCCAGGAAGGTGAATGAAGTTGGCCCAACTGTGAAGCAAGGCCTGCATGAAGCTTACGCCATATGCAATCGCATTAAAGCGTTTAAAGTAGTAATCTACAGCTCTATGACCCGAGGGCCCCCGTATCAGAGTACGAGCACAACCATGCGGTTGGACCTCCAGAACATTAGCGAGCTGGCTGCGGGTCACAAGCGCCATTAGATTTGCAAGTATAATTCATGACTGTATAATACGTGCCTCACATATTTATAATTCAGGAGAGGTTGTATCGGTATGGCGATTCCAACAGGAGTCGACACGGTTGTCCTGCAGCTGCTAGACACTGTACAATATGAAACATCTCGTGTATGGCAACAGCTGCCGCCAGAACTTGCGGAACGCATCGTCAGCTTCCTTCCCCCCAACGAGGTCGCGTGCACAGTTCGGACTTTAAACAAGGCTGCGGCGACACAATTTCGCCGTCCACAACATATCACAGTGAGCCTTTTATATCCCGTGCCTCACCATGCATTCTTGCACCACTGGAGCCGGCCTGAAGCAGCCCGAATCCTGACGCTCAAGCAGCGACGACAGCTCCTGCGCCTGACGGCACGCAGCGGCTGCATCCCCAACCTGCAAGTCGTGCTGGAGCGCCTGGGCTGTGCATTCACAACTGCCTTGCTTGCTGCCGCTGCGGCAGCCGGACAGCGGGAGACCTGCGAATGGCTCCAGCAGCATGGATGCCGCTGGAGCGAAGGCGTAATGAGGGCCGCCGCAGCCACCGGAGACGTCGAGTTCTGCAAGTGGCTGATCTCGGCGGGCTGCCCCTTTGACGACAGGGCCATGGCTGCAGCAGCCGGCGCCGGCCACACAAAGCTCTGCGAATGGCTGGTCAGCTGCGGCTGCACCTGGCGCTGTAGCGTCCCCCGTGCCGCTGCGGAGGGCGGCCACATGGTCCTGCTGGACTGGCTGCTGGAACGGCGCCCGGAGCACGCGGGCGATGAGGGCCTCATCCTCTCCGCCGTGGCCACCGGGTGCGACCTTCCCACGCTGCAGCGCCTGCACGCAGCCCTGCTGCACGACACGGACCTGGACCACCTGCTGCCACACATGGAGCTTCGCATCATGACGTCAGCCATCTGCAGCCGCACGCCCGACTGGCAGGCCAAGGTGAACTGGCTGCTGTCCAAGGGCTACCTGCTGGGCGTGGACACCTGGGACCGCGCCGCGCAACACTCGGACTGGCTGGACCGCATGGAGTGGCTGCGCACGCTGGGTTACCAGCCGGACATCCGGGCCGTCCTGGCCGCGGCTCGAACCGGCAACCTCGACGCGCTGGAGTACCTGATGTCGCAAGGGATCTCCGTGGAGCGTTACGTGGGCAACCTGGTGGGGGAGGCGGTGCGCAATGGCAGGCTGGAGGTGCTGCGGATGCTGCACGGCAAGGGCTGTCCGCTGAACGGCTGCAGCAGTGTGCAGCAGGCGGCGGCGCGGGGCCACATGAAGGTTGTGGTGTGGCTGGTGGAGACCCTGGGCGACGGCATGCAGCTGACGGCGGATGCGGCCACCGCCGCGGCAGGTTCGGGCAGCATGGAGCTGCTGATGTGGCTGCACGAGCGCAACTGCCCCTGCGACGCGGGGACGTTTGCTGCGGCGGCCGAGTGGGGCAGCGAGGAGATGCTTGAGTGGCTGGCGGCCAAGGGCTGTCAGATGGGGGTGAGTGAGGGATGCGGGTCTGAAACTCTGCGTTGCGGGCGGAGAAGTGGACGGCGAATGCCTGGGCCGGGATTTTCACCGTGTGGTAATCCGGATGGGGCCGTTCCAGGGAACGCAGGGGACGCCTAGTTTTAAGCATTACCAACACACGCACTTGCATGGATCCTCACGGCCACGAGAGGAGAGCCCACCCGCTACCACGCTGCGCTTTACGCAGTTCCCTTGACACCGCCGTCCCGCCCTTCCTTGCACTCGCCCCCGTCCTGACGCCCCGGAATCAGGAAACCGGCGAGCCCTACCTCTGTGCTGGCCGGTCCGGTGACCTGGCCACGCTGCGCTGCCTGCGCCGCCTGGGCTGCCCCTGGAGCCACAAGGGCCTTACGTTCACTCGCGCCGTCGGCCAGGGCTGTATGCTGTCGGTGCTGCAGTGGCTACACGCCGAGGGCTGTCCGATCAACTGGGCGGCCGCGATGAGGGAGGCGCGGCGGCCCTGGCGCAACGACGGCATCGTGCTGGCGTGGCTCAAGCAGCAGCGGCTGAACGCAGGAGGTCTGACGGCGTGCTGGTGCGGGCCGCCCGCCTGGTGCGAGCAGGTGGCGCTCACGATGGCGGCGCAGGTGCGTCGGCTGCGTGCTTCGCTGGCGTCTGCGGTGGGGCTGTGAGGGCAGCCGTGCGACCCAGATGGGATTGTTGAGGGCAGCCGTGCGACCCAGGTGGCGATGAGGCTGGAACCAGGAGAGGTTGTTGAGGGTATGTGCTACGCTGGCTGCTCGGGGGTTATGTCGCAGCAGCAGCTACGCACCAGCCCAGTTTCCGAATGGCGGATGGAGCGCCTGAGGCGTGCGGGCGGGCAGCGTATCGCCCTCCTCGTGGGTGCCTGCAATTGCGAAATGGGTGTTTAGTGTTGGTGGTATGTAGGTGTACTGATTTGCATTATCGGTTGGGTTCGAAAGGAATCACCTGTCTGTGTATGTGGGTCGCCAGTAGGCGCCTGGGAAATGTATGTTCGTTAGTTGAAAAATGTACCGGTACATCCGTTTCCAATGTCACCAGTTTAGCATCTAGTCAGAGCTGAGTTGTAGATGTGAGGGCGCGCCTATGCTGCGATTAACATGTTAGGCTTGGCGTGGCGCCGTCAGGGTACGTTGAAGGGACATCCTCGTTATGTGGTCGCGGCGCAAAACCATGCACTGGATTAGGATTGGTCATGTGGAGCGCTGGGAGCTGCTGGCAGCTGAGGCTCTGGTGGGGGCCAGTATGCAGCAAGGAGGAGCGCCGTCGTCGCGGGCTTTCGAGGTAGGGTCCAGGCCATCAGACCGCGAGCTGATCGGTAAAGGTCCGGAATTTTGCGCGGCAATCCTGCGTGGTTTTGTGGACGCTCGATTGCTGGTTGATCGCAACCCGTCGCAACACGCGATTTTACCGATGCATCCGAAACATGTATATTTTCGGTTTTCATGCCGCAGCTTGTGCTGAGATCAGGCACATATGGCGTTTTCGTAACGAATGGCTGCAATTAAATAAGTGCAGTCGCATTATTGTAGGAATGTCCTTTTTGCGGTAAGTCAAGAGGCCCGGAGGCCAGGCGGCTTCGTTTCGCATGCCCTCGCCAGTGGCGGTTGCTTGCCGTACCCTCGGTTGCTGGGGCGGAAGCCAGGACTGACCTGGTGTCCACTTGTGCTTTGAACAGAGTAATAGACCTGTCTTCAGGATGTGCAATTGTTGCCGCGGAGTTTTGTGCGTGGGGCAAGTGCGTTTGATGTTTGGACCTAGGTGGGGATCGAAGGGCCAATTGCCTCACCCGGTACGCGAGGTTTGGATTAAACAAGCGGCGGAATGAAACCTTACAATTGGGATGAAAGCCTTACCAACCAAGCGCTAGTTTTCTACGAGAATCAATGTAAACGTTACCTGTACTGCTGCCAGCCGATTCCATATCCGGAGGCGAAAGCTGGGCGCAACATTGGTAAATCAACTTGGATGCCCTCCCTCGAGTGAGCCAATACTCCATTCCCGTCCTTGCGCCCACATCCATCACCGCCCTCACCACCTTCCTCGTGCTGTGCAGCGACTATAACCGCTCCACGCCGATCACACCTCGGCCACGGTCAACCCACGTGTTGCGCGCTGAGCGCAGCACAGCTGGACCCTCTGCACCCCTTTCCGCGCGCGGCTTCCGCACATCCGCTGCTTCCCCACTGCATCCCCCACAACCTCCCCTCCGCTCAGGTCGTGGGGGCCCACCCGCAAACGCCCCGCCAACTAGCCCGTGCCCTCCCCCCACCGCCTGCACGATCTTAACCGGGGACACCCTGCGTCCATTCGACACCACCACATCCCTCGGCCGGGTTGGCCCCCCCCCCCTTCGCCAGCCCTTCCGCGCTACACCACCGCCGGACTGGCCTCCCTCCGCACCCTCCCGCCCGGCCACAACGGCGGCAGTGGGATACGCCTGCGCCTGCCACCCTTGCCCTTGCCCCCGGCCTGGGCCTCCGCCGCCACCGCCGCGGCCGCCGCCTCGTCAGCAACGGCCTTCGCGCCGCTGTCGCGGCTCCGACGCCCGCTGCTGGCCACTCCGTACCCGGCAACGAAACCCAGCAGCAGCAGCGGGAGGCGCGACAGCAGCGCCAGAGCGGCGCCCTGCCACCGCGGCCTGCTGCCGGGGATGATGCGGCGGAAGCGAGTGACCTGAGGAGGGTGGGAGGAGGAGGAGGATCGAGGAGGGCGGGTTGCAAAAAAGAAGGGAAGGGGGGGCCGTGGACGGGGTCATTTGTGGGCTGGAGTAGCCGGCTGTGGACGCGCAGGGCGGGAAACAAGAGATCCCGAAGGCAGTGATGTTTATTCACAAGAGTCAGGATGCCGCCCCAACTTGCGGACTCATCTGCGACACTGCCGCGTGTCGGTCCTTGCTAGCGCGCCCTGAGGGGCCGAAAACCCTGAAACCCTGAAACCTTAAGACCCTGGAACCCTAGAACCCTGACACTCCGACCCCCTGCCGCAGCCCCGCCCTCGCACCTGGGCCAGCATGGCCTTGAAGGCGCCCTTGCGCAGGCGGTTGAGGCTGATGACGGGCGCGTTGACCCGCGGGTCGGCGCCCTCCGCCAGCAGCGCCCGGCTGCTCTCCGGCAGGTGCATGGTGATGCGACGAGGCAGCGCCTCCAGCAGAAACCTGGGAGGAGGGGCAGGGGCGGGGTGGGTGTGGGGGGCCGGCCGGCCTCATCGGCGGGGCGAGTGACGAGAAGGGGGGGGGTCGTCGGTGCCCTCCCTGGCCTCACCCCATCAATACACACTCGCGTACACACTCACGTACTCACGTACACACTCACGTACCTGCGGCCCGGCGGCACCGGCTCTCCGTCCCGGTTGCCCGGCCACACCACATTCGGATCCTCCGCCTCCAGAATGACCTCGATCCACGGGACCCGCATGATGCGCACATTGGGCGGCAGCGCGTCGTCCAGGCCGCGCGTCAGGATCTCCCCGACCTGGGCGGCGGGGGAGGAGGGGGCGGAAGCGGCGGTGTCCGTGTCGGTGTTGGTGTCGGTGTCGGTGTGGCAGTATCGCCAATACCGCGGCGGAAACCGCACCGAACAGACGTGCGCACTTGCGGCTCGGGCAGCAGGGGCGACAATGGCGCCCTGCGGCTCAACACCACCCCCTCCGCACCCACCAGGGCGGTGGCTCCCTCCATGGCGCCCCCCGTCACCAGGGTGATGTCCAGCAGCCCGTCATCTAGGAGGGCGTCCGGACAGGCCTGTAGGGCGCCGCGGGGGGCAGGGACAGGGGCCCAGGAGAGAGGGGGTAGCGGGGTGAGGGGACAGGGAAATGCCTGGGGCCGTGCGTTGCCTTTACCTACAATATGCCCTACGTCCGTTAGCAGCCATCAGCGCGGAGGGCGGCTGCTTGGCTCCCACCCTCACGAAATATGGTAGTGCCTACCTATGTAGATTGTAGCTTCCTCCCGGTTTAAGTTCACGGGTGCCCTTTCTACGCCAGTCCCCCCCCCCAGTATCCCTCCCGACCCACGGGCCTCATCTCCACTCCCGGGTGGCTCCCACCTGTACCATGCTGGCCAGCTGGCGGCTGTTGCCCGCGGTCAGGTTGAGCACCCGGTCCACAACCTGCGGTCCGCGGAGGGCGGGGGGCCGGGGGGCCGGGGCGGCGGGGGGGGGGGCACTGAAGGGCGAAGTGGGTGTTTGGCCTCACCCCTAACCCGCGGGGGGGACACCATCTTGCTGCCTCGTGGCCGCCACAATCTCCCCCCACATACACACCCTCCACGCCGCTGCTCATACCGCACCTCCAGGGTCTTCTGCCCTCCCTTGTGTCCCTTGCTTTTCTTGGTCTCCGCATGCTGCGTCTGCGTCTGCGTCTGCTGCTGCTGCTGCTGCTGCTGCTGCTGCTGGCTCTGCGCCTGCTCCTGCTCCTGCTCCTGCTCTTGCTGCTCCTGCGGCTCCTGCTGCACCTGCGGCTGCGGCTGCGCCTTGTCGCTCGATGCGGCGGCGGAGGTGGCGGCGTGCGGCGATGCGGGTGCGGACGCAGACGCGGACGGCGGCAAGGGCTCGGGGGCTGGGAAACGCATGCGCACTCGCACAGCGGTGTAGCCGGCGAAGCGGGCGAAGCCTGCGAGATGCGGGTTCGGGTTCGGGTTCGGGTGCGGGTGCGGGCGCAGGCGCAGGGGGCATTGCATAAGTACGGCATGCGATGGGCTTCCTTAGCACGGCCCATACCCGCACGCCGCACCTTGGACCAGGTAGGCCGCCGGGCCCAGCAGCTTCTTGGCCTCGGTGCTGGTTTCGGCGCCCAGCTCGGAGGAGGCGCCCAGGGTTGCAGTGTTCATGAACACCTGGGGGGAGGGGAGGGAGCCACACAGACGTCTGTGCCAGCCAGCAACAGGGACCATTGCCCCCCCAGACTCACGCTCTTCATCGCCCTTCGGTTTGTCGGCCGTGGATTCGCCGATAAAATAACCCCCCGACCCACCCTCCTTCGGGCATCCACGGGTCTTCCTCGAACCCTCCCTAAACCCTAAGAGCCCTGCCATGCCGCCATGCGGCTCCCTGCACTCACCTCCCCGTTGAGAAGGCCCACATCCAGCGGCTTCAGGTTGTCAGACCTGCAGCACAGCCGCAGAGCACCCTCGAGGTCCTGACGGGAGGGGGTGGGGGTGAGAAGACCCGGGAGAGGGGGGCGTGGAGACCCGGTTACACGACATAGGAAGCGGCGGGTAGAAACTGACGGCAGGGGGGGAGGGGGAGTGTCCAAGGAGGGGGGGGTGGGGAAGTGCCGGGGCCGGGGCAGGGCGGGGTTGAGGGCCGCGGGGGGCCGGAGCGAGCAGGACGCTCCTGTCTGCACCCGCCCATGGTGCGAGGTGGAGGTAGGAGCCAAGCCAGTGATTCTGCCGCCGCAGAAATGGCACGACAAACAAACCATATGTAAACATGGACAACCACCGCCCGCCCACCCACCCATCCACCCACCCATCCACCCACCCACCCACCTGCGGTATGCCCGTCACAGCCGCGAAGTCGTTGGACGTGCCCATGGGCATAAGGCCCACGGAGATGTTGCGGGGTGCGCGGACCTGCGCTCGAGAGGTGCGGGGCAGCATGTGTGTGTGTGTGTGTGGGGGGGGGTGTTACAAGTTACAAACCGGTAACTCGACTGGGGTAACTCGACTGGGGTGTGTGTGTGGGGGGGGGGGGTGTTACAATAAAAGAACCGGTGTGTGCGTGGGGGGGGGGAGTTATACGGGGGTAGCTCCCTCCGGGTGAACTCCGCGAAGTAATGGCAACATAACGTGCGCTCTTTGGCCGCACACACGCTGCTTCGCCTCCTCAGTTTCGCAACGTGCCTCAGGGTGAGAGCAAGGGACAAGGGCTCTCCGGCGCCCCAGGTACCGTAACAGGTAGGCGGTTAGGTACCGGTAGCACGGCGCTTCTAAAACCGCAGCCCTACGCTGTATACGCTAATACTTAGCACTGCTGCTCCTCACCTTGATCAGCGCCGCCACCACCTCGTTGAGGGTGCCGTCGCCGCCGGCTGCCACAATGGTATCCGCCGATCGGGCGCGGACGATTTCCTGATCGATCGTGGTGGCAGGCAAGAGCGCGGGTTGGGGCCAGGCCGGGGGAACCGGACGGGGAGGGGTCAGGGCGGGCGGGGGCAGAGGAACCCGCCTCACTGGGGTACGACAGTACGGCTCGAGTTCTGCAACCGCCCAACGGCCCTGCCGTCATCCGCCTCCCCCCCCGTTGCTGTTCTCCTGTTCTTTCCCTCCCCTGTCGGTCCTCGCGGGCATCCCTCACACAGCACCCCCCACCCCCCCACACCTGAACGAATTTGGCCACATCGCCGCTCTCCCACGTGACCTTGACGTCCACGTGAAACCCCTCGCCGCGCAGCGTCCGGACAGCCGCGCGCACATCGGACTCGTCCGCGCGTTTGCCGTGTAGTACGACGCATAAGCGGCGCGGCCGGCCGCCAGCGGGAGCTACGGCCGGGGCCGGAGCGGTTGGAGTGGCAGTGGGCGCACTCGGGGTGGTCTCGTCTAGGGAGACGGAGGCGGAGGCCGCGCGAGCAGGTGGTCCGGCGGGCTCGAGCGGCTTGCGGTAGTCGGGATCTGTCGCCGGCGGGGCGATGGCCGTTGCGGAAGCCATTATCGGGTGGCTCTCGTCGAGGAGGGGAAGGAGGAGGAAATGGCTGGATGCCGGCTAATGTTTGGGTAAGGGTCTTGGTTGTTGTGATCGCGACGCTGGCAGGGGGCTGGAGGGAGCGTTGGTGAGGAGTTTCGAGGTGACGGTATGCGACCCGCGGGGCGGAATGGAGGCAAAAAAGAGATAGCCTTGCTCAAGGCGTTGTTCCGCTGGGTCTGGCGTGTTACTATATCGCTGCTTGATCTTTTATATGACGACCGACGACCAGGTAATCTGTGGGCTTCAGGGAGATGCTATCCGAGGAGGACGCACGTCACTGGCTGCTCCGGGACCAGTTCCATACCTCTCGCAACTCGCACATTCTGCAAGCACGTAACCGCATTTAACATTTCGCTTAGGACAGTGGCATCCCGGCGATATGTCAAGGGAGGACAAGCCGCTGTCCATTCGTTGTCGATGTGCGCGAGAGTCACGACCTAGTGAGCAGGAGCAAACCTGTGTGCTTGTAGAAGGATGAATAATGGCTGAATATGATTTGGGCTGGGAAGCGCCAACGGCCTACCACGGGTCGGATGCAAGTAAGATGCGCAACCCTTCAGAGTCAGACAGTCGTCACTGCTGTATGTATGAAACGTACATACTTATGTATGGCGTATGATGAATACGAACTACTTGCCAAGGATCTCGATGTGATTCTGTATAGTGCCGATCGCAAACTGGACGAGCGACTGTTCAGTTCTGGTGTGCGATCGTGGTTTATGCCGCGTTACACGCGATCTATGCAAAGATAAGAGGTTGAATTAGGTCAGAATTGACTCAGAGCGTTACAAATTGCGAAGTCAAGCGCGTTCCATCTCTAGCGGAAGTTGGCGTACCTCCAGCTACTAGGACGGGCACGACGCAAAGGAGCAAGGGGGAGGTAGAGTGAAGCGATCAAGAGTCAAGGAAACATCGGTAGGTACAGGACGTGGTAGTAAGCTCAAGTCAGGCGCCGGCCTCAGCCGTACACCACCCTCCTCGTGCCTTGTTTCTTTGCGCAAGCATTTGCTCATCAGGTACATCTGATAATTCCGTCGTCCTTTCTTGCCATCGCATATTAGGGGAGGACGAGATCAAGTGGCGTGTGTTGGCAGGCAAGTGGTGCATCCTTAGTACACGCCAGCATACAGGCGCAAAATCTTCGTTAGTCAACCCTCGCCCTGCCCTTTCAATTAGCCGTAATATCTTAAACGCCAAATCACGGAAGCTTTGGAACAAAACCCAGGAGGCAGGCGCCACGCCGCTCTCCCCTTTGCCTACCTTTCCTGACCGCGCTGTAGTCTACCCTCATCCCACCTCCTCATCCGATGCTGCTGTCCTCCTCCACAGCCACACTGGCGAGGCTAAGATGGTCGGGCTGCGGGCCCGCCATGGAGCTTGAACAGCCTGTGCGTCTAGCAGGTGCGCGGAAGGGAGCAGGGTCTGTATTGCATGAGAGGGAGAGGTCTGTATTGCAAAGGGGGAAGACATGAGGATTCCTGGCTTCCTGCCAACACGAAGCAGTGCGGGCCGTTCTTTTTCCCTGGTGTCTTCACTTATTCTCATGTACATAGCTATATCCCACATTCCTCCCCGTACCTCTCAGCGGCGTCCTGTTGAGCAGTCTGGATCCTTCGTCGACCGCTCCTCGTGTCCTTGCACAATCAGCCTACTTCATGTTAGTGCAACAAAGTCAAGCATGTGAGTTCAGCACGACGACGCAGTCACGAGCGAGGCACGATCGGACCCACCTGCTTCAGCTGACGGTTTCGCAACCGTGCCTCGAGTGACGTATAATGCGTAACAGAGCGACGAGCATTCTGCCGGTTAAGCTGGGGCCCCGAGTGCAGTGCTGAGCAATACCGCCCCGTGACACACAACACACGCCAGGACGTGCAGCAGCAACAATACACAGCTCACTACACTCATGACGCAGATGTCGCCTTCCCCCCCAAATACACGACCCACGCCAGCCCTTGTCAAGCCGATGCCCTTCGCAACCAGCCCTTTTCCCCGCGCCCTCGCTCAGCCTCAATCCCAACCCTACCAGGTTCTGAGGACCCCGCCACAGCTGCGCCAAGGCCTGCACCTTGGGGCAGCAGCCGCGAGCCCCACCGGCCGCACCTGCGATGGCACCGCCGCACGGCGGCGCCCCCGCCCAGACTACCCTCCTCCTTCCTGACAACACGGTCGCCGGACCGGACGACCAGTCCAGACCAGACCATGTCAGATGAGACCTCTCATACCAGGAAAAACCGAAACAAACTGTCAGCCCAACGACCTACCACGCATCAGCTCGCGGGACGAGCTCGAAAGCCGCCTGGTGTGACCACCAGCTCGCGTCGCCGTCCGTCGCGTCGCTCCAGTCGCTCCTTGCCTGCCTTCTTATTTGCTCGTCCAGCCTCTTCCAGCTGTACGACAGGGCTCGGTTACGCGAGCCGCAGTACGACGCATACGGCGCTGCAGCTTCGTGGTGCGCCGCCAATGCGCGCAGACGCCTACCAGTCGCACAGCGCCGTCAGTCGATCGGCGGCCTAGTGTCCTTCCGCACCACCACCACCCCAAGCATCTGCATCCACCTTCTGTCATCTTCCCCATCCGTCACATCACCCCCCCGTTCCATTCGCGTTCCATTCGTCAATCCCCCTGTGTCAAGACACGCACACACACAGACACACACACAAGACCCGCCCGTGCGTTGCCGCAGGCCGTTGCACCAATGTAACCACCCTGCCGGCCCAAACGCACAACACTGCAAAAACCCGCCGCACCCCGCCGCCTTGCGGAGTGGCGGTGGAGGCGGGTACGCGGAGGGCAGAGCGCAGGAGGAGGTGGGCAATCTGCACTCGCCTGCGCCACACCGCGCCAAACCCCCCACTGCAACAAAAAGTGTGGTGCTCCAGGATCACAAGCAGATCACCATAGGCCTAGACACACAGCCCCCCCAAACACACACGCCCCTTTCAGGTGGAACGCCGAAGAGGCTGCCATCTACGGCCCCCCCTCACGGATTTGTGGTCTCCCACTACATCGAGAGCAGTCGTACAACGTGTCCGACTTCCCCGTGCTGTCACCGCGTAGAAGCTCCGACAAAAAACGGTTTAACCCTAAAACCAAATAACTGCCTCGCCCAAAACCGCACGACTCGCTTGTGCGAGCGACGAAACGGCTGGACGAGGCTGGCGAAGGCTCGACGTCCACCTATACTCCTCAGCCCCGGCAGGTGGAATCCTGCAGGCTGCTTCGTCCACCCTCTTACACCGCCATTTGCGCAAAGGTTGTCATTATCCGGTAATCCTCCAACGGGTCAATGATGGACCGCGGGAAAAACTCACTCGTACGTCGCCGCACGTGGCAAGGTAGGTTTGCAGGTGCGCGCCACCACCACTAGGTCCCGTCGGGAAGAGCGCAAAAGGCGCTGTGCCCAGACGCCCCAGCAATGAAAACAGACGGTCTCTGGGTAGTTCAGGCCCAGCTACGATGTGCGGCAAAGAATAGGCGAAACAAGTATAAGTAATATAAAGGTAAAGAGAGGGAGGACGGTGTTGAGCAAAGCGCAAAAATATGCGACGAGAGTTATACGCTATCTCAATGCATAACATACGCGCGTGGCATTGTTGTCGCCCGCAAATAGACGTTATCGTTGTCGGCGGTCACGTGGCAACGAATGCAATGGGGGATAGGCACATAGGCTGTCTATGTATCAATACAGGACTGATTGCATTGATGCAGAATGAGCATGTGGTTTGACAGACTCCACTAACTTAGGATGAAAATGAGGAACGTCCGCCTCTCAGTCATGTACAACCTGGTTGCGCAAGAGGTAAACTCAGGCAACCAAGGGTTGCAAGCTTCAAATGTTGATGGCGTGAATGCGCGATTGGGGCTGATGGGATACGAACCGGTGCTCGGACGGTGACAAATTCCGGGCAAAAACGCGGGCGGTCGGCGCTGGGCTGCGCTGATGCACGAATCCAACAGGGCAGGCGTATGATTGATATCTCCCGTTATGCGACGGTTCGAGCCCTCAGAAGTTGTTAGCTGGCGCAGTCCGAAGTACGGTACTTCAGTACCCTATCCACGTTTGGGCAAAAGTTGCGCGATTATGTTTGTTGCTGATCTAGGGAATGTCCTCGTAACTTACCATGTTGAGCGCCACAGGCGCGCTGGCGCGCGCCCGCTTTTTGTAAGCTCGGACCCATCGGGCCGTTGAAGTGGGCGCCCACTGGTGGAAACCCAGAGGTTCCTTGTGTGCTGCTCTCCAAGCGGATCATGTAGGGTCATGACATCGCTTATGAGCACCTGCGAGGATAGCCACCAGCCACGCGATTGATTACGATTTGCAATTGCAGGCCGCAACACACAGATTAAGCGCATTGTGCGATGCATTCAACAAGCTCGGGGCCCCAGCGGTGTACAGGCTGACAGCTGTGCAGACGCTGCCATTTAGTGGAAAGGGCGTTGCACGGACACAACGGCTCGAAGGAGCGTCTTGAGTTGTATGCATTTGCAGCAAGTCCTGTAGACCCACAACACAGTAAGACACTAGATTTTTACTGTGGACGTTTCCTTAAGAACTTGCGGTCGACCTTCACGTCTGAAGAACCATACGACAGGACCAGCTCGGACCAACGACCTCAATATCCCGTCCACCTCACAAACCGAACATCGCTGATTGAGAGCGCGCAAGCTTACTTTCCACGAATATTTGAATGCAACTATTCTTTGTTCTAAAATATCCTGAAAAGGAGAAGTTCGTCACCTCAAGATGG
Source organism: Yamagishiella unicocca (assembly GCA_003116995.1). Taxonomy (NCBI): domain Eukaryota; kingdom Viridiplantae; phylum Chlorophyta; class Chlorophyceae; order Chlamydomonadales; family Volvocaceae; genus Yamagishiella; species Yamagishiella unicocca. Next base: position 621,109 of record BDSL01000021.1, on the reverse strand, counting down.
CAGCTTCCTTCGGCTTCATTGTCGGCCTGCACCTCCCCGTTGGTCCCATACGCGACCATTTGCTTTGAACATTCAGCTAATGTATAAGCACTGAAAGAACAGGATCCGCGGTTGCCCTAGCAATGTATAAGCACTGAAAGGACAGGATCCGCGGTTGCCCTAGCAAACATATCGCGTGAACGTCGGCGCTGTGACCCTTTGATGGCAACCTCTTAGGCACTATCTAGACGTTGGTGGCGGATGCTTTGCGGCGGATGGTGAGGACCCCGCCTCCCGCGGTTAGACAACCCTTAGGCGGTCAGGCCAACCTCCCTCTGCGCCGCGCCCAGTCTCGGCCTTGGTGTTGGTCTCCCACACGTCCCACACCCCCTCTGTAACCGGCACCGCAACCCTTTCGCAGCTCCTTGCGCAGCAACTGCCTTTGGACGATTCACCAAGAAGCTGAGGCGGGCCTGTCAGGCCCCACAGCAGGCTTCGGCCGTCGCGGACACTAGGTGTAACACTCTGTTCGTGCTTTCCTGGTGGCACTCGTGGCCGACTCCAGGCCTGACTGTCGCGCGCTGTCGTTAGCGCTCAGGCTACAACTGACCAGGTCGTAGACACGTTAGCCGCAGGTGAACGCCGCAAGTCGCTACCTCTTCCGGGGACTGCCCCGGGTATCCTGACTCCCGACCGAAGCGCGGCCCACAGCTGCACTGTTGCTTGCGGGGGCAACTATGCTCGACACTGTTGTTACACGTCTGCAACTGGGCACCTCGTGTGAGAGGATACTTCGAGCACGGCCGGGAATGCCAGGCGTGGCATCCGGCGCGTGCTAAGGCGGCGGAGGCTCTGTGGGCCCGATGTGCGCACCTAATCCCTGCGGCTCCGATCGTGAGCCAGCTACCACCTAACACCGAAAGTTACCAGACGGTATAAGATGGCGTCCGTTACTGAGTGTCAACGAACCATACCTAACAACACACTTGCGAGATATTTCACTCCAACTGTCATGCCCAGATACGCGTTTCTGGAGCGGCACCGAAACCATGACTAATGCCTCCACCCCTGCCCCCTGACAGCTGTCACGACACCCAATTCCATGACATCTGTCATTCCTCACCATCCCCATCACTTTCCTCCTATCGTTCATGCCGGCGCTGGGGCATGACAGCTGTCAGGCCCCACAGCAGGCTTCGGCCGTAGCGGACACTAGGTGTAACACTTCCCCCCACAACCAAGTGTGGGGGTAACACGCACGCGGTTGTTCCGAGCGTACTCACACACAAACCCAAGACAGACAACACCTCGTACCCCACAAGGCAGCCTGAGACGCAGGCTGCGGCAAAAACAACCTCTCGCTCGTGATCGTTGAGTAGGCATCGAGCCAGGCCCAACCGAGAGGAAAAAAGCCGCACATTGGACGCAGGCGTTGGCGGGCGCCCCTCCGTGCTATGATGCTCCTGCCCCAACCCCTATGGGGTGAAGGCAATCCTGACAACGTTCCCTGCTAAACGCGCCAAACCCCACCCAGTGTCTCGTACCAGGCTGGTCTCTCTTGCTACGAACCCGCCAGCATGCGCTTGGCACGCATGAGGGTGAGCTCCTCCTCTTCCCCGGTGGACCATTGCACTAAGAAGTAGCGCGGCCTAGCAATCGCACCCCGGAACCGCAGTGTCCCGTGTCGTACAACTACTGGCCCTCTCCGGCCCCCGCTTTCCAACTGCTGAACACGCTGCCCGTGCAGCCCCTCAGCTTCCAAATCCAACTTCCGCGTCGAAGCTCGCGGGAAAAGCACCTTGCCGATGCATGGCTCCACTGGTTGCGGCGCCGCCTGTGGCGGCGCCTCTTGTTCCTCCTGCCGAAGGCGTTGGCATTGTGGACAGCTCCAGGCTCCTGGCGGGGCAACGCTGAGCGGCGGCGTCAGGCAGCTCAGGTGCCACCCGGTGTTGCAGTGATCACAGAGAAGCATGCGTGCCTCGTCGTGTGGTGAACCGCAAACCTCGCACTGCAGGTCCCGCGACGGACGGAACAGTCGCGGGTCTACAATGGGATCAACTTCCAGGTGGCAAGGCAAAAGCTGCTCGACACGGCGCCTGACACGGGCACCGTCCCGACCGATGAGTACCGCAACGCCCAGCGGCCCAACTGACTCGACCCGCAGTATGTTGTCGTACTGTGGAAACTGCAGGGTGTTGGTAACGCTGCCGCGTCGGACGTAAACGTAGTCGCCGGGCTTGTGTACGACAGGCTTCGCCAGATATCGCCCGGTGCGAACCGCTGAGTAGCGCAGCGTGTCGCGGTGCTGCGCCACCAACAGGTTGCTGGCTGCTGCCGGGTAGGCCTGGCGGACCCAGTCCGCGCGCGCCAGTAGGGAATCAGCTGCCGCTGCGATGTCGTCAAAGTCGATGGGAGACTCTAGGCGCTCACGAACCGCTGGTGGCACCACAGGCCGCACCCCGCCGTAGAGAAGCTCATACGGCGAGTACCGCGTGGATGCCTGTGGGGAGCAACGATAGCCCAGCAGCAGCTCGGGAAGCTGCTTGATCCAGGCCGTCGGGTCCGCTGCTTCGTAGCAGGCCTTGCGAAGAGACTCCTTAACAACCTTGACGATGCGCTCGGCTGCCCCATCAGCTTGCGGATGGTTGGGCGATGTATGGCGGGGGTCGATGAAGCAACGCTCCAGCAGCGCTGCGAACTCTCCCGCGAATTCACCACCGTTGTCCGTCAGTACCTCTGCCGGCGCACCGAAGCGCGCCAGCACATCAGCGAAAGCGGCAGCAACACGATCCGCCGTCTTGTCAAGCAGCGGTGTCACCTCGATATGCTTGCTGAAGTGCTCGATGGCGATCATGCAGTACTGGTAACCGTCAGACGTCTTGGCAAGAGGCCCGGCTAGGTCGACTCCCCAGCGGTAGAACAGGCCCTTGATCTCCAGCGGGTAGAGCTGCGTTGGACGCATCGTGCCCCGCGCGTTGCTGAGGTCGCAAACCGCACACTCCCGTAGCACCGTCTCGACCTGAGCACGCATGCCGTGCCACCAGTGGCCGAGCTGCAGGAGCGCGAACGTACGCCTGATGCCCAAGTGTCCAAGGCGACTGTGCGTGGCTGTGACGATGCCGCGCCGTGCTGCTGGCGGTGGACACACTCTTGAAGCTCCGTTAACCATCAGCCGCAGCAGTTGGGTTCCATCCCACCGATAGCTGGCAGCGCGGCGTTTGACTCGCCGCGCCACCGTGCCGTCGGCAGTCCTCCCAGCGGCTGTCCCGCTCTGCTGCAGCAGCGCCATTACAGGCGCGTCTTCCCACACGTCAGGGTCGCCGGCTGTCTCCTGAGCCTCCGCCGTCGCTGCTAGATATATTCCCGGCCGTGCTGTTCGTGCTTTCCTGGTGGCACTCGTGGCCGACTCCAGGCCTGACTGTCGCGCGCTGTCGTTAGCGCTCAGGCTACAACTGACCAGGTCGTAGACACGTTAGCCGCAGGTGAACGCCGCAAGTCGCTACCTCTTCCGGGGACTGCCCCGGGTATCCTGACTCCCGACCGAAGCGCGGCCCACAGCTGCACTGTTGCTTGCGGGGGCAACTATGCTCGACACTGTTGTTACACGTCTGCAACTGGGCACCTCGTGTGAGAGGATACTTCGAGCACGGCCGGGAATGCCAGGCGTGGCATCCGGCGCGTGCTAAGGCGGCGGAGGCTCTGTGGGCCCGATGTGCGCACCTAATCCCTGCGGCTCCGATCGTGAGCCAGCTACCACCTAACACCGAAAGTTACCAGACGGTATAAGATGGCGTCCGTTACTGAGTGTCAACGAACCATACCTAACAACACACTTGCGAGATATTTCACTCCAACTGTCATGCCCAGATACGCGTTTCTGGAGCGGCACCGAAACCATGACTAATGCCCGCGAATCGTTCATGCCGGCGCTGGGGCATGACAGGCCAGACGCCATCGCGGAATCCCGTTGAAACCCTTGAGCGTACGAGTTTTGCAAATTCAACGGCCGCGGGATTACACATCAAACCACGTGCCGCAGCGCATTGCATGTGCCTCGATGCGTGCCGTTCCTTAAGATGGTGCGCACTCGGCAAAGGCTCCGGGTTTTCGGAACAGGATTCTCCCATCCTGGCGCAATGCTGACGGCGTGCTACTCGCCTTCAAATGTGTTGCTTCTGGCTGCTTGCCCCTCTTAACTGTGGTCCGAGGTAGCCCGGTGTTAGCCCTCTTTAGCCATGCCCGAGGCCAACCCTTGACCGCAACTTTACAACCGCATAGCAGGGCGCAGCGTAATCAGTGCTAACCAAGCAACATTTGTTCTGGCGCTGTTCCGGACGACGCGAAAGGCATGCGTTGAGACACGCGCCAATGACACATTCCCAGGCAACGTACGGCGCTCGCTTGTCCATGAACGTTCGCGGCATAGGTCGAACAAGACGTTCGCAGCCATCTGCCTGACTTCCGAGGCAAGCCGATATTCACTCACTCGTTCTCCCGTTTTCGACGCAAGCGACGCTCATTCCTTAACAGCTGAGATGCGTAGGCCCGAGCCGGAGTACGACAGCATCCACACCAACCCATACGCACACCCCAAGGCCCAGCCAGTGCAATCATTGCGCAAAAAGCTGCCCAGCATGATCCAAAGAGAAGGACGGCAACCAGGCCCTAACCTAAACCACTCGTCGCAACCTCGCTTCCCTCCCGACCCAGCGCCTTTCAGCAAGTAGACACGCCTACCCACATTATATACAGCAGTAGCCAGCCCCCACGCTCTCGCCTGCCTCCACCCCCCCCTCAGCGGCCGCACCGCCAACCGGCAACCGCCCTAGCCCCTACCCCGGGACACGAGCGGCGGCACTCCGCCCTGCTGGAGCCCACTAGGCCATCATCCCGTCCGGCATCCCCATCCGTTTGTGCAGGTAGTTCATCACGGCGTCCTCCACCCAGCGCTGTCGGAACACCTCGGTGCGCCGCTCCAGCTCATAGTCGCGGCCGCTGCCTTGCCGGGCCATACGCACGTCACGAGCCTGCAAGGGAGGTTGGGTTGGCGGGTGGCGTGGCGCGAGGATTTCGGATGGGGGAAAGGTGGTGGCCGGTGCCCCTCCCCCCCGGCGCCGTCATACAGGCACATACAGGCACCAGCCGCTCGTTTGGCACCTCGGACATAAGCCCTCCCCCCCGTCAGACGCCCTCCGCCCTCATACGGGTATCCACCGCAGTACGGCATTCAACAACCCCACGTCGCCACGTGGGCCCACCTGGGAAGCCAGGAGTGCGTACGTCATGTCCACGGGGCTGTGCGCGAAGCCCAACAGCAACGCGCGGCGGCGGCGGCACTCGTTGAGGCGGCGGATGAGGCCCGTCAGCTTGGCGTCCATCGCCTCAATCTATGGGTGGCGTGGAAACCGTGTTGGTCACATGGGGCGAGGTGAAGCAGCCGATAGGATAGATGGTAAGAGGTCGCACCTCCTTGTCCTTGTAGTAGCTCTGCAGCACTGCGCCCATCTGGTGCGGCAGCGGGGACGGCAGGAAGAAGTCCACATCGAAGAGCTCCAGGCAGCAGCAGCCGCTCAGGGTGGCGGGGCCGACAGCAGCGGAGGCGGAGGAGGCGGTGGCGGAGGGTTTGAGGGCGTCCAGCCTGAGGGGGGCAGCGGCGGGCAAGGTGCGGGGCGCCTGAGGGCGGCCAGGGTTCTGAGGGGTGCAGGCCGCACTCCTCGGGTGCAGGCCGCGCTCCTCGGGTGCAGCTACCTTATCGCAGCCTATCGTGTCTCATCCCCAACCTTCGTGGGCCACTGTCCCCCTTCCGGTCCCCGCCTAGCCCCGCTGCCCCCAGAGAGCCCCTCCCCTCCCCCTCCCCCTCCCTCACTTGATGTTGTACTCGATCCGCACTGGCGGTACCGGCTGGAGCAGCCCGCTGAGGCGGCCGCCCAGGTCGGAGAGCTTCATGGTGCGGCACCCGAACACCTGGCGGCGGTGTGGCGGCGGTGTGGCGGCGGTGTGGTGGCGGTGTGGCGGCGGTGTGGCGGCGGTGTGGCGGCGGTGTGGTGGCGGTGTGGCGGCGGTGTGGCGGCGGTGTGGCGGGGGTGGTGGCGGGGGTGGTGGCGGGGGTGGTGGCGGTGTGGTGGCGGGGGTGGTGGCGGGGTGGTGGCGGGGGTGGGTGGTGGGGGGTGGTGGCGGGGCTAGTAGATCAGGTGATCGGGTGGGAGGTGGTGGGGTGAGGTGGGGTGTGGCGGTGGCCAATACGGCTGGGCGAGGGGGGTTAGGGTGCTGACATGGATTAGGGAAGTAGCGCTAGGGGCCACGTGGAGGCACCGGCCACCCCCCTCGCCCCCCAGCGCGTCTCAGCCCCCTCACACCGCCATCTGCATACACAGGCACGCGCCCACCCCCCACCCTCACCTGCGCCAGCTCGGGTGTGAGCTTCACATTGATGGGGTTCTTAGGGTCCTGAGGCGCAGCGTGAGCGGAGGGGCCCGTAGGGGGGGCGAGGTCAAGGGGAGAACATCAAGCGGCGATGGGACTAGCGTCAAGACTTGGGACTGTGCGAAAACAGGCGAAGGGTGGGCTACATTCGCGCGCTGTACGCCTCCGGAGCCGCGCCCAGGCACCTCGTGTGCGCACCAGCAGCCACTCTCGTTGCTCCGCCTCCCTACACCAGACCACGTTTCCGGTCTGTTCGTTTTCCGCTGTGGCGTTCCGCGGCTAGGCGGTGCAGTACCACACCTGCAGCCGGCGGCTCTTGATGAAGCCGTACAGCGCCACCATGATGCGGGAGCGGGTCTCATGACCCATCATGCCCAGGACCTCCGCCAGCAGCGGGGGCAGCACGTACCTGAGGGGTTTCCCAGGGTTTAGGGTGTCAGCTTTAGGTTCTCCGGGATTTTAGGGTTTTAGGGTTTGGCTTTCCCCGGGATTTTGCTTTAGGGTTACACACCACACCCAACCTAACCACCTCCTTCCAGTACCTGCTCCCCTCCCAATCGCCCGTTTCCCCTTCTTCCCCGGTCCCTCACCCTGCACCCCGCAAGCCGGCCCCGCGGTACTAGCTCCCCCGCGGTACTAGCTCCCCCGCGGTACCGTACTAGCTCCCCCGCGGTACCGTACTAGCTCCCCCGCGGTACCGTACTAGCTCCCCCGCGGTACCGTACTAGCTCCCCCGCGGTACCGTACTAGCTCCCCCGCGGTACCGTACTAGCTCCCCCGCGGTACCGTACTAGCTCCCCCGCGGTACCGTACTAGCTCCCCCGCGGTACCGTACTAGCTGCCCGCGGGCCCACCTCTCCGGCTGGTAGTCCGGCTGCAGCAGCACGGTGGCCTTGCAGCTGCGGCTGCCCTGCCGCCGCACCTCGATGGCCTCGCGCTGGATACCTGTGGCGGGCCGGGTTGGGTTGGGTTGGGTTGGGTTCGGTGTGGTGTGATGTGAGCCTAGGGAGCATGCCTGCTGCGCTAGCAGCAGGAGCAGCAGCAGGGTTGGTGCCTGGCCACCACATGCGGTTCTGGCGAGGAATGTGCCGTCCGCTTCTGGCCTGCGGGGCGAACTCGTCGTCGCTAACGCCTTTGTGGCAACATCTTCAGCCTTTTGACCCCCTGACCCCCTGAACCCCTGCGCGAACAACCTGATGGACACGCCCCCACCCTTCCCCTGGGCACCAACCCCACCCCGCCTCCGCTGCAGCACCCGTCACGTGCAGCGGCGTCTTGTGATGATCTTTTTTAGTGGAGAGGAACTGACTGGTGTAGCTGCACCAGCCAGACCCCTCCTCACCCATCACCATCAGCGCCTACCCAACACGCACCCCCAAGGCCCCCGCCCCCAGCGCCGACGACCTCACGCACCCCCCCCGCACCTCCCCCCTTCAAAAGCGTGTCTCAAACTATAAGCCAGCTAGTTTGCGCCCTCCGTCTCCTACGTCGTGTAACCGGGTCTTCTCCCCTCCCCCTCCCTGGACCCACCCGTGTGGCTGGCCTTGTCCCACACCACCCTCCCCGCCTCGCCCGGGTACAGCTCCGGGTCCAGCTGCACTTCCAGCCGCCGCACCACCGCCGTCAGCAGGTTCTGACGAGCAGTCCCGGACGCCGCCGCCGCCGCCTGCTGCGCCGCGTGCTGCGCCGCCAGCTGCTGCGCCTGCAGCACCAGCCCGGCCGAGCTGGGGTCCCCACGAGCGGCCGCCGCGGCCGCCGCCGCCAGCGCCGCCCGCACCAGCTGGTCGGTCTGGTCCACCAGATGCCCCGAAACCTGGAGAACCCAGGAAGGTGGTTCCGGAGCCGGCTCCACGGCTGCGGTGGAGCCGGAGAACATGGCCGCGGAGGCGGCCGCCAGGAGTGAAGCGTTGGAGGGCAGGGCTGCGGCTGGAGCCGGCTGCTTGGGGGGAACGGGCTGGTTGGCGTAGGTTGCCTTCCGAGGGCGCGAGGCGGAGGGGGGGAGGGGGTTTAGGGAAGGGGGGTTGGGGTCGGCCAGGTGGGGGCAGGAAGGTTGGCGCGGGTTGTCGTACCTGTACGGCAATGCGTAGCGTGCGCTTGACCGGCTCGTGGTATGGCGGGAAGGGCTCTTTGAAGTCGGCTTTCCGGCGGTTGATGGTGTCGGTTACCAGGCGGTCCATGTCCAAAAGGTGGTTGTACAGAGCGGATTCGGGTATGGCGGTTGATACCTGCGGACGCAGCACGGCGCCGGCCGAGGGTTGGGTGTGTGGGGTGGGGGGGGGGCGCTAGGGAAGGGCTGCGTGGGCACCGCCAACCCAGGCCCCGCTCGCCGGCCTTTTCCTTTCCATAGAGCTGACCGCAGAGCGCAGAAGACCCGGCACGCCCGGTCGCCCTTCTAGTTGGATGCTCATCTGTTTGGATGCTCACCACGAGCTCCTTCAGCTCCATAGTGTAGCAAGAGCAGCCACAACGACCCCATGCAGTGCAAAGACGTCACGCACTGCAGCCGCCGCGTGCCGCAGCCGTGCAATGTGCTGCGCCGTTGAACCTCGACCCGCCCCGTCCAAGCAGACCGTGCAGCCACCCCCTGGAGCCTGCCCACCTTGTCCTGGACAGACTGCCGCTCCTGCCCAAATTTCCGCTTCTTCTGACGCGGCGCCGCTGGCGCGACGGGCATTTGACGCATAGCGTTTGCTGCCACGGCGCCCGGTGCGACAGCACTGACTGCGGCCGGCGTCGGGGCTGTAGCGGCCGCCGTCGGTGCTACCGCGACCATTTGCGGGGCGGCGGCCTGACACATAAGATGTATGGCAAACTAAGTAGCAAAGACGCGCTGCCAGTTAGGCGTCAACCGAGCTCCTTACCATTTGTTGAACTGGTACTGCGCCATACTGCATGGCCGCTAGTTGCTGAGCGCCAGGAGGGATCTGCATTTGCATCCCTTAGCACCTACGCGCCTGCTGGCCAAAAAATTCCAGGCACTTCGTCTTCATATGCTATCTGCAATGTAAAAAAGAAATTACTGTGACTTCAGCTTAGTCAACAAGGGCTTGCACGGCAGGCCCATGCACCGTGCTATGCTTGAAATGCCGTTCTTGACGCTTTACAATCAGCTCCAGTCATACAACCATATAATTAATGACAATGTTCGATTTTCGCGCGCGATGTTTAATGTCTAACTCCAGAGCGGCGGCTGGCGCTGGTTCCAGGCTCCTTAGGTAGCTGGCTTTTGCAAGAATATAAGGCAGCTTCGGCACGTTTGCCCCTCCTCGGTACGCTTGGATCTCTATTCGCTTCGTTAATCGCCTCATGTGCGGGGATTGAAGCTAGGTGCGGTGACTGGAGGCTAACAGGGGCTGAGGCTGGACAACGGAGGTGCCGCTTGATTTACCACTGCAAGGTCACCTGCAGCCTGCGGCACGGCCTCAATCAAAGTCCACGAGGTGCTTCACGATATTCATTCGTTGCATGGTTCCATGTGGCCAGGGATGCGGGAGGGGGCCGTTACCGAGCTGGTCTAGCAGGTGATGGAGCTGGATGGAGACGGGCAGGGACCGGCTGAGTCCGGCGTTACCTTAGCACATCTGTGTTCTACGTGTTCGCTGCCTTCCGCTCCATTCTCTCTCAGGCGCTTCATTTCCTGGAAGACACAGCAGACATTTATGGGGTTCTGGTGTAGCTCCTGCAGGATCTGAACGACAAGATCGCGAAGCGGGAGGAGGAGCTGTCTGACCGGCCCAGTGCTGGCTGCCGTCAATCAGGCAGCGTCCGTTGCCCGGTGTCCAGCTGTCCTCTGGACCTGCCCCTCCCCCCGCCTTCCGCCCGCTGCCTCCAAGGTTGTTCCCTGGCCGACCGGCGTCGGTGCTGCAGCAGCATGGGGGAGTGCGCTGCCGGCCGCCAGCGGGGGGCAGCTGGTGGCCGCCGCGGGCTGGCCCCCGCTGCCGCTCATGCCGTCGGGAGGTGCAGCAGCACCTGCTGCCGCTGCTGCTGGCAGCAAGCTGCCGCCAAATCCCAGCTGCAGGCGCCACGTCTCTGCCGGTGCCAGCCCCGATGGCTCGCTGGCTTCCGCTGATGAGTACACACAGCCGCGAGGTGCCACCCGGGCGCTTGGCCGGCCCCCTGCCGCCGTGCAGCCAGCGAAGCCCCTGATGCGCCTGCCCCGCCCTGACCTGCACGCGGCTCTGCGCCTCTCCGCACGCCCCGCTCAGCTGGAGGTTCCGGTGAGCCACGATCGGCCCTGTTCCGGATCTAGTTGAGTTCCAGGAGACAATTAACCTCGTCACGCGAACCTAATGACGCCTTTCCTAAGGACCGTGATAATTCGTCCTTGGGGACTTCAGTGAGCTTCAGCCGTTAGGCCACTGCAGTGGCCTTTGGGGTTTGTGAGCACTTGGTGGTGTTGGTTGGGTGCGGAGAAGTTACGCTGTCCTCACGCTTTGTTGGATTACGGCACAGCGATTCGCCATTTTGGCGAGAGTACCACGCGACAGGCCGGTAGGGGCCGGAAGGAAGATGTTCGAATGCCTACAGAGGCGTTATCTTCACTGAAAAGTCCGCAGCATACGGAGCCTCACTTCGCAAATGGGGAATGATATGACCGCGGAATACGTATCGATGGCAGTGGTCTTCCGGAGAGGGGGAGACCTCTCGTACCTGAATCCAACAGGAGCAACAAGCGCACAGCAGACCTTTCCTGCTATTGCTATTCATGTGACCGAGAAAGGCAAAATGTGCATGGCTCGTCGTGGCAGGTACCGGACGAGAGATGACGCATCATAACGTTTTTTGACCCACGTGGCAGGCGACGGTAGCTGTGACACTGGACGTTAGGCATCACCAAACGGATAGTGTCATCGCGAGGTTCCTCCGCGCTTTCGCCGCGGTATGGAAGCGCAAGGATTGAAACGCACGGTAAGTCGTCCTCTTGGCCTTGGTTTGTTACTTCAGTCCCGTTACGCTGAGGTTCCCTTTGCTGGGCGGCCTTTCGGGTGGGGCGTTTTCCGCTTGTGGGTGGTGCCCTGGGCCGCCGGGGGTTCCGGTCCCCAGCCTGTCGGTCCGGGATGTCTGGTCCGCCTGGTCTCACCGTTGTTGACCGCAGTGGGCCTTGGGGTTTATAAGAAGACGCTGTCAGAGCTTGTAAACGATATAGGCAGGTGACACAGCGAGGCAGGGCGACTCTGGGGCCCCCTTTGACGCTTTGAGTCTCCTCTGGTCCCTGACCATCTATTATGGGGCGTTAAGCACAAGCTATGCTTATGGGAAGGGGGCGGCGTCTGAACGGCAGCCGGCAGCAGGCGGTGTGCTTTGGCGGGTGTTCGGAGGCCAATGTACTGCACAAGCCCCAGAGCCGTTGATTGAAGCGCAATCCGGCTTCCAAATGTCGCCCCTTTTTAGATTATCCTTCCTGTGCTGAAAATGCACGGTCCAGTGCCTCAGGCTATACAGCGATTGCGCAGCAGAGCCATCGTCCATTGGCGGTGCTGTGGCCATCGTCCACTGGCGGTTCGCCCGGGCCTGCGGACACTGTCACCTCTCGTTCTTATCAAACGGACCGGACGAGGCAGCCACGTTTTTGCCACGCGTACAGAAAACGGATACCGGTACGACTCCACCAACAAACTCCGTGGCAGTAAGACATCAAGAACCAAGATTACCTTCCTCGTAAGTAAATTAACGTCCAACACGCCTAGCTTTGCTTTGCCCTACCGGTATCACGAAAGTGATCATCCTTCGGGATGAAGTACCGCACGTATCCTATATTTTTTCTTCATTATAAGTAACAATCTTGAGCTACATATGTGCCAACCCTTTGGTTGGCTCTATCGGTACGGTCCAAAAGTATACAACGCCGGCGCTCAGGATATCCACGGCTATGTGCTTACATATGAGCATATGAGATGCTCATATGCAGGGACTTTCACTTCGTGCGCTCAATATGCAAAAATGGGAAACTTCAGGAGGAGGGCGCCTTCCCGTACTTTTTGTGCATACGACATATTGCCCAGTCCGTCTTAGGCGATGAATTGCACAGGGTAGGGGAATCTCAATTAGGGGCGAAGTAATGCCTGGATTACAGATGTGTCCAAACATAGCGGCTCTCGCGCATTCGCCATCCCGTACTGTAGGTTATATCCATGGATTGGGTACGTCCAGGCGCGCGCGAAAATTTGATAATATCGCGCCTTAGGCCGCCATATGTAATCCGCTTGTCCGATGGACAGCACGCAATCCGGGCCCTGGGTGTCAGACGGTTTCCTGAAGTCGAGCAGTGCAAGGTTCACGTCTCCCCGGTGTCATGCGTAGCTTGGCTTCATTGGTGCAGTGGAGACAAAGAAGCTACCGTCAAAAAGCCAATGGCGCTGCCCGAGCGCTTGACCACAAATTGGTCGTTGTTTTTCGCTGTGGCCAGCCTTCTGTTTTGCATACCGTCGCTCGCGCACCGAGATGACAGGATGCGAGGACCGTTACTAGGCGGTCAAGGGCGAAGGGGACATGCAACCAGCGCGGCGGCTGGTCGCATGGGTCCAAGGCACTCCATGTCGACGCCGACCGAGGTCATTCTGCCAGCAACATTTGGTCAGTCGTACGATACAAATTCGCAGCCAAAGGCGCAGTTTGGCGTGACCCGGCGCGTACTCGCCAAGGAGAGGCAGGTAAGGACTGAGGCATGCGGGGACACTAGCATGCTTTCGCCACAACGTTGACGCGGCGTACACCCGACACATTACCAATGCTACACATCCCAACCCTACAGAGCGTCAACCAGACAGGATCGGAGAACTCCCAGAACATCAACGGGGCCCAATCCGAGCTGCTTACGGCACTCTTGGCGGTGAGGGAGAATGATTGGCTGTGGCCCTGGCCCCCCGCCAGTGACGACACCCACTCCGCACCACTGCTACTGCCGCCACCCCCCACACTACCCCTTGGCCGCTCCTTCGCCCCCCGCCCGGACAATGGACAGGAGTACGACAAGACCTCGTTTCCGCCAAGCGAGGACGGACGGCCTATAGAGGTTGAGATCAACATCGCACTCCACAAAATCATAAAGATAGACTTGCAGGAGGTGCGGCGGTCGCTGAGACCCGTGGGTCTGTGTCCGGCTCCCGCGCAGTACCGGGGGACGCTGGGACCGCGTACATTGGTTGCCGCCGGCCGGCCGTTCACAACCGCCCTGCGGCGCCTTCCGGCGGCCCCTTTTTGCGGCGTTGTTCCGCTCGAGTTCGTTTGCTCGAGTTATGTTGCACATACTTTTTGATACCCCGGTACATCCTAGAAATATATGTCGTGGTACTCGCTGAGGTACTTGATACCCACACATCAGCGCTACCCGGCTTGACAGCCCAGTCCCAAAATTGCCTTAGCTGCTGTGTGCACTTTCCATTCTTCCAAGACCCAAATCAGCTTCTGCCGCACCTGCTGCCTGCCTGGCGCGCCTGCTGCCTGCCTGTGTGCTTGCCTGCATGCGGTTCCCTCAGGGTAGCATGGACCTCAACGTGTGGTTCCGGCAGCACTGGAAGGATACCCGACTCGCCTGGAACGCCACTGATTGGGGGGTGGACCGGCTGTACATCCTAAACCAGGAGTTGCGGGTGAGGGGGTGTGTGTGTGGCGAAGGCACCCGTGTATACGACATCACACCAGCACCAGCAGCAGAGCGCACCCCGCGAGGAGCCCACTCGCTGCCCGGACGCGGCCAGCCCATCGCCACTCATCATCACAACCGCCACCAAACCAGCAGCACCACCACAACCACCGCAACCACCACAACCACCGCCACCACCACAATCACCATAACCACCAAAACTATGACCACCACCAACAACAACATAATAGCGACAACCACCAACCAACCACCGCCGCCACAACCTCAATCACAACCACAACCACCAAAACCACAACCACGACCACCACCACGACCACCATACAGCGACAACCACAACTACCAACCATCCGCCGCCGCCGCCGCTGCAGTACATGGACATCTGGTACCCGGATGTGACGCTGTGGAACAGCGCGTACGACATCGCCAGCACACTGGGGGCCCAGGCGCCCATCGTGCACCCCAGCGGCGACGTGTTTTGGGGTCGCAACGGCCTGCTGCGTGTGGCGTGTAACTTCAAGGGCCTGGCTGCCTTCCCCTTCGGTGCGGTCAAGTGCCTCATGGAGGTTGGCACATGGTCTCATGGGCCGCTGTCGGTGATTGTGAAGGAGGCGCCGCAGGTGCGGTCCGGGGCCGCGGCATGGGAAGAAACGGGGAGAGGCGGGTGGGGTTTGCCCCGCGGGCGCCTCCTGGGGCACCCCTAAAACGCTTCGCTCGACTTCCCCTCCCCCTCGCCGCCACGACGCAACGCAACGACCCGTGGGTCGGGACCTAGAACTGATGCTGGTCCCGGTCCCTGCCCTGGCGGTGTTGGTGCTGCAGGGAGGGGCCACCATGGCGGGCAACAGCGTGACGGACATGCGGGGCGCCAAGGCAGTGGAGTGGAAGTGAGTGACGCGGTGGGAGGGAGGGGGAGGAGAGGAGGAGGGGGCTCGCTGGCTGGCGATTAGCGGCTGGCTAGGGGGACTGGGTAGCGGGTGGGGGGGGGAGAGGAGGCGGCCGAAGGGTCCCCACAAGGGAGGTGGCACATGGGTTGCCGGGGGAACCTGAGCGGGCGTTTGGTGGAGACACACGCGGCATGCACCCGCATGCGCCCCGGAGGGGGGGGAGGGAGAAGGGGGAGGGGAAAGAAACGCACGCTGTGTTAATATGAGAACTCAGCAAGCAATCAAGTACAGCTTGTACGGCCCGTACGATGTACCCCCCCCCGCCCCCCGGCCCCCGCCCCGCCGCCTGCGCAGGTTCTTCAAGGTCCAGTCGTGGATCCACCACTACCCCGCCTACCCCTGCTGCCCTGATGAGTCCAACTGGCCGGTGCTGCTGGTGGACGTTGAGCTGCACCGCACACAGACGCTGTTCGCGCTCAAGATACTGGTGCCGCAGGTGGGGAGGGGGAGCGGGGAAGAGCGGGGAAGAGCGGGGAAGAGCGGGGAAGAGCGGGGAAGAGCGGGGAGGAGCGGGGGGCGGGTTTATGTGCGCGGGGGGTCACGGCTGCTGCTGGCTGCTGCCCGGAGCTCGGCCACACGCACTGCCTGGCCGTGCAGCTATCCTAGATGGCAGCTCGCAATGGCGATCCACGGCGATGGTTATCGTAATGCATACAGTGTCTTCTCCCCAGCGCCAAGACCACCACCACCGCCACCACCACGACAACGCCCCCTGCCGCTCCTGCCGCTCCTGCCGCTCCTGTCGCCAGGTGGTTCTGGCACTGGTGTGCTTCATGACCTTCTGGCTGAGCCCCGAGTGCGGGGAGCGGCTCGGGGTGGCGGTGACCATACCGCTGGCGCTGGCGGTGTACGACCTGCTGGTCTACAGGTGTGTATGTGCGTGTGGGCCTTACGAGAGGCGCACGGGGCCGGGCGGGACTGGGCCGAGAGTCGCCTTGTCGTCGGGCGGCACGATGTCTTCCCATAGCTGCCTCCCCCTTCCCGCCTCCCCCAAACCCTAACCCCGGTTATCCCTCCACCCACCCACCCACCCACCCACCCACCCACCCACCCACCCACCCACCCACCCACCCACCCACCCACCCACCCACCCACCCGCTCCAACAGTACCCTGCCAGCCAGCGACGACATCAGCTGCATCGGCGCCATCGGCCTGCTGGGCTTCCTGTTCTCCGTGGTCACCCTGGCCATCAACGGCGCAGTCATCCAGCTCTACCATTACCGCGAGCCGCGCTGGTGGATGGGCAGCGGCACCATCTGGGCCATCTGGCTGCGGTTCCGGCAGCAGCAGGTGTGGGGGCTGCTGCTGGAGGTACTGGACAAGTTGGAGACGGAGCTCATTAAACAACACCTCAAGGACAGCCAGTGAGCGCCCGTTGGGGGCGGTGGGAGAAGTTGGAGGGGCGGGGGCAAGGGGGTTATAGTGTGAGGAAGAGGTGTCTGTTGTTGGGAAGGTGGAAGCTGGGGGGAGGCAGGAGGCGGAGCGGGAGGGGAGGAAGAAGGTTACGGGTGTGGGGCGGGACCTGGAAAGGGGGTGGGCTGTGCTAAGCATTGTGCATGCTGTGCGCTGTGCTGTGCCGTGCTGCGGTGCAGGGCAGCGAAGAAGGAACGACAGGCACTCAACCCTCCGCGGCAGCGCAGGTGGGTAGTGGGGGGTGGGTGGGGTTGAGGGTGGTGGGGTTGATGTGCGGTTAGTTCCTGCCCACTAGGGGTGCTCCGCGCTCTGGCGGCTGGCAGGGTCGGGGCTGGCAGGACTTGCAGGTTCGGGGCTGCCAAGCCCGAAGCTGGGTAAATGGATGGAGTCGAGGGGCGGCCTCGTCAGGCGCCTGCGAAGAAGTAAATAACTAAATATGCAGGGCAGCCCTGGGCGTGCGGGGTATTCCCTGAACTTTCCCTGGATCCCCCCTGGACCTTCATTGGACCTTCCCTGGGCTTTCCCTGGCCCTTCCCTGGCCCCGGCCGGCCCCCGAGCTCCTCGTCTTACCGGTTGGGGGTCCTGCTGGAGGTCCCACTACCCTCGTCTCTCCCCCTCCCCCTTCCCCTATGCACCAGCTACACTCCCCATGTCGAGTAACCGGTCCTTTTCTGTAATCCTCCCCCTTCTCCCCCCTCCCCCTGCCTCTCCGTTCTTTTTTGCAACCCTCCTCTTCCTCCCCCCCCCTCCTATTCCCCCCCAGGCTGAGCTTCATGGGCGACCGCCGGCCTAAACACAACGACCTGGAAGGTTCCAAGAAGTGCACCGACGCCTTCGAATCCTCACCCGCGCTGGAATCGTAAGCACTCGTGGACTCCCTCCCCCTTGCCTGCCCGTGCCCACTCTGGCGGATTGCGGGTCGACCCGCCTCATCCCTCTTCTGCCGCCATATAAGAGAAATAGTGTAGGCTCGAAGCGTCAAAAGCAGGCCGGCGCTGGCGCTGTCGTCGCTGCCGCTGCCCTTCCCGACCCCTCCGCTCACGGGTGCCAATCTACGGGTTTCCCCTCATTCCCCCCTGCCACCACCTCCCGCCGCCACACGCGCTCAGGCGGTTTTCGATGACCGGCCGCCCCAGCAAGATGAACGGGCTCTCACGGCTGCAGCTCCTGCCGCAGACCACGGACGAAAGGTACGGCCCAGGAGCTCGGAATGGCTGTCGTACATACACACACACGCGGTACAGCCTGCACCCCTGTCCGCCCTGCCTTCTTCAACGGTACTATTAGTTTGAACAACAAACAACGTCAACGACTTCGTCAACGGCAATGGCTACGGCCATGCATGCGCCGTCTTCTCCCCAGCCGCTCCTTCCTCCACCAACTACCTCCAGCACCAGAATAGTTTTCCTCCCTTGCATGTCCGAGAGATTCCACCAGCTTTTACGCCCTTTCCCTCCCCCCGGCCAATCCGCAGGCTGAGCTCCCCGGCCCGTCTCATCTCCGTCACCTCCCCTGGAGTCCTTCCGGCCAAAGCCCTAGCGGCCCACCGGCCGAGCATGAAGGTGGCGGGTATCGCTGTGGTTGCCGCCGCCGCCATCAGCCACCAGGGGCAGGCGCACACCGCATGGCGCGGCGCGCGGCGCAACACGTCCGACCCCGTGGCTGAGGAGCCATACTCGACGCAGGAGGAGGGTCAGCCCCAGCCCCAGCCCCGGCCCCGATTCGGGCCGGCTGATGACGAGGAGGAGGAGGTGGCGGCGCAGGAGGCGGAGGACGACGCGAGTGGGGACTGGGCGACGGCGACGCTTGCGACGGCGCCGCGATCATCGGCGTTCGGGGACCGCTGCCGCTCCAGGTCCGGCGGCGGCGAGGGCCGCTTCAGCGCCCACAACGCCACGCCCTTCGCCGGCGGCGCGCTGGCGGCAGGTGCTGACGTGGGTGGCGACCTGACGCTGCCGGTGCCGTACGCCCTCGTCGGCGGCCAGCGCAGCAGCCCGGCGCCGCGGCTATCCGACCCGCGGGTCAGTGCGCCGAAGCTGGATGCCGGCGGCGTACCGCACCTGCACTTCCTCAACCCCGCCTTCGAGCTGCGCCACTTCAGCAGCCACCTCGTGAATGATCCGCGCCCTGGTCCTCCCCGCCCGCTGCGGGTCACGGAGCCGGGCAGTCCGCACCTAGCAGGCATCCGCGCCTCGCCCTCCGCCAGCGGCATGTCTCCACGCATCCGGGCCGCCGTGGGTCTCGGCAGCGGCGACGTCGACGTCGCCGGCGCCGCCGCCGGCGCGCACGCAGTACGGCAGCTCGACATCGCAACAGCGGACCACGACGGGCTATCTGCGGCCTGGAAGGGGCGACCGAAGGATCCATCCGCGCCGCCGCCAGTGTTGGCGGCGGCGGTGCCGCCGCCGCCGCAGAGGCAGCGGTCGGCGGGGGTGAGCGGCACCCCACTCCTCCAGCGATCGATGGCCCTCGGGTCCAGAGGGGTCGACCGCGGGCAGCCCCCCGATGGCGGGGAGCTGCAGCAGGTGCTGCGCGGCGGAGATTCATGCATCGAGGCGGCAATCCGCATGAACCTCTTGGACGACGACACACATCAGAATGTTGCTGGCGGCGGTGACGAGCACCCACCGCCGTCGCCGCTGCCGCCGCCGCCGCCGCCGCCGCTACCGCCGCCGCCGCCGCCGTCGCCGCCGGCGGGCGGGGCGACCGGTCCTGCGCCTCCAGGCTGGCCCGCTTCCTCTCCAGGCCAGCTGCAGCCGCCAGCACTAACCACCTCTGCGAGTATGCCCCTGCCCGCCGCCCTCCCCCTACCCGATTACTCTCTCAACGAAGCCGCCGAAGCCGCCGGCGCTGTTTTCCCCGGGTCACCGAGAGACTCTCCGGGGGGCCTTTGGCCGCTGGCCACGCCGCCGCCGCCGCCGGCGCTATCTCGCGCGCCTTCACGGCTCCGCCACGAAGGCAGCACCAGCGTCGGCGCCCTTGCCGGCGCCGCCGCTGCATTAGTAACGATGCCGCCGCCGCCGCCGGCGTCCTCTTCTGGCCGCTTCCTGCCCGTGACCATGGCGTCTTCCCCCCCAACAAGTAGCCGTGGCGGCGGCGGTGGTGGCGGCGGCGGTGGTGGCGGCGGTGGCGGCGGCGGCGGCCGCATCAGCAGTGGCGGCGGCGGCCGTCCTCTAGCTACCCTGGACGGCGTCGCCGGGGGCGCTACCCGGGCCGGCGGCCTCAGGTATCATCTCCATCGCACCGTCGAGAAGCTCAAACCCGACCTACGCCGGGCCTCGTCTTCCGGGAACGACCGGACGACGACGCAGCCCCCGCACGGGGTTGCCGGGCTGGTGGCAGAGGGACCCGAGCCGCCGCCCGCGCCCTGGGCCTCCGCACCACCTCCCGCCGGCGTCACCTACCCTCAACCGCAGGTGCGCGTGTCCGCACGGCGGTCTCGACCCTTCTCCGCCTCCCTGGACCACCAGCTGTACCACGAGCGCCTCGCAGAGGGGCCGCCGGCGTACGGCAGCTCCCGCCGCGTCACCCTGCCGCCGCCGCCGGAGAAGCTCCCCCGGCAGGGCAGCACTGGGGCCGGCGTCAGCGCCGGCTTGCTGGCGGATCGTGATCCGGCTTATCAGCACCTGCGGAAAGGAGGCATGCGGCGAAGCGGCACCGGGAGCACCACCCACACATTGCCGCTGGGGCACGCCGACTCGGGACTGTCGGACGTCGGCGGCCAGTTCGCTTCCGCCGCCATGCCGATATGCGCGCCACTAACCGCCACAAACGAGCACCTGAGGACCATAACCGGCGAGGATCTGGATCTGGATCTGGATCTGGAGCCGGAGCTGCAGATGAGGCTGACCGGCGGGGCGGGCGAGGGTTTTGGGGGAGCTCAGGGGGAGGGCGCGGGGCAGGGCACGGACGGAGAGGACGCGCCGTGGGGTGGGTATGAGGAGCCGGAGCTGGAGCTGACGTTGGATGCCGTGCTGCACGTGTCGACTGCTGAGCAGCTGGAGTCGTACCTGCAGGTGGGGCGGGGAATGGGGAGGGGGATATTACAGGTAGGGGATGCTTTGGCACGGCAGGGCGTTGCCTTGCCTTGCGTCGCCTGGCGTATGTTGCAGGCGTGAGGGGGGTTGCAAAGAAAACCCGTGTACGCAAGAATGCCCGGGTGGGTGGGTGGGTGGTGGCCAAGAGCGCGTCGAGTAGGACTGCCCCGACGACTCACTCACATCGCCGCCGCCAGAACCCTCTGCTGTCGCTGTGTCGCCCACCCTCACCCCTCGCCTCCATTCATCCGCTTCCGCTCTCTGCCTCCCCCGCCAACCGTCTCTATGTCGTGTAACCGGGTCTTCTCGCCGCCCCCAAACCGCCCACCAGCTCATCCTGGACAACCCATCGGCCGAGCTGCTGGCGGTCCGGGAGCGAGTCGCAAACGCCGTCAACGTGTTCGGAATGGAGGTACCACATGCTGGGTTCCATAATTGGGGGGCCGGTACCTGGACGGCCCTGTGGGGACAACTGGAGGCATGATCGCATCCACTCATGTGGGAGCAGCGGTTGGCTTGCCAGTGATCCTGGCCCGCTCACCGCGGCTCTTGACCCGGGTCAATTTTACAACGTAGAATATATAGAAGTAATTGAATACATATACGTAGAACGTAAAAATAATCGTATAGGCCCGGGACAAATCATGAACGTAGGAATAATCGTTGCTGCCTGATTAGCTGGCTTGGTTAGCTGAGTGTGCCTGACTGCCTGACTGCCTTCTTACCGGCGTGCAGGAGCTGGTCCTCAGGCTGTTTCCAATCGTCGGCAGGCCTGATCCGGGAGTCGGGGCGGCAGCCCGGGGCGGCAGCTTCTACGCGGGGCCCCGCCGGGGCGTGTGTCGCGGGGGCCGCCGCATGGCCAGCTCCTCCACGATGGCCTCCACGAGCGTGGGCGCCAAGGCGGACTTCCACCGAATGATAGGTGACGAATACAACCAGAAGTGGCGGCTGCTGAGCGCCTTCATCGACGCCAACTGCAGGTTGGTGGGCCGCTTGGTTGGTCGGTTGGTTGGCCGATTGATTGGTGGGTTGGTCGATTGGTTGATCGGTCGGTTGGCAAGGGGTTTCGGATCATCCCTGCCCAACTGTTGAGCAAAGAGCCGCTGCGGTGAGGCCTCATGACGGCTCCGGCGGCGGCGAGGGAGTCAGGCAGCAGTGATTACTTCTCATAGTCAGGCAGCAACACCTGACCTCCTTTTTCAGTTCACCGGGCACTCTCTCTAGCCCTATCACCGGTAATCCCCGAAAACCCTGAAACCCTACCTCAGGTACCTGATGCCAGCCATGTACACCATCTCCTTCCTGATCATCATCTGGAGGAAGGTGTGGGCGAATGGGGAGCTCCATGAAGGCCCCAGTCCGGAGAGCTCCAGCCAGGGAGCACAAAACTAGACGAGACGCGGCCGCTCGCCGTAACGCACGCATGTTTCCTTTTTAGTTGGTACGACATCGGAGTTTACGGATGGGGTTCAGTCGCCTGCATAACGAGCGCGCTACCTGTTTCCCCGGGGGCGCTACACCGCCGCATTGCCCTGCTGCATTCCAAACAACAGCAAAAACTACAAAACTACAACGACTACAACGACTACAACCATGATGCCCACACATCGACATGCCTGTCTATGTGCGGTGGTATTCGCGACTTGCGGTGGCATGTGGCGGCGCCGTTATGTACATCCAGTTGACGTACAGAGGTATCAGTGATGTACAGCGCCATCAGTGATTCAGATTTAGATCCCGCCGGGCAATGATGAGCCTTGTGGCATTCCGGAAGTCCTTAGAGCAGCGCGGCTGTCTGGCCGCGCTGGGTTGCAATCGTATTCCTGCATTGACGGCAAATGAGCTCGCGACCCCTCGCATTACAGATTTGCCGGAAGTGCTGCTGAGGCTAAAAACGAGAGCGGCCACGTGGGTCCCGCCTCTCTTTGGCCTCAGAGCTGTGCTACCATAGTTGAGAAACTCCCCAGGAGCTCGTCAGTACCGCATGTACGGCATTAGGCAGCCAGAGGTGCGTGCGGTAGGCCAATGCAGAGTAGTTGCTCGCTGCTGTTTCGTTCCATGTTTTTGGTTTGTCCTGTTCCGTCGCACGTTGTGTTGTGGCGTCGCGGGTGGTGGCGATGGTGGTGTTGATAGTGTGTGTGGGGGGGTAGGGGGCCTTGCGGCGGTTTGTTTGGTGCGCGACTTTACGGTCGCGCCGCAGCGCCGCAACTCCCCAGCTCCCAGCCTTGTGCTGTAACCACGCGACGGACTGCATCTCAGTCTGTGTCGGTGGTGGCCTGATGTGTGTTCAAACAGTTTTTGAGGACGTGGTTGTAGGGGACCTCGTGACCATTTCATGAACGCAAGGCGGTCTGCAGAACGCAAGGTGTCTTACACGGCGTGCCAACGTCTCCGGACTTTCCCCAATTGCGTGGCATTTCTCATGCGTTGCCCTCGTGGATCTCGGACGCATCCCATTCCCCATATTTCCCCAATCTTGTTACATTGTAGTTCGTGGCCGCGGCGTGCTGTGTGGCTTCAAGAGACCGACCAGGCACTAAGTCACTACGTGGGCTTGAGTGAGGAAGGTCAGCGCCAGCCGTGTTCCAAATGCGCCTGAAACGGCACTGCCCCGTAGTGCCTGTGCGGCTGTAGGGATTTTCCCCTCCCACCATCGGCCACCAGAAGCACTGCACTTGTCGGGAAGGCCCCCGCGCCTAAGTTGTTGTTGCTAGTCGGTCAGGGCGGTGAAGATCGGCGTCGGGATTCAGGCTTTTGTTACGCGCACGCGCTATTGAGTCGTAGGCGAGAGGAGTGAGGCGAGTTGTTGGTTATTGCTGGCAGTTGGCTGTCAGGCAGGAGTGGGAAGGCAGCTATGCGGGCTGTGTCGAGGCGCTTGGAGTAGGTGGAGCTATGTGGCCACCTCGGAGGCTGCCGCACGCATCTTAACAGCGTCATGGTTCTCACAAGTATCCCAGACGAGGTATTTTGCTCGACTCCCGTTTCTTACAAGGCGCTCCGCTCCAGTGAGCTGGGTACTCCTAATGGCCTAAACCCCTTATGGTTGCCTTTCAGTATCAGGCGATATGCCAGATGGCTCTACATTTTAGTCGAAAGAGCCCACTGTAACCAGTCCTGCTACCGAACCTTCTACCCTCTCTCTTCGGGCGTGTGCAAGCGCAAGCTGTCCTCAGGGGCTACTCCCTCCCCGCTGCAGAGTACAACACAGCGCGACTGCGAACGCGGGGAGGCATGCGATTCAACTGATGCTTGGTTGCTAATGGCTCCAGGCGTTCTGAGGCGTTGCATTCGCCGTTCGCCGTTGCTCATGGGGTGGGGTTGGGTCGCGGCCATCTGCCAGCACACGTGAGGCGGAGGGCCCGCACATTATTTGCACGCGAGCACCCGGCCTGGGATTACAGAGATGTGTCGTCCGTACAAATCGCCACGTCACCGCCTCTAAACTTCAGTTTTTGTCTTCGCTTGGCTATCATGGCCGTCAATACCTGCAAGCGTGATCACGACACACACCACCTGCTGCCGCTAACACCCTCGCCGGCGGTGCAAATGTAGCATAGCCGCCGTACCGAAACATGTAAGTGCCTAACTAGGCCACACGCGCGCTCGGCGGCACTGAGGAGACGTGCAGTTGACGACCATGGGCGCGTAGCTGCACAACCACCTGCAGACGCACGAGCGCGGCCCTTCAACCGCCAACGAACAACGGTGACGGACTGGGGATCGCATTGTTGTCACTCAGCGCAATCGACCCGCCGCACTCAGGATTCAGCACGAAGGCGCCGAAACCGTACGGCACCGCCTACATACTGTTTTGCGTCACCTTCCCCTGCCGCGCAGAACGTCGAAATCTTGCAGGCGTGTATTCTCTTCGCCAAGTAAACATTTTGCACTCGACTCACAAGTCCTGCCAAAAGCTACAGCCATTACCGTACTATACTGCTACTGCGCTGCCTCTAGCTCTGATCCCATCAGGCCTGGCAGCGGACCTGGCCGCTGCTCCCCTTCCCAGCGCGCCGCTCCGAAACTACACAGCTTCGGGCGCACGAAGTCGCACACAACCAAAAGGAGGCGCTTGCAGATCGACTGTGTGGCTTCTGCCGCTGGCGATGCAACCCACCCGCCAGCACTAATTTACTCTTAATATCGTAGGCGGAAACGCTCGCGAAGCCTATCGCCGTCCGCATCACTGCCTGCCGCTGGAAGTCGCATACACATTCGATCCGCGAATGATGGGGCAGCAGCACTCCTCCCTTCTAGTCCCATCTGGCCCCCCAAACATCAGAGCAGCGCCAGCTAGCAAGCGGCGACCAGGCGACACACCGCCCTCCGCCAAATATCGCACCACACGTCCAAGCTCATTGGGTGCCCCCCCTAAAGCCCCTGCGACAGGACCGCCGGAGGAGGGGACCCGTACTCATGAGGTCGCCCCAGCCCCGGCGTCTGCGCACCCAAACAATGAACCACACGCCACTGCCGCCTCTGCTGCGGAGGACCACTGCTGGAACGTCTGCTGGCTCACCGATACTGGTGTTGGCATCGTCAATATCATCATACTACCATCACCATCGTCACCATCATCTCCATCATCTGACAGAGGCAGTGCCGGAACTGTCTCACTATCCTGCAGTGGACCGCCTACGCGTGATGGACCGCGTCCAGCTCGTCACGTCAATCTTAACTGCCAACCTCCACAAACCGACACGAAGCACGAGAACTTCCAACTAACGAACATCAACCAACGAATATCGACACACAAGGCGAGGCGACACGACGAGCTTGCGGCCGCCAACAAACCGCGAAGGCGAGGCCTCGCGACGGCTGCACGGCCCAACCGCGGCCATGCACCCACCAACACCAAGCCGCAATCACCCCAGTCCGCGCACCACCAGCCTTATCCCCGACATGCATCTAGTCCTTGGTATCCCAGGCCAGCCGACGCACCGCTACTGCCGACACGGCAGCCAAGGCGGGCGCTACTGCCTCGCCAGCAGCTGTATCGCGGCACGCATGGTGAAGTTGGGCACCACCTCCTTGCTCGCCAGCTCCACACCCGTGATGGGTGAAGTGGACCTCGCCCGCATCCACTCCTCTATGGCCGCGCGCTCGTACGTGCAGCCGTCCGCGGCAACCACCGGGTCGGCCATGACCCGGCGGGTCAGTGGGCAGTGAAATTGGCTGTAGCTGGAGCCGCCGTCGCCGCCGCCTGACGCAGCAGCGGCAGACGCCGAGCCGCCAAGCCCCGGCGGCGCCATCGATCCCGGAGGACCCCGGCCGCCGGCGCCGCCGCCCCCAGTACCAATACACGCGTTTGGAGCACCAAGCCCAGATGCAACCGTGATGGCGGGCGCAGGAGAAGAGGCAGGAGCCATGGGTGAGCTCTCGTGCGCGACGGAGTACATGCGGCCTGGACGTCCGCCGCCGCCGCTGCTACTGCCACCCGGCCCCAGCTTGGTTAGGGGCGAGAAGGCGGAGGGGCCAATGCCGCCGGCGCCGATGCCGCCCGCGGCTTCGGACGGCTTGATCGACCAGATGCTCGCGGCGCCTGCCAGCAGGCTGCCGCCGGCGGCGGCGGCGGCCGCTAGGCTGGCGGCGTGGTCGTGGCCGTGCTGCTGCGCCGCCAGCATCGACGACGTCGAGACGGGCCGCGACGGGCTGCTGATTCCGCCGGCGGCGGCGACGCCCTGCAGCGACGTCGAGCTGCTCGTACGGAAGAACCCGCCGCCGCCGCCAACGCTCATCGAGCCCAACGCACCCGCGCCGCTGGCACCGCCAGAAACGGCAGTGGAGGAGAAGCCGGCGCCGGCGTCGCTGCCGCCGATGCCGCCCCCGCCGCCCCACACGCGGCCCCAAGAGGCGTTCGAGATGACGGATGTGCCGTCCACCACCCCCAGCACCATCGAGTTTCCGCCGGAAGGCACCTGCCCCGGCCGCTGATGCGTGGGCGCCGAAGATGACAGGTTCCCGAAGGGGTGGAAGACGCCGTCGGGCGACGGCTCGCCTATGCCGCCTCCGCTTTCCCTCGTGTTCATCGCCCGCACAGCACCCCACGTGGCTCCCCCACCGTATCCCAGCAACCCACCAGACGGCATCACGGGCCCCGACCCAGATCGAAGACCGAGGCCCTGGTGCGCGTGCGGCGGCGGCGGTGGAGGCGGCGCCATGCCCAGCGGTGCAGCCGCCGTGTAGCCGCCAGATACGGGCAGCGGCAGCGGCATCAGGGGCCCTTCGGGCGAAGAGCCGAAGAGCGGCGTCTGGGCGGTGGAGGACGAGGGCTGCGGCGGGGGCGGAGGCGGAGGTGGAGGCTGTAGCATGGCTGCCCCGAGGTTGCGGCGGAGGCCTTCGATCGCATCCGCCGCCATCGAGCCGCCGGTGCCGCCACCTCCACCGACTGTTGCAAAGGACCAGTCTATCGGCAGGTGTTGATGTTGGTGTTGGTGCGGTTGAGGCGACAGCCCATGCGGCATAGGCGGAAGACCGCCGCCACCGCCAGGGCGGCATCCCATACCGCCCAGCGCGGCGCCGCCGGGCGCCATGCCGTTGCCGTACATTCGGACGGGGGAGACCGGCTGGCTGGTGGCGGGGCGCGACGGCACGGCTGGCCGCGCAGCGGCGGCGGCGGCGGAGGCAGTGGTGGCAGAGCTGGGGGCGATGCCCGTGGCGGATGCCGGGCGGTATGTGCTATCGCCCGCTGCGGCGTGGCCGTGGGCGCGGATCGTGCTCACCGGCAGAGGCAAGCCAGCTGCCGCTGACCGGTCGGCTTGCAGGGCACCGTAGTGGCCCACACCGGGGGTCATGTGGTGGAAGCCGAGGCTGCTGCCGGGCAGCGAGCCGGGGCCGGGGCTTGGGCCGGATCCTGGTCGGCGCGCAGAGTCTGCGATTGGGGAGCCGGTGGGGCGCATGTGGCCGCCTCCTGGCTGCAGCTGAGGCTGAGGCGAGTGCGGGTGTTGGTGTTGGTGTTGGTGTTGGTGTTGGTGCTGGTGCTGCTGCGGGTGTTGATATTGGTGCTGCTGTTGGTGCTGCTGTTGGTGCTGGTGCTGCTGATGGTGCTGGTGTTGCGGGTTAAAGAACTGTGGCGGCCCGAAGGGCTGCTGCTGGTAAGAAGGCTGCTGCTGCTGCTGCTGCTGGTGCGGCGGCGGCGCAGGAGGCGAGGCCGCCACACCGCCCCCCCGAGACGGATCCGCGCACTGCATTGCCTGCTGCTGCAGCTGGTGTTGTTGCTGCTGCTGGTGTTGTTGTTGTTGTTGCTGCTGCTGCTGCAGGAGGGTCGGCACCGGCGGGGGAGCTTGCGCCGGCACATGCAGTGGCGCAGACGGCGGGGGCACCATGGACGGTGAAGATGCGGACTCGGCGGCCCCAGGCGCCAGGGGCGGCCAGGCCCCGCCGGACCCCCCGTCCTGCACAGGCAGGTCCTGCGCTGGGCGGGAGCCTACAGCCGTGGAGGTGGCGGTGGGGTTGGCGGCGTCAACATCTACGGAGGCACCGACAGAGGCACCGACGGAGGCACCGACGGAGGCGGTGCCGCCGGACCACGGCGCCTGGCGTGCGCCAGCGGCGCCGCTG
This sequence comes from Yamagishiella unicocca, assembly GCA_003116995.1. Taxonomy (NCBI): domain Eukaryota; kingdom Viridiplantae; phylum Chlorophyta; class Chlorophyceae; order Chlamydomonadales; family Volvocaceae; genus Yamagishiella; species Yamagishiella unicocca. The sequence continues at coordinate 593,149 of BDSL01000021.1, read as the reverse complement.
CCCCAAGCCTGACCAGCGGCGGTGCCGCCGCCGCCCTGCTTACCGCCGCCGCCGCCGCCTGCGGCTCGTGCCACGACTTGCGCCAGCGTGACACCCCTACCCCCAGCGCCAGGAGTGGTCGGTACGGCGGCGGCCGCGCTGCCCCTAGCCGCCCACGCCGCCGCCGGTGGCGGCGGCGGCGGCGGCAGCGAATGTGCGCCCGCTGCCGCCGCCGCCGCCACGTCGGAGCGGGCGCGAGCTGCAGCTGCTCCCGTCGGCGCCGCGTCGGCACGGCTGGACTGCTGCGCCGTCCAGCCCGGCTTGGCTGGCGGTGGGGGTGGCGGCACCGAAGGCAGCGGCGCTGCTGCGGCGTGGGATCCAGATCCACCTCTGCCACTGGCGGCGCTGGCGCCACGTGTTAAAGCACTCAGCCCGGTTATGCCCGACGCGCCAGGATGCTCCACCGCCGCGCCCGGCACGCCGTTCGCCAGCTGCCCGCCCACCGCGGCTGCGGGGCTCATTGCATCCTTGTGCCCCCCTCGCTGCTCCTTGTGCTGCTCCTTGTGCTGCTCCTTGTGCTGCTCCTTGTGCTGCTGCTGCTTGGCAGGTGCGCTGCCCGTCGCGTCGGCCCCGGCGGGGTACGCAGCGGCCGCTGCCCGAGGCCCTGCCGCTGCTGCTGCCGCTGCTGCGCTGCTGGCGGCGGCCCTCTTCCCGCCCTGCGCCTTGGCGGCACTGGTCGCGCCGGCGAGGCGGGCGTCTTCAGCGGATCTGGTTCCGGAGCTAGAGGCCCCTTCGGAGCTGTCCACGGACAGAGACTTGACGCCAACGACCCGTGGGCCGGTGCCGCCAGTCGGACCGGCAGCGCCGCCAGCTCCACCATTCGCCCCTGGGGTGCTGATGACTCCAGGACCCCCGGCACCTTGACCCCGGCCCTTGCTTGTGGTAGGGGCCGACAAGGCGGAACGCCCGGTGGAGTCTGGCCGAGCTGCCGCAGTAGCGGCAGCCGCAGCGGGGGTGGTGGCGGCGGTTGAACTGACTGGCGGCGCACCGCCGGCGCCGTCTTGGGAAGTACCGCCGGCGGCGGCGGCGGTTCTGTTGACCCGCTGGCTGCCGCTACTGGTGGCCCCGGCGGAGCCGCCTGACGGCTTCTCAGGCGAAGTGTTGTGCCCAGCGGAGGCCGTCACTGTCGCCGTCGCAGCACTAGATGGGGTCCGGCCGCCGCCGGTGGCGGCGGCGGTGACGGCGGCGGCGGCCGGCTTCCGCAACCTGGTGTCACCGCCGCGGCCGCCAGACCCACGGGTCGCCAACGCCACGACGGCGGCGCCGTCGGTGATAGACGAGGCTGCAGCGGCCGCTGTCGTCGCATCGCCACCTGACGCCTCGCCCTCCTCCTCGCCGCCGGCGGTGCTCGACCCCCCTGCTGCGTCGGCGGAAGCAGGTTTGGCCGCCTTGCCCGCCTTCTTCTTCTTCTGCTTCGCCTTGCGCTCCGCCGCCGCCGCCACCGCCGCGGCCGCCGCCGCCTCCTCCTCCAGCAGGGCCGCCATGTTGGCATCAGCTGCTGCGGCCAGGTCCTGTGGGTCGCGCGTCCGGGCCGCATGACGTCACGGGAAATAAAATCGCGTCCCGAAATGTAGCTAGGGGTGTGCGAACTGGCCGCGAACCGGGGGGGCTAAGGACGGGTAAACGCGTTGGATTTTAGGACGACACAGTGCGAGCAGTACGACAAGAGCGCAACCGGCGCCTGGCACCAACATCATCGGGATGAGAGCTGTAGCTCATGCCCGCGGTCCCTCATGCAGCCCCTCAGCACACAGCGCACCTCGAAGCTGCTCGCCGGGCCGCTCTGGAGCCGACCCCTCGGAGCCCCACCGCCGCCAGCCGCTGCCCCGCCGGCTCCGCTGCCGCCGCTGCCACTGCCGCTGCTGCTGCCGCCGACAGCAGACGCCGCAACAACCCTACCTGCTACAGCCGCAGCCGCAGCCGCAGCACTGCCCTGCTTGGGCCCTTGCTGCTGCTGCTGTTGCTGTTGTTGCTGCTGTTGCTGCTGCTGTTGGTTGCGGTGGCGCTCTCGCTCTGCGAGGCGAAGGCGGCCCTCCACGTACGACGTCTTGAGAGTGGTCTTGCGGGTTACCAGCCGCACCACGTCGGCCTCACCCTGGCGCCGCCAGCTGGCGCCAGCCTGGGGGGTAGGGCGCGATGGAAGAGCGAGCAGGCAGGCAGACCGGAGAGGAAGCGAAGGACGAGGGAAGGGAATTGTTGGTGGCCAAGAAAGCCATGCCTTCGTGCCACCTTGCCACGGCATGCCATCGAGGACACAAGAGCCAACACCAACAACGCAGTCCATTATCGCTCCGAGACCAGCCTCCCGCAGCCCAGGTGTGTAGCTGTACGCAGTGCATCCCATCATTGCTTCATGCTCGCAGTCCTGGCGTCCAAAGGGGGCCCAGTGACTACTTCGCCAGCTAGTTCCTGCGCTCCGTCTCCTACGTCGTGTAACCGGGCCTCCTCGGCCCCGGCCCCACGCCCCTCCAACCCCCAAGTCGAGTTACCGGTTCTCCCACGTAAAACCCCCCGCAGCTCCCCATGCACCTGCACCAGCCGCAGCACCACCTCAAAGTAGCCACTGCTCGCGGCGCTGTGTACGGCGCACCAGCCCTTGCCGTTGCGGATGTGCAGGTCGGCGCCGCCCGCCAGCAGCCGGGCCGCCAGCTCCAGGAAGCCTGTTAGGGGGGGAGTTTACAATAAAAGAACCGGTAAGGCGACTGGGGAATGTAGCGGGTGCATAGCCTTTTTGGGGGGGGAGAGGCGGAGGAGGCGGAGGAGGAGGGTGTACGAGAGGAAACCCGTAGGCGGAGGGGGGAGGGGGAGGCGTAGCGGCATCCCAGTACCAGCGGGCACAGTGGCCTTCGGAGGAGGGAGGAGCGGTCGCAGGTGTGTCTGGCTGGACTTGCACGGCCTGTGGAAGTGCCGCGCTAAAGAGTTCCAAAAACATGCGGTGGAAAGAACAGATTGAAAGAACACGCAACATCCTCACGCAACAGAGACACCACCGCCGATCCTGATCCGCTCCCTCCCTCCCCGCCTCCCTCCCACCCTGTCTCCCTGTTCCGCACCCTTGGACGCGGCGATATGCAGCGGCGTGTTGCCGTTGCTGTTCTGCACGTCCACGTCAGCACCCGCCGCCAGCAGCTGCTCCGCCGCCTCCAGGTGGCCGCCCCCCGCCGCGTTGTGCAGCGGCGTGTGGCCGTTGGACGACTGCACGTCGGGATCGGCCCCCTCCGCCAGAAGCAGGGAGATCGCCTGCGAGCAAGAGCGGGGCGGCGTAAAGGATAATCCGCGAATCCACGGCCGACAAACCAAGGCGGTAAAGATGGCGGTGCAGAGGAGACGGGAGGCGAATAGACGGAGCGAAGGCGCAAGGAGGGGGCCGTGCGGAGTCTGGCAGGCGGGCAGGCAAGAAGGAATTTAGTGGGTGCGGTTACGGTAGGAGGTTGCGCTCTTGAGCACGGCGGAGCATATAGGCGAAGCGGATTCGTAGTCCGAGCCGGCGGCACGCACCTTGCCGTGGCCGTTGGTCGCAGCGCCGTGCAGTGCCGTACAGCCCGAGGTGGTTGCAGCGTCCACCTCGGTTCCGGAGCGCAGCAGCACCTCCACCACCTCGCCCCAGCCGGCGGCGGCGGCGCAGTACAGCGCCGATGCGCCCGACGCCAACCTGCAGAGCGCGTGAGGCGAGCGAGTCGAGGGCTTGGCTTGGTTTCGCAAAGAAGGGCACACAAGAAACAGCACACAAGAAGGGTCCATGCGCCGATTCACGCGAGGGAGGAGTGAGCGGATCCGATTACAGCACTAGTGGGCGCTGTCTGGCATCGCTCACGGCACTAATAGGAGCTGTGTGTGAGCGCCGAGATGTCCCGGAAGTGAGAGTACGAGCAAGGCAACACCGCCGCCGCTGCCGCTGCCGCTGCCACAAGTGTCACCCGCTTACCTGCCCATGACGGGACATCCCGCCTCCACCAGCACCTCGCAGACCGCCGCGTGGCCATTGCTGGCGGCCTGGTGCAGCGGCGTCGCGCCGTTGCCGCTCTTGTACGACACCAGGCTGCCGGCGTCGAGTAGGACCTCCACCACGTCCAGGTGGCCGCCGGCGGCGGCGGCGTGCAGCGGCAGCAGCCCCTCAGCGGAGGCGATGTTGGGGTCGGCGCCGCCGCGGAGCAGCCGCGCGGCGATGGCTGCCGACCCGCGGGTCGCGGCGGCGTGCAGCGGCGTGAGGCCGTCGGCGTCGCGCGCGTTGACGTCGCAGCCGGGTACGCCGCACAGCTGCGACACCACCTGGTCCAGGCCGTTCTGCGCCGCCAGGTGGAGCGCCGACAGCCCCGCCACGTCCGCGGCGCCGCGCCCCGCCTCCAGCAGCCTGGCCACGACCTCCACATGGCCGCCCGCCGCCGCCAGCTGCGCGGCGCTGCAGCCCCGGCCGTCAGGCGCATGCAGGAGGTCGGCAACGGACGCGGTGGCGGTGGCGGCGGCTCCCGCCGCCGCCGCGCCGGCCGCCAGCATCGCGCCCGCCAGCACCGCCACGCAGCCCTGCGCGCCTCGCTCCGCCGCCCAATGTAGGGGGGTGCGGCCGCAGCAGTCCAGGGAGGCCAGACGCTCGGCGGCGGCGGCGTCGGTCGCGCCGGCGGCCAGCAGCGAGCCCACCACCTCAGAGCTGCCGCCGGCGGCGCCCCAATGCAGCGGCGTAAGGCCCTGAGACGAGGGCGTAAACAAGATGGCAGGTTGAAGATGCTGATGCGCATGGCGGGTGAGGGGTCGGTTTTACCTCGCGCTTGCCTACAACCCGTGAATCCAGGAGCATGCCTCTTTACTGTGGGTTTCTCCGCCCCGGCCCTTATCATCAACATCCGCCAACGCCAACGCCAACGCCAACGCACCCTTTGATCTGGTTGCAGGGGATCGCACCCCGCCGCCAGCAGCCGGGCCACCAGCGCCGGGTTGCCGCTGCCGGCGGCGTACGACAGGGGCGAGCAGCCGAAGGCGTCGACGACGAGCGGATCGGCAGCGGCCGCGAGCAGCGAATCCACCACTCGCATTTGATGGGCATGGTAGGCGGCAGGCGATGGAAGGTCGTGCTTCTGGTGATGCGGGTGCTGGACCTCGGACTGAAGTGCTAGCGGTGGCGGATAGGGCTGCTGTTGTGACTGGCCGTTACGGAACGGCAACGCGGAATAACTCTTTGCCGATGCGGTCGGAGCCGAAGACAGCGCTGCTGATGGCGGCGGCGGACCTGGCGGCGCCGCCGACGATGATGAAGATGCAGCGGCCGGAGGCTGTGGCAACGACGTCTGCCGCTCGCCTGGTGACGGCTCCGCTGCAGCGCCGTCGTCCGTCGTCGCCGCCGCCGGCTCCGCCGCCGCCGACACCGACGTGACGGCGGCGGCGACGCTGCCGTTGCGCTCGATAGGCACTGGTGCCGGCCCCATCGCCGCAAAGTGCAGAGGCGCCTGGCCGGCTGCTGGAGTGCGGGCGGTGGCGCTGTACCCGGCCTCCAGCAGCAGCTCCACGACGCTGGTCTGGCAGAGCTTGCAGGCCAGGTGCAGCGCACTGACGGGTGCTGCCGCTGGTCGACTCTCACCGCTGCCGCAGGGCTGCGACTCCGCGGCCCACATCTCAGGGGTCGTCGCCGCCGCCGTCGTCGCCGTCGTCGCCGTCGTCGTTGTCGGCGGCGGCGGTAGGGGGGACGTGCAGCTGAGGACGCTGGACGGCAGGCTGAGGCTCATGATGGGTGCAAGGTCCGCCGCACCCGCCGCCACTGCGGCGGTGTCAGCACCAACAGGACCGCCGGCTCCGGCGCCTGCTGCTGCCGCTGCCTCCGCCTCCCCCTCCGCCAGTCGGATCTCCGTCGCCTCCGACAGGCCCGCCGCCAGCAGCTGTGTGATGATCGGCAGGCTGCCTCCCTCCACCGCATAGTGCAGCAGCGAGTAACCCCTCACGTCCGGGAGCATCAGCGACGGCGGCAGCGACGGCGCCGTTGCATTCACCTCCCCCTCCTCCCCCTCTGCTGCACCACCCCGCCCCGCTTCCCCCTCCACCTCCGCCTCTCCCGCCTCGGCCTGGGCCTCTCCCGCCTCGGCCTGGGCCTCTCCCGCGGACGCCGCCAGGAGCAGCCGCCTGAAGAGCCCCTCGTCGCCCCGCAGCGCCGCAAAGTGCAGCGGCGTGCAGCCGTCCGCGTCCCTGACCCGCGGGTCGGCGCCCGCCGCCATCAGCGCCCCCACCAGGTCGCTGTGGTGCTCCCGCGCCGCCAGGTGCGCCGGCGTCCAGCCGTGTGCGGTGGCGGAGTGCGTGCAGGCGCCCCGCTGGAGCAGCAGCTGCAGCATGGCGCCGTCGCCCTGCTCGGCGGCGTGGTGCAGGACGGACCAGCCGGCGGTGTCCTGCGGTTTGTTAGGGCGGCGGAGTAACGTTGGCGGCGGCGGAGCAGCAATGGCGGCGGAGCAGCAACGGCGGCGGAGTAGCATTGGCGGTGACGGCGACGGTGCTCAAGGAGGGGATCGGCTCAGGTTGCATTGTAGCCAACCCGAAGGTTGCGGGCTCTCGGGGACCTAGACGTGAAACCCTAACCCCCACCACACCGGCCGACGCACCCGTCGATCCACGTCCGCCGGCGCCACCCGCTCCAGCAGCAGCTGCATCACGCCAATCAGCCCCGCCTCCGCCGCGCAGTGCAGCGGCGTCCTGCCGGCTGCACACACAGCCGCCGGGTCGGCGCCGGCGGCCAGCAGCAGCGGCACGACACCGGCCGCGCCCGCCGCCGCCGCGCGGTGCAGGGCAGTGCACCCGGAGCCGTCGCGGGCGTCCACTGGCACGGACTCTCCCCCCGCCGGGGGCGCCAGGAACACCCGCAAGGAGGCTTCCTGACCGGCGGCCGCAGCCACGTGCCAGGGGGTGGCTCCACTGGCGTCCTGCAGGGGGTTTCGGAGCGCACCGGGGAGGGCACCGGGTGTATTATAGGTGTGGCGGCCAGGCGCGGGTTCGGTTGGTTTGGGGCTTTCACTAACTAACAAACACCCATGACTGCAGCTTCCAGGGACGAGCTTGCGACTAGCAAGGTGCCATCCAGGTGACAGTTTCAACATCCTCAACCGCCAACCGTCAACCGTGCAGCTCCGCACCTGACGCAGCGGGTCGCCGCCCGCCGCCGGGCCCAGCTGCAGCAGCCGGGCCACCACCTCAGCTCGCCCAGCCGCAGCAGCCCAGTGCAGCGGCAGCTGCTCGTCGGAGGTGGGCGCGGCCGGGCTGACGGCCCAGTCGCTGGGCTCCCCGCGCCGGGGGCCGCTGCCACCGTCCAGCTGGGGCGACCCATGGGCCGCTGCATCGCCCTCCCGCTCCCGCTGCGGCTCCTCTCCACCCTCCTGATTCCCCTCGCAGCTCCGCCGGTATCGCCCGCCACCGCCCTCAGACTGCCGCCCAACCTTCCCAACCTCCAGATCCAGATCCAGATCCAGCAACCGCTGCACAATGACGAGGTTGCCGCCGCGCGCGGCGCTGTGCAGAGTCGAGGCGCCCGAGGCGTCGGTGACCCGCGGGTCGGCGCCGTGCTGCGGGGTCCCCGTTGCATTTGGATGCGGCCGCACGTGGGGGCCGGAGGAAGAGGAGGAGACAGTCAGGCAGACTAGTGTACGGCATGAAAATGAGGCAACGCTGCGGCGCGCCAATGCCACACCCTAAGCACGAAGAGGCAATCCGCACAGCCAGCTGTGCCCCACTGCCGCGGATCCCCGCCTCACTCCTGTCATACACCCTAACAAGATGACCGAAACACATACCCGCCGCCCCCATCTGCAGCGTACCATGAGCAGCAGCTCAAACGCCCCCCGGTGGCCGCCCTCCGCCGCCCGGTGCAGCGGCGTACAGCCCCGCCAGTCCCGCCGTCCCACGCAGGCGCCGTGCTGCAGCAGCACTGCGATAGCCGCGCAATGGCCGCGCGAGGCGGCGAGGTGCAGCGCAGTGTGGCCGCCGGCGCCGCAACCGGCACCGCCGCCGCCGGCGGCTGCGCCGTCTCGCGAGCCGGGCGATGGCTGCAGCAGCCGCTGCTGTTGTCCCGAGTGTGTCTGCTGCTGTTGCTGCTGCTGTTGCTGTTGCAACTGTGACCTCGACTGGGTCGGCTGGCTGTCCTGGGGAGGTCGTTGGTGCGAAGACGAGCGGCCCTGCCGGCCGACAGGAAGGCCGGCCACCGCGCCGGCAGCCCCACTGGGGCTGGCCGGCTGTGCGGCCGGGCCCCCCAGCAGGTCCACCTCGTAGCCGGCCAGCAGCAGCTTCTCCAGCACCTGCGGGGAAGGGCGCGGCAGGAGGGGCAGGAGGGGCGGGCGAAGGAGGTCTCGTGCGGCGCCTGCCGCCATGCAGCCCGAGGAACTGACGAGCTGGCGGCCGTGAAGGCAGTAACGTCAGCATTAGCAAAGGCAACAGCATAAATGACAGGACAGCCTCAGCAACAGCATCAGGAACAGCACCAGGGACAGCATGAGGGACAGCAGCGCCAACAGCAACCGCGGCAGCACCAGGGACTGCTCGTCATGGCTTCACGCTGCCCCACCTCGGCATGGCCCCGCAGAGCTGCGTGGTGTGAGGGCGTGTAGCCCTCCCGGTCGGCCCGGTGTACGGCGGCCCCGGCGATGATGAGCCGACCCGCCGTCTCCACGTGGCCGGCCATTGCGGCGTAGTGCAGCGGGGTGCAGCCGGAGGAGTCCGGGGGGTCGATGCTGGCGCCCCTGGGAGCCGCGTGGGAGAAAGGGACCCACGGGTCAGAGGAGCAGGAGAGCACACGCAGGGAGCGCAAGGAGAAGCACAAAGCAAGCACCAGCGTGGAAGCAGGAGGAGCAGCAGGAGGGGTGGAGGCAGTCGAGGTTCGTGCATGCGTGTGAGGCGGGGTGTCCGGGACCGGGATGCCGGCGGGAGGCATCGTAAGACGTCCATGAGACTGCCGTGCGTGCACGGCACGCCCTTGCACTCGCTCCCTACCTGGGCCACAGCTCCTCCACCACCCGCCAGTGACCCAACGCAGCTGCGTGGTGCAGCGCCGTATGGCCGTCGCAGTCCGACAGGTCCACCAGCCCGCCGCCGCCGCCGGAACCCCCGCCGCCTCCTGCGCCGCCGCCGACGCCGCCGGCAGCGGACCGCAGCAGCAGCGCCGCCACTCTGTCGTGCCCGTTGCGGGCCGCTAGGTGCAGAGAGGTGCGGCCCTACGAGGCAGGTGGTTAAAGAAAGAGGTGCGAGTTGGTTGGTTGGTTTGTTAGTTGGTTGGCGGGTTGGTGGGAACGCACGTGCTGAATGCGATTTGGGTCGCGGTCGTGCGGTGTGTCGCTGCCGTGCCGTGCCATGCCGTGCCGTCGGGCGCGGGTGCGGGAGCGGGTGCTGGTTCCAGCTACGAGTAGCGCGACAACCGAGACCGGCGTCGTGCTGGTGCTGAGGCCGGCTAGGACCGCACGCGGCGCCCAACCTCTCATCTCTCATCTCTCCTAAGCGCCGACCTACGGGCTTCCCTCGACCCCCCAGCCCTCAGCTCGGCATCCACGGGTCTCCCTCGAAGCCCTCAGCTCAAAGCGCCCCAGCTGTTCGCCGCACCTGCTCAGTGCGCGCCGCGGGGTCGCAGCCCGGCGCCCGCAGCAGCACCTCACACACGGCGAGGTGGCCGTGCGCCGCCGCTAGGTGCAGCGGCGACGCCCCCACATAACTCGCGCGAGCGGCGAAGGCAGGCGGGACGCGGCCTCGGAGGGAGCGAGCGCCTCCCAGCCCCAGCGCCAGCGGCAGCGGCAGCGAGCCCAGGCCGTCCAGCAGCGCAACGCCTAGACCCTGCAGCTCGCCGTCGCCGTCACCAGGGCCGTCGTCCTCGGCGTCACCGTCGCCGTCGCCGTCGGCGTCGTACTCGCCGCCGCCGCCGTCGTCGTCATCGTCCTCATCACCAGTGTCCCCGTCCTCATCCTCTTCGCCATGCTGCTGAGCACCGTCAAACGCACTGTCCGTCGCCACCCAGCTGCCGCTGTCCCGCCCCGGGCCCCCAGTGAAGGCCCGACCGCCGACGTCCGCGGTGCCGCCCCTCCCAGCGGCCCCGAGGTCGTCATTCGCCGCAGCGACATCTCCCTCGCCGTCCGCCGAGCCGCCGTCAGCGGCGTCGCCGTCAGCCGGGCGCTTGTGTCCGCCGCTGCCACCCGCACTGGTCAACGAGTCCTGCTGGTTCTGGAGCTGCTGATATTGACCAGCGACCCGTGGCGCGCTGGCCGTGACCCGACGCGGACGGCGTCTCCGGATGGTGCGACCGGAGCCTCCCTGGAGCGCCTCAGGCCCTGCCGCTGCCGCCGCCGCAACGGACACCGCCGCCGAGTCGGCGACACATTCACCTCCTCCGCCCTCAGGACCGGCGGCGCTGTCGCCGGCGTGGAGACTCGGGAACGAGGCAGCGGACTGCAGGCTGCCCCCACCGACGTCGTCAGTGTAGGGGGTGGCGGCTGCGTCGCCCGCATCGTCGCCGCTGCCGCTGGGGTGCTCGTCGTCGTCCAGGCGCTCCGGCGACTCCCCGTGGCGCTTCCGCCTCCCGCCTGCTGTGCGCCGGGGCTGCGAGGCCTGTCTCTGCGGCTGCTGCTGCTGTAACGCTGCCGCCGCCGCCGCCGCCGCGGCCACCGTTGTCGATGCCGTCGCTGCTGCGTGAAGGGGATGCTGCAGGTGCCTTGGCTGCTGCTCCGCGGCCGAGCCATCCGTGCCATCATCCACTGACCCCGGGTCGACATCTTGGAGCCGCCGCCGCCGCTGTTCCTGCTGCGGCTGCTGCCCGGCCCCGGCTTCCGCTGAGGCCCCCGCACCATCATCCACGGTACGCCCGGCGGTGAAAGCGCTTGCGCTGCCAGCGGTTGCAGCAGCAGCTGGCCCGCGCTGCTGCTGCAGCCGCACCGCCGACCGCCGCCTGCTACTGCGCCTCTCCGACGAGGCCCCTTCTTCCGTGCGCCCTCGCGCGTTGACACCCCCTCCTGCCGCCATCCCGAATCCGGACCCAGATCCGGATCCACATCCGGAGCCAGGCACGCCTTGCCCCGGCGCCGGCTGCGGCAGCTCGCCGGATCCGGCTGCGCCAATGCCCGGCAGCAGATGTGCCGAGGCGGGCCGGGCGCTGCCACTGGTGCCTGCGCTGCTGGCGGGGGGCGCAAACGCCTTCCAGAGCTGCTGCTCCGCAAACTTGCCTGCAAACGGAACGGAAGGGCTTTCAAAGCTACCCGGGACAACGGGTGGCGGGCCCCGGGATGGCGTGGCCTCTTCTTCGTGGCCTCGCCTGGGCGCGCAGGCCAAGGGCCGGCAGCTCCTCAACCCCCGATACACTTTAAGCCAAGCCAATAAGCTATGCCCATCGGAACCCGGTTGCCACCAAGGTGTCATCTACATGGCATTCATTCACTGCATCTTACACACCATGGAATCCCATCGCATGCCCTCAAGCGATCTTCCTTACGTACAATAATACAATACCCGTCCGACGTCCTTATTACAAACACAAGCCCCTCCCACCTGCCAGGAAGTGCAGCTGGTTGGGGGTCAGTCGATCCCCGCAGGTGTCCAAGGCTATCTGCAGCCCCAGCCGAGCCGCCTGCGCTACACTCAGGCAAGATGGCGAGCCATCATCCCCACCAAAGGCCATGTCATCGCTGTCGGTGAAGCTGCCGCCGCTGCCCTCCTCCTCCTCCTCCTCCTCCATCACCTCGCCAGCATCAACAGCCACGAAGCTCGCATCGCCGCCGTAACGATCCGCGCCCGTGCTGCTGTCACCACCGCCGGCGCCGGCCCGGAAGGCCCTAGCCGCGGCCGCCGCATGGCGGCGGCGGATCGCTGTGCGGTCAGCCGTTCCCATCGCCGCCTGCTCCTCGCCTGCGGCCGTCGAGTCATCGACGGCCGCGTCGTACTCATCAGCGCCGTACGTGTACGACGAGCTGGCGCTGCTGTCGCAGTCGTGAGGGCGGTCAAACCTGTGCAGGCACCGGGAAGCATGTGACGCATGTGACACGTGCGAGACGCGTCCTCATCCTCGTCGCCGGCTTCACCCTCGGCCGTGCTGTAATGAGTTCCCACCCAACTGCCCAGCAGCAGCTGAAGAACGCCCTGTAGCCCTTGCCCCTGCAAGCCGCCCTGGCGAAGCAGCCGGCTACAGCGCCACCCGCCATCCCACACATACCTGGGGGCTCGGGTGCTGTCAGTGCAGTGTACGAAGTCCTGTTCCAGCTTCCGCCCCGCATCGCACCCAAGCGACAGCAGCCGCTCCACCATCTCCACGCGCCCCGTCGCAGCAGCGGCGTGCAGCGGCAGGCGGCCCCGCGGGTCGCTGCGGTTGAGCATGTCTGCGAGCAGCCTCCCGCCAGCCGCGCCCAGCAGGCTACCTAGGTCGTCCGATGCGAGGGCCTGCGCCGCCGCCACGGAGCCAGCGGCGCCGCCGGGGCCCAGGGAGATCTGCAGCGGGACGAGCTGCACGGGCACTACCGTACCGTCCGGCAGCTGCATGTTGTACGTCTGTGCGGCTGCGGCTGCCGCTGCGAGGCCGAGCCCCTGGTCCGCTGGCAGTAGCACACGAGGGCAGGGCCCGCCTGGCTGTAGCAGGGCGGCGATGGCGGAGAGCTCCGAGGAGGCGGCGCCGGCGGCGGCCGCCGCCGTACCGGCGGCGCCGCCATCGGGATGGTAGGTTGAGGCCACGAGCGTTACGCCGGGTTGTGAGATCGCACTGCTGACGTCACTCAGCAGGGTGCGGAGGGACGTGCCGCCTGGGGTTCGGAGCAGCGGAGAAACCGTTGGACACGGCGTGGAGGCAGCAAGGGGGCACGCGTCGTACTTTGGAGCTGAAGGGGGAGCGGCTGTCCAACAGCCGCCTAGCCTAGCTGCTACCCCTAACGGACGACACAGACAGGCGTACGACCGCGCTTTGAGCCTGTCGTACTGCATGACCCAAATGGCGCTTCGCGGAGGACAGCACGTGGAGCTGACGCACGTTGCCTGGCCCCCACCCCATCCCCGGATTTCGACGCATGGCTGTCTTCTCTACCCCTCGAGCCGACTCACTCAGCGCTCCGGACAACGCAGATGGGTCGAGGTCCAACACATACGTGCTGGCGCCCGCGTAGCTGCTTGCGCTGCCGCCTTCGGGCCCTGCGCCCACGCCCATGGGAGCATCAAGGCCAGCAGTCGGGCTCCCATGCGCCGAGGACGCCGGACCCGATGCCGGGGTACACGCCGCCGCCGTTGATGAGCCGCCGGGTCCTGCGCCCGTGTCGTTAGTTTCGCCACCATGGACCGCCGCCACCGCCGCCGACGGCGACGACGACGGCGACGACAACGCAGCAGCGTCGGAGGCACCAGCCGCCCAAGTCCCGCCAGCTGCCTCACCACCCGACGCGTCAGAGCTCCCGCCCACCGCCGCTTGCGCGGCCGAGCCCGTGCCGCCGCCGCCGCTGCCTACAGCCTCTCGACGACTCTGCGACGGGCGGGAGAGGTCGAGCACCGGCAGCGTGCGGCCAGAGGCGCAGCTACAGCTGCTACAGCTGCCGGTGCTGCCGCGCGCCGCCATAGCCGCCGTCGCCGCCGCCGTCGCGGGCTCGGCAGCAGCCCCGGCCGCCGCGCCTTCGGCCTCCGGTTGCCTGACCGCCAGCCTCGCCTCCAGTCCCTGCTGCAGAAGGTGGAACAGGTCCTCCTCATCCGCAGAGTCCCACGCCGCCCCCTCGCCCACCGGCGCAGCAACAGCCGCAGTAGCAGGAAGCCCTCCGGCAGCGCACGGAGCAACGCTACTCCTTGTCCCCGCATTGGCGCCGCCGCTGGGAGCGGCACCAGCAGCTACGTCCTGCGACCCCGCATGGGCCATGGCGGCCCCATCGCCACCGCCGCTCCTGCCGCTGCTGCGCGGCGATTGCGCACGGCTATCGCCCCTTCCAGCAGCTGCATCATCCCCTCCGCCATCGCGTCCGGCGAGGCCCAACAGCACCACCCCGCCGCCATAAGTGTGACGGTCGCCGTCCTCGGCAGGTGGAGAGCGCGCCTGGCCACCTGGCCATCCCTTGGGCACCTGTTGCGGCCCACCCGCAGCTGGGGAGCCCGCCTGCACCTGGGCCTGCACCCGGTCCTGCCCGGGCCGAGAAGGGGAAACAATGGCGGCCAGCACCGTGAGCGGAGGGCCGGCCGGCTGGGAGGATCCAGCAACACCCGGCGCAGCGTTGGCAGCCGCAGGAGAGGATGGCGACAACGCCAGCTGATGTCGGCTGTCCCGGACACTGCCTGCCACATCGGCAGCTGCCGCAGCAGAGCCGCCTCCTGGCAACAGAGACGGGTCAGTGATGGGCAGCAGAAGCGCGTGCATTGGCAACGCCAGGCCCTGCGTTCCCTGGCCATGATGCTGCGGCTGCGGCGACTGCTGCGGCGACTGCTGTCGGCGGGGCCTTGACGACCCTGCAGCTGCCGCTGCCGCCGGCTCTCCGGCAGGCAGGCCGACACCGGGCACCCCGGAACGGCTGGCTATGGCCCACCAGATCAGCGCCGCAACCTCTCCGGGACAGTGCCGCCGCCAGTCGGGCCCAAACGTCCGTTCCAGCGTGGGAATCCAGTTGTCTCGGACGTACGACTCCCACGGATCCTGCAGCACGACAGCACGGCACATGCCCGGGATTCGTTTGAAGAGTACACCACAGGAGGTAGTTGCGATCGGTGCCCGCGGATTCGGCTGTGGATTCGGCTGCGGATTCGGCTGCGGATTCGGCTGTGGATGCGGCTGTGCGAGGCAGGGAGGTTTGCAACGGTACTCGGGTAGACTGATCGTCGACAAGCTACCGTGCTGCGAATGTGCACGTGTTTCAAGAGCGACGTGCAACAACCACCTCATCATGCGCCGGACACGGCTGATAAGCATCCAGCGCTAGTGCTCAGCATACTAGGCTGTGCAAGGCAACGCCAGGCGTTGCGGTTCGCACAAAAATACATGTGAGCGATTCCAGCAGGTCGCAGGAAGGGTTGGGGCAGCAGTGGACAAGCCGCGTGTGGTGCGAAGTAATGTGCGCTTCAACAGCGTGCGGATCAACAGCGTGCCTCTGGTATGCTGCACGTCGCAGGGCGTGCTTGGCAACGTGGCGTTGGTTTGGGAGTTGTGGGCAAGGACACGTCTACATAGTGCCAATGAGCCTGATTTAATCCCGAGGGTGGTTGGCATGCTGTAGCAGCAGAGCACGTGGCCGTTTCCAAGACACGGCAAACGCTCGGGGCGCGAATGGGTCGGCGTCAGGGCTGAAGCTAGGCACAGGCTCCCCGATGCCCGGGTCATTTCGTCCTGAATGTCGCAGCACGCTCCGGATTGGGAATCCCAAGGGCTCGCGAGGTTTTCCCAGCCCAGATAGCTGCGCTGTCGTTCGGCTTACCGCCCGGCGCCCATGACGGCGATGTGCGCGACCACTGCTGCTTCTCCGACGGCTTGTCGGGCTGCTGGGCAACTCCATGGCATCGTCGGTGACGAGCGGTACAAGGCCGCTCCACTGCATTTGGCCGACCCGCGGCCCCTGGGTCTCAACGCCGGCTTCGCTGGTCGGGGGCCTGGATGAAGCCGAGTCGGCTGCATCAGGTGCGACATCCAGGCTCGCACTGTTTAGGCTTCTCTTCATATCAATTCCTATACGGCAGCCACCCGGGACAAGGAGGCGGCTTGCCAAGCGAGCACGGGCTTGTTAACGGAGGCGACGACGCTCGACACCCCGAGTAGTAGCCGTGGTGCAGGACACATCAAAACGAATCTACAATTTTCGCTGCGGTGTCGCTGCTTGCATTCTGGCCCCAGGCACTCTTGCCTAGGGTCGGCACTGTCCCAGCCGCTGACCTCGCGCCACGGCGGCGCAGACTGCTAAGCAGCTTCCATCGCCAGATCGCACCTAAACTGACCGTCTCGCCAGAATAAATCAGGCAAAGGAAAAATAGCGGCCCAGCAGCAGACCCCAATGACCAGCCCGGCGACTCACCAAATCCCTCTTCCCTGCCTCGGCATCAATTGCTCATACTTTTGCAGTTGGTATTGCAACAGCGGTATGGGGCGGCGCGTGGTTAGCACAACGTATGAATGTCCACCCCAAGCTTGTCTACCCAGCGACTGACAAAACAGCGTGCCGTCCCATCAATATCTTATATTAGAGGTGATTTTAGACAATATGCGAAATGCGCTTACTGGGCCCATGGAATTGATTGAATCACGACAATCCTCATGCTCGCTTGCGGCCTCGGCGTCCTAAACATATGGTGCAACATTACAAAGACATGCGAGTTCCTTATAAACAATATAATCATATATATTTATCACTATCGATTGCAGCCAGGCTGCCTTGCCTCGGACGGCCCCTTTCACCGGCTTGGACTGCGGACGCGTGTGTTGCCTTCGTCATACTTACGTCCGTAGCTTAGTTTCAAAGCTTCATGGCATATGAATGAAGAGGGCGCGGTAGACGACCTTGCTACAAGGAAAAAAGGATACAATGTCGGAGGTGAAGAAGAAGGTAAACAGACCGGACGCAGAGCCCCTAAATTAATCCTTACGCACGCCTAAGACTCTTTTTCCTGTCACGAGTAGATCAAGCCGGGACTGATAGAGGCGCACCCCGAGGAGCTTGCCATAGTCGTTCACTACGAGGTTCGTCTGGGGTTCCCTGTATTGGGAGACTGAGAACGCTGCCAATCGAGCGTTAAGGAAAGGGGCTACATCGACCGCAGGCCAGTGTTGCCCTGCACTCGCCGCTGACATGCCTTTGCCCCTGCATCTGCGCCCGCGGCCTTGCTTACCACACCGCCCACACCCAAGGTCCAAGAAGTTAGCTCTTTACCCGATGGTACTCAAAAGGTCATTAGCAAAGAGTCTGGCGAAAAAAGGTAAGCCTTTTGCACGGCGCTGTCGGCATGTTATTCCGCGCGCTGCCCCTCACGGCGCCTCCTCGGCCTGTGGGCGGACCACAGGATTTCGGTCAAGACCCTGTCAGACAAGACCAACGTCCCTTTGTTAGCGACCGAGATTATTGAGAAATGCAAGCTCATTCATCCTTCGAAGGTATGTGCAGCTACACAGTTCCTAGTACCCGTAAATGACAGCAGCCATATATGTTTTCCTAACAGCTTGCCTGGCCTGGCGCCGCGTCGGCTCAAAGCATGTCACTTCACGCGGCTCTCCACTCGCCCAAACAGGCCGGGCAAGTTGAGGACCTGCTGTACGAGCTGCAGCGGCGGGGTCCAGATGGGAAACAGGCAGGGAAGCCAGGAGCACCGCCCGCTAAGGGCGGGGCGGCACCGCCCGGAAAGGGCGCCCCACCGGGGAAGGGCGTTCCTCCGTCTGCGGTGGCATCATCACCGCAGAAACCGGGCGCCCCACCGGGAACTCCGTCGAAGAAGGGAGCCCCCACTGGCCCCTCCCCGACTTTGAACGGGAAGCCCACCACCAAGGCGCAAAGCAGGCTGGATGCAGGTATGGAAGAGCACGGCAAGGGCGGCGTGTGTCTCCCAGGATCAGTATCCACATCTCAAAGCCGCTTCCAAATCTGAGGGCAGGGCAAAGACGGCAGGCACGACAGCTGTATATATGCGGCATGCAAAGGAACATCTTCGGCGCAGGGAAGCGCAAACACGGCAACTGGTGTGTTGTAATGCAAGGCCTACATCGGGGGCAAAAGTGTGCTGGGGATTTACGTTTGGGGCTCAACGGTCGCTGTCATGTTATGCTAGCGTCAGTTGAGCCCCAGACGTAGTCTGTGAATGTCCGAGGGAATGCGGTCGTTGGTGGGGATTGTCGAGAACGCGCGACACGCATGTTGCTAGTGCCGCACAAGCACAAGCAGCAAGCGGCCGCTTGCAGGACTTGTTCGTCAGCTCACACGGGCCCCTTCTGTGTGAATGTGTGCGACGGACGATTGCACGGCAGGGTTAGCACCGGGATGAGGAGTGGATTGAAGTTGTCGGGGATTCCGGGAAGCGAAGGGCCATGTAACCGTTTTGAGTGCACTTTCACTCACCGGGGTATCGCACAAAAGTAGTAGTTGTCGTACACGCTTGCGAAAGGCGCTTGGTTAACTCCGACACGGCAATGGTCGTGCCCGACCCCGTTTGGGACTCTGCCTGGTAAACGGGGAAGTACGGCGCGTATCTCTGTACTGCCGTATGGTTACTTGGGGGGAGGGGGGGCGGAGTGCTGTATGCGCACGATCATGCCGCTGACTGAGTCGTAACTAACCCTCCCAACTACCAACTACCTGCGCAGAGGCCGAGGAGCGGGCGGAGCTGCAGCAGCGGCGGCAGACGCAGGCGATGCAGATCTTTAAGATGCAGCAAAAGCAGTACGAGCAGGCGTACATGCAGAAACTTGATAACTACATTGTGAGTGGGGGCAGCGCAACTCATCCCGCACTGCGCCAGTCCGGCCGGCCGGCCGGTGCCAGCAGGCAGGCAGCCGGTCGGGGGCTAATGGAGTCCCAGCCGCAGGGCTCTGTAGGCGGGCGGCTTCCCATTGCTTCCGTTAGCGCTGCATCCATTGCTTCCCTTCTGTGTTGTGGGACTGGGACTAGGCAGCGGTTGCGGCAGCGGGGACTAGGCAGTGGTTGCGGCAGCGAAGTTGGCTGACGAGCGTCAGTCCAGTCAGGCGTGTGGCTCCGGGGGGGCTCTCAGCCAGTGGGATCGAGGCGGGGTGGTGTGTGTGTATGGGGGGGTTGGGGATAGCGGGGGGACCTTGCGCCAAGCATGTGGCGTGGCGGGAGTGTTTCACCGGAGCTTGACAGCCTGGAAAGGGCCCTATGCGCTGAGGGTACGCATCCAGTTGCCTGGCTTGGGGGCCGGATAGCGGCAGGGCACTGCCAAGCCGGGTTGTGCCGGCATCATGGGCGCTTGGGCAGGGGCTGACCACACGGGGTAGATACGACCTGTGCGCCGGAAAGCGAGTTACATCACGGGTTACATGACGGGTTACATGACGGGCTGTCAGCGCGGTTGACAGAGGTTGTCATCCGGTGGGGCCACAACCTCGCGGCTCCCTCCACTGTTGGCTTTAGGCTACGCTATGCACACCGCCAACAGCGGTACCTTACCTTAGCACGCAGCGCTATAGAGCGTGGCGCATGGTGCGCCGCGTACGCAGCGACGTCATCGATGCGGTCCGTCTCCTTGAGGCCCCCATCTTATGAAGCTCCGTGTAGCCGAACACACCTCCGTAACATTTTCAGTGCATACCACTGCTAATTGTCGCACTGAGCTGCGCGGCTGCGACGAAAGTCACCGCACGGGCCCGGCTTTCCAGCGGCCATATCGAGGTCGATGTCAACTGCCCCTGGCGTCTTCCCTTGGCGCCGTACAGGAAGGTCTGTACGAGGAGGAGATGGCGAAGAAGGTCCGGGCCACTGGCATGATTGCCCAGCTGTTCCGTAACACGGAAAACTTCGAGGTGGGGTGCGGGTGGTCGGGTAGTGCCGGGCACGGCGGAGGCGGGATCGAGCGGCTGGGCGGGTGGGAATCCGAAAGGCCAGGCCTGAGACGCGCCAGCTTAAGTTGCGAGTGCAAAGGGCGGCTGGGTCCGGAGATCGCGCCGCGCCAGGCTGCAAGCCTGGTTACGGAAGGCGGAAGAAGCGGTGGGGAGGGGCCGACAGTTAGTCGTTAACACGGCACAAACCCGGCGGACAGCTACGTCTTGGCACGTGGATGTGGCCTCATAGCACGGACCCGCCGGGTCACCCCGCCCGCCCCGCCAACCGCGTGCCGCAGACGCTTCTGAGCCACGAGACGCTGCTCCAGACGCTGGCTCGTGTGCTGAGGGAGGACGGCAAGCGCTCCATCGACCTGTGCACGAACATCGTGTCGGTGTTCTTCTCGGTCTCCAACTTCACACAGTTCCATGGGCTCATCATGCAGAACCAGGTGGGGGGAGGCGGCAGCAGCTGGGAGGTTCCTGTAAATCCTGGCTTGGCTGCAGCGCATTACCGTACAGGGGCCGCATCTGGTCGTAGAGCCGGAGCTGGGGCCGGGCCGGGCCCGTCGGGAGGGTTGCCTCTCCTTCCGCATCCGGTTGCTGCCGTGACTATGGCCCGTGGCTCAGTTCTCAGTTGTTCCGCGGATCCGCGCTCGACGCAGGTGGGGGCCCTGACGATGGACCTGATCGACCTGGAGATAAAGCGCACGGAGCACAGGTGGGGCGCGCGTGCAGGGCGCACGTGGGAGCGGTGACGTGAGAGGGCAGCCGCGCAGCGGCGGGGCGGCGGAAGTCGCGGGGAGTTTCAAGCAAGCACGAGGGGTCTGGCCAGTCACACCTCGCTGCCCTTGATGATTAAATACATACACACTGGCACTATCACTTGCCTTTTCGGAATGCAGCAATGAATGTAGCAATGTCTTTCTTTATACTAGCATACGCGTCCGTTCGTAGTTCAAACGCCTCTGCCCGATGGTTTGCCCGGCCTCCGCAAACGGCTCACCCGTCCTGGCCCTGTGCTGGTGCAGGGCGGCTGAGGAGGGCATCTCTCCGGCCATGGTGGCGCAGAAGGCTCTGGAGGCCAGCCAGGGGCAGGTGGGGCCCGCTCGGGGGGTAGGAGGCCCAGTGGGGTGGTGGACGGATTTGGGTCCTGTGCGGAAAAGGAACCGTGGCTGCCACCCTGGGTTTGCTGCAAGGAAAACCCGTGTACGAAAGGAAAACCGTGGGTGGGCGGGAGGAGTGCGTCAGGACGCAAGGGGGGTGCAAGCCACGCCAAAGGGGGGACGGGGGACCAAAGGAACGCGCATGGTTGGCCTCGTTCCTTCCACGTGATGTTGATACGGCACCATGGGCACGGACAGGAGCGCTAGCTGAGTTACAGCCCCAAACCTGAAACCCAGTCATCTGGCCGC
This sequence comes from Yamagishiella unicocca, assembly GCA_003116995.1. Taxonomy (NCBI): domain Eukaryota; kingdom Viridiplantae; phylum Chlorophyta; class Chlorophyceae; order Chlamydomonadales; family Volvocaceae; genus Yamagishiella; species Yamagishiella unicocca. Next base: position 572,287 of record BDSL01000021.1, on the reverse strand, counting down.
GCCAACTCTTTTTGGCCGCCCCCCTACTCCGCTCATCCCTGGTGCGGCCCCTCCCTCCACAAAGGTCACCCTGACGGAACGCGAGAAGAAGCTGCTGGCGCTGATCCAGAAGCAGGACCGGCTGCTCTACATCGCCTTCTACATGCTGCTCAACCTGTCTGAGGACATCGAGGTGGAACGCAAGATGAAGAAGAAGGTGCGCAGCCGTGACGATCGGAACGGCGCAACCGCATGGGATGCTTACCTCGCGGCCTGGTACTACCTACTTTTGTTAGTTGATTCGATAGAACTACGATTTACTTGAACCAATCAGCCCGCAAGCACCCCTGGCGTTGTCTGGGCACACCGGCCCCCCATCTCGCCCTGTCCGCGTCACCTCCCCGCCTCCTGCTACCCTCCAACCCGCCATTCGTCTGTCCCTTCGCATCCTGTTTGGGTCGCCCCGTCCATTTGTCCCTGCCTGCCTCAGAACATCGTGGTGTACCTGGTCAAGATGTTGGAGCGATCCAACGTGGAGCTTCTCATCCTGGGCACCACCTTCCTTAAGAAGCTGTCCATCTACAAGGTGGGTGGGGACAGGGCATCGCTGGGAGCGCGCGCACCTCCGAAGTTGGGACCGATGACCCACATCACCTTTCGACCCACATCACCTTCCGACCCACATCACCTTCCGACCCACATCACCCTATGCTCTACGAGACTCTGATCCACTGCCCGGCGTTTCCAACGGTGTAACGACACCGATGCCTACCGGTATCCGGCGCTTCACGTCCGACCCCTTTCCCCCCGTGATTGCTGTCTGTTGACCAAGAGCCCCGCTGACGTTGACCGCCTCTCCCCCGACCCCGACCCCGCCACCGTCCTCGGCGGCCCCGGTTCCCCACAGGAGAACAAGGAAACCATGGCCAGCTGCAAGATCGTGGAGAAGCTGATGAAGTTCGTGCCCGTGCTGAACGACGTCCTGCTCATGTCCGTGCTGCGCCTGCTGCACAACCTGTCGTTCGACCACGTGCTGCGTGACGACATGGTTAAGCACGGCCTCATACCCAAGGTGCGGACGGCCACTTAGTATCAGCCCAGCCACGTACGGGCCCTGTAGTGGACCCGGGACATGGTGGCGCTGCGGAGAGGGTTGGGTGCGCACCGAGGAGACCTCACTGCCGACCCACATTGCTCCGCGTGTCGTGATTCGGGAATCAAGGAGCGTCTGGGTGAATCAGCGGGGGCCAACCGTTGTGGCCTTGCTGCCTCCATGATGTCCCAAAACCAATTATTCGTTGCTCCTCGCCCCTCCACCTCTGCACACCCAGGCGGTGGAGCTGATGTCCGTGCCGCGCTTCCAGCCGGTTGTGCTGGGCCTGCTGTACCACATCTCGATGGAGGACAAGTACAAGAGCCTCTTCACCTTCACGGACTGCCTCAACAGGATGTACGACATGCTCATGCGGGTGCAGGTGGGCGGCGACGGCGGGACGGGGTGGGCCGGGTCCCGTAGCCGTGACGGAGGGTGGGGGCGGGTCCCGTAGCCGTGAGGGAGGGTGGGGCGGGTCCCGTAGCCGTGACGGAGGGTGGGGGCGGGTCCCGTAGCCGTGACGGAGGGTGGGGCGGGTCCCGTAGCCGTGACGGAGGGTGGGGCGGGTCCCGTAGCCGTGACGGAGGGTGGGGGCGGGTCCCGTAGCCGTGACGGAGGGTGGGGCGGGTCCCGTAGCCGTGACGGAGGGTGAGGGCGGGTGGGTTTTTTGGCGCAATGCGTTGAGGATTGCGTGTCTGTGCGAGTTTTTTCCTGACAGGAAAGGTGGAGTACCGCGCTACGGGTGTTCCTGCAAGCCTCTATCGCCCTCCGTCCGACGCGCCGGCTTTACTTGATCGCCCCCCACGTATCGCTTCTCCCCTCTGGCCTCCCAGGACCTGCGCAACACGCCCGAGCTCATCGCCCTGGCCGTCAACCTAACACAGAACCCACGCAATGCGGAGGTGAGCGGCCAGCCACCTGGGGCGACCTATCTCCCTCCCTGGGGCCCTACGAGCTTCTGCTTTTCCCCTCTCTGCCTGCATCCCTGCCCCAGCTACCACCGTAACACCGCCCTCCCCGCCTCCCCGCCTCCGAAACCTCCGGCTGCCTGCCTCCGCAGACGCTCTGCGAGGGTGACCGGTTCGACAAGATGATCCGCCGCGCCTTCCAGACGTGCGACGAGCTGATGTTCAAGGTGCTGCGCAACCTGTCGCAGCAGGAGGGCCTGCCCATCAAGCGCCGCTTCGGGCCGTATGTGGAGCAGCTGGTCACGCTGCTGCGGGTGCGCTTCTGTGACGGGTTCCGGGGCTCGAGGGAAACCCGTGGATGTCCGAAAAAACGTTTAAAACAGAAGTTTTGAGATGCATGCTGGAGAACTGGGTTGGGGATACGAAAGCCGAAGGTCGTAATATGACCTTTGGCGGCTAAGCTATATCGGCTACGGCGAGACGCACGGGAGCGAGGACCCCACGCGACGCACGTAAAGTTTTCGCAGAATCGGTTTTGGGCGCTAGTAGGAAAACTGTGGGAGTTGGGGCGCTATGGGAGAGCGGCCATCGCGGTCCGGTCCCAGTCCCGGTCCTAGTCGGAGGCCCCGGCCCGACCCGCCCGAATACCGACCAGATGTGTGAGGAAGCTGTCATTACCAGAGGAGGTCCGCGGTCGTCCAGGAGAGCAGGCCGAAGCCGCGCCGCGCCGCCATGGGGGACGCGTAAGCCCAGACGCAGGTCCCGACGCCCGCAGACAAGAACGCAACGACTAGCAAAAAACTACCAGAACAGAGGCCCAACCCAGTGGCGGAACTCACCTGGCCAGGGCCCAGAGCGGGTGGGGAAAGCGGTCGACGCGAAGCATGCGGGCAGGGGGCAGCAGGGGGCGTTAGAAACAATATCCAGGCGCTAAGCGGGTGGACAGGGGTCAAAGCAACGAAGAGGCCCCAGCGGCGCGGCGAAAGAGGCGGAGTCAGGAAAGGTGAGGACGGATATACGGGGAGTCGGGTACGACGCGGGCTGGTACGGCGGCGTACGGCGTTGGACGGCGGAGGCCTGTACGACGGAAGGAGGAAGTGAGAAAATATGGGGCGTGAAGATGCGGGACAGGGGGCAAGGCTAGCGGGGCGGGACGGGGCTGCGAGGAAGACCTGTGGATGCGAGGAAAACCGTCCAGGGCAACGTTTCGAGATGCATGCTGGAGGGTGACCAAACCTGGGGGCGGGAGCGTGGGGGCAGCCGCGGCTTCCTTCCGGGTCCGTATGTCTAGCAACTACACCAAGATAACTGTAACCGTTACAACAACCAAGATCACTACACTACACCAAGATCCAGCAACTACACCAAGAGCACTGTAACCGTTACAACAACCAAGATCTCCATCACGTAACCCAAAACGCGCTAACACCAAAAGTGTGGCTACACAGGTCGGGGTTCTCGTTGCGGTTCGCCCAGGCACAGCAGCCGGGGGCGGAGCTGGACCTCCGGTTGTGGGTACCTCAACCACGTTCTTCAGGATGCATCTCCAAATGGGTGTTCGAAACGTATCCTATACAATTCTACTTGGTGCCGACCTTGGCTACCAACTCTAGTTTCTGGGTACTAAATCCCCCGGGCCCGCATCTTGTTAGAGCTTCATACCTCTGCCACGCCAGCTGTGCCCACCGCTTGTGTGTGGCGCGTACCGTTCACCCCTTCCTCCGCCCGCCGCCGCCTGCCTCACCCCGCCCCACCCCGCCCCACCCCGCCTCACCTGCCTCACCTGCCTCACCCCGCCTCACCTGCCTCACCCCGGCTCCTCCTGCCTAACCCCGGCTCCTCCTGCCTCACCCCGCCTCACCTGCCTCACCCCGGCTCCTCCTGCCTAACCCCGGCTCCTCCTGCCTCACCCCGCCTCACCTGCCTCACCCCGGCTCCTCCTGCCTCACCCCGGCTCCTCCTCACCCCGGCTCCTCCTGCCTCACCCCGGCTCCTCCTCACCCCGGCTCCTCCTCACCCCGGCTCCTCCTCACCCCGGCTCCTCCTGCCTGCAGGCCCCCGACATCACCGCGGAGCTGTTCGTGGAGGTGTTGGGCTGCCTGGCCAACCTTTACATTCCCGAGTTTGACTTCCTGGGGCTGGTCCGGAAGCACGACCTGCTCACCTTCCTGGCCACATACGCGCAGGTGGGTTTGACAGCAAAACCGCGGTGGGTGAGAGGCGGGCGAGCGGAGGGGCCTGGGTGCTGTCCGTAAACGGACGGGGTCGCGCCGGGTCGAGGGAGGGAAGCCGAGGTCGGCAACACCGCCTGGAAACAGAGGTTCGGAGGCACGGAGCCCTAAGCAGCATCAGCCGCAATATTGTTCCAGGGTGCTGTTTATAATGGGAGGCGGAGGGCAGGAATGACAGTTAACACAAGAGCATGAGGAGTCCAGGGCCGCATTGAGCTCCTAGAAACCCCATTGCCTAGGTCGGCGCAGCTTCGCAGCGCACAACAGCATAGCCAGTGCAGTTTGTAGCCCTTCAGAACAAGAACCTCACACGTGCCCACCACACGTGCCTTACACCACACGTGCCCACCACACGTGCCTTACACCACACGTGTCCAGCACATGTGTCCAACACACATGACACGTGCCTAACACCACACGTGCCCAGCACACGAAACGTGCCCGACGCGACTCGTCGCGAGGGCAACATCGCATGGGGCTTCTCGGCAGCACCGTTGGAGAGGTATGGTGTCGCCGGAGCCCCGACCCCCGCTTCTCTGCTCTCTAAACGACCGTCGTTGCCAACTCCGAACTCAACCCATTGCAAACTCGACCCAATCCAAATCAGCCACCGCCGACACATCCCAACCACCCGCAGCCCGGCGCTGTGGATGACGACATCCTGCTGGAGGTGGTCATGTTCGTGGGGGTGCTCTGCAACGAGGGCACAGCGCCACTCATCTGCCAGAGTGGCTTGGTGAGTTAGGGAAAGGAACGGAGGGGGAGGAGGAGCCCCAGGGTGGTTTAGGAGCTTCTTCGAACCTGCGGTTTTACGATGGGTAACGCCCTCCAGCTCCTTGCGCGGCCGCTCCTTCCGCCATTCCCCGCAAATCTTTCTGACTTCTTGCCGGCCGGCCGCCTCCCGCCGCGCCCGACCGCCCTGCAGGTCGCCACGCTGTTCACTTTGATGGGGGACAAGAAGGAGGACGACGAGTTCGTGCTGCAGATCGCCTTCACCTTTCACAAGTTCCTCCTGCACGACGAGACCCGGACGATGCTGCTCACCAACACGCAGGTATCGTAATGGCAGTTGCTGCAGCGGCCACTTTAAACCACAAAAGGCATCGCTTACGTTCACAACGCCGAAGCGAGCTAGCTTATATAGCACCTAATATTAGTTCCTTCCTTAGCCGATGCGTACTGCAGCCTTCGCACCCTCACTAGCCGTGGTTGGCCGAGTCGGCACCCCACCCCCGCCCCACCTGACGCAACCCCCCCCTCATTGCCCACCCCACCTCCCTTCCCCCCACGCAGCAAGTCGTCTTCTACCTGGTGGACCTGCTGCAGGACAAGAACAAGGAGGTGAGGGCCCTGGAAGATTTTGTGGCTAGGGACAGCAGCGACGACACACTCTCGCCTCGGCGCGTGCGCACGAGCTTTCAGCTGGTCTCCAACCGCCGCCCGCCCATGTTTTCTTCTTGTCGATCTCGATGCCGGGTTTAGTGGGCGAAATCGTTGACCCCCGCCCTCGGTCCTCCCCCCTTCAGGTGCGCCGGGTGGCGGACCAGTGCCTGGACATCATCATGGACACGGACGAGGAGTGGGCTGTTCGCATCCGAAACCTCAAGTTCGAGTCCTTCAACCAGGAGTGGCTGGACGTGGTGTCGCAGCCGCCCGACCAGATGGCCGCGGTGAGGGGCCGGGAAGGGGCGGAGGGGCTGTCTGCAGAGGGCGCTGCCTACAACACGATCCTGCATCCGGCAGGGCGCTGCTTCCCCTACACGTAGCATCCACGCGGGTCGGTCCGCAATACCGGTAGTCGTCATCTGCGCCTTACCTAACCCCTAACTATCATGCGGTTTCTTTTACTTCACCTACCTCGTCGTTTCTCACCCTAAACCTAAACCCACCCGACCGGCCCCATCTTGCCCAACCGCAGCACGCCCGGCCGCGCCACGGCTACGACGACGCCGAAGTGGACTACAGCGGGGATGGTGGGTTCGGGGCGGGAGCGGGTCGGCTGGGGTCTCGCTATCAGCGCAGCACACTCCTGTTGCGGCGGCCCCCATGTCCCTACATGAGGGAGCAGAACACGCCGCGCCGCCCCGCATCCTTGCGGTCCGCGGCAAACCCGTAACCAGGCCTAGCCCTGTCCTCATCCCCCGCCGTCGAGAAGCCCACTTAGAACTTGAACCACTGGGTACTTTGTCGTTGTGACGATTAGCCCTGGCATCAGCATCCTGGCGTTTGTGCCGTCCACTCGGACGTGGCGCTGACGTGGCTCTGACGTGGCTCTTGACTTCCTTCCCTCGCAGGCTACGGCTATCAGATCGGCGACCAGCGCCTGGTGGCGGACTTCGACGAGCTCGGGGGCGGCGCCGGCTCGTGGGGCCCCAACGACGTGGGCCTTATGCATCCAAACTACGAGGGGTACGAAGGGACGTACGACGAGGACGAGCTGCGGCGCGGGTACGCCATGTGATGACCGCCGGGCGCCCAGCGTGGACTGGACTGGCGTGGTGGATTGGACTGGACTGGACCGGTGTGAAGGAAGAGCGAGGACGGGCCGCTGCGAAAAAGGGCGTACGGCGTGCGGTGGCTCAATCGCGGTGTGGGTGCGGGCGCGTGCATTAGGTGTGGTGTGGCGGCGTGGGTGCCGGCGCGAAGTGAGTGGCAGCAGGAAGAGCAGCAGTAACGGCGGGGGGCAGCCGAGCGCCTGTGCAGGCGACGGCGGCAATGATGAAGTGATGAAGTGCAGCGCTTTCGATTCCAGCCGCGGGCTATGAGGATGAGGACCGCGGCAACCGATAACGCTGCGGCCGGGCGTAGTCTGAAGATGAGGCGGTCCTGCTGTGCTGGCAGCATCGCCACGCAGCGGTTGGCAGTGGTCGCGACTCGTGACGTTACGAGCTGTTGAGGACGACTGGGGGGCTGGCTGGCGGCAAGGGCGCTGGAACGCAGGGATAGAGGGGTTGGGGTCGTGGGTGTGCATATGGCGCCGCTCCGGTGTAGCTAGTGACTGCGCGCGACGGCAGGCCGCGAGCTTGTTGCTATTTGGAACAGTTACGTCTTGTACATTTTTTGTCGTGTCGTCATCATAGCATGCCCTCTGCCTACGAGGGCCAGGGAGAATCGAGTACAACGCCGCTTCTGGGCCCCCCCGCGACCGCCGCCAGCTCCCTCGCCACCCACCTCCACCTCCTCCCCAGATAACAGCGCGCAGTCGCGAGGCGGGGGGGGGACGGAGGGTTGAGAGCAATGCGCTGTACATCGCTTGGGGTTTGGGGCACTGACGATGTTGGAGGGCTGTCCTCCCGGCGAGCTTCCATCCAACACCCCCATCCTCTTTCCACCCCCACTGTAACCGTTACAACAACCCCAACCTGACACTGGCTTGATGAGCCAATGCCGCGAAGCTATGTATCGGAGCGGTGCGGAGCGTGCGCGAGACTGGGGGTGCTGGCAGTGACGGCCGAGAGCCACTGCGCTACGTATGCGTATGGGGCACCTCTGGCGCGAGGCTGCCGCGCCGGACCCGCTGTTGTGCAGGCCTAGCCGCAAAAGCGGCACTGTAACACGTACGGCTTTCTTGATGCTGCCGGCCGTGCACCCGCGAAAGCGGATCCACACGTCATGTGCTGCCCTACTGTGCTTTCGAGTCAGACACGCGACCGCAGCCTGATCCAAAGTGTTGTCAGCACCGGGAGGGGGCACACCGGTTACCGGTATGCGCGCGCTCCAAGCCTCTCCCCGGGGACTCTCAATCACTGTAGCACTAACACATCGCAGGACGTACGACGGTGGTCGGGGACGAACTGGGAAAAATACATAGGCTGGCAGGCTGGCCGCCCCGCGCTAAAGCGGTATCAGGAGCCCCCACCCAAGTGCTAGTTTCTGCCCTCCGTTTTCTTGGTCGCGTGACCAGGTGTTCTCGCCACGCCCGAGCGCTCATTTGTCGCTACCCTCGCCCTACTGCGCGCAAAGCTCTATGTGAAAGCATCCCTTTGAAAAAGCACAACTACTGGGCGCTTCTGCACGCGCTTTCACAGATGCCATTGGGGTGAGATTACCGCCCAAACTCCGAAACCACTCATGTACAAGGACATCACGGCGTAGCAGCCCACGACGCCATCCGTGTGTTCACCCAATCGTCGCCTTCGAAAGTTGGAACTTCTTGAAGTACGCTGCGACTTCGGATTTAGCGTACGGCCTCGTCGCGAGGCAGGTGGGGAAGTTCTCAGGCTGCTCAATCCACATTTTGTGCCCAACACCCCCCTGAGTGAGCTGCTCCGACAGCTTACGCAGCTGCGCCTCGTCCTTGACCTCCAGGACCACCTGCGTGGGCGAGGGGCCCCGGGGGGCCGGATATGAGTCCAGACCCCGGGACAGGCCGCGTAAAGCAGGACCACATCCGTTCAGGCCTTAAGCGTCCGGCGATGTGGACACCACAGTATACAAGTGCTAATGGTCACGCAAGGCACTTGGGTATCTTCCCACCTTGCGCATTTGGTCAATGTTGTCGGGTGACAAATACTTTTGAGTTGTTTCTTCCTCGCGATACAGCCAGATCGCGGCGGACGAGGCGTGGCATGCCTGGGCCACGATGCTCCCCAGCGGCCATCCCAATGCGCCCCACAAGTCCTTGCGCACAACGACGTATTGTACCAAGAGATCTTGTTGGGGTGCGGAGCCGCTGCTGGGCATAGCTTGCGCCGTTTGCACAGTCTCCGCCGACTCGGACATCAGTCTATGCCGTGAAGCCGAAAACGCGCTGGGGCGTGCACAGCCGATGGCTACAAGCTTAAAATTATGTATACACCTATGCGCCACACGAGGCGCCCCCACAACTTGGCAGGCCCTCGTTTGGACGGACCCGACAGCAGCACTTGTGCCCAAAACGATCATGGAAGGATACCTGGATACGGCGATTACTTAACCAACCCCAATAGAGCACCGTCTCCAGTAGCTTCCTCAATGAGCATTACGTACGGCTTGTACGCACGCCTTTGTAATCCTGTACGGCGCGTGAGGAGCGCCTTCCGATGTCCCGACGGCCGTAAAGGAAGCGCTTTTCAATCAAACCGAATCAGTCAAGCCTTATGTCATACATGAGGCAGCCAAGCCGCCTAATGCGCAGGTGACTTCGCGAGGGGTACCTGCGCCCGTGCCTGTGTCAAACTCTCAATTCATTCCTTTTGTTGTAACGGTTACAGTGGGTTCCAGACCAAAAGGTAGAACCATCGGGCACATCACTGGACACTGAGGAGGACGGAGGAGACAGAGACCGACGCGCACCGGAACAAAGGCAAACCACCAGAACACCAATCGACAGGCCCATTCGTGTGCACGGCGTTGATTATGAAGTGGGTGCCGTGTAGCTGTTTGTCTCGTACATCCAGTGGTGTCCGCCCATCGACAAACTGAGTCACGTAGACCGAAGTGGTTACAAGCGGGCCGCAGCTCCTGCCGCAGCCCCTGCGGCAGCCCCCATAGCTTCCTGCGCCGCATGATGTGCGCCACTTATGCTGACCAAAGCCTGCCTTATAGGTAGCTAACTAAAAACTCTGGCCAGTGTTCTGCACGGATGACTATGCTCGCTACATTTGTACACATTGTGTCGTTTTCTACCATGCATGCAAATCTCCACGTGCTCGGGGACTCACGCGGTTGCAGCGTCCGCGACCGGCACGTATCTTCAATTGCACAACAGCGAGACTCATGTCACCATCAAACAACAGGGTCACGGCAGGCGGTCACTTGTCCAGAGGCGCACGTGGAGCATTTTGCAACGCCGCATCCAGACATCTATCTATGGTCCTACAGCATGCAATTATAAATTTTAACCGAGCGTCACATCATACAACTTTGACTACTTCAGCCTAATCGGGGCAAACAGGATGCGGCGAGGCGAGACGATGGTGGCCTTGATGCTCGTCTGGGTGTCCAGAGTGGGAATGCCCTCCGTGGCGGGGTCGTTCAGGTAGCCCAGGTAGGCGGTGGCGCCCTGGGGCTTCAGGAACGAAATGACATGGGCGGTGTCCAGCGGCAGCGACACGGCACCAGCGGTGTTGGTAGCAGCCTGCGAGCGCGTGGTGTGAAGAAAGGGTCGACATCATCATATGTGGATGATACACGGCGGACGGAAGATACAGGGGGATTCCTGAGAGAGGATGCAATAATGCGGAAACACTCGCTCGCGCAAGTAAGCCGGCTTCGGGCCTGGTAGTAACGTCGCAGCTGCCGTAGTACCGTCACTGCTGCGAACCCATACACTCGCGGCGGCCCCATCACGCACCTGCTGGACCGTCGACAGCAGCCCCTTGACCTCCGTGCTCAGCTTGTTGTACAGGGCGACCAGGGCGGTGGGGTTGGTGGAGTTGCCGATGGTCACGGACCAGTGCACACCTGGCCGAGCAGCAGTTGGTAGGTACGGCAAACATGAATGCGGAGTGCGAAGGCACAGTAATCCATGGCGTCTTACCCCCCTCCCGCGATCTATACAGACACCCACGCACCCCCCCCCAAGGCCGGCCTGCCGGGAACGAGCGACCTGTCATGCCAGCCTCTGCTGTAGTTTCCACGGGATACAAGAAACCCAAACTTCCGCCGTGCCCTGCATCGGCGAGCTCACCGGCGGTGGCGTTCGCGATGCTGTCGTAGTACGGGAAGATCACACGGTTCTGCGATGGCAGGTGATAACATATCTTTCTTTCAATCCGTGCAAACAGCAGCAGACGGGTTCATTAGCGGCGGAAAGCTCAAATCATGATTCTGTTAGCGGAGATAAGCCAATGCTGGCAGAAAATACCAGTTCATTAAACCAGCAAGACGATCTCCTGAACTGACCACGCTTTCTTGTTGACTCCGCCTCACCTTCCAGATCTCGAAGGCGGCGGAGAGGGTGCGGCCGGGCTGCTGCTGCACGCAGGCGCTGTAGTTGGTGTAGGACACCAGGGTGGGGAAGTCGTACACCTGCGCGTGCGTGCGCCGTACAGTCATGGTTACACAAAGACTGTGGCATTCACATGAAAGGCCTTTCCTACGGACGTTCAAGGGGCGCACATACCTTGATGTGGGAGCCGTACAGGAGGTCGGTCACGCGCTGCAGGCTGCTCCCGGTGATCCCGGCCACGAAGAAGGCCTTGCAGGCGTTCGACACGTTGGTCTCGGCAGCCTGCGGGCAGCATGTAAACGTTGATCGGGCGCTGAGCTGGCAACTGGTACGGTTGATAACAATGAATACACTCAGACAAAGACCTGAAGAGCACAGCAGCCGCGTGTGTGTAACATGAACATGCCATGCAGGCCGCTGCCAGAACAGAGGCCCCAAGGATGGGCATGTTTGCCGTGGATTGCTAGCCCCTCATCAGCCTACGCATTCAATGGTAAAAGTAGCTTGCCTGTAGGAGAGGGATGTTGGCGCTGCTGTTCCACTTGGTGATCGAGATGAGGCGGAAGGCGGTGGGCGTCGCCACAGGCGAAGGCCGCGGAGGCGAAGGCCGCGGCGGAGGCGGAGCTGCAAGCGACGGCCAGCAAGGGACACACTTAATGATCGAGTTTAAACAGGCCGCCCCTGGCCGCCTTGACTGCCCAGGACGATGTTCTGCCCGCTTGGTTATTTCCTTCATAGTTATTCATGATGCCAAGAAGCATCTCCGCCACGTGATCGGCAAGTTGCGACATTATAATTGTACCCTTTGTTATATGTATAAGTTCGCGGCAGTCACGTTTCCAAGCTGACACAACCATGTGCAACTAGCCGCCGTTGCGAGCGCAGCTCACCAGCCATCGCCGCCACCGACAGCAGAGCCAGCGCCACAAGAACCATTGGGCGATTAATCATCGTGATATTGTCGCGTCCTAGGCGCAATCGCTTAAGATCAAGCCGATGCGTTGATCGGCGGCGGCCTTGCAGGATCACTCGTCGTATCGCTGATGATCTCGCCTCGAACACAGGGCAAGCTGATTTGGTATCAAGTAATTATAATGCTTCCACTTTGTTCCTTAAATCCTGAGTGACTGGCCGTTTGTTTGGGTCGGTAAGGTGGTTGATCAGTTGGTTAAGTGGTCGGACTGCTGGCCTTCTGGCCTCAGCCGGGCCTCCAGGTCTCCAGGACTGGAGCCCTACTGGCAGCTCTATTGCACGCCTTGTCGTAGTATTGCCTATCAATATCCATGCAATTATGTCTGACAGGTGTCTGGCAGATGATTGAGAAAGGGACCATTAGACAGACAGTCCGTCACGATCGATAGGAGGGTAGTGACCCTGCCTGCCCACGCGTCGGCTGGGTGCACGGGGGTGCTCTGCTCTTTGGCGACTATTAATAGGATGAGATATATCGGGTTCGGACGGACAACGCTTTTGACGTCCAAGTTTTCCCACCGCCACCTGTAAAGCTAGGGTAGACCAGGGGTAGACGTACGCAATGAGAACCTTGTGGTGGCAAGGCATCGCCCCGCAGGAATGAATTCGGGCCGGCTAGGTCCGCACAATGTGCCGCGCCTGATCTGAACCTAGACCTCTTTCATATAACAGTATTAACTTTTATAATGAGTTCGGGCCGGCTAGGTCCGCACAATGTGCCGCGCCTGATCTAAACCTAGACCTCTTTCATTAAACAGTATTAACTTTTATAATGAGTTCGGGCCGGCTAGGGCCGCACAATGTGCCGCGCCTGATCTGAACCTAGACCTCATCCTTACAACAGTATTAACTGTTATAGTGAGTTCCAGACTGGAAGGTAGAACCATCGACCTCATAACCGTTTCGTACAAAAGCTATATGTCGTACACACGCTGTCTGTCAACTCGTTTTCATAGCATCCTCTGCTGGAAAGGGTGGGACAACGTCGGCGGTAAAGCATATTGCCACCGTATCGGAAATGTGCGCTATGTAGATTGATTTGGTTACAAGCGAGTGGCAGCTCCTGCTGCTGCCTCCACGAGCCCTCCCGGCTCATAACTAAGTGTCCGCTGACGTCATGCAGCGCCGTGACGACTAACCCGTCTAGGAAGAATAAAAAAATGACCAGCGCTCCATCGGGGTGAAGCAGCGAGAAGGACACCGCACATCGGTGCGGGGGCGGAGATCACGCATATACAGCGGAACAATACAGGCAACCACTTCAGCTTATGACAGCCACTTGCAAACGGCAGGCGTGAGTCCGACGCCGCGCAACAGCACATGTCCCCATGTGTCCTGGCAACCTGCACACCCTTCATGTTCGCCACCCTGGCGCACGTCACGCAGATTCTTCATTTTCGCGCGCGTGGGCAGATTCGCAATGCCCTAATTACTACACACAGCCCTGCCTAACTACTACAGATGTTGGATAAGCAGCCAGGGCAGCTCGGCACATGCATATTTCATCGCATCAAGTGGGCATCGCGTCAGTTAGCGAGCTTATCACTTCAGCCTGATGGGGGCAAACAGGATGCGGCGAGGCGAGACGATGGTGGCCTTGATGCTCGTCTGGGTGTCCAGAGTGGGAATGCCCTCCGTGGCGGGGTCGTTCAGGTAGCCCAGGTAGGCGGTGGCGCCCTGGGGCTTCAGGAACGAAATGACGTGGGCGGTGTCCAGCGGCAGCGACACGGCACCAGCGGTGTTGGTAGCAGCCTGCGAGCGCGTGGTGTGAAGAAAGGGTCGACATCATCAGATGGTTGTGGATGATACACGGCGGACGGAAGATACAGGGGGATTCCTGAGAGAGGATGCAATAATGCGGAAACACTCGCTCGCGCAAGTAAGCCGGCTTCGGGCCTGGTAGTAACGTCGCAGCTGCCGTAGTACCGTCACTGCTGCGAACCCATACACTCGCGGCGGCCCCATCACGCACCTGCTGGACCGTCGACAGCAGCCCCTTGACCTCCGTGCTCAGCTTGTTGTACAGGGCGACCAGGGCGGTGGGGTTGGTGGAGTTGCCGATGGTCACGGACCAGTGCACACCTGGCCGAGCAGCAGTTGGTAGGTACGGCAAACATGAATGCGGAGTGCGAAGGCACAGTAATCCATGGCGTCTTACCCCCCTCCCGCGATCTATACAGACACCCACGCACCCCCCCCCAAGGCCGGCCTGCCGGGAACGAGCGACCTGTCATGCCAGCCTCTGCTGTAGTTTCCACGGGATACAAGAAACCCAAACTTCCGCCGTGCCCTGCATCGGCGAGCTCACCGGCGGTGGCGTTCGCGATGCTGTCGTAGTACGGGAAGATCACACGGTTCTGCGATGGCAGGTGATAACATATCTTTCTTTCAATCCGTGCAAACAGCAGCAGACGGGTTCATTAGCGGCGGAAAGCTCAAATCATGATTCTGTTAGCGGAGATAAGCCAATGCTGGCAGAAAATACCAGTTCATTAAACCAGCAAGACGATCTCCTGAACTAACCACGCTTTCTTGTTGACTCCGCCTCACCTTCCAGATCTCGAAGGCGGCGGAGAGGGTGCGGCCGGGCTGCTGCTGCACGCAGGCGCTGTAGTTGGTGTAGGACACCAGGGTGGGGAAGTCGTACACCTGCGCGTGCGTGCGCCGTACAGTCATGGTTACACAAAGACTGTGGCATTCACATGAAAGGCCTTTCCTACGGACGTTCAAGGGGCGCACATACCTTGATGTGGGAGCCGTACAGGAGGTCGGTCACGCGCTGCAGGCTGCTCCCGGTGATCCCGGCCACGAAGAAGGCCTTGCAGGCGTTCGACACGTTGGTCTCGGCAGCCTGCGGGCAGCATGTAAACGTTGATCGGGCGCTGAGCTGGCAACTGGTACGGTTGATAACAATGAATACACTCAGACAAAGACCTGAAGAGCACAGCAGCCGCGTGTGTGTAACATGAACATGCCATGCAGGCCGCTGCCAGAACAGAGGCCCCAAGGATGGGCATGTTTGCCGTGGATTGCTAGCCCCTCATCAGCCTACGCATTCAATGGTAAAAGTAGCTTGCCTGTAGGAGAGGGATGTTGGCGCTGCTGTTCCACTTGGTGATCGAGATGAGGCGGAAGGCGGTGGGCGTCGCCACAGGCGAAGGCCGCGGAGGCGAAGGCCGCGGCGGAGGCGGAGCTGCAAGCGACGGCCAGCAAGGGACACACTTAATGATCGAGTTTAAACAGGCCGCCCCTGGCCGCCTTGACTGCCCAGGACGATGTTCTGCCCGCTTGGTTATTTCCTTCATAGTTATTCATGATGCCAAGAAGCATCTCCGCCACGTGATCGGCAAGTTGCGACATTATAATTGTACCCTTTGTTATATGTATAAGTTCGCGGCAGTCACGTTTCCAAGCTGACACAACCATGTGCAACTAGCCGCCGTTGCGAGCGCAGCTCACCAGCCATCGCCGCCACCGACAGCAGAGCCAGCGCCACAAGAACCATTGGGCGATTAATCATCGTGATATTGTCGCGTCCTAGGCGCAATCGCTTAAGATCAAGCCGATGCGTTGATCGGCGGCGGCCTTGCAGGATCACTCGTCGTATCGCTGATGATCTCGCCTCGAACACAGGGCAAGCTGATTTGGTATCAAGTAATTATAATGCTTCCACTTTGTTCCTTAAATCCTGAGTGACTGGCCGTTTGTTTGGGTCGGTAAGGTGGTTGATCAGTTGGTTAAGTGGTCGGACTGCTGGCCTTCTGGCCTCAGCCGGGCCTCCAGGTCTCCAGGACTGGAGCCCTACTGGCAGCTCTATTGCACGCCTTGTCGTAGTATTGCCTATCAATATCCATGCAATTATGTCTGACAGGTGTCTGGCAGATGATTGAGAAAGGGACCATTAGACAGACAGTCCGTCACGATCGATAGGAGGGTAGTGACCCTGCCTGCCCACGCGTCGGCTGGGTGCACGGGGGTGCTCTGCTCTTTGGCGACTATTAATAGGATGAGATATATCGGGTTCGGACGGACAACGCTTTTGACGTCCAAGTTTTCCCACCGCCACCTGTAAAGCTAGGGTAGACCAGGGGTAGACGTACGCAATGAGAACCTTGTGGTGGCAAGGCATCGCCCCGCAGGAATGAATTCGGGCCGGCTAGGTCCGCACAATGTGCCGCGCCTGATCTGAACCTAGACCTCTTTCATATAACAGTATTAACTTTTGTAATGAGTTCGGGCCGGCTAGGTCCGCACAATGTGCCGCGCCTGATCTAAACCTAGACCTCTTTCATTAAACAGTATTAACTTTTATAATGAGTTCGGGCCGGCTAGGGCCGCACAATGTGCCGCGCCTGATCTGAACCTAGACCTCATCCTTACAACAGTATTAACTGTTATAGTGAGTTCCAGACTGGAAGGTAGAACCATCGACCTCATAACCGTTTCGTACAAAAGCTATATGTCGTACACACGCTGTCTGTCAACTCGTTTTCATAGCATCCTCTGCTGGAAAGGGTGGGACAACGTCGGCGGTAAAGCATATTGCCACCGTATCGGAAATGTGCGCTATGTAGATTGATTTGGTTACAAGCGAGTGGCAGCTCCTGCTGCTGCCTCCACGAGCCCTCCCGGCTCATAACTAAGTGTCCGCTGACGTCATGCAGCGCCGTGACGACTAACCCGTCTAGGAAGAATAAAAAAATGACCAGCGCTCCATCGGGGTGAAGCAGCGAGAAGGACACCGCACATCGGTGCGGGGGCGGAGATCACGCATATACAGCGGAACAATACAGGCAACCACTTCAGCTTATGACAGCCACTTGCAAACGGCAGGCGTGAGTCCGACGCCGCGCAACAGCACATGTCCCCATGTGTCCTGGCAACCTGCACACCCTTCATGTTCGCCACCCTGGCGCACGTCACGCAGATTCTTCATTTTCGCGCGCGTGGGCAGATTCGCAATGCCCTAATTACCACACACAGCCCTGCCTAACTACTACAGATGTTGGATAAGCAGCCAGGGCAGCTCGGCACATGCATATTTCATCGCATCAAGTGGGCATCGCGTCAGTTAGCGAGCTTATCACTTCAGCCTGATGGGGGCAAACAGGATGCGGCGAGGCGAGACGATGGTGGCCTTGATGCTCGTCTGGGTGTCCAGAGTGGGAATGCCCTCCGTGGCGGGGTCGTTCAGGTAGCCCAGGTAGGCGGTGGCGCCCTGGGGCTTCAGGAACGAAATGACATGGGCGGTGTCCAGCGGCAGCGACACGGCACCAGCGGTGTTGGTAGCAGCCTGCGAGCGCGTGGTGTGAAGAAAGGGTCGACATCATCATATGTGGATGATACACGGCGGACGGAAGATACAGGGGGATTCCTGAGAGAGGATGCAATAATGCGGAAACACTCGCTCGCGCAAGTAAGCCGGCTTCGGGCCTGGTAGTAACGTCGCAGCTGCCGTAGTACCGTCACTGCTGCGAACCCATACACTCGCGGCGGCCCCATCACGCACCTGCTGGACCGTCGACAGCAGCCCCTTGACCTCCGTGCTCAGCTTGTTGTACAGGGCGACCAGGGCGGTGGGGTTGGTGGAGTTGCCGATGGTCACGGACCAGTGCACACCTGGCCGAGCAGCAGTTGGTAGGTACGGCAAACATGAATGCGGAGTGCGAAGGCACAGTAATCCATGGCGTCTTACCCCCCTCCCGCGATCTATACAGACACCCACGCACCCCCCCCCAAGGCCGGCCTGCCGGGAACGAGCGACCTGTCATGCCAGCCTCTGCTGTAGTTTCCACGGGATACAAGAAACCCAAACTTCCGCCGTGCCCTGCATCGGCGAGCTCACCGGCGGTGGCGTTCGCGATGCTGTCGTAGTACGGGAAGATCACACGGTTCTGCGATGGCAGGTGATAACATATCTTTCTTTCAATCCGTGCAAACAGCAGCAGACGGGTTCATTAGCGGCGGAAAGCTCAAATCATGATTCTGTTAGCGGAGATAAGCCAATGCTGGCAGAAAATACCAGTTCATTAAACCAGCAAGACGATCTCCTGAACTAACCACGCTTTCTTGTTGACTCCGCCTCACCTTCCAGATCTCGAAGGCGGCGGAGAGGGTGCGGCCGGGCTGCTGCTGCACGCAGGCGCTGTAGTTGGTGTAGGACACCAGGGTGGGGAAGTCGTACACCTGCGCGTGCGAGCGCCATACGGTCATGGTTACACAAAGACT
This sequence comes from Yamagishiella unicocca, assembly GCA_003116995.1. Classification (NCBI taxonomy): domain Eukaryota; kingdom Viridiplantae; phylum Chlorophyta; class Chlorophyceae; order Chlamydomonadales; family Volvocaceae; genus Yamagishiella; species Yamagishiella unicocca. The sequence continues at coordinate 554,005 of BDSL01000021.1, read as the reverse complement.
GTGGCATTCACATGAAAGGCCTTTCCTGCGGACGTTCAAGGGGCGCACATACCTTGATGTGGGAGCCGTACAGGAGGTCGGTCACGCGCTGCAGGCTGCTCCCGGTGATCCCGGCCACGAAGAAGGCCTTGCAGGCGTTCGACACGTTGGTCTCGGCAGCCTGCGGGCAGCATGTAAACGTTGATCGGGCGCTGAGCTGGCAACTGGTACGGTTGATAACAATGAATACACTCAGACAAAGACCTGAAGAGCACAGCAGCCGCGTGTGTGTAACATGAACATGCCATGCAGGCCGCTGCCAGAACAGAGGCCCCAAGGATGGGCATGTTTGCCGTGGATTGCTAGCCCCTCATCAGCCTACGCATTCAATGGTAAAAGTAGCTTGCCTGTAGGAGAGGGATGTTGGCGCTGCTGTTCCACTTGGTGATCGAGATGAGGCGGAAGGCGGTGGGCGTCGCCACAGGCGAAGGCCGCGGAGGCGAAGGCCGCGGCGGAGGCGGAGCTGCAAGCGACGGCCAGCAAGGGACACACTTAATGATCGAGTTTAAACAGGCCGCCCCTGGCCGCCTTGACTGCCCAGGACGATGTTCTGCCCGCTTGGTTATTTCCTTCATAGTTATTCATGATGCCAAGAAGCATCTCCGCCACGTGATCGGCAAGTTGCGACATTATAATTGTACCCTTTGTTATATGTATAAGTTCGCGGCAGTCACGTTTCCAAGCTGACACAACCATGTGCAACTAGCCGCCGTTGCGAGCGCAGCTCACCAGCCATCGCCGCCACCGACAGCAGAGCCAGCGCCACAAGAACCATTGGGCGATTAATCATCGTGATATTGTCGCGTCCTAGGCGCAATCGCTTAAGATCAAGCCGATGCGTTGATCGGCGGCGGCCTTGCAGGATCACTCGTCGTATCGCTGATGATCTCGCCTCGAACACAGGGCAAGCTGATTTGGTATCAAGTAATTATAATGCTTCCACTTTGTTCCTTAAATCCTGAGTGACTGGCCGTTTGTTTGGGTCGGTAAGGTGGTTGATCAGTTGGTTAAGTGGTCGGACTGCTGGCCTTCTGGCCTCAGCCGGGCCTCCAGGTCTCCAGGACTGGAGCCCTACTGGCAGCTCTATTGCACGCCTTGTCGTAGTATTGCCTATCATTATCCATGCAATTATGTCTGACAGGTGTCTGGCAGATGATTGAGAAAGGGACCATTAGACAGACAGTCCGTCACGATCGATAGGAGGGTAGTGACCCTGCCTGCCCACGCGTCGGCTGGGTGCACGGGGGTGCTCTGCTCTTTGGCGACTATTAATAGGATGAGATATATCGGGTTCGGACGGACAACGCTTTTGACGTCCAAGTTTTCCCACCGCCACCTGTAAAGCTAGGGTAGACCAGGGGTAGACGTACGCAATGAGAACCTTGTGGTGGCAAGGCATCGCCCCGCAGGAATGAATTCGGGCCGGCTAGGTCCGCACAATGTGCCGCGCCTGATCTGAACCTAGACCTCTTTCATATAACAGTATTAACTTTTATAATGAGTTCGGGCCGGCTAGGTCCGCACAATGTGCCGCGCCTGATCTAAACCTAGACCTCTTTCATTAAACAGTATTAACTTTTATAATGAGTTCGGGCCGGCTAGGGCCGCACAATGTGCCGCGCCTGATCTGAACCTAGACCTCATCCTTACAACAGTATTAACTGTTATAGTGAGTTCCAGACTGGAAGGTAGAACCATCGACCTCATAACCGTTTCGTACAAAAGCTATATGTCGTACACACGCTGTCTGTCAACTCGTTTTCATAGCATCCTCTGCTGGAAAGGGTGGGACAACGTCGGCGGTAAAGCATATTGCCACCGTATCGGAAATGTGCGCTATGTAGATTGATTTGGTTACAAGCGAGTGGCAGCTCCTGCTGCTGCCTCCACGAGCCCTCCCGGCTCATAACTAAGTGTCCGCTGACGTCATGCAGCGCCGTGACGACTAACCCGTCTAGGAAGAATAAAAAAATGACCAGCGCTCCATCGGGGTGAAGCAGCGAGAAGGACACCGCACATCGGTGCGGGGGCGGAGATCACGCATATACAGCGGAACAATACAGGCAACCACTTCAGCTTATGACAGCCACTTGCAAACGGCAGGCGTGAGTCCGACGCCGCGCAACAGCACATGTCCCCATGTGTCCTGGCAACCTGCACACCCTTCATGTTCGCCACCCTGGCGCACGTCACGCAGATTCTTCATTTTCGCGCGCGTGGGCAGATTCGCAATGCCCTAATTACCACACACAGCCCTGCCTAACTACTACAGATGTTGGATAAGCAGCCAGGGCAGCTCGGCACATGCATATTTCATCGCATCAAGTGGGCATCGCGTCAGTTAGCGAGCTTATCACTTCAGCCTGATGGGGGCAAACAGGATGCGGCGAGGCGAGACGATGGTGGCCTTGATGCTCGTCTGGGTGTCCAGAGTGGGAATGCCCTCCGTGGCGGGGTCGTTCAGGTAGCCCAGGTAGGCGGTGGCGCCCTGGGGCTTCAGGAACGAAATGACATGGGCGGTGTCCAGCGGCAGCGACACGGCACCAGCGGTGTTGGTAGCAGCCTGCGAGCGCGTGGTGTGAAGAAAGGGTCGACATCATCAGATGGTTGTGGATGATACACGGCGGACGGAAGATACAGGGGGATTCCTGAGAGAGGATGCAATAATGCGGAAACACTCGCTCGCGCAAGTAAGCCGGCTTCGGGCCTGGTAGTAACGTCGCAGCTGCCGTAGTACCGTCACTGCTGCGAACCCATACACTCGCGGCGGCCCCATCACGCACCTGCTGGACCGTCGACAGCAGCCCCTTGACCTCCGTGCTCAGCTTGTTGTACAGGGCGACCAGGGCGGTGGGGTTGGTGGAGTTGCCGATGGTCACGGACCAGTGCACACCTGGCCGAGCAGCAGTTGGTAGGTACGGCAAACATGAATGCGGAGTGCGAAGGCACAGTAATCCATGGCGTCTTACCCCCCTCCCGCGATCTATACAGACACCCACGCACCCCCCCCAAGGCCGGCCTGCCGGGAACGAGCGACCTGTCATGCCAGCCTCTGCTGTAGTTTCCACGGGATACAAGAAACCCAAACTTCCGCCGTGCCCTGCATCGGCGAGCTCACCGGCGGTGGCGTTCGCGATGCTGTCGTAGTACGGGAAGATCACACGGTTCTGCGATGGCAGGTGATAACATATCTTTCTTTCAATCCGTGCAAACAGCAGCAGACGGGTTCATTAGCGGCGGAAAGCTCAAATCATGATTCTGTTAGCGGAGATAAGCCAATGCTGGCAGAAAATACCAGTTCATTAAACCAGCAAGACGATCTCCTGAACTAACCACGCTTTCTTGTTGACTCCGCCTCACCTTCCAGATCTCGAAGGCGGCGGAGAGGGTGCGGCCGGGCTGCTGCTGCACGCAGGCGCTGTAGTTGGTGTAGGACACCAGGGTGGGGAAGTCGTACACCTGCGCGTGCGAGCGCCATACGGTCATGGTTACACAAAGACTGTGGCATTCACATGAAAGGCCTTTCCTGCGGACGTTCAAGGGGCGCACATACCTTGATGTGGGAGCCGTACAGGAGGTCGGTCACGCGCTGCAGGCTGCTCCCGGTGATCCCGGCCACGAAGAAGGCCTTGCAGGCGTTCGACACGTTGGTCTCGGCAGCCTGCGGGCAGCATGTAAACGTTGATCGGGCGCTGAGCTGGCAACTGGTACGGTTGATAACAATGAATACACTCAGACAAAGACCTGAAGAGCACAGCAGCCGCGTGTGTGTAACATGAACATGCCATGCAGGCCGCTGCCAGAACAGAGGCCCCAAGGATGGGCATGTTTGCCGTGGATTGCTAGCCCCTCATCAGCCTACGCATTCAATGGTAAAAGTAGCTTGCCTGTAGGAGAGGGATGTTGGCGCTGCTGTTCCACTTGGTGATCGAGATGAGGCGGAAGGCGGTGGGCGTCGCCACAGGCGAAGGCCGCGGAGGCGAAGGCCGCGGCGGAGGCGGAGCTGCAAGCGACGGCCAGCAAGGGACACACTTAATGATCGAGTTTAAACAGGCCGCCCCTGGCCGCCTTGACTGCCCAGGACGATGTTCTGCCCGCTTGGTTATCTCCTTCATAGTTATTCATTATGCCACGTGATCGGCAAGTTGCGACATTATAATTGTACCCTTTGTTATATGTATAAGTTCGCGGCAGTCATGTTTCCAAGCTGACACAACCATGTGCAACTAGCCGCCGTTGCGAGCGCAGCTCACCAGCCATCGCCGCCACCGACAGCAGAGCCAGCGCCACAAGAACCATTGGGCGATTAATCATCGTGATATTGTCGCGTCCTAGGCGCAATCGCTTAAGATCAAGCCGATGCGTTGATCGGCGGCGGCCTTGCAGGATCACTCGTCGTATCGCTGATGATCTCGCCTCGAACACAGGGCAAGCTGATTTGGTATCAAGTAATTATAATGCTTCCACTTTGTTCCTTAAATCCTGAGTGACTGGCCGTTTGTTTGGGTCGGTAAGGTGGTTGATCAGTTGGTTAAGTGGTCGGACTGCTGGCCTTCTGGCCTCAGCCGGGCCTCCAGGTCTCCAGGACTGGAGCCCTACTGGCAGCTCTATTGCACGCCTTGTCGTAGTATTGCCTATCATTATCCATGCAATTATGTCTGACAGGTGTCTGGCAGATGATTGAGAAAGGGACCATTAGACAGACAGTCCGTCACGATCGATAGGAGGGTAGTGACCCTGCCTGCCCACGCGTCGGCTGGGTGCACGGGGGTGCTCTGCTCTTTGGCGACTATTAATAGGATGAGATATATCGGGTTCGGACGGACAACGCTTTTGACGTCCAAGTTTTCCCACCGCCACCTGTAAAGCTAGGGTAGACCAGGGGTAGACGTACGCAATGAGAACCTTGTGGTGGCAAGGCATCGCCCCGCAGGAATGAATTCGGGCCGGCTAGGTCCGCACAATGTGCCGCGCCTGATCTGAACCTAGACCTCTTTCATATAACAGTATTAACTTTTATAATGAGTTCGGGCCGGCTAGGTCCGCACAATGTGCCGCGCCTGATCTAAACCTAGACCTCTTTCATTAAACAGTATTAACTTTTATAATGAGTTCGGGCCGGCTAGGGCCGCACAATGTGCCGCGCCTGATCTGAACCTAGACCTCATCCTTACAACAGTTGTTGTAATCGTTACAGTGGGCTCCAGACCTGAAAAGGTAGAGCCATCGGGCGCATCGCCTGACACTGAAAAAGACAAGGAAAGCAGAGAAAACCGACGGTTCCGAAAGACAAACCACCCAGAGCCTCACAACCGAGAGCCCAGAGGAAACAGCAAGCACCAATACACAGGGGGAGGTTGCGCTGATGGCTCCCCTGCACATGGCCCATGCATCCCAAGCAGACCCCCGAATGGAGAGACAGCAGCACGCCTCGGCAACACAATCGGATAACTCCCCCCCCAAGATCCCGAAAACGTCCCACACCCGAAACTGTTATAACTGTTATAGTGAGTTCCAGACTGGAAGGTAGAACCATCGACCTCATAACCGTTTCGTACAAAAGCTATATGTCGTACACACGCTGTCTGTCAACTCGTTTTCATAGCATCCTCTGCTGGAAAGGGTGGGACAACGTCGGCGGTAAAGCATATTGCCACCGTATCGGAAATGTGCGCTATGTAGATTGATTTGGTTACAAGCGAGTGGCAGCTCCTGCTGCTGCCTCCACGAGCCCTCCCGGCTCATAACTAAGTGTCCGCTGACGTCATGCAGCGCCGTGACGACTAACCCGTCTAGGAAGAATAAAAAAATGACCAGCGCTCTATCGGGGTGAAGCAGCGAGAAGGACACCGCACATCGGTGCGGGGGCGGAGATCACGCATATACAGCGGAACAATACAGGCAACCACTTCAGCTTATGACAGCCACTTGCAAACGGCAGGCGTGAGTCCGACGCCGCTCAACAGCACATGTCCCCATGTCCAAAACAGCACATGTCCCCATGTGCAACCTGCACACCCTCCCTGTTCGCCACCCTGGCGCACATCACGCAGATTCTCCATTTTCGCGCGCGTGGGCAAATTCGCAATGCCCTTCTTACTACACACAGCCCTGCCTAACTACTACAGATGTTGGATAAGCAGCCAGGGCAGCTCGGCACATGCATATTTCATCGCATCAAGTGGCCATCGCGTCAGTTAGCGAGCTTATTACTTCAGCCTGATGGGGGCAAACAGGATGCGGCGAGGCGAGACGATGGTGGCCTTGATGCTCGTCTGGGTGTCCAGAGTGGGAATGCCCTCCGTGGCGGGGTCGTTCAGGTAGCCCAGGTAGGCGGTGGCGCCCTGGGGCTTCAGGAACGAAATGACGTGGGCGGTGTCCAGCGGCAGCGACACGGCACCAGCGGTGTTGGTAGCAGCCTGCGAGCGCGTGGTGTGAAGAAAGGGTTGACATCATCAAACGGTTGTGGAAGATACACGGCGGATGAAAGATACAGGGGGATTACGCGGAGAGGATGCAATAAGGCGGAAACACTCGCTCGCGCAAGCAAGCCGGCTTCGGGCCTGGTAGTAACGTCGCAGCTGCCGTAGTACCGTCACTGCTGCGAACCCATACACTCGCGGCGGCCCCATCACGCACCTGCTGGACCGTCGACAGCAGCCCCTTGACCTCCGTGCTCAGCTTGTTGTACAGGGCGACCAGGGCGGTGGGGTTGGTGGAGTTGCCGATGGTCACGGACCAGTGCACACCTGGACAAGCAGAAGTTGGTAGGTACGGCATGGGCGATGGCAAACATGAATGCGGAATGCGGAGGCACAGTAGTCCATGGTGTCTTACCCCCCTCCCGCGATCTATACAGACACCCACGCACCCCCCCCCAAGGCCGGCCTGCCGGGAACAAGCGACCTGTCATGCCAGCCTCTGCTGTAGTTTCCACGGGATACAAGAAACCCAAACTTCCGCCGTGCCCCGCATCGGCGAGCTCACCGGCGGTGGCGTTCGCGATGCTGTCGTAGTACGGGAAGATCACACGGTTCTGCGATGGCAGGTGATAACATATCTTTCTTTCAATCCGTGCAAACAGCAGCAGACGGGGGCTCAAATAATGATTATGCTGGCGGAAAAAGACCAGTTCATTAAAACAGCAAGACGATGTCCTGAACTGACCACGCTTTCTTGTTGACTGTTCCTCACCTTCCAGACCTCGAAGGCGGCGGAGAGGGTGCGACCGGGCTGCTGCTGCACGCAGGCGCTGTAGTTGGTGTAGGACACCAGGGTGGGGAAGTCGTACACCTGCGCGTGCGAGCGCCGTACGGTCATGGTTACCATCGCGACAAACAATGCGGCATTCACATGAAAGGCCTTTCCTACGGACGTTCAAGGGGCGCACATACCTTGATGTGGGAGCCGTACAGGAGGTCGGTCACGCGCTGCAGGCTGCTCCCGGTGATCCCGGCCACGAAGAAGGCCTTGCAGGCGTTCGACACGTTGGTCTCGGCGGCCTGCGGGCAGCATGTAAACGTCGATCGGGCGCTGAGCTGCAACTGGTTCGGGCATCGGATGATAACAATGAACACACTCAGACAAAGACCTGAAGAGCACAGCAGCCGCGTGTGCGTAACATGAAGATGCCATGCAGGCCGCTGCCAGAACAGAGGCCGAGGCCCCAAGGATGGGCATGTTTGCCGTGGATTGCTAGCCCCTCATCAGCCTACGCATTCAATGGTAAAAGTAGCTTGCCTGTAGGAGAGGGATGTTGGCGCTGCTGTTCCACTTGGTGATCGAGATGAGGCGGAAGGCGGTGGGCGTCGCCACAGGCGAAGGCCGCGGAGGCGAAGGCCGCGGAGGCGAAGGCCGCGGCGGAGGCGGAGCTGCAAGCGACGGCCAGCAAGGGACACACTTAATGATCGAGTTTGAACAGGCCTCCTTGACTGCCCAGGACGATCTTCTGCCCGCTTGGTTATTTCCGCACAATTATTCATTACGCCGAGAAAGCATCTTTGCCAACTGGCGGTCAATCTGCGGCCTTTCAATGATACCATATAGTATAATACTAAATATGCGGCAGCCACGTTTCCAAGCTGACACAATCATGTGCACCTGGCCGCCGTTGCGCAGCTTACCCGCCATCGCCGCCACCGACAGCAGCGCCAGCACCGCAAGAACCATTGGGCGATTAAGCATCATGATGTGGTCGCGACCTACGGTGCAATCGCTGAAGATCAAGCCGATGCGCTGATTGGCGGCGGCCTTGTAGGATCACTTGTTGTGTCGCTAATGAGCTCGATCGGGCACCGGATGCAGGTAATGGAAACATCCTAAATGTGCCAATTTATATGTTGCGATTGATTAACTTGCTCGTTCAGTACGGTTGTTGGTTGAGAGGTCGAACCGGCCTCCTGGCCTCACCCTGCACCGTGATGGGCCTCCAGGTCTCCAGGGCTATACCCGATTAGTATCACCCCTTCACACGTCTTCCGCGAAATTCTTTGAGGCAGACACTGAAGGGGGTTGGAGACTGACCGTCCGTCTAGTTAGGTACGTAGAAGTGTGACGTCTCTACCCCAATCTGGTCTCGACTCGTTCCAGAAGGAGGCGGCCATCAGCCGCTTCGCCATTTAGTTTGCTCTTCAGTTCCTGACGGCTGCGAAGCCAGGGCGGGCCAGGGCGCCTCGTTGCCGTAGTTAGCCTAAAGGAGCCGAAGGCCGTTCGGATTGTGCCTCAATGACGATAAGATTACGCTTATAATTTGGCATATGATGTTTGGGGACAGCGCTTTCCACACATTCGCCGAGTTCTTGCGATTCACGCCGCTTTGCGTTATTCCCGATTAGATGATTGGTCGGTTCCTGGGCTCAAAGTGGCTATTTGGACAGGTTCGCTTGGAAATGCTCGCCTGCATCTGCAGGATGGCTGGGAGAGGGGGCCTGGACTGTTCCGTTGCTGAGGTCTATACGTAACCTCAATCGTGTTGTTTGGAAAGGGCAGAGAACGGAGGCAACCTTACTTCCAATTGAAACGATTCCAGTTGTTGTAACGGTTACAGTGTAACGGCTACCAGTGTTGTGGAGAACGTCGACTGCTTTCCCAGTTGTGTTTCCGCCATTGATTGGGCCCACCAGGGACCACCGTTGCAGAGCTGCTGAGCGAGCTGAGGCCCCGATCCATGTCTGACAGGGGCGTCGTGGGATTATCAGGCCGTTCAAGGTGACGCGGGTTTTGGTCTCCCTTTCGATGTTAAACAGTCGGATGGTGGCGTATATTACAGCCGGGCCGAGCTGGCTGTTAAGATAAGCAACTACAGTACTGTAACCGTTACAACATCAAGTACGGGATGGTCTTGCCTTTTGGTCTGGATCCCACCCAAGCCCACGACCTAGTAGTACTGGGGCCCACTGTATGTAGCAGTTTCTACCACCAGTACTTGTTACAGTGGGCTCCAGCCCCAAAGGCAGAACCACTGGTACCGGGCACGTCGCCGGACATTGAAGGAGACGGAAGAGATAGAAATCCAGCCACACCACCGCACGCACTGTAACAGGTACCGCGGGATGGGACTGCCGTTTGAGGGCGGTGCCTCGATTAGTCGTTTGCTTCACATCAAGTCCGTTACTCCGAAGGCACACAGACAGCAGCACATGCGTCTTCCACTGGCTTTTTCCGTGCTAGGAACGCATTGCTTGGTGCCGTTCTTGAGTTAATTATTCAGATTTGCCCCGCAGCGTTCCCCGGACTACTGTGGTATCTAACTATACCTGCTACATACTGTCTTTGCATGCACACATCAGCACTTGAGTCACGTGCAGTGATTTCGTTACACTTGAGTTGCAGCCCCTGCCGCGGACTCCGTGCTTAGTACAATCACCCGCGAGCCTGTGCCTCACGCGGCACAACACCGACCCGCCAAGGAGCCTTCCTAACTATGACCCACAACTCCTGCCAGCGTTCCACTGGTACTAGAAGCTGCAGCATCCCACCATATATCTACCAACGTTGCGCGGTCTGTGAGGCGGTGCTGTTAGTTGCTGGGCTGGGAGATTGCGCTCCTGTGCCCAACGACAACGGCATGCTCGCTTGAGCTGCGCAGCTCAGCCGCCGATCCACGCGCGCAACTCAAACATGTTCACATGCATATGCCTATATATGCACGCCACTGACGTCACCGTCATCACGTACACGGCGACTGCCGTCCGCAAAGTACGGTATATCGGTTGACTCATTGTATAACAACCGATGCCGCAAGATATGTTGACGAGATGTTGCCACCACTGTGACACCAGTATGATACCGGTACTATGACAACACTATGACACACAGATCACGAGCAAAAGGCGTCCGCAACTTATTTCGTTTCGCGCGTGTGGACAGATTCGTAATGCCCTAACTACTAGGCACAGCCCTGCCTCGCCCCTTACTTCCGCAGCAGGCGGGGCAGGGCCCAGCAATGCACCTACTGTCCCTGACGTAACTAGCACAGGTGTAACAGTTACTACTCAGATATTAGATAAGCGGCCAGTGCAGCACGGCACATGCATATTTCATCGCATCAAGTGGCCATCGCGTCAGTTAGCGAGCTTATCACTTCAGCCTGATGGGGGCAAACAGGATGCGGCGAGGCGAGACGATGGTGGCCTTGATGCTCGTCTGGGTGTCCAGAGTGGGAATGCCCTCCGTGGCGGGGTCGTTCAGGTAGCCCAGGTAGGCGGTGGCGCCCTGGGGCTTCAGGAACGAAATGACGTGGGCGGTGTCCAGCGGCAGAGACACGGCACCAGCGGTGTTGGTAGCAGCCTGCGAGCGCGTGGTGTGAAGAAAGGGTTGACATCATCAAACGGTTGTGGAAGATACACGGCGGATGGAAGATACAGGGGGATTACGCAGAGAGGATGCAATAAGGCGGAAACACTCGCTCGCGCAAGCAAGCCGGCTTCGGGCCTGGTAGTAACGTCGCAGCTGCCGTAGTACCGTCACTGCTGCGAACCCATACACTCGCGGCGGCCCCATCACGCACCTGCTGGACCGTCGACAGCAGCCCCTTGACCTCCGTGCTCAGCTTGTTGTACAGGGCGACCAGGGCGGTGGGGTTGGTGGAGTTGCCGATGGTCACGGACCAGTGCACACCTGGACGAGCAGCAGTTGGTAGGTACGGCAAACATGAATTCGGAGTGCGAAGGCACAGTAATCCATGGCGTCTTACCCCCCTCCCGCGATCTATACAGACACCCACGCACCGCCCGCCCCATGGCCGGCCTGCCGGGAACGAGCGACCTGTCATGCCAGCCTCTGCTTTAGTTTCCACGGGATACAAGAAACCCAAACTTCCGCCGTGCCCTGCATCGGCGAGCTCACCGGCGGTGGCGTTCGCGATGCTGCCGTAGTACGGGAAGATCACACGGTTCTGCGAAGGCAGATGAGAACATATCTTCCTTTCAAAATGTGCAAACAGCAGCAGACGGGTTCATTAGCGGCGGAAAGCTCAAATCACGATTTTGCTAGCAGAGATAAGCCAGTTCAGTAGACCAGCAAGACGATCTCCTGAACTACCGATGCTTGACTGTTCCTCACCTTCCAGACCTCGAAGGCGGCGGAGAGGGTGCGACCGGGCTGCTGCTGCACGCAGGCGCTGTAGTTGGTGTAGGACACCAGGGTGGGGAAGTCGTACACCTGCGCGTGCGAGCGCCGTACGGTCATGGTTAATATCGCGGCAAAGAATGCGGCATTCACATGAAAGGCCTTTCCTACGGACGTCCAAGGGGCGCACATACCTTGATGTGGGAGCCGTACAGGAGGTCGGTCACGCGCTGCAGGCTGCTCCCGGTGATCCCGGCCACGAAGAAGGCCTTGCAGGCGTTCGACACGTTGGTCTCGGCGGCCTGCGGGCAGCACGTAACCGTCGATCGGGCGCTGAACTGCAACTGGCACGGTTGATAACAATGAATACACTCAGGCAAACACCTGAAGAGCACAGCAGCCGCGTGTGTGCAGTATGTGACATGAACATGCCATGCAGGCCGCTGCCAGAACAGAGGCCCCAAGGATGGGCCTGTTTGCCGTACGCCTCCAATGACAGAGGTAGCTTGCCTGCAGGAGGGGGATGTTGGCGCTGCTGTTCCACTTGGTGATCGAGATGAGGCGGAAGGCGGTGGGCGTCGCCACAGGCGAAGGCCGCGGTGGCGAAGGCCGCGGAGGCGAAGGCCGCGGAGGCGGCGGAGCTGCAAGTGAGGGCCACGCAGCAAGGGAGTAATCGGTGCATGCTATGGCGGCCGGCTGCCCGTTCGATTAACGTCCATGCTAGAAGTGCCATTAAGCCAAGAAGCATCGTTGTTACTCGCGTATAATGGACGAAGTTAAGATGTGAATAAGCAATATTTATTGCAAAGAATGGCGGACAACTCGCTTGCTGAGCGTCCAAAGCATGGTCCAAGCACGCAACATCATGTCCGTATGCGCCTGACGGCCTCGGCTTGCGAGCGCAGCTTACCAGCCATCGCCGCAACCGACAGCAGCGCCAGCACCGTGAAAATCATTTGGCGATTAATCATCGTGATGTAGTCGCGGCGTGCGATGGCAGCACTGGGAATCAGGATGGTGCTCTTGTCGGCGGCGACCGCGTAGGAGGGTCACTCGACGCAACGCTAGTGAGATCACTTGGGCAACGGGTAACCCGATTTTATCCTGAAGTGATAAAGGAAATGCCGATGCGTGCCATTTTATCTATTTTGCATGAAGAGGTCGTTGCGTCGGCCGGACGGTTGTTGGTTGGGCAGTCGAGTCGGCCTCTTGGCCTCAACCAGTCCACAACATGCAGCGTGACGGGCAGGGATGGGCCTCTAGGTCTCCAGGGCTGGCACTCTAATGGTGCTGACAGACATATGGAGGGGCTTGTTGACGGATAGTCCGTCGTGGCAGCGAAGAGTGCTGGCCCGAGGTGGCCCTACCCCCTCTAAGCATGACTTAAGGTAGACAGCCAATTTGCACGGCATAACTGTTTGCGCTCTGCAGCCGCGCTTTCATTGCTGACTGCGTCGCACAAACGCCGTCAACCTGCGCTAAAGAAGTGGGTGATAGTACTGCACACACTGACGTGCACTACACAACAAGTTGCAAGCGCGTGCGTGTAAGCATCGCGGTGGGACAGGGAGGGGCCGATGCCTGCTGAGTAGCCGCATGGCACTGAGTATGTCGCCCGAAGACAGTGGCGTCCAACATGCATTCGCTTGGTCCTTTGACGACAGCTTCTTTGCATAGGGAGGCGCAAGTCCAGGGAATCTGTGGCGGTCCCGCCTCTGTGGAGGTCCCGCGGGACACAGCACCTGCAGACGCGCAACTAGGTGTTAATCAGGCAGCGCAATGGCAAGCACGGGAATCCATACGAATCTCGAGTGCCATCTATTCCTGCCGTCGACTAGAAACGCTGGACGGAATCCGAAACGGTGGCAAGCAGTGCATTCCTGGTTTAACTGCTGATACAATTACAAAGGACATAACTAACGCAAATAGATAACGCAAATAGTACAATTTGCAGATACTGCCATGAAATTTGCTGGCTTGCGGACCCTGCCTCGCATTGTTTTGAATTCACGACAGCAACCAGGCACCATAATTTATAACGCTAGTAGCAATATCTTATTTTGACCCTTTCGCTGATGCGTCCGTGTTCAATAGCTCGCGCTTGCAAGACTGCATTGCGGCATCGCATCCGGCTTATTTGGGTGCAGGCCATCGGGTCACCTTTGCGGAGTTGCGCCGCGGCTACTACCCCGGCGATAGTGACTGCCAATGTGGGCCGCTCGGCTGGCTTCACCCCCCGCTCGGCTGGCTTCACCTCCTCCTGCACTGCGCACAGAGGTGGCAGCGGCAACGGCACCGGGACCCGCCTAAGCTGCAGCTCTGCACATATGCGGGCGGTGGCCACTCGCGCGAGTGGAGGCTCTGCGCCGAGCGAAGAAACAGGCGGGTGGGTTGGCGGTGGCGATTGCAGTGGTCACTGCGGCGGAAGCGCGGTGTAAGGCGCGGGGTTTTAGCCACGGCGCGGGCATGGCTGCTCTTCGGGTACCCAGGAAACGGGAGTATACGGCTGTGTAGTGTTGAGCTTGCGCCGCATCGCACACCGTTTCACCTTCCCTGGAGCACTAGATGCCAGGTCGCGGCAGGGCAGGACAGGGCAGGGCAGGGCAGGGCAAGGCAGGGCAGGTCATGGAGGGGCGGCGGGGCGCATGTAAACTCGGACGCACACGCACGCGGGTGCGCGGCGGGGCACAAGGTCTGAGGCATGTGGGTTCCACAGCTGGGGAGGTTGGCATTACACCATGGAACCTAACCAATACCCGCCAAACATCCGGCCATCCACTTTCCCGCCTACGCAAGCCCGTCCCCGCCGACCCCATGCCTTTCAGTCCCCCCCTCACCCTCGCACATACGCCCCGGACTCGTGCGCAAAGTCAGGTACTGGACGCTGCAGAGCTATGTGCTGTACGAGAGCGAAGTGAAGAAGTCAAAGTAAGCTCCAGGGTTGGCGCTGGCGGTGGCGGGGTCTGCAGTGCGGGTGGGCGGTTGTGCGCTGAAGGCCCATAGCGGCTTGGGCGCGGCTGGGCGCTGTGATGGGCCCCAAGAGGTGTACGATCAGGTGCTCAACGGGTAAGATCAAGGCCAACTCTCTCCGTTGCCTCGTTGCCTTCCTAACCCCAAACCCTGGTTGTCTATCATTATTCCCATCATCATCATCAATCATCATCAATCATGCCTTTCATCGTACCCTGAACCCACCCCCTCCTCACGCCTTCCGTGCCCCCCCCCACTCGGGTCCCCAACCCCTATCAGAACCCTCCCCTGTCCCCGCCGCCCCCTCCCTCCTAGGTTCGTGGTCCATGCGTGGCCAGTGTCCAGCGCCTCCGAGGCGCTGTCCCTCATCAGGGCCGCTTCCGATCTCTCCGCCTCCCATAACTGCTTCGCCTACCGAGTGGGGGACGAGTTCCGGTCCAGTGACGACGGCGAGCCGGGCGGCACTGCGGGCCGACCCATCCAGGCCGCATTGGACGGCGAGGGGCTGGACCGGGTGGCTGTGCTTGTCACGAGGTGGGAGCGAGCGCCCGTGACCAGGGTGCTCGTGTAATTGCGGTCGCACAGACTACCCACACATCTGTCCTCTGTTACCTCAGACCATGATCCCGCCATGATGGCGAGACCGTGTTGGCGAGACCGTGTTAGCGAGACCGTGACCCACACCCACAGGTACTTTGGCGGGATCAAGCTGGGCGCCGGGGGCCTTGTACGGGCGTACGGCGGTGCCGCCAAAGAGTGCCTGAAGCTGGCACCCAGGGTGTTTGCAAAGGCGCAGGTAAGATGGCACGTGCATAGGGATTTGGGGGCCTAGCGGAGTGGAAACACGCTGCGAGCAGGCACTCCCTTGGGCACGCAAACGCAGCAAACGCATTAACCTTATGTACACCTGCGGGGTCCCCTACCCCGTCCTGCTGCAGTCGGAGGTCGTGGTGGAAGTACCGTATGACGAGCTCGGAGTGGTGTATGGCTGCCTGGACATGCACGGCTGCACGCGCCTGGCCGAAGAGTACGGCAACTCCGGAACCGTGGCGCTCAGGGCGCTAGTCGATGCGGACCGGTTAACGTCCCTGCGGGCGGCGGTGGCGGATGGGACGGGTGGGCGGCGGCGGGTGGAGCTGGCTGCTGCCGGGGACAGCGCCGCAGCAAATGCGGTGGCCGGGAAATGATTTGTTCCCCGTTTTATGTGCACACATCTACACACTTCCTTGGTTTGTTGGCATCGAATGAAGGCGTGTCAGAGCTTTGATTTCTATGCTTAAGCAGCATGCAGATAAACACCCGTGCGAGACGGAGGCAAGGCGGAAAGTGTGGAATTTTGTTGGGGATATCCGGGGGGGGGTCCGCACGCGCACAGATTAGAGCGAGCGGAATTGAGGCCATGACATTCAATTTCAAGGATAGCAGGAGTTGTCGTCTATTCACGAATGAAGGCTGTCGCGGGGTTGACTTACAGTTTGTCGACAGGCCTTGTACTGCAATCTGTGACGACAAGCACGCACATGCCCTTATTTACGCAGATACAATTTATTGACTTATGGCATTTCATTTCCTCTATCGTGGGCGCTGTTGGGGACTTGTCACCATTGCATCGTCGGCCCAACATTCAACATCTACACATAAGTCATATGCACCCATATAGATCCTAGCAGATTATTTGGAACTTGAGATACGGGAACGTGACATGGGGGACAGGGACGGCAGCCCGTCACGCCCGGGCACGTCAGGTGGCAAAGCGCTGCGAGGACGCAGCGATGCCCTTGTTAGCGTGGCTAATCGCCTGCGTAGCCCGATGTTCGTGAGCGACAGATCCTTGCCGCCGGAGGATATTACGGTCAACACAATAGAGGTGCGCGATGCCGCGGGCCACAGCACAGCTCGCCGCACGTTCCCACAGCGCAGTTGCCGCCGGCTACAAACTCAGACACACATTCATAGGAAATCCATATGGCAACGGTAAACGTCCACGAAACTACACTGTTCAACACCGCTTGACTGGCCTCTCCCCGAAACGCAACGCCGCGGGGTACGACCAAGTACAACCCGGCAGCAGATTCAAAATCCTGAGTCTCAGCAACCCATCACATAGCTTGATGGGTGTGGAACGATGCCACGGGGGGACATGCGCCGGCAGCGCTAGCCAGCTGCGCACCCGGCCCCGGTCGCGCTTGTCCACACCGCTCCACTCCGGCACCGCTGCTGCGCAGGGCCTCTTGCGCATACCCTCCCTGGCGTCTGGTCGTACAGAGGACCAGCTAGTCGGCTCGTTTTGCGGGGAGGATGGGCTGGTGACCGACCCAGACTTCCTGCCGGGGGTCACTTCGCTGTGAGTTGCGGCACTGGGGGGGTGGCGAGTAACCCGGTTACACGACATTGGAAAAGGAGGGGAGCACAGGGGGGAACGGATCGAGTCTATAGGGTTGGGACCAGATGAAGGGCAGTGGTGGTGATGGTGGGACAAAGGGCGGCAGGGGGTTCTCGCGGGGTGCCTCTGGGGCGGGTGCCGCATGGGACTGTGCACGGGACGTTGCGAGGGAACCCATGGACGGCTGGTGGGCGGATCGGAGTGCAGGGGGGGGTGGAGGCGAGGTGAGGCACCCAGCGGTGAGGGGATGGAGGCAGGCGGTAAGCCGACCCCGTGGAAATCGAGTGGGAAAACGTTTGGTACACACGTTTCGAAAATGCATGTTGAAAAACTGGGCTGAGGAAACCAATGTGAGGGTGGAGATGCGGGGAGGATCCCCTCCCGCAGCATCCGCCCATTAGCGGGCCCTGCTCGATTCCCAACCCCGACCCACAAGCCACCGTCACCACAACCTCCCACTCCGCCCCGCTCAAACCCCAACCTCCCCCCCACGCCTCCGCAGGTACCCGGACGTCAACCAGGCGCCCGCCTCCGCCCCGCAGAACGTCACGTGGCGCCGGGTGTCCGGTACGACATACTTCCCCACCGGCAAGTCGCCGCGGCTGGTGCAGGTAACAGGGCCAGGCAGGGGCAGGGGGAAGGGCTGGGGGGAGAGGGGCCTCACGGGTAGCAGGGGTCTCGTGTCTCTTGCATCAGGCGTGGCGACGGGCGGGGTGGGCAGGTGAGGGCTGGGGACCGGAGGGCGGCCGGCAAAGCGGCTCGCGTGTTGCATGGGAGGGAGGGGGGCGCGCGGAACGGCGCGCGTGGGGCACTGGCGCCGCCCGGCCTGCCTTGGCACCCCCTCTCCACCGGCCTCTCCGCCCACCTCTCCGCCCGCCGCCTACCCGCGCCCCCCAGGGTATCCTGGACTCCGGCGCCTTCCTGGGTGCGCTGGGTGCAGTGGCCGCCGTGCGGGGCGGGGAGCTGCTGCTGGACCTGATCGTCAGCGACGACGCGGCGCCACACGGCGCGTACACCTTCCAGTTCTTCAAGCACGGCTGCTGGCAGGCGGTGGTGGTGGACAACTACCTGCCCTGCCTGTCGGGGGAGGTGAGCGCGGCGGGGGTGGGGGCCGTTGACGAGTTGTGTTGCGTCGGGTTAGGGTACCGATAGTTCGGGGCTTCGAGGCTTCGGGGTTTCGAGGCTTCGGGGTTTCGAGGCTTCGGGGTTTCGAGGTTTGGATCCCTTCCTCCCCCTCGATCCGACGGACCAGCGCCCCCGGTACCTCCCCGCGGCCTCCCCCCCCTCGCCGCCTCGAAGGAGCGGCTGGCCTTCGCATGCAGCGCGGTGGTGGGGGAGCTGTGGCCCAGCCTGCTGGAGAAGGCGTACGCCAAGGTGCGAGTTTGG
The DNA here is from genome assembly GCA_003116995.1 of Yamagishiella unicocca. Lineage (NCBI taxonomy): Eukaryota > Viridiplantae > Chlorophyta > Chlorophyceae > Chlamydomonadales > Volvocaceae > Yamagishiella > Yamagishiella unicocca. The sequence goes on along the minus strand of BDSL01000021.1, from coordinate 535,659 downwards.
GGGCGGAGGGAACCTGTTGAGGGAGCCAAGGGCGCCCGGCCCGGGTCCGCGACCCGGCCGTATTACTATTTCCCTCTATCCCTGAGTATATGAGTGCTGGTCGTTCCCCAACACCGGGCCGCGAAGGGCGGCGTCGGGGAGGCATGTGTGCTGCGTGGTGGATTGCGTGTGTGTTGCGCTTGTTGCGTTTGTTAGCTTTTGCCAAGCGAGGACCGGAAATGTTGCCATGTGATGACGACAACGACCACCACAAGCTGGCGGCCGGGCAAGACCCAGCTCCTCAGCCAACAACGCGCGCCACCCTCGCCCCGCTCCCTCCCTGCCTCACTCCTTCCCTACCCTGCAGGTCCACAGCTGCTACTACGGCCTCTCCGGCGGCTGCGTGTACGAGTCGCTGGTCGACCTGACCGGGGGGGTGGGCTTCAAGGTCAAGACGGACACTCCGCAGGGGGCGGCGGCCATCAAGGACGGAGCGCTATGGCGCGACCTGCAGGTGGGCCGCAGGGAGGGAGGAGGGATGCCGTACGAGGTGACGTCACGCCACCGTGTGCAACGACACGCACAGCCGCTAACCCGTGGTTGCTCCCTCCGCCGTGCCCCGCCCGGCTCCAGGGATGGCTGGCCTCCAAGTCCGTCATAGCGTGCGTGGCCCGCCGCAAGGGCCCCTCCAGACACCACTTCCGACCCGGTGGGTCGCTGGGGGGCTGGTAGGGAGGGGCACAGCGGACGGGCTGGGGGGCAAGGGCGCAATGTCCTCTCCACCTCCAAAACCCTAAACATGGACAACTGCCGTCTTCATCTAAGGCGGCCACATTCCGCTTCCTACCCCACTCACTCCTACCCCCCGGCGACCACCTATCCGCCCCTCTCAAACCCTCCGTCAGACGCGGTGGCCCCCGACCCCGACGCCCCCTCCTCGGTGGACGGCGGCAAGGACGGCGAAGAGCCGATGCCGGGAGATGACCCCGCCGCTGGGCCGTACGGCCTAGTGTACGGCCAGGTGTACAGCGTGTTGGAGGCTCGTGCCGTGAGCGACTCCATCCGGCTGGTCCGCGTGTACTGCCCCTGGTCACAGGGGCTGTGGAACGGGCCTTGGGCTCCGGTGAGCGGGTTGGTGGGGCGGAGCAGGATGCGCGTTTTGCTCCGAAACCGTTTTTATAATCCAGGTAGGAACGATTGCTTACGGTAGCAAAATCAACACCGGGGGAATTTGACAAACCCAGATCGACGTTGACGTTTGTGAACACCCATCGCCACCGCCCCCGCCAGCACACACACACACACACCAGCCGGGGTCTTTCAAATGACTCCTCTGGCACCCAGTGTTGCCAGCTCCTGCCCCCACTTCGGGTTTCCTCCCCCCCCCGCCCAACCTCCCCCCTTTGGCGTCTTCGCACCACCCAACCCGGGGCCTTACGGTTTCCTCGGCCCCCCCCACCCCGGGTATTACCCGCACCCCACAGGGCTCCCCTCAGTGGGACCTGCCCGCGGTGGCCGCCCAGCTGGACTCGTTCCGACCCACGTGGGAGGACGAGTCCACCTTCTGGATGCCCTTCGCGGACTTCGCCTCGCTGTTCAACCGCCTGCACGTGTGCAGGTGCGGGGGCGGGCGAGGAAGCGGGGAGAGGGGAACCGAGGAGACGAGACAGGGGAGGGAACGGGGTAGCGGCGCCCGGGGCCAGTTCTGGGCGCAGCCGGGTTGATTGGAGCGACCACGTGCTGGCGGGGCGAATGGCCCATGGGTCGGCGCCGCTTCCTCTCCTCGTCACGCTCCATGGCACTCCGCTGCTGCTGCCCCGATTCACGTCCTTGCGCGTCGCTTGGTGCGCCAGCTTGTGTGCTGGCGCTAGCTAGTTGCTAGTATGTGGCCGTGACGATTCCCTACCCTAATCTCACCTGCGTGTCCTCACCCCGCCCACTCATGCGGCCGCCCGCCTCAGGATGTTCCCCGCCACCTGGCACCAGCTCACACTGCACTGCGGCTGGCAGGGGCCCTCCGCTGGCGGCCCCTACCACTCGCAACAGGCGGAGCCCACCTTGTCCTCCTCTTCGCACGACCGCGCCACCTCCCCCGAGCGCGCCGCCCCCTCGCTCAGCAGCACCTGGTGCTGCAACCCGCAGTTCAGGCTGACAGTGCGGAAGAGCTGCGAGGTGGTGGTGTGCCTGGGGCAGCAGGACCCCAGGGTGTCGTACAGGGCGCACGTGCCGAAGCGCCACCGCAAGAGGGCCATCGGGCTGCAGGTGTGTGTGCGCGCGGCCTTAGCTATAGTTATAACTTAACAAAAATTAAGCTACTAGTTTCCCGCAAGGCGAGTCTGTCATCTTAACTACCCCTAAGCCTATAAATATTACGGGCGGGATGGAGGGGCGGTAGCGTAGAACGAAACGGGGGTTTGGGGGGTGCGCACGGAGTCTTAGGGAGACGGTGCTGCAGGGCGTTGCGGGAATGGGTGCTTTGAGGTGGCTGTCCCTTCGGGCTCCGTGAGCGCTCACCACACAGCCACACGCGGGCAGGTCCGAGCTTTCGTTTGCGTTTCTTTTCTGTTCTTTCCTCTCGTTGCTTTCCTTGTTTTCGTGTGAGCACCACACACGTGCCCACCCCAACGTGTCCAACGTCCAGGTGCTCAAGGTTCCCCTGGAGAGCCTAGGCCGGCGGTGGGAGGTCCGGCCGGGGGAGCTGGTCGCCTCCCTGCCGCTGTCCGCCAGCAGGGAGGTGGTGGCGTCCTTCAAGGCGCAGCCGGACTTCGCATACGTGGTGGTGCCGCACGCGGGGTGAGCGAGCCGAGCAGCGGAGGAAGAGTTTTAAGGTTTTTGACCGGGCCGCGAGAAGGGCGCGGATGATTGCGGAGGGAAAAACTCTGCGAGAGGCGATGCAGGGGGGAATTGGGGGCAGCACTGCATGGGCGGTGAAACAGCTGGTTTATGAGATTCTGCAAGGGGAGCACATGAGACGACAGGAGGGAGGGCGGAAGGGAAGGCTAAAGGAAGGCGAAAAAATACGGAGAATATAAGAGACGAAAATGGCGAAGTTAAATCGAAAGCGAGGGCGAGGCGTGCGTTGGCGAGGGCTGTCGCTACAGACTGTCCGCGTCACCGGCCGGTGCCGCCCGCCACCACCCGCACCTCGACAGCCGCCCGCCAACCCTTCGCCAACCGCCCGCCAACCCTTCGCCAACCGCCCGCCAACCCTTCGCCATCCGCTTGACATAACGCCCGCCATGCACTCATCGCTACGCGCACTCGTTACTCATCTTAATTTCGCCCACCAAGCGGCCCGCCCGCCTTCGGCCCCAGCCCCTCACTTCCTGCCAGCTTCCTCCTCCACCACCTCCTCTTCCTGTCCTGTCCGCCTGCCCCACTACGAACTCTCCGCCCACGCCTCCTCCCACCCCCATCCTGCTCCTCCTCCTGCTCCTCCTCCTCCTCCTGCTCCTCTCCTCAGCCGTGCGGGCGAGGAGGGCGCCTTCATCCTCCGCACGCTGAGCGCCTCTCCCCTGGAGGTGGAGCAGCTGCCTGCGCCGCTGTGCCTGGTGGTGGGGGGCCAGTGGACCGGATACCTCGCAGGTAGGGGGCGGGGACAAGCGGTCGGCTCATGGACCCGTGTCTGCGGGCGGGAGGCGTTGTCGTACACGAGGACCTCTTTGCTGCTCGTACACTCCATGCCAACGCCCCGGGTTACGCCTCCTACGCGCCGCCGTGGTCGCGCCCTAGCATCCCAGCCCGCCTCCGTCTCCAAGTCCGCTTCCTTTCCTCGCCCCCTCTCCCCCCCAGGCGGCGGCCGCAGCTGCCCGACCTGGGGCTCCAACCCCCAATACATGGTCAGCTGCAGCCAACGAGCCCAGGTAGGCGGCGGTGTGCCCCCGCTCGTGATGGGGGTAGCGCCGGGCAACCCTCCTGCCCGCCTCCCTAGGCTGACCAGGAGCTCCTCAGCTACTGCATTCCTTCTACTCGCGGCCTAGTGCCTGCCCCCGTCTACGGTCCTCCACCCCGTTCCAGCCCAACGGGACCCAAACCAACAATGCATCCACTTTTGGGATGTAGGGTCTTGAAGGGAAAATCCTTTACAATAAAACTAAATTTCTCGGTATATGGGCAACGGTAAATTAAGCACACGTCTTTCTTCACTTGCAGGTGGTCGCCTCCCTCACCCGCCTAGACCTAAAATACGCCATCATCAAGTCCGCTCGCGACCCCTCCCTGGACCTGGACCTCGTGGTGGCTCCTCCTGACCAGGGGCCGGACGGCCCCGGCCGCCGCGCCGCTGTGCGGGACACGGAAGTGGTCGCCGCCGCCAGCCCGCAGCTGGGGGCCGGCACCAGCGGCAGCAACGAGGAGGTCGTACTTTCGGTGGTTCTGGAGCCGGAGACGCCGTACGTGTTGGTGCCCAGCATCGCGACTCCGGGTGTGGAGGCGCCGTACGAGCTGCGGCTGATGAGTGGGGTGCCCCTGGAGCTGGTTCCGCTGCCGGAGATGCAGACCATGCAGCTGCTCGGGGAGTGGACGGCGGAGACGGCGGGGGGCTGCAACATCAACCCGCTGTGGCGCCGAAACCCCAAGTACCACATCATGCTCACCAGCTTTGGGCGTGTCAGGTGTGGCGGGCAGGAGGGGCAGGCGCACGCAGGTGCGTGTCCGGAAAGGCGCTGGGTGCCCTGGGTTGGCAGGTAAACCCACAAGGTACCCCCCCCCAGTTTTCCAGCATGCATCTCAAAACTTCTGTCCTAAACGGTTTTTTCTGGCATCCACGGGTCTTCCTCGAAACCCCCCAAAATCCTAGCACCTACCCACCTGCCGCGCTGCCTAGTCGGTCGTACTGCGAAGTGCCGACCAACGGGTTTCCTCTGAACCTCGCGGCGCTGGCCCCCAGGCTCACCCTCAGCCGCGCCCCCAGTCGCAAGCCCCGACACCCCGTGGATGACATGCTGGGGATCTACATCCTGCGAGCCGCGGGGGCGGACGGAGAGATCAAGGTGCGCGCGGGCGGGGCGGTGGGGTTGGTGAGAGACGTAACCCCAGGGCCGGCACGTAGGGAGGAGGAAAGCCTGGGACAAAACGCCGTGGTCCAACGCTGGGGCAAAAAGGTGTACGTACTAGCCGGCGCGGGCGGGAGGCCGGGCGGGCAGAGAGGACACCCGTGAGGCTGACAAAGAAAGAGAAGGAGTAGGAGGAGCTTGGGGTGAGTAGCGAGGAGGCCCGGTTACACTCTAAAGGAGGTGGAGCTGGAAGGGGGGACGGGCCTTGCGCCGCCGTAGATGGGAAGCAAGCGCCGCTGGCGTGCGGTAGGATGCGCCAAGAGGGGCGTCGCGTACATTTGCAAGTCATAATCCCAAGGTATGGACGCAAAATGTGTCGACGAGCAGCGAGGGCCAGCAGCAAGCCGCGACGCGTACGGGAGGCGACCAAAGCAGCGCGCCTCGTCCAAAAACGACCAACCAAAGCCCTCACCAACCAACTAACCAACCCTCCTCCCGCGCGTCCGCCGCAGGGCGACCCGCGACGGGCCGTGGTGGCGGAGTCCACCTTCGTACCGCAGCCCGATACGACAGCAGAGTACGAGCTCAACGGCGGCTGCCATTACGTCATCATGCCGTGTACGTACGGCCCCGGCCGCCTGGGCCGCTTCGCGCTGTCCGTCTCCTCCGCCACGGCATTCCAGTTCAAGAGCTTGTAGCCGCCAACCCGCGGCCGCGTCGCCGGAGGGGTGGGGTTGGCGCAAATGGAAACAGCAGTGTGTCAATGTTGGCGGCCGGCTAGCAGCAGAGCTTGCGCACCTATGGTGTGGGGATGACGGCTGAAGGCACACGTGGGTTTTTAAAGGTGATACGGCTGGGGCCGGTATGCTGACGAGGAGGGTGGATCGAGCAGTGGTAGCCGGGGGGAAGTGGGGCGGGGCTGCGACTCACTTGCTAGGGGGAGGGAGTACTTGCGGTCGGCGGTCGCCCCACGCGCTTCAGGCCATATGCCTCTCTCAGTGGACCAGGCGACCGCCCCAGTGATCTGGTGTGGGGGGGGGGCGTGGGGTCGAGCTGGTCCGGCAACAGGGCCCTTTTGGCACGGATTTTATGGTTGCTGGGGTCTCGGTGAGCCAAGTGATTGGCCGAGCTGCTAGGGGCCGAGGCACGCAGAGGTAGGCTGCCGAGCGGGCACGTTGGATGAGGAAGATTGCGATCCGGGTGAGGGCTGCTGCTTCCCGCGGGATGAGATGCGATTCGGGTGAGGGCTGCTGCTTCCCGCGGGATGAGCTGCGTGCTCGCGCCCTCACGCGTGCGCGGCGTGTCGCTAGCTCGACCCGACGTGGGCGCCACCGCCAAGGCGCGGCGGGTGCTGTCGGATAAGTTGTTACGATCCGTACGGGGTGCGACCCGCAAAAACGTGAACGTCCTTACCTCTGTTTCGTCAGTCAGTCGCTTCTCGCTGGGTAGCGTAGCTCGGGTGCAGCAGATGCGGCACCGCACCGCGCTGCTGACGTGTCCCAAGGCGATCGCTGGTTGAACCGGGGGAGGTCGTTGGGGCTGGGAGGGGCCCGCATTACACAGGAACACATGAGGCCTGCCGCGCCCAACCTGCCACACCGTAATATAATACTTCCAAGCTCGCACTAGCAATACTGGGCACATACCTCTGTGTGACCGGGGTGGCACCGTAGTACACGATTGTCCGAATCGTACCCACAAGCAGCGGCAAACGCATCGTACGCACGCGTCCAGTCGGAGCATTGCGCGACAGCCGAACGTCCGCACGCTAACGCCGTAAAGAGGTCCCCCCTGGCTCGCGCGACCACACACAGCTAGCAGGCTGGCCAAGTGTCACCCTCACACCTCATCGCAGCGCCACGCAAATACCTCGCTGATCAGTACCCCAGCAGGCCCCATCTGCCCCTTCTCACGAGGCTTCATCGCACACCAGGGCCAGGGTTTCGTCGAGCCGCCTGCTCGAGGCTGGTGGGATGGCTGCCGCCACCCCTCCACCGCACGGCCTGTCACCCATCCTCCACTGCATCCTGCTTTGCCTCCCGGCCATGAACACAGCTGCCAACCTGAACTACCGCCCGCCGAGGCCGAGGGGAACGAAGGAAGAAAATAACCGCATAAACGTGGACGGAATGGAATTGATCAATGAAGTATCCGTGGTCAGGCCATCAATTGCCGCGGCTCATTCTCCGCGATGGGGCTCACTATTCAAGGTAAACGTCTAGTTGGCTCCTCTACTAGGGAAGCCTGAAATATAAGAACCCACACAACCAACTGCACGGGCGCACGGCTGCGAGCAGCCACGTCCCGCAGCTTATTAGCACGATGTCGGCGCCAACCTGCATGTACGCAACACAACTCAAGTACTCAACCGACCACTGGCGGCACCGAGGCAAAGCAAAAGCGTCTGGTTGGCTCGACCCTCGCCAACCGTCACGCGGGTTGGGATCCGCTCACGACATTGCGAACGCCAATGTCAGGAACGTTCCACGTGTCCACCGCGCGTCTCAGTACCGGTACACTGTACCATCTCAGTACCGGAAGAATCCACCGCGCGTCTCACTACCGGTACACTGCAACGCCCGCACGCCCCTGGCTCGCTGAACCGCGTCCTCCTCGCATCAGCCTCCGGCCCCATCACGACGGCGCGCAAGCACCACACAGAGAACCTTACGCAGCAGACGCCGCAAACATGAGCCCGTCCGCTGGGTAAACCGCAAAGAGGCGGTGGTTCCGGAGCCAACGGGTACATGCTTGATCCAAAAATTGCCACCCACCCACGCGACCCGGGCCCGCCGCATGGATGCCTCTGCTCGGTGCGCCTTTGAGGAGAGTATTCGTCCAGTACGTCAGTGCGTCATCATTACAATTGTACACGTGGTTGGTCTCGTCGTGTCATGCACTCATGCCCTGTGTGGCGGTGGAGCACGATGTGGCGGACACCGTGCCTTCGGCGGCATATGCGTCGAGCCCCGCAGGATGATTTTGGTGCTGGGTGCCCAGGTCGGTTGCTTCTTCGGTGGCGGTCTCGCGCCGCCAGAAGGTTTGACTGTTGTCGGTTGCCGCACGGGCGTGGGGTGCGGCGGCGGTGGTGAGCGTCGGCGCGGCGATGGCGGCTTCGACGACAGCGACGTTGGCGATGGCGACGGAGGTGGTGGTGGCGGTGGCGACGGAGGCGGTGGTGGCGGTGGCAACGGAGGTGATGTTTGCGTAGGCGATGGGGGTCGTGGTGGCGACAGTGATGGCGGCGGTGAAGCCGGTGGTGGCGGCGATGGCGACGGGGGTGGCGGCGGGGGCGTGGGAGGAGATCGCGACGGCGGCGAGGGTGATGATCTGGGTCCGTCCTTTATCGGAGGCCAAGAAGGATATTCTGGGGCATTCGGTGGATCCACCTGGGGAGGTGGGTTGCGAGGAAAGCGAGGAGGGGGCCGCGGCGGCGGCGGCGGCGGCGACGGCCACGGAGCGCGGGGTGCTTTGGGTGGTGGGGGACTCGGTGGCGGCGGCCGTGGCGGCGGACGCGGCGGCGGGGGACGCGGCGAAGGAAACGGAGACGGGGGCGGCGGCGGGGACGGCGGTGGAGGTCGCGGTGGTGGGCTTGGTGGTGGAGGTGTCGGCGGCGGCGGTGGCGGCGGTGGCGGCGGCGGCGGCGGATTGGGGTTAATGAAAGGCGACGGCGCCGTTGGCGAGGGCGGTGGCGGCGGCGGCGGCGGCGGCGGCGGCGCGCTCGGGACCCGCAACGGCGGCGGCGGCGGCGGCAGTGAGACCACGGGCGCGTTACTCCTCGCTACGCAGTACACCTCCAGCCGGATCACGGCGAGGGGGGACGGGGAGCTGACGGGCTTACCTATCACAGCCTGCGGACGTGGACATGGTGGGGCGGACAGGTAAGAACGGGATCGGGTCAGGGCTGTAGGGATTTAGGGTTTCCGTGGTGTTGTGACATGAGGCTCTCCCCGCCATGCCCCAATCGCCGTCTGGCCCTCCTTGCCAACCAGCACCGCCGCCACGCCCCGTGCGCCCCTCAGTGCTGTGCCGCCGGCGGCACCTGACTCCCTCCCCGATGCTGACCGCCCCAGCCGCCGCCACGCGCCCGCTTCGCCACCTATGGCGCCCACGCCCACACCCACACCCACACCCACACCCACACCCACACCCACACCCACACCCACACCCACACCCACACCCACACCCACACCCACACCCACACCCACACCCACACCCACACCCACACCCACACCCACACCCACACCCACACCCACACCCACACCCACACCCACACCCACACCCACGCAAAACGTCTCCAGAGCGCCGACCAGCCAACGCCGCGCAACCAGCGGCCGAGCCAGCCAGCCAGCCAGCCTTGTCCCCCGCCGCGGGTGTCGTACTCACCACGAACCCCGCCACGACGCTGTCGGAGGGACAGTTCGCGGACCTCAGCTCCGCGCCGGGCTGGGTGTTGCTGCCCAGGGGGTTCTTGGCCGGACCCGCCAGCCAGACGCGGGAGGAGTTGCGGAAGCCCAGCCGCGTGGGGTCCGGGTTCAGGCTGTCGGCGCGCACCGCGATGAAGCCCTTCAGGTCGGCCGTACTGTAGTCGTACGTGGCCCACGCATTCCCTGATGAGGCAGGGCGGGCAGGGTAGCAGGGCGGTGAGAGGATAACAGCGGACGCTTGCTGGGGTGTTCAGGCGAGGAGCGGGACCACTTCGGGGTGGATAATGGAAGCCGCTTGTTGCGCTCGAGGCGCGGGGGAATGGCGGCGGCCTGGGACTGCTTTAGCTGCGAGCTGAGGGATCCGGACCGGACGAGGCTTCGCGCCGGGCAGGACCAGATGGTTGCCGAAGCCAAGGCGCCACATACAGCGTATATCCGGTCACAGGTCGAAGGGCGGGAGCTGCGACCGTCCTCCAGGGGCTGAGGGTTGTTGTTCCGGGCCGCGACTACCGGACTCCGCCCGCCGATTACGTGATGCGCGTGCCCCAGCTGGCAGAACGACTGCGCTAAGCAGACCCAAGGCTGTGTGCTTATCGTTGGGGTCCGACGCCAGGGCAGAGTTTGCGCCGGGCCTGCAGAGAGGTCTCATACTTCCCGCGGCCTATGGCCCCTAGACGTTTACACATAACGCACCGGCTTCAAAGAAATTGCCGTCTGAACAGGATACGCTCATGTAATATACAACTTCGTTGTAATTCACTGAAACTTCTGTGACATAGGCACCGTTGCCGCGAACGTTGCAGAGCAATGGCGTTCGGGTCCCGCCAGACACAGAGCCAGTTCCAAAAGAGTCCAGTGGCGTCACTGATGGCGTCTGTGCGCCTGTCGGGTATGCGAGCAGCGGGAAAAGGTTGAGCCGCATGTGCACATCACAATGCCGCCAGCAGTAATGAACAGCCCTCCAAGAACCCTACCCGCGTGGGGCAGATTTTGAGATAATGCCACGAATAATACTGCAGCGAAGGCGCTGAGCAGCTGCCTTTTTTGTCTCACACTTCGCGCGAGCCCTCGTATGCTCATCCTAGCGTATAGCTCTATAACTGCTCGATCCCTAGATATAAGGTATGTATGTCAGCGACCGCGCGCAGCGTGCAGCCGCAACGTACCGGTTAGATTTCGTTTTGAGTGAGTGCGTTTTACATGCTGAGGCTTGTACGGTCCACATGAGCCAAGAGGCTCACGAACCGCGAAAAGGCAGGCCTAGACCAAAGAAAGATGCAAAAACTGGAACTAAAATAACAACAGGCAGAAACTTGCGCAATGCTTCCTAGTTTGCTCGACCTGCGGGACCTTATCGCATGTACGACACGCACAAAGGCTCGCTGGTCCTCAATGCCCATGACATGGGCCAGTCCTGAGGCAAGTTATAAACCAAGAGCCCAGAACCCTTCTCTCGCAGCGGCGTATTCCGAGCATTCCAACAACACATTGTTTTCGTCTTCCACGGCACTCCAAGTCCTGCCTGCAGACCCTGCACCATCTATCTGCCCTGTCTCTACCTCCCGTGTGATCAAAGTAAAGGTCCCAGACACACTGCCTACAGCGCATAAGTAATGTCTGCGGGTTAGAAGGGATGTGCCCTCTCAAGTGCCTCTCCGTACCCATCCAGCGAGCGTGCCGACACGTTTTAACTCCAGGGCCTCTGTAAACCATCAGAGGCGAACAACCGAGGGTCGACATTCGCCTTTCGCTAGACCATTCTTCATCAAAACAATATGAGAAGGCCTCAATGCAAGAACTCGCATTAAGCTCGTGCAGCTAGATAATGATCTGTCCGCCTATGCCACCCATTACTACTTCAGCCAAAGCCACCCAGCAATCGGAGCATAATAGTAAGATATTGACATCCAGCAGTAATAGTGATGCTTTGCCGCCTTCACGGCAAGCCTGATCTCCTCCTGAAGACATCATGGTGTATGGATCCCTTACCTGCCTGGGGTTGTAGCCATCCCTGCAACCTAACGAAGAAAGCCTCTGCTGCAGCTTAGCCATCCTGTCCTCCAGGGCCCGCTGAAAGCAGCAAAACACAGTACTCTCTGGTTTGTACCCCAATTTAAAAGCGTACCTCGTAAGACATCCTCTGGGGCCCAGATTAGAGCACCGTAGGAGAGCATGGCCGCACATTGGTATCAAAACACTTGAGGTTTGGATGCTAGCGCTGGCTGATCGTACGGTGAGGTCTCGGTGTGGGCCCCCCCCTCTCCTGGGCTCGCCCCGGCTTGCGGATACTGTACGTCTCATTATTACCGGTACTTAAGGCCTAACTTTTGGCAGCATTAGGCCTTGCCGCCGTAGCTTGCCACAAAAAGCTCGTTGGTGCACGATTCGAAAGGGCTATCAGCTCTTCCATGCAGCCTTGAAAGCGCGTTGCTTGGGCCAGGGCATGGCGCCAAAGCTGGCACTGGAACCTTCAAAACTTGCAAGCCATCTAGCATATAATCTCGAAGCTGGTCCCTCACCTGCTGCCATAGGGGGACACCCAACACCTCCTGGCTTTCTTTCATGCCAAACGCGTCGTAAGATTCACCTACCGGAACAAAAATGCACATCAAGCGTCGATGAGCTGTGGCAAACAGGCTCAGATCATCAGCATACAGCAACAGCGGTTGTGGCGATACGCGAGCATGGACGACGAGACGCGGTGTTTGTGGACGCAGGACGAGCTATGTACTATGTCCCGAGTGGTTCCAAAGTGTTTGTGTGTACCTTCCGAAGACGACAGCCGCTTCCTTAAACCTTTGGGTTGCCGTACTGCTAGCTAGCCGCGATTGGAAGGGACCTACTTTCACGCGCTGCCCGTTAAACATATGCACGTAGAATCAAAATATGGATTTCCAATAGCGGTAGTTGACGTTTCGTGATTTTGAGGAAGTAAGAAAATAGCTTTAACGCTCTTTTTTACGAGGTGGCGCTCCAACATTGTGTGAGGGCGGATGAGGGGGCATGGTGCAGTGGAAAGAGCATAGCAGCAGGCGGTATCCTTCAGATGCAATTACCCGACTGGGTGCGTTGGGAGCAAGCCCCGACCAAGCCACTTGGCGCACCTGTGACCTTCTTGTGGCCCATCCCTTGGTTCTGTAGGAGGCTCTGTGATTATACCAACTAGATCACTGCGGCGGGCTGCTGTCGGTGCGGGTGGTTGGTGGAAAAAAGTCATGGCCAGCTCAGAAGGCGCAGCAGAAGCACGTGGCGCGGCCGCTGCCGTTTCGATTAGCAGCACCAAGTGTAAAGTCAAGCGCACTCCAGTGATCTTGAGTATACCGCGCAAACCAGACGTAGCGCACTTTAAAGTTCTGCAATGGAACGTCCTCGCCGACGGCCTGGCGCAGCATGGCGACTTTTGTCGGGTACGCTATCGATGCTATCTGTGCCCTGTCACTCGGCCCTGATGTGGAGAGCAGTACTGGACAACTTTCGCGCCTGGCGCTGTGCCCATCACATGCCGCAGGTGCCGCCGGGGTGCCTCGAATGGGAATATCGTCGCCCATTGCTGCTACAAGAGATTATGGAGGCCAACGCGGACATCATTTGCTTGCAAGAGCTGAACCACTTCGGTACGTCATCGCACCCGCACCGCAGGTGCTGCGGGTTAGACTGGCCTGGTTGACAATCACTGTTACCACCCCCTCCCTCCCCGCTCTGGGTTCCACAGATGAACTGCACCAGGTGCTCAGTGGGCTCGGCTACGAGGGCGCGTTTCGGGAAAAACGCTCCTCCCCGGCGCTCAAGTATGAGTACCCTCCGGACGGCATGGCGGTCTTCTATCGCAGCAGGCGCTTCCGCTGCAGTGCGGAGGGAGTCGAAGGTCGGATCGCCGCACACCCACCCCCCAATGCGCACCCAATGCTGCTGCCGTTCCTGAGCAACAGCCCTCACACTGCCCGGGCTGGCCCAGCACCATGCCTCCTTCTTCCTCCCCTCCCTCCCGCCCTCCCGCCCTCCAGGTCGGTCCTTCCAGGACTGCCAAACGGGCCGGGAGCAGTCCCAGGGCTATCTGCAGATCCTGCTGCAGGACCTGGTGGTGGGTCGGGAGCTGCTGGTGGTCACAACCCACCTCAAAGCAAAGGACGCCGCGGAGTGCGAGGACATGCGGTACCGGCAGGTCTGTGCGGGTGAAGGGGGGGGGAGTGGACAGTGAAGCAGCTATCGGTAGGCGGGATAGCGGTGGGGTAGCAGCAGGCAAGGGCGTGGACAGTACACTGATGAACCTGCAAATGAGCCAGGGCGGGGTGAGGCCCGCAAGGAGCTATAGGGGCAGCAGGGGGTAGGACGCGATGCACAGCTCTGCGGCCCCTGCCCCCTCATCTGCAGGTGGAGCAGCTGCTACATAACGTGGAGGAAACACTCCAGCGCTTGCAGCGCAGGCCCCGCGCGAACGGCGGTGGCGATAGCGCCAACGGTGGGGGCGCAGTGGCGGCGGCGGGTGACGGCGGCAGTGCGCCTCGCAGCAACGGGAGTGAAACGGCGGCAGGAGCGGGTGGTGGTGGTGGTAGTGGTCGTGGTGGCCTCAACGGGAACGGTAGCTCCGGTGAAGCGGGTGGCTCCACCGGCCGCGTGTCTGTCGTCATCACTGGAGACTTAAATACCATGCCCGCCTCGAAGACGTGCCAGGTGCGGCATGTGGGGGCAGACACCATGTGTGTGTATGTGTGTCTGTGTATGCGTCAGACGGCTGCAATCGCGCAGACAAAGATGCGGTGGCGCTGCCACGAATGCTGTCGATAGAATGGGTGCCCGCACCGAGGGGCAATTGCGCAGAGCCCTAGCTCTGCCCCCTTACCGGGAGTACCTTTGGCCGAGGCCGTCGGGGCTTCTCCGGCAACTCACTACCCTCCAGATGCTCGCGGGCTCGGACTAGGCCGGGGCCGCTTCCGGATCCGCCTGAATGCCCCACGGGCGAAGAAGCTGCTGGCACCTCTCACTGCACCGCACCCAGATGCCGCGCCTCTACAGCATGCCGCTAGCCGCAGGGCTGACCTGCGCCTGATGCTCCCACCTCACGCCTCCTGCGGCCCGCCGGGGGCTGCGAAAACGCCTTTCTCCCCCGCTGCCCAACTGCCCCGCGCTCCCATGCTGCCGAGTCCGCAGGCCTTCCGCAAGCACCCGCTGGGCCTCAAGTCACTGTGGGAGCAGCGCCCCCTAGACGCGACGCTAAGCAGCGGCAGCGACGTGGACCTACCACCCGGCCTAGTTACGGGCCCGCGTGCCGCCGCCGCCCCAGCGGCGGCGGGGCCAGTGGAGCAGGCAGCCAGCAGCCAACAGCCGTCGGCGCAGCAGCAGCCGTCGCCGCCATTTGGTTCGGAGTTCAGTACTTGGAAGTTCCGAGTGAAGGGCGAGTCGAAGCGCATCAGCGACTACATCTGGTTCTCGGGCGGGGGGCTGCTGCGGCCGCTGCAGCGCTGGCGCATGCTGACGGAGGAGGAGATAGGGCCCATGGGGCTGCCATCGTCGTCGTACGCGAGCGACCACGTGTCGCTGTGCTGCGAGTTCGAGTGGGATGTGGATGCCGATCTGGAGTGGGCGCCATGCAACCAGGAGCCGGACTGGGGCTGAGCCACGGGTCGGTGAGGGGCGGCTGGGTGAACGCGGCGCAAGGTGTCGAAGAGTCGTGCTGTAAGGAGGGGTGAGCGGGTCGCGCCCGCATGCGGACGGGGTGCAGGAAGTGGTGGGTGGGTTCGGGGAAGGCAACCGGAATGCGGCTCTGCTCTGCAGGAAGGCGGGTGAGAGGCGTTGGAGGCAAGGTGTGAATTGCGCGGCTGGGAGGGCGGTATGGGGGCTCGGTACGGGGGCTGGCAAGGCAACCGGTTGGTATGACAATAGTAAACCGATGAGGAATCACAGCGAAACAAGTGTTTGGGGGGGGGAGCGGCGGGACTGGGTTGTTGCGTTAATACACCTGATCGGCGAGGTGCTGTAAGTAGTTGACAAGATAGGCAGGAAGGAAGGAGTGGAGGAAGGTCGCCCATGGCGCTGGTATTTGGGGCACGTGCGCCGCATCCAGTACCGGGCAGCCCAGGGTTTTGAACAGCCCAGGGTTTTGAAGCCGGGAGGGGAGCGAGCAGCCCAAGGTTTTGGGCGGGTTTTGGGTGCCCCTTTTGGCAGGCGTTTTCCACTTCCTGACGGTCAGTGCTACGGCTCATTGCGGCTGCTGCAGTCCTGCGTGGTGGGGAGGCTCTTGTCGGCCGGTGTGGAGGACACGGGGTTGCAAGGCTTGTGTATTGAGGAGGGTCGCTGCCGCCGTGTGGTGGGGCGGGGCCCTCTCCCTGGGAGCTCCAGTGAGCTGCAGCGCGTGGGAGGCCAGGCTGCTGCAGGTTCCTTTCCTGGTATGACGGCGGCGCCTGGGTATGTTAATATATCGCTAAGCCGCTGGGGTGGTGACTCACAGCGACCCTGCCCGCGATGTGGAGAGCCGCAGACCTAATCTGGCGCTGGCGCTTAGGCAGGCAAAAGTGCCTGGGCGGCCCCCACGGCGCGGTCCATGTGTGTAGCGGCGGGCTGGGCCGATGGCGTTTTGCGAGGCGGACGCAGGATGCGAGTGATTAGGTCTTTCTTGAACCACTAAGTGTATGATTAAGTTAACCCGTTTCATTTTCGGATGCGCTGTGTTGCGCCCTGTATCATGCGGCATGTAGTGGTGGTCGGCGGCCTCCTTTGTGACACTACCAGAGGCACGTCGCAGGTGTTGTACTATAGGCAAGGAATGCAGTGGTGTGTGGTCGTTGCTGCGCCAAGCTACGCGGCTATAACTCCCTACCGTGTGGGCGGCCTAGGAAGGTAGTGTGGTCGTGCTTGTTGCCGGGGTATTCCGTGTCCTACTGGGCGCCATGTCGCAAGACGTGGCCATGGGTGATAAGCTATCTGCCGGACTCTGCTTAGCCTCAGCATTCTAGGCATGCAAGGCTGTCTTTTTAAGAAGAACGCGGGATTACATGGGAGCCAGAACGGCTGCAAGCGCGGAAGCGCAACTGGGGGCCCAATGGGCCAGGCCGCAACACAGATCACCGGACGAAGCCAAACCACTCCTCACTGGTTGGGAAAAGACAGCCGAACCGAGGCCGGCAGGGAAGTAGAAAGCGGCTACAAGCGCGAAAGAGCCTTGCCGAGTAGGGAATGCGTGTCCAACACGAGCCACCAAAACCAAGCCTGCAGCGATGCGCGAGAGCGCTAAGAAGGATGCGTGTGTTACATGGGCTAGTGTAGCGGGATTTTCGCCAGACGAGCTCGTATAAAGCTACCGAATAAACTGTTCGTATATTGGCGGGAAGAACACCACAGACCGACAGACGGACCGCAAAGCCACATGGCCGAATGCAGAATGCGGACCCCTCCCAGGCAAAAATACGAGCGAGCCTCGGCGGAGGATGCTCGTCATGTAATGACCTGCTTCAAAAAGCTGAGATCGTATGTGAAGAATGCGAGTATTACATGGGGGCCAGAAGAGGGCCGAGACCGTGTACTAAAGCACTGAGCCCGTAAATTCTACCGCCGATGCCGAACAATAGTGGCCGGAGAAGCAGCCGAGACGGGCCGCAGTTCCGCCTGGGCGAGTGCACAACAGAAGGCCCCAGTACGCAATGCTTACAGCGAGTGCTACGAGGCCACACGCAAAAAGATCGCAAAATGACCGGAGACACAGCAGCCGCGAACGGACCGTATTTCCGCCTGGCGAAATGCAATACAATGGACACCCCCAACAGGCATTTTTTAGAGCAGGCGGGCCGGACGAGGGCAACCCACACTGCCCTGCAGCGCGAGGGGAATACCAGCATGTCCATATTACCAATTTGGGTTGGCTACAAGCGTATGACAGCAGATGCGGGCCGATGTAAGAGAGCGGCAGCTGGGAAAACCGCGCGAACGCGCTAGGCTGGTATACAGACCGGAGACCTTACATACCTCACAACGTAACAAATAAGATGTTTCCGTGTCCTCAATCCCGGTGACCCAGGACAAGAAGGGGTTCATGTCCGGGACTCACGATATGCAAGCCGGGCCGAACCCAGAACAGACCGCACCGTAGAAGACAGCGCTAGCAGATAGCAGCAGACGCCCCGAAAGGCACCGGAAAGAACAGGACACCTCGCCACGCCCAAGACAGTGGATCACCGACAGAAAAGCGCCAGAGGGCAAACGCAACTCAGCGAGCTCAAGAAACCGCCATCAACTGCACGCGAGTGCACGGAACCAGGCGGGCTCCCCCAGGTGGGCAGGCAATGCCGGTAGGTGTGAAACAGCTGGGAGCGTGAAGCGGCCGAGGTCAACCGCTATGAGAGCGGCCAGGGCGACAGCTAACATCCCAAGTTCACTGCTCACAGCCAGGGGGGCCTTGCACCACCCACACGGGCCAACGGGGGCACCTACCGGCCGACCATGCACGACAGCCAGCAACGCCGCCGCGACAGCCCGATTGCCCAGCCAGGGGGCAGCCTCACCAACCATTGCACGACCAACGCAGCAATGCCAGACGTGGTGCAGGCGAGGGGACACCGGGCCGGCTCTGGCCCAAGGAACCTCCCCGCACTCACAGGCGACAAATTGTGCAGTGGCATCATTACCATACTGGCATTTTCGGTGGCATTATTATCATGCTGGCATTTTCGGTGGCGCTGCATGCTACTGTCAACTCAAGCCAAGGACAGCACGCGATCCCACCTCCACACGCCCTTCCATTCCACGCATACTAAACCGAAAATAATACGACCACCTTCTTCACTAAAAAGACGGACCTGTCGTTTATTTCTCATTGACGCAGTAATGGAAGGAATGTTTCAAAACGCCCCGCCGTGCCGCGCGGTATTTCTCCGGTCGGAGACAATCCGCGCGGCCCCGGCAACACCTTCACTTGTCCAAATGAAACGGCGCCCTACAGCCACAAGGGACACCTCCTGGCCATGTCCGGCTAAGCTTCCCGCAGGTCCTCCCCGGCTAGGCTCGCAAGGACAGTTGGATTAGGAAACAGCATCTTTCGTGTTATCGAACAAGGGAATGACCAACGGTAGCTGGGTGGTGTCTCTGAGGGCAGATTGGCAATATGTATCCGTATGATGCCTTTCTTGCATACATTTCTATATATGCTACTCATTACGACACCTCACTGATTACTTCGCCCAAGATGTGCAAGGTGAGCCATGGCTCACTGTGCGGTTTCTAGGGAATAGCTGGAGAGTTCCTTAATGAGTTGTCTAATTGAGTAACGCTGCCGTCCTGTCAGTCTGCGGGACCAGGTACACTTGGAATCTTGTTATGATCGTACAGGGCAAGCATACCTGTTCCAGCGGCATAGTTGGCGAAGGGGAAGGTGTCGCCATTTTCAGCTAATGAATAACCTAATACTGCCATAACAAAGACGCGATTGGGGCCGCGTTTGGCCGAGAGTGGTCGTAAGTGGCTAAACTGACGGAATAATCCCGATAACCGCCTGACGGTCACTAACAGAGTTAAAATAACATTTCCTAATTAATAACTTGGGTTTAATAGCAGTCGGTTTGCTGGTTCGCAATGCGCAGCCAATGCGAGCCGGGGTAAAGTTTGTGATTGTTATTCACGCCGCTGGCAGAATCGTGGCAGACGGCTTATACACATGCGCCCAAATAACCTCTGGCGTAACGGGTTACGTGGATCACTGCCTAGTGCGGCCAGCTATGCGCAACAAGGAAAGAGTGACCGTTGTCTGCAGCACAGACTGCACAAACATAATTCCTCGTATTACGACTATTCTATAGCTTTATGGCATGATTGCATGGATGAAACTTGAAAGCCAATACCTATAGGCTTGCGCGTACCTGAAGCAAGCGTACGCCATCGTGCTTAATAGCCATGATAATAAGCGAATCAGACAAGGTTACGTTATTTGCAGTTTCGGCCTGCAACATTGTCTCGAATGACCACTCGACTTACTCATATCGTATCCGAGCGCGCGGGAAAGGTATCCGACCTCTCCTAAGCGCACAGTTTGGCGTGGCATAGTGGACTGCACATTCTTTTATGATGTTGGCCGCTTTTGTTATGCTTATGTTGTAAGCAAAGCATGTTTCAGGGATCTGCGTTACACTGGGCTCACGACCTCGAACTCAAAAGTGCCCGGCTCGACACCCTCAGGTCATTCAAGGCGTTTGCAACGCCGTCCTGGTTGTCAACGTCTAGTATCCAGCGCAAGCTGCTTTGCGCTGCTTTGCGCCCTGCGCACCCCGGTCCCACGGCCTCCCCAGCCACATAAGCTCTGTAGCTTCACCGGAACTGTCTCCAGACCGTTATCAATGCCGTTCCAGCAGGGCGTAAAGACACCTCGTGGCATCAACTCGAAGACGTAACGACGGCACGGAGGTCAAACCGCATACACGGATATACAGGGTTTCCGGGCCTGGTTCGCATCCTGCCGCCCGGTAGCCATCCGGCCCCCTGGCTTCATACCTGAACCCCGAGCCCCCGGGCCCGCACTGTAGACGCTTTTCCCACAGCCGCCTGCCCTTGCTCGGCACACTTTCGCGCCCAACGAGCTGTCGCCTTCCGACACACTGATTCCGGCTGCCTCCAGTTGCCATGCCGCTCACATTCTGCCCTGTTCGTCGACATGCTCCTGGTCGGCCTCCCAAACCCTAACATTCTGTCCTGTGGTCGACAACTTCAACGTTAAGATTGCTTTGTGCGGCTCGTCCTGGCTAAAGCGCAGTCTCGCTGCGCTGGCCTAATGGTCGCGATACAGTACCGGTCTAGTGCCCCGCCGCACTCAGTGTGGCTAATATAGGCGCGCCGAGCGGCTTACAAACTAAGGCTGTTGTGTATGATCACCCCGTCTTACTGCCTTCCGGAGTCTTTGTCGAGCCGCCGCTGCTGCGCCTAGCGGCTGAGCGGGGCCCTGCCGGTGTCGTGCCGATCACGCAGTGTGCCACGGTATGACGGTCATACGATCCCTAGCTGTCGCGACACTGTCCTGGCACGGGCTGTCCCCGTATGCCGTCGACGCAGTGCAACTGCGTAAGCGCGACGCACACACACTCGGGCGTGGTTATTCAAGTTCCATGACTGACAACGCTCCTTGATGCCCAATGGTCCTGCCTTGATGCCCAACGGTCCTGCCTTGATGCCCAATGACCAGATTCCGCGGGAAGGTGCATCCTAATCTACAGAATGGCCGAACACAGTCGCAAAAACGACGGGGGAAAAAGTGGACTTTGGGTCCCTGTAACCCTTGCGCAGTAACGGTACTTGTTGTTGTAACGGTTCCATACCAACAGGTAGAACCATCGGGCGCATCGCCTGACACTGAAAAAGACGGAGGAAACAAAGACCGACATGCACCGGAGCAAAGGCAAACCACCAGAACACCAAATCGACAGGCTGTAGGCACACAGAGCAGCAGCCAGCACCCCAGGGGGAATTGGCACTAGAGGCTCCCCTATCATGAACTGACCACCAACCAACCTAACAGCCCAGCACCCGACGAACCAGTGAAGCGCCGCAACGTTGCAAACATCGGGACCAGCCACCTCTCATCCCAAAAGGCACGGACCCCTAGCAAGGCTCAACGCGCCTATAGAGCCGGAAAGTAAGAAGCACGGGAGACCCAAACAACCCGGACCGATCACGAATCCACCAGCACCTCAGCCGGTCCCCCCCACACAAGGCGACTGGCGACAACCCGCAAGGAAGGATGCCGAGGCCCCACTGCATCCCAGCCTTTCTGGGGAAGCCCCAACGCAGCAAAGCCCCTAAGAAGGGCCCAAAACTTGTTGTTGTTGTTGTTGTAACCATGGCAAGACACCGTGTAACGGTTACAGTGGGTTCCAGACCAAGAGGTAGAACCATCGGGCGCATCGCCTGACACTGAACAAGACGGAGGAAACAAAGACCGACATGCACCGAAACAAAGGCAAACCACCAGAACACCAAGTGGACAGGCCATAGGCATACCGAGCAGCAGCCAGCACCCCAGGGGGAATTTGCACTAGATGCTCCCCTATCAGGAACTGGCCACCAACCAACCTAACAGCCCAGCACCCGACGAACCAGTGAAGCGCCGCAACGATGCAAACATCGGAACCCGCCACCTCTCATCCCATACGGCACGGACCCCTAGCAGGGATCAACACGCCTATATGTTGTTGTTGTAACGGTGTTGTTTTTGCACTGTGAGTAGTGGTGATGTGACGATATGCCGTACTTTGCATGTTTGCTGAGTAATTGCGCTGAGGATGTCAGCGAGCAATTACTCGGCTAACAGTGCGCACGGGCGCATTTGGATCAGCCTTTTGAGACCCATGTACACCGGCGGTTGTCCTGAGGTATTCTAGTTTGCTCTCATCCTTGGCACTATCATTTACGTGGATTCGCAAAGTTTTTGCGGGGTCGTTGAGTTCTGGAGAAATCGCAATCCTTTTGTGCACGGAAAGTGGACCTAACGGGACTGGACCTAACGGGACCCCTGGGGAGGCGATATTGCGATGTTACATCCGTACTTTTCATACGGCACGCGTTCAAGCCAGGGGGCAGTGGACTTAAGAGTTATCTTTTAAGTCGATACCGTGTAAGGGTAGTTTGAGGCTTGTACCAGCACTCAATTCAAGTACCGGGCTGCCGCCAATGGAGGAGCCTCTAACATTATCGACCGCATACATCCGTTTCTAAAACATAGCGACTGCTCAAAACCCAGACGAGTGTCGGCGTAGTTGTCGTCGGTTGACCTCAAGGTCCCAGCATCCGAGCTCAAACCTCGTAAGGGTCTGGTGCATTCCGCGAGGCATGGCCTCATTAGCACGTTGAAGCCACATAACCGGATCCCCCACCCTCACGGGCTAATCCCATCCAATGGCGGTAACGGGAGGCCTTGACTCCACTCGTTTCACTATAACGCCTCGGACCACCCGTAACAGGGGGCCTAAGCCACCGGGCATCCAGTCTATCGGCAAAGTTACTAAGCAGCCGTCCGGTCGGCAACTTGAGTGCGCGAGTGTGGAATAATAACGAAAATATACGACAGCACCGGCATCTTGGCCACTAGGGCCTTCAAGGCCCATAAATAGGTTAGGAAACGTATCATCCGAGCCGCCGAGCCGTCGGATAACCCCGTGGTAGCAAGCTTAATATTGGCACAGAAAGCCTGATAGCAGAGCGTGGTATTATTACGAACCGTACTGTTCCAAAAACTTAAATCAGATAAACAAGTGATACTTCACGACACGGTAAGGGTAGGCAGGGGTAGGAAAAGTCAAAGGTGCGCCGCAGGTTGCGAAACAGCAAACCCTGCGGCCCATCTGCGTGAATTGGCGGCCAGGTTGGCCCACAATTACAAACCGATAGTTCCAAAAGGGATGGAGGACTGGAGATCCGAAATGTTCGAATGGCAGATCCGCTCGCGTACCGCTACAGTCTCTTGAGCGTGGCGACAAGAACAGCTCGACCTAAAGAAGCATCTAAGTAATAAGGAGGTAGCGGTGCTTCAGGGAATCCCCGCTTGGCGCAACGGCACCTCCCCATCCTTTAAGACGGGCGAAGGACCCCTATGAATATGGAGCTCAATCGTAATCATAACAGCCAATTTCACATCCTAGTGTGAGGGAGCCTTGCGCAACGGAATCGTCGTTCGGCTCGGCCCATTGTTGTGGCCGAGAAGGGGACGAGAAAGCCTGCCGCGGGCGCAAGCCAAAAACCATCAGCTATGGTCGACCCATTTTAATACAACATACCGCATGAATCCATTTTCCCCGGACTATCTTGCTAGACAGTGAACGGCGCTTCAAGAGCAGCAGTAGCTAAAACCCACGCTTCGGTTTGCGATGGACCAGCCTCTGACCATGTCCAGTAGACACTGCGGGAGGTGTTTCTCTTATTACACATTAGCAAGGCGCATCGCTGCATGGCTAAACCGTTGTCGAGGGCCCTGGAAGGCGGGAACAACAGGGAGGCGGACGGCACCCTGGACGGCAGGACGGGCACCTCTGCAACAGCCCGCAACTTCTCACGGCAGTGCAAGCCGGTTGGGCTCAGACGTATGCCCCCTTTTGCGACACTCCGACATCCGTTCACGGTCTTTGCACCTATGCGGCCGACCTCAGGGCGTGCCCGCATAGTGCAGCCTTGGCAAATTGGCACACCGTTGGATCAGAACGGATCTGAGCTGGGGCACCGAAGGGAGTTACTACGCATAAGGTTGCGTTCCTGTACTTTGTCTCGCTTCCTTTGCTGCCCTTGAGCCTCTTGGCCCCGTTGCGAGCATGGGAGCTGACACACACACGCAAGGAACCAGCAGTCATGGGAGATGGAAACGGGTAGCGCCATCGAGAATTTTACGTGGCATACGGATTGCTGGCAGGTTGCTGCGACCGTTTCTTATCCGACCACATGCAACGTGCACAGTCCCATGGCCTACCCCCCCCTATGTTGTACCAGTGTTGGACTCGCTGTAAGGAAAAGGTGAGTAGCGCGGTCTAGAATCCACACTGCTGCGGCCTAAGCACGATCTTATGACATTGAGAAACTGTCCACACTGCTGCGGCCTAACAGTCCATATGACATTAAGAAACTAAGGGTGTCAAGCAAAAAACAGACACAAAACTGTCTCTTTGCTCAACAGGGCTGGATTGTGCGCACCGGTTCTCCTTCGCAGCCAACAGATACACAGCCTTCCCCTTGCCGACCGAGGCTTCCGTACTTCGTGGCCTCCAACGTACATGATTATCCACGCAAGAGACAGTCACATCCTGAACGTCAACGCGAAACACCCTAATAATCAGGCGCTACAGTGTCCTCAAGCCTGGGCGAAACAAGGACAAGAAGAGGGCCCGATGTCCGAGCCTCACCACTGTTGCCGTTGATTGCTGCATAACACAGCCATGGTCACATCTTCCAGGGGCACACGGAGTACTATATCCCATCGCATCCTGAATGCACGCCCGCAGCACATCGCGGAGTTCAATAGAAAGCTTGGGAACGGGCGATGCCGCTCCGCTTACTGCTACTTCCGGCGATACACCAGCGATGGGATATTTTGGATGGACTCAGACGCATTGTGCTAACGTACAACGCGCCAAAAAAATGAAATGCTGAATATGGAATGTCCCCAAACACTCTGCTCAGCTCAAGGAAATCCCAAGCCTTATATGTCCTTTCAAGTATATGACTAAAACCCTTGCGTCCTACAAAACACGAGTATGTGCATAGAACCTGAGGATAAAGACCTGTAAAGAGATGCAATATTGTGTCGTCCTTCATATGGATTTTACAGGGTATTAACTAAACCGTGAGGTAAAACCAAATAGGAAATGAAACAGAACGTCAAATTTTGACCGAGTGGACGCTTTAGAGTCTGGCTTAGTGGCCGCAATATCACTCTTGGAATCACTTGTACGGCAGTCGCCCGCCTTCGCGTTCGCCTTCGACTTCGCCTTCGCCACAATCGCCATATAAGCCGCAGAGGGGTCAGTAATAGTTAATCCCCTAGCTTCAACATTCGGCTAGGTGGCCTTCCACAATAGCACGGTGAGATTGTTGTGCGTACTTTGTTTTCCTACCTGTCCTGACAGATTCAACATACTGCCCCCTTGCAGCTCAGCTACCCGCCGCGGCGACTGCCCAACGCCGCAAGCTATGTTCGCTTTAGGCACCGGGGTTACGGCCCGGGGCCTGGGCGCCATGCTGCTGGTGCTGCTGCCTCTCCTAAACTGCTTTGGCGGGCTACATGCCGTTCGTGCCCAGGCGACTCGCGTATCTGTGTACATGAGTGAAGCCAATGGCGTGCTTGACCATTCCTGGGATAATGGCCCGAAGAACCTTGAGCGCCAGCTGCGGCAGCTCGGCTTCGACGTGCAGTCTTCTGATAGCCAGCCCGTGCTGTCTGGCTCTGACGCACCTGCTGCGTACGTAATTCCGGCCCAGAATGGCCAGACATTTTACAGCTCAGCGGAGGATATGAGTGAAGTTGCGTCCTACCTGATGTCTGGTGGATTGGTAGTCATCCTGGATGCCAACCAAGGCCAGGGCGAGGCTCTTCGTGATTTCGTGACGAAGGCGCTTGGTTACGAAGGTATGCTGACCGGCGTGATGCTGTAGATTTAGGCTTAGTTCTCCTGGTGTACTTGTTGTGATTGCGCGTAAACGTTATGCCTCCTCGATTTGCCTCCTCGATTTCACTCTTGGTTTTCGTTGCTACATATTTCAGGTAGCTGGGGCGTCTGCAAGACTCTGCAGACCAACACCCGTGGCTCTCTTGGCGAGCCGACCCTTACGGAGTACGCGGCGTCGTTCTTGTCGGCTAAGGCCGAGATGAACTGGCCCGAGTCTCTGGAAGATGCTCAGACCATCAGCTTCAACACTTGGTGCCGTCATGATGACGCTGCAGCCACGACCGTTCCCCTCTATGCCGCGCAAGGCGATGCGATGGAGGTATCTGCGCAGGTGAGATCTGGCCTCTTGAGTCCAATGTTACATGGCGTTCCAATATTCGCGTGGTGGAATAGCGTAAGGAATCTGTCCTATTCTCTCCTCCTTTCCTCTCTCAGGCGTTCGGCAAGGCTGGAAACCCTGGCGCCATTGTTTGGCTGGGCTACAACTGGAAGGATGGCGAGAAGGCGCAGTGGGGTTCTCTGCTGCAGAAGCTGGTCGAAGATTTTGCCAACGGTATGTCGGCTGTTCAGTGGTGTTATCTCGTTAATGCCACTCGCATCATCTACCGAGTGGGTCAGGAATGCAACTTTCTCCGTAAGGAGAAGATAAATTGATCCCTACCTCTAAAATTCCCTCCCTTCAGGCGAGTACGAGGCCCCCGCGAACGGCAACTCGGATCTGCACCCCATGCACATGGACGCAATCCTCGATGTCGCTACTGATGTGGCTGACGAGGCTGCTGAGGTGGTCCGCCGCTTCCTTCAGACCGCTGCGGCCTACCCGCCGCCTCCGTCGCCGCCCCTCCCTCCGTCGCCCCTCCCTCCGTCGCCCCTCCCTCCGTCGCCCCCCCCTCCGTCGCCCGCACCTCCGTCGCCCCCACCTCCGTCCCCCGCTCCGCCTCTCCCACCATCCCCACCTCCCTCTCCTCCCTCTCCTCCTTCCCCTCCCCCCACCCCTCCAGCACCTCCCTCTCCCCCTCTTCCCCCCTCTCCCCCTCCGTCCCCGCTTCCCCCGTCTCCTGAGCCGTCTCCTCCATCGCCCCAGCCTCCTTTCCCTAGTGCGCCTCCGAGCCCACCACCTCTGCCGCCTGGCCAGGGCTTGACGAAGGACAACTTCACACTGCTCTTCGATGACACGGCCATTAACGACAGCTTCAACATTTTTGCTTTCCTGGCCGCCGTTCAAATTGAGCTTGCCCGCATCTACGTAAGTACTTCCGGATCGTGTGGTCCATCGTTCTCTTCAATGAAATTACCTTACGATTTTGACGATGCTTGCTTGATTTTATTTGTCGCAGAACGTACCGGTTGGTTTCGTGGTGATTGCTTTCGTGGTCTTCCCAGATAACTCTCGGCTTGTGTTTAACAACAACCGCCGTCGCGCGATGGAGGATGCTGCCGAGAAGGCGTTCAGCCCTCTCGAGATCAATGAAATGTTCGGCAGCTCGCTGTACAAGCCCACGTCCATGTACTTCATGGGCAGGAGCCCCGCGTATGACGGCGAATTCGAGACGGTGGGTATGAGGATGACCTCATGATATGATAGGATTCATGCATGTGGAAAGTGTAGCGCGTTTTCGACGCTGGTGTGGTTCTTATCCGCTAGCGATGTTGGTGCGAGTATCTATATACAACCTTCCTCGTATCTCACGGCTCTCATCTGATGCATGCGTGCAGGCGCTGGAAATACACGAGGCGGTCGTGATGGAAGCGCGCCGCTTTGTTCAGGAGACTGTTAGTCAGGGACTGCTTCAAGTCGGCTACCAGATCTTCTCTCTCGTCGACGTGCCGTTCCCGCCTTCGCCGCCACCACAACCGCCTCTTGTGCCGGGACAATTTGCGCCGCCTAACCTGCCGCCGAGGCCGCCGTCGCCACCACCGTCGCCGCCTCGCCCCCCGCCAGTCAACCTCAACATTGTTGTTGACGGAATTAGTAAGTCGGGACGCGATACCATCAGTACAATATTTGATAAGTAGTTAAGGGGAGTGCTGCGTAAACAAAAAATGTCACAACACTAGGATGGTGCTGCAGCTCATGCATTAAACCTGCTAAATGTTGTGCAGTTTTTAGGCACCGTGGAACAGTGACATGAAAGTTATTGCGTACGTCGCTGACGGATAATACCCTCTATGCTTTCATCCATTCAGACGGCACCGTGGATGCCAAGTACGGATGGTCGCCGCCATCTCCCTCGCCGCCTCCTACTCCACCGTCCCCGTCGCCGCCGCCGCCGCCGCCGCTGCCGCTGTCGCCACCACCATCACCACCGCCGCCGTCACCGCTGCCACCTTCGCCGCCGCCGCCGTCGCCTTTTCCCACAATTATCCCCTCCAACAGGCCCCCGGTTCCCCCACCGGGCCCGCCCCCTACTCAAATCAAGGTTGCGAACATGACCGCATACGGTGCTGCCGGAAAGACCAGGTGCGGATGCGCATGGGTACCATCCGGCGTGGACTACGGAATGACGCCGGGAAAATGCTAATTTACCGTCATTTCTGCAGGTCGTTGGTTTGGTACAATGACGCTGACTTCAGCACCGAGATCACCCGCAACTCGCCTCTGCAGCTGGTAAGTAGTTCGCTTCACTCCTGTCGAATTCTGGTCCCAGTCCTGGTCTTGGTTCAGCGTTGATTTCTGCCTTGCCGGTTGTTCTGACGGATTGCTGGCTAGTATGCTGCATCATACTGACCAATGTTTGCCGCGGTATCTTGTTGCAGGTTGACCAAGCGAAGCCCACGTGCCCGCCGAAGTGCGGGGCCTGCAGGTTCGCCTGGAAGGCCAGCAAGAACCACCTCAGCGTGGCCGTATTCTTCAAGGACCCGCTTCAGATCACCCGCATCTTCCTGAAGCAGATCAAGAACTCCGGTGTCATTACGGTGCGTGCGTATTAGGCTGAATGGGAATCTTGTACCACTGCACTGTTGATGCCTGATACCACTTGAGTTTCAATGAGAGAAGCGGCGTGGTTCCGAGGGGTTTAAGAGGGGCAATCTGAGCGTCCCTGATGTCACAGCCTGAGGTAGGCATGCGCTGCTGCGGCAATGTTTAAGATAGGTTTAGTAAGATAATTGTTAGTAAGATTGTTGACATTGACTTCTGTGTCTGCTGGTGCTTCGTGCTGCAGGTGCAAATGATCAAGTGGGTGTACCCGCCTGCTGGCGTCATCGCCGGCAATGTCGGCAGGACTGTCTGGAACGTCACTGACGACACGAGCATGTGCCAGTCCGTCCTGGTGGTTCGCATCGGCCCTAACCGGAGCGGCATCAACAAGCCGGTGCCGCCAACCGGCAGCCAGCAGGAGCTGCCACCCAAGCTGGCCAAGTCAGCCGTCGGTGGTGTCTTGATCACCATGGAGCGCCCGCCGAACGCCGGCAAGAACTACGGCCCCTTCCTGGAGTGGGTCCGGTTTAACGGCCGGGTCCTCTACCCCGCGGACCCGTCGATCTACACGGCTGTTGCCAGGAAGAAGTAGGGTGCCATGACAGCGTGTTACCCTGCTATTCCTATGACCAGGCGGATAAAACTGCTTGATATGTACCATGGACGTGTGGAAGTGGGTAGCGTTTGGGTGCAGTGCTTGGGCTCGGCTGCGATAGTCTGAACTATCCCCGGCTCAATTGTATACGCGGGTCATTGTCCCGTAAGATGCCCGATGATTGGCCGGGCGTGATGGTCGTGCATCCTGAGCTTACTAATGTCTTCCCTACGTGTGTATGTTCCTGTCGATTGTTTTACGTTGTCTGTCATTCTTCCGGCTGGATGTACGAACAGCGAGTAGGGGACATGCCGCACGTGGTTGGCAAAGTATCGAACGAGATAGAGGAGCAGTGCTGAAGGAGGTGACAGGGAACGAATTGTTGTTCTTGTGTGTTGTGTGACCAGGGTAGGATGTGTGTGCGCGATGGTTACCGATTTGGTAATGTAAGTGTCACTGGGTGCCCTGGCGCCTTGATTTCACTCGATTATTCCAACACCGCGTGTCCCTTTTCAGCATACCGAAGTAGTCGCCGATTCCGACTACTGTTTTTGTTGTCAGCTAGGAGGCACCACATAAAACGCTCTTTGGCGCTGTCAGCGGCCGAGGTGACGAGGCTGCGTCAGGAAGCTCGGATATGTTGATTTTGAACTTGTTTGCCGCGCCTGTTATTTGGTTGGACCACAGTGGTTGCTCATCCTGGTTTTTTGTGCCAGTTGTTCTGGGCTTCTCGGTGGTAGGCAGGAGGGGATAGATTTTCGCAGGTTTTGCACTCGGGAACGTCGTATGATGAGTGTGCACATCCTGGTTTTTCGTGCCAGTTGAGCTGGGCCTCTCGGCATCGATGAGCACCAAGTGCGTTAGTATAGTCATTGCTTCTAGAGTCGTACGGTCCGAGTGTGCACATCATGGTTTTTTGCGCCAGTTGCCCTGTGCTACTCGACGTTCCGACGAATTGCGGTGACTACGGGTGAGCGATTGTGATTGGCTCCGGGCTCCGAGCGTTGAGGGACGAGTGTGCATGCCTGGTTTTTCGCGCCAGCTGCCTATGCCACTCGGAAGGTAAACTGCTCGTGATGAAGAGTCATCCCCCCTTGGTTCCTCTCCACTGCCATTCAAGTGTGCTGTAGCCTGTCTCGTTTGCAGACTTCTGAATGGTGCAACATAATGATAATTCCCTGCAAACTCGAAACCAAACAACCTCGTACAACCCGCAATGGGCAAATCGGCACGCAGCTGATTAAACATGACAACCTGAAGTATATCATACGTCTTTGCATCTAGGTATAATAAGGCGAAATACTTGCGTCATTCATTTACAAAAGCGACATGCCACAACTGGGAGCAGAGGTTACTGAGAATTGATCTCCTGCACAGACCAAGTCGGCCGATGCGGCGCACTGTGTATCACGCAGCGACGCAGGTTCACAAACCGAACTGCTGAACTGCAGAAACATCCTAGGAGAATGTGGTCTGCTGACTCGTATCTGGTATTGTTCGTTTACAAAGGATTCGGACAGTTGGGTCTCCGCTCTTGTGGCTCACCGCGACACCCGTCCCAAATATGCAGTCCAAATCCGACCTTCTGGCTTGTGCACACAAATTATACCAACATTGGACACTTACTGTAAGCTCCAGACCAATAGGTAGTGTCATCGCGAGGTGCGTGGCCAACCATATATGTAGACAAAGGAGAAAAAGAAAACAGAACCGCCACTGGATTGGCGCCACGCAGGCTCCTCGTTCCCATGACACGTCCGTGTCCGAGCAGCAAGCTAGCGCACGGCTTGCAACCTTGTGCAACGAAAATACTTGGCGGAGGGCTAGTGTACCGGTGTGCAAAGAATGCCATGAAGCCACGAAGTACGAAGACAATTCTCAGTGCACGTAAAGTTACGGTATGCACAAGACCCCAGCACATCTTGCATCAGCACGTGCCAAACTCATTCGCTCCGCATACCCTTGCCTTCGGCGATCGCCCATTTCACGTTGTATTGGCATTGCTCACTCGGGCATTCACCAACAGCTGTCACCTTGTCGCAACCGCCACCGCGCTATGATGCAATCACTCACAGACGCAAGATGCAGCAAGAACACGTATGTTGCTAGTCCTCTCACATACGTACTACTTGTCAACTTCTCGACCCGGCACACCACCGCGCAATGCTGCCTCTCCGCCCGCAACGGAACTGCTCCGTGTATCGTCATCGCGACCCACACTACACCACGCACGCCGCTGCTTCATGGCGTAAGCTAGTTCATCACCACCCCTTCCTACATCACCAGTGCTGCAATCACAGGTTGCGGCCGACAAACAAAACAACACGTCTACATCACGCCGCCGTCCTCCCCGCTAAGCAGGTCGCCCTGAATGCTGCCGCCGCCACCACTCCTCCCCAGGGTCGTGTCCGCGCCGGTGCCGGCACGTCGCGGCTGCAAGGGCCGCCAGCACCGCGGGAGGTGGCGGCGAAGCCGTTATGGCCGAGGCGGTCCGACGCCGCAGGGTGCTACGCCTCCGGCGGCACCGCCGCCTTCGTCCACAGCTCCTCCAGGTCGCCAGACGGCAGCGGCGCCGGCGTGCTCGTGGCGAATCCGGCCACGTGTAGCCACCGGTAGTCGACTGATCGCCAGTTTGGCCGCCAACCGGATTGGCGGCAGCGGCAGTGTCGCGTGCAGTCCGGATGTTGCGCTCCAGAGGCACCGGCAGCTACGCGGCCTGAGCTGGCAGCAGCGCTGGCGGAGGCTGCTGCGCGACGCGCTTGGCGACGACGATCGCTGCTGCGCGGCTGAGGGCGGACTCAACGTTGCGGCAGACGTTCTCGCGGCCGGCCTGGGGCCGAGCGGGTTGGTAGGCGTGGGCATGGGACGGATCAACACACCTCCACAAACCTACTCCTCCTCAAACTTCAGTGCCCATTGTGATGGTAGGTGGTGGCGGTACACTCCTACTGTACGGCAAGCCCAGCCCGCGTTCTCTCCGTCGCTGCCCAGCTAGGCTTGCGACCCCCCCTTGCTTGCTGGGCTTACGACCCACACCCGCTGCACGCACCTCGTCCAGGAAGCCCGCCCGCGCCATCATGCGGAGGGGCTGCCGCGTAAGGCCGCACAGCACCAGCACCTTGCCCGCCTCCTCCAGCCGCCGATGCGCCTCCTCCAGCACCTCCAGCCCGCTCACGTCCACCACACTCACGTTTGACATGTTCAGGACCAGAACCTGGGAGGACAGGGGGCATACGACGTGGGGAGGGGTTTCGGGTTGTGGGGATGGTGCCCGGCTGTGGCCGATAGTGCTGTCGGGGATGACACCGGCGGACAATAATCTAGGGGCTGTCACCAGCGGGCCATCGCGGGACTGGGCGGGATTGTGAAGCGCCGGGGGATCCGGCAGCCACGACCGAGGACTTTCGCCTTCCCGGGAACCCGTGCACAGGGAAGCTGAAGGAGATCCAGGTCGGGGCCCACGCCTCGCCATTCCCGCACGACCCGCACGCCTCCACAACGGTCCCATACCCGTACCGCGCCCCGTACCGGAATCCAACCTCACAAGCTGCCTTAACCCGCCTACGTACGGCAAGCCCTCCCCTAACTGCCGGGCTCCTACGTCATACTTGACCCCCCGCAGCCCGGCAGCCCTCCCCCCTCCCACAATTGATTCCGCCTCGCGTGTCGGGTTTCCTCACTACCCTTCCCACAGGCTGAAAGCTCACCTGCACCGGGTCCTGCGAGTGCGTGGCCTCCACCGCGCGCTCCAGCATCTCACCCGCCCCGAACAGCAGGGAGCCAGTCACCTGAAGAGGGGGGCGCAGGTCGGTTCTGGAGCATCGGGCCATCAATTGCAACCCGGTGGTGCGGCCACAGGCAGGACAGCAGCCCAGCCGACAGGGGAGCCGAGTATCAATACGCAGTGGCACGAACGAACGTGCGCAAATTAGCGCGGGGGAGGCAGAGGAAAAATCATGGATGTGACCCTCCTCTAAAATGCTGGAGGTGGGTTGCCCAAAGGAAGTTCTGCGCCTGGCGACCCGTAGGTGCAGCGGGGAAGGCGTGGCGGCCCCTCCGTGATGGACATGCAGACGTGCAGGTTTCTGCAGCCCTTCGGCGGAAGGACCACAGAGCAGCCACAGCTGACCAATGAAGCGCGCACAGCCAGGCCGACCCACCTCCACGTAAACTGTGCCAACCGGTACGACACAACCCATCGCGCCCGCCGCCAGCATGCCGCCCGCGGCTGCAGGCCCCCCAGCCGTCGGCGGGGGCCCCTCCACCGGGTCCTCCTCCCCGCCGCCAACCCTCGGGGCCGCAGTGGCGTAGGCGGCGCCGTCACGTGTACGGCGGTACGGCTCCTCAACGTCGTCGCCGCTGTCCAGGAGGCCGGCGGCTGGGTCGTAGTACGGCGGCATGATGACGGAACGCGCCGGAAGCGCCCGCACGTACATGGTTGCCGACACGTCCTGCGAGGCTTGCGGAACAGGTGGTGGTGGTGACAGGGGCGGTCACGCAGAGCGGCGGTGACAACACGAGCCCCCGGCGAGGAGAACGCAATCTTTTGACGACCGCGGGCTTCGACGACCGAAGGACCGCACAGGAACACCGCAGTAGCTGTGGCTTGCGGGTGAATGGGTTCGGCCTTTGGGGTTATGCCCAGGGTGCGTTGGCTCGCCGGTACCCATCCGGGGTCAGGCAGCCCACCTAGACACCCACCTGGACGAACACGGCCAGCGCGATCACCATGCCAAACGCGACCGCAACCGCCACATCCTGTTGGGGACAGGTGTGGTTGACGGGAATAGGATTGGGTCGATGAGGCAAGGGAGCACGAGGAACGGCAGTGGCCTGTTAGAGGCTAAGGAAAACGGCGACGGGCTGATGTGATGCAACTGCGGGTTGGAGCGGTCGCGGCGAGGGTTGAGCCCGCCAGCCGTGCAAGTGTGCTATGCGGCGGGGCCCTCATGTGCGGCACCACTGCACGACGGACCCTCCCTCCCGGCGCTCTCCTATGTCGTTTACACGAGCTTCTTCGCCTCTTCCCCCCACCGCGCTGCACAAGAGAACCGCCGGCGCCGCCGCAGTACCTGTAACACCGTTAAGCTGAAGGCGATGAGAAAGAGGTGCGCGTCGTTCTCGGGCCCTGCGCGGCGGCGGAACACGCGGCGATCCAACCGACACTGCTGTTAGTTGGTAGTTGGTGGTTGTGATCCTCAGGAAAAACACTAAAGGAAAAAGGGACTAAACGTAGGTGTGTGTGTGGGGGGGGGCGATGGCATGCGGTGGGCCCTCACCCACTACCCACTACCACCTCAGCCCAGCACCACCCCCTGCTGCTCCTCTTTGCTGCTGCTGCCTGGCCAGACCCCAACACCCCACACCAGGACCACACCCACACGCCGCTCACACTTGGGCAACTGCTGGAAGTTGTGCCACTCGCCCATATTTAGGGCCACCACCACCAGCACCGCCGACAGCGCCGGCAGCGGTATGTACTCGGCCAGCGGCGCCGCCGCCAGGACGATGGCTGCCACTGTGATCGCATGCACCAGGCCCGAGATGGGGGAACGCCCGCCGGCACGGATGTTGGCGGCGGTGCGCGCCAGCGCGCCCGTAGCCGGCAAGCAGCCGAAGGCGGCGCAGCCAATGTTGGCAATGCCCTGCACTCGGCGGGAGGGGACGTCCCGCCAGGAAGGTTAACAAGGCCAGGATCTACGGCGTCGAGGAGATCCAGATCCAGATCGCGGCGCACGCACGCCACGACATACACAGCCCGATCCCCCGGGATGCAGCTGTCTGTTCGGCTGGCGGTGCGCGCCCCATCTAGCTGTCTCAGCTTCACACCGTCATATATATACCTCAGGTATCGTCAAGACCGATCTGGGTTATGGGCTCGGATTGCATTACGAATTGGGTTGGAGAATGCTCCGCTTATCCACCAAGCAAGCGAACGCACACGGCGGAAATTAACTTTCCTACGCCCCTCCTGTCTAGTAGGTTGTCAGTTGCCACGCGTAACGCGGCGCACCTGGGAGATGAGCTCCGTATTGGAGTCGTGCTTGTCGTTGATCATGGTGTCAGCCACCCGCGCGCACAGCAGCGACTCGATGGCTGCCAGCATGGCGATGGTGGCGGCGGGTAGCAGCAGGCTGGGCAGGTCGGCGGGGCTGCGCGGGGCCACCGGGTTCGCCACGGGAGACCAGGTTTCAGAGCAGGTTTCAGAGCAAGAGGGAGCGTCAATGAATCAACGTAGCGCCTGTGCCGCCGAAAACCACGGCGACGGACGCATGCTCCATGGGGGACGCATGTCTGTGAAACAGGTAGGAGAACATGCGCATTCCAATTCCAGCCTAGCCTAGCACCCGCCGCCTTACTGGTATGTTGCGATAACCTTGGCATCCCGTCCTGTGCCGCCCCTTCTCCTCCCTAACCCCCGCCAGACCCGCAACGCACTTGAGCCCCTCGGGCCACTGAAGGCTGGGTAGCGAGCGCGGGATGGCTCCGGAGCCGAAATGCGACCCGATGGTCTCGATGCCAAGCTCCGTGCCCGGCTGCAGCAGCTGCAGCGCCTGCAGCCCTATCGTGCCGGCGGCGATGGCGACGATCGGCGTCGGGGCGACCTGCAATTCGGGGCGAAGCGGGTGGGGCGTTAAGTTCAGGGATTTTGGGTTGCTATGGATGATGCACCAGCATAGGGCAGCTGCCACCGGCAGCTGCTCCGGGGTCCGGTGCGCCGGGGTGCTGGGTGCTGAGTCCCAACCAGTCGGTCAGCCAGTGCACCCATGCTGGGAGTTTTGAGTGGACGCGTGATCCGACAAAAGAGACAATGGTAGTTACTGGCGAAAGGAGCGGTTTGAACGCGCGGAGGGAGGAGGGGAGAGAGTCGTCAACGTTGCTGGCTAACAGCCGGGTCAGGTTGCCAGCGGGCCGCACCTTGGCCCACTCCTTGGGCCAGGTCTTGATCAGCACCAGGCAGCCCAGGGCCATGGCCACCGAGGGGACGTGCGCGGCGTCCAGGTGGCTACCTGCAGGAATAGTGGGTTGGTGCGTGGGCCGGTGGGGCTGCAGACATGGGGATTTCGACCCAGAAATGCAGGTCACTAAGGCAAGGACATTACGGCTACAGAAGCCTCAATTCGCTGTGAAACAATAAGCGTTCACAAAGCGGAGGCAGACCGGGGGTGTGGAGCCCAGGAGCTCTGGTCAAGGTGCGTAGGTCACGGTGCGAGCCCGGGCCTGCCGAACCCGGTGCGGGGGCCCGGCCGGGTTGGAGCCGGCGGGGGTTGGCTGGGCGCACCTAGGTACACCACCTTCTCCAGGAACTCCGTGGGGATGGGAACTCCCTGGGGCAGCCGCCCCGGGGCTCCGAGACCAAGAAAGTCCTTGAGCTGCGTTTGGTAAGCGCGGGAAGCAGTCGGCGCGGTGGGGGCCAGGCCAGAGATGCAGTTGGGCTGGGCGCTTCCAATCTCCGTGTTTGCATTTTCACCGCACACGGTTGTCAAATAGCATGCACCCCCTCCCTGCCCTACCTGTAGCTACAGCAATACCCCGGTACGTTGAAACGCAAGGACTTCTCGCGCGAAACCACCACCCCGACCCACCTGCGTCCCGAAGATGTAGGTGGCGATGCCGGCGGTGAAGCCAGTCACGACAGGCTTGGGCACGTAGCTGCGGGAGCAACCCAGGGGGTGGGGCGGAACGCCGGATGAGTGAGCAGTGCAGAAACAACAAGACGTACGACAGAGCCGTCGCCGTACGCGGGCGCCACCCGGGTCGGCCTCGTGGCCAGTGGCCGACATCACCTCGCCGACGTATCACTTGCATCCCAACCAACCCGCCCTGCCCAGTGCCCTCGGTATCACCTTCCCTTCCGGTCTTACGACCGCTTTCGGGATTTAGGAACTGTCTTTCCTGTACGCTTGTTTTTCGGCTGTGGGGTTGCGGTCGGGGTTGTGGCTGCTGTTGTTGGTGTCGCCGCGGCTTCTTGGTAACCAGGGCGGCGTGGTTCAAGCCACGCGCTGGAACCGGGCGCTTGCCGGACGCGCACGCTGGGTAACGTATTTCGTCGTCATGGTAACGGTCTGTTATGCCGGCTGGGACGCAGCCGGTCTTCGACGCGTCTCCCCCCACCATGTCCCAGCCCGCCACCCAAATCCTCCACTTCTGCGCCCTAAACGCTAACACTAACGCTAATTTGTGTTAGCGTTTAATTTGTTTCTTGTCCTCGAGCAGGCTGCCAACGGGCCACTTCCACCGTTTCCGTTAGTCAACCCAAGTTTCTCCGGCATGCACACCCAACCGCGTGTCCGAAAGCTATTCGCCGGCTTGTTTCTGCCCTCCGTTCCCTATGTCGTGTTACCGGGTCTCCTCACCCACCCCCCGCACACAACGTCAACCCCGTCACCACCACCAAGGTTTGGTCCCTCGCATCCTCCCCACCAGCCTGCCGCTCCCCCCTCCCGCACTTGCGCCGGGCCCCACGACGCTGCTGCGCACCGGATGATGCCACCGAGCCCCGAGGCGCCCATGCCGATCAGCATAAGGCCCGCCAGCCCGGTGCACGCCACTAGGCCGGCGGGGCCGTGCGTATGCGCCACCCCCGCCACGATGGGGATGAAGGCCGCCGTGGGCCCCACGACAGTGACTCGCGAGCCCGACAGCCCGGACGCCAGCAGACCGCCCACCACCACAGTGTACACGCTGCGGTGAGGGGGTGAGAGGGGGGAGGCAGAGGAAAACGGTGAGGGGGTGGGAGACCATGTGGCATCGGGCCCAGGGCTTACGAAGAGGGCCGGCTGGGACGGGGCGGCTGGGACGGGGCGGCTGGGACGGGGCGGCTGGGACGGGGCGGCTGGGACGGGGCGGCTGGGACGGGGCGGCTGGGACGGGGCCGCTGGGACGTGCTGGGCGTTAGAGGACGGCCAGCAAGCAGGCGGCCGTGTAAGGCATGTGTCGTACGTGAATGGCGAAATCGCCTCAACGCCTCCAACCCAGCCCCCGGCGCTCCTTTGTCATCTCCACGGGTTTCCTCGCCACCTGCGGCGCCCTCGCGGCCAACCCTGCCCTCCAGGCCCATACCCTCGCCACCTCCCTGCTGACTCACCCCACAGCCGGCGTGCTGTCCGAGGCTATGCCCAGCGCCATGCCCAGCGCCAGTGCGATGACGCCCACCACCATCCCTGCCAGCACGTCGCGGCGAAGGTCGTCCAGCGAGTAGCCTGGGGCGGCGGAGGGCGCAGGGACCAGGAGGGCGGTGGCGGAGGGCGCAGGGACCAGGAGGGCGGTGGCGGAGGGCGCAGGGACCAGGAGGGCGGTGGCGGAGGGCGCAGGGACAGGGAGAAAGGTAGCGAGGGGAGAATGGGACTAGGAGGGAGGTGGGGAAGGGTAGCTGAGATGCGCGCGAGCAGCCAGGGAGGCAGACACCCGTCAGATATCCCATGCAGGATGAGGGAGTAAGTCCAGGAGGGGTCCATCCGCCTGCTACCGGTACGGTTACTTCCCCCCTGGAGCTGCGTTGCGTGCTTGCGCCTCACGCGTCGTGGGACTGCCGACCCAGATCGGCGCGCGGCAGCTCACCCTGCTTCAGCACCTCCAGTAGCTTGGGCTTGAAGGGCACTCGCAGCAGCATGCCCATAAGGCCCGAGTCGGAGGAGTCTAGGAAGACCTCCTCCACGCCGCGCCGCTCGGCGTCGCGCGCCTTGGCGTTATCGTACTGGTCGCCGTAGTAGTCGTGTTCGTCCTCAGCGGATCCGTCGCTGTTGAAGGCCCCCGACATGTAGACAGCGGATTCCGTGTCCATCTTCGCGGCCTGCATTCGTCAAAGCCGTACACCCCAGCGGGGACCGTGTGAGAAGCGCGCCGCTTTCCTTCCACCAAGACATGTGAGGACATGCGACCGCTGGCGCCTCCCCAGCTCCCTCATCCACTTTACGTCTTGAATCGCACTCACAATAATACATCAACCCGATTCCCTGCAAGTGCGCGCGGCTGCCACCCGCCGCGGTCGAGGTTGCCCAACCAGGGGCAAGCAATGCACCTGCCCCCTTCGCCCCGCCCGACCTCGCCGCCGAGGCCGCCCACCTGCCAGCCCCGGAAGCCGCCCTCCACCGTGTAGATGTCGTGGCGGTCGCCGAGCGCGGCGATGGCCTTGGCGGCGCGGCGGCAGGTTTCGCTGCCCCGCCTGTCGTACGGTCCGCGGCAGCAGCACCGCCCGGGGCAAACAAGGAGGGCGGCGAATTAGCTGCCGGTGACCAAGGCGGCGAGGCCCAGGAGAGGGCTTGCGGCCCTCCCTGCTGCACCGGCCTAAACACATACGCAGGAGCAATGCCACACACCCGCACCTCTTCCCCACTGTGAAGCTGCGGCCAGCTGGGCGGCAGGTACTGCACCTGAGGAGGGCGCCTGACCCGCATCGGGGCTCCTCGCCGCCCGCCCACATCGGGCTTCCTCGCCG
Organism: Yamagishiella unicocca; assembly: GCA_003116995.1. Lineage (NCBI taxonomy): Eukaryota > Viridiplantae > Chlorophyta > Chlorophyceae > Chlamydomonadales > Volvocaceae > Yamagishiella > Yamagishiella unicocca. Next base: position 496,188 of record BDSL01000021.1, on the reverse strand, counting down.
CCCGCCCACATCGAGGCTTCCTCGCCGCCCACCCCCGGCGCCCACTCACGAGCTGAGGACGATGAAGGTGGTCTCCTGGTCCACCCCGGGTGCGAAGAGGATGTCGTCCAGGAAGGAAGGGCTCGGGAGCAGCTTGCCGCCCCGCAGCTGGATGGCGCGACGAGATCCGATTCCGATGCGGGATGGAGGGTACACGTGGGTGGGTTGCAAGGAAAAACCGTGTACGAGAGAAAAAGCGTTAAGAACAGGCGTTTGGAGGGTGGGCGGGCGGCCGTCAAGGTGGCGGGACGCTAGCGGGGCCATACAGCCCGGGCGCATCCTAGCGGCGGGCTCATACGCGACTGGGCTGTTTGGCAGTGGTGCGTATGCGGGGAAGACGTGCCGCTGCACGTGCAAGTAATAGGTCATTCGCAACCGAGCCTTCGTCCTGGCGGTGTTGTTGAGCTTCACGCTTGCCGAACAGATGGAAGTGCGGGCACTCAGTCGCCGCACGACGTGCACCGCAGGCTAATGGAGATATCCTGTTGACCTGAGAAGCGGCTCACCTCGTTAAAAGGCGCATGTATTACCCGGGCCTTACGCACGCTCCTCTTCAGCGGCAGGCCCTCGATCTTAACCTCCAGCTGCGCGCCGGGGTGGCGGGGCCAGTGCGAGGGGGGGCGCTTCAGGCGGCTGACCAGCCACGACGAGGGAGATATGGTGAGGCGAAGCAGAACGACCCAGATGAACCTTGGCCCCGTACGCAGAACCTGGTTCGCGCATTTCCAAACCTACCCTGGAGCGGACGTCAACGAGCTTCACGTTGCTGCCAGTCTTCAGCAGGATCGAGGCGTCGGAGGGGCTGACACCCTGGAGCCTGCATCGCCAGTTATCGGGGACAAGGTGGGGTACCAAGCAGCCAAATCCGTCGGATTCAGCTCGCGCAGCCTTGGCGGCGAAGAGGGGGCACAAAGGACCCCCCTTATTCGCGTCACACGCAGGCAAGGGCATTTGGGGATTTAGGACTGCGGATCGCCGACTGGGCGGATCACGATGCCGAGATCCCCTCCAGCCATGAGACCCCTCAGCCGATTACCCGACTGGGGCGGCCAACCGCCACCTTTGCATTGCATGTTCGCCCCTGCTCTATCCACGGCCTAAAGGCACGGTGCGGCTCCACTCCACACAAAAGCTACCGGTCACCGCAGCCATGTACCCATCCAGGGACAAACGCCTCTCAGGAAACCGGTCTTCGTCCGCCTTGCTCCGCCGAGCGAGTCGCCGAGCCGCTCATCACGCGTGCACCACCACTCGCCGGGCGGCCTACCTGCCCTGGCGAACCGCTCCGAAGGCGACCGGCACGGACAGAGCAAGTGCCGCGGATCCCGCCACGATCCATGTTTCTGCAGGATCCAGGCAAACCCATTGGGATTCAGGGGGAGGATGCGTCGATAGGGGTTCACAGTTCGCACAGGGCAGGGTGGGTGGTCACGGCAGGCGCACACAGGCAGCCGAGCGTCGGTCCGGGAGTACGCGTCGTGTGGTGCTTATGGCTCCTTCAGACTAGTGTATAAGGCATATGGGTCGCCTGGGCGTTTTGTATGCTGGCAGAATGCACGGCCTAGAGTTGGATTGAGGTTTGCCCCCAGCAAGGGCAGGACAGGAAACAACCCAAGCACGTAATGCAGAATCGGGAAAAAATTACATAGCCCCCTCTGCACACACAGGACAGTTCATAAGAGGTGAAAATGAGCCTCAATGGGACTTGCGTCAGGGGAAGATATGTACGGTCAACCCCATTTAGTGCCCTACTTACCCGAAACATGGATGAGCCCCCCGACCGCCTGCACAGCCTGTATGGCTTGAGCAGGGCTTCCCAAACGTCTTCGACTGCGGTAAGGCCAGTATGGTCAGAGCAGGGGCACACGGTGCGCGCGTTACGGAGAGTTCAAACCGGTGGACTGCACGGCATACATTTACAAGCCGGTATCCACGACAGAAGCAACGTATATTTGACGTCCGCAGGTGTCGCGTGCTATCCTGGCACGACCAAAGCATGGCCAACCCATCCGTTGAACCCTGCCGCCAATAGCCGGCACAGACATCGTGCTCAGCAACTCACCGAACATCTCCAGTGTAACCAACGCGTGAACATGAGGGGTGTGCAGGCCATGCGTTCGCGCAGCGAAGCACGCGTAGCTTGGTGTAGCACTGCAGCCCGACAGTTGGCGTTGCGCAAGCACTTTGAAGCTCCATCTTAAATGCCGAGCTTTAAATAACTATGATAATTGAGGTCAGTTGAGGCGATAAGCCCCCTTACTGCGCAATATACCACCCAGCCTCGAGACCTCCGAAAGAAAACGAACCTGCCGAATGTCAAAGACAACTAGCAGTGTACAAATCTCTGTTACAATACTTGTACAAGGAAATGTGTCACGACGAAATCAGCTTTGTAGCTGGATTACGCAAGTACCGCCACCCCCACATGCAATTCACGATACGAACAATGGACTGCCTCGCGTGAGTTGTGACAACGTTTACTTTGCCCTTCTTACAATAATGTATATCCTCAAACCTGGGCGAACTCCTTCTTGTCATAGCTCATAGGTAACATTCGCAAGTGGTCAAGGGTGTCGTATGTGTCCATCTGAACTGTTCCTTCTGCGCCGGCATTGCAAGCAGCATTTCCTTATGACATATTTTCTCGTTAATGTGCCCTTTAGGGTTACATGTGTATGTTTCCTCTTGAGCCGTAAAGCACGTTCTCATAACTGAATGCCGTGTTCAATCGAAAATTTCCTCCTACTTCCGACACAACATTCCATAAATCCCCTTTGGAAGTAGTTGAGATTCCCAAGCTTGCAAGCTAGTCCACCTGGCCAACATCCCAAGCTAGTCCACCTGGCCAACCAAGGTAACGCCTTTCCTTTGTTCAACCCTGACAGGCCCCACCCCACCCCTGCCACACCCGGCAGACGAGGCTATGCATAGATGGACGCAATGGATGCAGCACTACCTACAGTAGTAAGTTATAAGACACGGAGACACTCTATACTTTTGTAAAAACAAACCATAAGCCACCTGGAAGAACTCCACTTGAAAACTCCTGGCGAGGGTCTCCCGTTGAGGATCTGCTAGATATGTTGGTCGTCGGTTACTGACAAGGGAGCCTACAGCTCACACTTCCCCTGGGGTACCTGACTGTTGTTGCCCCTCTAATGTTGATGGGTGCATGGGTGGTTTGCCACTGGTGCAGTGCGGTGTGGTGCAGCTGAATTTCTGTCCCTTTCGTCTCCGTCGGTGTTTGGCAGTGTTCGGCGTGCGCCTGGTGGTTCTCTACTTTTTGGTATGACGCGCTTTATAAAAAGTACTGAACATCAGGCGCAGGTAAAGGCGCTCTCAGGCAAATCATTTCGCGGCAGTGGTGTTAATACGCGGTGTCGGTGACACAGTACGTGATCGACACAGCGCTGACACGCCGCTGCTAAGCGGCTGCTCGATACAACTCGGGAGGCAGTACGACAGGGTGATCATGTACGACAGCCACGGTTGTAAGCCGCTCGGCGCTGCGATACCAGCATTCGGATCCAATCTACACCATCTCGAGCATAACCTTTTCAGTGCGACCAAATGGCCGCTAGTCATGGCCCTAGGCTGGGACATGCAACCATTCCCTGTGTGAAGCATAATTACGCGTATCGCAGGAAGTGCTGTAATTAGCATGTGCGCTCGCTGTCGCGACACAGTCCTGGCAACGGCAATCCTCGTATGCAGGCCACAGACTTGTAAAGGCGATACGCGCACGCACTCGGGCGTGGTTAACCTAGCTGCATGACTGCCACTGCTCGGAGTGCACGTCAGGGGCTGGGTCGAGGATGAGTCCGAGTTCAGCCTAGCATCCCGACCCTGCCTCAATGCGCAAGGGCCAGACTTCACGAGAAGTAGCTCACTGTATACGTTACACAACTGTGGGTTCGATTCCAGGCAGTCGCGGACTGCCTGGCACAGGGACCACACGGTCCCTTAGCACCAGCGCATCGCAACGCTCGTGCGGCAATAACGGATCCGCTTAGACACTGCAGTCCACGCACTTAGGACCGTGACTACAGCTAAGTGACTACACTGTGTCAATCACGCACTGTGTCACGACATCGCCGACAACGGCACGCCAAGCTTCCTTCGGCACCCAAGCAATTTAATTTCTACCTCAGCAAGCCACAATATTATCGGTCCGTGCGGCCCAAAGATGCGGAAAGCAACCGTTGCAAATAGTGCCGGATATCACTTGGCATCTTGCGAGAAAGCGCTGTGCGCAGCACTCTGCCATGGCAGCCGGGCACAACATGGCACAACTTGCGCCCTTTGCCACGAAACTGTCATCCTGATCTTCGCATGCGAGGTCATGTCACGCCACCACACCCGGTGCATGACACCGTACCAGACCGTACAATGCTTTACAGCGCAGGAAGCTCATGCGGCACTGCAGCGCCGTTTTGCTGGTAGTGGTCTTACAGGGTAGTAGGGCATACCATCCGACCAGGAGCGGAATGCACCTTTTTGTCTGCACCTCCCTGCGCGCCCCCTGGGTTGCCAATCGACGTACGTCCCTGGACACCATAGCATGCATAAACCCGTTGGGGGCCCCCAATACGGCAAGTAGTCAAGCGGGACGCTCCACCCAACAGTGCGGGGGAAATGCGTAACCCGCATAAGACGTAGGGTAGCTACCTTCAAAATCCGCTTTTAGACACTGCAAACAAGCGCGGGCAGGAGCAAATGGATAACACATGCACACACATGGTTTAGCGTATGAACACGCGGCTTCACGATAAAATGGCGCACCCCCGGTACACGGCACAACGGCGCTAGCTCGTCAGCAAGGGACCCCACGAACACGGACATGCTGCTGTAAGGATCACGCATCGTGCACTTCGGCACACCAGCATACCTACTACCAGGCACGTATGGCATATTCATTACAGGTGTGCAAGTCATTGGCCGCATCCACGTTGGCGGACCATAATTTTGCGGCAATCAGCGCTGGTGGGCAGCAGGATTGCTGCCTCACAATCCACGCCGTACCGTTAACTTTGCAGGTCCCAAACGTGGGATTAGGACTTGAACTTGCGCTGGGAGGCTTGCTGGTCAACGATAGGGCGAATTGCTGCCTCGCAATCCACTTTCCGCGCTCAGCAGGATTGCAACTTCGCCAGAACTCAACCGGGACTGGACCCGGCCACAGACTTCGCGGGCACAGACATCCGCCACGCTTCTTATTCTTTAGCCAGCCCGGCGCTGCCCACAAACTCCGTCTTCCCTTTTATGTGCCCCTGTTATACAATCTATGGATGGATACATACAAGCAAGGTAATGCGCGCCGTGTGATCAAGTGAAGATGACCACATCATAAGCAGCGTGCGATTGCATCGCACTCTGCGCCTCGGCAGGAAACGTTCGTTCATCACACCACCCAACGACCGATCCTGCTACGGTAGGGAGTAAGATCATCAAGCCCCACTGGCCCCCACCGGACAGTAAGGCCATTATACCTAACTGCGAGTCACAGCGAACGGGAAGCATATATTCCGTAGACGCATCACTTTGCATTCCATGGCTACCCCTAGCTAACGCGTCGACATACGACAGCACACCAATAGGCGTCACGCGCCAGATGATTTGGTTATCCGCCCCACCCCTTCCCTGGAGTATACAGTTGGCTGGTGCCCTGGCGCTCCTTCATGGCATCCGCGACCTGCGGCGGAATGGGAGGAGTGGACAACCGAGCGGAAGACCAAGAAGTTGCAGGGGGGTGCAAGGGTATGATGCATCACACACTCCCCCGAACGGCCCTCCTTTTCGTACTTTCCGGGGTAACATGGCGGGCGGAGGTAGGTTGGCACTGAGAAGGACTATTTCCGTACTGGTGCAAGCAGAAAAGCAAGCATGTCCCCGGTTATTAAAGTGGGTCGATGGAACTTGCTTCAGGTGGTTGACCCACGCTGCACTAGTATACCCACCCGGACCCCATCACCTCCTCCCTTACCTTTCTCGCTTTTATGAAATGCGTCTCTACACCCCGGGCCGCCTCCAGCGTTGACGTGGGTATTGTCCTCTTCGGTGGCGGGTCGTTGTAGTCCGCTCGCACTTTACACTCAGCGCCCAGCAGGTGATTCTTCTTTGGAATGCTGTCTTTGGGAAACTGTTTCACCATTGAGCGGGTCTGAGGCTCGTCGCGAAGCATTTCCGCAGGTCGAAGGAAATGGGTGACCGTATGTACCGTCACTCGCAGCTGTTCGCTTTAATATACTTGCAATTGTGACTGCATAAACAATCTCGTAAAGTCTGCACAGCGTATTATATGACTACGATTACACGTCCAAAGGGTCTGAGGCGCAGACTCTAGAAAGCAATGGTAAGTTCGGGTAAATTATATGTACGCGACAAATCAACACTGCGTAGACATTCTCAGTGGACAGGGAAAGTTCTGGGCGTCTGCGAATGATGCATGTACGGCACTCCTCGGCAGCCGAGACCAGGTTAACCAGTACACGCTGTGGTCGATCACATGTGCAATCCGCTCAAGGCTTAAGTTTTCGACATCCGACTCGTGTGCTACTACTGTCGCTGCCGAGTAGCTCCAGATCTTGTCCTCGTCGTCTCCCTGATGGCCACCCGCCAACGTGTCGTGCGCGGCATTTGTAGCCTGCTGTCACAACAGCAGGTTTGCGCCACTAAGGGACAACAGGTTGCTGGCGCTTTGGTGTCGGCGGCGCAGCAGCCGGCGCTTGCCCATCAGGCGCTGCTGCTGCGCGCGGCCGCGGCCTTTAACCGCAGTATTAACACCAGCGCACCACTTCAAGACAGTCTTAGCAGCCTCTTGCGTGAGGAACTTGACTACGAGAAGAAAAACTACCTGCGGCCCGAGCAGGTGTCGGGAGGCCCGCCAGCCCCCTTTAAGCTGACGGAGGCGCCTGGCGACACTCTGCTGACACTTACGCGCGCGTTCAAGGATGAGGAGATCAATATCGACCTGCACGTTAACAACCAGCCGTCCCCTGCGTACGACGGCGAGGAGGGCGACGAGGAGGGCATCTCCACCGTCGCCTTCAACGTTTCCTGTGTGAAGGACGGCAAGATGCTCTTGTTCGAGTGCGAGAGCGACGGCAACTCCATCAACATCAACCACGTGTCGCTGGAGCCGAAGGATGGCCTGGGCTCGGAGTCGATGTACTCCGGCCCCGTCTTCGACGAGCTGGACGACAACCTGCAGCGCAACTTCGCTGCCTACCTAGAGGAGCGTGGAATCAATTCCGAGCTGGGCGAGTACCTGCGCTTCCTCATCTACGACAAGGAGCAGCGCGAGTACCAGACTTGGCTGTCGGACGTGGAGAAGTTTGTGGGCAAGTAGGTGCTTGGCGGGGATGTCTGTAGACTGCGGGGTGGCACCAGCTGGACGGCCTGCTGGCGCGCAACGTCCTGCGGGGCCATCGTGTCCAAGCCGTGTTGTTATGGGGTGGCGGCAGTGTTGATTGCCGGTAAGTCCGCCGTGCCTTGCGCTGTAGCTGGGCCTGGATCAGCCATGTGGGGTTGGGAGCCAGGTCGTCAGCCCGCCGGCCTTGCACAGCAGGATGAGCAATGCAGGTGGGTGGCCGTGAGGTCACTCAATGGTCTTGATTTCCACTTGAAGCCTTTTGATGGCCTTGCGTGGCAGGCCCACGCGCGGCGGGTCTCGCAAGTAGGCTGACCATCGCGATGCCGCCCAGGAGCATCCTAATGCACGCTGAAAGGCGAGCTGTGACGTGGGGACATGCGGAGTGGGTATGCAATAACGGCAGTACCTGTTTTTTTTGTTCAAGCCGGACCTGACTCCACCGGGGTTACCCGGGTAGTGGTTCCTTTCGTAACCCAGGCGGGACGCGTAGGTTGTGAACGGGTATGTGCCGTACGGCATGCAGCGACGGGTTTCGGAGGGGGACTGCCGCATGGGCCGGACCGAATCCGGTGGACTTCACGCTAGCTGGTTTGGTCTCGAGAGCTTGGTAGGAGGAGAGGTTGCTGAGCGAGGTTTGGAAAGCCGCATGCCCATCGTAGCGGCAGGATTGCGAAGTGCGTGTCGTCGCAGGGGAGGGTCCGTGCTGTGTGCGAGTGCGAGTACTTGGGATATGTGCGTGGCCAGTGTCATTCGTTGTTGTAGGTATTAGCGGGTGCTGCGACTGAGGTCGTTCATGGACTTGAGGGCTGACTGGTTGCGTGGCCGGCGTAGCATGTGGCTCCTTCAGGCGACCGCTAACCCACAGACTGAGGCCTTTGCCAGTCTATCAAGAACTCGTGACAGCCATGTTACTTTTGAACAACCGACAGATCCGACGCGTGACGCCCGCCTTCGCGCTACTCATCGCCGTACAGTATTTATAGCAAACGGACGGCGCGCCGCCCTTCAGTTCACCCGACATCAGTCATCTCGCTAGGGCCCCCTTGCGATGGCGGCATGCGACGGTGCCGTACGACGATGGCGGCATGCGACGGTGCCGTACGACCCGCCTGCGCTGATGCGAACAGCAGCACACCACTACAGACGCGCCGAGAAAGCGAGGAATGCCGGCCGCTGGGTACATTCGGTGCCATATTTCACTCCGTACATCGGGCCCATACCCAGGCACACCGCGCGCCCCGGTCCTCCCCGTGTTCACTGGTATGAGCCAGCTGCCCCTCGTGTACCCGTCGTGCAATGTTCCGTCGGCGGCATTCCGTCTCGGAGCTGGTATCCGCACACGGTACCGTACAGGGCACGGCGCTTCAATACACACCCACCAGACGCTCCGGGTAGCTGGCCCCTGCTCTGCGTTCATCGCCGGGCCCTGCCTCAGCACCATCCCTCCCACCCGCCACGCCTGCATCCGGCCCCCGGTTTCCTAATCGGCTTCCTAGTCCACGGGCTTTCCCCAACCCCTACAGCGCATTACCAGTATCTTGTTCTGTACAGCGCTTTCGTAACCATAGGACGCCACGCCTCTGTTGTTCCGTGCGCCATGCGCACCAAGCTGGTCAATGAAAGGTGCCTATCGGGTGTGACTCAAAGTTACTTCTATCTGACGTTTCGAGCATAAGCGATGTTGCTAGTTCACACCATGTCCTCGGCGCACCACTTTGCTGCCTGGCCCCCGTTCACATATCAAACAACAAGCTCGCAGCCATCTCCACTTGGCCGTTTGCTGCTCGCAGCGCCTGCACGGCCGTGTTGCGGTCGGCACCGAGCGCCATCAGCTGCGCGATACTGGCCTCCGACGGATCCTCTGCCGCCGCTGCTGCCGGTGGCGGCACAGCCACGGCGGGCGGCGCGGCCGCCACCGGCGCCGGTGCTGGGGGCTGGCTGGCCGCAGCGGGCGTTGGCGCCGTGGTCGCTGACGCTGTCGGCGCATCCGTGTCCATCTTGTCACGGGACCCGGCCGCATCTGCATGGTGACAAGGCGCGCATGATCGGAGGCAGGATTGCTGCTGCGGTGCTACGGTAGCCGGCGCATTATAGACATAGGGCGTGATGCCTTTCAGTAGGTAGGCTGTGCAATTGGTGTGGAAAAACAGGGCTCAACCAATAAGTAGCATTACAGACCAATCCGCTCGCGCAGCAGCTGCACCTACCTGACTCCATCCGTCGGTTTGCCTCCGCCTCGCTGACGTCCTCTACATGCGCCGAGAAGTCAACGGGGATCTGGCTCTCCGACAGGAACGGCAGCTCCACGCCGCAAGAGCCGATGCGGAGGACGCTCTTGGCCTGCGAGCAAGGAGACGGAGGTGGCGCGTCTCGCTCTTCCGGCTCTCAATTCCAATACCCTCGATACGTCCTTTGGGCTTGCTTGCTGCGGCTACACCTTGGCCTCGTTGCTTACGTTTGCGGTAGAAACGCGTCTCCTGCCCTGCTCACCAGGTCAATGCAGCACCGGTGGCCGCGCAGCATGTCGAGCCCGAAGATGAACTGCGGCCCGGTCTTCTGCTCCAGAACCGTTATGGACGTGGTGACCACCTGGTCGCCCACCTTCATCTTGGCCTGCTCGCAAAGTGCGGGCGCACGTGCACGTGCGAGCTCGACGGTCAGCAAACGCGGTGCTGCGGCCAGGACCAGTGTAACGATGGAAGTGCGGCCGCGAGACGAACTCGAACGCATGGCGCTGTGTAGGTCAGCGCCCAAAAAGGGACGCCATGCACGCCCCAGCTCGCAACGCACCAACGTTGAACCCGCTAGACAATCCGAGGACCGTCACTTGGCGCGGCGGTCAGGAGAGAAAGGTGCGACCACGAATTCCAGCGCGGAAAGCCCTCGTCATCAATGGCAATCAACACGCGAGGTTCAGGCCGTGTACGGTTTAGGCCGATGTACGGCAACTCCCTTCTTGTCCCACGTGACGCACCTGGTGGATCTTGCCCAAGATCTTAGAGGAGCCGACGCCCACCGCCATGCCCTTGAAGCGGTCGTCCAGCAGGCGCGTGAGGTGGCACTTCTCCGCGAAGGGTGCCGTCATGATGGTCATCTGCGCGCCGCTGTCGATGAAGGCCTTGACGTGCACGCCGTTGACCTCCATGTCCACGTACAACATGTGCACCGAGATGAAGTTCTGAAGCGGCAGCGCGAACGGGCCGGGGCCCCCAAGTCAGGTTCCGGAGCGAGCCCTGGGACAGCTTGAGGGCTGCGCAGCCAGGTGGAGGAGCTGGAGCTGCGGTGGATTTCGCTTGACAGCCCCAATGCGGGAACTCAGTTCCTAGGGAATCAAGGGGTGTGTTGTTACCATTGACAGCAGAATCTGCCGGGTCGATTTGGCATGGACTACTTAATGGCCTGCCGTGCGCGAACGAGAGGCATGGCTTCAAGAGGCAAGTCATCGTCCCCGCTTCCCCCGCGTTTCCTCTTTACCTCCCCCTATTTCGATACCTCTGGGTTGTGCTCCATGGCCGCCTCATAGTTCTCGTCGATGTTCTTGCGGCGAATGGCCTCCTCGATCTTGGCCTGCAGGCATCGGATGCAGTTGAGTCGTCAGCTAGGTGTGCTGCCAGCCCGCCATGCGGATTCCACCTCGTTACGTGCGTACCGGTATGCCGCCGCCCCAAGTCCAGCGAGGTCACCGCACCTGTTTGTCTAACCAAGGACACGGCCACCTCACACCGTGATGTTGCAGCTTACGCCCGCAAGGTCCCCTTCCCCTATCATCTCATAAAAGTTGCACACACCACCACGCCTTCGCCATTGCCGTCGTAATGCCTCGCAATGACGATCCGGCCTGCCATGCCCCAGCGCCGGCATGTACGTTTCACCGACATTGGTTCCGGAGCCAGGGCATTTGCGTTCCCGCAGTAATTCCCGCACACCGATTTCCCTCTGTCGCGTTTCAATTACACAGTTCTAGCCGACGCCCCGCCCGACGCTTTTGCAAGTTAGCTGAAATGTGTGACGAGCTGGCTGACCACCCCACCTGCTTTGGGCGGATTCGTCCTAGGTTTTCATTCCCCGACCTACGGGTTTCCTCTCACCCCCATCTCCCTTATCAAACCCCCACCTGCAGCTCGTAGTTGAACGGGTCCTCTTCCTGCATCTGGTACAGCCGCTCCAGCTCGGTATTGGCGTCGTGCTGGGCCCTGGGAATATGACGCGTCCCACCAAGGCATTACTGTGATTACTATGAGACGCGTTACTGAATACTATGGGAGGCATTAGAGGAAACACACATACTGAACACGCTTGCTGGTCGGGTCACGTCCTCTTTCTACTGCGCGGCAAAGGGGCCGAACAGCAAGCGGGTTTCCTCTCAAATCCGGTCAGCAAGCTTGACTCAAATCTGATGGCATCAAGTGGTTACCGGGTAGGTATTACCTCCGTACCTCTGGATCACCGACGGACGCGGTACAGATCATGCCCACATGGGCATCAGTGACGGTCAACGGGAACATGATCCACCCGGTCTGCGCTGTGCTTGAAGGGCACACCGCCCAGTTGCCGTCCGTCCGCCCTTCCCTGGCCACCAACCCACCTGTGCGCCCGGCGCAGCTCTTCCTGCAGCGCCGTGACGTCATCGCCCGTGATGGCGTCGTACAACCGCGGGGCCTGAGCCCGGAACGTGTCCATCATATTCCGGTCGGCCTTGAAGGCCTGAATGGCCGCGGCGGGGTTCACAAGGCTGCCATCTGGGTTGCGCTCCATGAGATTGTTGGCAGCAGCGCCAGCACCGGCACCGGCGGCGGCGCGCTGAGGCTGCTGACGCTGCAGCTGCTGTGGCTGCACGAGGATAAGCATGTCGCCGGGCTGTACGCCGGCCGCTGTCGGGTTTTGGCTGCGGCCGTGCGAGAGCCGGGAGTTGCAGTAGGGTGCGTGCAGGGAGGGAGGGGGGAATTCATTAGCCTTGCGCGCAGTCCCGCTCAGATTCTATGCCGCCGGCTATGGACCCAGGTGACCAGGCCTAATGCCTACACTCTGGTCGCAGAGGTTGCGGGGGTCGCATCCAAAACGCGTTGCACGTGCAGCCGTTGGGAGCAGGAGGAAAGAGAGCTTAAATGCTTGATGTGCAAAGTGCCTTTACGCAGGCACGTGAGCCTGACGCTTCCCCTGCCGTGCGACGTTTCCCCTGCCACACGCCCCTCCGTCGACTGGACGGGTGCGCCTCACGCAAGTACCCCACTTTCATGGGGAACTCGCTTCTTGTCTAGCAATAAGCCGGCAGTGTTCGTGCATCGCAAACAGCGCATGCTCTGTTTGCTCAAGAGGGTAAAGCGCAGCGGGGTATTGACGGGTTGTCGGGGGGGGGCCTCGACAGTCCTAACCTGTCCTGCAACGGTCGAGTGTTGTGGACTAGAACAAATGATGCTGACGGCAACCCCGTCTCCGCCTCGCAAATAGCCTTGATGTCAGCGACGGACGTGCCACCATCGAACTGCACAACGGGCCACAGATACACGTGTTGATAGTTTTGGCAACACTATGTCCCCGAGCTGCACAAAGAGCGCAGCGTGATGTCGCTTCTAACCGAAGAGCGGCAGACGCGGGCGTCGGCCTCCCGTGGCGCACCTCGACGGGAAAAAGATACTCTCCATCGGGTGTAGTAACTGTCAATAGCATCTTCGAAAGAGGTAGGTGCGGGGACGGGGGAAGGTGAATGGATCTACGAGGACCTAACGTGAAGCGACTGACCTCGCGTTCTTAAGAATTGAAACAATAAGAGTATTAACAGATCAATAGATCATGCAATGTGGCAATGCGCGCACAAGTCGGGTTCCCACATGTGACGGAAGGTTCGGAATGCCTCAAGCGAACATGGGTACAGGGTCGTCGGAACATGGGTACAGGGTACTCAACTACTCGTACTTCACTGCTGAAGACAGCAATCGAAAAAAATGATTGCCGTTCTCTTGGGAACTACGCCGGTACCACACACGTTACGCAGACGTTAATATTACTGACTCGGGCTTTTGTGCACAGAAACGCCGCTGCTCGAGGATAGCTCGGTCTCTTTTCCCCATAATGAGTGCATATTGCTATAAATAATACTATTTACGAAGTTACTTTTAAGGTCCTTGAAGGAAAATGACTAGCCCCAGCGCTTCTGGGCCTGCACCTTCCAGCAGTGTGCCCTTGCCCACAAGCGGACAGCAGCAGCTTACCAATTTACAACGGGAGCAAAATGCTGGAAGCGCATCGCCGGCACAGTCTGCCGTGACTGTTGCGCCAGCCGACCATGTGCTCACGCTCGTCTCCAGTTGCGTAAGTAATTGAACTTCCTTTGGAGTGGGATTTCGGTGATAGGCGTTGTTCACAATCCGCGATATATGGGACCTTCCCTTCTGTGCTGTTGTGATCACAGCACCCGGGCGCTTGGGGCGTGCCCCCAACAGTCGTGTTTAGCCAGATAATAATGCACTACAGCTCCATACACTTTGGTCCCTCGTTTCGCTGTGGGAGGCCTGTGCCTCGTGTGTCAACCATCTCGCCTGCGTGTCGAGCCCCCCCGTGCCCGTTGCTGGGCGCCTTGCGTCCGGCCCCAAGCCCCACTCCCCCCCGGGGCCCCAATCACCTCCAGGTCGTCAACCAGCGCGCCTTCGCGAACACGTGCGGAGTGCCTCTGGGCGCCCACATGGATTTCTTGCCCAGCAGCGCGCTGAATCTGGCCCAAATCACCCGGCCGCCCATGCGCTGCAATGGCTGCTCGGGCTTCCTGAACGTGTACTGCAAGGTGCGGAAGTCCAAGGGACCAGCCTGTGCTGCTGCGGACTACTGGGACTCACGGAGAATGGGCTTCGACAGGCTGCCCAGGTTGCCGGTAGTGCTCTGATGCTGTGAAGCTTCTCCACGTTGTGCAATCCGGGCGTGTCGAGCGTACTTTGTGCCGACGCCAACGGCCTTTTAGCGCCGATTGAAGGCAATCTCGGGTTCTGCAGGAAGGAGCACGTTGTTGCTTTCAGCGCGTGCACTCGCCTCCCGCGCCCTGTGCGTTGCTTAGTCCCTTGGGTCGGCCCTCTGCGCGCCCCTCCAGACCAATCTGCTGAAGTGGGTGTGGAAGTGCAACATGTGCGGATGCGTCAACATCAGCAAGGAGCAGCTGGGGCAGTCGGCGGATGCCGCGGTGAGGCTGGGAGCGGTGGGGCGGGCCGCAGCATGGCGCGATGGCGGCGCAGGGAGCAGCGGAGTTGAGAGGAAGCCCAGAGGGAGCAGAGGAAACCCAAACGGCGCAGAGGGGTTTGAGAGGAACCTAGAGGCGTTGAGGGGTTTGAGAGGAAGGCCTAAGAGCGCAGAAAGGCGGGGGCGAGAAGCGGGGTGGAGAATGCGAGGGACGGTGGAGTGTGGCGCTGGACTCCAGGGCTGATCTGGGTCGGGCTGGCCTGAGCGAGAGGCGGCGCCGACTCCGGCCCGCCTATGTGGTCGCTGCTCCGCCACTGCACTCCCGAGGCGCCTGCGAGTACCTACCTGGCCCCCGCGTGTGCTGTCCCCCCTCTCTCTTGCCCCGCAGAGCTACCCTGAGCTGTGCTCCGAGGCGGTGGAGTACGTGCTGCCGCTGCCGGACACGCACCTGCCGCCGCCGCACCAGTGCCACCTGGTGTTCGCGGTGGACACCTCCATGGAGCCGCACGACCTGCAGGTGGGGTTCGAGGGAAACCCGCAGGTGGGGGGGGGGATAAAAACTGTTTTACGCAACGAGACAGGATAGTTGGTGCATGGTCGGGGTGGGTGGGGGGGTTGGTGCATGGTCGGGGTGCATGGTCGGGCATGGCTGGGCGGGAGATGGGTGGCCGGAGGGCGGGAGATGGGTGGCCGGAGGGCGGGGGATGGGTGGCCGGAGGGCGGGAGATGGGTGGCCGGAGGGCGGGAGATGGGTGGCCGGAGGGCGGGAGATGGGTGGCCGGAGGGCGGGAGATGGGTGGCCGGAGGGCGGGAGATGGGTGGCCGGAGGGCGGGAGATGGGTGGCCGGAGGGCGGGAGATGGGTGGCCGGAGGGCGGGAGATGGGTGGCCGGAGGGCGGGAGATGGGTGGCCGGAGGGCGGGAGATGGGTGGCCGGAGGGCGGGAGATGGGTGGCCGGAGGGCGGGAGATGGGTGGCCGGAGGGCGGGAGACGGGTGGCCGGAGGGCGGGAGATGGGTGGGCGCGGGAGGGATCGTAAGTGCAGGATACGGACATTTGCGGCTCGCTCGATCCGCCTCAGCCAACTACCCTTGACAGCTCCTGCACCGGACCGGTAGTTGGCCTGCCACATGCACCCTCGCTTACGGCCGGCTTCGTTGTGAACCTTCTTACTGACCCAGTTCATGATTCACGCCGCTGGGTATGCCCCACTTGGCCGCACACGGTCCCCAGGCCACAAAGGACGCCCTGCTGGCGACGCTGACCGCCGATCACCTGCCGCCCGGCACGCTCGTCTCCCTAGTCACCTTCGACGGTTGCGTGGCCGTACACAGCCTGGGGAGCCACCGCTGCAGCCACGTGCTCCCGGCCGCCGTCCCGGGCCCCGCCGCCGCGCCCGGTGCCTCGCCCTCCGCCCCGTCCCCCTCCCTGGACCAGCAAGCGGCCGTGCAGCACCTCCTGGACCGGCACTGCGCGACGAGCGCCGCCAGGGGCGGCGGCGGGGGTGGCGACGGCGTGCTGGTTTCGGAGCTCCAGGCGTGCGCCGCGCAGCTGCCCAAGGTGCTGGCGAGCCTGCGGACCGTGCAGTCGGACGTGCCGCTGCGGGCTCGGGCCAGGTGCGTGCGGGGGAGGTCTATCGGGTGTGTGCCAGAGTGTCGTACGTGGGGGCGAGGGGGAGCAAGCAGCGCATGGTGCGGCTCCAGCGGCCCGGCACGTGCCAACCACTCAGCCTGCCGTGCCCGCAGCCTACGGCCGCGGACGCTAATACCGCCAGCGGCGTAGCTGGGGGGCAGGGTTGCGAGGCACTCACCCAAGTCCTGTGGGTTCTGGGGAAGGCGGTGAGGCCTTCAAGGCAGGTGCGAGGCGCAGGACGGTGGGGCGCTTGAGCCGATGCGGCCTTCATGTCTCTGGCTTCATCCGACAACCTCCCCGACCCAACCTCTACAACGAAGTTCCTTTAGTTTCCTCAACCAAGTTCTCCAGCATGCACTTCAAAACGCCTGTGCTGAACGGTTTTCCTTTCGTACATGGGTCTTCCTTTTACCCCGACCACCCGCCCTCCCTGGATCCTCGCGGGTAGGTGCCTCTGCGCAGCGGTGGAGGCGTCTCTGCGCATCATCGCCGCGCACGCCTCCCTGGACCTGACCCGCCACCACAACATGTACGGCAGCCGGGTGGTGGTGCTGGCCGGCGGACCGGCCACTCGGGGCCCGGGCGCTGTGCCGCTGCAGCTGCTGGACCAGGTGGGGGGGGCGGCTGAGGGCGGATGAAGGGCGACGGGGACCGCGTGGGGCTGGAGTGGATCCGAGATCGCAGCAGCCTGCACGTCGGGCATACTGGACACAACGTTTCCGACCCCTGGCGTCTGCTAAACGTGTTCTGCCCTGCCTTTCAGTGTTTCTGCAAAAGCTGTGCGCACAGTGTGCGAAGGTTCGCCGTCCGCATGAGCCTTCAGCGGGTTTCAGGGCGCTTGACCTCCGCCCACCTCGCCCCCTGCCCTTGGCCCCGGCCAGGCGGTGCCTGAGAAGGGTCGTGGCCCGGAGAACCGCATCGTGGCTGCGGCGCTGGATGTCGGGGCGGCGCTAGGGTCCATGGCGACCAAGATCGGGGTGGCGGTCGACATATTCACCAGTGAGCGAGAGCGAGCGCGCTGAGGGAAGGGAGGTACTGCTGGTCACTGAACTGACGGCTGACGTCAGTGTTGTGTATACGCTACCACACGCGTTTGTTCAACCAGTGCACGGCATGCCGCCTCGCAATTCCGCATTTGCGCCTCGCAATTCCGCATTTGCGCCTCGCAATGCCGCGTTGGACCGGGCATATGAACACCGCGGCCACGCTTCACGCCGCCACAGGCACCCCCACGGGCATCAACGCCCGGCTGCTCACCGCCATCGCCCACGGCAGCGGCGGCGAGCTGATGCCCCAGCAGACCTCCCCGCAGCACTTCTACCCGCCGCACCACCAGCACTCGTCCCCGCAAAAGCAGCAGGAGCGGCAGCAGCAGCCCAGTGCCGGCGACGCGCATGGCGCCAGCGCGGCGGCAGGCGGCAGCGGCAGCGGCGAGGGGCCAAGCGGCGGGTTCATCGCCAGGCTGCTGACCCGGCAGCTGGCGGCGGCGCTGAGCCGCCGGTTCGGGCTGGACGGGCGGCTTGACTGCTACTGCTCGGAGGGGCTAAGGCTGGTGCAGTGGATGGGGCCCTTGGATCCCATACGGGTAAGGGCGGGCGGGCTGGATGGGATGGGATGGGATGGCGCGCAGGTGCGTGGGTTGCGTTGGTGGGAGAAGTAGCTGGGGCGGGGCGAGGGGAGGGGTCGGGGATGGCAATCAGACATGGCCGGGTTGCGTGGCGCGCACTGCAGCCCGGGTCGCGCTGAGCGGCGGCTCCCTCATCGGCTGTGGCTGCGGCAGGTCGACTTGGAGGACAACTCGCGGGTCATTGCGCGGGGGGCGCAAGCGGCTGGCTACGAGCAAGGCGCAGCTGAGGCAGCGCAGGACAGCCGTCCGGCTCCGCCTGCCGCTGCTGCTGCCGGGGGCGCCGGCAACAACAGCCCCTGGCGGCTGTCCTCTGCGGCGTGCGGCGTGGTGGCACTGGAGGCGGGCCGATGCGCGTCGCTGCGGCTGGAGGTCACCAGAGACATGGAGGACGTGCCGTCGCTGCTGCTCCAGGTACGCCGCGCATGTCGTACCCGCATCTGTCGCGACGGGGGCCTTACCAGGCTGCACTCGTGTGTCAGGGAGGCGCCATTACACTACCACTAGTGGGCATGGTAGGAGCAGGATGCGCTGCAATCCTCCCGTTGCGCGCGATGCCTCGGAACCTTGTGACGGGGTGCCAACAGAGCCGAGTCTTCGCGGGGCTTCGCAGGCCGGTCGCCGTCCGGGTACCCATCCGACAACCCTCCCTCACTCCCTGCCACTCTCCCCCCCCATCCGCCTTCCCTCCCTTCCCCCGACGCACCTGGTGGCAGGTGGCGCTGCATTTCGTGAACGCCGCCGCCCGCTGCCGCATCGTGCGCGTGGTGAGCCGCAAGGTGCAGGTGGTGGAGAGCCGGGGCGAGTACCTGCGCACAGTAAACCCCACGGCGGCGGCGGCGCTGCTGGGCAAGAAGGCGGTGCTGGACGCCAAGAAGGCGGGCGCGTTCAGGTGGGGCGCTGGGCGGGTTGGGGACTCGGCTCCGGAACCCCTCATCGCGCGAGAGCGCCTTCTCCTGCCATCATCCCTCAGTACCGGCGGGATGCGTACCGAGCATTGTCCTCCTTCTAGCTCCTTCCCGCTTTATCCTCAGTGCCCATCACCGCCGGTGGTTCGTTGTTGTGTAGGACGACCTGACCCACCATCCTCTTCCCTCCCCCCCGGCTGGCTGCAGGGACTCGCGGCGAGCTGAGGAGGCTCGTTACGCGGTGGCGGCGCAGCTGGGGCTGGTGGCCACTCGGTGTGGCACCGAGGTGCAGGTGTGCAGGCCGGGGGGCTGGGGACGTGAACCCATCGGTGCGCCTTCACCCCACCTCTCGTCAACAGCTAGCTTGGAGCAGCTGGCTGTAGCCTTCTCCCAACCCAACATGTCGGGGCGTCGACGGTGAACCCCGCCGCCCCCCCCCTCCAAGCTAACGGTTTTTATGCCCCACCACCACCACCACACGCCCCCAACCACCACCTGCCGTGTTGCCCCCGCAGGCCAGCCGCGGCGTGCTGGGTTTCGGAGCGCGCAAGCTCCGGCAGTGGCCGCCGGAGCTGATGCCGCTCGCCTACGCGCTCTACCACTTCCAGCGCGGACCCATCCTGGGGCCGCCCTCGCCGCCGCCCCCCGGCACCTTCCTGGCCACGGCGCACTCGCACCTGCACGCGCTGTGGGACTCGGACGCGCGCCTCACCGGCATCAACTCCCTGCTCTGGTCCGCGTGGAGCGATGCATATCGGGCCATGGCGCCCAAGCTCTATGCCGTCTTGCCGCAGCAGCCGCAGTCGCCGGGCGCCAACGGCGCGGGCGCGGCGCCGCAGCCGCCGCCACAGCTAGCGGCGCTGCCGTGCGTGAGCCTGGCGGCGGTGATGGCGCGCACTGTGCCGCTGCTGCTGGATGTGGGCACGGCGGTGTTAGTGAGCCACACGGAGGAGCCGGGGCATGGGGACAAGGACGACCCGAGCGGCGGCAGCTGCTGGCTGACGCCGGCGCTGATAGACGCGGCGCTGCAGGCGGTGACGGCCGCAGCCAGCGGCCCCGCCGTAGCAGCCGCCGCCGTAGGGCGCACCCCGGTGCCGTCGGTGGTTCTGGCGCCCGGGGCTCAGGCCGGCGGCGGGGCAATGTCCTCTCGGCTGATACCCGTGCACCGCGACGCGTACGAGGAGCAGGCGCTGCAGCACCCGCAGCTGCAGCAGCTGGGCCAGGCGGTCGCGGCGCAGCTGTCAAAGCAGCTGCTGGAAGGCTCCAGGGAGGCGGCCGCGGCGTCGGCGTCGGCGGGCACGGCGGCGGGGTTGCCGCCAGTGCAGGCGAAGCAGGCTGCGGCGGCCGCGGCAAGCTTCGTTGAGTGGTGTCGGGGGGTTAATGTGCAGCCGTTTCCGTTGCGGTAGGCTGATCACTCACCCGGCTAACCGCCTGCTGCTAGCTGAGGGAGTGTCGCGGGGGTAAGGGAACAGGCCGCTGTTGGGAAGGGATGGTTGCGGCTGGGGCCGGTGGAAGGTTGCTGCTACAGCCGCGACAGATGGGCGAATATTGTGTGCAGCAACCGAGGAGCATCTGAGCGCGTGGATGGGCGTTGGGAGATGGGTTTCAGGGGGTTTGCCAAACGGAACGGCTCCAGCGATGTGGCGCGTTAGGTGCGTAAGGGGCAGGCGAAGGATGTATGCGACTGACACGCCCCGCGTGGCACACGATGTAATGTGGAGGGGGATGGGCAGAAGAGATTGTTTAGGGTTGAGGGTTTTGCAAGGGAGGTGGCGGCAGTGGGAGCAGCTGAGAAGAGTACAAGATTATTGTTTGCAAGGGAGGCTTCCTTCGGGCTGCTACTGCTCGCGACCAACTGTGAGCTGTCCAACGGACGCCGATCTGGTAATCGATCAGGTTGTCATAGCGGTTGTGGAAGGGGACCTGAGATTAAGCCTTAATTCCCCGGCTGTTAGCAAAGGGAGTGCGGCTCGTAAGCGCGGCAGGAGGCCGGCAAGAGGCGATCTCCGGTGCTTCAGGCAGGCAGGAGAGTGCAAGGCAGGCTGGGTGACTAAACGCCGACGTGGCGTCGTACGGTACGGTAAGATTGCGCGATGGAGCTTACGTTGTGGAGTGAGTGAGGGTGGCTGTGTGGCGGGCGGCCTCGGCCGCGCACGTGCGGGTAGCAGATGCTGCACTGCTGTGTCTATGTAGGCGTCGTCCCCGAAGCCCCGGCGTGTGCACTTGCACCGCCTCTTCATGCCTGCCTGCGTCTTTGTCGCTCGACCAACGCTATCATCAAGCGCATCACAGGGGCCCTCCTCGCCAGGGCCCCCTGCTCCACACGTGGGCTTGCACGCAAACGACGACGTTTCATTGCAAGCAGGATGAATGTGCACCTGGTGGGCACATCTCGTCGTTCTTCACATCCTCTCTTTCATTGCGGTACCTGAATGTCTGAGCCTCCACGTTCGCCCCGGCCCTTCCACGTTTACCGGTACCGTTCTGGACCACCCCTTGACTGCCTGGGTTGCGGTGTGACCCGTCACCGTGCCTTCAGTGCGCTTTTTTTAAGGCGCCCCGCACATTAACACGAGACATGGACCCTCACATGCGGCAAAAGGGCAAGGCAAGGCACGCAGCAGACCCACGCAGACTCAATCCGCAATTGGCGCGACAATGTCCTTTCGAGGATCTAGTGTAAAAAAAGCCCGAGTTCTTGGCTTAACGTACGGAGCCGCCGCCGTAGCAACCACACTGCATTCCGGGGGAAATGCCGCTACCTGGAGAACCGGAAAACGCGGTAAAAATGGAATGACGATGGATGGGATCCGGACGAAGCAATTTTTTCATCATCGAGATGTGTTACAGACGCCATGCAGAGGTCATCCGTGCCTCCTTTGGCGCTTCACCGTTTTGCCCTCTACCCCTGCGGGCGCTCACGCCCCTTTCCTCCACTCCCCTCCCCCAGCCAGGCCCTCACAGCGGCCTCCCGGGCATCCAGGCTGGCAGCCTGGCCTCATCCCCGCCGGCGGCAGACAGCGCCGCCACCTCCGCCATCATCCTCAACGTCAGCGCCGCCGTCCAGTGGTAGTCGCGGACCCCTCCCAGCCCCGTAAGGCCCTTGCGATCCAGCCGCGTTGGCGGCAGGCGGCCCGCCGAGTCATAGTACTCGAACACCGTCCCCGTCGCAACCGGCGACCCCACGCCGTCGACCTCACCGCCGTACCATTTCCGTACTTCCGCAATGGTGCTGCGCACCGCGTGGGCACGGGTCGCGCGGATGGAGGGAGGGGGCGGGGCGGGGGGGACGTGAGCCTAACACCCAAAGATACCCGGATGAAAGTTTTGACCCCAAACAGGCGTAAAATCAAAATTCGATACCGGCCACGGACCGGCCCCCCCACCTCGCCTCCCTGGCTCTCTGCCGTCTGCCCGGCTCCCACCCACCGCCCGGCCCTCCCTCCCTCTCCTCCTCTCTCCCAACCGCCCCCGTCGTGGCCCCAGCCATTGCGCCTGTGCTAGCTCACGTGCGCCTGTGCTAGCTCACGTGCGCCTGTGCTAGCTCACCTGTTCAAGATCCAGTCCGCCTGCGAGCTGCACTCGTCGCAGCGCTGCTCCCTCAGCCCCACCGCCACCATGTAGTTAATGTTGACCCACATGGGGCCCCGCCACATGTCCAATGAGGGGGAGGAGGAGGAGGCGGAGGCGGAGGGGGGCTGCGACGACACTGCGACGCTAGGCAGCGGCACCGCGGTGGCGAAGGAGAGGGGGTCCTGGGGGCAAAGAGGTGGCGGGCGGAAGGAGTGGGAGGGAAGGGGGGCGGAGACGAGGGCGAGGGCGGGTCAGCGGCAGGAGGTAGTGAGGATTGGGAGGCCGAGGGTTGAGGGGAGAGAGGTAGCGTAAAAACACGTCACATGGGGTCTCAAAAGAACCCCCGGGGTGATGGAATTCGACTGGCGTGGCGTCGGCGAGGCGGCCGGTACACACATACACACCACATACACACATCCCACATGCACACACCCCACATATACCCCCCCACACATACCGGTACCAACGCTACACAACACCCCACCTGCAGGTGCCCCAGCAGGCCGCGCAGGTGCTCGTACGGCAGCGGCCCCGCCAGCAACGGCATGAGGCCCGCAGCCGTCACCAGCTCGCTCACACGCAGCTGCGGGGAGCCCCCCAGCAGCTGCAGCAGCTGGCCGCCGCCGTACTCCACGTCGCCGTACATCAACCGCTCTGGACTCCACGCCGTGGACGCCAGCGCCGCCGCTACGAGGCGGTTGCGGGCGGCCCATTTCTCAGCGGCCTGGAGGGGAGGGAGGCGTGGTTTCGGAGGCAACGGCGGTTTGTACGCCGGCAGTCGCACACCAGGGATATCGCGGCGGCGTGTTGGCGGTGGGCGGCGATGGTCGCACATACGCTTCGACAGCTACGCCGGTGCCAAATTGGACATGGTGGAGCAGCAACCGAACAGCAAGAGGAACTAAAAACAGAATTGGAACCGGGACGGGAACCCCTGCCCAGGCTGCTCCCTCCCCCCCTTGAGACACACACGGCGTCCTGCGAAAAGCACACACTGCAAACTGGAGCACGCACTTCTTCGAGGCCTAGCTCCCTCATGATCCTCGCCACCAGCCCCATCTCCCTCGCCACCAGCGCGCACAGGTCCACCGACACCGCGTGCGGCGTGCACAGCGGGCAGCTGCCGACCCGCGGGTCGTTGCTCCACTTGCGCGCCACGCCGCCTAGCCAGCCCGCCACTCCGGCGCGGTCGAAGCGCGGCGAGTTGTCCATGCCGGACTCGAACCCGTGCACGTAAAAGTAGGTCACGCCGCCGTCCCTGGAGCGGTGCCTCGCCAGCCACTCTAGCAGCCTTGGGGCAGCGAGGGGAGTGCGGCGGGGAGCCGGGTGGAGCAATTTGACGCCCTGCTGCCTCGCTGTTCCACTCTGTTTCGCGGACCTGCTTTTGTCCTCTTCCCCCGTTTGCAGGTTGTCTGATCTTTTGAGGCAAGGGCGTTTGGAGAGTAGGATTGGTGCAGCTGGAGGGCTCTGCCTCGTTCAGCTGCCAGTGTCCCCCAAGGCCCTCCGCCCCAGCAAGCCCCCTGGCCCCTCCTCCCGCTTCCGTCCCAGCCAGGCCCCCCATGCCCCGCATGCATCTCGAAACGTCTTTTCTAAACGATTATTTCTCGCACCCACGGGTCTGCCTCGAAACCCCCTCCCCCGCCCTCTCCTCTCCATCCAGCCCCCCTAGGCTGAGTGCACCTCCTGGGGACCTCGCCACCTCCTTCTGGACCCACACCGCTCCCACCTGACGATGCGCGGCAGCGCCCACTCCAGCCTCTGCTTGTCCCTCGCGAACAGGTAGTTGTCCCACACCGCCCACGCCAGCAGGGGTGGTTGCGTCAGTTGGCTGGTCGGACCCCCCCCACATATGTGGGGCAAGAAGCCGTCAGGCCGCTGGCAGTTCAGGAGGCCCTATAGAGGTTCCGAGGGGGGCCGGGGGTGGGAGGGGAGACCCGTGGGTTTGGCACCGGAGAGCAAGGACGGCTGGCAAGAAACCCCATACCGTGCAGGCGGGACGTGGGAGTGCGAGGCGCGGAGGGTCGGGCTCGTGTGGGTTTGTGTGTATGGGCCAGCATCAGCATCAAGTCCCCGCGGGCCTTCTGCCCCGCTCGCCGCGCCCCGCACCTGCAGCTGCTCCCACGCGGTCGTGTGGTTGATCAGGTTCATGCCCAGGGCGTGGAAGCAGCTGTCCCACAGCCACTGCCAGCCGTGGGGGGTGCGGTCAGGGGTGGACCAGCCGGGCCCAGTGTTGAGCAACATGATGTCGTACAGCTTGCGGGAGAGCCTACCGGTGGGGTTGGGAAGGGTGAGGGGTGTATATGCAGTGAGGGAGCCCCAAGCCCCAACAAGGTCACCCCTCTTGGCCTCTCCCAAACACACCCAACCCACCATCGCAGCCCCACCTGCCCAGCACCTCATCCGCAGCCCCACCTCGTGTCCTCCGGCGCCCCAGCCGGGAGCCCCATGGCGTGCGGCACCACCCTCAGCGCCTCGTATGACGACACCACCGCCGCCTCCAGCCGCCGAGTGAAGCGGTCGCCCGACCGCACGAGCTGCACCGCCGACCTGGCAGCAGCCTGACGGGCAGTGGGCCGGGGGGCGAGGAGACCCGGTTACACGCGGTTACACGCGGTTACACGCGGTTACGGGCAGGGGAAGGGGGGCCAAACTAGTCGGCAGGGCGGGCACAGCTGCGCCGCAGTGGTAGCCTGACTAGGCACTGCAACAGCCCGATGAGAGTACACGGTGACAGAAGTAAGCGGGTGGGGTGGCAAGCAGCGGGCCATGACCACCAGCCTCCGCCTCCTCCGCCCGACCCGGGGCCCGACCCCTCTCACCCCTGCTGACCCCTCTCACCCCTGCTGGCCCCTCTCACCCCTGCCGGCCCCAGCTCACCGCGACGTCTTGCCCCACGTCCAGCAGGACCAGCACCAGCCGGTCCCCCCGGGTCGCCAGCACCAGCGTCGGAGCCTCAGCCAGCACCAGCCCCTCCGCCGCCGCCTCCTCATCCTGCACCTCCCCGTGCCTGCCGCCCCGGACATGTCCCGCCTCCGCGCCTCCGCCTCCTCCGCCTCCTGCGCCTGCCGCTGCGGCGCCCTCGGCCCGCCGCCCCATGCGACGACCCCCCACCAGGCCGGCCCCGGGGCCCAGGGCGCCTCCCTGTTCGCCACCAGAGCCCCCAACGGCCACACAGGTGACCCGTGGGTCGCCGGGGCAGGGCCCCCCGCCCTCCAGCCCCGCCGCCACCCCGTCCGCAAGCAGGGTAGTGCCGTCAGACCAGGCGATTCGGATGGAGCCTGAGGGAGCGGGGCGCCAGGCAGCGCGGGGGGCCGACCAGGCGGTCGATGTACGGCGGCGGGTTTGGGGTCGAGGTGACCGGATTTAAAGGTGACCGGATTTAATGAGGCCGCAGAGGGTTGAGGCAGGAAGGCGGGTGGGAGGGGGCAGGGGAGGGGTTGAGGGGAAACCCGTGGGGGTATATGCGCGGAAGCCCGAAGGCCGGTCCTGAAAAGGAAACCCAAATAGGAGACGTGGGCGGGGGAAGGGAGAGGGGAAGAGGACTAACAGGGGATGGAGTGCGAGATGGGCGGGTGAGGCCTTCAGCGGTCTGGGGCCCCCCTCCGTCAGTAAACATACGCCCTGAACCCTGAACCCCCCACCCTCCGTCCTTCGCCCCAGTCCCCAACCTCGGCCCGGTCCGACCAGTGGCATGCTCCATTGCGCCCATTATCAACTGCGTGGCTGTGCTGTGGTAGCCGTCACCAGGCCGGACTCCCCTCACCCCACACCGCATCCTTGCGCTGCACTGCACGGCACTGGTCTCTCCCTCCTCCGCCCGCCGCACCGCCGCAGCATGGCTGCAAACACCGACCCACCTCCATCTGCCGCGAGCGCCCGTGACGTCGCCAGTTCGATGGTGTGTACGGCAGCAGCAGCCTCGGCTGCGGCTGGGGCTGCTGCTACTGCCGCTGCCGCCTCCAAAGCAGCGCCGCCTCCATCGCTGCCCGACCTAGTCCTGCTACCGCTTCCATCGCCGCTCCTGCTGCTGCTGCCGCTGCTGCTACTCTCGTCCCTGCCACTGTTGCTGCCGTCCCCGGCCAGCCAGGCCGAAGCACGCCGGCGCCAGCTGGCGCTCAGAGTTGCCGCGTTTGCGTCCGGTTCGGAAATCAAAGTGCGAAACCAGCCGCCGCCGGTGGCGGTGGTGGCAATGCCGCTGCCGGCGCTACGGCTCTTGCTGCCGCCCCCACCGTTTGTTGCCGGCTCGAGGCCCGCATCCCGCTCAGCTGGGTTGCCGGCACTCGGGCTGCTACTGCTACTGCTACTGCTGCTGCTGCGGCGGCGGCGGCGGCGGCTGCTGCTAGTTCCCTCGCCGCTGTTAACGGCGGCGTCGCCCGCCGGCCGCAGCGACAGGAGCGCGGACCTGCCGGCTTGGTCGCAGAAGGCCAGGTCAAAGCGCTGAGGCAGCCACACGCCAACCAGACCCTGCGCGGGCCGCGCGCCCGGGCCGAGGGGTGGGGCGAAGAGGCTGCCTGCAGGTGGTGGTGTGGTGTGGTGTGATGTGGGTTGGTGTTGTGGGGTGGCCAGAAAAGGTAATGGGTTCGGCACGATCAGGGAGGCCTGGAGGCGGGGGCGCAATTCGGGGGGGGGGGGGGCGCCATGGTAGCGAAGGAGAGAACACGCGTTTTATCATAGGGCAACCTTGGTAAGGCAAACTCGTATGCGCGCCATTAGCTCTGTGGAGGTAAGGACTGAACCGGACGAGCTAGTCCCCCAGCAGGGTGGACATGTTGGGGGTTGGAGGGGTTACATAAAAGAACCGGTAACATGTTGGGGGTTGGGGGGGGAGGTGGGGATAACGTGCCACTGGGCCCGCAGCCGAGGAGGGGAGGGGAGGGGCTTACCCGTGCAGCGCTTAAGGAGGCGCTTGTGCGGCTCCGCTTGGCCGCCGTACACGTTCGGCCACTCCGCGGGGTTGTACGACGAAGCTCCGGCCGCCGTCGCCGCCTCCGACGCCATCACGAAAGACACGATGCCGTCCGCCGCGGCGCCTCCGCCTCCGCTGCCCAGGGCCCCCCCGCCGCCTGCGTAGGCTGCTGCCGCGCCCCCGGACATTCGCCTAGCTTCCTCTGCGCAGAGCTGGTTCCATAAGCCCCAGTGACTACTGCCACCACCACCACCGCCACCAATTGCCGAGTCTTCGTGAACCAGGGGGCATCTGGAGAGGACGGCGTCCCTTAGGCTAGGCCCGACGCCCCACAGCTGTGCCACACCCATGAGCACCACGACGACCGTGAGCAGGTGCAGCACGTGTGGGCGTCGGTAGCGGCCTGGTCTGTGCGTCCTAGATGGCGTTGGCGGGTTCGGCCCGCTTCGGTGCTTGGGCGGGGGCATTCGTGGGCCCGGGCCGGTCAGGCGAGGCGAGGCGGGGGAGGGGCTGGAGCCGCTCCCACTAGCTAGGAGACCCATCAATAAGATTTGATGGCCTAAGGGGAGACTTGACGCAGTTGCGACCACAACCAAGGCTCCCACGAAGCGGCCGATGTCACCGACATCGCCGTTCCTGGGAGCAGCACCGTTCGGCCTTGAATCAGAGGACCTACTACTTACGCAATCCTGAAAAGTATCCTTCGCAGATGTTGCAGCTACCTCACTAAGGTGTTGTACGTTTAAAACATCGGTTTGATTAATACAGTTCTGAACTACCGTATAACGGCTGGAAATCTTTGACAGGGCAAACGTAGTTGTTACATATTCAATTTTTGCACATGGAATTTACTCCTTTCTCATGTTAGGACTCTCTCGTCCAGCAGGTAGTCCCGAAGGTCTTTGAGTACCTCCGCTTCCTTCCGAGGAAAAAGGGCACCATAGACGACACTAAGCCGTTCTAATTGTTTGCTCGCTGGGGCCCAGCAATGCGGCTGGGCCAACGGCAATGGAAGCCTCCGGGCATAACAAATCCATCCGTGTCGCCGTCCGCGTGAGACCTTCCCTCCCCAGCGATAGCAACACAGGAACTTCACTCCTGCAGCTTGATCCTGGCCGGCCCAACGAGGTGCTCCTCGCCAGCGGCAACGACCGGCGTACGGCGCGGCGCTACACGTTTGACCATGTGTTCGGCCCAGATGTCCCGCAGGTGGGCACATCTGTGGGTGCGGGCCCACGTGAGGTTTGCGCAGAGGCGGGGCTCAGTGGGGTTGAGGACGCGGCAACCGCGGGGCAGGACGCCTGCGACAGCGCCAGGGAGGGCGTGAGGCCCTCGGGGCGGGGCACCGCCTCACCATCACGTGCCTCGCACGAAACACAATGCGCGGCGCCTCTTGTGTGGGCCCCCTTCCCTGGACCTCCCGCGCTGGCAAGCAGAGGCACCTCAAAGACACCTTCAGGGGGCCGGCGGCGGGGCCCCCGTCGCTTGGACCCCCTTGTCGTTAATGCCCCGAGCCAACCATCAACCCTCCCTGCCGCTGTGGGCGAAAACCAAC
This sequence comes from Yamagishiella unicocca, assembly GCA_003116995.1. NCBI lineage: Eukaryota > Viridiplantae > Chlorophyta > Chlorophyceae > Chlamydomonadales > Volvocaceae > Yamagishiella > Yamagishiella unicocca. The sequence goes on along the minus strand of BDSL01000021.1, from coordinate 467,416 downwards.
AACCGTCGCGACGCGCAGGACGAGCTGTACGGCAGGGTTGGCTTGGCGGACATGGTGTCGTCGGTGGTTGCCGGCTACCATGCCACCGTGTTCGCATATGGCCAGACGGGTGCGTGTATGGGTGGGTGGAGAGGAAGCCCGTAGCACGGCAGAGGCGGTGGGTGGGTTTCGAGGAAGGCCCGTGGATGCGAGGAAAAACCGTTTAGAACTGACGGTGGGTGGGTGAGTGGGTGACCGGGTAGCGGGAACCTCGTGGAAACGACAGGACCTCGTGAGAACGAGGTGGCTAGCGAGACAAACCCGTGTACGAAGAAAAATCCGTTGAAACGGCAAGAGGAGGGTGGGTTTAGGGAGGCCGGTGCGTCCTGTCTGGGTGGGATCGTGGGCTTAGAGGAAACCCGTGGGAAGCTGGGTCCCAGCTGGAGGACGGCGAGGACATGCTTTCGCCGGGCGCTTTAGGCGCCACTTCCGTCAGCCATGCCCCCGGATGCCAGGCAACCTGACCTGGCGTCCTAGCGCCCGTCCGGCCCCACGGTGGCCGATGCCCAGTGGTATCCTGCCCACACAACGAGTATCCCCCATCCAGTCGAGTTACCGGTTCTCTTATCTAACCCCCATCCACGCAGGCTCGGGTAAGACGTACACGATGGAGGGATACCGCTACGTGGCCCACGGGTCGGGCGGCAAGGCAGTGGCGGCGGCGGGCAGCCCCGGCGGCCGCGGCGGCGCAGCGCGCGCGGCCGCCGCCACCGCCACCGCGCCCCAGGCGGACTTCTCAGCCACTCCAGATGAGCAGCTGGGCCTTACGCCGCGTGCCGTACGGGAGCTGTTTGCGTTGGTGGCTAGGAACCGCGACCGGCGGTTCACCGTCAGGTGCGGTTGACCCCTCCCCCCCTCCCTCCTTTTCCCAGGCCACACGGGTTTTCCTTACAACCTGCCCTCCCCAGGGGTTCTGTGGCCCACAGAACAGGACGACACCTTTTGCGTGTGCAATGCACGGCTAGCCAGCGCCCAACCAGAGCTGCTCAGCTCGTCGTCCTGAACGCTCTCCTGCTCCCTTCCTCCGCTCCTCCATCCGCCGCCTGCCCGTGCCTGCGGCCACAGGTGCTCGTTCGTACAGATCTATAGGGAGCAGGTGTACGACCTGCTCAACCCCGCCACCCTCGGGGGCCTGCCGGGGGGGAGCGCGGGTGGTCGCCGCGCGGCGGGCCCGGGTGGTGTGGCTGCAGGGGGGGCGCTGCGGCTGCGCTGGTCCCAACAGGAGGAGTTCCACCTAGAGAACCTGTTCACGGTGAGGCTGGTGCGGGGCACTGTAGTGCGGGGCACTGTAGTGTAGTGCACGGGAGCGTGTACTGTACCTAGCTCCCTAGATTGGCACGATGTGCTGGTGCTGGTGCTTGGCGCCTTAGCAGATGGGCGGTGATGATGGTGATGACGATGACGACACCCTTGTGTGCCCCTCGTGTCGTACCGCAACCCACAACCGACAACCCACAACCCCCTTCCTGCAGCCTGAGGTGGAGACCGCGGAGGAGGCCACCAGCGCCTTCCAGGCGGGGGTGGCGAACAAGGTACGGCACGACATGAGGCGGCCGTACAGCCGAGGGTTCCATCATGCGCTCCAGGGACGGGCTACATCTGGATGGGAAGGAGGTTTGCTGAACGAGCGGCGGCTCACCCGGGGCCGGCCCATGTCCCCTCGCTCATTTCGCCTGCCTGCACCCAACTGCTAGCCCGCACCTCCCCCCGCCCGCCCCGCACTCCCTTTCACTCCCACCTCGAACGTCACCCGCTCCTCTGCCCACCCCGTAACACCCTAAACCTCTCCCCCCTTCCCCCTCCGCCAGGTCATGTCATCCCACCGCCTGAACGCCGCCTCCAGCCGCTCCCACTGCATCTTCACGCTGCATGTGGCCTCCGCGCCCGCTGCGTCCCCCCTGGAGCAGCGCACAGCTAAGCTGACGCTAGTGGACCTGGCGGGCTCGGAGCGGGCGGCGCTCACGGGCGCGACGGAGGGTGGGTGCGGACTCGGGGGGGAGGGAGAGGGCGAGAAGATCCGGTTACATACCATAGAAAGCGGGCGGGGGTGGTGGCGGGAATGTGGTGTGCCAGGTCTAGCAGCGGGCGCGGAGGGCTACCGGGACCGGGCCCACTCCCCCATGCGGCTACTTAAAAAGTAGCCAGGTCTGGGTGCCCCCAAGCAGCAGCCTGCTCCTCCGTACCCTCATGCCCCCTCTCTTCTTTTCTTTCCCCGCACTGAAACCCTAAAATCCTAAACCCCCCTCCCGCCAGGAGCCCTCCGTGACGAGAGCGTCGCCATCAACAAGTCCCTCTTCACTCTGCGCCAGGTCATCACAGCCCTCACCGATGCCGCTGCCGGCACTACACCGCCGCCGCCGCCGCCGCAGTCCCAGTCGCAGCCGCAGCGGGCCGCTGCGGTGGCGCCCCACGTGCCGTACCGTGACTCCAAGCTGACCTGCCTGCTCAAGCACTCCCTGGGTGGCAACAGCCTCACGCTCATGCTGGCGTGCCTCTCCCCCTCGGATCGCTTCCTCGAGGAGAACGCCAGCACACTGGACTACGCGGCTCGGGCGCGTCGGATCACTAACCAGGCGCGTCGGCGGTTTGAGACGCGTTTTCGGGGGGTTGCGGCGTGTTTTCCGGCTTCGGGTTTTTATTTCCTGCACTATGCTGTCTCGTGTGGGTGACAGGCACCGAATCGGAGCGGAAACCCTAAAACCCAAATCCCGAAACGCCCTCCAGGTGGCGGTGAACGAGGACCCCCGCAGTCGCCTCATCCGAGAGCTGCGTGCGGAGGTGGCCTTCCTGCGTCAGCAGCTGGAGGCGGCGGGGGAGGCGCCGCCGCCGCTGCCGCCTCACCTGGCCGCCGCCGCCGGCGGCGGCGCGCCGGCGTTCGCCGGCGGCGCTGGATCCAAGCCGGCGGCGGCGGCTGGCGCCGCCGCGGCGCCGCAGGCGCCGGGCGCCGCGGCGGCCGCCGCCGCCGCCGCCTTCGGCGGTGAAGACGAGGTCGCGTATGCCAGTCGGCTGCGCGCTTCGGACGTGGAGGTGTTGGTGCGGTCGGTGATTGAGGCGAGCAGGGTGGCAGTGGCCTCCTCGTCGGCGCTGGGAGGGCTGCGCTCGGCCTACGCGCGCACGTGCACCTCCCTGGAGTCGCTGCGCACCGAGTACGACAGCCTCATGGCGGAGGACGCGCGGCTGCGCGACCGGCTGTCGATGCTGGAGGCGCTCGTGTCGGACGTGCACCGCCAGGGACCTTCGGGCTACCGACCCGCGGGTCAGCTGGGGGAACGGGCGTCGGGTCTCGGAGACGGCGGCGGTGAGGCGGGCGTGTACACCGCCTCAACGTCAGCGCTGATTGAGCTGGAGGAGCTGCGAAGGGAGAACACGCTGCTGCACGAGCGGCTGCAACTGCTGGAACCGGATCCAGGGGGGAGCGGTTCGGTGGGACGAGGGCTGGGCCGCACAGGGGCGTGGGCGTCCGCAGCTTCCACGGGCCCCGGCGGCGCGAGCCGCCAGGGCGGCTACCGCCCAGGCACCAGCAGCAGCGTAGGCATGGGTACAACGTACCGAGGTCCCCCTGGCGGCGGCGGTTCAGCGGTGGCCGCAGGGCACGGCGGGCGGCGGCAGCAGCAGAGGGCGCTATCAGCTGGTGCGCTACAGCCCAGCGGCGGCAGGGCGACGGCGGCGGCGGCTGCCGCTGCGGCCAACCCCTTCACTCCCCACGACGTCCTCATGGCTGTCATGCCGTCGATGGGGGCCGTGGCAACGGGCCCGCCGCCGACGCCAGGCGGCGGGGGCGGCGGTGGCTTCCGGCCCCAAACCAGCAGCAATAGCAAAACCCTCACTGTGGACCAGCTGCGCAATGTGTTGCAGATGGGCGGGGGCGGCGGGGCCCCCGGGCCCACGACGTCTGACCTCAACGGCGGCGCCGCCGACGCTGGCGGGACGGCGGCGGCGAGGAGCGCGTCGGGCAACGGCGCCGCCAGCCGTCCGCCGACGTCCGGCACGTCGTACGGCACCAGCGGCGGCAGTAGCGCCACCACGGGCCGCTTGGCGGAGCTGGGTCACGCCGTAGCGAGTCGCGCCCTGTCGAGCGGCGTGAGGCTGAGCACCACCGGGAAGCTACTGCCGGCGGCGCCGGCGAGAATGGCCGTCGAGGCAGCGGCGGGCAGCGGAGGAGGAGGCGGCGGAGGCGGAGGCTCGCTGGCCCCCTCGCTGCGTCCATCAACCGCTGGATCCGGCGGGGGCGGCGGGGGCGGGATTGGCCTGGCAGCCGAACCGGTGGCAGGGGGGTCACCGGGGCGGCTGGCGGAGGCGGCACTGTCGCAGCTGCTTGCGGAGCGTAACGCGCTGACACGTCAACGGCTAGCAGGAGGGCAGTAGCGGTGCTGAAGGGGTGTGTTCACTGAGGCCGCTGGGTGCTTCGTTTGGTGATGGCGGCAGTGGCGGCAGTCGTGGCTGTGACACGCGACTGCAGTACGATAAGGACTGGCGCGCAAAGCAGGCTCCAGCAGCAGCTGGCGGAGGAGCCGTGCGAATCGGCGCCGTACGTTATTGCATGTCGGCGCCGTACGTTGTTGCATCATGCATGGGGGAGGCGGTGATTACGATCTGGGGTGTGTCGAAATGGAAAGCGTCACTGAGCTTCCAAACGTCAAAGTGAGCGTTGTTTAGTTCCGGACATGTGACTCGACCCCGCCCGGTGCGTGATTCCGCGCGTCTTTCTACTGACAGCCAGGGCTGGACTGGACAGGAGGTCCAACTGGATCCTGTCACCTCTAATGTGCACTCCGTAAGGAGGACGGACGAGGGCTTCAGTGCCACGTTTTTCTTACGTGTGGCACGCCAGGGTCGCGTCATCTGCATGATCCTACTCTGACCGTAACCTATGGGACATAGCCTATTGGATAGCACGGCCGTGTACGGCTGATTGCAGATCCCTGGGAGCTCTGGACTGCAGTTATTACATAGCAACCCAGTGCGGCCCTCCCTCCCTTTCGTGAAAACGGAAAGGAAGCGTTAACAACTGCTAGGTTTACGTACTCCTTATGGCGCACAACCGCAACCACGCCATGCTTCCATTCCGCTGCTCCTGTAACCTACGACTTCAGTTCCCCGGCAGCCGCATCCAGTCGGTGTCACATCACAACCCTACACACTTGCACATCCCGCATGCGATGGACTGCAACGCGCATTAAATTTTAAACGTAAGCTCTCTTCTTAGTTTTTTGGGGTTTTAAACGTAAGCTCTCTTCATCCGAGGTTCCGTTCCTTAACGACGTGAACCCTGATCCCAACATGCTCCACAAACCAGAGCTCCTGCGACCGCTGGCCGCCTGCGGCTGGCCTCTATCTTGCCCCGGCGCGTCTATAGTGCTGTTTATTAACCTGTCGTGCTGCTCCTCATCACTTCTGTGGCGCCGCCAGCCAGCCAGCCAGCAGCCTCGGCTCCAGCGCCATGCCCGCCAGCATGGCGACAAGGTAGGCGTAGATGTGGGGGTCCTGGCTCCAGGGAAGGGAATTACGTGGCGGCAGGTTGGCGGTGAGAGGGTGCCGTTTGCGGTACGGTCTGGACTACGACGGGGGGAAGGAGGAGCGCCCAGCAGTGCAGCCCCTGCAGGCTCGCCCTACAAGCCTCGACGAGCTGCCCATGCCTCCAACGTCCGGCAGCCTTACCCCCCCCCGGGAGCCCCGACCAGCCTCCCCGCTGCCGCCCTCCGCCCCACCTGGTGTACCGCTGCGTTGAGCAGCGCAGGGCCGGGGCACAGTCCCGAGATGCCCCACCCCGCGCCGAACAGCACTCCGCCCAGCAGCAGCCGGGCGTCAATGGTGTTGGATGTGGGCAGCTGGAAACGCGGCGTGAAGAGCGGCTTGGGGCTCATCCTGCAGGGAAGACAGGGGACAGGGTGGGGCGTGTGCTGCAGTTGTATGAGGGGGGAGAGGGTCAGAGCTGGATGGCCGCAGGTCCTGATCGAAGGATCAGGGTCGCCCCGAAGGAGCGGAAGGCGGGCGGCGAGGTATGAACACGTGGTTTCCCCTACGATGGAAACCCACACACACACATATAAACACATGCCGCTGATCGCTCACTTGAACCGCATGACGCCCTGGAACGCCACCAGTGCCACCGCCACTGCGCCCGCCATCACGAAGGGCAGCGTCAGGTCCCAGGCGGGGTACAGCGGGCTGAGGAAGGCCACAACCTGGGGGGAGGGTGGTGTGAAAACCGGTGACGAAAAACGACAAGATAGTGGGCGCATGGTCGGCGGACAGCGAGGATGTGGGCGCATGCTGGAGCATTGGGACGGGGGGAAGGCCACCAGGGGGCGGGGGCCAGCGCGTCAGCACTTGCGGGTGGCGTAGAAACGCGCGTGTTTGCCAGTGATGAGTGTATGGGTGGGCGGGTGGGAATGAGTTGGACGCAGTGCAGCTTACGGTAGCCCCACCGGGGTCAGGCGAAACATCACGGCAGGGGGCGACTCATGGGTGACCGAGCGGGAGCCAAGCGCTGCCGTACCTTTGTCGGGTGCGCCATACCAGAGAATCCCAGCCCAATAGCAAACGCCGTCCCCGCCACGAACTCCGATGCCAGCTCCAAGCCCGGTCGCGACGCCGCAGGCTGCGGCGCCGGTGCCGGCACGGCGGCTGCCGCTGCCACCGCCTCAGGCGCGGGCGCGCCCACCGCCACCACCCGGGCTGCAAGCGCCAAGGTCAAGAACGCGGCCGCGGTGCCAGCTAGCAGCATCGCCGCCATCTGCCACTCGACCGGGCTGGGCAGCTGCAGCGGCGGTGCAAGAGGTGCGATGCCGGCGCAGCGCGCGGAGTGCGCGGCGGTGGCGGCCGCCATGCCGCTGGTCATGAAGGCGGCGGTGAAGGCCATGCTGCGGGTGGAGAGGCGCGCGGTGCCGCAGATGCCGTGCCCCGAGGTGCAGCCGTTGCCCATGGAGGTCCCCAAGCCCACCAGCAGGCCGCTGAGGACCGCGCGCCAGAGCTGCGCGAACGAGGGGTGGCCAAAGGGGGAAGACGCCGCAGCAGGGCAAGACGCAGGAGGGCGGGCTCGGGAGTCGGGGCTAGGGGCTGAGGGTGCGTTGCTTGCGGGGGTCGAGCTTCAGACGGTATTACTGCCGCGGCAATTGCCCCGGCTGGAGTGGGCGAGATAGAGGAAAAAGCCGCTGAAAGATGACAAAGGCGACAAAGGCATTACTAGCTGGAGCGAAGAGGTGACTCCAACAGCAGTTGGGGTTGCGTGCTAGCTGGAGCGGTGCGTGCGCCCGGTAGGCGGCAGGCGGCAGGAGAGCCCACCAGGCGGCAGCAGCACCCACCGAGCGGCCGCAGCACACAGCGGCGGGCAGCAGCACCCAGCAGCACCCACCGGGCAACTCGCACGCATCATCTCAAACGCCTCTGGGATGAGCCCCAGCAGCGACACGCTGCCCGCCACCGTCCCGCCCAGGAAGGCGAAGCGCCATGGGGCAAAGTCGTTGTCGACCAGCCCTCTGTGGTTGCGTGCGCGGGAGCCGGGGAGGCAGCAAGGGGGTCACTCACGCGCCGTCACGTCCCGCACCTCCACACGCGAGTTTAGAGGGGGGAGACAGCGTATGGTGCTTCAGACGCTCAAGAGGAGGGCGAACCAAAACCACATGGCTGCGGCATGGAGGAGGTGCTGCTGCCGCAGCAGCTACTCCGTTTTTTCATGCCTATGACGGCTGGCAAGCCAGGCCGCAGCGCATTCTAGCTTTGGTTCAGCCCAAAACCCTGAATCCTAAACCCTAAAGCTCGGACGCGCCTGATGGAGCCGGAGATGCCCAGGATGCGTCCCGTCAGCAGCAGCTTGCCGGCAGTGGCCATCCCCAGCATCAGGCCCCCCAGCAGCGCATGGACTGGCGTGAAGGACAGATGCACTAAGTCTGCAGGGCAGGGGATAGAGGGGAAAACCCGCAGGGAGACGAGGAAACCCGCAAGGGGAGGAGGAGAGAAAGAGGCGTAAAGAGGGTAACGGGGGTATTTGGGGATGGAGGGCACGGTCTGTATCGGAGTTGACCGCCGAAAACAGTATCGGTAGTAGTAAATGTTACAGTGGGTTCCAGACCAAAAGGCAGAACCATCGGGCACATCGCCTGAAACTGAAGGAATATGTGAGTCCGTTGGGAGGTGCATGCACGTGTGTGTGTGCGTGTGTGCGTGTGTCTTGCGTTAGGTCGTGTGGTGTGGATGGCTGCATCCAGGCGGGCCCACTTGCCTGGTGCGATTCCCACAGCTGCCACAGCTGCCTCAGCCACAACATTGACCGCCGCCGCCGTGGTCAAGGAGCGACGCAGCTCCATGCCGCGGCCGCACAAGGACAAGCTGCGACCGCATTGCGGGGGCCGGCCACCTGCGCGTCACCAGGTCAGGGGTTGCATGAGGCAAAGGCCGTACAAGCGTGAAACGGTGTCGTATGGCATTGAGAGGGTTTCTGATTCCGTCATCATCGCAAAAAGTATCAACGCCTCCCTTGATTGAAAACTCTGCTAGGCTCTGCTCAAGCTTCCTGTCGTGCGCGAGCGTGCAAACAGTTTGGAGCTTGCTTCAAAGGCAATTTACAGGACGTTAGGGCACTTCCCGTGCTTTGAAAATGTGCAAGCGTCGACGTGTGCATCCATAACAGGCTGCGTTCACAGTTTTCTTGGAAACCGGTCTGTCGTAGGCATGTCATTTACTTGAACCTTGCTGCCAAGAGCTACAAACCTGTAACGATTGTCGTTATCCCTTTCGTATCCTTGTGTCCGCCTGGGCATATGCGAGTGTTACCGTGCTGAGGCCGTGACAGGCTGGCGTAGAAGGCGGGTGCGCCTCGATACGAGCTGGCGGCCCCCTGGAGGCGAGCCATGCCGTTGAAAATTACGGCGGAAAACGCTTGTTAAGGCAGGCCTACTTAGAAATAATCGATACCGGTATTTCGCGACCGGCGGTCGCCAATATCGGTGAACCTTGACCGTCAGCAGCGTGCTAATATCTGTTAGTTATATATGCGTCGAATGCATACCATCTTTTTTTTGGAAAAGGACAGGCACGTCTAGCTCTCCGCAGGGGGTTACGGTTTGGTGACGAACGCTTGACGTTCAGTTTGCAAACCAACTTACGGTATCGGGATATCTCCCTTCCCCGTCGTCTCGGGAACTCAATGTCAAGTAATATCATTTCGTATCTATGTCCATACGCATCTATGGGCTCCGCGTTTCAATGCTGACTCATATCCCGATGTGTACGCCACGTCGTGCCATGCTGTTCGCTCCACGAATGTTGGCTCCACAAACGGCCCATACGTCAACCTTCTGGCTCCACATATAACTCGCATGGAAAAACGCGTAGCGGGTGTACATGCGCCGGGCACTGAATGAGGCGAAAGAGACAGAAACCACGAGAAACCCAGCCCCACCGCACAGGACCGCACCAAGTGCCAGCCACAAAGGCACTAGTCAGCAGCAGTCAGCAGTCATGTGTGGGAGGCAGGAAAGACGCTCCAAGGCATGCCATGCAATGTGCATGCCTGCTACCGCTGCTAAACAGGCTGGGTTTTTTTAGGGTTTTGGGGCAACCCGGTTAACGCCGCTAGGGCTACCGAAAAACATGGTCTCTTGTATCGCCCAGAATCTTGCACCAATGGCTCCCGAGTGCCCAACCGGCATTGCAGAGGGTCCGGCACCGGAAATGACGTCATGATGCAACCGTAAACCGTCAAGGCAACCGTAACTTACGTGACTACTTTTGACGTATGGCGTCCCAAACCACGCGTCAGCATGCCCCGGTTCTGGACCAGCGTACGACCGAGGAGGGCTCCTGCACTATTTCCAATCCGCGGTTCCCCCTCTCCTGCACCTAGTAGTCCGAGCTTTGCCTCCTGTGCTGATTCCCTTCCGATGCTCGCTGTGGTTGGGATCACAGTTACACGCTACCACGACTGGAATTGTATAGGACATGCCCTGGAAGAACATACGTCTCCTGAGGACTATCTGGGCGCTCTGAGGACTGTACGAGCCCTGAGAAGGGCGCCGACGGTCAATAATCAACGCGCATCAAAACAGGTTGGTATCTGGCACACCAAGTCACGAAAGCTGAACGCACCAAACACGCAGTACCCATACCTCACATAGTATATTCACCTCATCGACGTTTCGACAACAAGGCAGTCGATGACCAGGACGCGCTCACGCATGCCAATCAATAGAGGATGCAGAGCGACGCATACAAACAATAAGCATCAAAGAGGCGATACAATAGTATACACGGACAACGACATCGCCCAATCGAAGGCAAAAGACGTAAACTCACATGACAGCCAACGACGGCATCATCGTACACTGTCGTACACGGGCATCACGCCCCTAATTATCTTACGCGGTCTTATTGTACACCGGGCGAACTAGGCCGCCCCGGGGCGGCCAGGCAGCCGAGCCACACTGCGCTGTTATTACTCTCCTGTGCGCTCTCTCAAAACCCTGGTGCAGAAACGGATGAAGTGCCACAGCTGCAACAGTGGAACACAGCCGGGTGCGGGGTGCGCCGTGGCGGGAAGCCCACCAGCTAGCTCGCGGGTTGGCGGTTAGGATGGGAACCACGCGCGAGATATGCATACCAGGCACAGCCAGAACCAAGACATTCTATGAAAAAACATATCTTGATCACCGCAATACGGGGCAGTGCGACCCTACCGGTACATCCCTCGGGCGCTGCCGCACTAGTACCCAGAGGAAACCCACAAGGCTACTCGTCAGCCGCACGACGCTAAATGGCTCGATTGGCATGATGACGATGATGACATCTTTTCATTACCTGACTGCCGGACGCGCGTACAGCGCACCAGGCCGCCGAGTTGAGTACATATGTTTGCGCGCCATGGCTACGGGCGCCATGGCTTGCTCACTACAATATAGTTTGTAGCAAACATCCTAAGGCTGGCCTGCCATAACAATGGCTGTCAGCAGCGAAAAATCATTCCCGACCCGTCGGGACCTTCCAGCCACGCATCACAGCTTTGAAAAATAGATCAGCGCCTCTCCGCTGTCCTGATTGCCTCCCTCCAGATTTTTAATGATCCCAACGCAGCCACTTTCCTCCCTCTCGGCGACACGGTCCTCGTCTTGTCCCACTGCTTGCGCGTTAGGCTCGTACACGTCGCCCTCGCCATGCAGCTGCGCCTGAAACCCCCCGGTAGGGGCAAGGGCAAGTGACATCCCAGACGCCGTGCCGAGCGCTCTAGCGCCGTAACCGCCGCCGTGAAGATCAGCCACGGAAGCCTCCCCCGCCTGCCCCATCCGCCGGCCCGAAGGCCTAGGCGGCAGCCGTGCAGCACGCTGCGGGATGCTGCCTGCCGGCCACGTCATCTGCCGCTGCAGCCCCAGCTCCTTCACAATGGCGTGAGCGGCCTGCCGACCCGAGTCGTACGCGCCGTGCGCTGTGCCGTAGTGGCGGCGGTGCGTTGCCTCCCCGGCGAAGAACAGAGAGCCCAGGACGGTGCGCGCCACGTCATCAAAGGCGGCGCTGGTCAAGCCCGCAGGGATATACGTGTACGACATCCTGCGTTACGGCACCCGAGTGGGTAGCAAGGGGAGGTCAACTCAATCCAGGGGGCGCCGCACACATGTCGTCGCACAGGGCACCCCATCCCCAACGCGGACCACCCCTCCGGCCACAGCACACCGACCCATCCATTCCGCCCCCAGTCCAGCCCCACCTAGAGTGAGGGTCGCTGCCCCATCGCGTCACCACCGCCTGCCGCGGCCGCCGCACGCGCCCGGCTCCGTACAGGCCCGCCAGCGCCTGCAGCGCGCCCGCCACTGCCTCTTCGTCGCTCACCCCCTCCAGCTTTGCCGCCGCCTCGCCCAGGTTGAAGGCCACCAAAATGGGTGCGCCGGTAACCTGCAGGGTTACCCAAACATCCGCAGGCGCGCAATAAGGAGCCTAATAAGTGCCTTGGTACAACAAGAAACTTCCGAGGCAAGGACAGTGCGGGTACCCATTGCTCAGCGCCGCGTGAATTGGTGGAAGTTCGGGGAACATAGCCGCGGAGGACGGCGTGTGGGCCAGGCTGGACATGGAAGAAAGAAACAAGTCGGCGTAACGCCAACGTCCAGCGGGTCGCACTGAGCACCCGAGGTCTCCTCCGCACCTTGTGCAGGTTGAGGAAGTAGCTCCAGCGGCCACCCTCGTGGGGCCCGGCTATGCGGTAGATGAAGGCCGTGTCGTCCCAGAACACGTCCGCTGGCTCGAAGAGCATGACCACCTGCGTAGATGAACCCAATAGAGATTTATACTTATACGTATTATTATAGGGATTCTCTTTTTTTCGCGTGATAAGGTAGCAAAGGGATACAGTAACTCAGTTTGTATTCTGATTGGCAACTGGTAACTCCAAACAGCTTTGCGTCAACATCCTCGCTCCTCGCCGCCTCTTTCCGCACCGACTCACGCACCTTGTTGTACACTGCGGTGCCGAGACGAGAGATGGCCACCGCCTTGGGCGGGTCCGCCAGCGCCAGCGGGGGGCTGAAGGCCACGGTTCCGGAGCGCATCACGCCAACCGGCAGGGTCACGACGGCTGCACGCGCGGTGAAGCGTACCAGCGCGTCGGAGCTACCACCGCCGCCGCCACATGGAGCACCCGGCGCCGCTGAGCTGACGCGCGCTGTCACGGCAACACCACCACCGCCGTACTGTACGGCGGCCACCTCGTGGCCCAGCCTCACGTCCAGCCCATGCGCCAGCCGCTCGATGATTCCTCCGTATCCTTCGGCAAGAACCACGTCCCCCCCTGGAAGAACCTCCTCGTCCAGCGCCGCAACAGCCATGGATTTCGCCTCGCCAGCCCAGTAGTGCTCCATGTGGGTGGAGACCGCGAAAGATAGGTGCGCCCGCTGCGCGGGCGATAGGCCGCTCGCAGAAGTAAAGCCGTCGAGAGCAGCTTGGATGGGCATCAGCGCCAATCGCGGGTCGGGCGCGTGGAGCATCGACTGTAAGTGCTGCTCAAATGAGTGGTACCTGCAAGGGCGAGGGCAGGCAACATCAGATGTGCAGGCAACTTTTAGATCGGCAAGGTTGGCGCCAGACCGCCAGAAGAGTGACTGCAACAACGTCAAAGATAACTTACAGGTGCTCCATGTCGGCAACGGCAGCATCTGCTAGGCGCATTCCCTCAGCTGTGTAGACGGCGGCATCCGCATAGTCGGTTGGACGGCAGTTGAGATTCAGCTCGCATGCAAGGCTGTAGAGTTGGTTCGGCGCACCACTGCTTCCAACGCCATGAACCCAAGCACCGCCCAAGTCTACCGGATACGCTGGCCATCTGGATCCACCTCCCAAGGGAATGGTGTGAATACGCCCGCCGATACGCTGACGGGCCTCCAGCACGATGACACGCAAACCAGCGTTGCGCAGGTTTGCAGCACAGGCAAGGCCAGATATTCCAGCACCAAGCACTATGACGTCAGCACTGACTGTTCCGGTGCGCGTCGCATGCCCGGGCGGCGAGGAGTTGCCCGGGAACATGGTGTCGGAGTTTGGGCGGAAGAGCCCGCAGCAATTGTCCTCAGGATCGGCCACAACCAGGAACCCAAACGTTGACGGCAGTATGTTGAATATGTGGGGTGTCTGCCAGATGCTGTTAGGGTTACGGAAGCGGGAAGGTCAGACTATCACTGCTCTATCGCGTGTCGCTGGCTTCCTTCAATTACCACTCTTACTACGCTGTGCCGAGCCCATCATGTTCGTTAGGCAACAAGTCACGAGAAGCTGGTGTAGGGGGCGCTTGCTTCCCATTATAACTTGTTATAAATATTAACTATGGCCTATAAAATGCATCAAGTGCGCAAGATGCTGAATACTTTTATAAATATCACACGTAGGTGCCCTAGGTGTTGCTATACGTGCCGAGTGAGGGACGAGCAAGCAGCTGGGCGCATCTTTTTGGACGGCATCGAATTTCATTGATCCTTGAAGAAGATATGATGAGTGGCCATAGTTCCATAGAGCTGGCATAACCGGTGCAACAGCTGCAACACTTCATGGAAAGTCTTGGCTGCATTTCATTTTGCGCGCGGATGCTGCCTGCGTCCAGACCGTTTTCCATTTGCCCTGTCATGTTGAGTTCACATCTCTCATCGATTCACATTGCACGCTACTTGTGCATGACATCGGCGCGCAACTGGAAAGGCAAGCATAGCCTCTGAAGCATACTGCCATCTCATCACGTATGCCTGTCAGTGCCTGAGGTTCAATGAAATGCACACCATGGGCTAAAATTTGCCCTGGCCCCAAAGGGGGACGCGTTCTGCGTAGCCAACACACCGCAGGCTGCCCCAGTGCTCCCTCGTCAATAACATGGCATACAATGCGCCAAGAACAAGATGCATGCGCCTATGTGAATTCCCCTGGTGGATGATGTGTTCATCTGTTTTTGCACAATATTTCTTGGAACGTTGTACGGCCCCGACGACTTTGGGAGGCTCCAATCGTTTTTCCCATGCTAGGTATCAAAGACTGCTTATAATAGGTATGATTCCAAATCATTAGCGTCGGACAAACTCCTATGTACGCGCAGCGGTCATTTAGAGAATGGAAAGCGATGTCTACACTGTGCCTGCCGAAGTGCTCTTCCGCAACTACTCCACAACCTCGGGGCCGCAAACCAGGAATCTGTTGATTAAGAACAACACCAATCAGGCGCTGCACACTATCATATCATACCCCTTCTCGCCAAGCTTCCGGCTCCACGCCCCAGCAGACCTTCGTGCGGAGCTGAAGCCCACACCGCCACACCTTGTACTGGACCTACAACCAAACAGCACCACCAAGGTGCGAGGAGCCGCGCATCTTGGGACGGCGCTTTCGCGTGGACCTGCTCCCCTAGGCACCCCTCCTAGGCTTGACCCTGAGCCGCATACAAACCTTGTCGTGCGGTGCTCTGGCGCAGGTAGTGCTCGAGCTCAAAGTGCCGGAACCCATATCCGGTGCCGCCCATCCGCACCTGCACGGTATGCCTTTCACCCCGCGTCCTGCTGCCGTGTCCCCCACATGGGAGCTCACGTCCGTGCTGGTGGCCTACTGCCGCGTTCCTTCCATTCCATAGCGTGCGCCCTGACCATCGGGATCCAAGTTTTAATCGTGTGATTACGTCCGGACAGCGGAAGAAGGGGCGTGTGTGGACGCGCGTGCACGCTCCGAGTGCATGTTGCCATTGGCACCGTCTCACTTCTGGGTCGTCGCTCCACCATCAGTAATCTCCACTCCTCCACGAACGGCCCATCTAGCGCACAGGAGCCACGGCCTGCTGCGCAGCCCTTGTCGGTTCGCGGGTTTCCTCTCTGCCAACCCACCCACCCACCCACCCACCACCAATCAATCCGTGTTTCTATGCTACCCGCAATCGAGCGCAGATGCCCTGGTGGTACTGTGCGGCGGGTTGCGCTCCTTGCTGGTGCCGCTGCGGGCCGTGCACCACGGGCTGGACGCGGCAGCAGCCACGGGGGGGGCAGGCGGCGCGGCGCAGCAGCAGGCGGCGCTGATGAAGCTGGCTTTCTGGCCCACGCAAAAGGTGGGGCGAGGGGGAAGGGCAGGGTGCGGATGTGCACGTCACTATGTGTCACTGACCGGGACGCCAGGAACGGAGGTGCGAACAGCATCTTCGCACAAGGCACCAACTGGCGGGGGGTGGCGTGAAAACCGCTGACACGAAATCGATTGGAGGGGGGGGAGGCGGCTGCCCTGCGTTGGGTGTCTGGGTCGTGGCCTCACGCGCCGCCGCCGCCGCTCCACCACTCCTCCCGGCATGTGACCCATAGCCGCATCTGCCTAGTCTCCTAGAGGCCGCCCACGAACCGCGTCCTCTGAGGGGGTCCCGCTATCTGAGGGTGTCTGCAATGTAAACCCCCGGGGAGGTTTCCTATGTCGTTAGCCCAGCCTTCCCGCCAACCCCCTTGGGTCGGCTTTCCTCTTCCCCCGCCCCCCTTGACCTCAGGAGCTGGACTCGCACTCCACCAGTTTCACAGAGCAGGTGCGGGCGGTGTACGGCATCCAGGGGCCGCCGCCAACGATTTCTGGCGCCGCGGCCGTTGTGTCGGCGGGCCCCGCGGGTTCTACTGCTGCCGGCGCTTCCGCCGTACATGCGGCGGCCGTACATGCGGCGGCGCCAGCCGCGGCAGCCCGACAGAGCGGTGTGGCTGCGGGCGGCGCAGGGCCGCCTGGTGGGACAGGGGCCGGGACCTCGACGCCGGCGGTGGGGGCTGGGGGCAGCGGGGCGGCGAGAGGCACGTCTACACCTGCAGCAGATGGAGCGCACAGGCAGCAGCACGCGGCAGCAGCAGCGGCACCACCACCACACCACCCGCAGCCGCCCGCCGCGCAGCCGCGGCCCCTGCCGGAGCTGCCGCCGGAGGGCTTCTCGCAGCCGCAAGCTGCGTACGGCGGCAACGACATATTCTTCAACGACGACGATGACGACGTGCAGCAGCCTTTCGTGGTGCAGAAGACCGTCAAGGTGCAGGGCCGAGTTGCAGTGGCGGTACCGGCAGGAGGACCTGACGGCGCCGCCGCCGCCAGCGGCGGCCGCGCCGGCGGCTCCGTCGCGTCCGCGCTGCCGCCCGGCGAGTCCTTCAACCGCACGAACAGCGGTCTGGGGACGGCGGCTGGGGCGCGGCCAGACTCCGCCGGCAAGCTGGCATTCGTGCTGAACGGCAGGTTCTACGACGCACGTGGCAGCCCAATGGACCCTGCCGCCGAGCACCTGCTGACGGCGGGTCCGCTGACGGTCGTAGACTGCGATGACGCCTCAACACCGCGAACCTCCAGGTACGTGTCTGGGGCCAGGTGGGGCCAGGTGGGGGAGGGCCTCTTAACTGTACTTACCGGTTGGTGCACGGGTTCGGCTCCTGCTGCCCGTTGCGGCGATGGGCGGTCCTGCTTACATCCTAATTTTCGGGCACCGAGTCACGTTCATCAATCAATTTTCGGACACCGGAGCGACTCGATGTTAGGGATAGCCTTGCACCGCATAGGACCAGCCCTGGGCCGGTAATGACACTGCGTAACATTGCCATTCGCCTGTGCCAACGAGTGCAGGCCGGGCAACAGCACAGGCTCGACACCTCCTCGACTGGCGCCGCCGCCAGGCAGTGCCGCGGCCGGCTCAGCAGCAGCAGCCGCTGGTTCCGGAGCCGCCAATTCCGGGCCTGGGCGGGTCTCTCTGGCGCCGCTCAAGCACGGCAACGTGCCATTCGCCGCGTCTCTGCGCCCGGGAAGCGCCTCGTCGACGGCGTCGACGCCGCTGGGCCGCCAGCCGGCACCTTCCGCCAGCGCGGCACAAGCCGGTGCCGGCAGCGACGACCCGCTGCGCCAGGCGGCGCTGGCTGCTGCCATGCGGGAGCTAGGCATCACTGACCTGCCCACCCCGTCGTCCAATCGGCCGCCGCCGGCACCTGGTGCGCCAGGTGGGCCTCCCGCAGACGATTGGGAGTTCGGACCGCGCACTGCAGACTCCTTCCCCTCACCCTTCATCCCTTCACCTCCCGCTTCATCTCACCTCCTCCTGCCCCCTGCCCCTGTCCCTCCCTTGCACCCCTGCCCGTCAGACTGGTCGCGACCGTCCGCCCAGCCCGCAGCGTCGTACCTCCCGCCCGCCCTCGCCATGCCCTCGTTCGTACAGTACGGCCTGCCGCCCAACTACCGCCCCAGCAGCGGCCGCGGGAGGCCGGCGTCCGCCAACGGCGCCGCCGCGCCGTCCGACTCCCACGACGACGAGGACTACCATGACGATGCCGACTTAGAGGCCCGGCTGCTACAGCAGATCGAAACCAACGTGCTGCGTACGGCAGGCCCAGCGCCGGCGCCAGCGCCGCGGCGGCCCCAGGTGACGGGTCGTGGCGCCGCGTCACCGGGCTCGTACCTGCCCCCGCGCGCCGGGGCCGCGCCCTCCGGAGGCCTGGGCGCGGCGTCACCGGCGGCAGCGGCGGCGGCGGCAGTCGCCGCGGGGTCTCGGTTGGGAAGGGCCGCTGCGGCGGGGGCCGCAGCCGCTGGCGGCGGCGGGCACGGGACTCGGCGACCCGCGGGTCAGCCTGCCGCGGACAATGACTACCCCGAGGAGAGCGAGTTCGAGATGCAGCTGCAGCGGCAGATCGATAGCGATGTGGCGAATGGCGGCGGCACGCCGAGTGGCCCGGGGGCGGGTCGCAGCGCGGCGGCGGGAGCTGGCGGCGGCGGCGGGGGCGGATGGCGGGGATCCAGCGGGGCAAACGCCGCGGCTGCGAGTCGTGGTGCCGCGCCCAAGCCGGCTGCTGCGGCAACGGCGCATGCTACGGGGCTAAAGCGGTCGAATAGCAGCGGTGGGAGCGGTGCCAGTGCAGGCGTCGCGGGGGGCCCCCGGCGGCTATCAGCCGACTCCGGAACGCCGGACAAGGTACGGTGCGTGGTTCTTCACAGGGCAGTACCCAGATCAGCAGTATTATGCCCCGAAGCGTAGCGTAGGTTCCATAGCGTGGGTTCTGTTCCCCTGAAAGTGTCATATGACGCCCTTTTCTTCCCTGCACCTACGCCCTTTTGACCATGTGCACAGGCGCCCGCTGCAGCTCGCGCCGGCAGTAACTCCGTCCCGCGCAGCGGCACCGGGGCCAATGGAGCACCGCCGGGTCCTAGTGCGCCGCAAGCTGCGCGGACAGGCAAACCAGCGGCGGCAGCTCCTAGAGCAGCCGCCGCCCCCGCCGCCGCTGCGGCAGCTGGCAAGGCCGCCGCGGGGCGAGCGCCGGCAGCGACGCCGCCTGCGGCAAACGTGCAGCGCCTGAAGGCCAACTGGGATGCGTTGGGCTGAGGCGCCGCGCGGTGCAGGGGGTGTGGATGTGAGCTAGGCAGCCGCAGCGTGGCTCTTGGGGACACGGGATGCGGAACAGCGGCGTCCGGACGTGTGGAAGCTACGGTAACCATGACTTCCTAGGAGCCACTCGCAATGACAGAACAGAGCTGCGTACCTGCCAGCCGTCTCACGTTATATTTTTTCGCTCGGCTGGCCCTGGCTGGCCTACCGTATTGTCTCAATGTAAGACGAGGAGGTTGCGCATTCTTCTCCGGGCGCGCAGCGCATGGGGCCGCAGGCGCAATTTCATGACTTCCATCACACAACATGACACGGCGCGAGAGCACAATTAACAACGCTTCCGAACATGATTTCACTTGCACGAAGGCTGCAATGCCTCATAAACGTTTCCCATGCGTCAGCGCCAAGCGCATACTGGCTGGAAAGCATCATCTGCAGAGCTCGGTGGGCGTTAGGGTGGGGAGCGAGCGGAGAAAAGGATCGCGGTGAACACCTGGGAGCCCTGGGCACCCGGCAAGGGGGGCGATAGAGCTGGTCCTTTGCGAAGGCTCTATACATTTACATGAGGGGACGCTGTGCTTTGTACTGCTTGCGGATTGACGGGCGATGCAGGAAGGGCCGGAGCTTGCCGTCCACGAGGGCACCCCTGCAGGCTCCTCTGCCCTAGCTCGCGCAAGCTCGTCCCACAGACCGTCTGGCATGCTAACCGGTGACTGTCCGTGCGGTCTGATGCCAGTGGAATGGTGCTTCGCTCCACCTGGTGACAGGTAATTCAATAGGCCTATACGTGTACATTACTACTCTGGTGCGTCGCAGTGGGCATATGATCTGTACGCTCGTAGGCGTACATCTAGTGTTAAGATGGTGTACGGTATTGGCAGGTAGGTTATAGACACGAACTCATACAGTCGGGTGCACGGGGTTCCAATTCCACCCACGTTCCTTTGGCCCTGGCGCCCCGCCGTGAATGTCCTGGCAAGCACCAGTCCCTTACCTGCGACATTTAGCTGCGCCCTCGCTCCTACGCTTTCAGCAATTTACCGTTCTTGCCGACTCCGAACACAACCAAAAAGCCAGTTGTGGCCCTATTACAGATACGACAGCGCATGCGCGTCTGAATGAGGCTGGGGCCACAGCAGTAGCGACGCCGGCAGCAGCCGCGTCTATAGGCGCATTACGCGGCCGTATGGCTTCGATCTTAGGAAAGCGCATGAGTTGGGATGAAGTAAGGGCAACGGTGGAGCGAGGCAACACCACGGACGTCGAGGCCTTCGGCTTGCTGGGCCGCAGCGAGCCAGACCTCATGGTCTACCGAGCCCAACGTGCAAATGTTCTAAAATCCTACGTTTCCACAACCGACGAACTGAGGGCGAAGTTGTTTGGAGCCCCACTGGTGACAAATGCCGACGGGAAGAGGGCAGTGGACGCCTCAGACCCCACTGCAACGAATCCCTACGTGCTGGTAATGCCATTCTCGATACCTATGCGCAAGGTATCTCCATTGCCATCGGATTCCATCCGTAACGAAGCCCCATTGAATTGCACTCGAAGGTGATGGCCAACGAATTCCCTTATTATGTTGAGCCAGACATCACGCACATCAACATCTGGTGCAGCAGCTCTGCCCTAAGCGATGACACCGTTGAGCAGCTGATTGCGGAGAGGCTTCCTTGCGACGACTATGTGTGGTTTGTTAACCCACCACAGTTCCAATCTGTTAAAACGGTGAGTTGCTTCACGACGCATGTTGACAATACCACAACAACTGCTGTCATAGATGCACCATGTGTCCGTAAGTACAGCGACACGTGGTTGCCGTTAGCTTAACGTCGGATATCAAACCTATCAAACTGCCCGATCAAACCCTCGCAGATATGGCACTGCCATGTCTTTGCCCGAAACCTTCAGAAAGGCGCCAAGCTGGCTAAACCAGGTAAGGTGCGGTAAAGCCCTCTCAGGAGACCATGCAGAGGAGTGATCAGTTGTTGATGTGCAATCCCCGCAGGTCAAGCGGAAGTGTTGGGCAAGTGTTAATGAAATGTTAAAGCGTCCGAGGTTTTCTACGGCAAGATGCGTATCCTCGGTATCTTGCGTGTCTGTGGTATGGAACAACTCCACGGGAACATCCGGATAGGATTAAAGGGACTAGGAGTGCCGAATAAGTACTTCATATAACGTTTAATAAAAGTCCTGCCGATGGTCCTTCACCGACAGCTGTGTTGAGGCTTAGCGAGGGGGTCGCCAACAAGTAGTTGCAGCGCGTGCTTCCCATGTTCTAGCAACGGCCAAAGACAATACCTGCATGTTAGATGGGCAGAGGTTCTGTCCGCGTGCAGATAACCCTAGAAACATGAGTGTGCGGTTGGGGTGGTGAAGTCCCGGAACCATGTACGAACCAGGGGAAAGGCCCGCATGCGTGTAATCCTATCATATAGCGTCTCCCAGTAACATTATTGCCTATCAGCGAGTAACGTTCAGCACATCCCTATACATAGCCATAATCGCATCACGCCTGAAGTATCCCGCGAAGCTTCGTCCGATCGCACAAGGTCACTCTTGAAGACTCCCAATCGCTATCCGTAAGTGAGCACTTGCAGTTTTCGGCGTGCAACGCGATAATTTTAGGGCTACAACGTCAATTTGCTGTGGCCTGCCGGCCTAGAAACGAAAAGCTTTCCCAACATGCGTAGGTTCGACATGGCCACGACACAGAGCAACTTGAACTGCTCGCTTATACCGGGAGTCTGCCAGGTTAGACAGTTGGGGGGTCCTGCGGGTCACACTCCCGCGTTATGCCGCGGACATGGAATTGGGGAACGATTGTATTTATGCGCTCCTTTCATTTGTATCCTGCAGAACATGTCGATAAAGATTGGGCGTAACGCAGCCGAGCTTTCGAAGCCCTGCTTCACCGCCGGCACGTCTAGGGTCTCGCGCTCTCGCGCAACGAAGGCGTTAGGCCTGCGCAGCAGGCGGAAAGCGGTCAGCCCTCAATCGCCTCCTAGTCCAAACCAAGAGAGCGCAGTGAACATCCGCACCGGCAAAGTAGCGTTTGGCCCCTGGTGAGTGACGCGGCTGCGAGGCTGCGACGTCTGACGTGGCCCGGCGCCGAGCTGCCGACATACCTGTTTCACAGTGCGGGCTGGTTGCATTTGATAGCTATTTTTTTGTTGGTGTATCCGTCTATCAACCAATGTGTGGCGATGGATGCCCTCCCCGGGGACGAGGGGGCAGGGCACACTGCTTTCCGGAGTATTCCACGTTTGGTTTGGCAATCAATTTGTGGACAAGAAATATGTATGTCTCTTTATTTATGTTACCGCAACTGGTTTATGTTAGCCAAGCCAGTTAGGACCCGAGGCCTACATTCGTGACGCGCGTAACCGTGTGCTACCTGTAAGTAAATCAAAGAAGCTCAGACACTGTTATTCCGCTTGACATCACATCCCTCCTTCCGTTCTGCTCGTATCCTCCCTCCACAGGCTTGGACCTTACGAGACTCACGTTGACGGCCTCGCCTCCCCCCTCTTCTTGGACCACAACGGGAACACGTACGCGTCGCTCAACGCAGCCGGCCACCTGAAAGGTGTGACCGCTCAGCAGCAGCAGCTACAGCAGCAGCCACAATCTTCCGATGAGAAGGGATCTGCTGCCGCAGCTACACAGCAGCTGTATGCGATGGTCAACAAGGTGATTCAGCGCCAGGCGGCAGCGGCACAGGCGCGCAAGCCGGCACAATGGCCGGGCCGCGGTAAGCCCCGCGGTAACGGCCGCTGCGGCAGCAACATGGCGCGCTCTATCAACCAGCCCCGCAGGTGTTGAGCCGGGGTTCGATTCCGCGGCAGGTGATGTAGTGTAAGCGCTGATCGCTCTTGCCATAGATGCCGCTGCGGCACGCTCTGCAAGGGTTCCTGGCATTATTGGCTTTCTAAGGTTTCCGGACTATAATTGTCTTGGCTGCAAGCGCTGTGTGCGACGCCGCACCTTCATTTGGGATGGGCGCTGAGAATTTCGACAACGTGCGCCGAACGAAATGAGATACTCTGTGGATCACCTTGGATAGGAGCGCGTACGGCATCCCGGTCTTACAGAGGCGGCGTCCATACGGCCGCAGGCATGCGAGCCACAGCCATTTTTTCAGTGGAGCATCCGTGTATATCCTAGTATGTTTTGCGTCTTTGACCGGTTCAAACCCGGCGTCATTGTGTACAAAATGCATGGGAACAGTGCCAATCGATGCACAGGTCCAGCTTGTGCCATCACAGCTGTTGCGCAAGGTATACTGGGACTGTAGTGGCGCATGGTAGTCGGGCCAAGGACGATCGCTGCTTACGGCAGGTCGGGATTGTCAGCGCCAGGGGCTATCGCCATAATGGCGTGCGACCTCCATACCAACAGGAGGTCTTCCCCTCAAATTGTGTTTAAAATAGATACTTGCGTAAGCCCCTTCTTCTAGCTCCTTGTGCATCGGATAATTTCCAGATACTGTTCGGTGTCGGCATGTCCACTAGTGAAGGTTGCGTGAGGTGATGGTCGGTTATCACCAACCGTTGACCAACTTGTGCATAGCAAAATAACCGTTGTTCACCCTAGCACAACGGATTATCAATTAATGTCCCAGCGTAAATGGGCTGTGGCCTGGCGCGCTATGGCGCATCGCCGTGTACAGCCTAGCATACAGGTTGGGTCTCTGTCCTGGTGACGTGATGCGACAAGGGCCTGCATAGGCCCGTTAAGTGTATCGTGTTGCACCGATGGACTGTCCAATCCTCTTCCTTACTGTAACACGGTGCATAATTTCACTCAGCACTGCCGCTGCGCTCTGCACTGAAGCTGGACCTGCCTCTTGAATACCTTCCTGTCAGCGCCTTCCAGAGATGTCACGAATTCCCGCTCCGGAGCCAACCATGGGCGGTGAGCCGACTGGCGGCGGCCCTGGCCCCAAGTTGAGCTGCTGCAAGGACAGCTGGTCCACAGAGCCCTCGACCACCACCCTGCTCTTGAAGTCCTCAAACTCCTTCTTGATGGTGCGGATGGTGCCGCCCAGCAGCTGCCGGTGCTCATCACTTCGTTGCAGTTGCTCTCTGCGCATGCAGACGTCCGCCAAAGGTGCGAAGTGTTATTGGCAGCAGCGATTGTTGGTCGACCCAGGAGCAACAACGTGCGAATGGCGCTGGGACAACTAGTTCCGCTACGCAATAAGCTGCGACCCTGGCTACTCATTTTGTTCCAATTTGCATCTCCTGTACGCCCTGGGCAGCAGATCACGCTTTGCGAGATGATCCAGATAAAACCTTTTGCGAATAGATACAACAGAATTCCTTCTTAGCGCATCCACTAAATGAATTCATTGGCACTTATGCGCAATCCCCTCGTATTTAAGGCGCATTCCAGAGTCCCCGATGCGGCCATGGAACGCAGGGAAGACACCTACCTGAGGTGTTGGTTGGAAGCCTCCACGCACCGAAGCCGCTCCCGCAGCACTGCCAACTCCTCGTTCTGCAATCAAGGCAATCCGCGATACGGTTGACCACGCAGTGTGCAGACAGGGTCAAGGGTAGGAAACAGCCTGGCCCAATCCTAGGTGTATGCGCCCGTCCGGCACTATAGCACAACCCGCGCGCAAAGCGGCGGTTTTGGCATTACCACCCGACGCTTCAGCATGCGGTCCTAACGCAGCCTCTTCCCGCTCGCGGGAAACGTAGTGAACGCGCCCTTCTGCAACCTGTAGCCGCCCAGCCGCCTGCCAGAGTGCAAGCAGCCAGTGTCGCAAACGGACGAGAATAGTAAGACGCCCAACCCCCGCTACCTTCCGCTTACCTGCTTAGCAAGCCTATCCGCGTGCTGCTTGGTTTCCGCCGCGTGCTGCGTCGAGTCCCTGAGCGCCCCCTCGAGCATGGTTGCCAGCTGGTCATCTGAGGCCACGGTGCCGCGGCGATAGGGGCGGACGTAAATAGAGTGCATTGTCTTGGACGGGTGTCCAGTGAGGGACCTTGAGCCTGATCAAGCTCCCCACATGCGACCCGAGAAATGCCAGCGCCGTGGGTGTACACGCCGCGTTGGGCGAAATGCCAACCCCGTGGATGATGGGTAGATGCGGTTTGGGGCTGACAGTGCCAACGCATAACTTATTCCTGACCGCTGGGTCACACCTTGTCGCACAGCCACGATAAATGAAGGCCTAGCTGTAAACAAACGAAGGCACTGGCGGTTTGATATTCGCCAATCCGCGTGCGATACCGTTACGTCAGCAATGGGAATACCACTGCTGCTTGGGAGGGTATGGCGCTTCCAGGACAATGCTGGCCGAAGGGGCCATGCTGCTTCACACGTGAAACTCCGTCACAGGAGATCTAAGAGGCGCAGCTAGGCCACCGACCGGCAACTCCTAGTTTTTTTGGCGAATATCATAGCGGGAAAGCCGACGGCATCAGTGTTGCCAACGGCCTCGCTTGGCGCCGCCTTCCCCCCCACGCGTTTCGACGCAAGTTGCCTAGGGGCAATGGCAGCAGAACGGCTGACGGCACCAGTGTCGCCAACGGCATTGATGGGCGGCCCCCCGTGCTTTGATGCAGGTTGTTTAGGGGCATGGCAACCACATCCCTAGTTGCAGCCTGACAACCCTTACCTCGTTTGCTACGTGCCAGCATGTCTTCCAGCGCAGACATTGAAAACGCTGCGATGAGTCAACGGAAGGAGAACGGATGGGTTTGGTAAGTCTGCCGCCACGCAAATCACGGTGTGCATAAACGGGGCCCTCGGTGAGTGCGGCAATCCCACCTCGATGAACCCCGCAGCACGTAGAACAGGGTTTCAGAAAACCAATCCAACGGGCGCAAATGATAACTTACTGGAGCCGCGAATCATGACGCCGACGTGAGAACAGGACTCGGGAACAACTCCTTCATCCAGCTGCCGAAGCTCGTACAACTGGAGGTCGCACGGCGCTATTCCTAGTTGGCCGCAGCAGCGTTCCGTGATACGGTCGCTAGTCGACGCTTCCCCCTTGGCATCGTCGTGAATATTTTGGAGCACGAACGCTGTTGAAACGAGCTCCACCCTCAGGGGTCCCCGGCGGCCTCCTGGCGGTGGCCAAGCGTGCCGTAAGCAGGAGGGCCCCTCTCCTGTCTCGTCCACCGCCGGTGTCGGTGCACCGCTCGGCACTGGCGATGCCGAAGCCGGATTGATCAGATTCAACATCGGCGGCTTGAGGGGCCCGCGCCGGCTCCGTAACGGTGCTGGGTCCTCGGCTGCTCCAGTGAAAGACGTCGACGGGGGCCGTCCTTGCCCCAGCGCCAGCGCGAGTCCAGGCGGTGCTCGCACACGCGACGTTTCGGGCAAGTAGGTTGGCTCAGACCGCATCGCTTGCAATCCATTTGCGCCTGGTGACTCCAGGTCGTCGGCCTTTGACGTTGGCAACTTGAGGTGGAAGCCAGCGCCGGGACGTGCAAAGCCCAAAGGAGGTCCTCTGGATGTCAGTGGTGGAGTGTCGTGATCGTAGCGGCCGTTCCGCGCCATGGAGAGCGGAATGTCGTCAAGGTCGTCAGAGTCATCCAGCGAGCACGATGCATCCTCGGACTGATTTGCCATTGTCAGTACGCACTTTTATCCTAATTTGGAAGGAGGTTGGCGCATAGCCTACTGGGCGCAAGTCAGAAGTTTCGCTCTGCAGCGCGCCTAGACTACAACTCTACGCCAGGAAAGCAGGAAATTAGACCACGTTCCTGGAATTTGTTCGGCGTATAGAATATTAAAGTTACTGGCCAAGAGCCTTGAGTTGTAAAGCTGCCGACCGGGACTTTGACCCCAATCGTGCAATACGGCAACGGATTTCTATTTGCCCTAAGGCGTCCTGAGTCACAGTTCCTCAACTGTACCAGTATATTCCAACGTCTATATGAGCCTAGCAATCTGTACTGTACTTATCTGTACTTGTACTCCTGGAGAAATGCACGGGAGGTCCGCCCGAAGGAACGTGCTCGCGATAGCTAACGTCTCGCAAATAACAATCGCTAATTGACCAGATCTAATGGTCACCGTTGGCGTAGAGTTCTCGAGGCGTTGGAGTTTTTTTGGGTGAAATGAAATTTAAGCGTCAGTATTCCACATGTTCCCCGCCTATGTTGTGGATTGCTTAATTTGGGAATAGATTATAGGCCTCGCGCCCTGCGATTCGATGGTTTAAAAATCTTTTGGCCAGGCCCTGTTTCTGGCCGGCTGCGTGTTTCGTAGGGTTTTGCTCAGCATGGCACGTCCAACTCCATCAGGACGCATCTAACTTTCAGCATATAGGAACGTAGAGCAACTTCCCATACAATGTGTGTTTCATACGCGGCGGGGCCTGCGGGTCGCGCTGTTATTTAACTCGGTTGGCTCCCATGGTTGCTTCATTGCTCCTCAACTTTGGCCTACTTATTAAGGCTCGGCACCAAAGAGGTGAGCACGCACCCCGTCATTATGCAAACGGCGCGCGCACTACGTCATTGTGTACTGTGCAGATAGCATCACAATTCCGATCATGAGTTTGAGCTGAGAGGCCGAGGGATTTCATGTGAAGCGCGTAAGACCTCGGAAATGCGCCGCCCGCTGCTTTAGTCGAATGGCGCAGGAGGCCGGTAATATCTTCAAGAAGCCGATGTTTATTTACCTGTGCAAAGGCATGCCCCGACTCCGGCTTGAAGTGGTACTGTAACTTGCCTACTCTGGACGTACACGACTCGTCGTGCGACAGACCGAACCTTCAGACCAGCTCGGCTGCATTCATCCGCCCACATATGCCAAGACCAGCTCACCCCACATATGCCAAGACCGGCTCACCCCAACACCAGAAAATACTTGGCGAGTGAAGGGTGCTATTCCGTTCCAGAACATCTTGCGATCGTCCGAGTCGCCAACGACCCGCAGGACTCCTTACAACCTAGATGGGCGTGTTCCAGATCGCCATGGCATATGCTTCCACCAATGCTCATATCGCCTAACCTTATAAGCATCACCCAAGCGCCCACGCCTAATGCAACGTGCATGCACTGCATCACCACATATCCCCGGGCCCCGCGCCCAGGGGGGTGGTGGGGAAACCTGTGGTCCGACAAAGGGGCCCGGGCCCTCAACCCGGTGGGGGAACCCACAAACATCACAGGGGCGCGCGACCCCCCCATGACGGTAGTAGCGCTTCCAAAACCGGATTCGGAGCCCTACCGCCAGGCCGCACAGGCCTCCAATAAAGAATAATACAGTTTTACGGTTTCATTGCTTGAAGTCATTCGGCAAGGTTTCTTTTGTGAAGAACTCTTGGCGGATCTCAGAGACGCTGAGGAAGCGGACCTGCGTGAGCCACGACGGCGGGTGGAAGGTCCTGGGGCTGAGTCCTCAATTGCAACGACGCGAGGAAAAGAACCGCAACACAAGAACGGTGAAGTAAGCCTATCAGCAATTGAGCGGGCTTCCATGGCTACGTACGCTGGATTGACTCTTTGATTTCCATGAGTCTAGACCAGGCCCCTCCCTGCGGCCCTTGTTCGCCCTCCTCTTTATGTCATGTACACTGTCCACACCCCTAAAACGCCCGCCTCCCC
This sequence comes from Yamagishiella unicocca, assembly GCA_003116995.1. Classification (NCBI taxonomy): domain Eukaryota; kingdom Viridiplantae; phylum Chlorophyta; class Chlorophyceae; order Chlamydomonadales; family Volvocaceae; genus Yamagishiella; species Yamagishiella unicocca. Next base: position 438,985 of record BDSL01000021.1, on the reverse strand, counting down.
TGCCTTCGCCCACGTGCTGCTGCCGTGTTACCCACCAGCGAGGCGTACTTCCTCATGAGGGGTTTGATGGCCTCCCAGGCCGGGAAGAAGACCCACGGGGCGTCCACAAACAGCACCTGCCCCACCCGCCGCGGGTAGAACTCGAAGAACGCCTCCACCTGCGTCCCGCCGGCAGCAATGACCGGTCGAGCTGAGGCCACAGCGGACAGTTCCGGCGCCCAGGCGAGTGCCGAGTACCCGCCGTACGATACAATATCCAAGCAGTACCTCCCATCCGACGCAACAAACATCCGGAGGTCCCTGCTGCGCTTCACGAAGCGGAGCTCTGGAGTTCCAGTTGCTTCACAGGAACTCTAATTGCCCGTAAGGCAACTTACCATAAACGCTGCGAACTGGAAATCCGCATTCTGCAGCTGGAAGCCGCGGAGGTCAAAGATCCCTACGATCTGTTCGCCGCCCGGGGGTATCCGGGAAATCGCGGTGTCGATCAGGTACGCCGCCAGCCGCTTGCTGTCCGCGATTGGGTACTGGCCTGCAGGGGGCGGGATGTACGACCGGGAGGCCAGGACAACAGTGTGTGTCACGGTCACGAAACACAGGCTGCGGAGCCGGGGTGTTTTGATTAAGGATCCAGGATCCAAGGCAATGATTCCTTGATCCACAGCTGTGGAAGGCTGCGGTCAGCCAGAAGCATGGCCTCACGTGTCATAAACGTCAAAACGCAATAGCAGAGGTGTTGTGTTGTGTTGCGAGTTGAAATGGGTGCCGACGCCAGCTCGGACGCCACCCGTCCAACCACTGCTCCAACGGCCCGAAGGGGAAGCTAGTCTGTACAGGCGTGTTGAAGGTGTGTCGAAGGTGTGTCGAAGGTGTGTTGAAGGTGTGTGTTCCCTGTTCCCACGCTGGTCCCGATCCATAACGCCAGATCCCAGGGCCCTTGCCTCCTGCAGCCACCTCTGCAGCCACCTCTGCAGCCACCACTGCGGACCCACTGGGACCCACCCGTCACGTGCAACTTGGTGCGGATGATGATGGCGGGCCGCCCGTACTTGTCCGCTGCCGTGTGTACGTAGGCCTTGCCGCTGGCGAGCTCAGCCGCCACCATCTGGGGCGTGGTGGACTGCGGCCTAAGATGAGGGGGTAACGGACGCGGTTAGGTTAATGACTCAGATCCATTGACAGCAGGAAATTGACGGCCCCCGGCAGCAGGCCCTCAGGCCCCCATGCTGTGACGCAACGCAGGGTGACAATTTGGTGAGAGCCGGTGGTACGATCTGGATGCTAGCTGCGTGCTGAGGGCTTGGCAGGCCACGGCAACGCGACGGCGATAGCCATAGCTGCAGCAAAGCGCCATGCACTAGGAGCCATGCCTATACCCTGTCTGCGAGGGGCCAACCGTCTGTGCGGGACGTAGCCTAAGTTCCTGGACAGTCCCGCTGTACACCATGCCGTGCTCTGTACGGCGTCAGGCATCCGGCTTTATCCGGTCAGAGACAGCCCTGGAGAGATGCGCGGTCGTGGCGGACCTCGCCGTTGTTGTCCCTAGCAGCGCTTATGGTTTGGGCACTTCAGCTGCGCGTCACCGTGAGAGTAGGATACGCATTCCTCCAAGTGTCCATGTACCGCCCCCATGTCCTTCCTTTCGAAGGCATAGCTTACTGGAAGGTTTGACGCCACTTCAACATGCTCCGCAGCTTCTGCTCCGCCTCGTCTACATCAAAATAGCGATCGCGCAGGTACCACTTGAGGGTAGCCTCATCTGGGTATGACGAATCGGTACCGAAGCGCTGCTTGAGGTTTACAAGCGCCTACGCACAGCAGCCCGTTGGCGGTCGCCTGCTCGATGGGCTGCTTATCCAAGCATGCAGGCAATTCCTCACGTTTTGTTGGCTTGTTGAGTCAGTCCACGGCTCTAAACGCAGTCCAGGGGCCGTAGGTGCGCTGGTTGTGAGCTGCGGGCCCACCGCGCAAGTTCTGATTGGCCGTCGGCGAGCGTCGTGAACAAACGGTAATCGTCGCCCAGGACGATTAAGGCATACACTTTTCCTAACATCTTGTTGGACTAGCTGGCGCAAGCTCATCGCAAAAGGAATCGCGCTTGCTTGCTTCTTGCCTCACAGAGAATTCTGAGGCAGTGCCTACCGATTACAGGGCTTAATTGTGTTGATGATATATAAGACGCATGGATGAGATAGATCGAGGCTCTGAATGGAGAGCAGGTGGTCAGAGAGTAGTACGGCACAAGCCGCTCGTTCCAATTGGCAAGTTGCGATGCAGTCATGCTTGCGAAGGCCAATGATATGAGTTTTAAAATAGATACCTAGAAATATAGTGCTGTATCGAAGGGTGTATCGGGGCAGTGTCACACATAATTGCCGACGTGGCTGCACGGCTTCTGTATCATTTACAGGCTGCTTTCAGACCATTATTGTACAAAGTGTTCTTTTCGAATATAAAATTGGTTGATATTTTGTCACACACTACGCCAGCGCGGCGCCTTACGCCTTCCCGCCCAACTTTGATATCTGGGGAAGGCGACGCTCAACTCGGTGATGTTTTCGCGGATAAGAAGCAGGTCATAATGAGGTCGACAATCGGGGCTGGATATTTACCGGTCGTGCAAACCGGGTTGCAAACACTCTGCATAATAGCTGCCGGCCGCTTGGCTGCCTCCCGCGGACTATTCGACCCTGCGCCAGTGTGCCGGACACTCAATCGCTTCGTGGTAGTGGTATGTTTACCAGCTCTACAATTCTGGCTCCTGGCCATAAAGACGGATATGCGGAATATGGAGGTGGGTTTCGATTCTGGGTTTTCGGGTTTTGCCCGCTGGCGTTAGATGGGAGAAGCATAGCAGCAAGTTTGCACCACGCGCACATAAGCACAGAAGATAGTTAAGCGTCATACCATCAAGGTTTTGCGCATGGCCTGTCAGCCTTTCGTAGTGTAACCGCCTGACGGTCACCTGAGCCTTCCTGGCACTGCACGCTCCACCTTAGGCCCAGCTCACCCTCTTGGCACTCGTCCAAACAACCCCTCCAGAACCCTTTCAGATGTCCTGATGTTTTCCTCCCTGCCTATCCTAATCCCCGGCACCCCTTCGCAACCGGGTACCCGATGCCTCACCTTCGCCTGCTGGCGGCTGCATTCGCACCTCATCGCACCTGGACTTGAACCCGAACCTGGACCCTACCAACAGCACTGGCGGTAAGTTGGACGTCTGTACTGGCTTGTTGCCCGGGTGGAGGGATGTCATCATGCCTCCCTTGCTAACAAGCCGGCGCAGCAGCTGGCCGGGGAGAACAAGCACGGGATCAGCAGGGTGCTGCGGCTTTAAGGTGTTGAGCTCTCCGAAGGTGCTTGAGCTCCCGACGATGCTGGGATGGGCTTTGATGAGGCCTGTGGCACGACCCCTAGTGTCCCCTGATATCCCTCATCGCCGCCACGTGTCCTGCATCTGTCATGCGCGCAGGGCTGTGGGTGCCTTCATGTTGTGGACGCTGCTTGTGCAAATGGCATGCACGCTCTGGGTGACCGTATTCGAGCGTGGCAAGCTCAGCAGGTGGGCGGCTGGGGAGTCGGGACGAGGCGAGGGCCGGGTACGTCATTGGAGAGGAGGCATTCGGTCAACGCGCCGGCCGCGGAGGGGCAAGCCTCGGAGCGCTGTTGACGATCCGGTGTTATTCAGCTGTGGACCAGAAGTGACGAGAGCTAAGGGTTGGGCATGTCACGGGACGGACCAGGCCAGGGAAGACACAAATGGGAGTGAGGGCCCAGCACACGCCTTGGCTCTTACCGGATCCTCTCCGCCCAGCAATTCTCAAGTCTCGTGCCGGATCCCTTACCTGCTGTGGCCACGTGGCTGCAGGATATGCGTGCATTCGTTGGTGCTGGCGGCCAACAACACCGGCATCTTGGCGCCGGTGGTGCTGGAGGCGGCGGTGGGCCCTTCCGCCGCCGCCGTCGGCATGCTGGCCACCATCGTCCTTTACTTTCAGCAGCTGCCTGTGGCCATGGTCATGTTCGAGCTGGACCGCATGAACGACGGGAGCAAGGGCTGCGGCGCCTACGCCGTCCTAGACGTTGCAGCTCCGAAACCGTCCAAGCGACATGATGACCTGCAGAAGCTAGGAACAGCAGCTGGCGAAGGCCGCGGTGTGAATCCGAACAGGGCTACCGTTGGTGGGGGCGGCGGTGATGGTGCCGATAAGGCCCACAGCCCCATGCTGCCGGCAGTTCGAGGTGCCGTTTGGTCGGCGCCGGGGAGGCAACAAGTGTCGTGTGGTGGGTACGCCCCGCCGCCGGACAGGGTAGTGGAGGACGCGGCAGCAGAGGCTGCGTCGACGCTGGGCGCGGGGGCCGGCGCACGGCTACTTAGCAGCGGAGAGGTAGGAGGCAGCTCGCCCACACGGACATTCTCCCAGGCGAAGCGGCGAGGATCCTCAGTCCGACTGCTGGATGAGGAGCTGGTAGCTTCAAGCGGTGGGGCGGTGGGGTGGCCCGAGAAGCTACCTGCTGTAAGCGGCGGTGGCAACGCTGGAGGAGGGACAGGCGGAAGGGCGGCGGCGGGCGTGTGGGCTCCGATCGGCGTTTGGCCTGATGGCGCCCACGCCGCAGCTGATGCGTCGCTCGCCACGTCGCCCTTCCTCCTCGCTAACGCGGGCGCATGTGGCCCTGCCAGCAGCTGCTCACCAGGCAATTCGGCAGCGGCGGCGGCATGCACGGACGCGCACCTGTGGGTACCGGTGACCGAGCCCCATGCTTGCCACCACCACCACCACCACCCGCCGTCACCCCTGCCGCCACGTGACCTCGACGCAGCCGCCGCCTGCTCGACTTCATCACCCCCGGCCCCGGAACCAAGCCTGCGTCATGCGGCGCAGCTCGTGTTAAGCAACGCGCTGATGTGGACCACTGGCGCCGCCACGGCCGTGTCCATGATGGGCCTTCACACGCTCCTGGACCCCGACGTGCCTTCGCACATTCCGGTGCTGGGCTTCGTGGAGGGCACCCTGTCGTGGCTCGCCCGCTGCTCCGTACCCGTGTCACTTTTCGCGATGGGGCTCTTCACGGCCAGCCGGCCGGGTTGTGGGGTGACGGACGCGGGGTCCGCACGCACCCTGGTGTCGTACCTCATCGTCAAGCTGCTGCTGCTGCCGTGGCTGATGGTGTTTGTTAACAGCGTGCTGGGGCTGGACGGCCGGCTCGCCAGGTCGCTGGTGGTGCTGACGTGCGTGCCGGTCGGGCAGAATGCCTTTATTGTGACGGAGCAGTATGGCGAGGGAGCCGAGGCGGTCACAAGCGTGATGCAGATGGGCCTGATGCTCATGTTGCCGCACGTAGCGGTGGTCATGGCGATGTTGCGGTGGATGGGGCTGTATGAGGATGTGGAGTAGTGTACTGAGCTCGGGAAAGGAAGTCCGGACATTGGACTGGACACCGGACTACCTTTTGGTCTGGAACCCACTGTAACCGTTACAACAACCGGACTAGGCAGCTATTGCGGCTATTTGTAATTTATGCCAAGCCATTCCAGGACGCATACAGGGGCAAGTAACGAGACGGTAAGATACAGACTCATCACTGCACTGAACGCAAATCTTGTCCGAAGGAGGGCATCACCACGTTGGCGGCCTTCACTGAACACTTGACATCACCAACCCGTGGCTTTGCTAGCCCTATTAACCTTAATAAATCATGTCAAAAGTTCAGCAATCACATATGTAACCGTGGTATATGAAAAACGAGTCACAATGCGTAAATGGCCGGATCGCAGCCCTGAAGAAAGGGCGGTTTGTTTTTAAGCTGGAGAAAAGCACAGGTCGGCTTAACGGTTTGAAATCTCTAAAACGTCGATCACTGATCATCACAGATCTCACGCCACCAAGGCGTCACTTCAACGCATACCAGACGTCTCAGGCGAAGTGGAAAATTGAGACTCAAGACACGAAGCAATCGTGCTCACGTACGACCCTGCATTCTGCCACACTGCACAAAGCAAGTGCAAGCCTGCCTCACAGCTTGCTACTAGTTTGGTCGATAGCTCAAGAAATTAGTTGGCATGTCAGGCCATGCATCCAGTGCGTACTGTAACTAAAAAAGGTATCAGGCTGATACGTCCATACACCTCGATCCGCTGTCCTGGGCTATGGGCTGCCCTTCAGTACAGCATACGCGGACGCGGTAAAAGAAACGGGGATTGATCACGTCCCGTAGCCCAAGGTCCGCAACACGGCACATACACGCGTCCCTGTCGTACAATAATCACTCCGACCAGATACCCCTCACACACCGTTCACTTCGCCGCTGCCCATGCTATACATGTCATCGTCGTCCTTCAGCGCGTCAGCATCGCTCGGCTCCTCACCGCCATCTGCACCCACACCACCGAGCTCTGCCTCCAGGTCCATCCAGTTGTGTGGGTCGTAAAACTCGAGCCCCTCAGCCTCGTTCTCGTCGCCGTCCTGGTCTTGCTCTTGGTAGTGTTCCGCTCCCTGCTGCCCCAACTGCTCTTGTTGGTCTTCCTGCTGGTCCTGGCCGAGCTCGCCCTCCTGTCCCGGCGGATGTGGCTGCTGCTGCGCCGCGGCTGCTGCAGCGTTTGCAGCCTGCGCCTGTGCCTGGATTTGAGCTAGAAGCACAGGCGCTTGCGCTACTTGCTGCCGCGCCATGGGCTCGGCGTACACCATCGATGCGTTTGCCAGCGCCATTGCTTCTGTGTACTGCATAACCGCAGCAACTTGTGGCGCAAGCACGGCGGGCACCGCTCCGACACCGTGTTCCGGTGGTAGCTGCGGGCCGCCAACAGCCGCACCTAGCGCCGGGGCCGGCACGCCCGCAAAGGCACCGGCCCCCAGCGGTCCTCCGATTACGTCGCCACCAGCGGGATGCCCCAAGCCAGCGCCAGCGGCAAGGAACCACGCCTCGGGCTCCGCCACAGGAGGCATGGGCGGGAAAGGCCCTAGCATTTGAGCAGCCAGGTAAGCGACCGGGCCGTTGGTGGGTTGCACGGCTCGTGGCATGAGTTCCAGTTCTTCCCTCGCTATGGCCTGAATTTCCCGCAGCGGTGGCGCCATGTGCCTGATGATTTCGAGGAAGATATCGAACGGCAACTGGCCCAGCAACCCGTGCTCCTGTTGCTGCAACCCCTCCTCGGTTATCGTGGGCGTTGCAGTGTCCGTACTGCTTGTTGCAGTTGCGGCGACGGGGCTGCTGTCAAGTGCCGCGTGCAGCGCGTTGCACTCCTCAAGGCCTGCGACCAGCCAATCAAATAAACCAGGAATGTGAGCAGTCCACCGGATACCGGCCATGATAGTCACATTCCACGTAGCACCGCGCCGGAAAGGTGAGTGCTTCCATGTGGGTCACTGGACGCAATGTAGTGACCATATCATTGCTTGTGGCGAAACGCATATGTCCGATCAAGCCATCCCCATGCCAGTCACCCTCTCGTCTTCAGCTCTGTGCCGCACTCGCGTACCTCGCCAGTGCCACAGCCTAACGCCACAGCAGCTCACGGCAGCGCTAGTCGGGGATCCGCCGCCGTCCACCGCGCCCCCTGCGCTGCTATGGCGGCTCTTCATGACTCCACGGTTTCTGCCAGTGCTGATGTGCAATCCAGCAGGCCTCCGTTGCGCATAGTATGCCAGCAGCGCGTTCCGGACGTCACGTGCGAAGTCAGGCGCCCTCAGCCTGAAATCCGAGGAGTGGGTCAAGGGGTTCCACTCCAGCAAGGGCGCTTGGACTATGTCACCAAATGTGTGGAGTTCGTTCGGCCAAGCCACCTGCATGGATGGCAAGAGGAGGCATAGACATAAGCGCCACGCTGTGCAAGATCGATGCCGTTGATAGACTTTGCTGCACGACACCCACCCGTTTCCCGTTGACGACAAGTACTTCATCACTATGCTCCGTGCTGCGGAACACCCATGGGTGCGTGAGGTACGTGTAGAGCCTTAGGGTGGGGCCAAACATAGGGTTCGAGGAATGGCAAAGCGGTGTCAGCATGAAGGATCGAAGATTTCGCAGAGCGGGGGGGTTCGTACTGCAGAAAGGTTTTGCCCAGATGCCCACTAGTATTGCACATGTAATAATATCACTCACAATGTCACCGCCCCAGGCTTGACGGCACCGTAAGAAACCTCTTCGCCGTTAAAGTTCAGCCTGCGACCAAATCGCGCACCATGACGGTTAGTACCCTGCAAATGTATGGACATCCACGCTGCGAAGCAGCAAGTGCAATTAAAGTAGCTGCAGAACCCATCGCCCTGGTTTACGAAAGACTGGCGCTACCTCCCATTCCTCAAGTCGAATCCCTACCAAATGGTTTCCACCACAAAGGGTGTTTTGTTGGTGAAGCACATATTGACGCAAAAGCGACTGTTCAGGGATGCAATCCTTTCGCCGTCGCCGAAACTCCATAGCGGGCTCGGGGACTGCTGGGCATTTTGCGTCGGCTCCATCGGACCACTTCAGCCCAAGCTGTTAACCTGGCCCATGCACAGTTGATGTTGTGCTTCTTGTGACACTTCCTGTGCCAGCGTTTTGCTTGCTGGCAGAAATTGATTTCAGCACCTGGCTGCCCTACACTAAACGCTATCAAAGGACGGCATCAACGGTTTGCAAGCAAATTTGTTCAGACCACGCAACGATACTGTAATTAAAAACAATCAGTAGCTTGGGACAGTCTAGGGAGGTTGCTGGCGTGGACGGATTCAAGCCGTACCAACACAGATCCAATTCAACTTCGCAATAAACACGCAAACGCACGACTCTACTGTCAACAGTTTTTAGCAGGCCTGGTATATACTTACGAATATTAACATCATGATCAGGACAAGCTTTTCGCAGAGTGGTCATTTGGCAACGCAGAAAGGCACATGTAGACGTGTGTGGTTACGTTAAACAGACGCGAGGAGCAGCGCAGGCGAACGTGGGATGTAGACCATATCCCCAGATCACCAGTTGAGACACGTCATGGCCTGGGATTGCATAGGGCCTGGGACCGGGCTGCACGGGTTACAGGCCCTGTAGTTGAACTCAAACGGCTTCCTGGCCGACCCTGGGCTCTAGGCTACCGTTACTCTGGCTGAGCTGCTTGGGCTCCAGGACTGATGCGAGTTGTCACGAGCTGAAAGGCGCTTGCCGGGGCAGCCTGCCACAGGCCGGGACGCGCAAACACAGGTCCTGTCTGCTGTTGTCTGCTCACCAGTGTCACGCCAGTTTACAAACTATTTTCTCGTCGTCCTGTGGAAACGTCATCGCTTCGTGGTCGCATAGTAGTGACAGCGTTGCGGAACCGAAGGATGAAGGAGGGCAGCACTGGCAGCATCACACCATCGCGACTGGTGATCCCTGGCAGTCCCTGGTGATGCACCGTGGTGGGAACAGCTGGCTGCGGCCTCGTCCACGCCGATCTTTGTAATCCATGGCTGTCCATGGAAGGACCATGGCCGGGATTAGTCAACAACATCGCAATCCTGTCCTAGCTTATCGAGGTTGTGATGACGAAGGGTCCGTACCAATTGATTGCCGTGTGAGAACTGACAATGATGGTGCAAATCTTAGTCGATCCTAGCACTAGGCCAAAGGGACGGCAAACATGGCTGCCGCATCAGGATACAGACATGGGCTGACCTGGCGCGCACTGTGTTTTCCACGCACTATGTCGTACCGCGGTTTGGTTTTAATAGGACGGACGTTACTTGTGGGCCTATCAGCTGTCACCGCGCAGTGTTTGGGCACCTACATGCTGGCTTCTTACACCTTACCTACTTTGTCTTCCCTTGTGTCAACAACAAACATCTTATCTAGCCTGAACTTGACATGGCTGTGGAATGCTTCTAGGAGCAACGTGAGTAAAAATGATGATGGATACCGGTAGTGGGTGAATCCAGGACTAAAAACCGATTGCAGGCCTTATTGGATGCAAATTACCTCAAACAGGGTAAGCCTAGGAACGGCAACATATATAGACCTGATTATTTATGTACGTAGGCGGTATGCGCCTTGCCCGAGGGCCTTGGGCTTTTGCCATGAGTTTCACACTCTCATCGCTATTTCGCAATTAAATAGCAGTTGGCCTACTGTTCATCGGGGCCACATGCTCGTGACGCCGCATACCGGTATGAGGAGCACCGTGCTCCGACACACTATAACTCTTAACTGCTGTGCGTCCGCGGGTTCCCATATCGCAGGCATATCTTCAACCAAACACCATTCCTTGAAAACGGCCTGCTTGTAGAGCAAGTTAGTCCAAGGAGTTCAACACCTTCCGCACGATGCATACTGTCGTATGTGTATACGCCGAGGCGTCATCTTGTCACCCATCATGGGGACAAAAGTATGTGGAAGCTCTTAGTTGTAAACAAGTATATTGCTAAGCCTCTCTTACCGTCGTACAAGTATATTGGTCTCGGAGTTGTCTGAATATGCAATCTTAACACTACGGGGCCACTGGAAAGTATCGCGTTAGTTCCTAATTACTACTGTCAAAATGAACGCTGGTATAGTAATTATTGTTGTTGTTACGTCGTGCTTGCTGGCACATCTCACTGTCGTCGAATCCCAGCCTCAGTCCAGCCCGGCCGTTCCAGGAATTCCGTCCGCGTGGATTCGACAAGCGCCTGAAGAAGGTGATTTCCTGACGAGGGGCTACAAGGGTTTCCCCCAAGCGGGTTCATCATGCCAGCAGCGGCCTTTCCGGTGCCCTTTGGCGAAGTACAGAAAGCGTGTGCACCACGCGGTGGAAAAAGGTTACACGCTTGCATCTATCAAAACTTATGCTGTGACGTTGGGGTGTTGTCCTTGCTTGCGACACTCGGACCGACACTGCCGAGAGGCTTTGACAACTCCATTCCTCCTCCACTGCTTGATAGGTTCTTGGAGGTGTTGTTGCATTTTACTCACGAATGCTCCATCGAAAGCGTAGATACATCAACAACAACACACTTCTCAAGCGGCGCCAGCAGCGTGGACTAGTCCTGACCACTGCTGGGGTAGCCAGAACCCTGCCAATTCAAATAACAGTTAGCCAAGACCCTAAAGTGACGTATGAACACTAAATAATGTCTCACACTACCGCTGCCGTCCAACCCGACCCCGCAGTTGTGGCGGCACGCGAACTCCTGTCGTCGCTTCTACGGCGCGACTATGCCGCCAACGTGCTCTTGGTCAACGCTCTGACGCCAGGCGATGACCCCTGCCAGCCGGTGGGCCATGGGGCCTCGACGGTGTCAGACCTAGCTCCGGGTTTTTGTGGCTCCCAGCCAGATTCCTCGAACTTGCTTGACAACGACAAGGGCGGCGTTTATACGGATGCCAGCGGCAAGTCATATGTTGAATATGGCGACATGACGGCCTCGGACGAGGTACTTAGCGTGCCGCTCCCGCCATGCGCCTGGAGGTGGCTGTCGTGCGCTCGGGGCCGCATCGTAGCCGTGTAAGTTCGGCGGTGGGCGCAGGGGTCATCGTCAGCTGCGGTGTCGGGGACGGTGGCGGTGATGGCGATGGTGATGGTGTTGGCGGTGGGCGGTGTTGAGGGTAGGGGCAGGCAGTAGGTGCGATGTGGGCAGTCGCCAGACCAATGGACCTCGCGCCCCAGCTCTGCACCTTTTGTTTCTGAGTCCCAGCCCCTCGATGTCCGGGGTAATTAGGTGGTACTCGACGGGTCCGCGGATGGGCGCCCGTGGCGCCGGACCCGCAGCTGCAGCCGCCTTGATCGCACCCCTCCTTGCCCTGCCTCGCCACAGCAACCCACCTCCCAGCTCCCGCTCCATGCGCTGAGCCATCGTTTAGCCCACCTTAAATTATCTACTGCCATCACCCCAACCCCAACCGACACGTGTGTATCCTTGCCCCCACCTCTCGCCTCGCCTCCCCTTCCCTCCCCCAGTGACCTCAGCTGCCCGCCTGGTCAGTCGATGTGCCCCTTCCCACCTCTCGGTGGCGCGCTGCCCGCCGTGGCAACCAAACTGTCAGCACTCAAGTCACTGGACCTGTCCGGAAACGAAGGCCTGGGGGGCGGCCTGCCGCTTGCTGCTATGGCACCGGCTTGGCCCAGCCTCACGGTGAGCTGACTCCGAGCTGAGGAACACTCGGCTGCACGACACGATACTTCCCAGCCACACCCAACACAGCAACATACTGTCCGGTGCTGCTAACCCTACCCGGCAACACGCGACATCGGTAGCAGCGCAGCACAACACACGACACACAGATACCTCCCCCCGCCTCACCCCCCCCCCGCCTCACCTCCCCCCGCCTCACCTCCTCCTGCCTCACCTTCGTGTCCAGGTGCTGAACATGAGCGCCTGTGGTCTGGCCGGCGCTCTGCCCTCCGACTGGTCAATGCTGCCCTCCCTGGAGGTGCTGGATCTGAGCTTCAACCGGCTTCTGGGTGCGGACGAGGGGCGGATGCTGCTAGGGGCTTTGGGGCTTTGGGGCCTTGGGGCTTTGGGACTTTGAGCGGTTTCATGAGCGCGTGCGCGCGTACATTAGGAGAACATGGCTTACGTTTCGCTACCCAGCAAGCGGCCTTAACCACCCTGCGTGCGCTTCCGCCGCCGCCCTCCTATGTTGCCGCTCGCTCTCCCCGCGGGCTCCCCCTCGCCCGCTCAACTCAACCCGACCCAACCCGCCGCCTGGTGTCGACTGACTAGCTTGTGGCGCCTAAATTACCCCTCGCCCTCCTCACCCACAGGAGCCCTCCCGCCGGGCCTGGCTGGCCTGAGCCGTCTGCGGGTGCTCAATCTGGCGGGTAACGGCGAGCTGACGGGCACCCTGCCCACCTCCTGGGAGGTCATGGCTCAGTTGCACACGCTGGACGTCCGGGGTGTGTGCAGGTGAGCTTAAGGAGGTTAGGGGTGAGCGGCGAAAGAGATGGCTGTGGTGGTGGTGGTGGTGGTCGTGTTCGTGTTCACATAACATGAGTCGAGGTCGGGTCGGGTGGGGTCCTTCAGGTGACGCAAGCGGCGGGCTCCAGAGCGTGTGGGTGTGGGTGAAGGAGTGTTTTGGGGGCGGGGATGGGGCTTCGGACCAAGCGCCTGAATGAGGGTGCCTAACGGAGGGGCATCGCGCGGGCATTACCTGCGGGCAACACACGCACGCGCTGGTCTCCGTCATGATCACGGTCTTGGTTGCTGCGCCCTACATAGCGCGCCGAACCGCATGATATCATCGGCCCCCTCCCTCCAACCCTACCCTCATCCTTGCCCACGCACCTCTACCCCCACCCCCTCACCGCTGAAGGCTGTGCGGCTCCACCACCGTCTTCCGCGGCCTGGCTATCGCGCGTACGGACGGCTCCCACGTAGACCAGCGCTGCCGCCCCGATGACTGCGACGGCGGCGCACGAGGCCTTCAGGGCGTGTTCCAGGGTGAGGCGGGGCGGCGAAGAAGCCCGGGGACCGAGGACCTTGGGAGACGCCCACACCGGTCGTGGCGGCGGCGACCTCGGGGTGGCGTTGCGAGTGTTCTTGTTGTGGCGGCAGTAGCAGCAGGGCAGCAGCAGCAGCAGTTGCCAGCGAGGCAGCCATAGCAGCCACCTCCCTGACCCTTCTGACCCTTCTGAAGCCCTCCTGACCCTTCTGAAGCCTTCCTGACCCTTCTAAGGCCTCCCAACCTCCCTGACGACATGCTGCAGGCGTGATGGCGGCGTTTGCGTCCGTCCTGGGGCTTACCGCCACAGTGCTGGTGCTGCGGAGGGTGCGGGAGTGCAGGGGCGGCCGCAACAGCGCGGCGCGCGGGGGGGAGGGCCGAGGAGCCCCCTCCTCATCCTCCGCCCTGGAGGGGGGCAGCGGCGCAGAGGCCGCAGCAGCTCATCGGGCCCGCCGGGCCCGAGCCGGTCGCCGCCGCTACCCCGGTGGTCCCGCACAGGCGGTGCCGCTGTACACGGTGGAGTTCGGGCCGGACGGGTGGATGAAGTGGACGATGGAGATGACCGGACCCGCGGGATACCAGGCGCGGCGCCGGCACCGGCAGGATGTGTCGCAGTCCGACGGGGCGGCGGGACCGGTGGAAGAGGGGCGGGGAGGCGGCGGCCATGGTGGCGCCGACGGCGCTGGCGTGGCTGAGGTGGTTGTTGGAGCGGCAGATCCGGCCGTGCTGCCAATGACCGATTTGACCGATCCGATGGTGCCCATATTACCCGCGGCGGCGGTGGCCGGAGAAGGTGATGGCGAAGCGCTTCCAGCTGACGGCTCGTCCGAGCCCGTCCATGCGCCGGAGGGAGTGGCGGCTCCGGCGGCACTTTTGATCGATGACGACGACGCAGCCGACCCGGCGGCCGCAATGGTTGTGGCGGCGGCGGAGGCAGGCGCGTCGGGACCGCTAGGCGGTGCTGAGCCCACGCCACCGCCAGATGACCGCAACCGCTCCTTGCCCGCCTCACCCTCCGGCGCCGCCCGCGCCAGCCGTCGGTCTCTGCGGGACGCGGCGTGGAACCTCCCGCAGCCTCCGGACGCAGTCATCCTCATGCCCAACGGTTATGAAGTCTGCCTCGGTGTACGACAGTGGTACGGCGCCGACGACCCCTGCTCGGCGGCCAGGACCCTGTCCAACATGGCTGACATGGCTGGCTCGCGGCGGGGTGTCGACGTGGCGGGCATTTCGGGCGCCACAGCCACGAACTCGATCACCGTGTCGGTTCGGAACACGAGCTCAGCGGGCAGCAGCGGAGGGCGAAGCGGTGAGGACGTGGGTGCGACGGGCTCAGATACACTCACAGAGCCGGCAGAAAGGTGTCGAGTCGGAGACCGGTTCCATGGGAGGTGACGAACGAACTGGCCCAAGTAATGGAGCGCCGCTGAGGCTTCCTCGGCGCCTTGGTTTCGGAGCTGCGTAGTGCAGACCGTGCCGCGCGTGGTGCCGTGCGCCGTGAAGGAAGGGTGTAAGTTCCTGGCAGCTGGATGAGCCATTGGAGCGCCGCCGCTGCTGGCGGCGGCGGGGGCCTCATTGCCAATGTGTGCGCGCGCTCCAGTGCGGCGGCGCCGGCGGGGGCATTGGCATCGGCTACTGCTGGACTGAGCGACGACAGGACGGGCGGAGGGGGTGTGTGGGAACACACCAAAAGTGCTGGCAGCGATGGCGCGCGACTGGACAGAGCCCGGCGCCGCGCTGGACGGCGCCGGACAGACTGGGGGCGTGCGGCTGTGTGTGCCGAGTGCATCGGCCAACAAGCGCCGCAGCGCGATGTGGACCAATGGCGGCGTGGGCGCCGAATCATTCCGCGCGACTCGGCTAGGTTGCCGGGTGGGTCGGGTAGGGTAGGGTGCGGGCGCAGCGATCCGACAGCTTTGAGTACATGCTGCTCATTGGCGTAGGATGTGAGGGACATTTCGTGCGTTTTGTTTATGAGCTTAGAGCTTACGTTCCGTGAAGGACGCGACTCCGCAGCCGGCGTTTGTAAGATTGATCCGGAGTTCGTGATGGTGGTGGTGGTGGTGGCGGTGGCGGCGGTGGTGGGGACGTAAGGCGGTGCGCTGTGTTGGCAATGGAGCGGGTGGCTATTGGCTGCGAGGCTGCGTATTGTTGTTGGAGGGTACTAGGGGCCGGCCTGGCTAGGGAGGTGCGCCTCGGGGCGGTGTCTGGTGTGGTGGGTGGGTGGTGAAAGCGTGTCGCACAACCCAGATAAAGCAAAAAAAGGGCACACGTGAACGGTTAGGGTTGTGCTGGGTGCGCATGCTACACGTCACGAAACAATTGATGGGGGGTGGCTTTTGTTCATAACACCCTAAAGAGTCGCGAGGAGCCACCAAAAGCGGACGGATTGGGGGGGATCGGGGCGGTGTTTGGTGTCTGGTGTGGTGGGTGGAAAGGGTCGAAAGGGATGTGTATGTGGCACGATGCTGTCGGCTAGGGCGGTTGAGAGGAAACCCGTAGGTTGGCTGGGGTTTGCGACGGCGTGGGGCGCCAGCCTGACCGCAGCTCCTCATTGCTGCGCGCATTGTGCATAATGAGAGTGAGGGCGAAGCGCATTATTTATTTGGGCGATTGTATGCTGGAGTAGTTGTCCTGGCTCGGAGGCATTATCGGTATCCTGGTCTTCCGCCGTGACACCTATTCGCTGTTGGGGACTGGCATTCGGGGTCGGCGTCATCCACTTACGGGCATTTGAGGATGGCGAGTTGTTTTTTACACTACGTATTTCTATAATCCTGAAGAGATCCGCTCCCATGGGCGTCGCTGCGGAGCGCACGCGGGCGCACATTAACTCCCAAAACACTTCCAAACAGACAGACAGACAGACAGACAGACACACAGACGCAGGCCTCAGGGCCTTGCAGCCCCCTGGCAGTATACTGGCCACAGCAAGTGGAGGTGCTGTGAGGGTTTCGTTCCAGCTGCGGTGGGGTGAGACGAGACGGTGTTGACAGGTATGGTCGGTTTGGACGCGAGGACGTTGTTGGTGGTTGTTCTACTTCACTACAGCAGCAGTTGCCCCTGCTTGCTCGGGTTACGTGATCATTGTTGGCTGGTTACGGGCTGCAAGCGCGTCTTCATTTCAGGGGGACGACGCCGAAGTCTTGCGAGTGTGTGGTGGTGATGGTGGCGGTGGCTAAGCTTCATTGCGTTCCATTGAACGGACTCGTCTGCCATGCGGCTACGCCCATGCGACTCCGCCAGGGCGCTGTGTGTGTTTTGAGGAGGGGAAGCTGTGTGTGTTGGGGGGAAGTTATTTTGTTGGGTTTGGGCAGCGGGCACAACCCGAGGCACAACCGGTCATTCGAGGAGGGCTAGGGGAAGCCGCTGCTGTTGCCACTGTTGATGGTTTGAGCATCGTGTACGTGAATTGGCGCGTTTTCCGTTGGCTTCGTTTTCGTTTTGTTTCCTTTGCTCAGTTCTCCAACCGTCCGAAACCCGGTCACGCGGCCTTCCGAATCTCGGATCCGACAGATCGGCGCGAGTATAGAGAACCAGGAGGTACCTGTTTGATAGATACGTAAATTTATAGGTCGTATACGCACCCTGCATGCTGTGATGTGAAAGAGTCGCAGGTGAAAGTAAAGATTGGAGGTGAGCGCCGCAGCTGACGGTGGACGGTTATGGTAGGTTGAACGCCGGTAGACGGTACGGTGTTGAACGAGAGCGGTTGTGTAGTACCCATGCTTTCGCTAGTGCGCGCGCCAACGGCCAAATTCGTACGGCATCGGCGTGCGGCGCGCCCGGGTGTGGACATGCCCCGAGCAACGAAAGAGATAGTTACGGATATATAAGTTGCGAGCCTTATTTGAGGCAGCGGAGTTTTAAGACGTCAGTTATAAGCTGTTGCGCTCAACGAAATCATTGGTATAATACATGCGAGCACAGGGTGAAGCCGAGCGGCAGCTGTGTGGGCGGCGGCGAGGACCACCCTCCATGCAGCTTCAGCCCCTTGCTCGCCCTCACCAGTTGGGAGCTCCATACGACCTATACGCCTAACCTATTGAGCTGCAACTGCGGTAAGCTGCTACGGCAGTGCTTGAGCTAATCTTGTTGAGCAAACCGGCGCCATCGGTCCCTGAATTGTTGGTCGCCACACAACTACCACACATCGGTAAAATGGTACGTTCGCGCCCTCTCTCAACACCATGGGATCGGTTCCCCAGCATGTATGAGGAGTCCTCCCTGGACGCTACCGGTAACGGGAGCAGCACCTCCTGTCATCACCTGCTTACGTCCGTCCCTACAGCGCACGGCCCCTAAGCTGCAAGTGCATGGCCGCCGTCACAATACCGCCACCGCATCATCCAAAAAGCTTTTCCCCCTGCCGCCTACCTATCTGAGTCAATATAGCCCTGCTGACTACTGCCCTGCCGCAAACAATGAACACCTTTTGGCGGCTAAAATCAGGCCACGGGCACCGGCGCCTCCGTCGGTGCTGCAGCTGCCGACGTCCCTGCCGCCGCCGCCGTCGCCGCCGTCGCCGCTGCTCCGCGGCCCCTCCCCAGGGCCTCATACGCTGCCAGCCGCTCAGGCGGAGGCAGCACAATGCGGTATTGGCCCTCGTCAATGAACTTAAAGGCGCCGTCGCTGTCGTCCGCATCCTCCCAGCTGCTGTCAACGCCACCTCGGGCGGCGTCCGAGGTACCGGAGGCGCCCGCCCCCTCCTGGGCGGGAGGTTCCGGCGCCGTTGGTGCGTTGGTAGTCGCCATTTCAGGCGAGGGCTGCAGCGACATCGACTCAACCACGTTGCTGACGTCGTGCATGGTATCGCAGAGAGCCCCCAGGCTGCCCGCGAGAGTTGGCGGGGCAACCGCAGCAGCAGCGACAGGAGCAGCAGCAGCAGCAGCAGTGGCATCGGTGCCCACTGGCTCTGCGTCCACGTCCGTCATGTGCGCGTCCTCGATCGGCAGCTCCAACGGAGGCGACGGCGAGGTCGCGAGGCCCGCGAGTTGGGGCGGGGGGGGCTGCGGGTGTGACAGGAAGTGCTGCGTGTGTGCGTGGGGGGCCAGGGGCGAAGGGAGGGCCAGGAAGGGGTGAGGAGGGGAAGGCGTGTGTGTGTGGCACGCCGCAGTGCCAGGGAGGAGTAGCTGTCCACGAGCCCCATCGACCACAAGGACGCGGCGTGTACGCTCCCTTCCCACTTCACTAATGCAAACCGTCAGGCGCCGAACACATCAGTCGGCGGTTCATCACGCTTTATGTAAACATGCAGGCGTCTCCCGCCCGCTGGCGGTGCGCAGCTGCGCTCCCGAGGCCCAGTGCCGAACACACCTGCAGGTGGTCCTCGTCGTCGCTGTCGCCCGCGGGTGGCGGCAGCTGCAGCTGCACGGAGCCCTCCCGTGCTCCGCCACCCCGCTCCGCCGCCAGGGCCTCCAGCGCCGCCACGTGGGCGTCGCAGCGCGGGCAGGGCAGCGGTATGGCGGCGGGGGCCGAGACCAGGCCGGCGATCTGAGGTCGGTTGCGGCGGTCGGAGGACGGAACGGGACGGGCGCGGGCGTGCGGGAAGAAGCGGGCCGTCAGTCGTGTCAACAGGGTTAGGGATGTAACCAGCGCGCAGCGCCTCTGCGAGCGGTTGGCCGTTAGGCCACATGTGTACCGTCGTGCTCGGGCCGTCAGAACCCGTCCACCACCGGCCGACCGCCAGATACGTCCCTGGTTGCGAACCCCAGCAGCTGGCAGGGGCCCACACGAGACCCCGGGCCCTGTGGCTGCTGGTTTCGCCCATCCACCCACCCATCCGCCCACCGTAGCCTTCCGGCTTCTCCTTCACATCTTTAGAACCAACCCTCCCGCCCACTCACCTGGTCCGCCAACATAAGCTTGCTCCCTGGCCACCTGACCCGGCTCGTGGGGCCCGCAGCCAGATCCCCAGCTGCAGTTCCTCCTCCTGCTTTGCCGGAACCCTTCGTTTGAGCCCCGGCCGACACCCCAATGCTCTCAGAATCATCGCCACCCCCACTGCCGCCAACGGCGCTTCCCCCAGCACCCAAACCGGCCGCAGAGCCAGCCGCTCGGCCGCCGGCTGACGCCGGCGAAGACTTGCGACCCGAGGGTCGGGACGCCGGAGGCTGCCGTTGCGCGGCCCTCCCGGTCGGGCTCGGACTGGAGGATCGGAGCACAGGTGCTGTTGGCGACGTTGACTTTTTGTCATTGGCACGAGCCCTCCCATGAAGAGCGCTACTTGGCTCCTTTGCTGGCTTTGCTCCCGCTTTTGTTTTTGTCCCGACTCGTCCCGTTTCTGCATTCGCTGCTGCTGCTCCTACATTCGGCCCTGAACCTGCCGAGGCGGTTGCCGAGGGCGGCTGGTCGGCGATAGGAGGCCCAGCCGACGGTGCCTGGGCGTCCACCGCCCTCCTGACAGGGGTCGGAGAGGTCGAGGGCGCGCTGGAAGTGGGGGCGGCTGCGGGGTTGGTTGATGGCTTGGGCGGCAGGGGTGGCTTTGCGCCTGGCTTGGAGGCGCTGGGCGCTGCCGAAGAAACTGCTTCCGCCGTTGCCGTTACAACGTTGGCAGTGGCGGCTTTCCCAGCCGGTGCCTTGGGCGGCTTGGACGGCAGTTGGGCAGTTCTGGCTGCTGGCTGCGTTTGGCTGGGGAGCTCGCTATTGGGCTGCTGCTGTTGGCCTGGGTCCTGTTGCCGCCGCTTTTGTTGCTTTTGTTGCTTTTGTTGCGGTTGCTGCTGTTGTTGCTTTTGTTGCTGTTGTTGCTGTTGTTGTGCCAGTGACGGTAGAGATGCTGCTGGAGGCTGATGAGGTGAGGGCGACGGAGCTTGTGCCGTCGGCGGCGTTGACGTGGGCTGCCGTTGCTGTTCATGTTGTTGTTGCTGCTGCGGTCGAGGAGGCCCGGCAGGTTTGTTCCCGGAGGGCGCCGCTGAGGGCTTGTCCGCATGGCTGCCCCCATCAGCTCCCCGGCTGCCCCCCCGCGTCTCTTCGACCCCGTTCTTCCTGACCCGCTCCTTTTTCGACGGCTGCGGAGCATCCTCGTCACCGTCGGGAGCGCTGCGCTTCCTTGCCGCAACGGTGGCAGCCGCTGCGCCGTCAGGTTCGCTGCTCTGGCCGCCGCCAGCAGCTACTGACGCCGCTTCTAGCTGCTGCTTTGGCTGGCCCTGCAGACGCGCCATCCCGTCCTGCGACCGCGGCTCTGCGGCGATGCCCGCCGCGGTCGCAGCGGAGGAGATTTTGGGCCGCTTCGCACTGCCGGCGACTCGGCCGCAGGTTGGGGAGCGAGGGCAGGGCATCGGGGCGCCAGGGATTTTAATACGATTGTCAGCCGACTCAGCATCACCCGGCTTAGCTGTATAAGGCCCTTTGCCTGTGTTCCGCGAGACACACGCTGCCCTACCCCCTATCACCATCACTCGTTTTCCTCCCACGTCTTCCCTTTGTCCTGTTAACGGGTTTTGTCACCACCCCCACCACTCGCCTTCGGGCCTCGGTGTCGTCTGCGCCGGTCGTATCGGTGCCCTGATCTGCCACCGTCCGCTTCGAGGGGCCTTGCTTCCCGGACTTGACCACAGCCGCAGGCCCGCCCATGCGGCCGCCTGGCCTCCCCACCTGCTTCGCGTCCGCTGCCGACGCATCGGCGTTAGAGCCGACTCTGACAGGGGCCGTCGGAGGCGAGGGGACGGCAAGATGGGCTGTTGGGGCGACCCGCCCCAGGCCCGCCTTCGCCTGGGTCATGCGTTCGGAAGGCGCGGAGTTATCGGCCTGCGACGCTGGTGGCGTCGGGGCTTGCGAGGGCCCTGTCGTCGCTGGGGCTGTCGATTTGGTTCCCGCGGCGAGCTTCGGCTGTGGCGCTACTGCCGCGGGCTGTGGCTGCGATGCTACAGCAGCGGGCTTCGGCTGCTGCTTCTCCTGAGCCTTCTTCTTGGGTGGCTGCGCTTGGACAGCATTCTTTTGCTGCACTTGCTGCTGCTGCTCCTCTAGGCTGTCCTTGCGCGGTAGCTTGGTAGCGGGTTGCGGCCCAACCGGTGAAGGCCGTGGCGGCAGGGACGGCGGCTGCCAGGGCGGCGGCAGCACCTGTGCTCTTCCGCCTGCGGGCGGCGGCGCGCTGCCAAAGTGGACATAGTTCAGCGGCAGGATCAGCTTGCCGGTCTCCATCTCCGCAGGCTCGTTGTACTCGTAGAGGACCTGCGAGACGGACCGGGAGCAGGAGGGCAGGGCACGGATTGGGCGCAAGACGGACCCGGGAGGCGTTCGTGCGGGGTCGGCCTCTGGGCAGGGGGCAACAAGGATGCGAAGCCGTGCAACCAGCGCGACCCATGGGTCATGGGCCGACGAGGAGCTCCAGGCGCGAGGGGCTGGACCGAGTACTACATCACCCCCGCCCCACCTCCTCGAACCTCCGCCCGTCCTTCTCCTATGTGGTATAAACGGGTTTCCTCTCCACTCCCGCGACTCATTCGCATCCTTATATGCCATCCCAACACGGAAAGGTCGACAGCTCGTCCACTCCAGCGCGCCAACCGCTCAACTTCCATGACGCTGAGATCCATGAGATCCACGAGATCGGGCACCGGCACTCACGTGGAGCGTCACTCGCTTCGGGTCGTACCGTACGACCCTGGCCGAGAACCAGACGCCCAGCTTGGGGTACTTTGCTACGTTGGTGGCGGGCCACCACGAGCGGCCCCGCATGTGCGGCTTGTCCGCCTGCTTGCTGTGCTCCATGTCCCACCAGAACACAAGCAGCCGGGTCCCAGGCGTGACCGACGAAAGGCCGTTGGCTGCGCACATCTCGCGGCACCACTGCATGAGGGGCGTCTGCAGGACGAGCGCGAGCGCAGGTGGGCGGGCGGCGAAGGGCCCGCGAGATGCCCGGGCCGGCAGGGGGAGGTGGCGAGAAGACCCGTTTAAGGAGCAAGGGGAGGGAGGAAGCGTGAGCGGTCGCATGCGTGCTCGTGACTCGGAGCTGGGCACCTCGACCCACATCGCAATTACCCAAATGCCCCTGACCCAAATCAAAACGATACCCGGAATCAATGTCACATCCTCGACGGTTGGCTGAAAAGCTGCACCGCCACACCGCCACCTATCCATCCACCCATCAATGCCTCGCCACGCTTATTACCCACAGAGGGCAAACGGCCCGTAGAGGACAAAGTACCGCTCGTTTTTCGGTTACCTTGGGCACGTGCTGGTTGCCGTACGCCACGACGTACGCGCTCGTGAGCGTCAGGCGCCGCTCCTCTGCCTCGCTGCGGCTCGACTCCTCCGACAGCTGCAGGCAGTGCTCCAGCACCCACTCGCTGATCAGCATCACCTTCCCCTCGCAGCAGACGTTGATGCTGTCGATATGATCCTCATGACCTGCAGTGCCGTTGGGGACGGGGTTGCCATGCACTGTACATCATCCACCTGTGTCTGTCCAAGCGCGCCGGCATGCACGCAGAAATTGGATCCACATGGAGCCGCATGGGGCCGTGCGATTTGGGTCATGATGGCGACGACCGAAAAAAGGATAGGGCATCCCCTGACGTACGGATCCGTGCGCTGGCACGGGTCCAGCGCGCCGTCTCCGGCACGCTACATGCGATGTGGGAGGCGATGGTCTAGCGTAGACGCCAAGGTTCTATACCACGATGCAGATGCGTGGCGTTGAAGCCCGCTGCCCATAACGGTTGTGGGTCAGCGTTTGGGTTATTATGCAACGACAGCTAGGACGCCGCTTCCAGCTGCGGGTGCGCAGGAGCGCTTGCATACGTAAGGGGTCATTAGCTTATGTTCCGATGCGGATCCGCAATATGCACGTGCCGCACTATATCCGTTCCTTGCTTGTCGCTGCATGCGACTCCTGCTCACCGCCGACGCAGGTTGCACGTTTGCCTTCACATTCTAGCTCAAGGTCCGGATAGAATTTCGACGCTGCGACCACGAGAGCATTTTCCCGCGCCTATAGGCACGCCGAAGACAGTTGTTGCGAACGCTGAAGACAGAACTTGATGAACAAGGCAAACCAGAAAATACTCACGATGTCTGCTGAAGATTTCGCCATCACCGTGGCACGCTGGCTTGCCGCCAAGCGTTTCAAAATTGGGCAGCGCGCAACGGACACTGGGTCATCTATATCTACTGTATTATATATGGCAGGTGCGGATTGCAAAAAAAGAAGAGGGCTTCGGGCGTCTGCATGACAACATAGCTCGTAGGAAATCTCCGCGATTTTGGCATAAACGCGCCGGGGAAAGTCGCAACATCCCGGTCGCGGCACAAAGCAGTGCGTGCAACCTAGATTTATGAACAGCCGCAATCATACAATTCTCATAAAAGTTACATGTGATTGTCGTATACCTATTTTTTGAACGTTGCGCGAAACCACGCAAACCCCAATTGCCCTAGTGTAATAGATCTGAAATGCGTAGTTGAAACTGAAACGGTACCTTAAACCATCCCTCACTTTTGAAACGGTACCTTAAACCATCCCTCACTTCCCAGTGTCCCGTCTCCCCCATGCTCCACGATGCAAAGTGACAACCGAGCAACAGTTTGTATGCAAGAGTCAGCTACCAGCTCCGCATCGGGCTTTCAGCCACAACATGTCGATGCGACTAACATGCCGATGGAGGCCCAATCAGTACCGAATGATAAATCTACCAGCTTGCAGATAGCATCGAGGTATGCAAAGGTAGAGCCCGGCGGAGGAATATAGTTGGCGTCCCAGCTTGCGGCCCGCACAAAAAGGCAGCACACCCGGTACAGTAGACCAATTGGGCCCATAACAAATGGATCCATCTCAAGGTGTCAACTGCCCCCTGGACAGACATCAAAAAAGAGGTCTCGGCACTTAACTGACGTAGTCATGCATTTGCGCTCGTACAGCATGACCTCAGCACGCGACACGCCGTCAGTGACATACGGCACTCAAAAGGCATCAGCCTTCCTACAACTCATTGCATTCATCCTCATACCGGTATGTGCTCAGACAGTCGGGCCAAGCAGCATACAGAACTGCAACGCAGCTCTGTATTGAGGAAGCCACAGACGCTCGAGCAGCATGTCGTACATCACCACTTGAGGGTTCCGCCCCCAAGCCTTGGCTGTCCATTACTCCCGTTCAACAAAAAAAGTTTCATAAAACGTTGGCCCACTGGGTACCGGCATTCGTGCCGTACCTGTGCCACCCGCGTGCGGTATGACAACGGACTTCTCACCCTCAATCAGTCAGCTGGCAGTTGGCAAGCGTGAAAGGACGAACGGTCACATTCGGTAGTAAAAGTAAGGTCTTCGGATCAGCGACACACGTCTGTATGTTGCCGACAAAGTGTGCGCGCAGTGTCAATTGCCAATCACACCTAACCCGCGCGAAAAGTAGATACATACTGGCCCAACCTTTGCGCCCCGTTGAAAGTGAACAGGTGGCCTCCAGCCCCACCGCATTCCCGACAAACAAAGAGGCCGCAACGCGTGCAGGCGGCTAGCGCGCTAACAACTGTCGACACTCACCCTCACGATACCCTGACTCGCACGCTACAGCCTAACACACGGGGCCCAAAAATGTGCGATCAATGAAGCCCATGGCACCTCTTGACATTGCACTCGCCCCGCCCTGGTCTCAGGCGCCGCTGATGCGGCCCACTACTACTGCAGTAGACGCGCAGCCGTGTCTGCGAAACACAGCTTGCGGGGCGGGCGCCTCCTCCCCCTAGCGAAGCGACCCATATGCCGCCAGGCCGCCCAGAGCACACCCGGCCGCAACGAAATGGGAGCACCGGGGAGCCGTCGACAGCGCGATCGACGTGCCGCAGCCCTTTCGATGCCCCGCCCCGATAACTCATACCCGCTGGCAAGTGCCCATGCGGGTAGCACCAGTTCGCAGTGCGGCGTGCTCTACGCTCTGCAGGTGCAGATTGCATTCTCGGTGGCTGTGCACCAGGCGCAGCCGCCCCAGCCCCTGCCCCGGGATCTACCTCATCCTCACGCCCTCATGTCACCCCTCATGTCACCACCGCACCCTTTAATCCTCCTTGGCGTCCAGGTTCGTGCGCTCGGATGTGCGGCGGAAGGTTTGCTGCGGGGAGAGAAGGGGGGGCCGGAAAAGAGGGGCCGTCGGCTGCTGCAGGACCGGACGTGCGGTATGTATCAACTCGGCGGTGGTGGGAATAGGATGCGAGCCGGCAGCCGCTCGCGCCGCTCCGAGGACACGACCACGGAGACCGGGATTTACGAGACACACGCTTACCCGTCCACCCTCCCGCCACGTCCTAAGGAACACCATAAGCCTTCCCGCCTCACCACACCGCATGCCGACGCGCCAGCCCCGATCCGTCATGAGGGCAGCAGCACCAGAAGCGACTGGTTGATGCGAACATAAGCTTGATGAGGATCTCAGCACCTCTCCAACCCTTACTTGGCTTGCTCCGCTTAACACGGTTGACATACCCCAGACACGCTAGAGCGCTTGCGTTGACTCCCATGCCATGTCCATGTTTCACCTCCATGTCCTCGTTCCGCCGCCCGCAACCCGAAGCGAACCGCCAAGCATCCGCAACGCACTTCCCTCATGCACGTCACAAGCCAGGAGCTTTAGCCCGCCGACGCTCCGAGACCCCGTCCTGTCCCGCTGCGCCTCTTACCTGCCGCATGATGGAGTCCAGGGACTGCGCGCGAAACGCCTGGGGGCTGAGCGGCTGCCCCGACTCGCTGAGCGGCCTCGCGGGCTGCCGGATGACCCCCAGCAGCGCCGTCCAGGCGCCCAGAGTGTTCTGCACAAAGATGGAGATGATGCAGGGCGCGGCCACCAGCGGGAAGTCCGGGCTGCCGCTGAAGAGCGCCGCGGCCAGGGCCAGGCCCAGGGCGGGGTTCCGCATGGAAGCCTGTCGTACGGCGGGCCGTCGCGGTTCGGTTGCCATCGGTTGATATTTTTTGCAGCGGTGCACTTGTCACCCGTCCTCGCTGTGCCTGGTCGTTTCTGTCCCGGCTGTTTCGAACTCCACAGCCGCAATACGGGCTTACACGAGGCGCAGCGCCTAGCATAGCTAGCATTGTGGTCCACTGCCTCGCGGTGCCTCAGCACTCCATACCGGCCAGCCCACCGCCACCATCCCCCCTGATGGCGATGTAAAACACATGCCAGCCGGCCAGCCCCATGCTTACCCCATGCGGCCCTCATGCACGCAGTGCCCGAACAACCGCCCACCGCCTCCCTTGCCTTATCACATTGTTCCACAACCTGCAAAAACCACCTTACCTGGTAGGCCGTTGTACGACATGTCCGAGCTGGTGAGCCGCCGCCAGCAGGTATGAGGAAGCCCATCACCAGCGCAGCGACATGCAGGGCTACAACGGCCCACACCACCGGCGCGCCGGCGGCTGTCACCGGGCCCATGCCGGCGGCGGTCTTTGTTGAAGCAGTCAGTACAATCATGGAGGCGGCGAGCATGGGGCCCGCGCGCCGGGCCGGCGCGGCGAGTGACGGTGGCATCATGGCGGACAGGGCGGCTCCCACCGCAAGCGGCATACACGCCGCAAAAAGCGCATGGCTGAAGATGCTGACCATCACCGATGGCGGCACTTCCAGGGAGGAGGACAGCTTGGTTCGGAAATGCGTATCAGCTGCGATTTCGGCTGGTGACAGGGCAGGCGAGAGCGGCTGGTCGAGCAGCAGCAGCAGGAAGTGGCGATAGGCGTACGGGAAGGTGATAAGGGCGGCTGGCGTGGAGAGGAAACACATCAGGACGGAGCACTCAAGGCTGCCTCCCGCCGTGTCGACGTTGACGGCGTTGGATGGGCCGCCTGTACGCGCGGGGGTGGAGAGGAAATGGGTTTTTCGAGGAGGCAGAGCCGTGCTCTGCATGACCTGAAGAGCGCTGCCAGAGTCCTACCTACTGGGCAGGCCGCCAGGAGGGCGAAACCAACAACGACCGCGAAGGGGAGACCATACTGAAGAGCTAGTACTGACGCTGCCAAGCCCAGCGCTGGCCATACAAATGTTCCAATGAAAAAACTGAAGGCGATATTGCCTGCGCAGCGTCAATTCGATAGTAAAATTAACGACTGTGGTCAGCTTTCCTATCAACATAACTCACCAAGGCCCAGAGGCGTCCCAAATAGATCCTTGAAGCGTGTTGCAGTTGTCCCAAGGCCGAGAAAGAAACATGCTGTTCCCAGCGTGTAATTTGCGTCGACCTGCGGTCGAGTTGTTATTAGCTGTCGCTGTAGGGTCATGAATTGCAAGCTTATTAAAAAAACAGCAAACCCCTATACCTTGATGAATTCCAAACGGCTTGGGGCCAGTAACGCAGTGGCCACACCAGCTGACAGCACAAGGGCAAACACGAATTGCCACATCATCGCGACTTTAGGAGCAAGAACTGATTTAACTATTACGATAATGAATATAGTACAACATCCAACTACTGAAACTGTTGTTGCACACGAACAAGAAGCCCGCGCTGACCTGTACGGTAGCCTGATGCAATCGGAAGGCCGCAAGGCTCGCGCACGTCAGTATACAAATTACCGCTTCAGAAATGGCATCATCGCCATGTGCCACCCAAGTCAGTGCGACGAACGACCTGTCGGACGGTCCGCAAGCGTTCGGACTTTCGCCTTCCAGAAGACTGGTCACGAGCGCAATCGCGATGGCGCTTAGCGTAGCCTTCATTGCGACGCCAGGGGAGAAGTGGAGGCCTGATATGACAACGTCCCTGTGCATAGCCACAGGAATCGCCCTCGTCATGGTGCGCTTGCTCGTCGATAGTTCCTGCGACTTCATCGGGAAGGCGTCGATTGGCGGGCTTACTTATGTTCGTGCCGCGAGGGCACCGGATTTTATAAGAAAACTAGCCAACGATGCACGTCAAAGTTATCGGAGGCTCCGGCAATCATACCGGTACCCACCAGCACGTGTTCCGAACCAAAATGCCAAACCCCCGCCGCCCTTCCCGGCCTCCCACAACCAGGGCATCTCTCCCGGCATTCCGCGCACCACCGCCTACATCATAATGCCGGAGACAAGGCCTCGGAACGAAATCCGCAAGGCCCTGGCGGGATTGGTGATCGTGCTGGTGGGTTGACGAGCTTGGTTACTGCGCTGATTGGCTGGCAGGCATAGACGACCGAACCCGAATATTCGACAAAGTAGAAAGCATTTTACGCCCGCAACCTCCAGGCATCATGCATGTTTGGATGGGCTGTTTGGTAAGCACCACTCCTTGCTCCAGCAGACCTCGCAAGATGTCTCCAACGGCGTGGCGCCGTCCGGGGATGCCTCGCACGATTGGGGCAACTCGTTGCTGTGCGAAAGGGTGGAAAGCCTAAGAGCTGGCGCTTAGCAGGAACATAATATGTTGATTACGGAGTAAAGAGTGAACATGTAGGGGTTTCGAACCTACTCAGCAGGCGGCTCATGCCTGCCCCCTAATCCCGACCTTGAACATCGCAAGTGCAGGGTTCATTATGGCTGGGTTTCGGACTCACCGGTCCCGCGGGAGCAGCCACGGTGGCCGCCCAGACCGTGGGCTTTCACTGCCTGCTCGGCGGCTACATTCCTCGCCGGGTGGCGACTGGCGGCTCCGGCTCCCGCCCAGCGACAGCAGCAGCAGGGGGAGACGACGCGGCTCTGGGTTCCGGAGCCAAAGCTGCGGCACCTGACCAGCAGGATGCAGCTGCGGTGGCCGGCAGGAGCGGCTAGGAGCGGGAGATTGCGCAGCTTTGCTGGCGATGGTAACTCTCCTCGGATGCCTGCGTCTGGAGTTGGGCTTTTGCTTGTAGGAGAGGAGCGGGGGCGGATTGCCGGAATCCCGCCCAGACCCGGGGCCGTGGAGGGGAGGGGAAGCTGGCCAACAGGCCGGGCTCAAGGATGACTAGCGCTGGGGTGCAGCCACCTTGTGTACCAACATATTACCTCGTACATGTGTAAAGGTCGCACGGTATAGAATGCGCTATACATAACGTACTTAACACTACTGAATGGGGCCTTACGGCGGAACCAGCAGAGGGGCCTCCTGACCGACGGCTGTTGTTCGACGCATTATCATTGCTATTTTCGTTTCTGTTACCGTAGTTGTCCTTCGTTTCTGTTATCGTAGTTGTCCAACAATGCGATGGTTTCCGACATTCCGTAAAAGGCTGGCGTGCCCGCACCAGGTTTCGTGTACGGTCCCTGCCCGTGGCCGATGGCTGTCACCGTTGCGCCCACACATCTAGTTGCTCTGTGTAGCGGTGGTGGAGGTTGCGTCGTCGTGGTGGTGGAAGTGTGTTATTAACTATTGGACGTTGTCCTGCTGTGGGGGCTGTGGTGGCATTCATCGGCAAATAAAGCTGTCTAGACTGACATTATAACGTGTCGGTTGATTCTGTGGATAACCTCCGGAACCTACCTTCCGCCACCCGTCCCCCTATTTACTGGAGTGCAGCTGCTCCCGCACATCTCGCGACAGCTGGGATTGAGATGTGTTGTTGCCCCTGGCGTTGCGGCGGGATTGGTGCATTGATAGTATTGCCGTGTTATGCGTTTACATCACGTAGGCAAGTGGCGACGGTCCAGACACGCCAGTCAGCATTGCGTTCGTTGACTTGGCGGGAGTCCTTTGCGATCGGTATATATATTAATTACATACAGCACTAGGAATAAAACTATTTGCGGTTGAGGTGGGGGGCAATCATATGGGACAGCTCTATCTCACGAAATACGCCCCTGTAAAGTCGTCGAACAGATTGTTAAACCAGTTGCAACGTCGTATTTGCATTCTATCAACGTCCGCCAAAACCGCCATCGACAAGGAAGTGAACTTATGTCTATAGCCCGCACCAAAGTGCATACATATACGTACAAGACCACGCGGTGATGGTCAATGATGAGCCAGGCCACAGCCGGCAATAAGCTACGAGAAGAAACCCTCCGAAAAGCTTGGAACGAGTCGGTATCGCATTGCGCTTGGTGATCCTCACCCTTGCTCACTGTTCCATGTATGTCATACCATCAAGTTCGTCTTGCCCGACACGACACGCACTACTGAACCTGTTCAAGAAGCAGGCCAGGGCAGGCGGTGCGTATGACTACGTGTTCATGGCCAGTCGTACACCACCAATCGGTAATGGTAATAGACGAATGCCAAGGAGGCCACTGACGGATTTATTTGCACCGACACCCGCCGCGGTGCTCGACATAAGGATATGCTGCGAAACTGTACACGGAAAGCAAGGCAATGTACTCGAAAATGGATCGACGGGGTCTAGAAACGGACGGAAGCAACGGAGCGCCCAGGGGACGTGCGCTGCGGCATTAGGACTCGCCAGAAGCAGCAATGCACACGCGGTGACGAGCAAAACCATGTAAAATTTGTTCAGCAATAAAAAGCGGAAGGCGTGCGGGGTGGGATTCTACCTCGGCCTGCCAGCTCACTCCAATGTCGCCACCGTATCGTCATCCATGCATGCGGAGTGGCCCCGGAGATCTGTTGCGTGTGATACGGGTTGCGATGGAACGACGAGTAGATAATGCTATGCAGCTAGCGATATAGATGCACATACACCAGGTAACTGAAACAGTTACTACTACACTACGAAATACACCAGGTTAGCTGCCCGCCAGCCAGACGGGTGTTCACGCAATCAACCATGCATGTACACTGGAACAAAAGTAGTACTACCACGCGGATGTGCGACGGGAACGACTGAAACGCAATCAGGAACGCCTAGCTCACCACGATAGTCCCGATCCCGCCCTCCCTTGACAGGCAGACCTCCCGTGTAAACCCTAAGACTCAAAACGCTTCCTGGAGGAGATCCATCGCGAGTACGAGAAGGGCCCCACCCAAACATCATGTACGGCATCGGGGACGAAGGCCGGCGGGCGCATGAGGACGTCCCTCGAGCAGCTGCCGTCCATCCACCCTGCCAGCCGCGAGGTAGGGAATAGCTCCCCATCCGCAGTAAAGCTACCCGGTGGTTTTTATTATTCCCGTTGTTGCTGCCCGCTGGGAAGTGTGGTCTCGGTTAGAAAAGCAGGAGCGGGGTTAGAGCGCAAGTGGTAAGATATCCAGTGCGCTTTATCATTATTGTTGCACAACAGCACATACAGCAGGTATCAACTGCGGTTCGGGCCATTCACGCAGACGGTCGTCGTCATGCGTTCTTGTCCAGGCCGGTGGCGAGCTACGAAGAGCTACGGTATTCTTATCGGTCGTCGCCTCACGTCGAACCTCTCCTACTCAGCGTTCGCTGCCGCGGCGACAGTGCGGCCCGGGGCGTGTGCCGAGTCGTCCGGTGACACCCGCGCAGAGGGGGAAGGGGACACGGCGCCCGGCGGGGCCTTGGCGGGAAGGGCGGAGTCGTCTGCTGACGGCATGCCGGCCAGGGAGGAGCGGCGGCAGTAGTTCTCGTCGCGGTCCGGGAAGAACCTCTTGCTGCGAGAAGGGCCGGGAGAATTGGGGCGGGGTTCAGAGCGGAGAAGTTAGGGTTTAGGGATGTCCGAGCGGGCGGGCGACATGACATGACAGCCCGCTGTAAGTGATGTGGATAGATAGGTGGGTAGACAGGTAGATAGGAATCCTCACGCCCAAAACAAGCTCCAATGATGACCCCGGTGCACTGAACCCGGATCAAATAGGATACATTGTAGTTGTCCGGATGGCTTACCGTACAAGGTTCTCCAGGGAGGGGTCGTAGTACCAGGGGTCCTCCGCGCGCCCCGCGGGCGGCACGTCGACGTTCCATCCGGGTATCCGCATCCGCATGGCCTTGGTGACGTCGGTGCAGGCCCACCGCCGGTACAGAGCCGAACCAGGCCAGTTGCGCTGGAAGGTGAAGAGCTGTGGGTACACGAGGGTTCGGTTCGAGGTGTGCGGTCATAGCCGGTGAGGGACGGAGGAGGGCAACAATGGAGCGATGGGCGGTAGGGTGCTAGGGCGGGCGGAGATCCCTAGGCCCCCGGTAGGGTGGGCGGCGATCCGCTGGAGAGGTTTAAAGGGTGACCGCAACCTCAACGAAAGAGGATATCCAGCAGCCCGTTAAAGCGTCCATGAGTGGGCTCCTGGATTGCCTGGTGAGGCACCCACCTCATGCGCGTGCCGCTAGCTGCTCACCTGATACGTGAAGAACTTGATGATGATGTGCATCAACAACCCGCCGATGATGCCGTACGCAATGTTGTGGGTGAAGGGCATGCCCAGTATGGTCACGAAGGCGGGGATCGCATCCGTGATGTCGTTCCAGTTGATCTGCGTGCGGCGAGGAACAGCAAGGGCGACGGGCGGGGCAACGCATGTGAATGAGGGTTTTTCGCAAAGCATTTCGTATAGCAGTTTATGCACGTGACAATCGAGCGAGCCCAACGCAGAGAGCGAAGCCTGTAGGACCGTTCGCGTCTGGCCGCTCTGTGCGCGGTCAGGCTGCCCCTGGCTGCCAACAACATGCACGGAACGAGTGGACGAGTGAGTGGACGACCGGTGAATGCACGTACCTCCAGGATTGCCGGCATGAAGATGAGGACTCCTACCAGCGCTAGGATAGGGCCAGTGGCGATTGCGGGGATGGACGAAAACAGCGGTGACAGGAAACACGACGCGAAGAAGAAGAGCGAGCAGACGATGGCCGTCACGCCTGCAGGTGCGCCGGGAACAGCCCATCGGTCAGTACATGTAGCCGCCGCCAAAACACAGCCCACCCACTTCCACCGACGACGACGCATACAGCCACGTCTGTCTCTCGTGAACGTGATACTGTAATGTTAAAAAAATAAAACAGTGAGAGCGCAGTCCTAATCGAAAAAGATTGCTGTAGGTTGTAGCTAGACATAATAGAAGTAAATAAATAAATAAAACATAACATCCGGGAAGGATAGGTTGTTACCAATCCGCATGCCGTACGTACCCGTGCGCCCGCCCTCTCGCACCGCCGCCGCTGACTCGACGTATGTGGTCAGCGCCGACGTGCCCAGCAGACCGCCCAACATGGTGCCGAAGCCGTCGGCGAGGAAGGCGATGTTGGAGCGGGGCATGTTGCCCTTGTCGTCCAGGATACCGCACATCTCACCCTGGGGGATAGGGAGGCAGCCGAGGATAGCGAGGCAGCCGAGGACGGGGCGGTCGGTAGGAGGGCGGTCGGTTCTTAGGGTTTCACATCCAGTGGGATAAGGTTGCGTTCATGGGCCGCTGTGCCGCTCACCAGTGCAATATGTGTTGGTCGGTCGTGTGTCACTAAGAGCCGACTGTTCAGCAGCTGCTAGGCTACCTTGTAACCTAAGTTAGGATTACGACTGATACACCCACACCGGTACATCGCCGCTTGTTCCTAAATAAATAATATAAAAATATATAAAATAATACGTTCCTATATATGTTCCTTGCAGCATCGATCATCGTGGACGTATCCAAAACGTATGTAAACAACGTAAACGTACGGTACAGACCCTGAGCCGGCCAACCGTAAACAACTGTAAACGTACGGTACAGACCCTGAGCCGGCCAACCGACCGACCGCCGTCGGCTCACCCACCATGGCTACGAAGGTGATGCAGCTGCCGATGAAGTCCAAGTAGAGGAAGGTGATCAGGGCCACCACGAGTTTGCCGGTCTGGTCGCCCCAGTTGAAATCTGTAGCAGCGGTCGGTGGGCGGTGCGTGGCGGCAGATGGAAGCGGGTTGCATGCGCTCAAAAGATGTTGCACGGCGCGAGCGCCCGAGGCTTATTACCTACGGTACGGGAATCATAGATCCACTGGGTCCAAAAAAAGCCGACTTCCAAATCCAAGCGATATACGTGTTCACGGTATTTATCCATTTGGAGAAATTGCGCAGTAACCTTGCGAGCCCGCGAATCCCGGGGCCCCCCAAGCCTGTGCCCGCTCCTTGACTCCATTCCCTCCCCTCGCCGCCCGCCGCCTCGGAACCCACCCACCTAGGTTGCCCGCCGTGTCCGTGAAGTTGGGCAGGTAGGCCACCTGGTCGGGCACCAGGCCCATGGTGGTGGACATCTTCTCTGGGAACTTCATCCTACGTCAAGAGATAAAGAGAGGGAGAGAGTTCGGGTAACAGCGAGCAAGGGAGTGAGTGCCGCAGCAGGTAAGCATTTCCAGTCACGTACGGCGTGGCGGACGAAGGAGCAAGCGGGCCGGCAGCAGATCGCTCGATGTTGGCAATAAGGTATAAAATAAATTTAAATTCAAAAAACGGTCATCGTCACTCAAGCGGGCGCACACCCGCATTGTCACCTCGCCCGCGTTAGTGTCGAAGGACCTCAAATGGCGTGGGAGATTAATGAAGCAAGCTGGTGGTGGCACCACTGTCTCACCAGGAGATGAACATGGTGAAGAAGATACCGGCGATGAAGGCGCCGTTGATGTTCCACACCAGGAGAATGGCTGCGTGGGCGCGGGAAGTGGGCACAATTAGTGGCTGGGCTTGCAGCAGGCGGGCGGGCAGGCCACGCGCAGGGTGGGCTTCTGGTGGCAAGGGGTGCATGACAGTCGTGCTTCCAGGCGGCTGTGCCCTCTCCACAGCGAGTTAGACGGCACCCTACCTGTGAAGATGAGTCCACCGACGGAGAGCCAGGGGCATACGACGCTGTACGGCGGTCCGTCCTGGTACATACGGCAGCTGTTGAAGGACACCTTGGAGTCGTATCCGGGTTTGCCCCAGCCGCCTGGATGATGAGGCGCGCGACGCAGTGTTGGGTGAACGGGGAATCACGGGTAAGAGAGATCTATCATGGATTGACGCTGGCTCTATCTAGCACGCTCTCAGCCGCACCAAAATGCAGGCCCAGGTCCAGCATGGACCGAGCTACTGCTGATAAGGTTGGTTAGAAGGGCCGTGCTTTATGCACGGCCCGCATACAGAAAGCAACGAGACGCCCGAACCCGCATGAAGTAAGCATCAGCATCATCAGCATCATCAGCATCATCAGCACGTAGCTAGACGCGCGTGTAGCTAGACGCGCGTGTAGCAAGAGATACAGCAACTAAAACATGCGCGTCGTCATACGCCGTACCGTGTACGTACGGAATGCCAAGGTTGAGCGACAGCAGTGTGGGGTAGGGTGCCCCCACGATTACCCCCATGTCCTTGACGCCGACGAAGGAGATGAAGACGCCGATGCCCGCCGCGCCCGCCATGAGGACAGACTTGGGAAACAGCTTGATGAGCCACCTGGCGCATCAACGAACACCGGCGGGACAACGGCTTACTCACGAGGCCATGCCTATAGGCGGCCAATAAGTAACTAGTTCATACGGTCGTCACTCGTCGGATTGTGGGGTTGCCAATGCTGAGCAGTATACTGTAAGCGCCTGCTTGGCAAGACGGAGAGTCACACCGCGTTGCGAGGTGAGCGGGCAAGCAAACAATAAATCATATGCCTACCGGCACCTGCTATTGATCTACGGTAAAAATGCCCCGAGCGTGCGATCACGGTAAACAAGCACCGACGCACTTGCGGAGGCCCAGTAGGCAGATCGCCACGAAGACAATGCCCTCCAGGAAGGTTGCGGCGAGAGCCTTCTCGTACGGCACCTCCGTGCCCAGACTGTGTTTGCGTTACGTAAGGCAGGGGGCCGGACGGGTGCGGCGAGCGCGGGGGGTCAGGTGCGTTAGCTCGGGTGAGGGGAGACTGCGCATGAAGCTAATAACCCTAAAACCCTTCGCATTAAGCCCGTTGCTAGCCAGCCGACGGGCGACAACTTTAACAGCGTGCCCGCCTGCGGCCCGCACACTTCCCGACCCACCCCTACGCTTCCCGACCCACCACTGGCTGGTCGTGTTGTAGCAGGTGCTGGTGGGGTCAACCGCCTCGTTGACCACCATGCCGCCGTCTGGGCCCACGGAGCAGCTGCACGGCAGGTCCTTGCAGGCGCCCGCACCGTAGAAATGCGAGTGCGCCCCGCAGGGGTGGCCGAGCTTCAGGACCTGCGCGTGCACGAGAACCCGGACACGACGGGTGAGTGCGACCGAACGTGTGGTACTGCCACACACATGCGTATGACACAGGTAGTTCAGCAGGTAGGCAGGCGGCCGGTAGTTGGGGTATGTGCGTACGAGGTCTGCACACGGAGGGGCGGCGGGGCCCAGCTCCCACCTGGGTGACGAAATAGGTGTTGGTGCCCAGCTGCACGCTTACCACCCACCTGCAAGGGAGCAGCGGATTCAGCAGAGACGGACTCAGCGGCGACTGTACGCTGCTTTGGCGTTTTTAAGCGTAAACGATATTCCTTCTCAACGTACGCTGCTCGCTGATGGCGGGGGCCTCGTCGCAAACGAAAGGAAGCCCATGCAGCGAACACAGGCAGGTTGGTAGCGAGGGACACCTACGGGTAGTTTGCGACGACGCCCATAAGCAGTGTGGCGCAGCCGGTGGAGACAGCCGTCGCGAGCGCCACGTCATTTCCGGGCATCCCGGTCTTGAAGGCGCTCGTCATGCCGGACAGGATGATGGGATTAAGGAACAGGATATAGGCGCTGGTCATGAAGAGGACGCAGCCCGCCCTGCAGGGTAGGAGGAACGATGGAACGACGTGACAAGTAGCGGCCGGCGGGGGTCGGTCGTCTGTGCGAGGGATGCGTATGTTCGTTCTCGCCGGCACGGATAGAGTTGTGGAAAGGAGGTTTGCGCCAGTAGTGGGAGGGCTGTTAGGGGCGGCTGGTCCAAGGACGGGCGCCAACCTACCATACAGATAGACGCGAAGGCTCGGAGAGCAGTTGCGGTCGCAGCTGCAGCCATTGCCCTTGGACAAAAAGGAACAGCAGGAGCTAAGAATGCAATGTTGCAGCTATTGTACCGACTAAACTGGATACGGCAGCGTACCCCAAACGAGCAGCCTGCTGCCTTTCGCAAGGCGGGACGAAGAGGCTAAAGTGTAATGATCACTAAGTTGGTTACCGGTGGTTGGGCCACCCTATGCCCTTCAACGTAGACGCCTTTCGTACCAGTCGTGCGTAGCAACTGTTTCGTCCCGCCGACCTGCCTCCGCCTCATTTCGTGACCCCTCACCTGATCTCACCGCCCCACGTGCTGCCCCGCGTGTGAACGTTGAAGTACGGCTCCAACCACCGCGTCACGCGATTGCTCGGCTCGGTCTTGGGCAGGGCATCGCTGCTGACGCTATCGCTGCGCTCCACATCTTTGATCGAAGGAAGATCTGTGCCCTTCATGGTTCCTCAGCTACTGAAGGAGAAGAGAAGCACAGTGGCAACAGACGAGTATAAATCAGTTCTATCTGAAGTGGCTGTCGTATACGCGGGAGCGGAAAGGTGCGGGGCTCGATACGGCCAGCGCACACTCAGTGACTGGCAGCAAATTTGCTTAAGATTCGCCCGTGTGTAACGAGCCCGCGGATGGAACGAGTGCACATGCCGTAAGGCCAAACACCGGACACGGCAAACCGACTGATCGAACATCTGGCACTGCCCTACCGCCCCCCATTTTGCACGATGTACGCCAGATAACACGCAAAATGGCATGCAGGTATGTTCTTGGGGATGCTGGGGGCCAGAGCAGGACGCTGCAAACCGAAGTCAAACGACGCAAGCAAGGCATGACATAGATATTTACCCTGTGCCGCCGTCTAGGTTACAAGCCAACCCGGGCCTAAGCGAACTATAGTTTGCAGGGCGCGTGCAAAGAGGATTGATGCACGCCACGCGGCCCAGGCAGAAGTTCCTGCGCGCGCGTTCCTGCAAGGCTACCGGAACAACCCTAGTTTGAAGTTATCCTTCCTTGACTCTGGATACGTTATCCTTCGAATTTGACATCGCACTGCCCCTCAAATCACCCACCTTGTGACGTCAATGGGGAACGGTGCTTGGCGTACGGTTGCCTCCAGCGGTGGGAAGTTCCGACGAACTGCGAACGTATATCCTTCAGCGGGACCCTTCGAGGAACATCCACCAAAGATTTAGTTTGATGATGTTGAGGACATCTAGTCAGTGTATGTCGATAGATCGAATACGGTATTGAAAGGGCCAAGTGAATCGACAATGTACGACCAACGCGCGCGCCGCCAGTTCTCAAACGAATGCGAGCAATAGAAGATAATTTCCAGGTAATTCTGCTTAGGAGTAGCTATCGAACAGGACCGCAGTCAACGCGGCACTCTGTACCAACCGTCGGCATCCCAACCGCGTTACTTTCTGGCAGCCCTTAGCGAAACCAGGTTCTTGCCACACCTCCATCGTACAATTTCAGATCGAAAGTAGTTGACGGACACGCCCCAGTCGGTCGACAAGCCATAAGCCCTAGCGCCCAGGCGCAACGCGAATAGTGGTATTCCCGCCATGCTAAACAATCATATTGGAACAAATTGATCAATTGCTACGCTTACTCCGGGTTCCCGGAACGCACATAATTTCCTAACTAGTCTACATATCAGTCAACCGCTGTCGAACTGGGGCTTTCTGCCAGCTTGTGGGCAAGACTCGCCGGTCCAAGAAGTCATGCACCCCAGCCACGTTACCAGCGATCCGTATGCGTGGCCATACGATGGCAACCTCAAGCCCGAGAACACAGCGCTGATCGTAATTGACATGCAGGTACGCGACCGTGCGACCTGAGCTGGTGCCTAGCTTCGGGAAACAAATGATATATGATCCTGCTTTAGCGCCTTGGCTGCAACGTGGCAAAACACACCGCAGCCAGCAAGTCGACCACATTTCACCTTGGCAAGTACCTTGGCCCTCCCATTCCTCACCCAGGTCGACTTTTGCGGCAAGGGCGGCTACGTGGACCTAATGGGCTACGACTTAAACCTCACTCAGGCCCCCATTGAGCCCATCAAGTGAGCCCCCTTGAGAGAAATTTAGGTCATCTTCCGGCACAGGGTACCGGTGTGCCGGCACAGAAAAAGCGCACCACATCCGTAGCAGCGTTCGTCAGCGTTTGTCAACATCACGGATCGCTGCTGGCCGGCCATACCAAGGCGTCCCGTGCCTAGGTCGGCTCCATCGTACAGCATATCATTTTCTGTGCCTCCACGCCCCCTTTTTGTTGTTCGGTGGCCCTCCGTATGTACCGGACGCACGAATGGGTACAAACCAGCGCCCAACCGATGCAACCCCTCCTCTCCCTACAGGCGGTTACTTGAAGCGTGTCGACAGTACGGCGTCAAGGTCATCCATACGCGGGAGGGGCACCGACCCGACCTGTCCGACCTGCCCGCCAACAAGGAGTGGCGCTCGCGCCAGATCGGTGCGTTCCCGTGCGCGCAGACAATTACCGCAACACAGCCCCGGGGCTATCAGACAATTACCGCAACACAGCCCCGGGGCTATCAGACAGTTACCGCAACACAGCCCCGGGGCTATCAGACAATTACCGCAACACAGCCCCGGCGCAGATAGCCCGCCAAGCAGGCACCCGCCAACCAACCACCTAACTGCCCTCTTCCCACTTCATCCATATTTGTCCGTACGGTCGTCACCGAATCGTACCCGTTGTCGTATACCGGCAGGCGCTGGCATCGGCGACCTGGGCCCCGCGGGCCGCGTGTTGGTCCGCGGGGAGGGCGGCTGGGGCATCATCCCGGAGCTCGCGCCGCTGCCTGGGGAGGTGGTGATCGACAAGCCCGGCAAGGGCTCCTTCTACGCCACCGGTAAGTACGGCGGGCGGGGGGATTGCAAGGTGTCGCGGGGGGGGGGGCCGAGCCGTCCCTCAGTAGCGGGGTGACATGACGACACGAACACACGGTCAACGCGCACATGGAAGGCGCCGGGGGGTTGACAGGAAGGGGCTGGTTGCTCGACCCCTGCTCGACCCCTGCTCCGATCCATTCTCCAGCCCCTGCCCAACTCCCGCTCGACCCCTGCTCCGACCCTTCTCCAGCCCCTGTTTTCCGGCCCTGCTCCGACCCCGGGCCGCAGACCTGGACATGGTCCTCCGCCGCGCCGGCATCCGCAACCTAGTTCTGGCAGGAATCACGACCGACGTGTGTGTCCACACCACCATGAGGGACGCCAACGACCGGGGCTACGAGTGTCTGCTGCTGTCGGACGCCACGGCCGCCACCGACCCAGCAAACCACGCCGCCGCGCTAGACATGGTCAAGAAGCAGGGCGGCGTGTTCGGCGCGGTGGCGACCACGGCGGCCTTCGTGGAGGCGATCACGCCGCCGGTGCAGCGGCTGCTGATGGGGGGCCTGGCGGAGGGGGCGGGCAGAAGCTCCCGCGACGTCGCCGGCAGCGGCGGCAAGGAGGTGTGTGTGTGTGTGTGTGTGTGTGTGTGTGTGTGTGTGTGTGGAGGAGGGTTGCAAATGGGATGGGCTCCTGGGGCCTGATGTCGGGTGGGGCTGAAGGCGTGCAACCCCTCTGCTGGGCAGCGGGGGCGTTATCAGCTGAAGGGGGTTGAAGGTCTGCTGGGTGTATGTGTTGGCACCAGACGCCCGGCATGAAGCTGGGGCGCCGGCGCCCCTATCGGCCAATCACGTCCAGCCAGGAAAGCACGAGCAGCCAGGAAACCATGCCCCCTTCTCGATTCATGACTATCTTTGTAACGGTTACAGTGGGTTCCAGACCAAAAGGTAGAACCCGCGTGTTGTATGCGGGTGAGGGGACTGCAGTTAATGGGCTCCGCCTACTGATTGCCAAATGGGCTCACCCACCATCTGCGCAGTTCGTCGTGTCCGCCGCGGTACCTGAGGCTGCACCCTACCCGTACAGCTTTCCGGTACGGAGGAGCGCCTTGGTCATGATCGACTTCCAGCGGGACTTCATGGAGTTAGGCGGTTTCGGTGCGACCCTCGGCAACGACGTGGAGCGTCTGAGGGTGGGTATGTGGGTGCTGGTTGTGCTCGGTGCTCCAGGGGTGGCATCATTCCTGTTCCATGCCCGGCGGGGGACCCCTCTCTGTGCGGCGCGTGCGAAGGGCGCCACTGCGCACCTGTCCCTAGCTCCCGCCCATCACACACCTGCCGCTTCTCCACCCCGCCCCGCCCTGCCCAGCATGCAATTCCAAACGTGTGTACCGAACTCTTCCTTGTCGCGTTTACTTTCCAGCGCCCCTACACGGGTTTCCTCTCACGCCCCCGGCCCCCGCCCCGCTCTCAGGCCTGCCTACCCGGCGCCCAAGCCCTCCTGGCCGCCTGCCGCTCCGCCGGGGTGGCGGTGGTGCACACGCTGGAGGCGCACAAACCCGACCTGTCGGACCTGCACGTCTCCAAGTTCACGTAAGCCAGTAGCGGTTCTCCGAGTGTGTCCCGGATCGTCATGCTGGAGGCGCGGGGGCTCGCGGGGGGGTCGGGGTTTTCCCTCGAGCTGGGTGCATCGCCGCCGAGCCGTTGAACGTGCCCCGCCCCGCCCCGCGCTGCTGTCGCACCCAGGCGCGGCAACCTGGCCCCGGGGAAGCGCATCGGCGACTCGCTTTCGGACGCCATGGGCCGCATCCTAATCCGAAACGAGCCTGGCAACGGGATCGTGCCCGAGGTGGCGCCCGTCGAGGTGCGTCTGGATTAAAGCTCATGCGGACAGGGGGGGTGGGCAGGCACACCATTATGGCTTCGTAGGGGGGGTGTATGCCTGGCGCAGCATCGGCCACCCAGTGCTTCCTCGCTGCGTGGCTGGCACTTCGGTGGTCCCTTACCTACCGCGCCGCCGTGACAGCTACAGCTGCACGTGGCCTCTCAAATCTCCGCGTAAGCGGTGTCGTCGTTTAAATTCGTTTATTGGCTGCTTCGGCACGCCCGCCGTCACCCAGGGCGAGAAGCTGCTGTTCAAGCCGGGCAAGGGCGCCTTCTACGCCACCGACCTGGAGGCCTGGCTGCACGCGAGGAGCATCACGCACCTGCTGTTTGCGGGGGTTACCACCGAGGTACGGAGGGGCGGCATGAGCGGTAGGTAGCGGCCGGGCCTAGGGTTGGGTCTGTACACAACGTGCTTGAGGCCGAAATCAATACGGCATCAAGTAAGGAGTCTACTGTGCATACGGCTTGCAGTTCATGTAATGGCTTGCAGTGCTAGAGGTCCGGGAGGGGGAGGGCAACTGGACGCATGTCGTACTCCAGGGAGGGAAAACCACCACACGGTCACATCGTCAAGTCCACCACCACCTCCGCCGCCGCCACCACCACCCCCTCCGCCGCCACCACCACCCCCTCCGCCGCCACCACCACCCCCTCCCCTGCCACCACCACCCCCTCCGCCGCCACCAACACCCCCTCCGCCGCCCTGCCTGTCCGCAGGTGTGCGTCCAGACGTCCATGCGCGAGGCCAACGACCGCGGCTTCGAGTGCTGCCTGGTGACGGACGCCACGGAGAGCTACTTCCCCGCCTTCAAGGAGGCGGCGGTGGACATGATCGTCGCGCAGGTGAGGGCCAGGGCCAGGACGCGGCGAGAAGGGTCAGGGCGGTGTCAGCGAGGAACCCGCAGACCGGCAAGGTTGGCAAACCGGTACTACCCGTAGCTGGGGCAGGGGCGGCGGCATGGGGTACGGCGGGAGGCGAGGGGAGTAGCAAATTATAATCGAGCAAGAGGGTTGTGGGCGAGGGACTGGACGTGTGCGCCTATGCGCGGTGAACGTACGGAACGGTCCAACCCACTAACGCGCCGACACCCGGTCGGCGTTAATGCCACGGAATCGCACACTTGGTCCCACCTCAGGGGGGCATCGTGGGCTGGACCGCCACCAGCGACCAAATCGCGGCGGCACTCGCCGCCGCCACGGAGCTCTAGAGGGGGGCAGCGGAGCGGTTGAGGGGTGCGGTGGGCTGCAGCCGCGTGCGTGCAGGGGCTCGGCTGGATGGGCGTGAGCGCTTTTATACGAAGGCGAGGGTGCCCCTTGCCTCGTTAAGAGGAGTGAAGCTGCACATATGTATGATGCTGGTTTCAGTATTGCCGGATGGGAGTTAGGAGCGACCACCTGCCAATAAAACGCCACTGTTGACGGCATATAGCGATGTACAGCGCCCGTAAAACTGGTAACGGTTGAGAATTGGTTGGAAAGTTGCGGTTGCCGACGTGGACTGTGGTCTGGTTCGCTGGCCATGCCAGCTCGTGTTTGGTGTTTATGCTCGGGTTAGCAAGTAGGGGACAGTCCAAACAGGTCGGCCCCTCGGATTTCCGGAGCGGTGTTCAACAACCAGCGGTCGGGTTCGGCAGTTCATGCAGCTCCCAGTCCAGACATCAGGCAGGCAGCCATGCGTGCAAGCCGCTCTGGGAAGCACTTCCCTGGCCAACTCATTGAGGCCACCTCTTTACTACACCAGTCCGCCCTGCGTCGCCCCGCTCTGCGACGACCGTCGACAACTAGCTGCGCAGGTGAAATTCGCGACTCAAAACTGATTGCGAAGATGCTGTATAATGTTCAGAGAGGTGTCACATAATGCGTAATTGCTGGCTGGGTTACGAATAGGGCATGCTTTGGTAACCTTCGACTCCAGGGAATGGCGTGGGCTTGTTTGGAAACCCACGACAAGGACATTCTTACTAAAACCGCTCTTGCCTGGGCGGATGGGGCGTCAAAAGTTGCTTTTGATCGTGCGGCATTGTGGCATGTGCGCCCGCCCCTGCGGGATGGCTCTTCTAGCTCTACCGCCCTTGGTGATTTGCGTCGTGATCAATCCTGAATGTTGTCTATTGTGAGCCTCCGTACTTGGCCCCGTGGTTGGGACGCGGTGCCTGCCGCCTTTCGTCCCCCGCGTGTGGCGATGATGATCGGATGGCGGTGGTCCTACCAGATGGTCTTGGCTCTCCGCCTCGTCATCTTGATGCTTGTTTCGGCGGCATGTGCCGGCTCTGTTTCATGGGGCTTTGTGATCCAGCTGCACGGTGGGGCTTTAGTGGGCGGCCGGCGGGTGGCCCTATGCCATGACATCTATGAAGCAATGTATGTATCTGCTGGCCGCCTG
Organism: Yamagishiella unicocca; assembly: GCA_003116995.1. Classification (NCBI taxonomy): domain Eukaryota; kingdom Viridiplantae; phylum Chlorophyta; class Chlorophyceae; order Chlamydomonadales; family Volvocaceae; genus Yamagishiella; species Yamagishiella unicocca. The sequence continues at coordinate 394,806 of BDSL01000021.1, read as the reverse complement.
CCTTACGTAAGCGGGAGGGCTCTGCTGGGGACGGCGGGAGCACGTCTTGGGAAACAATGAGAGGATAATGATGCTGATGATGACGACGACGATGGGGCGGCGGCATCCGGGAGGGGAGACGAGGGCGGCGCTTTGTACCATTATTGCGGACGCTTGTTGACCAGCAGGCGCACTGGCGGCGTCATGGGTCGCGAACGTCAGGCATCTTTGCCTTGCACACAAAGGCTTGTTGCCCAGCGGATAATGTATCAGGTGCCGCCGCGCCTCCATTCGCTGGAAACTCCCTGCGATGCCTGCAGGCCTCCCCGGTTGTGCCTGGTGATGGAGCCCTTGGATACCTCCCTGGACCGCCTGCTGTACGGCGAGTCCCTACTGCTGCCGCTGGACACGGTGAGTTGACCCGCTCGCTTGATCTCGGAGAGCAGGCTTCTGCAAAACCTGATGCTGCGCGGATACAAATTGCGTCCGCCCTCGTACGCTCAACGTTCAGCCGTTGGGTACCGTTGCCGCACTGGATGAGAGGCCTGCGTCCTTAACGCGACAGAAGCATGACCGACTTACAAAAATGGCATCCCATCATCAAACGTAACACAGTCTGGGCTGCGACAGGCGCCTTAGGGTCGGCAGCTGGAGGCCGCGGCGGCCGTGGTTCTGCCGCCCTACGAGCTACGACGGCAACAGTATTCCAGCCACCGTGGTTGCCGCCGCCGCCGTCCCAGACGCGCCGGCCATATTGCTCGCCCTCCCTGCTGCTGAAGTATTTGCTTCGCATACCCGAGCAGGCCGTGTGCCAGCGCCTGGCGCCAGCCACAAGCCGTTGCAACACTGACTCCGTCCAGGTCCGGCGCTGACAGGCAGGTCGGGTGGATCACTCACACCACAGCACGCACCTCCTCCGTTCTCCCACTCCTGAGCCCGTTTGAACCTGATGAGCTACCGGACCCTTCTGCTGGCCCGACTGGTACCAGTGGCACGGCGGCGCCAGCAGCAGCCCACTAGCGCTCGCCCGGCTGCGCCCCCGCGGCCCTGCAGACGCCGTCGCCCTCGCATCGCAGCCATTCGTGCTCCAGCAGCTGCTGTGCACTGCACTCCTGGCTGGCAGGAGGAGTGAGAATGGCGTTCAAGAACGCCTTCCCCTCAACCGATAACACGACCTGCTCGCACATAGGCCGCACAGCCAACCCGAGCTGGAATAGGTCCGAGGCCTGGGTGTAGAGGCCAGCAACCAGAGTGCTGGGGTTCCAGCCAACCGGCTCGAAGGCTGGCAGCGGCAGCTGGTCCGTGGGGGCGCATGTCTCCAAGTCAATCAGGAACCAGCGGCGGCTGCTGGAGGGGCCAGCGGAGCACGCGAAATTGTCCCAGCGGAGGTCGCGGTGCACAAACTTCGCCTGCACGGGCACATCGATCGGCACGTAAGCAATAGGTATGATGCTACTTGCGTCTTGCAACAAAAGCATACAAAATATTTGAAGCCATCTTCGCGCAATGTACGTACGCAGCTACAACACGACTGTCTGTGACGAGTGTACCAAGCTGCGCAATCTTTCGCAACTTGCATAGCCAGCCACCCGCCGATTCGCCCACCCACCTCGTGGATCGCCGCTAGGCCGTGCAGCAGGCCGTGCAGCAGCCGCCGCGCGTCATCCTCCGTGGCCGGCAACGTGTTGTAGCTCTGCAGTCCCACAGGAATCAGGTCCACCGAGTACAAGCTGTCCTGCAAGGTGGGCGCGCCCCCCACGGCGTGCACCAGCCCCGGCCGCTTCGCGGTGGCGCGATACAGCTCTTCCAGCCGTGTGAAGTCCACGCCGCACCAGGAAGCGAATGCGGGCCATGGCGACACGCGCTTCCGCACCGCCAGCTCGTCAGTGCGGAATAGCCTGTGGAGTACGTGGATGGATCGTGTTGTACTCGCTCATCACACGCTCATCACTCGCTTATCACACGCACGTTCAGCTAACACGCACTTAGGGTGGTCCGTAGGCATACATGCAGGATAGCTGCTGCTGAGCCAACCGCTGAACGGACATTTTTACCATACATGAAGTACAGCCAAGGCACGCACGCCCATCCGTCCACACACGCACCCACGGACGCACCCAGCAGCCACCCACCCAAAGTCGCCTCCGACATATACACCACCGTGCAAACCTCGGCACAGTCCTTCCCTGCTTACACCTCGCGCGTGAATCCGTGGGCGTGTCCACGTGCCACAGCGCCAGCGGGCAGCACGTCCACCGGATAGCGCGCCCGCTGTGCGCAGAGAAGCTGATAGAACTTGATGGTGGCCATCACTGCTTCTGCGCGGTCGGCCTCGTTGGTCAGGTCGTACAGGGGACTGATGGCGCGCGGTGCGGTGGCCATACCGCTAGCATGCGAGATGGCATAGAACTGCAGCTTGCTGCCGGCAGCTGCAAAGCACGGTAGATACTCGATGCTGGGGCAGGGGCAGGGCGGCCAAAGGGGAGCAGTCATGAAGGGGAGCAGCCATGAAGGTAAGGTCGTTGCAGGCATGCTGTAGGAAATAGATATAATACTGAGGCCCTTTCGATGCATACAGCCAGCCGTTCTCACTTACTCGCCATAGTACAGCGGCGTCCAGGCCGCGGTCTTCTTGCGCAGATCCTCGACTGCCTCTCCCATGCTTGTTGCGTTGTCCTCCCACTTCGCCAGCAGCCCCCGGCCGCTGCTTCCCCGCAAGACTCCATCAGGTAGCAGAGACGAGCCGCCCAGCGACTTGACTGTCATGAGAGAGGTGCTGTCCTCCTGGTCACGCTCCGCCACCAGCCTACTGGCAAGGGAGGCAGGGGCTGATCAACGGATACCCCGGTACTATCTACATACACCAACACGCGATCCACACTTCAGCCCTATCCATGCAGCGCTCGCGCCCCGCCAGAACCCTCGTACCCGATGCGGAGGCCCGATGGCAGCGCCTTGTCCAGCGCCAGCAGCAGTGACACAACCACCACGTGCTCGGTGATCATTGTCCACATCTCCGAATCACCCAGGGTCAGTGGCATCGTCAAGCTCATTCCAACGGCAAGGGCAAGCACACCCGAGGCGGCCGTGAAGCGCAGCTTAAGGTCGGGCGGCAGTCTTATCGCGTCCAGCGCATCCGCAGTGATCGGAATCTGAGCGGCGGGTGGCTCCTGGATGAAGCGTTTCAGGTCACCCAGATGTGGAGGTGAGTCCAGAGGAGGCTGGAGGAGCTGTTCGGCATACCCCCAGGAGTCGTCCACGCCTTGCAAGCAGCGATAAGGTGAAGCAACATTTAGCAGCATGATTTGCCAGTTGCGTGAGCCGTTCCGCAGTGGGAGCATGGCAAGGGCCTGTGTAAGCCGTGCACGCCAGTCCAGTCTGCCCGCTCCCCCTCACGCCAAGCCCCTAGCCCCGCGTCGCTAGCACCACGTGATCCACCCAGCTTGGCAGCTGAACTCGCCAGGAAAACAAGTCTTCGGCGATTGCTAACAATATCCTTCCCACGCCCGACAGGTCTGCGATTGCGATGCAGAGAGCTTGCGGTGTCTCCCAGCTCTCCATGTTGGGAACCCCACGGGTGAGGCCCCCTGACCCGTGCCCGATTAGTGCCGATCAGAGCAACCAACAACCAACTAACAACAACTCACCGCGAGCTCGCGAGCTCCCGGTCTCCCTGGGCCGGGGCCTGCCGTCGCGCCTGCACGACGCGGGAGCGGCCGGAGGGCACATGCAGGTGAGAAACTGCATACCGCTGCACGTGCTCGATGCGGTCTGGTGTGTGGGTGGGGTGCGAGGAGCGCTGACACGCGGCGGAGGTGGGGTGTGCGTTTCGAGCACCAGGGCTTGTCGACCCAAGGCGCTTCCAGTATCGCAAACCAAGACGAATGCGCGCTACAAGAACGTCAAAGTGCCTGGGAGAGCCGCTGGCAGGAGCCGCACCGATCGCAGTTGGGTTGGGCGCAAACTCGCAGCCCGCGGCCTGCGTAACGTCCCATCATAGCTACATGCACATCTGAAAAGGAAACAACCGTAGGCCCGACGGTGCGACGTGCGGGTCTGCGCGAAGTTATCGCGACCGCAGATTCCCATAGTTCAGCGCTCGGAAGGGTCAGGGGCCCAGACGAGCGCACCAGCCATGTGCGTGGCCAGCAGCCGCAGCTGAATTTGGCTAGAAAGCTGCAGTTCACCGAGGCCCGAGGACCCGGGATGCAGCGGGACCGGAACCAGAAGGTCCCTCGCCTGCCAGGTCTCAACTACGAAGTCGGACCTGGCCACGGGGCGCCGCTTACCCCGAAATCCTGAGGGCAATGGTGCGAGCGAGCCCTTCGCGCAGCCCAGCGCGTCGCAGGTCCGCCTCCTCAGCGGTCTCAAGCGACGACACGCTGTGCCAGCCTGTGCTCGTCAGACCGCTCAGCTCCTCCACAGTGAGGCGGTCGGCTGCATCGCCGATGCGCACGCGCAGCAGCCCTTGAAGCCTTGCCCCCTCTTCGTTTGCCACCGCTCATTGCCACCGCTCATTATTACGCTAGCTAGACAAAACCTAATTTTTTGCTTTTTTTCTCGTTCTAGGCTCTTTAATATATTATCCTATTGGCCTTCACATGATCTACTTACATGCTCAGCTAAGTCTCCCGGTAAGGCGTCATACTCGGCATGGGATCATACGACATATGGCATGCCACATATTATAGGACGCCCCAGTCAAACTAACTTTACATTAGGGACTGTAAAGTCAAACTTTCTATGCATGGCGTCCCATAATGCATATGACGCCAATATACATGGACGGATATGTCGCAGTGCAAGCAGAACAACAGTTGTAATGAACACATTTCCTTTATGAATAGCAACTGCGGTAATGTGAGATACCGGTAGAAACGTCTGTCGAAGTAAAAATGGCTGCGTTGCAGCATGGCGCGCGTCAGCGGCTATCGAACTCTTGGTGGCGTATCGTCGAGCGCTACCGCTCTATGACTATAAGCGCAATAACATCCTGTTAGGATGCGAGCTACACTCATTCCTTCAACGAGATGTCATCAGCAAGCATGTCGTTTCAGCGTTCCTCCGGCTCCACTTCTCTAAGAAGAGAACCTTTTTTAACAACACGAAATAATTCAGAGCGCAGTGGGGTGGCTCAGTCGCGCAGCTGCGGATGAAGGCCCGGGTACGTTTGCGGATGCTTTCCTTGGGGGTCTTACCCGGCCCCACAATCAAAGCCCTTGCCGACTGTCGCCCACTCGGCCCCAGTGAAAACTACTAAAGCGGCAGGGCGGGGGGGCTAGCTTAATCCCGCTTTTGGTGATCCAGGCGCTCCCTTGCTGCTGGATTAGGGAAAGCGCCCGATTGTTGCCGTAGGTGACCCTATGCTTCCACCGCCACGCCGAGCTAGTATCTAGTATGATAGTACAGAGCTGGTATGGCGCGGGGGATGGTCTGGCTTGAATTAGGACAGCAATCCCGCTTTCGGTGGTCCAGGCGCTCCCTTGCTGCTAGCGGGGCTGGAAGAGGGAAAGCGCCCGATTGTTGCCGTAGGTGACCCTATGCTTCCACCGCCGCGCCCAACTAGTATCTAGTATGATAGTACAGAGCTGGTATGGCGCGGGGGATGGTCTGGCTTGAATCAAAAGAGCAATTCCGCTTTCGGTGGTTCAGGCGCTACCTTGCTGTTAGTGGGGCTGGAAAAGGGAAAGTGCCCGATTGTATCCGTACGTGACCCTATGCTTCCACCGCCGCGCCCAACTAGTATCTAGTATGATAGTACAAAGCTGGTAAGGCGCGGGGGATGGTCTGGCTTGAATTAGGACAGCAATCCTGCTTTCGGTGGATCAGGCGCTACCTTGCTGTTAGTGGGGCTGGAAGAGGAAAAGTGCCCGATTGTTGCCGTAGGTGACCCTATGCTTCCACCGCCGCGCCCAACTAGTATCTAGTATGATAGTACAGAGCTGGTATGGCGCGGGGGATGGTCTGGCTTGAATCAAAAGAGCAATCCCGCTTTCGGTGGTCCAGGCGCTCCCTTGCTGCTAGCGGGGCTGGAAGAGGGAAAGCGCCCGATTGTTGCCGTAGGTGACCCTATGCTTCCATCGCCGCGCCCAACTAGCATCTAGTATGATAGTACAAAGCTGGTATGGCGCGGGGGATGGTCTGGCTTGAATTAGGACAGCAATCCCGCTTTCGGTGGTCCAGGCGCTCCCTTGCTGCTAGCGGGGCTGGAAGAGGGAAAGCGCCCGATTGTTGCCGTAGGTGACCCTATGCTTCCACCGCCGCGCCCAACTAGTATCTAGTATGATAGTACAGAGCTGGTATGGCGCGGGGGATGGTCTGGCTTGAATCAAAAGAGCAATCCCGCTTTCGGTGGTCCAGGCGCTCCCTTGCTGCTAGCGGGGCTGGAAGAGGGAAAGCGCCCGATTGTTGCCGTAGGTGACCCTATGCTTCCATCGCCGCGCCCAACTAGCATCTAGTATGATAGTACAAAGCTGGTATGGCGCGGGGGATGGTCTGGCTTGAATTAGGACAGCAATCCCGCTTTCGGTGGTCCAGGCGCTCCCTTGCTGCTAGCGGGGCTGGAAGAGGGAAAGCGCCCGATTGTTGCCGTAGGTGACCCTATGCTTCCACCGCCGCGCCCAACTAGTATCTAGTATGATAGTACAGAGCTGGTATGGCGCGGGGGATGGTCTGGCTTGAATCAAAAGAGCAATCCCGCTTTCGGTGGTCCAGGCGCTCCCTTGCTGCTAGCGGGGCTGGAAGAGGGAAAGCGCCCGATTGTTGCCGTAGGTGACCCTATGCTTCCACCGCCGCGCCCAACTAGCATCTAGTATGATAGTACAAAGCTGGTATGGCGCGGGGGATGGTCTGGCTTGAATTAGGACAGCAATCCCGCTTTCGGTGGTCCAGGCGCTCCCTTGCTGCTAGCGGGGCTGGAAGAGGGAAAGCGCCCGATTGTTGCCGTAGGTGACCCTATGCTTCCACCGCCGCGCCCAACTAGTATCTAGTATGATAGTACAGAGCTGGTATGGCGCGGGGGATGGTCTGGCTTGAATCAAAAGAGCAATTCCGCTTTCGGTGGTTCAGGCGCTACCTTGCTGTTAGTGGGGCTGGAAAAGGGAAAGTGCCCGATTGTATCCGTACGTGACCCTATGCTTCCACCGCCGCGCCCAACTAGTATCTAGTATGATAGTACAAAGCTGGTAAGGCGCGGGGGATGGTCTGGCTTGAATTAGGACAGCAATCCTGCTTTCGGTGGATCAGGCGCTACCTTGCTGTTAGTGGGGCTGGAAGAGGAAAAGTGCCCGATTGTTGCCGTAGGTGACCCTATGCTTCCACCGCCGCGCCCAACTAGTATCTAGTATGATAGTACAGAGCTGGTATGGCGCGGGGGATGGTCTGGCTTGAATCAAAAGAGCAATCCCGCTTTCGGTGGTCCAGGCGCTCCCTTGCTGCTAGCGGGGCTGGAAGAGGGAAAGCGCCCGATTGTTGCCGTAGGTGACCCTATGCTTCCATCGCCGCGCCCAACTAGCATCTAGTATGATAGTACAAAGCTGGTATGGCGCGGGGGATGGTCTGGCTTGAATTAGGACAGCAATCCCGCTTTCGGTGGTCCAGGCGCTCCCTTGCTGCTAGCGGGGCTGGAAGAGGGAAAGCGCCCGATTGTTGCCGTAGGTGACCCTATGCTTCCACCGCCGCGCCCAACTAGTATCTAGTATGATAGTACAAAGCTGGTAAGGCGCGGGGGATGGTCTGGCTTGAATTAGGACAGCAATCCAGCTTTCGGTGGATCAGGCGCTACCTTTCTGTTAGTGGGGCTGCTGCGGCAGCTGCGTGGCTTTAGGTGCCGCAAATATTTCTGCCAGACTGTCTGCAGACACCGTAGCCTGTGGCGTCTGTGTGTCGCTGGCGATGGCGGATACCGTTGGCAGCGGCTGCCGACTTCCGTCCAGCAGGTCTTTCACCGCCGTGATCAACGCTGCAACAACCACCTTGATGAATTGCTGGTTGAGTGCAATCGTCTGCGACGAGCTAATGTGGCTTGCGGCCTGGGAGCACAAGCATGGAAACTTCTCCACCAGGACTTGCTGGCAAAACTCTGAAAGACAGCTTTGGGCACGCGGGTTTCTCTTGCATTTCTGTGAGAGATGAGCACGGATGTGCGGGTGAGCACCGTGGTCGTCATCGCAAGCTGTCGCTTCAATGCTCACTTCCACGACAACTTCTGCTGCTTGCTCGGCGACATCAAGGCGTAGGGGATTAAACGCGAGCTTTCTGGGTGCACATCATCGGCCGTATCCCAAGAGCCATGTCTCCCCTTGGAGTTCCCACAAGGAAGCAAGTTTACTTCGAAGGACGTCTCTACCGGTATCACACATTACCGCAGTCAATATTCATAGATTAATAAGTTCCATTATGCTTCAAGAATTGGTGCTATTGTTCTGCTTGCACTGCGGCATATCCGTCCATGTATATTGGCGTCATATGCATTATGGGACGCCATGCATAGAAAGTTTGACTTAAGTCCCTACTGTAAAGTTAGTTTGACTGTGGCGTCCTATAATATGTGGCATGCCATATGTCGTATGATCCCATGCCGAGTATGACGCCTTACCGGGAGACTTAGCTGACATGCTAGGATCTAGGTGCATCGCCTGACTATAATTCAGAGCAAATGTCCATATATGTATGCCACTAATTCATCTAACCGCGTCTGGCATTGCACTTAGAGGTACGTTGCGATGACTGCACCTAAGGCAATAGCCGCATTGGAGATCCCTTTTGAAAACGTGCCAGAGAAGTTCAGGCGGTACATGCCGTGCTGCATCTCGCATGCTGCACCGCCATCACACGGTCGCCGTGCACCCGTGCTGCCAGTCCCTGGCCTGCTGCGTGGCCCACACCTCAACCAAAGCTGGCACAGTGCGGTGGCCCCCACCGACCTCAACATGGGCAGGCAAGCCACAACCCTCAGCGCGAGGAACCCCAGATCCTGAAAAGCAATACTACCGGGGCTCACCGCCAGCTCCCGCGCTGCCCGGACCAGGCCCAGCCGCCGCGTCTGCACGATATGGAATGACCCAGGGAGCATATACAATGCAGGTTGTTAGGGAGGGTCCATCAAGGAAGGGGTGCAAAGGGGCGCGGCGAAGTGCGGGCGAAAGGTAGGCCCCCGGCCACTCTGCCCGCGAACAAGAGACGGCTCGAGGTACGTCGAGGTGCGCAGAAGGCGCACATGGGGAGGGAGGGGGTCTGATGGAAGACATCACCGACGGGTGTGATTTCCCCCCCTCAACATCGCAGGTCTCTCAGGAGCGGATGCGACCCAACATGCTGCATCTCTCATGCTAAATCTTTCGTGGAAGAAAACGAAGACGCGAACGAAGACATTGCAGTAGGTACAACGTTTTGATACGACCAATAAGGACGCACCGAGCCACTTTTACGTCAGATTCCTACGCTCAGACAGCAGGAGCTTCCTTGGCTCACGCACAACCACAACTGTAAGCGATAGGGCCGGCAGCTGCTGCGCATTGAGGCCTAAATGCAACGCTCGTAGATCGCGTTGAAACTGGTAGTCCCGGCCTCACCATGCAGCTGCAGCAGCTGCTTCAAGGCATCCAATGCCTGCTTATCGCTGCCAGCGAAGTACAGCGGCCTGTCGGATGACTGCTTTTCCAGGAGCAGCATTCGAACTCGCGCCTTGTCTTCGTCGGGCAGCTCTAGCCTTAGCAGCCTGTCCGACCAGTCTTCCATGGTGCGATGGGCTTTGTGTATTTGGAAAGGCGAGTGCTATGTTGTCTAAAGGGGTGAGTCCCCTTGAGACACCATCCGAGACCTTTACCCTAACGGTCGAAAATTATTCCAATCAAAAGATAATTTGTGTCCGGTTTAAACGTAGAACAAACATACCAGCTGCACTCGCATACAGCAACACAAGGCATTGCGCATTATTGCACCATAACCGCTCGACCAGCCCCCAAATTCCACAGCCGGCCGACGCCAAGGGCGTCATTCTTAAAGGCCCTTTCCCAACTGCAGCTACAACGGTATCAAAAACGCAATGCCCACTCAGCTTTGGGAGTCCATTGACGACTTGCGCTGTTACAATGTACGACAGTAGCGTACATAAGAGCATTTGGCTCGCCCGAAGAGTCCTCGGCCAACCGAAATCAAGGCTGTCGCAGCAGATTGCGCGCCCGACGCCAGGGCATAGAAACGCCAGGTACATTTTAACCCGCCGGAGCAAGCGCCCGTGTGAGGGCCACTTAAAGAATGCTAGGGCGAGAGCTATATTGACGACCCCAGGGATCTCACAAAACAGAAAAGTGTCGAAGAGCCCTTGTTCGCCATGCGCTGCTATGCCCTCAATCTAGCAGTGACGAGGGCTCCGGAGCGCCTCGGCCGCTGCGTGGCACCAGCAGCACCTGCCAAGCACCGCATCAGCTCGCGCCAGAGCCACGTATGTCGTACCGAGGCGGAGTGCGGGGTTGCGCAGCTGTGTACTCCCACTCTTTTGTGAGATCCCTGGTCACCCACTTTAGCAACCAAGGCGGTGGCCGGAATGGAAGACCCATGGGTCCCGGCACCAAGCTACATCACCAAGCTACATTCCGTGCACGCACGCCACACCAAATAACGGTACGGTGCCACGGTGACGCGGCCCCAGGTCACAATCCGCTTTCATGCCCCTTTACTAAATAATAATAGTGACGTACGTAGATTGCCAGACGACCCAGCCGCTGGCCTCCAGAAGGCTTGACGCTGTGTGGCTGACTGAATGATCTCACCGTTAGCTTACTTGTTAAGAGTTAAGCCGTTGTGATCGGGCAGCAGCGTTGACGCCCACGCGGGCACGGCGCCCTCCAGCAGGCACGGCCGATGTTGCATCCGGCAGTCACTCATGTCAGAGCCCCCGGTCGTCCTAGCTTCATGTTGGTTGGCCGTTGTTAGTTGGTCGGTAGCCCGTTATTGTCTGGGGGCGTCTGGGTTCCCCAGGTGCTCGGCGCAAGCTCCGCCTGGTTGGCGTCAGCCAGTAGCATTTCCCCGGTGGTGCCCCCCTCCATCTCCTTGAGGGCCCGAGCGAAGTGCCTGGCAGGCTCAGCCCCCGCGACCTCCCCGGCGACTCCACGCAGGGCCACCAGTCGCTCCGCGGAGGTGCCCCCAGCAGGCTGCTGCTGCTGCCCCAACCCGGGGAGGGGCCCAGAGCCGCCGCTGCCGACCGCTTCCTGCATGACCACCCGCACGGAAAATCCAGTGGTGGCTTGAGGTAGGGGAGACGGACACCGGGAGGCCCGGAAAAGCCTGGTTATCCGAACGTGGAATCTGTCCCGAAATGCCTATATCCATACACTCACACGCCTCGAGCAGCTCCAATCGATTACAGTATGCCGATTTCAGTTCTGGGGAGCGAGCGCAACCATTCGCTTAGGGGTCCCCCCCGTAAACCCGCCCACAGCGAGGGCAGCAACCAACCAACCAACCAACCTGCTGGATCAGCGTCAACGTCTTCACCAGCTCAGACGCGGCTGGGCGCCGAGCCGGGACGTGCTCCCAGCAGGAGACGATGACGGCTCGCAGCTTGGGCGGGCAGCGATCCGGCGACAGCCCATCCAGGGGGAGACGCTGGCGGCGCATCGAGACACTCAAGGCGATGACCACCATATTCTGACCTGCCCAGGGGCGCTTGCCTACCAGCATCTCCCACAACATTACGCCAAGAGCATACACGTCCTGCATGCGCAGTACCACAGCCGCGGAAATCACATACAAAAGCAACGCTGAGATAGCTTTGACGGTTTGCATGAACGTAATGTATCTTATGCGAGGATGCCATGTAATGTGCCGATATCGCCCACCAAGCCAGCATTCCCTGTTGATAATGCTGTCATCACTGTCACCACTGTCCCCACCAGCGGGTGGCAGATGCCGCCGTGATAGATAAGGTTGGGAGTTTCGCCCGTGCCTATCTTGTTGATGCACCTTCCATGTGTGTTTGCTGCTAAAATGGCAAAGTCCAGCGAGTTGTGCGGCTATGAACGAACCGGTAGCTGCGTCCCTCCACCATCTCAACCCACCACGCGGTCTGTGATGTGGTAGTTTTTAACGTCGAAGGCCTCCGGTGCTATGTACGCGGCCTGCATGGGTTGGTTATTAAGTAGTTGGACGGTTGGATGGGTTAGAAGCTCAACACACGCATCGCTCGGTGGCCGACAGCAGAGAGCTGGAGAGGGCGAGGAGGCAGCAGCAAGGCGCAGGCTGCAGTAGCAGCATCAACATCAGTAGTAGCACCAATAACAGCACTAGCAGTAGCAACACATAGCAGCATCAACAGCACTAGCAGTGGTGGCAGCAGCGGTCCTGCCGTACCGTGCCGACCTCCGGATGGCGAGTCACCAGGACGGTATCTCGTAGCCGCGACAGCCCGAAGTCCTGTACGACAGGTGGGGCGGGCGAGGAGCGGTGAGGGGGGCCACACCGAAAATATGGTTGTGCGGTGCGGTGCGGTGTCCGCCGTACGTGGACATGACTCCAGCACACCGCTGTCCGTTGCCTGCTCTCACAAGTACAAGAGCGGTATCTGCTTGACCTGCGCATAATGAGTCATACCTCGTCCGTGCCCCTCACCCCTGTCGTAGAGGCCATTGAGGCTGGCTGGCTCGGCTTCACCCCCGTTATTGAGTTATTCAGATCGGGAGGTAGTCGATCGGTTCATAGCTTCATACGGCCCGTGTGTGGGTCCTTACTTCAGGGGGTAAGACCCTGCCTCGTCCCGCCACCACCCACCGCGAGCTTCGCCACGGGGTGGGGTGATTCCGGGTGCGCAATCAGCACATTGCCTGGCTTGAGGTCTGCAGTCAGAATTACGGAGGCCGGAAAGTGAGGAGCAGCCCGTGCAGTGCAGACGGCGGGGTGAGAGGTCGGGCTAGCGAGCGCGAGAGCGAGCGCGAAACCCCATAGGCTGCTGCCAGCCATTTGCGCACCGTCCGTGAGCGCATGGATGAAGGACGGTAAGGTAGGGATGGGTCACTCGCCCACCCCAGCCCGGCCCCACCAATGCCCGCTTCTACGTTACCCGGCCGCACCACACCCGGGACCCCACCCAGGCGCACCGCGGTGCACAATCGTCGGGTGCAGGTAGGCCAGCCCGCAGGCGACCTGGATTGAGATGTGCAGGATCTGCGGGCGGAGGCAAGCACAGGGCAGATCAGCCTCACCCTCCCATTACCAGGAGCACTTGCCGCACACCGGACACACCGACCGTCGTACACTCCCCTCTCACGGGGACGTGTACGGCTGCTCCGAGATCAAGCGAGCGGGTCAACTCACCGTGTCCAGCGGCAGCAGCCGGGACTCGCCGTACAGCAGGCGGTCCAGGGAGGTATCCAAGAGCTCCATCACCAGGCAGAACCGGGGAGGCCTGCAGGCATCGCAGGGAGTTTCCAGTAAATGGAGGCGCGGCGGCACCTGATACATTATCCGCTGGGCAACAAGCCATTATGTGCAAGGCAAAGATGCCTGACGTTCGCGACCCATGACGCCGCCAGTGCGCCTGCTGGTCAACAAGCTTCCGCAATAATGGTACAAAGCGCCGCCCCCTCCCCCCCCTCCGCCGCCGCATCATAATCATCATTATCCTCTCATTGTTTCCCAAGACGTGCTCCCACCTCCCCAGCAGAGCCCTCCCGCTTACGTAAGGCAGGCGGCCAGCAGACGGACGATGTTGGGGTGCTGGCACCTGGGCGGGTGGTCGGGCGCCGTACAGCCACATGCAGTGGCGGCCAGGGGAGTGAGTTCATGAACGACAAGGTTCGTTAGCTGTGGCATTACGGCCACACGACCGTGCAACCGGCACAGGGCACTTAACTGCTAACAACCTCCATCCCTGCCCGCCTGACCTCCTCGCTGGCCGCGGGCAAATACCCTTGCCATGTGTTCAGAAAAGCTAACTGTCCCATGCGTGTGAATTTTCCTGCTCTACTGTGTTTTCGGGCGCGGTTAACGGATACCTTGCCAGCACCTCAACCTCCTGTTTGAGGGTGGCCTCGAGCGAGTTGTCGGTCGAGGGAGGGTGGTCCGCTGCTGCTGGCGCGCCCGGCGTGCCGCTGCTGCCCTGGCTCTTGCTCTTGGAGTGGCTGTCCGTCGATGCCGAGTACTTCCCCCATGGGTAAGCCCCTTCGCCAGGGGTGGTGACGGCAGTAGCGTCGCTGGTCACACTATAGCTGCCAGCGTTGCTACTGCTCATGGCCGCCTGCTGGTCAATCGGAGCAGGCAGCACCATATCGCCATCGCCCGCCACTTGCTCACTCCCTCCAGCTCCTACGGGCTGATCCGCAACGCCCGCGGCTGCTCCCGTGACTGCAGCCGCTGCAGGGGACCTCCCACCGGGCGCCACCGGCAACGACGACCCCAGACCCAGGGCACTGCTCACTCCTTCGTTGTGGAACAGCAGCGCCTCTGGTATCGCGCACAGCACGCCGTCATCGCCCGCGGGTCGCAGCGGCGACGCAGTGTGTCCGGACGTCTTCTGCGCTCGGTTCAGCGCAGCAGCGGCGGCCGCCACCGCCGCCGGCTTGTCGCCACCCAATGGCGGCGCCACCCCGGGTGCCGGCCCCAAGCCGTGGTCAATCAGCTTCACCGCCACTCGCACGCCTCCATACACGCCCTCGACGACGCGCCCAAATGCGCCCTTGCCGCGAGTGATCGACGTGAGCTGCACCTCTCCGCCGTCAAGCGTCAGGTTGAGCTTGATGTCGGGATGTAGGGGGGTCAGGGAGGTCACGGGCACCAGCGCCAAGTCCAAGGTATCCCAGTCTGGCGCTTCGATTCGCGAAGGTGCTGCGTGAGGGGGCGATACAAACAGGTAGGACACCCGGGACGCGAGGTAGGGGGAATGCCGTGCACCTCTAGGGATTGGGTTGCTTGGCAAAGGATGCCGTGCGAGCAGTTCCGGGCCAGGTGGAAATGCAAGCAGCCGCGATGCATGGGCACATGTTAAGGATAAGGAAAGGAACATTGAATAATGCGTTCAAAACGCCAATAATACGGGTGGTGTGAAAACATGGAGTATTCGCTTACGGTGGGCACATCGCGCAAGACGGATGACTCACTCGGTCGGTCCTGCCCTGCTGGTTGCTCTAGCGCCAGGGTCTGGGGCGTG
Source organism: Yamagishiella unicocca (assembly GCA_003116995.1). Taxonomy (NCBI): domain Eukaryota; kingdom Viridiplantae; phylum Chlorophyta; class Chlorophyceae; order Chlamydomonadales; family Volvocaceae; genus Yamagishiella; species Yamagishiella unicocca. The sequence continues at coordinate 379,685 of BDSL01000021.1, read as the reverse complement.
GACCCGCTGCGATCTCCTTCCTGCCCCACCTGCAGCCCGATGTGGCCCGCAGCAGCACCCGCAGCAACGCCACTCGCATCACCGTCGCCGGCGCCATTGGTGCATTCCGTACTGCGTCGTATGACAGGAGGACACGACATCATATGTTGATGACGCTACAAAAGCTGGAGGAGCCGAGGAGGACAAAACACACTGGCGAGTGCACCTACCTGCCGTACACCTCCTTGGAAGGCAGGCCGTAGCTTCGCCGGTGACGTCGGCGACGCGCAATAGTAATAGCTACGCCAGCAACGACGGCGATGAGCACGAGACCTGAGATGGGTGAATAGAAAGCGACCGCGCGCGGAAACAATATAAAATTAAAAGTAAAAATTTATGTGTTCAGGACGCAGAAGCGAGTCGTGGCCAGATCAATGGTGGCACGCAAAGCATGTGTCCAGCTAGACTGCGGAAGCTCGGAGGTGGCCTGCATTTGCGTTTTGTAGAGAGCGACCCTCCCGCGCGTCCACGCACCTCCCAGCACGCCTCCAAGGACGGCGCCCAGCAAAACTCCTTTATCGTCATCGTCGTCCCCATCGGCTGCGGAATCACCAGGCGCCGCGCCAGGAGGCGGAGTTGTTGGCGACGATGCCGAGTTGGCCACGATGCCGGGGGACCTTGAAGCCGCGGTGGAGTTCGCTTGCGGGAACATTTGATAGAAACATCCCACCGCCTGGTACTTGGTAGTGCACTCCAGAGTCATGACCGTGGAGCACTAAGCACGTATGCGGGAGGGTGAGAAAGTACTTCAAGGCACTCACCAGGAAGGGATGTGGGAAAATCCGTGTGCGAAACATAGGAGAAGGAGGGATGAAAAGCGAGCCAGAGACTTGCTTGGTTGGAACATGATATTGTGCTGCATGCCGGAGAACCTGGTTTGACTAGCGGAAACCTGCGGACGAGCCTTGTCCACTCTGCCCTAGGTGAACAGAAACCAAGCTAAGGACGCACGCACGGCGGGGTGGCGAGGTTACAGACCCCGTTACACGACATAGGAGATGCACGGGGGGGGGGGGAGGACGCGGTTCGTGCGGTAAGCGCAATCACGTACCACGCAACAGACAGCTACCGTTGGATGCATATCAGTCACCCCTCCTATGTGCATCATGCATCAACCCACAGCATGCTGCCGCAAGTCTGCCGCAAATTAAGACCTATCGCTGCACAGGTAGGACAAGCCCACACGCGGCCCCCACCCCACCCTACGTCCTCCACACATCAAAAAGCGAACTGGAGCCACTTCCTCAGCTCACCATATACAGCGTACGATACAGCCATATGTAGTAGCCCGCTTGCATGGGATCGTTGAAGGTGTCGAAGTTGAAGCCCACTGTAACGAGATCATCATAGCTGCCTACCAAGGGCCAGCAGCGCTGCACTGCCGGTGCGGTGGTGCTGTTGATGCAGCCCGACTGCGACACGTTCACTCGAGTGGTCTGGACGCCGGGGTAGTGCTCGGGCCGTTGGACGGAAGCCGTGGATGAGTTTTGGAGCCCCAACGGGAGGCAGGTACCTGCACGTACGGCGGGCAGTATCCGACGGCATACATGTCGTCATACACGTTATACATACGGCGTGACGCGGTGTGAGTTGTTGTAACGGTTACAGTGTGTTGTAACGGTTACGGTGTGAGTGTGACGTCTCCCTCGTGACGCGGTGTGAGTTGTTGTAACGGGTTACAGTGTGTTGTAACGGTTACCGTGTGTTGTAACGGTTACGGTGTGAGTGTGACGTCTCCCGTCCTCCTGAGGGAGCATGCGTAAGCCCTAATGCATACATACATACGTTCACGGCGATAATGAGGTAGATGAGGACATCCGGCGGACAGCAACCGGAAGCCATTCACGGCATAGGGGCCGCATGCATATCGGTAGACGCAGTCAAAGCTCAGCCAGCGGTTCCTTATTCCCTACAAAAATATTGCGATACCCGGTAACAGAATCTATCGCCATACCCACTCGTGAGACCTGGCTTTCGTACACAGAACTTACGTTGAATCCAGATGACGTCACTGAATATGGCGGAGGGCCACATGCTCCAGGGGCTCCCTTTCGGCGGGACGACGCCCGACGCAATCAGATCCACCCCCGGGGCCTGGGCCGTGTCGTGTAGTGGTGTATATGCGTGGCGGGTTTGTGTGGACCAGCCAAGCAAGGGCGGTGGCGGAGTGTGTCGTATCAGCAGGGGTCGATGACAAGGCGCGCGGCGGTCGATGTCTGGATTGAAGCGCACAGTTAGCCATGAGCGCAACTTAGTTATGCAGTAGTGTCATCATGACAGCGTTCTAGTTTCGTCCTGCAGCACTGCTGCGCAGGCAGGCGGTATGCATGACGACAATGGACCCAATCAAACATTGTAGGAGGCCAGCCTTTATTTCGCGAAATTCCTCCATGTAGGTGTCTGATGTACAGGATTAATGTAGATGCGCGGCAAACGGGCCGTGCGCCTAATTACTTGGTTGCTGGGCCTTATTAAGTAATAAGAGTGCTCAGCCCTCCGTCCCCCTGTTGCGTACGTGGTCCCGGATGGACATGCCGCCAGCAAACCAACATGCCGACTAAACAAGGCAGCCTCTCCCGCCCTCGAGTGACTCTTTACACCGTCACTAGCTGCCTGTCCGGTAGCCTAGTTTAGCCCTCAGCCCCATGGCATGTACACGCCGCCATCAGCCCCATCTTATTCGCGCACATGCAGGCAGCAGGCAGGCCTCTAGATAGGGCGAGGCCGACGACTGGCGCCTACTACTGCCGCTAGTTGCGTGGCCTGGACTCATGTTCAGGCAGCAGGGCCGGATCATGATACGTCTGCTGCTGCTTCCCGGCGGCACTCCAGGGTGCGTTGCCGTACGCAACCCGCCCGTCGATCGCAGAAGTCTACTAAACTGCAGCACACATGTGCGCTCAGTGCGCATCAGGGCCAATGGACCTATCTAGCTAATTTAGCGCATGCCGCGCCGCGATCCATCGCCGACATGTACGGCATGCTAAACCTCACTGAACCCGTCGCGTGCATGCTCCATGCATCAGTCGGTCGCGCTCACAACCCTCGGAGCCCGTACATGCGCCCATGGCCCTACATACGCATCCATGGCGCGATCGATCGCGGTGCGCCTCCCGTGTCAATCGCCCTGCGCGGCATCATCCCGGGTACACTTGCAAGCGTGACCAGGCTGATGTACAGACCCACATCCAACAACCCACCCTGAAATGTGGACCCTCCCTCCAGCGGTCGATCACAACGTAGGTAAACGTCAACGTCAGGCCGGCACCCAGTTGCACCTGTTTTCATGCAGTCATAACGAACGGGTCAGGCACATCCAGGTAACTGGACCAAACCTTGTCGTACTGGTTGCTAAAATAAGACGTATGGTTCGGCACACGTGAAGTGCCAGGATCAGATGGCGCACGGGTCACAGCAGCCGCATCCAAATCGTTTCCAATCGAGATCAGCGGCCCATGCAGCTCGCATACACCGCGTCGGCCGGTCGGTCGAGGTTGCGTATACGTGCAGCCGTGGCAGTCCGTCTGTGCGTGTACGCGTACGAGCTGCATAGATCTTTGCAATGTCGGCACGTGGCGTCTTTACTGTACACGGCTAGCAATGCAACATTTTAAGGGAACTGCGGCCACACTACCAGCATCAAGCCCGTCACATAAATGTGTGGTAGATCACGCCAGAGAATATGGGATTTAGGATTTTAAGAATTTCAGCCATATGTCTGGATTTGCGTGCGTGCGGCAGGTAGATGTGTGCAAGTGTATCCCTTGCCTACCTGCTTCCGTGGGCGACGCATGGCAGTGCAGCTCACAGACGCTGGACGCCCTTGGGAACCCCACAATGCAGGATAACGTATCCCACTTGGATGGTCTGGGATTGTTATCGACTGGGACCGATGGACACACATGCATCCTGCCGGTGAACGTATCTTTGCACCCGAACATAGGCCGCTTGCCCACCTTGCTCTTGACAAAATTTATGTCCAATCTGAACCACGTGTCGGCTTGGCTGTTCGCTCCCTTGACAGTAAGGTTGCGAGCGAGGACCACTGGAGTCGACAGCGTGGTCCAGTCGGCATCCGATAGTACCAGATCTGCTGTGACAGATATGGTTTTTATATCTTGGTCTGCAAATGCAAGTGCCAGCTCAAAGCCATTTCGGACTGAAGCCGTCGCCGTCGCTTCGTCGACGGAAAGCATTCGTTCCCGCGTATTAAGCAATTGCATTTGAAGAAGCGCAGTCTGCGAGTTGCTTGCTTCGATCCTAGGGATTAGCACAGAAGCAACAATAAAGGTGATGGTAACAGCAAACAAGCTTGCAATCCTAGGGAACGATTTGCACGGCATTCTCGCAATCAACCGACCCGACTATGCTATTGGAGTTAAACGCTTTGGGGAAGTGCCCGAACGTCCATGGTTCGAATAGCAGCCTGCTGAACTGGTCACTGGTCCGTATTATTAAACCATGTCGGCACGATCTTGTAACTTCGATAGGATAACTCTAGTGATGATATTCACTTTTCATCCTTACTACTTCTAGGATTCGGTACTGCGAGTTCTGCAACCGTATGCCGTCGACGTATGCCGTCGACGTATGCCGTCGACGTACGTTGTTCAACCTTTACGACAAACGCAATGTGTAATCTCTCGGTAATAGTTAGGAATAGTTAGGGAAAAGGCAGTTATAGAGCTATTAATTTTGAGAAGCAAACGGATAGCGACCCGCACTACAAGGAGAACCCCACAACAAGGACGTCCCTAAAAGCAAGCGGCAACGACGACCACAATGTAGCAACCCGTATAACGTGGTAGTAACTGCAGTGACAATGCAGAAAAAGCTGCCGCGTATCTCAAGTGTGGGGTTCTGGACTGTTCTGGCGACCGACCACCGTTAGAGGCCGGTGGGAATTCCGAAACGTTCGTCGTCCTCGATACGCCCGCTGTTCCGCCATACTAATGAAGCTATATTACTCGTCAGTCACCACTTGAATAGCGGCCCGCCCCCCCAACAGGCCCAACCTATTGCCAGGAGGTGGTATGCATGGTACTGGGTGGTAGAGTCGTCCTAGGTCGTCCTAGGTGGTCAAGCTACGGCATAGGCAGGCCTGTCGCGTTCTGCCATGCAATCACGTCAGACTCCATATGTTTTACCGAATATTGAGCTTCTGCAAGCGAAGGTTGCCTTTGTTGCTGGGCGGGCAAACCTACAAGTTGGGCCGACCTGGGCCGACCGATCCACGCAGATCCACGTTTATTCAACGGGCCTACCTTCAGAGTGTATGACTGAAAACATTTTTACTAAGCAACGCGTGAAATCATGAATTTTGCACGCCGTGTGCTGAGGTGTGCCGTCGCATCGTGCGGTCTCGGTCTGCGCTGGGTCCCCCCCCTTGGGTTTGCCCGGCGTCTTTGTGAGGCTTTCATGTGCCCTTGGGGCTGTCTGCTGGTTTCAGCCCTGGCTCTCATATGTTGAGGCCACGGACATGGGCCGCTTCACTCTCCGGGCTGTTTCGTGTCGGACGGCGGTGCCTTGCCCACCTGGGGGGCCCCACTTGGTGCCGTGCGCTCGCGCGCAGTCGACGGCGCTTGCTGGTTTTTGAGCCGCCTGCGGAATTTGCTCAGCTCGGTGTGCCGCGGACCGGATGGGGTGCTGTCGGGGCCGCCCACCCGTTCCTCCGTGCGGTTGGGGGTCGCTTGCGGTGTGCTGGCTGATCCATGGCTGCCCTGGAGGGGCTGACCGGCTCCCACCTCGTGCTCTTCGTGGGCCGCTGGTCCGCCTTTCTGGTGCCTTCTGGGCCCGGGGACTGTGTTTGTGTTTGGCGCCGCTGCTCTCCCGCGCGGGATGGTGCACCTCGTTGTTTTGGTGGGTGTGCCTGGGGCGCCGTCTGCCCGGCCTTGCGCTTTCCCCGTCCTCGTGGCCTTGGTGTGTTGGGATGGGTGGTGCCTGGTGGCGCCCTGAGCGCGTCGGTCCGGGCTGTTGGCTGGTCCCGTCGATTTTCCTGGCGGTGGGCCTTGGGGTGCCGGGGTTGTCTTTTCTATTGGGGCCCCGCTGTCTTGCGTGCGCCGAGGTGCCCTGCTTTCCTTCCTGTGCCTTTCGGGGCGTCTGCTGGCTGCTAGCGCTGGCTCGTTGTAAGGTGCGGCCTCGCTCTTTCTGGGTCTTCCAGCTTTTCCTGATTTTTCCCGGTGTCGATTGTGCTTTTCGGGGCTCGCCTGTGCCCTTGGCGGCATCCTGTGGCGTCTGCTGGGTTCAGCCCCAGCTCTCGTATATATGGTGAGGCCGTACGTCGGGGAACGTATTGTAACGCTCATTATCGATTGAAGGCGCTCATTATAAATATTGTTAATGATAACAAGACATTAAGATTGATGAGGCACAGTGTGGCAGCTTTTTCCGTTGCAGCTGCATGTCTGCCATGCGTGCCATTAAGACGTCACAGTGTTTTACAGTGTTACAAATTCTTAAATGCATAGCCGCTCGCAGCCGGCACTCCATAATTTCATCGCGGAATTATGGTGCATGCATGCAGGCAACCAGGCTAACAACCCGGCTCTGCAGGGCTCTCCCCGGCTCGTCTTGGAGGAGCTCGCCATATATCGTCAAATTAACGTTAAGAATAATGAGAAATAAATACGGGTAATAAGGTAGAAATCAGATAAGATTAAGATGTGGTCATCGCAACAATATGGCGCACCACACGAACAACCGGCCAGCAAAGGGCACTGCAGCACGATGGGCAGTTCCAACGAACCAAGGCCACGAGGACGGGGAAAGCGCAAACCCGGGCAGATGGCCCTCCAGGCACACCCACCAAAACAGTCTCAGAACGACAAAATAATAAACTAGACGGAACAAACCGCACGGGGGAAAAGGCCCCCAAAACGGCCCCGGGTCGAGAAGGCACCAGACAGGTGGACAGGCGGCGCACGAAGAGCAGGGGGCACGAGCCGCTCAGGCCCTCCAGGGCAGCCAGGTGTCAGGCAGCATCCCCAAACCGCACGGAGGAACGGACGGCCCCAGCAGCACCACACCCGGTCCGCGGCGCACCGAGCTGAGGGTCCCAAAATCAGCTACCGCAGTCAACTGCGCTTGAGCGCCTGGCACCGCCGGCCGGCGCGAACCAGCCCGAAGCATGATGAGGCCAACATCAACCGGCACCGAGGCGGCCAGGGCGACAACATCCCAAACACACTGCTCGCAGCCGGGGGGCCTTGCACCGGCCACAACCCAACATGGGCCAGATGCTGAACAACCAGCAGCGGGGCAGCTACCGGCAGACCGTGCAGGGCAGCCAGCAGAGCCACTGCTACAGCCCGATCGCCCCGGCCCAGGGGCAGGCACTACCGCAAGGTGCTCTTCGAGCGTACTGACCACCTCAGGCAGTGCCGGACATGGGGCAGGCAAGGGACACGGACCGGCGCCGGTCCCAGCAAACTCCCCGCACCCACAGGCCTCCAGTGATGCTGGGGGTGCGCCTCCGGTGGCGGCTGGAGGGGCTGCCGCCTTTTTCGGTCCGGAAAAAGTCGGCGCGAGTGGCCGCGCTTATGTAAGTGTCGGGAACTGAGGCGGCTCGCACGGCCGCGCGTGACCTGAGTCCTGGCTCCATTCGGTCTGGGTCCTGGCTCGTCCTGGCTAACTTCTTGGGTCTCATGTGGTGGTTTCCTGCTCGAGAGGAGCTCTGCTGCCTTCCATCCCCGGTTGAGGGGTTACCTGCCCTGCAGTTGGTATAATGATGATGGGGGGCCAGTTGGGCTACTTACTTACGATTCGCGCTTCTGTTTATTCTCCGAGTTTCTTGTTTTTCTGTGTCTCTGTCAGCGGCCGGCAATGCGCCCAATGGCTCTGCCTTGCGGCCCGGGGCCCACTGTAACAGTGGACTACTTCCAGACGGGCAGCGATACCTGAACAAGCAACATGCAGTTTTACGCATACTTGCCGCCTTCCGCAGGATTCTGAGCTAAGCGATGCTATCATGCGAAGCCCACTCGCAACGTCATCATAAGAAGCTCACTCGCAAGAAGCACACGTGCAAATCTCGCGCTCAAAAAGAAAACGGCTACGTTCTGGTTGTGAAAGCGAATGACGGACTTCGTACGCATGGGTTTCATTTCTGTCTACGTTATTACAGACAACTATTAAAGCAACGGGTTTCTAAGGGCGGAATATAGCGTGAAATTTTGCGCGCTTAAGACGACTTGCGCGCCCAAATGGTATCGGAGAACCTGCGAAGCATTGGTATCGTCCGTACGTCCAGCCTCGGCCGGATCCTCTTACTAAGAGAACAGCTGAGGACTGCCCCGTACGCCTTCCAACAACCCCGGTGGTTGGCCGTCAGAGCTGTCTTGCAGCGGTGTCTTATCCGCACGCTGATGCTGCCCGCTCACACATGTCTGCGCATTCACTCCGGCAGCAGCAGCTACCACCCGCCCGTCCACCCCGCAGCCTACCAGGCCACTCGCCTCTCACCCACACAATTCCTCGTTAACCATTCGTTAAGCTGCCGTACACGTACATACGGCCCACTTGGCATGCCCCTAGACAGTGCGCGACGGATGTCGTTTTGCGCAACACAACACAGCGGTGCCAGCAGTGGTGGTCGTGACTCGAAGAGGAGGGCCAAGGCTTCACGGCCAGGGGCGCCTGTCGGACCAATCCCAAGGCCGCGAGATGCGCGTGTTTGGCGCCGACTCGCCCTCAGGTGGTACCGGTGCACGCCGCTCCGGTTGGTAGTCGCAGGACACCGGTCGTACGAGGATGCCGATGACGCCCCAGCGGTTCTCAGCCAGCTGTGTAGGCGGCGGTCGGGTGGGGGATGGTGGGGGATGGTGGGGGATTGCAGATAGTCGGAGGCGTGGGTGGCAGTGGGTGCGGGAAGCCTCACAGGCCAAAATTAGGCGATGGTCGGCAGTGGCTGGGCGTGGCAAGTCAGGGAGTGAGCGAGGCGATGGTGGGACGTGACCCTTAGCATGTACTGTGCAAGAGTGCGGTCGCAGATGAGGCATGTGGCCGCCGCACTGCTGACAGCAATGCGCAAGAAGAGCCAGCTGCGCTTGGTTGCCGAGCTCCCGTCGCACCGAGTTCCCTTCACCCTTCTAACTAAGCTGCATCGCCCTGCCCACCCGCCCGCGTGCCCGCCCACCCGCCCACCTTTTCGAAGGCCCAGGTCGACAAGTCAAAATGGTACATATCGCCGCAGCACCAGCGCTTGTTCGAGTAGGCATTCGTGGGGTAGTCGCAGGGGCACGAGTCGGTGATCTGGGCACGTGGTGGCGGTGGGGCCGGGCGGGGATTCATCGAGGGAGGGCGGGGCGATGGCAGCAATCAGTGTTCGCTGTCGTAAGTGCACGCTGCTGTCGTACGCTGCTGGCGCAGCACGCCCAAGCCTCCGTCGACGTTTGCTTTGAAGCCGCATCGTAGCAAAGCAAATTATGTACAGCGATGGCCCGAGCACGAATATGATGGCGCGCGCTTGCTTTAACTCTGTGAATCGCTCCATATCCTATCCAACAAATTCTCTACCCAGTCCATCATATCAGTCCTTATGATGGGCCCCGGAGAGCGCGCCGACCTCTTGTCACCCTCCGTGCCAAGAACCCAAGCTGAAGATCCTTTCGTCTGACTGCTCGTCCACCCACCTGTACGACAACGCTGGACCCCGTGTCCCTGCACACGTGCGAGCGGTCGAAGCTCTCTCCGTAGTTGTCGGAGAAGGTGGCGGGGTCACATTTCACTTCGAAGCAGCGTCTGTCGAGCAGGAGGAGAGAGCAGGGTGGGGGCTTTCAGAAGAGGAGACCTGTGAGCCGACATCCGTGAGAAAAAGAAAGCCTAGCGCGGACGTCGGCAGAGACGGCGTCGTACGAAGAGGCCGGCGGGGATAGGAGTATGCTCGGCAGGATGGGCGACCCAGATTCGCTCTAGCAAACTGCTCCCTCTCCTTTGCAAGCATGCCAAGCCGATAGCCCGCCCGCCCGCCATCTCGAGTTACCGGTTCTTTTATGTAACCCCCCGCCCGCCCATACTGCCGCTCAAGGATAGTGTAGGGTCCAATTGCCAAGCCGCAGTGGGCGTGCGTCTCCGTTGGACTCCGCACCGAAATGCACGCACGTGTTGCGTCCCTATGCGGCTTGGCTTGGTAATTGAGGAACAGAGCATACTGCCCGGCCGAGCAGCCCGCTAGCCTAGCCCTCTGCATCCGACCCACATCGATGGGTCCACGAGCTGTCCTCACAAACCCACATCAATGATCGAACGGATGCATTTGCATCGGGCTCCCGACTGACCCAACATACATGCATACTCGCAAGTTGGCCCACGTACCCGCAGCTACCGGAGAAGTCCGGGTTCGCGTCACTCATGGCGGCAATGTCCCAACCGGTGGCGTGGTCCTTGTCCAAATAGCCTGGTGGGCAGGGCAGGAGGGGGCAAGGGAGGGGCGAGAGGATGGGCAACACATGTGGCGCTAACCGGCAGGGGAGGTGAGGTGGCGGCAGAGATCGGTCCACACGCAGCGAGCGAAACGGGCAGCGAGCGAAACGGGCAGCGAGCGAAACGGGCAGCGCAGCGCTTCGTGCGTGGCGTGAAGGAACGTGGGCTAAGCACGTATGGCTTCGAGCCGCTGTGTGTCCCCACGCGCAATATGGCAACAAGCCGTGGAGGACGACGTTTCTTTTCTGCTGTCTCGTTTACCCAGGGCAGGGTACCATCCACACGCGCATCCTGATCCTTACCGTATCCGCAGCTTCCTTCGTTAATGTTCCAACCATCGTCGTAGCCGCCGTAGCGCGTGCCGCGCGCCTTGGTCCACGAGGCGTCGTAGCCGACGCAGCGGCCGGGTAACCCCAGTGCCAGAGCATATACGAGAGCGGAGAGCACGACGGAGCGAGGAGGCGCGTGGGATTGGGAGGAGTCGCTGCGTACAGCGGCCGAGGTCTTGGATGGTGCAGCGCAGTCGCCATCACTTGAAGACGGGGCGGCCATTGTGCGAGCAGGCCGAAGTAACCGCGCTTCTGAGATGAAGGTCAAGCCAAAACGCGAGCTGATCCGCGGTCGGTCGGATAACCCCAAAATGGTGAAGTCGAAAGGTAAAATGGAAGCCGAAATTGGAAGCACTCTGGCAGGCCCTGGCAGCAGGCGCTTAGGTCTTGGCGGTCGAGTGCTTGAGAGTATGTGATGACGGGATGGATGAGAGAGCGGCAGCCGAGGCTGGGTTCACAGCTGTGAAGGTCGAGTTGCCTTGGTCGTAGGCGCGTGAGGCTGCAGGCGGGGGATAAAGCCGTGATCGGAACGAATGTTCAGGAGGAGAATGGCGCGTGAATTAGGACGCGGTTGATGCAGCAGACGCGGCGGATGCGGCGGCAGGCTCGGCGGCAGACGTGGCGGCGGCGGCGGCAGAAGGTTAGGGCGCAGCCGCGCGGCGCGGGCGCCGGCCCGTGCCGCCTGCGATTAACTCACCAGCAGATGCTGCTCTTGCGGGTATCAGCAAGAACAGAAGCCTTGATCGTCGTTGGGAAAAGCAGGAGCAGAAGCGGATGCAGGAGTGTCGGAAGTGAGCGCGGATATTAACGCGCTGCCGATACAATAGGGGGGATCGCGGCGCCGGGGGCGCTCGGTCAGGTTGCACGCGTATGGGGTGCCCTTGTTCTCTTAGGTTGGATGATCGAAAGAGTAAAGATTCTGCCAACAGGCAGGGCCCTTAAGTAGCCGTGCCGGACCCCGCCGTTTCTCCCGCGAATTGCCGGATTTGCCGTACGAGTCTGCAATCATGCTAGCATGGCCACTTTGCCCCAAAGGTTCTTCAGCCCAGCGACGCCAGACGAGAGCGGCAGTTCAGGTTATGGTATTTTGCAGTTGCGTTGGTTGTTCGATTGGGTCCGACCTGGGGATAAGACCGTCCCAGCTGCTTTGGCGTCGTTCGCCTTGTCAGCGCTGCCTCGGCCGGTTCAAATACCCTCATGTTGGCCCCAAAATGTATAGGCGCAGAGAACGCACAAATTACATCCCATAGGCTACACCATTTGCGGCATCGCGGCGCGAAACTCTTTACATAAGGAGCAGACAGGACCCCTGGGTCAGGCAGCGGAAGTGGTGCGTCGCACTAGCGCTGTTGGACAACCAATCTCGCATGTCTGATAAATGTGTTTACAGATTGCCATTTGCATGTTTGGTGGAAGGACGCCAACTGGCTCTGGCTGAGCGCACGCCTGACACCAAAAACCAAAGCGCAACTTTTAAACTTCTCCGACTAATTTGCATGGGCACAAAATACATGAATGTGAGCATAACAAATAAAATGCATTTCACGCTGCATTGCTGTGGGAAACTCTACCGCCGGCAGACGCTTCCCATGTTTCGCTAGGTGTAAATGTACTCTGCTTCCACGTGAAGGGATAATAACGCTGATTAAAGTGAAGCGAATTGCGGCGCCGAACCCGTCGAGTGCTTTCGACAGCGCGGCATAGAGGGATGCACAGCAGCGGATCGATTCGCCATGGCCAAGAAGGAAAAGGTTACGATCAAGAAGGGGGACTCTGCAGCAAAGAAGGGAGAATCGGCAACGGGCGACACGGGAAGCAAAGCCAAGAAGGGCGGCAAGGTGCGCGGTACCTTCAGCCGCAGCACCCCCACCTCGTCACGGCCATCCACCCCACAGCCTAGTGGCGCGCGGCCGTATGAGTCCGACCCCCGGTTGCTTCCCAGGATCGCGTCAAACGTGAGGGCAAGGGCAAGCGGTACGCCAGCAATGACGATGGCGACGACCTGGGCACGGAGCTAGCGGCCCTAGGTCTCCGCATCAAAGACATCACCGGCGATGGTGAGACGCGCGGCCCGGAAACCACCACGCCGCACCGCACCGCCCGGTGTCCGTGGCGACACCTTTCGCCATGCCACTTGCGCCTAATCGCCCACCAGACCTCCCCCGCCAACTGTCAACTGCCAACTGCCAACTGCAGGCAACTGCTTCTTCCGAGCGCTGGGCGATCAGATGCAGGTACATGGGGGAGGGAGGGAAGAGGGAGAAGGGCGGAGTGATAGGGGGGTGGGGCGTAAAAAGCTGCAGCACGCGCGGGTTATTTGCCTCGCGCGTCTCTCGCCACCCCTCCCGCCTGCTCCTCCCCAACCGCCCCCTCCGCCACCACACCGTGCATCGCCCACCGGCCAGGGCGACGAGGGCTTGCACGGCCAGCTACGACAGCAAGTGGTGTCGTACATGGCAGACCACGTTGACGACTTCTCGCCCTTCGTGGAGGACGATGAGAGCTTCGGCGGCTACCTGGCGCGGATGAAGAAGGTGGGGAGCAGGGCCGGGGGCGGGAGGTGGTCGCGGGAAAGTAGGGTTTTAGGGGCTTATGCCGTCACGTGATTCCTCATGTGGGTCTCACGCGTCACGTCCTGGGCCTCCGTAATGAGAAGCCGAGCTGCCGACGCGGCCCCCACTGACGCCTCAGCGCCCCCTGAACCTGCTGTCGTACACCTTCCCTGCCCCTTCTGCCGTACACCTTCCCTGGCCGCTGCGCTGCCCCGCCAGGACGGAGTGTGGGCGGGTTACATGGAGGTGGTGGCGGCTTCCCGATGCCTAGGGGCCAACCTCACCATCTATCAGGCGCGGCGGCGGGATGTGCGCGATTGCTAGACTGCAGGAGGGCTAGTGCCGCATTGCTAGACTGCAGGAGGGCTAGTGCCGCATTGCTAGACTGCAGGAGGGCTAGTGCCGCATTGCTAGACTGCAGGAGGGCTAGTGCCGCATTGCTAGACTGCAGGAGGGCTAGTGCCGCATTGCTAGACTGCTAGGCTGCCCGAGCGCTGGGTCGTAGGCCTTGGCGCCTGGCGCTCCGCGCACCGCCTCTTTCGCTGCCAGTAGACGTCACAGCACGGTGTTCATGTTGCTCCTCCGCCCAGCTGAGATCTCTCAGCCCCTTGAACCCCGCTCCGAGTTTTTCCTCAGCCCCTACCACCGCCCTGCTGATCATTGCCCCCATCTCCCGGTTCAACCACCACCAATGTCGTCGCCTCCCCCTGCACCGGATCGGATCTACCTTCCGGAAATATTCCTCCCGTACCGTACGACACGGCAGGCGGGCCAGCCGCGGTGGCGGGTCGTACACCACCCCGAGGACTCGAGCCCCATGCTGCACCTGTCGTACCACGACGGCCAGCACTACAACAGCGTGCGATGCGCGCAAGACTTCGGCGCCGGGCCGCCCGCGCCCGTCGTCATACGGGGGGACGGGACCATCGCAGCGCGGCCGCAGCGCGAAGCGGTGGGTGGCTGGCTGGGTGGTTGGGTAGTTGGGTGGTTGGGTAGTTGGGTGGTTAGTTGGTTGGCTGGGTGGTTGACTGATGTGTAATGGTATGGCCCCGTCCCAGATACCCAGCTGCAACCACATCGATGTCCGTGCGCTGATGGTCCGACCCTGCCTCCCCTGCCTCACGACCCCCGGCTTCTTCTTCTTGCTTGCCGCCGAATCCGTCCCGCCCGGTTGCGCCCTTCGCATCCTTCCCCCGGTTGCGCCGTTCGCATGGGGGGATCGCATGTGGTCAATGACTGCTACACGTCGGCGGCTCCGGCGGGCTGCTCGGCGGCGGCAGCAGGGCGGCGGCAGTTGGGACGAGCGAGACGAGCGGCGCGTGGCGACCAGTACGGCATGCACGGACAAGGGGCTGGTGCGCAGGGCCCTTGAGGAGGTGGGCGGTGACGTGGAGGCGGCAATCGAGAGGGTGATTGAGGCGCTGGCGGAGGTCGAGACGCAGGCAACGGAGGGAGCGGCGACGTCAGCAGCGGAGGCCGCTCTACCTGCAGGAGCAGCGGCGGGAGATGCCGGGGAAGCTCCAGGGGAGGACGTCGGAGGCGGCCTTGGCGATCTGCACCACGTGGACAGTCCGTCGCGGGCTGGCCCAGACCACTTACACACGGCCCCGTGCGCAGGTGCGGTGCAGTCCGTGCAGGGTGCCAAAGCAGGCGCCTGCGAGGTGGCTAGGAGCGGCGGTCAGGGCCGTGACTCGCAGCAAGGGGCTGCTGCAACGCCGCCGGGGGGAGAGGCAGCCAGCGGCGCAGGTGCCAGCGGCGGCGCGGCATCTGGGTCCCCAGGCGAGGATCGGGCGCAGCCGAGCTCGCCAGGCACTGCAGATGCGAAGGAAGCCGGCAAGAGTGTCCCGGCGGCAAGGAAGGTAGCAAGAGGCAAGGCCACTGCGGCTGCCACCGCCACGGCGGCCGTTACTGGCGGCCCCAGCAATAATAAGCGATGCCCTTGCGGATCTAATAAAAAATACAAGGCGTGCTGCGGGACGGCGGCCGCGGCCGCTGTACGGCGCCGAGCGGCGGGGGCTGCGGACTCTGCGGCGGCAGGCGCTTCGTCGGAACCGCAGGAGGCGGGTGCGACGGTTGTGGTGGCACAGGTGGCGGCGCTCGTCATTTGAGGCAGTGGCCTGGGTTGTTTGCTCAGGCTCAGTGTAAGGCTATGCAGCTGCTGCGAAGGTGGTGCAGGGGTACGGAGCGGTACCGGTGCCGCCTGACTGTGTGCGTGTGTGGGGGGGGGTGCCTGTGTATCCGGAAAGGCGGTGGAGGAGGTTGTAAGCGGCACTTGTCGTCGTAGCGATTGTCGCAGCGATTGCGGGCCCCGGTACATATGGGCAGCGCGCCTTATTTTATAATTGCAGTTTGGACTGCTCAAAGTGTCGCGGTCAGATCGTGGCCCCTTGTGTGCGGGAACTTGGCGACGGTTTTGGGTCTACAAATCCGGCGTTGGGTTCTGCCGTACGTCTGCGTACGTGGCTCGAAACACCTATTACCGTGCAGTTGTCTGCAACCACGCAATAACACTCGTGAACCGTTTGCGCTTTCGCCCCTGATGACGGCCAGCGCGAGGGGTCGGGCCAATGTGGCCACGACCGACATGGAACACAACCCTGCGCACGAATTGCCATTAGCCGTGGCGACAGTCGCTCGCGGAAACATTCCTTAAACGACAATCGTCAGCAGCATCAACGGACACGACGTGCAACATCCCGCACCTCGGCTGGGGGCAAAAGCAGGAACCACACTCGGCCGAGCACGGTCTGAGCAAAGGACCGCCCAACACCACCACCGCCATTTCGCTGCCGCATGGGGATGTCCCAACTTCCAACCGCCGCGGGCCGACTCGGCCAACGTCACATGGAAAACCGTAACCGTTGCGTACAACCAACCATACCCAGCAAAACACCGACGCCAACCTTCATCTCCCAACCTGGCGCGCCATGTTGGATCCTCGCCCTCCTCGCCCCAGGCCCCGCTCCTGCATTTCAGCAGTGCCACACCGGGCCACCTCATCCTCCTGCACATGGGGTGCCTCCGCTCACGTGGGGAGACCATCCCCTATCGCGGCGCAAGGGAGTTCAATCGTACGCCCCCCCAACGCTTCCGCGTGACATGGGCGTGCGTGGCCCTGGCCCCAACACAGGACAGTCCCTACACCCACCAGCCGCGTCGCACCCGCCGCCGTCATCGTATTGGCCCATGCCCCCCGAGGCGAGACGTACGCCACCAGCGCGCTCCCGCGACACCGCACCGATGCTTCCACCATACACGGGATGATCACTCGAGATACTTACCACTCCATCCGGCCTCAGTCGTGTCGTACTGCGTCGTACATACCCACCCGAGCACCAGCTACACGCGTTGCGCCCTCGGGGGCGCGTCAAGTCCGTACAGGTCGCCTCCAAGCGGCTGCACCCACACCAATGCTACGTTCGCAGGTCTAACAACAATGCCCCATACGTTCAGGCAGTCGCCATCTCAACCACCTTTGCGCCCCGGCGTCAACCACGTTTGCGCCCGGGCGTCAAAGGCGCCTCAACCAACTCTGGCGGTGTGTTAGGACAGCGACAGCGCCTTCCGCGCTGGACCTTAGAACTGCCGCTGCTGGGTGGGGCGACTCCAAAACACGAACGCGTCATGATCCCCAAGGCCACCCAGGGCGACAGTAATGGCTCGCTCGGAGCTCCAACGCCCTCCCCTCTCCGCCCCCAAATATACAACTACCAGAAAGAACGCCAGTTGTCAACCTTGCACGTGCGGGTGTACCTGCTAGCTGGCAGATATGCCGCCGAGCAGCACCGTGGTGGAGCAACCCCCAGCCGCCGATATACACCAAAGCGGCCATCCCCGGCGGCAATACGCCGTACGAATGCTCTGTCGGCCCTGTTTTTGCTGTTTGCAGGCGCGCCCGCACCTAACTTTGCCGTGCGCCTGTATGGGTCGCTGCGGCGCAACCGGAGATGTTTCCTCAACGGAGTCACAGTCACCGCAGCTTCTCGCAACATGTGGTCGGGTGCCGCTAGCTTCTGCAACATCGCTAACCGCCGCTGCAGCCGGATACCCACCGCACACACCCATTTCTACTTTCCAATACAGCTGGCCCTTGCCTCATCCCTAATTTCCTGTCCACAGAACGAGGCCCCCGCCCTCACGCTACCTTTTGTCCATGCCGCACGCGTAGATGGCGCCCGCTTCGCTCGGTTGTGTCTATGTGGTCAACCGCATGCTCCTCGATAACATCCATTCGGTTGTCCCAACCAGGGCATTGGTAACCCCAGACCGCTCGCCCGCCCCTCAAAGCTCAGCTCCGGCATCCTCCGCCGGTCCGGCTGCTGCCGTTCACTCCTGCGTGTGGTCCTCATCGCACTCCCCTTCAGCGGCCTCCGCGTCCCACTCGCCAGGGCCCTGCTTCCGAATGCGAACCTGCAACCATCGAGGGCGGACGAGAACGCGATCCACGAAGCGGCAGTGTGGGCTGATGTTGGCCCTCCGACAATGGGTGGGCGCGTCCAGCAGGCCGTGTAGGCGCGAGAACTTGCGTTTTTTAGAGATCCCAAAACCCGTCAGTACGCGTCGCGTTTCCTTATCCCCGGGAATGGAGATCCTGGGCGCCCAGCCGGCCTCTCCCAGCACACGCATCAGCCGTCATGATGCCGCATCCTACGCGCCCAAACTTAGGTACCATACCCACGCGGGTCGTGCCGGCCAAACCACACCCTGTGTTGCTGTTGCTTGCCACAGGTAGCGCCCAGGGCCTCGCTTCTTCCTCCCACCTTCATGCTCCCACCTTTATGCTCCCACCATTCTGCTCCCACGTCCCTGCTCCCGCCTCCCTCCTCCCGCTCCCACCTCCCTGCTCCCACCTCCCACCTGCCCTATGAACCTCTGCAGCGTGTCGTGGAACATCTGCTGGTCGTAGGCGGAGAAGAACAGCTCCTTCAGCGGGTGCACGTCCGGCAGCGCACACATGTCCTGCGGGGCCAAAGAAGGGAGGGTGTCGGGGCTCCGGACCTTGCTCCCGTCCCACGCAACACCCGCGGGGCCCCCATGCAGGTCCCCCGCTGATCGGGCCCCTTTGCCCCGGTCACCAGCGGCCGGGCGGCAACGAGGCGCCCACCAGCCGACCCACATCAGTTCGCCCGATGCAAAGTGAGTTCCTTTGCCGCTGCGACCCGCGGACCCGCGCCCCAGGTGGCTCACGTGCGGGCCGGGTCGCGTGAATGCATCCCGGGGGCAACGGGACCGCAGCACCGGTCCCCCTGGCAGCGGGACGATGCTCCGGCGGGTGGCCGCCCTCCCCAGCGGGGACCGGCGCTGCGTTCCCGCTGGGAAGGGCGGTCACCAGCTGGAGCGTCATCCCGCTGCCACGACGGACGAGAATGGGCCCCCACGGTAGAGGGACGAACTTCACGACACAGCCGGCGCCTGCCCACAAGCCTGGAAGCCCAGGCGCCCACCTTGCTGTTGACGTCCTTCTCCTGCATGATCGCAGCCAGCGCGTCATTGTAAGCCGCCATCGCCGCGACCTCGTCCACGCCTTCGCCGCCTTCGTGTGCTCCGTCCTCCCCCTCCGCTCCCGTAACCGCCGCTACCGCGGCGCCACGCTGCCTCTCCGCCTCTGCCATGGCTTCCACGATGTCTTCCGCGAGCTCTGTGAGCACTTCGCACAGCTTGCGGTTGACCTCCTCGGTCAGCGCCTAGCGCAGGCAGGGTTTTGTGAGATCTGAGAGATAAGGCGCGCATTATGTTGGACCTGCGGCTATTGAGCGCTTCAGGTGATTGGCGCGCTGTGAAGTTGCTGGGACGGGTAGGGTAATGATGTACGGTGGGAGTTTCGATACGCCGGCCGGGCGGGCGACCGCCGTGATGTTTGTGAGTTCTAAGGTTCGTTACGAAGGGAGGGAGAACCAGATCGCGTAGCTGGAGCGTACTGAGCTGTTCACTGCTGGGACCAGCTATTCCCAGACGGGGTGTTGTAAACAGGCCCTGTGGCCCGTGCTTGCGAAATCGCAAGCGAGGCCACATCGAGGTACCTTGTGCTTGCGTGCCCAGGACTAGGACTGCCTAGCCTCAACACGCTGCCAACTGATGCATACTCCGTAACATACAGGGCCGTGCAAGACGCAGCACGGTAACAACCCTAACGCCTACCCACCTGTTTGACAGGGTCTTTATTAAACTCGTCAAAGAAACAGGTAATGCTTGCTCCATCCTGTTCGTCAGTCATTCACCCGAACGAAAGCAATACAGAGGTGCTACTGCAAATGAGGACACACTGAAAGGGTATGTCTGTTGACAGGATATCAGTCTTCTACGTCGCAGTTCGCACTGTTATACGGAAGTCAAGACACCAACGTTAAAACCGTTCAACCTAAGACGTGATATCGCTAAGAGCCTGAAGCAAAGAATGGCAGAAATAAAAATACGAGTTTGGGAAGGCGCTTTGAAGAAGACAAACTCACCTGTACGACAGCAGGCAGAGTTATTTCATGCCATATTCAAAGTGTCTGTGAATCGCAGTGACGTATTCAGATTATAGACTCGACGTTCTTACCACTGCAGCCCTTTCCGTCGTAGCCAACTCAATCCGACTGCCCATCTTCCTCTGATTGCCCATACTCGTCGGAAATACAGCTGCACATTTGATCGCCCTGCAAGGGCTTAGGCAACAATGGAGCGCGTGATTGGGCTTGTAAACAAGCTGCAGCAGATATGCACTTCTCTTGGAGACAACGCGCTCAGCCCACAGAGCATTCTCTGGAACAAGCTTCCCACTATTGTGGTTGTTGGAGGCCAGGTGTGGAGGTCGTTGCATGCCTAAATGTCGAAGGAAGGGAGCTGTGGGCAGTTAGGTTGTTCTTGGGCACAGCGGGGCCCTACCATCAATTCGGCTCCAGCAAACGTAATCTGTGTATATGATAATTGTGGATGGCTTTGGAAACGGCATCAATGCCGTGAAAAGGACGTTGCAGCGCCCGGATCAATGCAAATGCCAACATTGCCCACAGAGCTCCGGCAAGTCGTCGGTGCTTGAAGCCGTCGTGGGCAGGGACTTCCTGCCACGTGGAACGGGCATCGTCACAAGGCGCCCGTTGGTGCTCCAACTCGTCAAGCTCGACGACCCGAACGCCCAGGACTATGGGGAGTTCGCGCACGCGCCGGGACGCAAGATATCCAACTTCGGTACGGCAGCAGCTGCGTTTTGTGGAGTGGGTGGGCCTCTGCCCAGGTTAATGCCCGGCTGGGCGTGCTTGTCCCGAGGGGGGGAACAGAGCTAGGGGAGGGGGTTGCCCAAACGGCGGAAGGAGTTCGAGGCGGCAATGACAATATGACATCTGTAAGGGTAATCCTATTGAAAAGAGGTTGCATCTGGGTCGTTCTCGGCACGCGAGCAAGGTGTCACGTGGTTGTGTGTATTACTTGGCGCGGATGCAGAGGACATCCGGAGGGAGATCGAAGAGGAGACGGAGCGTCACCTGCAGAAGACGGGTGGCAACAAAGTGGTCTCGCCGGACCCCATTTACCTGACCGTGTACTCCGTCAACGTGCCAAACCTGACTCTGGTGGACATGCCAGGTGGGTCAGGCCGCGGTGTTGCCACCTCACGCAGCTCCATGCCGTTAGGCATCGGGCACGTTTCCAGGTGCCTTGCATGCAGTCATGCCAAGAGCGCAATGAAGCTTTGGACAGGATGCGGTACGGCACGCATTCGCCCCGTCGTACAGCACATGAACGCCGCCCCGGTTGGTGACTTGCTTGAGGTCATACATAAAAGTGTGGAGCGTATCGCGGGACAAAACGAACGCGCCTGACGTGGATGGACGGCGCATATAGGCAATCTGGCACACAGGCAGGCTCTAACAGGCCGGGGCGGCGCACAGCGCTTAAGAGGCCAGATATGGGGGGAGAGGGCCAGCCTAGTACGTATCCAGCAACGTGGTACCGTCTGCGACAAAGAAGTTGCGTGCGGCCATCAAGACGAGGTCATGCGCGGCTTTAATCCAAACTTCGCACTACCTGTACCGCACTCAACGTGCAGGTCTCACGAAGGTTCCCATCGACGGCCAGCCGGTCAGCATTGTGCAGGAGCTCGACGATATGGCGCGCCAGTACGTCAAATCAGATAACGCCATCATTCTGGCGGTGACGCCAGCCAACGCCGATTTGGCCACCTCCGACGCGCTGCGCATGGCGCGTGACGTGGACCCCAGCGGCGACCGCACGATCGGTGAGGATTGGGCGGGGAGGGGATCGGAAGAGAGTAACGGATTGATGGCAGAAGGCATCGCCGGGTATATGATGTACACAAGGGAGGAGCGGTGTACTGTTCGCCCTGGACGTGGATCCGAAACCTCGTAGACCCGAGAGACAGGGATTGTTCTCTGCGCCATCACACCGCTGGTTGCTCCTGCATCATGCACAACCCTGAGGCCTGGTATCTCGGGATTGCTGGAGTGGTAACATTAAACTTGAGGGAGGAGGAACGCGAGGAGGCGAACGAAGACGTTATGGCGCGCACGGGCATGTGGTTGGGGAACGTGGACATAGGGTGTGAGATTCTGGGTTCACTTAGCCAACAACCCCGGAAATCGCATGCGTGACAGGGTCCGCGCCGAGCCGCTAGTGGACATGTTGCGCGGCAAATGTTGTCGTTCTGCGTAGCAGGGGGGCGGGCTAGGAGCCGCCTGTGGGACGGCTGGTGGGCGGCTCGTGGAAACATCCGCAGCCCACTTCACCCAGGCGTCGGGTCACTCATCTGACCGCCTTCAGCTGCGGCTCGCGTGGAACGTGTCGGCCTGCCGCAACCTGTCGCCCGTCCCACCCCTTCGCCTCGGCACCCAGGTGTCCTGACAAAGGTGGACATTATGGACCGAGGCACGGACTGCCGCGACGTGCTGCTGGGCAAGACGCTGAAGCTCAAACACGGCTGGGTGGCGGTGGTGAACCGCGGACAGGCCGACATCAACAGCAAGGTGGGCCGCATGAGCGGGTGGCGGACCCGCCAGGGGCCCGTGGCTGCTGCCCTGGGGAACTGCTTGCGTCCCTGCCTCCGACCACGAGTACGAGTGCGAAGGCTTCTCGATGAGGGCGTTGATCATTCACCATCGCGTTCGGCTTGCCCTCATCGCGTTCGGCTTGCCCTCATCGCGTTCGGCTTGCCCTCATCGCGTTCGGCTTGCCCTCATCGCGTTCGGCTTGCCCTCATCGCGTTCGGCTTGCCCTCATCGCGTTCGGCTTGCCCTCATCGCGTTCGGCATGCCCTCATCGCGTACAGTGTTCACACCGTGGACTCCTTACGCATCGCAACCCGGCTCCGGGATCCCCTACACACCGCCCTTCGCAGGTGACCATGAAGGACGCGCGCGGCCGCGAGCGCGAGTTTTTCCAGGGCAAGCCCGAGTACCAGGACCTTCAGAACTCGGGCACCACCTTCCTGGCGGAGAAATTGTCCAACCACCTCATTAACGAAATCATGAAGAGCCTGCCGTCCATCCAGTCGTACATCGAGGGCACCATCGCCAAGCTCAGCAAGGAGCTGCAGGTGGAGCCGGGGTCAGGGTTTTAGGTTTCGGAGGCGCATGGTGCCGTGCACGGTCTGTGGGCTTGGGCATCTCACACATCTCGCCGGCACCACCCCGCCTTTTGTCGGGTTACGAACCAGCTATTGCAGCCTGAAGCGCCGTTGTATGCAAGCGCGCATGTTACGGAATCCCAAGAGGTCAAGAGTACCTGCGCGCATGAATCACGGCGCTCACAAGTGGATGTCCTAATGTCCTCATACGCTAACCCCGCACCAACCCTCGACCACATGTCCGTAGGCCTTGGGCGGCGACGTGGCCCACAGCCGGGGCGCCATGCTGCACATGACTCTGCAGCTTTGCCAAAAACTGGAGCGGGCATTCGAGCGCATCGTGGACGGCGGCAAGGACGGTGAGGAGGCGGGCACGGTCGCGAAGAAGGATTCGTGTCATGCAGGGACCGAAGCGGTCCGGTTGCCGGAGGCGATCAGCCAGCCTGTTGCCATGTGTTTGCGGGTGCCGAGAACCTGTAGCGTTGCATTTGCTGACTGGGTAAAGGAATAGGCATAATCGCTTGGCGCGTCTGCCCGTGCTCCATGCGGTTGGGATTGTGTTGGTTTACCAACCTGTCCCTTCGCGTTTGGCTGGCAACCCCGCAGGCGGAGAGAAGATTCTAGACGTGTTTGAGGTCAAGCTCAAGGAGGCCATCAACAAGCTGCCCTTCCAGAAGATTCTGACGCTGAAGAACGTGCAGATGGTGGTCAATGAAGCAGATGGCTACCAGCCGCACATCATTGCGCCCGAGAACGGTTACCGCCGCCTTATCGAAGACGGTTTATCGTTGCTGCGGGACCCGGCCTTCAACGCTGTAGAGCTGGTGCGCGAAGAGGGCACAGGAGGGAGGCCGCGGACTATAAAGGGAGATAGGGGCTCTAGAGTTCTAGGTTAAGAAAGGGATAATGGGATTCCGTCGTCCGTGTGGCCGTGGACCCATATCGTAACACGGTGATCGGCTTTGGATTGCCGGATGCAGAGTGGACCAAGCGTGCAATTAGCCGCGCATTTCCAGTGGAAACCCACTCTGCCACAATCCTGTGCGTCGCTATGACTGTCATGCTGATCGAGCGCTTGAATCCGTGCACACGAAGGTGCACCAAATCCTGAAGGCCATCGTCACGCTGGCGGTCAACACGCCCGAGTGCCGCGACCTGCAGCGCTTCTTCAACCTCAAGTCGGAAATCATCAATCAAGCCGCCAGCACGCTCGGTAGGTTGATAGCCCCAGATACGCTAACGATCTGCTGCTGCTACACGTGGTCGCCACATTTCGCACCAGAAAGATGAGGCTGGACGGACGGGGCTAACAGATGCGCCCATGTCCGCATGTACTTCTGCTAAGCCTCCTGCGTTGCCCTGCCGTGGCAGCGTTCCGTATCCGTGCCGCACGGCTGCTGTGAGGCCCACTGACCAACTCTTCCGCGTTCCATCACCAGCCCCCGCAACTACCGCCACCCCGCCTTCGCAACCATCTATTCGCCGACCAGTTTCCGTCTCCTGTGTCGCCTAACCGGGCCTTCTCGCGCCCCCCCCCCCAACCTACGTCGTGTAATCGGGTCCTCTCGCCTCCTCCCCCCCCACAACCACTGCCCTGGTCTGGCTCTTCCGCAGAGCGGCTCCGGAAGGATGCTGACGCGATGGTTCGCACACTGGTGGACATGGAGGCGTCCTACCTGTCAGCCAGCTTCTTCCGCGAGATCGTGGCGGCGGAGAGTTACTCGTACGACCCCTCGCGGCCGCGGCCCGCCTTCTACACGCTCAACGGCGAGAACCTGTGAGATATTCGTGTGGGGTGTGCGTGTGGTGCGAGTGGTGCGAGCCACGGGCGTTGTGACCGTGCGCCTGCTGCAGCCATGCGCGGGGGCAGGCCCAGAAGGATCAGCAGACCTCGCGGGTCACGGCAAGCGCGCGCGAATAGATACGCAAAAAGGGGGCCAGGGACATCCGCTCGCGAACTCGAGTGCTTCACTGGCAAAGAACAGCCGTCAGTTGCAGGGGTGCTGTCCCCAGCTTGCAACAGCCACCTCTACCGCGACATGCGTGGCGGCGCGGAATCGGGGCTCTCGCACACTGGCGTCAAGACATAAATCCCTCCCCTACCTCCACCGCCCACGCACGCCAGGTTCGAGAAGCGGTACGACAACCTGCCGCCAGCGGACGCGCACCTGCAGAAGATCAGCGACCACGTGTCCGCGTACCTGGCCATCGTGAAGGGCCAGCTGCTGGCGACGGTGCCGAAGGCCATCGTACATTGCATGGTGCGTGTGATGGGGCTTCAGAGGGACCGGCACGGCTGGGGTGTGAACGCGGGATGGCACGGGTGGGGGCGCACAGAGTATTGGCGTCGGGGTTTCGTTCGCGAGTTTGGGAATATCGAACTTCCCCCATTACGATGATGCAATGGCGGAGTACAGTGGAATTGCGGTGCGCGGTTCTAAATCGGCTTGTACATGCACCTTGGTCGGGGCGGAGAGTGGCGCTTCGCACGTCCGTCTGACTTATGTTGCGTCGGTATTTACGTGTGGAAATCAGGATGTTACTTGCGATTCGGGCATTGTAGGGGATGTATTAACACTGTTCGTTGATTTGGGCTGGTTCGTTCCAACCGGTGATAACGACCTGCCCCAAACCCCGTTACATCAGGTCGTTCCAGCGAAGGGCGGGCTGCTTACGGATCTACAGGAGGAGGTCGCGGGCAAGGAGGAGCCGCAGCTGCGCCGCATGATTAACGAAACCGAGGAAATTGCTGAGCAACGTGAGACCATCAAGAAGCGTTTGACGCTCTTGCAGCGAGCTTCGAAGGAAGTAGCTGCGTTCATGTAGAAAATCCTTCTATGATGACGCGTATTCATGAGTGCTGAGGTGTATTGCTGAGGTGTTCGGACCTTCCGCTGGCGCTCGGGAGCCAACTTGGGCGAAACTTGGGCCCCGGCACGCAGGCGTTGCATAAAACCTTAACATTTGGAACGCATTTGCTTAGAATACTGCAACTATATAGCATTCTGAACGCTAGACACGCGGATGGTAGGGAGAGTGAACGGTGGCTGTCGCTCCATGAGTGCTGGACGGTTTTTCCAATCCTTCGTGTGATCCTTGGACGCTTGCCCCGATAACTCCGAGACCCCCGAAGTTTCCTCACGCGTCTCTTCCAAACACGAGACTGGCTGGGTGCTTTCACAGCAGCTCACTCGCGTCGCTGTGACTACCGTCTTGGGCACAACTTTGTCGCAATAGATTTACCTATTGACACATAAAGGACATGTATGCCCACGTTCTACTAATTGCGTAGTTGAGCGAAGTCCATGCTGGGCCTCAACAGCCTCGTACCAGCTTTCAGGCCGGGGTTCTTTCCAGTTGCAAAACTAGCATTTGCAGATTCTTACATACAATTGATACATTTTGGAAGGGAGGCCACTCCCGGACCTGCGGAGCCTCGTGCTGGTGGCGTTGCAGTCCCTTTGTCTTGTATGCGTCAGGGCTTTCATATTTGGCAGACACTTGTTCCAAAGGTAAGCATACTCATTCCCATTGTTTAGTAATCATTTCCACGCAGCAGCCCCTCACAAATTTTGTGACCCTCGTGCGCAGATGTCGAACCGTCCGCTCCTACAGTCCAGGGCACAGTGAGTCGGTGTACCAGTTGGCTTTACAGTGTCTCATCTTAAAAATAGTTCATTGTCGACTGCCTTGTCGGCGGCGTATTGTAATGCTCAGCCGCCGCACGCGTGTTAACGTCAGTCGCTATCCGCACCTGCAGGACGCTCAGCCGGTGCTATCCAGCTGGCACTTCTAGGATACGCCTGCACACAGTCGCAGCGGCTGCGGCAGTCGCTGGGGAGCGCCGGTAAGAAGCTGCTGCAGGTCGGTCCCGAAAGCCCCGATGCCAGAGCTCCCCTTCATGGCAACGCAGGTCGAAGGCTAATGTCGACTGGGAGACGCTTGGCTTTGGTCTGAAGGATGTGGCCGGGGTGAGGACGGGCCAAAGCTCTGATCGGGTAGGGGGTCGCGGCGACTCGGCCCCGCGATGGTCGCGTAACACGCCGATCGTGCTTCGCAGACGATGTACGTCGCCGAGTGGACCTCGGAGAAGGGTTGGGACCAGGGCAAGATGGTGCCGTACGGTCCGATCACCGTGATGCCGAGCGCCCAGGTCCTTAACTACGGGCAGGCCATCTTTGAGGGCATGAAGGCGCAGGAAAGCGCAAAGGGCCGCGTGGTGGTCTTCCGTCCCGAACAGAACGCCGCTCGCTTCCAGGCCGGCGCTGCGCGGATGAGCATGCCGGCCGTCCCTGAGTCCCAGTTCGTGGAGGCGGTCAAGGCAACTGTGGCTGCCAACCTAGACTACGTGAGAGATGCGTCGCCGAGGGGGAGGGGGAGGGGGGGCGCCGAGGAAACCCGTGGACCCACACAAGGAGAGAAGAATGAATCACCGGCCGGGGGGCGGCCGGGCAGGCGGCGACGCCAAAGTAACACGCAGGGGGCAAGGGCATTGGCAATGACAGGAGCGTGGCCGGGGGCAGAAATGCCGAGCATGCGGCGGGGGGTGGGGCCGGTGCACGCAAACCACTGGGTAAACACCACGGCATTGCTCCCCCCGGCGAGCGTCGGCGAAACCCGGTTCAGGCTGTCCGGCGGAAGCGAGGATTTCACGGGGCCGAGCAGCACTCGTCATGTGCCCCGCATGATGCCGAGTGCTGTGTTTGGTAGCGAAGCGATTGCCGCAGCGTGGGGGTTGAGGGTTTTATACCCGAGCAGCGTCGTCTCTCGCTAGCTTGGGCGGGCGGGCTGGAACCCACGCTCAGATGCCGGGAGGTACAGGGCGCCAGCCGGTTACGTGGGCAGCTCGTGAGTCCGGCCGCTTGCTGCAAACGGCTTGCGGGCGCCCATTCAGCTCCACGCCCGTCGCTCTGGGCGGCGGGGGGCCCTCCTCGCGGCAAGCCACCCCCGAGCTGAACCGCTGCTGCTGCTGGTCCGCCCCTGCCTCGCTCCGTGATGCAGGTTCCCCCGATGGGCAAGGGCTCGCTGTACTTGCGGCCGCTGCTTCTAGGCACCGGGCCCATCCTGGGCCTGGGTCCGGCTCCCACCTACACCTTCACCATCTTCGCCGCGGCTGTGGGCGCGTACTTCAAGGTGCGTTGGCGTCGGCTTCGGCTTCATAATGAACATGTCTCGAGTGTTCGCGGCTTGGCGCGAGGCCCTTGCACCTCCAAGACAGACTGCTGATCAAGCCAAAGGCGTGCGTAGATCTCCCTTCGACGCAGTTCAATTTGGCTTGGTAGTGTACGATAGTACTGAAAGTGGACGGCTTTGTGCTCGCTCCACACCCACCCGACCGCGCTCCTAACCCCAGGGCGGCCAGCTCACCCCCATTGACCTGATCGTGGAGGAGCGCTTCCACCGAGCTGCTCCTGGCGGCATGGGCGGCACCAAGGCGGCTGGCAACTACTCGCCGGTGGGTGGGGCGGGAGGGGTTACGGGGAGCAGGGGCGGCTGTGGGGGCCCGGGAGCAGGGCCGGCTGTGGAGGCCCGGGAGCAGGGGCGGCTGTGGTGTGCTGTGGTGCTCGGCCGTCTCTCCGCACCCACCTCCAAGTGATGCCTCCTCCTCCTAAGCCCTCTTTCCTCCCTCTCCCTCTTCCTCCTCCCTGCAGGTGCTCATGACGCAGCTGGAGGCCAAGAAGAACGGCTTCGCGGATGTGGTAGGTGCCATCGGTGCTCAGCGACCCTCTTGGAGTGGTCAAACCCCAACACACCGGCCCAGCGTTTCCTGAAACCCCCGCACCCCACCCAATTGCAACTCCTCTATCGTGTGCACGGGTGGCCTCACATGGACACTCCCTTGGGTCTCCTTCCTGTTATTTTCCCAGTGGCAACCCCTGCAGCCCCCTCTCCCCTCCTCATTCCTGGCCCCTCCCCCCTCTTTCATGTAATCCCCCCGCAGGTTTACCTTGACGCCAAGACCGACACCTACCTGGAGGAGGTCTCATCCTGCAACATCTTTGTCGTCAAGGGGAAGACCATCAAGACACCGCCATTGCACGTGAGTCCAGCGGCAGTGGGGGCCCGGCCGCGTGGTTGCTGGGTCGGGCTGCGCAGTTGCGGTGTCGCTACGACGGCCTTCCCATCACACATCACAGTTACCCCACTTGCCGTCACTCAACTGCTTGCCGTCGCTGCTTGACCGACAACTGACTGCGCCCCGCCGGCCAACTACCAACCTCCAGGGCACCATCCTGCCCGGCGTCACGCGCCGCTCGATCATCGAACTGGCGCGCAGCCGCGGCTACGACGTGCACGAGGAGCCGGTTACGGTGCACGAAGCCATGGAGGTGGGGGCGGCAACGGGCGGGAATGGGCGGGGCGGAAGAGGAAGCGGGGGGCTTGCGGTGAGGTCAGCATTTTTTTCGGGGAGGGTCAGCTTGGGACGGCGACGACCAAGAGGCATTTTAGCATTGCTGGGCAGTGTGGAGGTCCTGGCTGAAATGCGAAGCCCGTTTTGCTTTTGCGGAGAGGGGGCGGGGCGCCGATCAGGTGTTTGCCCTGTGCAGTATGGGGTTACCGGTAGCCCCGGTGTTGACTGGGGCAGCAGGGCAGCGGAAGCTGGTGTTGACTGAGGCAGCAGGGCAGCGGAAGCCTAAGCTCCCCCCCGCTGTGGCCCCTTCCTGACCCGACGCTTCCCTGTGCGGGCCCCCGAATGCTCCGCCTCCTGGCCGCAGGCGGATGAGGTGTTCACGACCGGTACCGCCGTGGTGGTCTCGTCCGTCGGCAGCATGACGTACCAGGGCAAGCGCAAGCAGTACACGGAACCCGGGCAGGCGGGCAAGGTGGCCCTAGAGATGTACACCAACCTCACGGACATTCAGACCGAGCGCGCCAGCGACAACTTCGGCTGGGTGGTGCCGGTCAACTAAGGTGCTGCATGCAAAGAGGCATGTCAACGCGTGCAGCTCAAACAGCTAAACAGGCAATGGCCGCTAGAGCTGCGGCGGCGGCGTTGCCCATGCGGCGGGGAAGCTAGCTAAGTGTTCCCCCTGTGTTGGGGGAGCTTGTTGGCTGGCCGATCACTGCCTCCTCGTGGGGCTGAGGTTAACGTCCAGCTGCCTGCGTGTGGCCCGATCCGGCGCCACATGCTGCAGCACACATGTATGTTTAGCGGCGCTTGCAATGGTCCCGCCTGGAATGAGAGGCGTCTTGCTCGCTGCACGGCAGGGTATTTGTGTAGGAGGTGTAGAAGGAGGCGCGCACTGTCACGGCACACCATCTGGGCGGTTGGTCTCTTTCCCCCACATGTTCCCTGGAGCGACGCCCTGTGGTTTTCCTTGACCGAAGAACCGGAAGATGGGATGACGTGGCAGGGCTCGGTTGTCGCGCTGGTGTATGGTATAGGACGGCAGTGATAGTCCGGTATCAGCGTTTTCTGCAGTAGTGACTGCTGCCTTTGAGCCCTCGATTGCGGAATGGCCTACTTGCACCATCTCCGCGGTGGTGATGCACATGTGCACTTGTAAGTCAGGCAGCAGGGTCATGGATCCGGAATCTACCTACCCCCATCGACCAGCCACATGTACTAGTCACCAGCAAGTTGAAAACCGCATGATCGGGGGAACTTGCATGCTACTGCTTCTGTGTTACACGTCCCGCTGCGACTGGCCTGTTGACACAGGCCGCCTGCAACTGGAAACTTGAATACGCGCGTATTGGGCCCATGTCCATTGCCCATCGTGCTCGTTATGAAATCACATTTGGCACAGCGCCGTCCTCCCTCCTTCGCGGAGACGCCGATGACTTGCAACGGAGGGAATGCCAGCCCCCACCCCACCTGCCTACTTATCGTCCAAACATTGACAATCAATGCGAAGATTCATTGCAACGCCAACTACACAATATTCTACACGTTATCCTACCCACTTCCTATGCTTCCCAAGCTCGCTCGGCACGCCCAAATAATCCTGCGAGGACATGCCAGACCTTGAAGGCCAACATGACGCGTGCAACAGCACCTCACGGGATCCATCTCGCCGTGCACCCACCATCCCAACAATACCTTCTCCCAAAATCTGGCGACAGCCACCTCCCTAGGGGGCCGCCGGGCCTGCCTGTCGATCTCTCACAGCCTGCTGGCGGCGACATTGAATTCATGTGTCGCGGCCGCCTAGCCAGATGGCGAATAGCCCGTCTGGATGACTTGAGGGTCGCACTGAAGTGCTGCGACCACACTGTGCCTGCCACTACCCAAGGACCTCATCGAATGGGTCGGAACCAAACATGCTGAACTCTACACTGTCGACAAAGCTACAAAAAAGGAAAGGCTGACCTAGACCTGGAGCGCAATATGCGTAACGGCACTTGCGCAAATTCCGCCCTCGGATACCCGAGTCGCGTTGTGCGCGGCGCGTTTTCTGGATTCCGCCCGGACACATTCCAAACTGTATGACTCAATCTGCACGAACCCCATCCAGATGAAACAGTCTCTCACTAGTACGCCTGTGTATAAAGCAACCCACAAATACGTGCGGATGCAGAAGCCTATCTCATATCTCAAACTCTTCCAATACCCCTGCGGGGCTCCTGATGCCCCGGAGCAGCAATAGCAGCAGCAGCAATAGCAGCAGCAGCAATAGCAGCAACAGCAGATACCGCAGCCCCAGGAATTTTCAACTATGCGGCATTCGGCATCGGCTGAGCAATGTGACTCTCGCCGCCGCCCGTTGGCTCACGAGGGCGCGCACCGGGGGCGCCGCGTTGTAGGGCCCTCCCTCGGTGCCCCCACGCGGCCCCAAACCCATCTCTCCCAGACGGCGCTAGTTGCTGCCCGAGGCCTCTGCGTCCGCACCCACAAACACGCGCAAGACCGTGTGCGGACCGCGCTTCGTGGGGCTGGGCAGCAAGGCCGACCGCATCCAGGGCGACTGCTGCCGACTAGGAGTGGGGGCATCGCCACGGGGGGTCAGCTGCGCCGGCTCCCGCTCCATTCCCACCGGGCCCCTCTCCCCTTGAACAGCTGGGGAGCTGCCGTCGTGGCTGTGGGGCGAGGCCTCGCGAGAGTCGCGACCCAGGGGACTGAACGGCCGGTGCCCCTCCAGCAGCCCGTTTGGACGCTGCGGCGGCCGCGGCGGCCGCGGCGGCGTCAGCGGCGTCCCCTGCCCCTCCTGCGGTGGCGACGTCCGCTGCAGCAGCAGCTGCTGGTGCGAGAGGAACGGCAGGAGGGGCCCGTCGCCGCTGGTCCGCAGCCGCTTCAGCGGCGACGACGGCGATGACGCCGTTGGCTGCGCCATCGACGACGGCGTCACCAAGCAAACTGCTCCGGCTGCGCCCACTCGGCCCGCCTCCGCCAGCCAAGGGTGGTGCAGCGCCTGTGAGGCGGTGAGGCGGTCACACGGCCGCGCCCTGAGGAGCCCCCCCATGAGGTCCAGCAGCTCCTGACTCATGGCGACGCCGCACGCGCCCATCGTGGACGAGCACCCGCCAAAGCCAGCAGCGACCAAGAACCGCGGCACCTGCGTGCCGCCGAAAGGCGCGCTGCTGGCCACGGCAGCGTCCACGTCCACACTGACAGACGCGTCGCCCGAGGACGCCTCCTCCCCCAGTGTGGACTGCGGCGGCGTCGGAAAGCTGCCGCTGGTGCTCCCCCGCCGTGTGGCGCCACTCAGCCCGGTCCCGGAGCTCGTCGCCCTGGAGTTGCCGCCTCGGACCACATCGGGCATCCGAGCGAACCAGAGGGACGCAAGCGTCGCACCTACTCCCCACATGTCCTGCGCGCGCTGGTCGTAGCCCTTGGGGAGGACCGCCATCTGCGCCCCCGCGTTGCGACGGCATTCCGGAGGCTGGAATTGAGTCGTGCCCGCCGCCACGAAACCAGCCGTACAGCCGTCGGAGCAGCCGAAGTCCGCGACGGCCACGCGGCCATCGGGCATTCGCAGCACGTTCGCGGGTTTGATGTCTGCAAGCATGGTTTGTTGGTTCGGGGAACAGCGCGGTGGCGGAGAGGACGGGGGGGAGTCAGCGCATGGGGGCCAAAGAGCGCTCCAGGAGGGGGTTCGTACTGTGCCGGGGAGTGCGGGAGATGGGGCGGAGGGAGGGGCGCTCAAAACCCCGTGCAACACTTCCCTCAGAAATTCGTGAGCCTGTGGTCGCAGCCGCGTTGGGGTACAAGCCCAGCCACCTTCCAACATGCGAAAAAGGTGGCAGTTCCAAGTGTTCTGTGGCTTGCTGGTCGCTGCCGTTCATCTACCACCGCACAGCCGATGCGCAACTTTTGGGGTTCCTCGTAGACCAATGGCTGCCAGTTCATGCAATGACTAATTGTCTCCGGACCGCGCACCCCCCGGCGGCTCCCTAGCCCAGGCACGCACCATTCCTTCCCCCCCAGCTTGACCCCCCCCCCGCTTTGTCGTTGATGAACTATTACTGCCAGCAACACCCTCCCCCCCCCATAGGAATCGTGCGTTCCCCTACATGGCCCCGCACCACAGCCCCTCCCCTTCCCTACCAGCCTTGGCCTGCCCCCAATCACCCTCGTCCACACGTCCCTCATTGAACAACCTTCCGCACCCCGCCAGCCCGCCACTCACCACCCCAATCAATCACCCCGCCACTCAATCGTGCTCACCGCGGTGCGCCAGGTTACTCGCGTGAAGGTGCTCCAGCCCCAGCAGCATCTGCCGCGCAACTGCCCGCAGCTCATCTTCGGTGTAGCCGCTGCCCTGCTGCCGCATGGCTTCCGCCTCAGCCCAAAGGTCGCCCTCAGCTGCTGGCAGCACCAAATAGTAGTGGTGGCGGCCGCGGACGCTCGCGAGAGCAGGCAACAGGTGCGGGTGTTGGAGCTGCACTTGCAGCCGGGCCTCTCGTGCGGCACGCCCGACGAAATGGGTGATGAGCGTACGCTTAACGCAGACCTCCAGACCGCTGCTTAGCGGCAGCCGCTTTATGTAGATGAGGACGGGCGGCGTAAAGGCGCCTTGGCCAGCGTCGTCGACACGCTCGTAAAGAACATGAGCGCCGCGCGGGCGCAGGCAAGCGGTGCCACGAACGTCCAGCTCCTCCTGCAACTCCGGTGGACATTCGAATTCATTCACCTCCAAGGACCTTGCTGTGCCTCGGGTGGGGCGAAACAGGCAAGAAGCCCAACGCAACGGCATGGAGCTGGCCGCCGCAGTCACGATTGGCCGGTAATCCCAGCGCTGTGCGCAGCGAGCTCCGTATCCGTCAGGCAGCTAGGCGTATCATCGTTGCAGGAGCGTGGACACGAGGGACGCGGACCTGTGCAACGCAGGCATCCGAAGCGCGGCCCGTACTCGAAGTAATAGGATATGTCTTATCGAGAGTTTAATACTAGGATACGTGCTTGGGGTTGTGGAACAATTTTCACGCGGAGTCATATGATATGAAAAACAGCCGGCACAATACCGGTAACATGAACCGGCTTCAGCGGGTTTGGAATGAGGAGTTAGCTGTATGGTATTGTGGCAATAAAAACGTCTCTGCCGCGATAAGGTTTCTGCTCCCTTGTTCGCCGCGATGCGTCGTACAAGAGAGGTTTCGGGAGAGCACCGCGCGCTTAAGCATAACGGTGGGAATTCCATGTGTGCATGTGTGTTTTCTGAATACGGACAAACATTCTTTGAAGGCCTTGATTGCAATGTCCAAGGGGGGTTTTATCCTTGCAAACCGCCCTGCGTCTCCTTCATCGCTTCCGCACCCTGCGTAGGCACAGGGTCCTTAACAGCATATAAGTGAAATATGGATGAAGATAATAGCCAGCAATGTGGCCTGAAGCAACATGCACACCTAACAGCAGGTTTGGAAGTGCGTGCACGACGAGGCGAACTTATGGTAGTGTGGCGTTACTTCCTTACTCTTCCCCGTGCTCCAGTTGGAGCCTTAAAATTTGCGGTGTCGTTGTTTCAGTGATGATCAATTTGAGGACATGTGAAATATGTTCGTTTTACGCTTTTTTGCAGGGACTTCCAGGGGTTATCACCACCAGCTGTCCCGAGCTGTCTCGAGTTTACGGCGCTGACATTGTATCCCTGGGTTGCAACAGACACGACCACGGGCTCGGTTTGAAAACGTTGAACTGCGTGTGACAGTGGGTTCCGCGTGTTCTAATATGCCAAGCTTTGGATCTATTCGATCGGTTATCACGACGCGTCACATTTGCTGCTGCCGTGCGTAAAGCACTGTTTGTGGCGTCAGTCACGGCACACAAATAAGCTGCCCAGCAGCTTGCGGACATCTGCAAGGTGTGCAATCAGGTGACGTGGGGATAGCGGGCTGGAGAGCAGCCTAAGGCCTGGTCCCCGCTGCACGCATGCATTCTTTCCTTGTTAGCTACCATGTCCCTGGGTAACGACTACTACCGTAACGTCTACTACTAGAGGGGCACTGCATCGCCCTAGAAATTATAGCTGAGGCACGTCAACGTAATAAGTATGTTGCTATCTTGCAGCGGAATCAGCCAGTGCAGCTCTGTCATCCTTATTTGTGCGGCATTGGGTGCATGGCCCGAGCCTTAATAAGCCATGATCTTAGTCCGTATGGTCGCTTGGCAGAGGCGTACCCTTCAGCTGGCCATCCGGTGAACGAGTTGACCAAATTGTGTTGTGAACCACGCTACGGGGGGCCAAAGGACATCATTCGCAGTGCATTCCAGGTGCCATCTGCTGGCGCCAAGTTTTTCTCCAATGGCCGATTCACGGGCTTCCTCGTTTCCTTTGCCGATTCACGGGTTCCGTGGCTGGTATATCCATTTTCGGTTAATGGATCACAACTGATCTGGTGCAACGCAGGGTACATGGGGCACTTCCTGCACTCAGAACGGCAAATGTTGTGGTGTTTCCGGCGGAGCTGCCTGGCGGAAGGGCCCAACCTTGTGCGCACAAGGAATCGTGTAGACACGGATGGGCGCAACACATCGATACACACCTTGACACGTGCGAGAGGGATTACTGCGCCAGTTATCAGGGGCGATCAATCTAGCTGCTAGTTTGGGCCAAGTGTAAAGATCCCCAGAACCGACAGAAAGATACGTTATGACGAGGCTGAGTGTGTCCATTCTGATGTGTTTATTCGGGCAGACGGCGAAGAACGTTGCTACGTACGCTTGCAACGCCGTTCCGCGCCGTTACAGACCCGCGGGTGCGGCCGCACCTCCATCGTCCCCAACACGGTGCTGCGTAGGGTATGACTGTGAATATTGATAAGGAATGGGTGACGTGCATGTCGTAACACCGGCATGCAAGTACAAGTTCGACCTTGTGAAGCAAGCGGGCTCACCCGTTATCATAACGTCTCGCCAGCATTTCCGTTGCGCGGATGCAAAAATGTTTAGGTATGTAACCAATAAACAGCGAACAATAGCACTGCACGACGCGTTCAGATATCTGCCCTCGCCGCATGCATGTAACACATTTTAAACCATTCAACCACCATTTGCCGGAAACTTATAGAATATGCACATTGGCATGGCTCTCTGAAACTTTGCTGCTGCACCCGCTGCACTTCCAGCCAACCCGTCGCACAAAGCCTGCACGAACTCAAAACCATGGCGCGAAGTAAGTATCAACCAGAAACTCACCTAGGGATGCCAAAAAGATGCCATACGCACAATAATGGTAAGTGCGTCTGTACATATGTGAGCTGTGCCCAAACTCTGCAACGACCGATGAAAGTTCCGAGCGCGCTTTCCGAAGTGCCCATCGCAGCTCTGTCTCTAGTGGACACGTGAATAGTGCCTACACAAGCAAGAGTATTCTCCTTGATTTGGAGCACCATTCGTGCAAAGCTCACTCGTCTGCCGTGCAATGTTACCGGTGTACTTCCTATAATGCTGACGGATCCACATTAAAGTGTTGCTTATCCCTTCTTATTATCTTAATGGAATTAATAATCGACCCTATGGCTAGCTTGGGAGGCTGCTGCAGTCAACCGAGGCGCAAATGTACGAAGAACGAGCACTGGCCAACAGGGGCCGACAGAAATGCGCATGCCCAAATAGCTTCCATTAGCAGCGCGTTCAACATACTCAAATAATGCATGTCCTTCCACACTAAGACCGTGCAACAATTCGGCTGTTTATCATATGTCACTCCATGGCCCTTCTTCTTAGACGCTTTTGGGGACGCTGCTTGGGTATTGTAACAGATGCCAGGGAAGATGGCGCGCAATTGTCTACGCAGGCAAACAAACAGGAGCTATCTACTGCTGCAGCGGTGCAGGAATTGGGCGCGCCGCGCCATGGCGCTGAGCATTGGTTCCAGTTCTTGCAGGAGACTACCAAAAATGCAGTTGATAGAGAAGTGCAAGCTGCAGGCAACAGTCCCCGTTGCGACGGTGCGTGGGAAGTCGGGTGAACGCCGTTTGCGCTATATCAGGTAGCGTGGCCACCGCAACGGGCTTGCTGTATGATTATCTGTATGAAACGGCAAACAGGTACGGCTGGCGGGACGGCAGACCAGCTGTGGGCAGCTTTGCAAAATGAGGCCGACCCGCTCGTCCTGCTGGAGTTCGTCGGCATCAGCGATCCCTGCTTGGGTCACTGTAATGATCCAGCACAAACGCAAGCGTCGGGGAGAATGCTCCTCGACATTAACCTTTGCGGCCTGCTTCCAGACGCGAACCACTTAACGGAATCCCAAGGACAGGAGCTGCGCGCAGCCTATGCCAATTGCCAAGCCGTCAGGTGGGTTGGACTACAGCTCATTAGCCAGGCAGATGAAGGGTTATTTACTCCTGGGCGGGCGCAGTATGTATACGAAACGGCCCGAGCCCGTGCGCGGACGAGCGTGGTGTTTGTTGGGGATGCGTAAGCGGCGGCGCAGATGTGGTGTGTGTGAATACGACCTTATGTTCGGGAATCGCACGACCCCCTACTGTCACCGCCCACGACGAAGTGCCAGCACATAACACCAGTCGATTGCGCGGCGAAATGCGGTCTTAGAGCGGCGCGCCTCACATGAAGGCATCACGTCGCTGTGGGCCCCGAGGACCGCGGGCGACGGACTTCGCAAGTACACTTCAGAACAAAGCCCTTCACGGCAAGGCCGCGGAAGGCGCACATGAGTCTGGTACCTGTACCCCCTCTACTGCTGGACGCATATCCGGCATCTACGCAAGGACGTACTACGGCTGGAGCGTCGGGCAGGGGGTGGATGGTATAATTGCTCCGGGGTGAAGCCCTCGTCGCGTGTGCCAAACCTGCCGATGCACGGAGCCACGCGACTAAACCGGCGCGTCACTCGACGATTAAAATTACCGATACATATCTGTTTGCTCACCACGTCGTGCCGGCCGCCGACAGGCTGTCCGCGGTACATGCCAACTGCGCCCTGCGCTCGCTGTTCCGGTGTCCCACCGCCGGACACTACGAGGCCCTGCTGGGCGAGCTGCTGGCCTCAGACCCTCTGCTGCTGACCGCCCTCAAAGACAGCTGCATCGCACTTGTGGAGGGCTCCACCGTGGCGGCGGACTCCCACTCCGCCTCCAGCGCCCACCCGCTGGTCGTGCAGCACCCCCTGCCCGACTCATCCTCCCGCGCGCTGCTGCCGGTGACCCTACACCCAGTGGTGCTGCGCCGTCCCCTGCCGCCTGGCGCCAGCGGCGCCGCTCGTTGCTGCGGCTCCACTTTCACCGGC
Organism: Yamagishiella unicocca; assembly: GCA_003116995.1. NCBI lineage: Eukaryota > Viridiplantae > Chlorophyta > Chlorophyceae > Chlamydomonadales > Volvocaceae > Yamagishiella > Yamagishiella unicocca. The sequence goes on along the minus strand of BDSL01000021.1, from coordinate 341,155 downwards.
GGGAACTGCTCCAGGGGCGCCCCTCCCCCGCTGGGGCACGCAGAAGTTGAGGCGGGGGCGGGACCAAGGTACCAGCTGGTGGCGGCGGTGGTGCTGCGCTACAGCCTGTCCGTGGGTGTGTCGGTCATGCAGCAGCAGCTGCACCGCTGCTTGTCGGCGCTGTCGGGCTTGCCCAGCAGCGTGACGCTCCTGTCAGCCGACGGCCGCACGGTGCTCTACCAGAACACGGCATCAGTCTCCTACATGGGTCTGCGTCAGGGCACGGCTGCGGACGTGGCAGCGACCCAGGTGGCGGCGGCCGCGCCAGCAACAGCAGCGCCAGCAGCGGGCGCCAGCGGACGCTTGGACGACGGCAGGGCAGCTGGCAGTTGTGAAGGCGGCGGTCGCGACAAGAGGACGGCGACTGCTGTCGAAGCAGGGGTGGCTGGCGCTGTCGGAGGCGTCCTGCGGGAGCTCTTTGCGCTGAGCCCGCAGCAATGGCTGGAGGTGTCGAGAGACCTGGCGGCGGGGCGGTCCTGGAAGGGGATCGTGCGGGTTCCGCACTTACTCACCAGGCAGCAGGCCCAGCCGGAGGCGGAGCTGGGTCGCGGCGGCGGCATCTGGGCGCACTCGCCTTTCGCGGCGCCGTCGCCGCGACCTGCTCGCGGCTTCGAAGCCCCGGTAAGAGGGTCCTGCCGCTCGAGGACATCCCTGGCGGGTGGGCGAGTGGCCGGGCGTGCGGACGTCAACCAATAGGGACGGGGAGGGGAAGGAAGAGCCGAGAGCCAGCCCGAGGCGCCCGCCCAGAACAGCGTACCCCTTGGCCCCCCGTTGCGCCCCGGAACTATAGCGATATGGCTTGCAAGCAGGGGCACTAGGGGCTGCGAATGGCGCACCACATGTGTGGCGCACCCGCTGGTGTTATTGCTGTGCACGTTGTCATGTGGTTGCGTCCTGTTGTTGCGTCATGTCCGTCATGAGGCCCCCACCACCCCGCCCGCCCCGTCAGCGGGTCCGCCTTTCCCCCTGTTTCGGTTGCAAGGTCTCCTTTCTGCCCGCCCGACCTATCCGTAAGCTAGGTCCTGGACTGCGCGAGCACGTGGGAGCAGCTCACGATGTTGCACCCACCATCGCCGGCGCCCGCGCCCATGGTCGCCGTTCTGCTCCAAGACTACGACCAAGGCGCGGTCGTAGCAAATCCGTTGCGCGAGGTCGCGTCGTTGCCGGGCCTCTCTCTAGCTGACGGGGCCACTCGACAGCTCAGCGCACCGAGAGTTCCTGTCTCGATGGTGACTGCCGCGTTAGCGAAGGGGGGTTACCTGCAGCAGCAGCAGCAGCAGCAGCAGCAGCCCACGCACTCCTTTCGGAACCGCGGCTATGCCGACAACGGGCCCGCCATGCCGGCCGTGCCCGAGTCACTCCCGCTGTCGGCGCTTCGCCAGAACGACTCGGTTTCCACCGCGTCTGACAACCACATGCTCATGCCGGTGTTCCAGGTCGGTAGCGGCGGCTGCTTCGCTCAGGCGAGTGACGGCGACGGCAGTGCTGGGTGCAGCCTAGTCGCGCTGAACACCGCCGCCGTCGCCGGCTTCGCCAGCGGCCTTCGGTGCAACGCGGCGTCAGCTGGGGGGGCACCTGAGGGCGGGGAAGGCAGCGCCCGGTGGCAAGCGAACGCTGCCGTGCCCTGCGAGGGGATGGAGGTGATAGCTAGCATGCGCGCCAGTCAAGGCAACGGTGCCAGCCAAGGCACCGGTGACAGTTGGGGGGGCGGAGACAGGTCGGGTCGGCTGCAGTCCCTGGAGATCTACAGCTCCCTGCCGGACCGATATCAACCCAACTCGTACAGCGCCGCCCTGGAGGAGGCGCAAGACGTGGCCGGAGGTCAGGGCTTTGGGGCCGCTGCCGCAAGCAACCCGAGCACTAGCGTCCAGTGCCGCGTCGCCAGTCAATCCATGCGGCAGTCCATCGAGCTGCGGCGCACGGCACTGGGCGTCGGCCGTCCGGCCAATGCGCCGCACGACAATCCGCTGTCGACCAGCACGTGGGCCCTTGTGGCTGACGAGGGCGGGTGCGGCAACGCGTTGAGGTGGGTTCAAGAGGAAACCTGTGGACGAGTTACGATGCAATGCAAAGACACCAGTCGGGAGAAACGTTTTAACGCTGAGGTGGGCGGGTGGGTGCGGCGGTAGCGCTGAGTAATACACACTGTTGCTGGCTGCTGCTCGCTGCTGCGGGCCGCGGCTGGCGCACTGCACACGCTCAGAGTTCCGGATCTCGCTGGTCCGAGTTTCGGCGGTCGTTTGAGAGATGCCACTTATCTCCCCCCTGCACCGCCGCGTGGTGACCACTCCTGGCTGTCGTGACGCTCCGGCTCCACGATCCGACAGCCGCCCAATGTTGTGGCTGCTGTCGGGTGGTGGTGATGAACCGCGTGCGCCACAGCCATGGCGCCGACAGCCCCTCGCCTTTTTATGCGGCTTGCTCCCTTAACCCACTGCATTGACCCCGCTGGCTCCCCCTCCCCCCAGGCGTCACACTTCATTTGGCGCTGCCGTACTCCGAGCTGGGCAGCAGCAGTCCCAGCAGGCCCCGCAGCTGCCGCGAAGCGAGTCGGCGGTCAGCGGCGCAGCGCGGGGCACTCGAAGCAGCACAGGCATGCGACATGGCTCGGTGAGCGGACTGGCCACAGGGCGGGCCCAGTGCCTGTTGCGCGAGCTGGTGACGGCGAAAGACGACAGCGCGGGCTTAGTGTGCGGAGGCGGAGGCGCGGATATGGGTGGCGGCGTGGCTGTCTTGCTCTCCTGCGACCCGGACGTGGGGCTGCCCCTGCGGCCCTCCGCCAGCGGCACCTCAGCGACGGCCGCCCCCCGAAACGCGATGCTACAGTCCGGCGGCAGCAGCACCCTGTTAGGGTCCCAGGACCAGGCCGCGGAGGCCAGGGCGGCAGGGGCCGGCAAGGCGCTGGCGGTGACGGATCGCGCAGCGGTGGCAGCAGCACCACCAGCTGCTGCGGCTACCGCCTCGACGATGCCGTCCCCGGAGTGGGCAGCGGCCGCGAGGTATCTGGTGCCTCGTGCGGTGCGGAAGTCGTCGCCTTTGGTGCGGACGGACCGCAGCGGCAGCCGCGACTTACACGGCGGCGACTCCGGGGGTGAGGATATGCTGGGGCCGTCACACAGCTGCAGCGTCACTCACAAGATAACCAGCCGACACCGCTCCGCCACATGTCCCGAAGGCATGCCGCTGGCCCCGTCCGCGCCGCACTACCAGGGGTCATCGGCTGGCTCGCGGCTGCGGGGGCCGCCCGACTTGGCGCCCATTCAGCTGCAGTCTCCAAACATGACTTCGGACATGGACGGGGGAAGCCTGAACAACTCGGCGACCTTATCGAAGCGCTGGAGCGCTCTGCGTGCTGTGGAGCCTGAGGGGTGGGTACGGACGTGCATTTGGGTTCTTTCCTAGAAGCGACCGACGCCACGGGTGGCAGGTGGTTGGTTGCTTCGTGTGATGCTGGTTTCGGTGTCGTGGCCGTTTTGGCTTTGTGCGTTCCCTGTGTGGTGGTGGTCAGCTTTCGAAGTTCCAAACGTCCAAAGAGGCGGTCGGTCCGGGAGCCGGCTGGTGTTGGGTCCCGGCAGCAAACTCTAGCCACACGGGACGTGGTTGCGGCGGTTGCCGGGGATTGTGAGGAAAACCCGTGTACGAAGAAAACACCGTTTGGGCGGCTGCAGGGAAGGGGTCCGCCAGGAGGCTTTGCCGCCTCCGCTTCACGGGAGGGCGAATGACGGCAGCACCAGAGTACGTCGCCTAATCGGCGTCGTCGGTTCGACCCACACCTCCAGCAGGCAACCCGTCAAGAGCAATGGCCTTGCGAAGATGGAGGAGAGCAGCCAGGAAGGCAACTGCTGGCACGAGGTGACGATAACGCCCATGGTCGACGCGGGCTCGAGCTGCAAGCCCATGCTGCTCATCATGCAGGTGAGTTGGGTGCTCTAAGGCTTATCGTGGGCGCCGTGCATGCCTATCATGGGCCACCAGGGAACGCTGATCTTGCGCACCGCGTGGTTTCGGAGACGACTCGGCCAGCCTGACCCTCCGCACCGCCGTTGCGCTGCTGTCGAGACGCAGACGGACGTCAGCGCCCGCGTCCAAGCCGAGCGGACTATCGCCAAGGTTCTCGAGGCGGAGCACCAGCTACTGGAGTCCATCTTCCCGAGGTGGATGGGGCTTGAGAGGGCTGGGGCCAGCAGGACGCGACGTGCTGACGTGGCATGACGTGACGTGGCATGACTCATGGCAGCGGGGAGGTGTGGGCGGGCGTCGTACAAGGCCGGTCGCTGCGGGGCGCTGGGTGCACCGGTATCGGACCGCTGCCTGTGCGCGTCGTTGGCGCCACGTTCCCATCACTGGTGGAACACGGGGGCCAGCTGATGTTTTTATGCGCGCGGTGTTGCAGGCACGTTCTGGAGCTGGCTGCCGCCTCGGCCCGCAAGGGCAGTGAGCGGCACGCCGGAGGAGCGGCGCAGTACCGGCTGGCTCAGCTGCCGCTGGCGCAGGACAGCGCGTCGATCGCCACTTACCACCCCATGGTGCGCGCGGGTGGTGCCTGCTTGCGGTGGAGGAAGGGTAATGCCAAGGCCGGGAAGACGACCGACGGCGGGGTCTGGCTTCTGCCTGGCTAGCGGTGCTGGCGGTATCGTATTTGTTCCTCCGCGGTATGGAAATGCTTGTACGGCAGGAGCTGCTGAGTCGAAGGATTGCGACAGTACGTACCAGATGAAGGAAGTTGAATGGAGGGAGGCGAATGAAGGGAATTGAATGAAGAAAACTGAATGGAGGAAATTGAATGAAGCGAGAGTAACTGCCGTTCCATTCTGTGCTCCCCTCAGGTGACGATCGTGTTTGCGGACATCCGCGGCTTCACAAACCTCTGCCACGAGATCCCGGCGACCAGCGTCATGGAGTTCCTCAACAACCTCTACTCGCGGCTGGGTGAGTGTGTGCCGTGCAGCGCCGTATAGTGCCGTACAACGCCGTGCACGCGGGAAATCTGGTGGCCGGGAAGGACGCCACGAGCTCCGGAACGCAGCCATTGGGTCAACAACCGACAACCCGGCGGCCCTCGACCAGGAGGGGAGCTGGTCGACCTCCTTTACCCCGCCCTCGCTGCATTGCACACATCCACTGGCGTCGCCGCCTGCCGTACCCCCTCCCCGGCTGTGCAACCTGCAGACACCCTGCTCGACGTGTACGGGGTCTACAAAGTGGAGACTATCGGCGGTAAGCACGGGCGCACGTTACCTGCAACATAACTGACGGTGCTCTGCCTTGCCAGCGAGCATGTGCGTGGGGATGTGACATGCTGCGTGCTGCCGTACGCTGCAGACTGCTACATGGTCGCCGGGGGCCTTATGGCGCGAGACGCCGACGGCTTCATGACCGTGCGGGAGCCCGACAGCGTGGATGAGTTGCACGCCGCCAAGGCCATGGCGTTCGCCAAGGTGAGGTGGTGGCGCACGGCGGGAGGGGGGGGGGCGGGAGGGAAGGGGGCGGGAGGGGATCCCGCGATGTTGATACCAGGAGTCAGGGGGAGGGGAGGGGAGTTGAAATGGGCTTTTACGTGGTTTTGGAGCGCCGCCTTATCGCCTTCCCCCGCACCCGCTGCGCACGACCTTCCTCGGACGCGCCGTCCCTCTACCACCGCCGCCACCACCGCCGCCACCACCGCCGCCACCTCGCCGCCGCCTCAGGCCATGTTGCGCGAGGCGGCCCAGGTGCAGCTGCCCACCACCGGCAGGCCCGTGGAAATGAGGATTGGGCTGCACTCCGGCCCCGTCATGAGCGGCATCGTGGGCTCCAAGATGCCGCGCTTCTGCCTGTTTGGGGACACGGTGGTGAGTGCATCCGTGGGCGTGGGCCACCCCACCAAGCGGGATGGGCAGCATGTCTGTGCGCGATCTCGAAATGTTCCCATCGCCAGCACCACCCTTGTTACCGGGCGCTACAAAACACCTCGTCGCTTGCGATTTAACCAAGTACCAGCGACCCACGCATCTTGGTATGTGATAGTAGCCCCAGCGGCACCCATGGTTTTGATGGTACCGGATTTCCTCTCCATCTCCGCTCCCCCGCGCCCCGCAGAACACTGCCAGCCGCATGGAGTCCACCTGCCCGGCGGGTTGCATCCACGTCAGCGCCACCACCTGCTCCTACCTGGCCGGGGAGGAGTGGGAGCCTACGGGCGGTGTGCAGGTGAGCGTGAGGCCAGGGGCCGTCGCTGGGGTTTCAACACATACACATCTCGAGGCATCGTGCAGCCACCCCCAGCCCCGACGGGCGAATATGCGCTTGGGTGCGAAGCCCTGCCTCTGGGTTTCGAGTCTCCTAACCCCCGGGGGATCTGCGGCGGCGGCAGCGGCCGCAAAACGGCAGTAGCAGCTCAACTGCCTTGACCCACGTCCCTTTTTCCGCGCCCCCCCGGACGCGCCCTGCAGGTGAAGGGCATTGGTGTTATGAATACCTACAGCTGGCAGGACTCCGCGGACGGCCGCACGCGCAGCCAGACGGGTGGCGCGGCAGGCCCAGCGGGGCAGCGACCCGCGGCCGGCGGCCCCCGGACTCGAGCGCGGCGAGCCTCCACGGTGGTCCTGCTGAGCGGTTCGCCGTCGAGATCACCCCACAGCATCGCCCCTCACACTCCGGTGCTCACCCAGGTCAGTGCGTCCGGGGACCGCGCCGCCAGCGAAATTCCCGCCTCACCCTCCTCCGGTTTGGAATCAGCGAACGGGATAGAGTCCCACAGTGGCGGCACCGCTAGCATCGGCGGCGGCGCTAGCCTCGGCGGCGGCGGCGGCGTGCGTGCTCCTGACCCCGGCGACGGCACGCGGCAGCTGGGCAGCACGGGTGGGAGGAGCAATACCAGGTGGAATCATCGTGTCAAGGTGAAGCGCAGCTGCACCTTCGTCGTGCCACCGGGGCCGAATGCGGACATGAGCTACCTGAGGCGCGAGCTGTCGCCGGCCGCTGGCGGGGCGGAGCCGGTGTTTGAAGGCAGCCCCGTAGCCGGCGGCAGTTGATGGAGCAGGTGGTGCGGGATTGTTTGGGAGGCCGGCAGGGGGAGGACGGGAGCTGCGGCGGCGGCGGGGCAAGCGGTGCGCGGTGACCGGTGAGATGGAGGTGTGGGGCGAAGGCGGTGCAGGTGATTGCCATGGGATCGACGCATAGCAGGGTTGGGGCGGGCTTTTGAACGAGATATTTTGCGGTGGCGGTTAGCTGCCGTGTAATGCGTTGCTTTTGGGGGGCGCGGGTGAATTGGAACCATGGGGAGGGGGAGGGCTTCCACGGCAATGGAGTTTTTGAAGATGTAGAGAATGCTCTGCTTTCCTTCCAAGGCCGGTGCACTGAGTGCAGTCAGCAATTGTTGACGTTTAAGCTAGCCAACGATTTTTGCCTTGGTGCTTCCGGACGGCAGCGCATGTCCGGGGCCGCGCCACCACCCGTAGTGGCTACCCGTGCCTTGCCTGATGACTGGACGCGGTGCATGTTGAGCGAAGTAGCCAGCCTGCGTGCTATCGCATCGGAGCGTGCGTCATGCCGTGTCATGCATTGACTGTGGCGAGGGTCCCGCCATGTGTGCTAACGGGGCCAAGCGGCTTGCGACGCTCCATTTTTCTTTGACAGGAAGCACGGTGGTGGCATATTCCATTGTTGCACTTGCAATGGGTGCCTTATGGCCTTCGGCGTGCTCTGCGGCCGGATCTACCTAGACCGCGCGCAATCGCCCTTCTAGTTATTAGCGCATGCCCTGCGGGGTCGTGTACGACGGCATGTGGCAACTGGCTACAGTGCTTGCATCGCTCTCGAATTAGCACCTGGGCGTGTCGCCTGGCGGCCTCAGCCGTGATATTTGCCTTTTGACGTCCTTTTGATCACGCTAGTGGCCTGGTGCGCGCATCATTCATTACTTAGACCTCAAGCTTAAGGTGGCTGCTGTGGACGGTGTTGTGGATGTCCTCCTGGACAGCCTGTATGGCTACGGGCCTGCTGGACGAGGCATGGAAAGGAGGCGGCGGGAGGCAGGCCGCCCAGGTAGCAAGGCAGTGCCGCTCTTGCGGGCCGCTGCCTGTCCTGCGGCTCCCTTGATTTGTTTCGATTGCGGAATGGTGGGCCGGGCAGCGGGCAGGCCCCGGCATGGTGACAAACAGACAGCGCTTGCGTCGGCCCGCGTGTCTGGGGTTGTTGTAATGGTTGCAGTGAGTGTTGGGTTCGCCTCAGCTCCCTGTGCCTGTTTCGGGTTGAGCTGTGCGTGTGGAGGCTGGACATGACAGTATACGGTAACGCCGTACGTTAGTGACACCGGGCTGTCTCTTAGTTTGTGGTGTGAGTCCCTGGGTGCGTCGGTTCGTAGCGGCAGAGGACGACGACGAGACACAGTAGTTTGTTCAACGGCATCGCCACCTGTTGCAGGGTTGCAGCTGGGTGTTGTTCGAAGCTTGTGAAGGAGGCGGTAGGGTAGGTAGGGCTCTCGGAGCGTTTGGAGCTCTGTAAAAGAGGCTAGAGAGCAGGGTTATCTGCGCAGCCTACTAACAACCTGGGTTGGAGGGCAGTTCAGGTTGGATGAGTGGAGGAGGCGACGTTGGTGCGACAGCCAAGAAAGTGGCGTCAAGTGGCGCGACGTCTCGGGGATCACACATGACCTCTTTTCTTGCGGCATGTCCTGGCACGTTAAGGTTTGCAAGTTTGGGCCTGCGATTGTCAAGCTCCATCAACACGACAAGGTTAGAGGTGAGCCAGCCCTGCTCTCTTCGGTTTTTGTTTTGAGATGGGAGCCGGCAGGCCCACGGTTGTGAAGGATCTGCAATGGACTGCAATGACGGGGCCTGAAAGAAAGGTTCCGAAGAGGAGCCGTGGGACCCTGCATCAATGCCGGCAAACCTCGTCTTGTACCAGATTGCACTACTGTCCCTGGTGGCATAGCTTCAGTGTTCGTTGCTTTGTGCCGACGCAACTGCGTCGGCGAGAGGCGTCGTCGAGACCGTTAGAATTGTGCCGTAGCCAAGACGTATCCATTGGCGTGCCGCAGGTACGTTGTGCGATTGCCTGGACCCTGGAGCACCCACGCAGTGTCCATGCTAAATAAGCCTTGCAACATGCTGCCTGGGATTCCTATGAGGGCCTCTATGTCGGCCCAGTCCTGCCCAGTTTCCTACAAGTTCCCCCACAGCTGCCTATTCATGATTACAGCCTCAATTTATCATCAATTTCATCCTCGAACATCTCCGGATGCATACGGGCACTCCATAATGGCGCGTAATGTGTGCAGGACGCATGCATGTGATTACTTGCGTTTTCGCCAGCCGCGACATACCCGCTCGACTCTAGACGACTGGCCCTGTAACACCTGATACCGTTGCTTCATGAATATGATAATTAAACCCGGCACCTAGCGAGTTGCCTACCGCTCTTCGCTGGCAGGTCAGCTACTGGACCTGGGTCCTGGAGCGCTGGAGGCCTAGCTTTCCGGCTCCCAACAAAGTACGATGCATGGATAGATTCAGCACATTATAATACAGATAATTGCCATCGCCCTACTCTTGGCGGACACTGACTTGGTCATCGGCGACCAACAACGAACCCAGGGCCCGATATGCCGTACCCTGAAAGTGTGTGCGGCTCCAAAACATTTCCTACGCGAATAGATTACTGTAAGAAGCATTTATAGGAAACTGTGGCGTCACAGGCGCGGACATGTGCCTCCTATGCAATTGAGTTCGCGTGCCATTCCCAGTTCTCGATTGCGTTATCCAGACAAACTCCATTGGCCGTGATGCTAGGTGCCCCGTCGTCGCAGCCAATACCTAACTCTCGCTATAGCTACCTCTTGCGCCCATAAGTTGAGCGCGCGCTGGTCGTGGTGGTGGTCATGCCCATTTTCTCTTGCTTCCTGCCCAAGGAGGGAAGCAAGGTGACAAAAGATGTTGTTCAGCTGCCGTCCAACAAAGCTGCGCCCGCTAGGGCTGGCGCTTCCCAGCTGCAAACGGTAAATAGCTTCCACGCTCAGCTCGGGGACCTTCGGGCGCTTATCGGATTTGGGTGTTTCCAGGTGAATGAAAGATTCCTTGAGCTGCTACATTCGCTGTCAAATCTGGATGGTGGTGGTCTTCCACTGCTCTTTGAAGCCTGCCGGGCCACATGCGAGCACCTCGAGGCCGAGCAAGTCTGGTGGGTGGGGAAACGACGGGGGAAATAATATAGATGAACGGTACTGACCCAGGTGGATGAGGACGAATGGCGCTGGTCGTAGTCCCTTTGGGTTGATATCACGCGCGCGTCGCGCGGCAAGCTGCATTTTAACCGTGTAACTTTCGCATTCAGATGGAGGCACATTTCGGATACGTGGCTGTTTCCCTCATAGGAGTCGTTCCCGGTCAAAGGCAATGGGCCTGCGTGAGAGCCGTGGCCTCTCTTCGTTGTCGGCTGTTTCACGTCGGCTAGCGCAGCCCATGCAGACCCCAAAACCAACAGTCAGCGGCATCCTTCAACCCCCCCCCCCTGCAGTGTACTTGTCCTGGGCTCGGATCGGTCCGCCACCGTCGTGGCTTGTGCCGGGGTGGACGGTGAGATGGCACTGGGCCGTCGCCCGCCCATGCCCATGGATTCCCAGTCTTGCTCCCTGACTAGCACCGTCCTACAAATGTATGAGGTGAGCAAGACCGGTTGTGACACAGGTGTGATGGTACACAGGTATCCGTGGTGTCATTTTTTTGCGGTGTGTTTACTTACTGCCTCCCAAGTGATGGCGCGGTCCCAGCAAGGCGGAGAATACAAGGGGCGATTCTCCGTCCCGTCAATTCAAAGCGTCCGCCGCCGCGTCTGTTTTTAAACAACACGCGCTTTCGTAGTTTTATGAAAACTCGTATCATGTTTCTTGTGGCGCCTTCAATAACGTCGCTGGGGCGGGCCGGGCTGGGGTTCCGGGTTTCTGGTCTTGTCTTGAAGCGTAACACGCGCACTCCTGTCGCTGGGTCGTGCGCTACACGCCGTTCTGACTGTCCATTTTTTCGCGGCTGGCCGGTATCCCATCCTAATGCGCGCTCGCGCTCTCAGGCCTTCCCGACGATGCCGATCATCTTCCGAGATGCGGTGGGTCGCGACCCGCCGGTCGACGCTTCGCCGCACTCGTGGACCAACGGCCGCGCCGCCTGCAGCCAGCGCCTTCCGGGCGAGTGGCAGCACCTGCACCTGGAGCACAACTGTCGGCAGTTTGCGGCAGTGGCGATGGTGGCGTCCGGTGCGCCCATCGGCGTGCTGTCAATTGCTGCGAAGGGTGCGTGGGTTCCTCGATGTGGGTCGGGGCTGGCTGGCGCAGGGTGCCGCTGCATCGCGCAGTGGCCCATGCCAGCCAGAGGCACCCCTGTGGCGCCCGCTGCCTCGTCGTAGCTGCCCGCTTCCTGGAGCGGCGAGGGGGGTAATGATGAGTTCTCCAGCAGCCGTGTCCTCCTCCCGGCTGGGCAGCCAGCCACTCAAGTTGCTCTGCAACACGCCAGATGGGTTGCCAAACCGCGATACAAGGGTGCGCCCCTGCCCCAACCCACAACTGCGCGCCGGTGCCTGTCCCATCGCTGCACGTCCGTCCCCAGCGATACCATCCGCACGCAACTGCCGTCCAATCGCGATGAGCAAATGCGCGGGAGCGCTGACACGGCACGACCGTTTGCCACTGACGGCAACCACCTCCAGCATCAGCTGGCCATGGGCTACAGTTCGGTGCCCCATCGTTACCAACGTGGTCGTTGCCGCCTGACGCGCGATCCGGGCCCCGCCGCCCTCCACCTGCACCTCCACCCAAACCCACGAGAGGCGCACGAGAGGCCGACGGGTTTCTTCTCGCGCCACCTTCCCCTTCAACCGCAGCACACCGCATGCGCACTCAACCGCGTGCCCGAAGAGCCAGCTAGTTCCTGCCCTCCATCTCCTCCGTCGTGTAACCGGATCTTCTCGGCCCCCCTCCCCACGCCTGCCCGCAGGCCCTGCCCGCCCCGCCAGCTGGACCCCCGAGGTGCTGCAGAGTATGGCGGTGCTGCTGGCGGGTCACGTGCAGCAGCAGCAGGCGCACGTGATGGTCGATGCGCTGCACCAGCTGCACACCGCCACCACGATCAGCCAGCTGGTGGCGGCGGTCGGCGAGGCGGCGGTGGAGGCGTCGACGGCTGTGGCCCACGTCGACGGGCAGGCACGGGTGGCGTTTCTGCAGCCGGTGGGTCGTGCGCTGCCCGGGTAGCGTTGAGGGACCGCAATTGGGAGGCACGAAGTCAGCCAGGGAAGCAGCTGAGGCACGGAGTCAGCCAGGGAAGCGCAGCTGCTCGCGAACACAGCTACCCGCTGTATACCTGTACTACCCTGCATGCCGCCGCGCGCCCAGCGAAGCACGAACGTCAGGTTGACTGCATCCGGGCCTCGCCGCAACCACCACTGCGCGGTTGGGGGTTTCAAGAATGACCCGTTTACTCGACGTGGGAAGTGTAGTTGATGCATAGGCTTCGGTTGGGGGGTGGTGTGAGACCGGTTGGGGGGTGGGGGAATGTCCCATGTCCCACGGGACCCAAGTCTTGTCTGTTGCGGGTGTCGCTGCTGCGTTGATGAGCCGCTGAAGACGTGTGCCCGCGATGCCCTGGCGTTTTGTGTGCCGCAGGACGCCAGCGCCGCGGCTATCTTCCAGCAGCAGCACACCAGGGAGGGAACCAACACGGGCATGGCTTCACCGCTGAAGGCCTTCGGCCGCCGCGCGTCATGCGAGTACGTCATGTCGAAGCCGGGCTCGCGTAAGTCCGTGCATGCCGCCAGGGCCAGCATGGATGCGGCGACCTTCAGCGCCGCGTACGCCAAGGCTGCGGTCTTCACAGGTAGAAGGCTGAGAGGAAACCCATAGGTCGGGACTTTAGAACGTCTCGGCGCGTTAGACGGCCGCCCTTTGGGGAGAGTCCCTCGCCGTGGTACGCTGCAAGGGGTAGCACCGCCCGGTGTGAGTCGAAGAGCCGGAGAGCTGTCGTATGTTGAGTGCGCGGCCCTCCCGTGTGCCCTGACACCTGATGGCAGCAGCTGCAGAGGGATCGCACAGGAACAGCGAGATGGCCGAGATGCAGCCGCTCAGCGTGACGCGAGCGCGAGCACGGATGTCCTTCACCATGCCCTCAGACAAGGTAAGGCTGGCGGCGGCAGGTTTCGGCTGGGGCAGGTTTCGATTGGGGGTTCTCCAGCGCATCCACCGTCTCCTGCGCGCCGGGGAAAGCACCAGGAGGAGGAGACGACCACCGTTGCGTCGTTGCCATGATCCCGCGCGTGCCGTACACCCGCTCCCGCTCCGCCTCACTCCCCTCGCCCTTCCCTGGATCACTCGTGTTGGACTACCCTCCCTGGACCGACCATCCTTGCGGCTGGTTTCCTGTCCTCTGCAGGGCGCGTCGTGCAAGGGGCACACGCTGCCTATCTCCGGGACGCTGCTGGCGGAGGCGCTCTCCAGGGAGGCTGCGGGCCTGTGCGTCAATGATTGCGCGTCGTACGTCCAGGTAATACCCGCTCCCCCCCCCGCACTGCTCCTTCCCGCACTTCCCATCGGCGCTCGCCCGCGGCATTCGGCCGTGCTCACGCGCGCGTGTTTGTGTGTGCGTATATGTGTGTGTGTCATTGTGTGTGTATGTGTGTCATTGCGTGTGTTTGTCATTGTGTGTGTGCTACACCCGTATCATCAATTAGCGGGGTCTGGTGCCCGCTGTGGTGCTGGCGCCATTGCTGGCAGTTGGCTTCACCAGCACCCCAGCAGCTGGGGTGCGCCAAGTTGGCATGTTGCCGAGGGGCGCCTGCGGAGCTGTAAACAAGCTGAAAGCTTCTGCAGGCGCCCCTTCCTGACGTCATTGCGCCCCTTCCTGACGTCATTGCGCCCCTTCCTGACGTCATTGCGCCCCTTCCTGACGTCATTGCGCCCCTTGCTGACGTCATTGCGCCCCTTCCTGACGTCATTGCGCCCTTGCTGACGTCATTGCGCCCCTTGCTGACGTCATTGCGCCCCTTGCTGACGTCATTGCGCCCCTTCCCATGTTGTGTGCGACAGGACAAAAAGGCCTTCCCTCGCGACACCGTGCTCTCCCGGGACGCAGTGATGCCTTTGTCCCTGGCCCTCGCCACCATCAGCCCGGATGGGAAGCCGCTGCTGGCGCTCTACCTGGCGTACAGCTGCTTGCTGCCGCAGACGCTGCTGCAGGCTGTGGTCCAGGGGCTGCGGCAGCTGCTGCAGGTGCGTGTGGGCTCGGTGTGAGGGCGGGGCGCGGGATGGGAGGTTCGTTCCAGAAGGGTTTTGGAGCGGGGCCATCTTTTCCGTGCAAGATTACCTGGGGATGTTTCCGTCGCGCTGCGTCGCGGCCACGGCATCTGACCCCTGGTCCTGGTCCCTTTTCCGTCTCCCCCTGCCCTCCCCCGGTCCTGGTCCCTTTTCCGTCTCCCCCTGCCCTCCCCTGGTCCTGATCCCTTTTCCGTCTCCCCCTGCCCTCGCCCGCGTAGGCTATGATCCCGATCATCAAGTTCAAGATCGAGGGGGAGCTGAAGTCTGAGTGGGACTACCTGCGTTCGCAGCTGGAGGTGAGAGCCGCGTGCATTCGTGCGAGCAGCCACGGTATGCCGACCTGCAGTGGGACTGCAGCACCACTCCGTGTACGGCGGGCCCGTGCATGTCGCACACCGCCTTGTCCGGTAACCGGCCGACTGCCGTGGTGGGTACGACGGGTGCTGCTCCAGGGGAGGAAGGAAATGAGACGGATTGCGGCGCTGTGCACACCACTTAGGTGTCCTCGCCCTCCTAACAGGAAACCGCCCGGCGCAAGGGCTACGGCGACCAGGCTGGCGGCCTGCCCGGCAGGAGGATAAGCCAGAGTGACAGCGAGTGCGCGTCGTCGGTCACCGCCGCCGACTGCTACATTGGCGCAGTAGGGCCCGGAGCTGCGGGCGGCGGCGGCGGAACGCTCAAGGGGGAGTCCAGTCCCGAGGACGTCAGCTTCGCCTTCAACGAACAGTCCGCCGCGTGCCAGCAGCCGGGCAGCTCCACCAACGAAATCCGCTCCGAAACCTCTGCCGGATCGCCCTCGCCCTTCACCACATTAGCTTCTCCGGCCTCGGTACCTCCGCAGCCGTTTGGGCAGAGGCGCCCCTCGCTGCTCGGCCCAGCGCGCAGCGAAGGCCCGGGTGCTCGGCCCAACAGTGGGCTGCGGCGCATGCTGGGCATAGGGCCCACCGAGGGGCACCAGGCAAGGGCGCAGTCAGCCCAGGCTGGCTGGCTCAACGGCAGCGACAGCGACAGCTCGGCTCTCGGATTGGGTCGTCAGACCAGCCAGACGAACCAGCGGCCGGCGCACCACCGGCTGATGGGCGCGGTCAGGAGCGTGTCGTTCAGGCTGGAGGCGGCGCGCAGCCCACGAGGTGCGTGCGCGGGAGCGTGCTGCGCG
The DNA here is from genome assembly GCA_003116995.1 of Yamagishiella unicocca. Classification (NCBI taxonomy): domain Eukaryota; kingdom Viridiplantae; phylum Chlorophyta; class Chlorophyceae; order Chlamydomonadales; family Volvocaceae; genus Yamagishiella; species Yamagishiella unicocca. The sequence continues at coordinate 325,688 of BDSL01000021.1, read as the reverse complement.
TGCGGTGCGGTGCCGTGATTTGCGGTGCGGTGCCGCGGTGGTATCCTTGAGCGGTGCAGCAGGGCGCTGTACAAACCGCTACGCGGCGATTCGCTGATGGCGGGGGTCGCAGCAGTCCTGGGTGGTAGTTGTGGCGCGAGGAGGCTTACTGTGCGGCTAGTCACGTGATGACCCGCCAGTCTCCAGTCCACAGATCATGCCGCGTCGGGATGCCGGAAGGCTTTGCGGCATACCCGGGCTACCTCCGCCAGCTGACGGAGGAGGCTGCGTGAGGCCGGGTGGGGCGTGAGGTAGCGTGCTCTCGCCGCGGAGGCATCTGAGCGAGTTGCGCTCCGCGTGACGACCCATGGGTCGGGGCTCTACGTTGTGTTTGCTTGCAGGTGCCTCCCGGCTGGCGCCCATCATCACCATCATGCACGAGAGGCTCAAGGCGGCGCAGGTGGGTGGTCGGATGGTTGGGCGGGCAGGTGGGTGGTCGGATGGTTGGGCGGGCAGGTGGGTGGTCGGCTGCATACTGCATAGCGGTGATAGGACTGCATCGCGTCGCTGTGTTTTAGATTTGGAATGGTGCCCCGAGGAAACGTGCGGGGGCATGAGAAGGCCGTGCGTGTTGCGCGCAGGCGGCACAAATGACGGGCGGCCGCTCGGAAGCCCGCCAGGCAGACCTGCAGAGCCTCAAGCTGATGCAGGAGATCGGCAAAGGAGGTGGGTCTTGGCCCGGCGGTGTGGGTATGCCGTGGGGGCGTCATGGGTGGGGCCGGGGCTCCATCATGCTCCTCACTGTGTCGTGGCGTGCGGATCGAATCACTGTGCGCAAGGCTCCATGCTCCACCTCGCGCGCTGACGCCTGCTCCACCTCGCGCGCTGACGCCTGTTCCACCTCCGCCGCCGCCGCAACACCCCCCCTCGCCCCCTCAGGCTACGGGACTGTGTACAGGTACGGGCTCGGGCTAGCGACGATCCCACCCCTGCTCCCTCGAAGCTCCCTTCGCTGCCAGCCTCGCCACCGATGCCGAAGGGGCTGGGTCTGGTGCTCTGGTTTGTTTGGTGCTCGTGCGCGTGTGTCCGCGGCGTGCATGTGGAGGCGCGCAACGCGTGGACCACAACGCCCGCCTGGTGCTGGCAGCGTGTTAAGGAACGGGACACGCCCCCATGGTGATCAAGGAGGGGAACAAGGTTGTGTGGTGCCGGTGTCCGCCCGCAGGGGCACGTACCACGGCTCGGAGGTGGCCATCAAAGTCATCCAGGAGAAGGAGCTGGCGGTGCTGCAGAGCGTCAACGGGGACATCCACGCGCCCAGCGCTGTCGTACTCCACAAGCAACACCTGCACGACGCCATCGAGCTGGTGGCGAGCGTGAGCGTGAGCCACCCGAACATCGTGCAGGTGTGGAGGTCGGGGGACCGCTGGGGGGGGGTCGGTAGCGAGGATACCCGGTTACACGACAGGATAGGAAAAGGAGGGCAGAAACCGTGAGGGGGATGGGGTCGCTCCGGAGCATCCGGACGTCCCCACGGACCCTCCGCGACCTGGTGTTTAGGGTGCGGGAGCCCCGAAGGAAGAGGGCGCGAGTCCGGTCAACTCACAATTCACGGCGTCGTCTCTTGCCTTTGCGGCCTCGTCCAGGTTCTCACCTTCTTCACGGACTGCAAGCTCCAGCTGCCGGACAGCGGCATGCTGTTTGACTCCATGGACATGGCGGACCAGCCGGGCAATGGAGGCGCGCGGCTGGTACAGATGCCTTCGCTGCTCGAGTCGCCGGCGCCGGGCCAGGACATCGTAGTCGGCGGCATCTCCGTGGCGCTGGTGATGGAGTTTATGGATGCTGGCAGCCTGTGCGACGCGATCCAGAAGCGAGTGTTCTTTGAGAGGCTGGACGCGAGTAAGTGAAGCTTGCAGCTGCCGTTGCCGTCGTTGGTGTCCTCCTGGCCAGGCCCTAGTCCGTTTTGTCCAGCAGCTCGAAGCCGGCAAAGGGGATTGAGTCGGGATTGAGCCCGCCAGGGCGGGCTCCTTACCGTTCTCACTCCCACGCCCGCCTCTTGCTGTTCTCTTACCAGATGGTGCTGCAGGCGGGAGGGCAGGAAAAGGCCTACTGGCGGTCAGCATGCGGGTGAGTGTGTCGTACGGTTCGCCGGCTCCGGCATGTCGTACGGTTCGCCGGCTCCGGCATGTCGTACGGTTCGCCGGCTCCGGCATGTCGTACGGTTCGCCGGCTCCAGCATGTCGTACTCCATCGCGGCGTTACCGGCGGGTGTTGTTGAGCTGGCCGCACTCCGTGTACGTCACTCGGTGCTCGCTCACACGCCGCGATGTACCCCGGCCACCCATCCCGACTGGCATGGGCGGTGCGGGGTGTGTGTGTGTGTGTGCGTGTGCGTGTGCGCGGGTGTGTCGTGACCTCGTGGCCTGGCCCCCCTCCAAACGAGCGCACCAACGTTTCCTATTCTGTTTTTGCATTTCCAATGCCGGCCATGGGTCTCTCCGCTCATACCCTCCCCCGCAGTCCGTCTACTCCACGCTGCTGGAGGTCGCACTGGCTCTGCGCCACATGCACTCGTTGCATCTGGTTCACTGCGACCTGAAGCCGCAGAACGTGCTGCTCAAGTCGGCGCCGCGCGACCCCCGCGGCTTCACCGCCAAGCTGTCGGACTTCGGCCTGGCCAAGACCCTCGCACACAACGAGGAGGGTCAGCTGGTCATCGACGAGGCCGTGGGCAGCGGGTGAGGCGGCGGGGGCGGGTGATGGGGGGGGGGGACGAAACTGGGTTGGCGGTATGTGTGCGGTATGGGGATCGGATACGATTGGCGGAAAGGGCGTTCCTGGGGGGAATTGAGCTGTGCGGAGTCGTGGCCATCGGCAGTCCGCTGGTAGTTCGTTCACCGTGGGTTTTGTGACGGGTACCGACATCACCTTTCAATGCTGACGCCGCCTCCTCCATCCTTGTCCTTCGCGCCACCACAGTACTATAACGCACATTGCTCCAGAGGTCTTCATGGGTAAGGGAGGCGGGGGGGGGGAGTTTAAGCGTTTCTTTCGCTGCGTGTGAATGGCAGGGCGGGCTCTTCGGGTGGCGTGGGACGTTGTTGTGGCGGGCTTTGGGACCAAGTTGGGAGCGAGCTTCGCGCAAAGCCCAACCGCCTGCTGCGTGTTTTGTCGTACCGCAGGGAAGAAGACGCTGGGGGCTGCCGTAGATATTTACGGTGAGTGCGGTTTGACGGCGCTTGTGTGCACGTCGTAACAACGCTGTCTGTTGCGTTGCGAGTTCCACGACATGCGTGGCAATTCGCCACCGAAGCCTTCGCCTCCGCGAGCTGCCCACCTGAGGATGATGCGTTTTGTGCGGGCCGGGTTGCGTTTGTTGCGTCCAGGGCTCCTGCTGCGAAAGGCAGCGACAGGAAGGCTGCGTCGAAGAACAGGCTCTGCCCGCGCGCACGGCTGTCGTACGGAGCGTAGTTTAGGAGCAGTTTCTTCGTCTGCCCTTCAGGGAACAAGTCAATCTGACCTATCCGTGCCCCTCCAATTTTTTCACGGTTTCTCATTACTACTTGCTGCCCTCTCCCTCCGCTTGTCGCCAACATGTGGATAGCCTTCGGTGTCATCATGTACCAGGTGCGGCTGTTACACCTTGCTGCGCTGCGCTACATGTGCGGATGTACCACCTTGCTGCGCTGCGCTGCGCAGTGCCGACTACCTAGCCTCCGAAGTGATTCATTTAAAACCCAGCGACGCCTGTCTAGTCGTCCTTCGAAAAGGCGAATCGGGAAAACAGGGGGTTGAAGGCAAGGGGCCGCGGAGCGTTGTTTCTCCTTTACGACCCTGTCCGAAAACCCCAGGTCGACCCCAGGCCTCCGGCAGTTCCCTTACGCGAACCACGTGATGCCGTACGCAGGTGTTGTGCGGCATGAGGCTGTACGAGGGGCTGTCGGCCCAGGAAATCGCCAACGCAGTTTCCCACCGCATGCTGCGGCCAGCGCTGCCGCAGTGGGTGCCCGCTAACTACCGAGGGCTCGCTGAGCGCTGCTGGCACCAGTTGCCGTCCGTGCGCCCTACCGCTGAGGAGCTGGTGCGGCAACTGGAGAAGCTGTCTGACTTTAAGCGCCGAAACCAGCGACCGCAGTCCGGGTACCAACAGTAGCAGCAAGGGACCCCTATCGTGCCCTCACTATGCCGCAGCGAGTTCCGGCTGCCTGACACGGTACGACGCGATTGGATCAGGGCGAAATGAGTTGTGCTGCCCACGCAGGTGAGGTCACTTTTTGTGCTCACGACGATGATCGACTGCCTAATGTTCATCAAGTTGTTGCTGCTTCTTTCAAATAGCTGAGCGTCGCCCGGTGTTGTATGCATTCGCGGACGGTGCCGTTAGTCACCGTTTCGCCCACTTAAAAGGAGCTATTCGTCGAATGACGCAGCTTGCTAGCTGGCGCTTTCGCCTGGTTACGTGTCACGCCTGTTGCGGATTTCGATTTTAGAGCGTGGTTGATGGTTTCAAGGAAGCCGTGAACTCATTTGCATGAGTGGTGCTTGGAGATATAGCCGTCGGAGGTAAATGGTGTCTATACCCAAAGAGATGACACACTGCAAAGACTGGTTGCAAGGGGATTTCAAGGTGGGCAGCTGTCTGTCCGGGGGTTTACTGACCGCTGCTATTTTAATTAGGCTCAAAATCGCCGTACGAGCAAGAGAAGATATTGATCAACGTGGGCTTGCAGGTATTGCCGTAGCTGCCCTTTTCCATTAGAATTGGGATGCCTGAAGTTGAGTGGTCATTTCGTCTCCTATTGTGTATTTTGCGACGTTCTCACTATGGGGTTTACTGGCCGTCTCATTACACCAGCTTTATACTGGCGCCGTGGTCACAGACCGCCGCTTTAGGGGGGATTATGGGCATCCATACTCTTTAACATCAATATCGTTGACGCAGTGCTCGTGGCGTGTGATAAAACATGTCATAGCGGGGGGCGGGGGCCGAGTCTATGCGTGGAATGGTGACCTGTCCACGCGACATATCAGCGGTGCGATCCGTTCATGTATCTGGTTGTTGCGGGTGCTTGGAATGGCAAATGGTGCCGTACCTTGTGCTGCATCCCTTTCTGACAGTGTCCTAAAGAAGCTGACGCTGTGTGGCCAAGACATCGGGTGGTTGTATTCCAGGTTGTGCTGTATCTTCACTAGCGAGTAGGTATGCGGTGCAGGTGATGACGGCTTCCTGGGTCATATCAAGCGATTTGAAGCTTCAGTTGCGTGGCGGGCGGACATGCGAATACTTCGGGCACTGCTGAACATGATGATGCCAGGCCACTGCCGTCGGCAATTTTGATGTACACGGTGTCTTAGGGGCGGTACGCTTGCGGTGCAGTCATGTGGAACACTGTGTGCGCCAATTTGCCATTGAGCCGCAACACACGGCGTACGTGCGTATGTCGGTGTACCTCTTGAGCTTGTTTGTGCGCAGATGCGTGTTATTTATCATATTTGTGTTAAGTACCGCCGAGTCTCATAAATTAACTGGTGCATCAGCCCTCATGCTCCTGACACTAGCCCACGCGCGCCGAAGGCACGAGAGGACGGGCGAAAGGACCGAGAGACACGAACCTAGAAGCTCAATACTGGGACAGACATCTAATGCGAATATCACGTGGTGGATTGTTAAAGGAGAATCAGCCGCCAAACTATTACTGTTGCAGGGAGCACGAAGAGCGAGCCTGACCTGACGTAACCTGCGTAACTTGGATGCCGCAACCATTACTTCACACACTGGCTGCGAGGGTGCGTGTCCCACGCGCTATATGCGTTTGCGATGTGGTTTTGCTGCCGAACGGAGAGCATCTCTTGGGTTCAAAGTGCACCCATGCAACATGGAAGGCAGGCACGTCACTAATGCAATGACCGCGAGTTGTGGGGGAAGCCAAGCAATCAACACGGCAACCTACTGAATCCTTCGTGGCTTCCTGTCAGTTGTGCGTGAGCAGTAGGTTTCTAGGAAGGTCCTTAAACTGGTCGACGGATATGACAAGCGTTGCTCTGCATGGGTGGACCCTGTGCATTGCTGCCGGAGATCCGGGTGCGCGATATCGTTTCACCAACGTAAGCGTTACGAAAAGACACGCTCTACGAGTCCCGCGCCCTTACCAGCTGGCCTTTGGTCTGGAACCCACTGTAACAGTTACCACCTGGCACCGTGCTGCTTTCCAGTGTCCATGTGTACTTGCACATATCTCGCCCACATGTTACGCTCATGCCGCCCCAAACCTTGCTGCAGACAACAACCCGGGCTCATGCACCTACACTACGCACAACGAAACGATTGTCTGGTTTCTGTCCGCTCAGCCAACCAAGAAACCACGCTCCCCAAACGAATACACGCCCTGCACTCGTACACGACACACGGCGCACCCCCCTTAGTGGCATGGTAGTAGTGACTGTTACAGTGGATTCGAGGCCAAAAGGGTACATCGCCTGACACTGAAGAAAGCATGATATAGGTCATCACATATTTACACACGTCGACCGATAATACACACGTCGACCGATAACACGACCCAATATCAGGCATGATCCTAAACCTTCGGGACACATTGTGCGCATCGACCACATCCCGGTATAAGGCCCAAACTTGTTGTAATCGTTACAGTGGGCTCCAGACCTTAAAAGGTAGAGCCATCGGGCGCATCGCCTGACACAGAAAAAGACAAGGAAAGCAGAGAAAACCGACGGTTCCGAAAGACAAACCACCCAGAGCCTCACAACCAATGGTTTGGGATCCTAACAAATAACAATCCCGCGCAGCAGCAGCGACGGTTCCCAACCCCGGCAGCCAGGAGCTCACTTCGCAATCGCGGCCGCATGCTTACACACGGTCACCCGCAGCTCGTGAAAGCGAGTTGCAGGACCAGCGCAGCAGACGACATGGCACAGTGCTCGCCTGCCCACTGCCTCAACCAGACTAGGCGCCTGACGATGAGTGCCAAGGCACATCTAACAGCACATATAAGAAGTTTACATTATGTACGCAAGGAACTCCCAATATCGAATAGGCACTTCAGCCTCTGTAGGATAAAACAACGTAGATGGAAGGTGGCGGCCACTCAAGTGCCCGCACTGCTCTTGTGTCTGCGTTCTGCGATGCTTCCAACCACTGTCACGGTTAGTCGTGCGGTCAACATCATAAGGAGTACGGCATGTCCATGCGCCCTCAAAATGCGGTGAATCCAATAATTTTTATCTTGTTCGAGGCCCGTTCCGACGGCAATACTGTGAACGTGAAAAAGAGGCAGTTGTCATCGGGAACTTTCGATAGTTCGATATCGATTTTCTCGGTGTGCACCTGCGACACCCGCTGTTCCCACATGCAATCGAATACCTTCCAACCAATCACCACGGCACTCTCTTGAGAGCAGGTCGCGTTCCCATTGCCACCTGGTGGCCTCACAGGTGTACCCGCTGACACAGTGATACGAACAAATCCCATGTTCTCGTACGACTTGAGAGCCATCACGTGAACCTCGCCGATCTGCACTGGATGCTCCTTGGTTTCGTCGGGGCCCACGAAAATGGTACAGCTGGTTCCTACCTGTGTTGAGATGAGACCCGGCTTTCCAACCACGTCGGCCTTCACCGACCATACTTCGCAATCCATGAGGCGGGGATTTACCTCCGGCGGGAAGACAGTTGGGATGTGAAGGGGGATCGCGTCCAGGTACATATCGAGCGTGGCTTGCGGGGTGTAAGCTGGCGGTCTTGGACAGTACGCGACAGGCTCAAGTTCCTGCCATGGCCGCATTCGCAAGTGACGATGCTGTTGGACAAAAAAATTCACGAGCGCCGCTCCCAGGAGTTTATGGCCCAGGGGCCCTGGGTGTAAGTCCTTTGTTGGTTCGCAGTACCAGGTCTCGTTGAGCCACTTTTGACTGGCGAGTGTATTGAAGGGGCCTATGCCATCGAGGAGCGAGACGTACGGAACCCCATGAACGACGGCCACGGGCAAATGTACGTGCACCGCGTCGGTTGATCTTGGCACAGGACCCAACCATATCTGAGTTCGACGGGTCGTTGTCCCAACCCATACCGCTGCAGCTCCAGTCCACGAGCGGGTATAGTTTGAACCACACGAAGGGACGTCTGCAGCAGTAGCCTTCTTCGACCGCTGTAGGATAATTGACATAAGGAGTTCGGTGTGTCTGCGGATGAACTCGTTGGGATCTTCCGTAATTGATTGACCAACGCCGCTCCTTAACAATTCAAAGATGTCGTTGACGGATGTATCAACTATGACGAGGTCAAAATCAACTAATAAAGTGTGTTGTCTCCCAGCGAAGAAGTCAATCCTTGCACGATCATCAAAGGGTTTTGCACGGTCAGATGAATACTCGAACACGCTGCACTATGCAGCAGTCTAGACACACCAGTAGTCAGCCGCTGCTCCTCCTCGGCTCCAGACAGTAACTTGGTGCCGTCCACGGCAAGGAAACGCATCATTCAAAAAACGTCCAAAGTAGACGGACCACGAGGGTTGTCCTGACATTACGCCAGCCCCACCAGTCACGCTGCCCCCGATGAAGGCGACGTTAATGCATTTTCTGCCATCCAACTTCGTGTACATTCGATCGAAAAGGGACGTATCCCCATGATTTAAGACTGAACGCGATAGCGTCTCTTCACTGAGGCCGCTAAAAGCGAGCGAGGCTGCCGGAGCAAGCAGCAAACATAATAGTTGTACAAGCATTACTGCTTAAGTTCAAATAAACGAAAATATAAGGCTAAACACGTTAGAGACGTTTTACTTTCCATTTTCCCGCTGGCCATGCATGTACGGCGTACGGAAACAACCACGGTTTCTGAGCAGCAGACCTGTACAGCCCAATCGTTGCTCTGTGAGGCCATTCTCTTAGATCACTACACGACAGTTTAATGATGTGACGGGCGGAGCGCAGCAGGACATTGCCGCTAGCTACACGTTAGACATGCATCCTCCCGCAGGATCTTGTTGGTGCAACAAAACACAATGTTGCCGGTGAAAGCATTCGGGTAGCCTAGAAGCTTGCCGCTGCCATCCGGCAGCCGCCAAGTGCCTAATTACAGGCGATCATAATCCTTTCAATGCAGCTGCATGGCCCCGGTCGCTGTACACGGCTCATCGGTTGCCTGGTGGCGTTCCGATGGACGGCCTTGCCAACTGTTAAAATTTTCTGTTTTGGACTGGATATGTGTATCATGGTAACAGGAATGGTAAGTACTGCCTTGTGTGTGCGCCCAGTGCTTGTTGCCCATGGGTCGCCGTTCACGTTTGTCAGTCTTGCTTCAACTGCGCTCGCCTAACCTGCAAATCTTCGGGCTCCTATAAATTTTACTTATTTCCTTGGCTGTATAAGTCTTGCCGGGTGCTCCTAAAAAGCCCTAAAACCCAAAACCCTAGCTTCCTCCACAAACGGTTGGTTTAGTTTTGGCCGAGGCGAGGCAGAAACATTTGGGTCGTGAGGCAGCTTGTTCACGTGCAACCAAGTGGAAGTGCAATGGATGCTTCACTGCTCACGGTTGTCGCTGCAACATCAGCTGAGCATCCGGCGGAAACGCCTCGGCCGATCTTCCCTTCACTGGAAAAGGCGGAAATGACGTTCTCTGGCACATGTCACGCCTGTGGAGCACCTTCCGCTTCCGTTTCGGCGTCTGTGGTGCAGCTACGCCTGCCTCTAAGCGCCTGGCCGCCCCCCGCTCCGCTTCGCTACCAGCTATGCCGCGCGCTGGACGTGCATCTCGAGCGACTGGTGAACGCTCACACCATGCCCGCCTGGAAGCTTGAGGAATATAAGAGGTGGGCTCGGCGCGTCGGCTTGGTGAGGCGCGTCGAGGCATGGGGTGCGGAACGCCTGGGCCACGGACCGCTGAGGAGCGCGTCCCAATTATCCTTGTTCGAATCCCTATCGCAGGCTCCAGGACCGCATCCACACGGCGTTGGAAGAAGCTTATAAGCAGGTAGGTCACCACTTTTCAGAGGTTGACACCTGACAGGACAGCCACCGGTGGGTCGCGGCAGACATGCCAGGGATGCGCCCTGTGAGCTTGCGGGAGCGGTGAGGGCGCACCTCTAGTCAGCGCGTTGTGCTTGTCACATGTGCAGCCTGTGTTTAGAATAATAGCGTTTAGGGGGAAATAAACGAAGGTTTTGCGGCGTCTACTGACACCGCTGCAACTTGCCTCCTTCCCCTCCAGCTTCGACCCAATGACGAGCCCCGTATGGTGCCCGATGGTGAGTGGACGCAGCTATAGCTCTCGTGCCCGCAGATAGGCTCGGCTTCGGGCGCACGCGTGCTGTGTGACGGGGGGCATTGCCTGATGTCCAATGCACGCCTGGACGGGTTGCCCTGCCCTCGAACCCTCTCGTCCGCCCTCCATACCAGCAAGTCCGGCACAAACGCACGTCAGCTGAGGGGCCTCTGCCGTACCATCGTCACCGTGCCAGCCACCTCCGGTACTTCTGGGGTAACCCAATCACTGGTTTGGGTTATCATGAGGGTCGCGCTATGGTACATTTCTGGTTGCTATTCCTCGGTTTCAACATGACTTTCTTCCCACAACACTTCTTGGGTTCGGCCGGTATGCCTCGTGCATTCCCCTCCCTGCGGCCTCGTGTGGGTACCCCGGGTTCCCCGCCACCCCCCTGCGCCCCACCTGGCCGTCCGCTGAGCACCCCTCTGTCCACTGAGCATCCCTCCGTCCACTGAGCATCCCTCCGTCGAGCCACACCTTGTGGCGTCTCCGTGCTCACTACGTCTCCGTGCGTGCCCGTGCTCACCTGCCTACCGGCAGGTTCCGCAAGCAGGGGAACCGCCCTACAGGACAGCGATTCGGACCTGGTGGTGCGGACACATTGGGATGTGACCAAGCGGCTGAAGAACAAACTGTTGGATGCTGTCGAGGTGGGTAGCGACTAGCGGGCTGGGCGGGCGGGTTTCGAACCTCAGGCTACGACTGTTGTGCCCGTATGCCCCCCCAGACCCCTACAATCTCCCCCTTGCGCGCCGATGCCATCAGCTACGGCACTTCCCGAGGGAGGGTTCGCTGCTCACAGCACCTACCTGGAGGGAACTTATCAACAGTAACCAGGCTGATGCAGGTCATACACATCCTTATAATAAGTTTCCTCAATTCCCGCCACCTAGCCATAGCTAGCTAGTCGTCCGGTTTTGTGCATGTGCCGACACCATCCCTGGCGCTCCGTGTTTTTTGCCACCACCTCCATACCCTCGCAGTCAGCGCTGAAGGGCCATGGAGGCTACCGCGACGTCTCCCTGCGCCGCCGCCGCAAGTCGACCGACATAAGGCTGGCGCTGTCAGATGGGGTGCCTCACGCAGGGGAGGTGTTCTCCGTGGATCTGCTGTTCGAGTTCGCCACCGTGGGCGCACCGCTATCGCCCATCTGGGACAGCCTGGAGGGCCTCCCGGCTGCCAAGCTGGCGGTGCGGGCGCTCAAGCTGTTCATGCAGCAGGTAGGGGCTAGGGGGCTAGGGCGCGGAAACCCGGGTAGGTACCGACACAGGAGACGGGGGTGACTGCGCGGGGCTGTGACTGGGCGGGGGGGTGTCGGCCACCTGATCGTCAGGGTGCTGCAAGTACGGACACGTACGGACCGTACCGGTACTAGAAAGAAGGCGGGTACGAATTTATACGTGCGTACGGAGGCGTGCCTGCGGAACATCTCCATGCGTTCCGACGGGCCGGCCCTGGGGTGAGATCAGCGGGGGCGGGGGCCGGTGGGAGGACGTGTTTCAATGGCTCGTTTCCTTTTGTCCTGCTGCCGGCTGGTCACCTGCTTGCTGCTGACCGGGGCGGCACGCCCGCTGCCCCGCAGTCCTTCGGCGTGTCCCGCCTCAAGAGCTTCTGCGTTGAGGCGCTGGTGCGGCACGTCGTGTGCGACTGCAGCGCCGCCGCGGGACCGGAGGCCGCCGCCGCACACACGTCAGCCTCGCAGATCCTTTGGATGGTGAGTTGCCTCTGGCCAAATGAGTTGCCTCTGGCCAAATGGGTCATCCATCTCTCGCTCGCTCTCTTTGTGATCTTGCGGAGACACATGCGCACCGCAATGCACGGCACACCGGCAACCACCTGCAGCCACCTGCATGCCGCCCCACCGGCCCTGCCGAGGCCTGCAGGCGTTGGAGCTGTTCGTGACCTGCGGCATGACGGCAAAGGAGCTGCAGGCCCGTGTTGCGCGGCATGTCATGTTCGATTGCGGCGACCTGATTGACCGGGGCGTCTTCATCAATTGGCGCCTGCGGGCCACCAACTTGCTCCGGTGCGTGCGGCGGAGGACGGGGGAGGGAGGGCGGCGGGGAGGTGGGGAAGTCACCTCCTCAGGGACCGAAGGCGGGGAGCTAAAGGCGGGAGGCGGCGGAAGCGCGCAACCTTCCTTCGCCGAGCGTATGTACCTACGTTCTCAATACATGCGTACGCGGGTGCCGTCGTGAGCGCGTGCGTGCAGGCAGCTGATGCACTTTGCGAGCGCGCTGGAGGGGCAGCAGCTGCCCTGCCAGGAGGCCGCCTACCTGCAGGACACCCTGCTCAGGATCTTCCGGGGCAGGTGGCCGCATAAGGCCCCACAGCAAGCGGCGAATGGCCAGGTGGGGCTTCACCGGCGTCGTCGGGTACTAGACTCGTAGTAGCCGTTACAGTGGGCCCCAGATCGTATCGGGTAATGCTTCGGCTGGTGCCGAATACCTTTTTTCGTTAATTAGCTCTTTCATTATCCCGTGTCTGCTCTCTCGCTGTGTGCCGGAGCGTTCGCAGAGACGACCTCGCCAGCACCAGAACCAGAGCCAGCACCAGAACCAGAGCCAGAACCAGAACCAGCCTAGAGAGGACAGCGAGGAGGACGAGGAGGGCGACGAGGAGGAGGAGGACGAGGAGGAGGAGGACGAGGAGGAGGAGGAGGAGGAGGGCGAGGAGGAGGAGGGCGACGGCGATGCTAATGCAGGAGGCAGGAAAGGGCATGACTCGAGCAGCGCTGCTGTTGCGCCACCACCTTTGGCCGGCGTGCCGGTCCCGACCGACCCAAAGTACAAAGAGTTATCGGCGTGGAGGTACAGTGACCCGTACGCCGCCGCGGCCGTACAGTACGGCCAAGGCAGCAGCGGCGCAAGTTGCCACCGCCCCGCTGATTCAAGAGGCCTCTCGGCTCCTAAGAGGCCGCCGCAGGAGCCGCCGCAGCCCGGGACGAGGCCGCAACCCGGGGCGAGGTCGCAGCCCTCAGCGACAGCGGCCCTGCAGCAGCAAGCACCAGAAGCAGCGGCGCCAGCAGCGGCGCCGGCAGCGGCAGAGGCTGATGATGACTGGCAGCAGGTATCGGCAGCGGCGGCCCCGGCAGCGGCCCCGGCAGCGGCCCCGGCAGCGGCCCCGGCAGCGGCCCCGGCAGCGGCCCCGGCAGCGGCCCCGGCAGCGGCCCCGGCAGCGGCAGCGGCTGATGACGATGATGACTGGCAGCAGGTGTCAGCTGCAATGGGGCCGGCAGCGGCAGAGGATGATGAAGCCCGGGGAGTCCCGAGCTCTGGGGCGCCGGCGGCGTCAGCGACGGAGGCGACGAGGAGGCCGATGGGGGACATGGCGCCGGGGCTGGCACTGGGCGCAGAAGAGCCGACGGCGCAGCCACCGCTACCACAACCCGAGGTAGCGGCGGAGGATTCAGGGAATGAGGCGCCGGTGTGGTCGGCGGCGGAACGGGCCACGGAGGGGGCGGCGGAACGGGCCACGGAGGGGGCGGCGGCGGCAGAGGCTGCTGCTGCGCTGCTGCGCGGTTCGTCGGGCGCCCTAGCCTCGGACCATCAGCTCCAGGGAGCAGCCTCGCATCCGGGAACCCAGCGCTGCTGTGACGACCAGCATCACAACATATGGCCGCTGGAGAACGGCAGCGAGCCCTCGCCTGCAGCCGCTGTGTCAGCGTCAGCGCCAGGGACGGACCTGTCGCCGCCGTTCCAGGCACCCGCATCTCCACCCGCGGACGAAGGCTTGGGGCCGCAAGGCGACGGGGCGGCGGTAGCGGCAACCATGATCGTTACTGGCCATGATGGTGCTGGCGCGGTTCTTCATGCTGCTGGTGCCGCCGCTGGCAGTGACCTCCTGACTTCTCACGGCGCCGCCGGCGGCGGTAGTGTGGCCTTGCCTGTGGAGGTGCCGGAAGGACCCCCCCTCTGCGCAGCTCCCCAGCCCCAGCCCCAGCCCATGCAGCCTCACGGCACTGCCGTAGCACCCAGACAGGCGGTGGAGGAGGAGGTGGCGGCAACGGCGGCGGCGACGCCAACGGCAGCGGCAATATCAACGGAGGCGGCGACGTCAACAGCGGCGACGACGTCAACAGCGGCGACGACGTCAACGGCGGTGGAGACGTCAACGGCGGTGGCGACGTCGCCGCCACCGCGACGCGCGGCGCTTGCTGCCAGGCTGGTTCCACGCATTGACCTGACGACCCTGTTCCCCGCCGACCTGTTCGAAAGCGTCAGGCCACATCTGGAGGAGCTGGAGCTGGCGTTCGGAAGCGCCGCCGCTGCCGGGCCGGGCCTAACTTCTTCGGCCTCGGCGACAGTACAGTGCGCCGGAGGTGCTAAGCACACCGCGCCCCTGCCCTATGCGGCTGCCGGAAGCGCCGGCGGCGGCAGCGAATCTGACTCCAGGGGAGGCAGCGCCGGCAACGGCGACAGCGGCGGCGGTCATGGTAACGACAATGGTGGCACTGACAGCGGCGGCGGTCATGGTAACGACAATGGTGGCACTGACAGCGGCGGTACCCGCAGCCTGGGCGCCATTCTGGGGGATTATCGAACCACGACTGCAGTGCCGGGCGGCGCCAGTGGGGGAGCTGGGGGGGCCAGCGGCTCCGAAAGCCCGTCCGGGGCAGCTACTGGTGCAACCGGATGGCAAACACAGGCCTCCGAGCCGCTGGATCACCAACCGGCGCGCGGCTGCTTGCTGGACACGAGGCCCGGGGGGCGCATCGGCCGCATCCGTGAGAAGCGGGAACGGGTACGTGTATGGCTAGCACGTGGGAAGTAGGACGGATGTTTGGGACCGAGTGGAATAATGGCGATGTGTGGATAGGTTGTAACGAGGGCGTACGGCGATGGGTTGGTTGCGACAAGCAGTACGACAGGGGATCCAGGGGAGAGTGCTCCAGCTGGTTGTGTGTATGTAGGGGACGGGGTTACCGTTGATGCAGCGTCATATGCACACAGCTTGGGCCATTGTAGATACAGCTGGCATGTCCCTAAGCGTATACATTTAGAGAGGATTTCACACAACTGCTTGCAAATTAGGTCGGTAGCACGTTTGCACGTTTGCGTTACTTGGCGGGTGCCGAGCTGCTGTTGGTGGAATGCATCACTACACGGTAGTCGCTTCATTTGCAGGGATGTGCAGCTGGCTAATCCGCCGATAGCCCCTATAAGAATTGGATTCGTTCGCCTCGACTCATCCTAATGTTGGTCTGACTGCTCCAGAAACGGTAGATTACGAATGTGACGCCGCCGCTGGATGCACGCCGGCATAGCAGGACTGGAAAATCGTCATCGATGCGAGTGCAGTTGTCTTATGACATAAATGTCGTGGCATGTGCGATGTGTATTCGATTCGTTTGGTTGCTGCGAGGCCTTGCTGTATGTGTGATGCTTTGTAACGAGCGGACGGAAGCCTGGGCAGGTGTATTCCACACTGAAAGTGTTACACAGCTCAATGCAACGGCCGTCCAGCCCACCAGGGCCCATCGCGCCCTACAACCAACCCAACAAGGCCAAACCTTCGCAAAATGCAGCTTCAACACCTCCTCACTCGTTACTCTCGTCTACCTGGACTCAACCGGCTCCAGGTATCGATGTTGGCCGAGCCAGCACCCTCACGCGCCAGACTGCCTCATAAGATGATGGCCAGGAGGAGCAGGAAGCCCCATATTGGGCTCGTAATGATTATGATGGGGACACTGATAATTGACAGCGGGATCCAGACGGGCGCTGTGAGCATAGCAAAGCCGCCAACGACGAATGGAACGAAGTGAGGAAAGACAATGGCCGCCAGCACCAGCGGCAACCAAACCGGGCTCGTCACAAAAGCCGTGAGACCGATGAGGGATGCCGTTATCAGACCCATAGTGCCAGGATCGGCGGCAGCAGTGCCGGGCTCCTCGGTGGTGTCGGGCTGGCTGACCCGGGGGTCGCTAGGCAGAAGGGCTAAGGGCGCTAGCGGTGTGCGTGCGCGTCGCTTAAGAAAGGAGTACAAGACAACAAGTTAATTGGTAATCTTAGAAGTGCGGCCATGTCGATATTCTTGCAGGCAAGCCTTGTGTTTCGGAGGAGCATACCCGCACGTGCTAAAGGCCCAATGACGTGACGTCCTCGCGCATGGGCGTGTGTCCCTTCATAAAGGGTAGATCCTAACTTGCGTACACGGTCATTTCTATCCTACAGGGATCACAGCTTTGTCTCAATAGTGTTCCGTATTAGCGTCAATGCCTTCGAGTTTGCCCTCCATCCGCGGGTACCAGTATACAACCGAAACCATGCGACTAAGTTCCCTGCTCGTGTGTCAGATTGACACCGTTAATTGGAAAGGATAATGTCTTGACTACATGGACATAGGGTCCGTTCGCAGCTGCCCTTGTGGCCATCGGGACGTGTACTATCAGCCCCTGCGCCAGAACCAGAAACATCTAAATTACTGACAATATTATGGCTTGCTTAACAATGCACTTGCCCTGCTTGCTATTTATATGTGTCGATGTCATTCCTCGCCTGTCCCGGGTTGGCGTGGATACCGGTACACAATTTGCACACAATTGCACACGTAAAGTGCTCGAAATGATCATGGCAGGTGCAGCAGTTTCAAAGCCTTAGGAATTCATAAATCCGGGCATCGCGGCAAGTGATGCCTAGTGTCTCGTGAGGCTCCGGAACTACCAACCGCCAAAATCTCCGAGACCATCCCACAGTGCTGCTGAGCGCTGATTTAGGACACTACATCTGATAACTTTGCCCTGGTAATCGCATTTGCTGGTCATACCCTGTACAGATCTACGCGGCGTCGACGCAAATGCATATGCCGTCAGCATGCCAGCCGCGCCTTCAGGGCTGCCGCGAAATATGCGGTAACAATCACGTTCGCAATGGAATGACATATCTTCGTCCCCACTGCCAGCGCTTAGTATACGTGCGGGCGAGCAGCACTGTCCAGAACGATGCGAATGTCGCCGGTGCGGACAATCGCGCCCCCGACGCCCAAAATGGTCCCAAGAATCGGAGGCAAGCTCTAAGCGCGTTGGGAGGGAGCGCCCTGGCCTTGGCCGCCGCGGCTGCTGGCAGCACGATTGCACCCGCGCCAGCCCTGGCGGGCCTCAAGGACTACAACCTTGACCCCAACGCGCCCATCGAAGAGTTCAGCGTGCAGCTCGGCACCGAGGATGGCGAGTACATCTTCACACCCAACAAGCTGGAGTTTACCATGGGCCGGGTGACTAAGCTCAAGCTGAGCAACCCCTCCAACGCGACGCACTACTTCACCGCCCTGGAGTTCGCCGACAAGGTGCGATGACCCACGGTTGGGCAATTGCGCACGTGCAACGCCTGGGTCGTACACTCACTATAGTTCAATATGCACGTCCGACGCCCACGGAACCTTGCGTCTTGGGCCCCACTTACTGCGACCTCGGCGTCCTGCACTTTCCCATCACAGTTTTCCTTTTACCCCAACCTCAACCCGAACGTCAACTTCCTCACCGTTTCCCTCGCAGGTTTTCTCCATACTCGTGCTGGCGGGTGACCCGGCGGTGGAGGTCAAAGGCGCCATCCAGGAGGTGGCCCTCAAGGCGGGCGCCTCTGCCACCTGGGTGTTCATCCCCATCAAGCCGGGGAAGTACCCCCTGCGCTGCACCGTCAAGGGGCACGAGGGCATGGTGGGCCAGCTCGTCATCAAGCGCGCCGAGTGAGCGCGCGAGCACTCCAGGGAGGGTTGCAACCCACGTCAGCCAGCAGCCGGCAGC
The DNA here is from genome assembly GCA_003116995.1 of Yamagishiella unicocca. Lineage (NCBI taxonomy): Eukaryota > Viridiplantae > Chlorophyta > Chlorophyceae > Chlamydomonadales > Volvocaceae > Yamagishiella > Yamagishiella unicocca. Next base: position 307,678 of record BDSL01000021.1, on the reverse strand, counting down.
GACTGGGTGGGATAAGGGAGCGGTCTGGAAGGAAGAACTGCCCAGGTGAGGTGAGACGTCAAGCACAGCAGGCAGATGAGGAAGTTACGGTTTTTTGCACGCTGGTTTTCGGGTGGCGCGTTCCTTTTCTTGGTAGGGTCGTTTTGCTTGGAAAAAACATGGAAAGAGTCGTGTGGGCGTGCGGCACGTGGTCGTCAAAGCGGAGTTGGCGATCGGGCCGAAGTTTTTCCAGCGAGAAGGCTGTGGAGGCCTGTACGTGTGGCTCATGTGGTGACGCTTCCAGCGGTCGTAGCTCATGCGGCTTGCCAAACGTGGAGGGGTGCCCGGCGCGGATTCTCTGCGCCAAGGCGGTGCACCTGGTGTGACGTAAGGCAACCTTGGGGGAACAAGCTCTTTCCAGTGGGTCCCTGTAACCTGCCAAACCTTTCGATTCATTACGATTCGCTTTTATGGTTATAACTGTTACAGTGGGCCCCACACCGCAAGGTAGAGCCATCGGGCGCATCGCCTGACATTGAAAGCGAGCTTCTGTTGCACAGTAATTGTTACAGTGGGCGCCCTTCTCGATTCATTAGTGTTGTTGTAACGGTTACATTGGGTTCCAGACCAAAAGATAGAACCATCGGGCACATCGCCGGACACTGAGGAAGACAGTGATTGCTACAGTGAAGCCGGGACAAAAGATTGAGGCTGCCAACCATCACTACCTTGCCTATTCGTCCGAATCTGCACTCATGTGCCGCAAAACACGCCTACTAGGGCAAGCGCCTTTTTGCACCTGGCGCACGCAACACAGTCTTGCCGTAAGGCGCAAGGTCACACAGGCGCCTCCGCCGCCTGCACACTGGGGCAGCGTGCAAGCGTTGGCAGTTACCTAAGATCCTCAAGAAATCTCTACAGTTCAGGCAGTAGCTAACTAACAGGATGAAGCTGAATACCGCTTCTCAACCGTACACCTCGCGAACCCCGTCGCACCGAGTCGCTCGATTGCATTGCATAATGCCCTCAATTCAACTACTGCAGTAGCCTGCGACCTAACCCTCAACTCGTTCTACTGCTCATAACCGCGACACACCACCTGCGCACACAAACTCCACTGCTGCACACGCTGACGACCGCTAAAGGGCGCCGCTTGATCGCCCCGTCATGACATTCCCACCAAAACTACGAGCACCTCCCGTGAGAGCGCTACTAGCCGGACTGAGATACGAGCAAACACATAGCTATCTTCGTTTAGGCCAGCTGCGTTTGGCTGCGGCCCATGCTGTGATGGATCCTTCCCTCGCCTGGTTTCCATTCCGGCGCGCCCACCCATCATTAGTGCAGGAGCCCCGACTGCTTAAGCCAGTCCGCCACGTCATCCCTGCCGTACTGCTTGGCCATGACGTACGCCTGCGCAGAGGAACACACGCCATGCGTCAGCAGCAAACACGCGAAGGGCAAGGTGTCACGACCCAATTGTAGCAGTCGCGAACACGCCAACAACACCCACAGCACATGCCGGTGCACGCCGGGCGACGCTGCCGTCCTGGCGCTCGCCGCCTTTTCAGCACCGGCAGCGGCCAGCAAATCACGTCGCCTTACCGCCGGGCACGCCCGCACCGCACTGCCCCTGCCCCAGGAGCTGCCGTCGACGTCCTGCTGCTGCCGCGCACCGCTGCCGTTGTGGCCGCCGCCCAGAGCCTCGCCGTCAGCCCCTCCCCCCCTGGCCGTGGATTCGCGGATTCTCTTTAAACCCACCTGGCCATCACGCCGCCCCCCTCATCCCACTTTCCTCCTACGTCGTGGACTGTAACGTCGTGGACCCCTACGTCGTCTCCACGGAGCTCAGCCCACCTGCTTTGTGACGGGGCAGCCGTGCGACACCATCCACTTCAGCACCTCGGGCCGGCACCGCACCACCAGCCCGGCTCCGTCGCCGCCCGCCGCCGCCCCCAGCCGCAGCAATCCGTGCACCGCGCGCGGCAGCACATCAGCGGCCCAGGGGCAGCCCAGTCGCCTCAGCGCCGCCAGCATGGCGGCGTCCGAGTTGGCGCCGGCTGCCAGCAGCGCATCGCCGCGGCGACCCATGGGACATCCCTGTAACGGTCACGAACACAGGGCGGAAGGCGTTGGTATCATCAATAGGCTGCGGACAGGACACCGGACGTGAAAATGATTCCACTCGGGCAGTGCTGCAGCCGACGGAGTGCCATACAAATACGCATCAGCATGTAAACCTGCGCGACGCGCACAAGCCAAAGCCCGCCGATGTGCGACGGTGTCGGCCTCCCTGTTTCCCACCTGCGCTGCCATCCACTCCACCAGCCGGATGCACCCCGACGCCGCCGCGGCGGCAAACGTGCGCGCTGTCCAGCCAAAGCCCCGCGCCCGCAGCCACTCCAGCCGGGCGCGACTGCCCATGAGCGCTGCCGCCCCTGTTGCCTCCTCGCGCGCCGCCTCGTCCCCGGCCGGGCACCCTCGCAGCTCCAGCCACAGGAGCGCCTCCAGGCTGTTACGGCCGCGACCCGCGATGCCCTCATCGCCGCCGCCCCCGCCGGCGATGACCCGCCCGCTGCTGCTGCGACCGGTGCTGACGCCGCTCAAGGGCAAGTGGCTGTCGCTGCTGCTGTCCCTGCTGCTGCTGCTGCCGCCGCCGCCGCTTCGCGATGCGACCCCGCCCGTGCTGACAGACAGCGACGCGGCCATGTAGGCCTGGGGGAGCATGATGGCGGCGGGGAGGCTGGCGGAGGAGGGACCCGCAGCGGCCGCGACACCGGTGGCGCCGGTGGCGGCGGCGGGCGCGGCGACGGGCGCGGCGGCGGCGGCGGCGGCGGGCGCGCCTTCCGCCTTGGCAGCTGCGTCCAGGAGGAGCTGCATGGCCGCGGTGCTGCCCGACTTGGCGGCCAGGCTGAAGGCCTCCGACGTGGCGACGCTCCCGTGCAGCAACAAGATGCGCATGACCTGCGTCGAGTCCGCAGGAGGGCGGTCCAGGGAGGGGGCGCGGAGCGCAGGCGCAGTTAATGTGCGTTTGTCGGCCGGCTCACGGACATCATGGCTGATGCCACCCCGCAACGTCCCCCAACCCGTGCCAGGTGAAACCGACGGCGGCGTGCCGAAGCCCGCCGGCTAGGCTTGCCGCTGTGAAAACCCATGTACAAGCGCCCTGGCTCACATGACCGGCTAAAAAGGCGGTATAGGGTTTTGCGCAAAACCTGAAGCCGTCCTCCGAGCCTCGCATCCACAATTGCCGGGTCGGCCGGGTGGACCTCTCTTCCCCCCTGCCAAACCCCCCTGCCATCCCCCCCCTGCCGCCACCCTTCCCCCCCACCTCGCAGTGGCCGCCCTCAGCTGCCGCCTCCAGAGCATCTTGATCCGCGTCCACGCGACGCAGCAGCCACTGCACCGCCGCCCCGTGACCCCCGCTCGCCGCCGCGCCAAGAACGCGCCGCCAGCGCATCGGCGGCACCGTCAACGCCTGCTGCTCCGCCAGCCACTCCATCATCTCCAACTGGCCCTCCGACGCCGCCTCCTGCAGTGCCGCAAGCGATGCGGTGCCGCCGTTGGAGGCCACCCACGTGGCGGCCGAAACATGGCCGCCGCCGGCGGCGGCCACCAGCGCCGTCGCGTCGATCGTAGCCCCGAGCTCTTTGAGCCAACCCAGAGTCGTCAGGTCACCGCGGCGGGCTGCTGCTGCGGTGGCGCGGCGGGTAATGACTTCTTTGCCGTGCCTGTCGTACAGGTACTGGAGCTTGACCTGGCGACGGCCGGCGTCCTCGTCGTCGCAGGCTGCCGCGAATAAGGTCGGCGGGTGCGCGTCGTCGCGCCCGTCGTACCACTGCAGCACGGGCAGAGCCGCGCGGGAGCCCACCGCCTGCTGCACGCGGACACAGCAGAGACAGCTGCCCTCAGCTTCAAGCCACTGCAGCACGTGCAGGTGGCTCGCGGCCGCTGCGGCACGTGGTGTGCTGCAATTTCCAGGACAGCGTGCGTCGCGGTGCAGGGTGACGAGGTTGGGAAGCACTCCTGTGCCCGCAATGAGCTCCGACAGCAGGATCTTCTCGTCGAAAGTAAGGCCGTCAAGCGTCCGCGAAGCCTCCCCTTCTCGACGATCCTCATCTCCAAAGGGAAACCCGTGGCGCAATGCCCAGTCAAAGGCATGGGGCTGGACCGGCGAGGAGAGTCGGACGATGCGGTGCTGTGGACTGCACAGCGTGTCACGCAGCTGTTTGCAGCACAACCTTAAGGAACACGCTATATCATTTTGTTGCACATGGCTGCAGACCGCCAAGATAAGGTCCAGCGGCAGGCCCAGCAGACGCGAGCTAGAGTTGGATTCGGTATGACCGGGGCCAGACACGACAGAACTATGGCAAGTCCTTTTGCTACTGGTACTACAGGGGCGTTGCCGCAGCGACTGCGCACGAGCGCTTGAGCCCCGCGGCGCCATTTCGCCTCGCAGGGGGCGTGGGCTAATGCTTTACTTAGCAAACTTAAAGGTTATCCCGATCTCAATGTGGAGGAACAATGTAAGTGGCAGCCAAGTACATAATACGCGCATGTTCTGGCCCAAGTTCGTTGGGGTCATCCCCGCGCTGCACGAGCCATTCGTCCACAGCCCCGCGTCGTACAATTGCGTATGTGTCTAATTCATTAGTGCAGCGCGTTCTCCTATACTCTTCCGGAAGGTTTCTAAGACGTAGCCGGCCAGCGACGTCCTGCAGTTGTATGCTTCACCGGCTCGGACCCCGCACTATGAGCTTAAGGCTTCCAAACATGCCGTCTCTGGCAGGCGGTGTTCCTCAAATTGCCGATGTGCGACGTGCCATGTTGGTATGTTCGCCACACGCAGCAACGCCGCGTCGGGGCGTCATCATAGCCGCGTCGTCGACGCGCACAAGGGGCATCCCAGGGATGACGACCCGCCTCGAAGATATCAGGGAGCTAAAAGACCTTGGCGTGGAGTCATCAGAGCTTCGCGACCTGGAACTTCGCGACGTGCGGGTGGGTTCCAGTCGGTTGCTAGGGGCGCGCTTCAGCAGCCTGGCGCACCTGCCATCCAATTGAAGAATTGAGCGCTAATTGAGGCAGGGCAGTGCATTAGCTTTCTATCGCGTCTTCCTTCGCCGCGCGGGAAGGCGAGGACCTTGCGCTCGTAACCACACAGTTGCAGCCTGCCGTACGGCCTCGCTTCTTTGCAGCGCTGGTCGGTAGCCAGGGCCCTTTTACCTATTCCCTGCATGTTTCGTTGGTTTCCCGTTTGCTGCTTTAGTCGGCCAGCGGGATAGGTAGGAGGCTAAATCCCGGGACCAGCGGGATAGGTAGGAGGCTAGATCCCGGGTGTTGCGGTGTTTGCGTAGCCTGCGACGCCTTCTTACGTAGGATCCGCCAAACTGAAGGCGGCCTCAGCTTTCTTCAGTGCATGGCCTATACGCTAGCATCCGTCCATGCCGGTCAGAAGTTACACTCATTGCGCCGAATACTGTGTCCGATGGGCGTCGACATGGGTTAGTTACCAGCACGGATTCGAACCGAGGGCGAGAGGTGTACCACCGTAACCCAACCCCAACTAATTTCCCCTCCGAAAACGTTTTCATCATCCCCAGCTGAGCCCTCTCCGCCACACCATTCACGTCCCGCCCTCTCCCTGTACGACAGAGCGTGTCGTACGTGTCCCGCCGCCGCCTTGACTCCGCCGACTTCGACCCCGACGAGGTCGACGAGGACGGCCTGCCGCTGGTGTACAACGAGGAGCGCATCGCATCCTACTGGGGCAGCCGGCCCGGGGAGCTGGCGGGCAGATGGACCAAGTTCGCCGCGGTGTCGGGTGGGTGGCTAGCGGGGCGGCGGGGGGGGGCAGGGGAGGGGGCCGGGGGTATGGGTGGCTGCCTGGCTGAGAGGCGCCCGGGGTAAGGGACGGAGAGGGGTACGGGACAGAGAGGGGTACAGGACAGAGAGGGGTAGGGGACAGAGAGGGGTAGGGGACAGAGAGGGGTAGGGGACAGAGAGGAACCCCGTTAACTGAAAGCTGGATTAGGGGGGCGGGGGCAGCCGGGCCTTGCTGGGACTGGGGTGCACGCCGGGGGCCCTCGGGGTGGCGGCGGGCCCGGCGCCGTGACGGCTTCTGTGCGGTGCGTAGCGGAGTGTGAGTGGGTTGTTGTTGTTGGGGTTTATTGGTGTGGTGGCCGATTGTTTGCTGTTGTTGGTGGTGTTTTCGTGATGGGGAAGGAGACGTCAACGGAGTTGATGAGTCCCTTCAACCCGAGTCTCCCATCAGCTGCCCATCCGCACACCAACATCCCCCACCTCCCCGCTCGTCTTCCCTTCCTCCCCCCCCCGCCCCCCTCCCCCCCCCGCCCCCCGCCACCTCCTCAGCCCCCTGGCTGACTAAGATGGCCAATGCGGTGCTGACGAGGCGGCTGGACCGCGACCGCGCTGTCCTGGCCCGTGAGGCGGTGAACAACCTGGAGCGGCTGGGGCCCACCTTCATCAAGCTGGGGCAGATCCTCAGCATCAGGTAGGGCGCGGGAGGGGGCTGGGAGGGGAGGGGGCTGGGAGGGGAGGGGGAGGGGAGGGGAGGGGAGGGGGAGGGGAGGGGAGGGGACGGGGAGGTGTATGTTATTAGGCAGCGGTAGGCCGGCGAAGATACGGGCTGCTGCTCGGGTGCCTTTCCTGACACCGCCTCACTCATCGATGCGATGAATCCCCCTCCTGACTGCCTGCCGCCGCCCTCCGCCTCCGCTTACCTCCCTCCCTCCCTGCTGCCCCCAGGCCCGACGTGCTGCCCCCCGATGTGCTCCGCGAGCTGACCAAGCTGCAGGACCGCATCGAGCCCTTCCCCACCGACCAGGCCCGGGCGGTTCTGGAGCGGGAGCTGGGGGCCTCCGTGGACTCATTGTTTTCGGAGTTCTCGGAGAAGCCCATCGCGGCGGCCAGCCTGGCGCAGGTGCGGGGCAGGAGGGGGCCCAGCAGGGGGCCAGGTGGGGCGCGTCGGCGGTGGCCCTTTATTGTCCCCCATGCCGGTCGCCTTGAAGCTGGGACCGGAGCCCTGGCCGTCCTCCTACCCGCCGACCTGCTGCTCACCGACCAGCAAAGTCACTCGTTAACGCCGCTTTCCTTTTTGTCCCATGTCCACTCACGTCCCTCACTTCCAACGCCTCCCCCACGTCCACCACCGCCACCGCCGCCACCACCACCTCAACCACCACCTTAACTACCACCTCAACCACCACCTCAACCACCACCTCGACCACCGCGCCCGCAGGTGTACCGGGCCCGTCTTCGTTCCAATGGCGAGCTGGTGGCGGTCAAGGTGCAGCGCCCGCAGGCCCTGGGCACCATCAGCAAGGTGAGGCAGCCCGCCCGCAACACCCGGACTGACACCGGACCGACACCGGTCCGGACCGACATGCTAAAGTCAGCGCGTTCGTCGACACCAACGTCAGCACCTACCTCGATACCCCGACCCAACTGCGAACGCTCCTAATCCCTGACATCAACCTGGCCGCCCCTCCCCCACTGCGTGGCGCCCCCACCACCTACACCCCCCGCACACCCTAAACCCTAAAATCCTCAAAACGTCTGTTCCAAACGGTTGTTTTTCTCGCATCCATGGGTCTTCCTCGAACCCCCCCGTCTGTTCCAAACGGTGTTTTTCGCATCCTCGAACCCCCCCGCACAGGACCTTTACGTGATGCGCCGCGCGGTGGGCGTGTACGAGAAGCTGATCAAGCGCTTCACCGCGCAGACCACCGACTACCAGCGCCTGCTGTCCACCTTCGCCGAGGGACTGTACACGGAGATGGACTTCCGGAACGAGGCGCTCAACGCCTGCCGCATGTCGGAGCTGCTGGAGGAGAGCGAGTTCGCCACCAATGACATCGTCATCCCAAAGCCGTTTCTGGAGTACACAACCCGGTGCGACAAGGGGCCGGCGGAGGGCCACCCTAGCGCCCCCACCTCACAGCCCTCGCGGGCCCAGGCCACGTGCACTACTTGTCTCACCCTCCTGGGCTCTCCCTGAGCTTTTTCTCCCCTTCCATGTGTTTGGGGGCCCTCCCACTGCTGGCCCATCACGGGTGGTAGTCATGCGAGGAAGTGGTGTCCCCGACCTTTGAACAGCCCTGGGACCTGGACTGCACTGCTGAGCCCAGCACCTCACCCCCTGCCCCCTGCCCCCTCACCCCCTCACCCCCTCATCCCCTGCCCCCTCACCCCCTCACCCCAGTTCTCCGTCATGCATCTTCAAGCGTCTGTCATAAACGGTTTTTTCTCGCATCCACGGGTCTTCCTCAAAATCACCCCCTCACCCCCTCACCCCCTCAGGCGCGTCCTGACCATGGAGTGGATCACGGGCGTCAAGCTGACCACCCTGGAGCCCGAGGAGATCCGCGCGCTGGTCAAGGTGGGGCAGGAGGCCTTCCTCACGCAGCTGCTGGAGATCGGCTTCTTCCACGGAGACCCGCACCCGGGCAACCTGCTCAAGGTGCGCTGCGGGCTGGGGGGGAGGAGGGGGCGGGGAGGGGGGGGGGAGAGGGCAGGGAGGAGGGTTGGGAGCAAGAGGAGGGCCCTCGTGTCGGGAGAGGGGCGACAAAGGCTGCGTGCCGTCACCGGCAGCAGAGCTGTCCTTTGTCGACATGTCGACGGAACGCCCCCGTACGCCGCCCCATTGCCCCCCACCACCTCAGCCGCGTATCCGAAAGCTAATTCGCCAGCTAGTTGCTGCCCTCGGTTTCCTCGGTCGTGTAATCGGGTCCTCTCCCCTCCCTGTCCGCGCATGCTCGCAGGTCACTGAGGGCCCTCATGCCGGCAAGTTGGCGCTGCTGGACTTCGGCCTCGTGGCTGAGATCCCTGCGAGGGACCGACAGGCCATGGTGGCCGCCACCATCCACCTGGCCAACCGCGACTGGTCCGCACTGATCGACGACTTCGTGGACCTAGGCTTCCTGCCGAGCAACCCCGACCGGGCGCTCATCATCCCCGTCATGGACAGGGTGAGCCAGGCGGGGGTTTACAGTATAAGAACCGGGGAGGGGGACAAGCGATGGGATCGAGGGAGGGCGGGTTGCACAGGGCAAGGGGGGGTAAGGGTCGGGAGTGATGTTTGCCCTTGTCCTTCTTTTGACGGCTCTTCAATGGGTTTTTGACGGCTCTTCAATGCCTGCACGTGGCTGGGTGTCCTCTGATTCGTACCATACCCCCGCCCCAGCACCTTCCCGCCAACCTACCCGCCCGCACCTCCCCCGCTCCCTCGCCCCCGCCCCCCCGGCCCCCCTCGCCCTCGCTCCCGCACAGGTTCTGTCCCCCTATCTTCGGGGCGGCGGCGCTGCGGCCTTCAACTTCTCCGCACTGAGCCAGGACCTGCTCGCAGCTACCCTGGAGATCCCCTTCTCGGTGCCGCCGTACATGAGCCTGCTGGCCCGCAGGTACGGGGGAGGGGGGGAGCAGGTAGGGGGCTGGCCCACCGTAGCGTTCGGGCTGGCAGCCGCCTGCTGGGTATACTCGACGCTGAAGCTGGAGATGTTCCGACCGCTGTGGTCATGCGGCATGGACCTCGCTCTCTTTCCTGATCGACGACTGCTTGGGCACAGCTTGGTGCGGCTGTAGCCGCTGTCCACACACACACCTTCATTCGCCGCTGCCCCGCGGCCCCCGCCCTGCCCTGCCCCGTGCCCCCCCCGCCCCCGTACGACAGTGTGGCCACCCTGGAGGGTATTGCGCTGGTGGGGGACCCCAAGTACGCAATGGTAGCGCAGGCGTACCCCTTCGTGGCGCGGAAGGTGCGGGGGTGGGTGGGGGGTGTTGGGAAGGAGAAGACTCGAGGGGGGGAGGGGTATACAAAAACGAACCGGTTACTCGACGGGGGAAGTGGAGCTGGTGCATAGGCTGCGAACACTTGGACGCGCGCGCATGCTGGGGAGGGGGAGAGGGGGGATTGGCGGCGATGGCGGGTGAGGGTGGTGCTGCTGCTGTTCTCCGAGGAGGCTCTTCGGGCATGTGATCAAACCTCGTCCCACCACCGCAACCACCCCCTACCCAACCACCCCCAACCCAACCAACTCCCCCCCGCCCCCAGGTGCTCCGCAACGACTCCTCCAGCGCCTCAGCGCTGCTGCGCGACCTGCTGCTGATCAGAGACGCGGCGGGACCGGGCGGCAGCGGAGGAGATGTGAGGCCGGGGGCTGGCACCCGGAGGGGGCGGGGGCTGAGACCGAGGGGGCTGGGACCGAGGTTTGGATTCCCACCCACTAACCCCCCGCCTGCTACACCCGCACTTTCCACCACCGCTCCCTTCCGTACTAATCGTTGTTGCTGCTGCTGCTGTTGTGTTTCAGGGCGGCGGCCAGCAGCAGCTGGCAGCCCGGCGGCTGGCTGCGCTGTTGAACGCGGCGCTGGGTTACGTGGCCGACAGCAACCAGGGCTTCGTGGACTTCGACGCCATGCCGGCGGAGGGAGCCAGCGTGCAGGTGGGGGGGGGGGGAAGAGGCAGATCGGGGGGGAAAGGTGTCGGAAAACGGGCCAGGCGACTCCCTCCACCCGCCTTCCTGCACTTACCACCGCACCCGCCACCGCACCCGCCGTTGCTGCACAGCCCGCACAGTCCCATCCCATTCCATCCCATCCCTGGAGTCCGATCTGAAACCCGCCCTCCCCCTCCCCCTGCCCCTCCCCCACCTCCCCAGGAGCTGGCCTCCTTCCTGCTGTCCCCGGAGGCTCGGGAGCTGCGGCCGCTGCTCGTCAGCTGGGTGTGCGGTGGCATGGACCTGCTGCTCCGAGACCGCACGCGGAAGGCCTACAACCTGGCCGCCGCCTCCCTCACACCACGACTGCCCTTCTTCGGATCGCTCCCCGCGCTGCCGCAGCCGCCGCTGTTCGTGCCCGGGCGGGGCCTGGTGCCGCTGGCGCAGGCGGTGGACATCCTCGCGCCCCCCCTGGAGGCGGGAGAGCAGGTGTGTATATGGCGGGTGGGTTGAGGGGTGGCGGAAGGCAGCCATACCCGCCAGTCGGGTCCCCGGGACAGTGCGCGCGGCGCGGACGTGACTGGCGGATGCGCTGACGAGACGGCCGCAGGTGTGTTTTTTCACCGTCGGCTTCGTGCAACCCCGCCCCCCGCGCACCCTCCCTGCATCCCCTCTTTGCACCGACAGGTCTACCTGCAGCAGCTAACCGAGCTGGCGGCGAGCGTGCTAGGTGAGAGAGGGCACGGGTGTCCGGGGTGACGGCGGCAGCAGCAGGGGTGGTGGCGGGATGGTGGTTCCAGGGGCAGCCGGGGATGGCTGTAGGCGAGGGAGGTAGATGCGGCGCCGTACACCTGCCTCACTGCCTCCCGCTCCCTGGTTTGCCCCGGCTCGCCCCTTCCCCCACAACCCAACCAGGCGTGGAGCCCTCCTCCCTGGAGTCACCCTCGCTGCAGTCCGTGCAGCAGCTTGCCTCCAGCCCCTCCGACCAAGTCAGCGAGCTGGCGAGCGCGCTCAGCGGCGTGGCGGGCAGCTCCGTCAGCATGCAGGTGGGGATGGGGGGGGCGGGGGGGGGAGGGGCGGGGTTTTAGGGTTTATGTCCTCCGGTGCCTTTTCTTCAATCCACGTCCCGTGTATGGCATCATTATTGCCTTCCTTACGGGCACCGGCACCTGAGGGATAACTGGGCTCTGCCGCCTCACCCCCCTGTCCGGAGGTTTCACTGATTATCTGAGGTGCGTCGTGCGGGTTTCCTGTCGACACCCTCCCTCCCCTGCCTCCCCCCCTGCCGCCAGGTGGCTACTGAGGTAGCAGTGGATGTGGTGGACCAGCTGGCTGGACAGCAGGCGACGAGGATGGGGGTCACCATGGACACACTCTTCCCCTTCTGGCAGCCCGTAAGGAGCAGCATACTGGAGGCGGCGGCGGCAGCCGCAGCCGCGGCGCCGTTACCGGCGGCGCCGGCGGCGCCGGCGGCAGCAGCCAGTGCGCCTGAGGCGCCGGCGGCGCCCGAAGCCTCTGGAAGCGACGCCGCTGCGGAGTTGGGGGCGGAGGTTTCGGTGGTAGAGGATGCGGACGCGGTGAAGGTGGTGTTGAGCGTGGCGTAGGCAGGGGGGGCGCTGGCTGGCAGGCGCTTGGGGAGGTGGGCGAGGACGCAGGACGCAGGGTGCCGGGGGGCGCATGTGGGGGGCGCCGGGCGCTGTGCACTCGCATTTCGCGCGTGTGCGGGTTGTGGATGATTTTCTGCGCTGTCTCTTTTGTTTATGTTTTTCATCAATTGTAATTGTTTCAATGGTGTCTTTTTCCTTTTACACGTGCTGCAGCTCACGAGCCGGCGTCTGTTTCGTTTGTGGTTCGTCGTGTGTCGTGCGCGCTTTTCGGACTGAGCGGAGAGGGATCCGGCGTGCTAGTGCCGAGAGAGTCCAGAGAGGCGGGGATCCCGCGTGCTGGTGCCGAGAGAGTCCAGGGAGGGGGGGAGTGCATCATGTATCATAAGGGCGTCGTATGGACTGTGGAGGTCCTGCCGGGGGAGCGGGACCGCGGCTGCGGCTGCGACGCGCCAGGAGCGAGTGTAGACTCGTCTATGTTGGTTCCAATGTGGTGACGTGGCGTGACGGCTCGAACGTACGGCGCGTACGGCCGCGCGGGCTGCGTGAGTGCACAGTGCAGTGGAGCGGGGCGCTGCTAGGGGGGCACCAGTGTGGCGGTTTCGTCTAGGAGCGTAGGAGATAAGAGAGGGTGCGAGAGGGCCAAGAATGCGGGAGGTGTCGGGGCCGCGCCGGCGGCGCACGGGAACCCCTCACGGGTGGTGGAGGGAGCGTGTGAGGATCCGACTGAACGACAGCGATTACGGTGGTTTGGGGCCCCAGCACGTGGGGCATGTTTGATGCAGCGAGGACGAGAACTTTGTAGTTTGCAGGAGCGCTGTATATGAGTTTCGAGGGGAGGGTAATGAGGCTGCTGTTGGCGGGCTCGAGAGGCTTCGGGCTGCTGCTGTGTGGGCGCTGACCAGTCATTCCATGTAATGGACAGGATGCGCCGTTGCTGTTGGTTACGACCAAACGCACCCAACTACAGACTTTCTATTTGACAGCTCGTTTCGCGAAGGGTGTCTTCAAAACGTGGCCTAGCTCCCTCGTCGCCGTGTTGCGTGTGCTCCTGGGCGCAGGTCACGCTGTTAAAAATAAGGCATGCCTCCGGCATTGCAGCCCACAGCTGAAAGATTTGACGTCGCAGGCTCAACTCCATTTAGCTGGAAAACGCGACGGCTGGCACTGGCAATTTTTGGTTGCTTTTACACACTTTTACAGCCTTAAATCTCCTGGGCTCCCACACAACGCGTATTCTTGCGATGTTGACTGCCGCAAACCATCGCACAAGTCCGAGTTTTCGAACGGCCACACGACCAGGTTCGACCAACTGAACCCGGTCCGATTGCACTTGTTCGGTTGATCCAAACGGCAAATTTTTTAAACGTTAAACGTTAGCTCTTGTGCGCTGGCTTGTAGCAGATGCTGTGTGGTCATCGATTGGGTACAGGATACAGGCCCTACACAGCAGACGCCTCGCAGTACTGTACGCCAGGCCACGTGGGCACCATCGTGTTGTTCGTTAAATGTGCCGGAAGTTTAGCTATGGTACGCTGATTTGCAGAAGTTAGATATGGTGCGCTGATGTTCAGAAGTTCAGCTGTAACGCGCTGATTTGCAGACGTTTATTTAGACACGGCCCTAACACAGCACATTTTTTCACCCACACAAAGGCGCGTTGGTTGACAAGTTGCCGTTTCTCGGTTAAGATCTATTGCTTTCGAGTTGTATCACAGCCGAGTTCGCTACCGACCAAACAAGGGTTGTGACATGCTGGGCGTGACCCTCACGCTCCTTCTCGTTCAGCTGCTCCATGGGCAAATCCACGCCTCTACGCAACTAACCCACCTACGCAATCAAGTGCTAGATCAAGTGATAAAGCAACGAAATGAAGCCTTACTGCCGATTGTGCTGCGCCGATTCATCCGCCGAGTTCCCAAGGCCGAGCTGCATGTGCATGTGGAGGGAACACTGGAGCCTGAGATGATGCTGGAAATTGCGGCTCGGAACGGTCTCCCGCCGCCGTACCCCAGCGTCGAGGCGGCCAGGTGCGGCTTGGTAGAGGCATATCCAACACCACAGGCGAACCCCTTTGAGGACACCACTGAGCAGAATCGGCGGGCTGGCTCGAGAAGCGGGGCCAAGACGGCGTTATTGAGGGGCGATGTCGTACGGAATAGGAGCGCATGCGTGCAGGGTTTGAGCGGGAAATAGGCAGCTAGGCGGAAGTCATTATGTTACAGCTTCAGGTAGGTCGCCAAGGTTCATGTGCTAGGCCGTCAGGACGCTTGATGACAGGGCTCATTGTCGATCTGGGGATGTGGAAAAGATGTTGGTTGACCCGACGTGCTGCCGCGCGGCCAAGTCGCGCGCGAAACGGTTGTGGCTCCTAGCTCATCACGCTGCCCTCCTCTGCCGGCCGGATGGGCACAGGGCTGCCTACAACTTCACCAGCTTGCAGTCCTTCCTGGACCTGTACTACTTCGGGTGCTCGGTGCTGCGGACTCGGGCCGACTTCTACGGCCTGGCGATGGCCTACTTCCGGGTGAGAGCCGGGATGTAATCGGCACACGCTTTATTGCGGTGGAAGTGTGGTGGTGCGATGGTTTCGGGCGCAGCGCGTAGGGGCTGTTGCAGGGCGAATAGCTAGGCAGCAAGGCAGAGCGCCTCGGCAGCACCATCTCGCATAGCGTGGTGCTGGTCCCGGTGACCCATCCGCTTCACGAATCCCACCTTTCCTCCCAGGAGCGCGTTGCCTGCTGGGTCGGTTCCTGGCATTTGGACACCCGCCATACGACACCACGTTTTCCCAAGCCATCTACATCGCCGTCATTAAACAATAGAACGCGCCCCGGCCCCGGCCCGCACTTCCCCTCCCCTCCTCTCCCTGCAGCGCGCTGCCGCCTCCCAGGTGATGCACGCGGAAGTGTTCTTCGACCCGCAGACCCACAGAGCCAACGGACTGGACTGGGACACCTTCATGGGGGGGCTGGCGGACGCGGCGCACGATGCGGCGGCGCAGCTAGGCATGAGTGTGTCGTACATCATGTGCTTCCGCAAGGCGAGTGGGACACCGAATGGCCGTCGCGAGGGACACCCGCCTGCCCATCTTCGCTCCGTCGGCCGGTCCTTGGTATTCTGTACTGACCACCATCACTCACTACCGTCACCAGCAAACCAACTTGCCGTCGATGTAATGTCACAAACCGCGTCCCCGTCTGGCCCTCGCTCCTTCCTCGCGCAGCGCTTCTGCCTTATCGCACCGCTGCGCACTCTTCCCTCCTCCGCTGCGCCAACCTGCCCCTCCCCCTAAGCGGTTTCCTCGCCATCCCCCTCCCGGCGTTTCCTCGCCATCCCCCTCCCGGCCTCCTCGCCGTATGCCTCAGGACCTGACGGAGGCCTCGGCCAACGACACGCTGACCGCATCTCTGCCCTGGCTGAAACACATCATCGCGGTGGGGCTGGACTCCACGGAGATGGGCAACCCACCCAGCAAGTTCGTACGGGTGTACGACAGGGCGGCGAGCCTGGGTCTGCTGCGCGTGGCCCATGCCGGCGAGGAGGGCCCACCCGAGTTCGTGTGGCAGGTGTGTCGTGCGCGTCTGCTCGTCAGCGCGTGTGGGTATGGGGGAGACGTTTGGCGTGTTGGGCTGAGGGAAGGAGGGAGGGAGGGGGGCGGATGCCAGTTTGGCGTCTTGGGCTGATGGAGGGAGGGAGGGAGGGGGGCGGATGCCAGTTTGGCGTGTTGGGCTGATGGAGGGAGGGAGGGAGGGGGGCGGATGCCAGTTTGGCGTGTTGGGCTGAGGGAAGGAGGGAGGGAGGGGGGCGGATGCCAGTTTGGCGTGTTGGGCTGAGGGAGGGAGGGAGGGAGGGGGGCGGATGCCAGTTTGGCGTGTTGGGCTGAGGGAAGGAGGGAGGGAGGGGGGCGGATGCCAGTTTGGCGTGTTGGGCTGATGGAGGGAGGGAGGGAGGGGGGCGGATGCCAGTTTGGCGTGTTGGGCTGAGGGAAGGAGGGAGGGAGGGGGGCAGATGCCAGTTTGGCGTCTTGGGCTGATGGAGGGAGGGAGGGAGGGGGGCGGATGCCAGTTTGGCGTGTTGGGCTGATGGAGGGAGGGAGGGAGGGGGGCGGATGCCAGTTTGGCGTGTTGGGCTGAGGGAAGGAGGGAGGGAGGGGGGCGGATGCCAGTTTGGCGTGTTGGGCTGAGGGAGGGAGGAGGGGGGGAGGGCGTGGGGGAGGGAGGGAGGGAGGGGGGCGGATGCCAGTTTGGCGTGTTGGGCTGAGGGAAGGAGGGAGGGAGGGGGGCAGATGCCAGTTTGGCGTGCTGGGCTGATGGAGGGAGGGAGGGAGGGGGGCGGATGCCAGTTGCCGAGCAGCGAACCAACACTGTGACGCGGCAGGTGGACGCCACAGCTGCTCCGCTATGATCTGGTTGATGTAGCTCGGTGTATCGACTACCGACAAGTACGGGGCACCAATCGCGGGCTTTACGTGTTTTCTCGCGCGCAGGCTCTGCAGCTGCTGCATGTCCGGCGGGTCGACCACGGAGTTCACAGCCTGGAGGACCCCGAGCTGATGTCGTACCTCAACGACACGCGCACGCCGCTGACCGTGTGCCCGCTGAGCAACCTAAAACTCAAGGTGCGCGAAGTGCCCGCGTCAATGCATCGCGACAGTAGCATCAGCACATCGCGACTGCTAGGTCGCCATCATTATGCGGTGTGGCCGTACGGCCGTACGTAAAGCTACTAAAGCTACATATTCATATACCCGGAGCCCTCCGGGTTGGCAAGGCCAGTGAAAGCAGCCGCATCCTTAAGCGCTGGTTGGTTGCTGTTGTTGTCCGACGGGCTCACGTCCGTGAAATTGAGACCCGCGGCGCAGGTTGCCACCATACACATCCACGACCGCCCATGCACCCCCATGCTTGTACGACAGGTGTACGACGGCGTGGTCAAGCAGAAGCTCACTGAGCTGGTGCGCAGCGGGCTCGTTGTGACCATTAACTCGGACGACGCGGCTTACTTCGGTGGTTACTTGAACGACAATTATGAATGGATAGCGTTGATCGCGGACCTGAGTGTGAGGGACGTGGCCAAGCTGGCGGCCAATGGCTTCGAGGCGTCGTTTTCGCTGGCAGGCGGACCACAGCGACGGCAGGAGCTGATGGCTCGGATAGAGCAGCTGGCCGCTGAGGCTGAGGCCGAGGCGGAAGCGTTCTGGCGCGGTGGTTCCTTGACGATTGGTCGGTTGATATGACCACATTATTATTATTGCGTGCGTGATCGATGAGACATCGAATGGTGGGAAGGAGCTCGGATACGGTTTGAGGGTGGGCGGGGGGACTCGAGTTGCGATGCTACATCAGATCCCAAACGCACGCCCTCGCGGCATGACGTGACAGCTCAGCCCTGTCCGCCCGTCATTGGACCTAGTGCCGGGTATCACAACGCGGGTGAGTTAGACCCGGTACTGGTGAGCTCCGCTTGCGCGCACACCCTCCGACTCCTCGACACGGGTCTCCTCTCCAACCACCACCAGCCCCAGCTGCACCGCCACCAGCCCCAGCAGCAGCTGCGAAAACACAGTCATGCTATCACATGCCGCCACCGCCTCCGCGGGTAGCCACAAAATGCTGCTCGTGTGTCCGGCTAGCCTCCGCCGCCGCCGCCGCCGCGGCGCCGCCGCCGTCAGTGCCGTACGGCCCCGATTGCACCGCCGCCCGCACGCGCTCCGCCACGGCCGGCGCCGCCAGCGTGGCGCTCAGCGCCTCCTCGCCCTCCGAAACCACCTCCCCGCGGACAGCCGCCGACATCGTCGCGTGCAGTGCTGCGGCTGCGGTATGGCGCCAGGAGCAACCCGCGGCGCCGCTCTCGCTGCTGGCGTCCGTCAGCCGGCCCAGCAGCTCCGGTGTCGTTGCCGCCTCCGCCGCGAACCAGCTTCGGAGCGCCAGCGCAGCGACACACCTGTTTCATTGATGTCGTACAGCGGTTGGGCAACGGCACAGACAAACGGTGACGGTTTGGCCAAAAATCTTGGGTCGTACACAGGTAAGCAAGGGCGCTATCCATCCGCGGAGGTGTCGCCGGAAAATGGACGGCACATGGGCGCCTCCTGGCCGGAACCCCAATCACAGAAGCCTTCCCCAGCACAGCCAGTGTCACCTGTACGCCGCCAGCCGGAGCTCCACGAAAGGCTGCTGTAACATGCCCAGCAGCACCTCCCCCGGCCGCCGCAAGCCGCTCGCTCCGAAGACCCCGCGTCGGAGCGCCTCTTCACACTGCCGGTTTCCGAGCAAGGCGGCGGAGGCGGAGCAGGGTGTAGAGGAGGGGGAAGCCGCAAGGAGGGCGGGTTGGTGGATGGGAGGGCGGGCAGAGGCCCTAGGGGCACCCAGGGGCCCCTCTCAGGGCGCCGATAGGCGGAACACGACACCGTCCATGGCTGCATGAGGTATGGGCATACCGGTACTTCCGACGAAACAATCAGTGCCAGAGGTGTGGGGCACCCACCTGGGATGGCAGGATCGCGGCCGCACGTGTCCGCTCCCTCCCTGCTCGCTCCAGGCCGGCCAGCGATGCCACCGCATGCAGGGCGGCCAGCCGCACCTCAGTATGGGGAGAGCGGCCCAGGGCTCGCTCGCACAGGGCCTGGTGGGCAGTGATGGACGGTTAGGTGGTTGGGTAGTTAGGTGGGGGAGCGAGGCGAGGAAAGCACGGGGACCCAGGGAGGGGGGCAAGGACAACTGGGTCGGGCTGTCCGTCCCGCCCGTACGGTGTGGTGCGCCCTGCTCCGTCATCCCTCGCACCGGGTACTCCCGCTCTGCACACCACGAAACCCACCCCATCAGGTGCCCATACCCCAAGCCCACACCGCCTTCCTCCCTCACCCGCCCCACTCTCTCTCGCTCGCACTCACCCGCACCAAGGCCTCATCCGCAAGCACCAGCTGCGCACCCGCCCGCGACTGCCCCAGCGTCCCGAGCGCATCCAATCCGCACGCCTCCGCCGCCGCGCTCGCATCGCCTCGGTCGTCCAGAACCACCCGGACCGCCGCCAGCAGCGCCGGTGCCGCCGCCAGCGCCGGCGCCAGCCCCGCCACCGGCGTCGGCTGACGATCCTGATCCAGATCTCTGCTGGATCCCGCGGCGATCGCCGCCGCCACAGCTGCTGCCGGCAGGGCCTCAGGCAGGCTGCGCCGAAGGATCCCGGCGACCAGCGGCAGCGCCGCGTCTGCCAACAGCGGCTCCGAAACCAGCATCAGGAGCTGCGGCAGCGCGATGCCGGCCAGCGCCGCCGCCACGCCTTCGCCACCGGCGTCGCCGTCGCCGTCAGCGCCGCCGCTGCCCGCCAGCAGGTCCTCCAGCAGCTGCAGCGCCGCGAGGCACGCCAGCGGGTCGGAGGGGTCTGCCAGCTGGCGGAGCAGAGGCTGTAGCAGCCCGGAGTCACGGAGGAGCTGTAGCCGTTCGTCGTACACGGCCTCGCCCCAGTCGGAGCCGCCGCCGCCGGCACCCGGATTGTGGTAGCCGTTGGCGTGCCTGCCAGCGGAGGGCGCGCGGGAGCAAGCAGCGGGCAGCCAGCAACAGAAGAGTGGAACCGGTTTGCGGCAGGGCAGAGGGAGAAGCGGTTGCGCTGTGACGTGGGGGGGTTCAGTTAGTGCCCTGGGCATCCCTGCCCAGCCCTGCTCAGCCCAGCCCAGCGAGGGTGCGGAGGAGAAGCCAGTCTCGGCAAGCTCAGCCTGTCATATGCCGTATGCCAAAGAGAAGCCCAAGCCCATGGTGCCGTACAGCGCTGACAGCCTGAGACATGCGTCAGGTCACCTGGGCGTGAACCAGATGGCCAGGAGCAGTATGGTAACCAAAAGAGAGGCAGACACATGCACATCAGGACCCGCGTGAACTGACTAACATTCTGCAGCACCCACGACACACACACGCCGCAATCCTGTCCACGGCACTTCCACCTCCTTCGGCTCACGAGTTTCCTCTCCACCCTCCCACCCTCTCCATCCTCGTGTAGCCGAGTCTTTATGCCACCCTCTCCCCCCTCTCCCCCCTCCCACCTGTCCGCTCCCCTCGCTGCCAGCTCTAACGCTAGCGCCAACACTCGCAACCGAACAGCGCCGCCGAGGTCCCCCGAGGCCGCCCCGGCAGCCAGCGCCGCAGCAACCAGTGAGCCGGGGGCCAGCAGGCGCCGCAGAGCACCCACGCTGCTGCTGCCGTACGTGCTGAGAGCCTTGGCGGCGGCCGCCGCGACGGCCGCGTCTGCGTCCGCCAGCATGCGCACGAGCTGCAGGCACGCAGCCTCCGCCACCCCGTCACCGCCTTCGTCGGAGGCAGTCGAGCAATGTCGCCGTACATTTGCCGCCAGCAGGCTGCCGTACTGTTCCGCCGCCAGGCGGCGCAGCGGCCGTAACGGGGAGGTGCTCGCTGCCTCCAAGTACGACAGTGCGCTGGGCAGCATGGACGAGCCTGGCAGTAACGTGGTGCGGCATGAGGCCCATGTGGGAATTGGGCCAGTGGTCGTCAATAAAGCGACACTGGTTGTGCTGACAACGTGGAAACAAACCTGGAGGGCGGCAGCGCCCTTGCAGCTCAGTGCGCTGTCGGGGCGCGGCGCGGGGAAGCGGCCATAATAACCCGAAAGGGAGGATCAACGAGCCGAACACGCGTTCCCGCCCAAAGTCACGTCTTCACCGTCATGCGCATGTCTTCCTATCCGACGCGCATGCCTTCCTGCCAACGAAGAGATTCTCCAGTTAACTTACCCAGCTCCGTTGCTAGCAGCCTGCTGAGCACATCCGATACCAGCGAGACCTCGCCAGGGTTGCCGGCATCAACTAGCGCCCTTCACAGAACAACGCATACATCTTACAAAAAATTGCAATTAGGAATTGATTTACGGGTCACTGACCTGAAGATGCGCTCCAGTGGAAAGTCAGAAAAGAAAGCATGCGCGTGGGCATCCGTCACGGCCTGGGGCAGGGCATGCAGCTCGCTGCACGCCTGTACCAGCACTGCTGTATCTGTGATAGTCATGTTCTAATTATTGTTTGTGTGGAAATTTGTCCAAAACACTTCATCGATCACAGCATGAGAAAGGACACCAAACACCAGCCCAAGAACGTGGCGATCATAACTTCTTATTGAGGAGGAAAGCAGCGCCTGTTCTGACTTGGAAAGGCGATTGGGGGTAAGCTAAGCGTCGCGAGGAAGTGCCGTATTACGTTATGCTTGATCAACCAACCCAAGCAAGCGCGGCTGCATTCGACATATGCCCAACAACTTGAAGGTAAGGATGTGAATATCTGCTTGTAGAAAATAATTTTGCACAGACTACCTACGCAAAGATGGGCGTGCGCGAAACGTTAGGATGGGAGTGCAGGGCACGTTGCGCGACGATTTACATTCAGCCACTCGTGCAGATGAATCACCCTATCGCCATCAATCCTGAGCTCATGGTAAGTGATGCTGCTTGTGCAGTTGCCATTGGAAAAGGAGAAAATCTGCGGGTTGCGCCAAAGATGGTCCACATGACACGTACCATTGCGCCTGCGTGCGCCACGGTACGACTCCATGCTCGATTCGTTGGGAAGATTCTGTCCGCGAAATTACTGTAGCGCTGGTATGTAACAGCTTACGTGAACGTGACGGTCGCACGGCGCACGCATTAATTTGGTCCCACGCACCCACCTGCGCACTATTGGGCTGTACTTAATCCCATATCCTACACTTCAGGTGCGCTCCGTGTCTCACCGCTGCTAAAACCCTTCCGCAGTTCGCCTGGACATTTGGCGGCTGATTGCGAGATGTGCCGTGCGGTCGAAACCCCTTGTCGGCAAGGGCGAGGAGCCTGGATGCGGACAGCAATCAAAAGTAGTACACAAAGCCTATACACTCCTTCGCAACGCGATCGGTACATGGATGCCTTCGCGTCGAAAGCATATTACTACCGAAAAGTAGTGGCCTGTGTGGCTTACTACGGAGCCTACTTAGCTCCGCTCTGCCAAAGGCAGCAATCCGCCGAGTAGCGGTGACCTCGAAACAACAGCAAGATACACTCGATCTCGCATCCAGACAAAGATTGCCACGGCACGGAGCCCTTATGCGCATCCCTGCGCATGCAACGTAATTTAGATTCGCACCAAGTACCACGCGCAAATAACACATGATGGGCGTAGAATCCTCATGCAACGCAATCGGTAACATCTAAAAACAACGGACCACGTTTCCAAGGGTCCGAACGTGTATGCACGGTGGCAAGTAAGTGCCAAAAAATTCCTATCCAACGAACAAATAACCGTGAAGGAGACTCGCGGCTTCTGGCGCGCGGATTCTTTTGCCATAGTAGTCGCCGTGGTGTTAGATAGCGTAGTTGTTTGCTATCACATGCGCAGCTGGATGCCTCGAAAAGCTTGCATGCTCACTTGCAAAAAAGGTTACTACATCGCCTTGCCCTTTAGCAATCGCCACGTCACCCGCACAAGCCACTGTCCCTCCCTCCTACGCGCAGGCAGTAGCAGAAGGCCGAGGAAGACATCTGGCTGGGTGGACGATGACGAAAGGATACCACGTAAGAGGCGAACAAGCCAGTGGCGATCGCGGGGGGTAAATAAAAGCACGTCCGAAGTATACTGGCCTTCCTTCAGGCCCGCAGCGGCAACCCCACAGGATTGCAGGTGGACAGGTGGTAAGCGTCAGAGAACGATGACGAGGGCTTGATAGTATGGGCAGTCGCTTATCTCTGGCTCACCAGCCCAGCGAGCAACTCACAGTGTGTCTGGCCTCTACCAGCCACCAGTCTTCTTCGGCGGCGGCCGAGGCGGCTTGGATGCCGGCGGCGGGCGAGGAGGCCGCGGGTTTGGCGGCGGGCGCGGCGGAACGGCTTGCGGCGGCGGGCGCGGAGACCTCGGCTTCGGGGGGGGCCGAGGCGGCGAAGGGCTGCGGACGGGCTTGCCGCTGCAAGCAGGACCGGGGCGGGCAGCGGCAATGGCGGGGAAGTTGCTATTCGACCTTATGTTGGTAAAGTGTACATCTTGTTGGTTTGACGAGCCTAGGTAGGCAGTCGTCCGCCAGTCCAGCTTAGCAGGGTGAGCAGCCCACGCATGCAGCCGCGCCTAAACACCCATTGGCAAACGTACAAATTGAACGGACATTCACTCGCGCAGCACCGAGAGACACCCATAATCTATTTATCTGCATGCGCGCTGTGCTGCGCTGCGCTGCGCTGCGCTGCGCTACTGAACGTCGCAGCCGCCAGCGCAGTCCTCCCAACCCCACCTGGGCGGCGGGGGCGAGGCGCAAGAGCCCGTCACGTTCCGGGCGGCGGGGCAGCGCAGCGGCGTGTCGGCGCAGCGGACGATGCGACCATCCAGGATGAAAGGCAGCGGGTTGAAGGCCCGTGTGTATCCCATGACGGCCGTATCAACCGGTCCGCCGGTCTCAAGGATACGGGCCGCCTACAAGCAGTCGCGGGCGGGACAGCAGCAGGGCCAGCCCACACGCTAAGCGAGTAAGCAATGGAGTAATGGAGCAGAATCCTTGGGGATCTTAGCATGTGCTGTGCGCGCGTATGTACCGTGTATGCATATGACACGTTGCAAAGTAGACACGTTGCAAAGTACGATGTTCACGATTCAGGGTCCAGGGTTTACCGTAGGGTAAACGCAGGTTTCGTTCCTCATTTCAGACAGGAACGACGTGCACTAGACATCTTCACCACGCAACATGCACCCACCGTCTGGAGCATAGTATATCCGTCGCCGCCAGCTGCAGGGAAAGTTAAGGGTCGGGCGTCCCGTTAAGGCAAAATGGCCACCACTCCTCGCAATCAGCAGTTACGCACAAGACAGCGGCAATCGGCAGAATGAGTGAATTCCGCGGTCGTGCAGGTTGCAGACCACCGACATGAAGGCAGCTCGTTGCATCTGGTGCTTGGTGCGAGTTCGCAACGGCTGATATCGTGTCTGCAAGCAGACATGATATCCTAATCGGCATCCCCCTTACTCACCAGACATGTAATCATTGGTTAGGATCACATAATGCTTGCACGGGTCGACTGGAGCACTGGTGCCATCGCCCAGTTTGATGCTCGCGCTCATGATGCGTGCTCCCACGGGGGCGAGGTGGTTGTACGAGAAGTAAACGCCAGAAACCTGTAGCCAAGCAACCCAGAGGCCAATCATGTTTGATCGTGCGTTCTGATGCGAATCATGCCGTCGCAAGGTTGCAGCTGTGAATCTTTCGAGCTAGTTTTCGGAAAAGTTGCAACCGATATCCGCGATAGATAAATGTGGACACCGACACAATAGCGCGGCATCCAACAGCACAAGGTCTGGCTGGCCTACCCCTTGAAGCCTATGAGGATTATCGCTTCTATCTTGAGGAACCTACGGTATGCAGGAACTGATATGCCTTTTTGCAAAGTTCCCGAGTGTTTCATCTCATTCGCGCGTCGGGTCCTCCGGCCTGCCGCGTACTAGTTATATCCCTTGCCTCTCTGACGAAGCACGCAGGCATCACTAGGCACTAGGCACTGCGGCGAGCCATCCGAGGGCACTATCCGGGGGCGCCAGCAGAGAGCCCCCCGTTAAAACGGCGGGCAGCGAACCCCCACCTGCAGGAATCGGCCCTCCAGAGTCGCCATGTTCGTTAGGTCAGCACTGACGCTGTTCTCCAAAGCAGCGATCAGCTGCAGGCATGGGCAGGTAAGTAGGCAAGGGGGTTAGCGGGTGGCAAATGATTGGACCCGCAGATGGGCGACTGAAGGGATATACCAGTCACGTTGCGTCCCTGCTTTCCCGCCGCTACCGCACGCGTCATCGTCCTAGCCCCTCCAGTCACACGACACCGGGCTAGCTAGTCATTTCCATGGTCGACCTTGACCTTCATAGCGAGTGCGAAGAGCCAGCATGTCTGCCAGACTACTGTACCTAACAATAATGTTGACACAACCTAGATAGGGCCCTGTTGGTTTCAAGTCTGTCGCAAGCTCCCAGACGCACCTGGGCGCCGGACACGTTGAGCATGGCAATCGTGTTGCCGTACGGCAGCACGGCCATGATTTCTTGGGGCGTGACGTCGCCGGCCAGCAGGTCCGCTCGGATGGAGCCGCTGTTGATCAAGCACGCGTCCGACGGCGGCAGCAGCGTACTGGTCTTGACAGACCTGTGGTTCACGAGCAGGCAGGCGCATGCGGATTATTAATGATGAAGTGTACCACGCACAGAAAATTTATATTCCATCGCCGGCCAAGATGAGACCTCACTTCGTCCTCCCGGATGCCAGGTGCGACACGGTATCGTACTCAATAGCTCTTCCGCCGTACGTGATCCTATGGCATGTACGGGAGTTTGCTACCTCCAGATCGACGCGAGTGCGTAAGTGTTTGTGTACTCGGTACGAGGAATGCACTGCTGCCTGCCAGTCGCCACAGACCCCGTTCAGCCTCTCAGCACTACTTACCAGCGGATAGCATCACAGATGAGGTTGCCCAGGGCGCTCTCCCTGGCGCGCACGATCGGCCGGGCGCTGCTGACGTTCCTAGTGCTGAAGCCTGCGGGCAGCGGGCAGCGGGCAGCGGGCAGCGGGCAGCGTGAAACAATCCCCAGCCTGCTTGCGAAGCGTATTCAACAATAAAGTTGCCAGGTCAAAGATCACCATGACGCACTCCATGATCGCCTCCCAACCAAGCGCCAATCCAAGCTAGGTAGCCAGCCAGCCCCGGTAGGTATCGATCCCTGCTGCCGTTGCACAGGCGAGTATATACACATGTACGCACCGATGACTTCCGACTTGAACTCTTGCACCCGGCCGGAAAAGGCGCCGATGGTTTGAAGGATCACTGGGTCCGGGGTGACGGGGTTCGCGCTGGCAGATCCTCCCAGAAGGGCTGGCTGGCCCTCGTATCCGAAGATCCAGCCCTTGGCGTCGAAGCATAGCATGAGGGAGCCCATGTAGCGCGAAGCATAGAAGGCCTGCGGGAGCGCAAAAACAGGCGCGAAAATGCAGAGCCAAGCATTGAATCAGCAGGGTCCCGTGGCATGACGTGGCATGACGTGGCATGACGTGGCGGCTAAAAATAAATAAATGCTCTGGATGGATCAGGCAAAACCGGCTGGAGGAGCCATGTACGATCGGGTTATGCACCCGCCCCGTCTGGCGCACCACCCGCCACCCCCTACGTACCTGCGTCACCAGCACCTTCTTCCCAGGCACGACGGCGCTGCCCACCACGACGGGGTACTCGTGAACCGGCATCTGGCCGCTGGCAGGGTCAGCAGCGACTGCGGCGGCGGGCAGGACAAGAAAGCGGCGGCCGGAACATGTGAGTGCCAGTCGGCACCAAAAATCAGGAATGATCAAACCTACCTCCCAAGAAGGGATGAAGTTTCCCGAAGGGTAACCTGTTTCTAGCATCAAGCAAGCAACAGTAAGGTCGAGGCGGTGGTCCTCGATGAGGGCTTGCCCAGCCGGAGCCTTAAATGCATGGCGGAGTGCTTCCTCAACTGCGTTTGTGTGTCCAGGCAAGTACATGCCGTACATGTCCATTCGACCTACTCACCCAGCAGTGGGCCAGGCTTCTTGCCGTCGCCGAACAGGAAGAAGTGGTCGTGGCCGCCCACAATGATGTCGATTTCGGGCACCTGAGCCGCCACCTCGAGGTCGGATTCTGAAGGAGATGCAGCGAGGACAAAATGAATGAGCTGGAAGCGGGCCGTGCGCCTTAACGTGAACACCTTAAATCCCTCATTGGTTTCATTCAAGTCAAGAGACCAATGCAATGCCTGTCATCCACCTGGTTAACACTGCAGCCGCAGCCGCAGCTGACAGCTTCATCCCAGGCAGCCGCAGGTCCGTTACCGGTCAAGCTCACCGTAGCCCCCATGCGAAAGGCCGATGACGATGTTGATCGAATCAGCGAACTCAACCTTCATTGCGGCGATGGCGGCCTTGACAGACGACAGCACGGGCAGGAACTTCACCTTACTGCCGGCGGAGGAGATGGTCGCCGTCGTTGGGGTGACCCAGCCCACTATAGCAGCCTGCGCACAGGTCGGGTGGTCCAGCGCAAATCATTCACTGCGGATTACAACATCGTGAATCCTTTGATTGGTCAAATCAACGCACTGTAACATGTACTACTACTTAGCGCTTGCCATCGAAGCACGCAGCAGATGCAGGTAGCGGTGCACGGAACGCGGGTTGCAACAGCAGCAGTTTGCTCTTGCGTAACAATAATTGCTGTCACATTGGCACACAACAAATCACAACCACCACTCACCCGTACGCCGGTGTGGCCAAGCTCCACCACCGTGTATGCCTTCAGGATACTGGACAGCGTGGGGCCATACTCGCTGGCGTCCACGTTGCATCCCAGCGCTGGCAGGCTCAACTGCTTCAGGTACGCGACCAAGCTGTCGGCACCGGCGTCAAACTGCCGGCGGGCATGACATGGGTAGAGGGTTGCGACATACTCTGACTAGCACTTTCCAGCAGGGTGCATATCTCAAACTAACTGCACTACGTAAAAAAGCTATTGGGGTGTACTGTAACAATTACTACTTTTGTAGTCGACACCAGTTACGAAGCGAGTCGTGAGTTTGCTCCTGTAGCACAAGCCCAGGGGGCCGAACACTAGCCCCGATGGCTCTACCTTTTAAGGTATGGAGCCCACTGTAACAAGTACAACAACTAGGAGACAGATGCTTCAGCTGGTAGCAACCCGGTCAGCGCTTGACGCCCAGTCGGTCCTCCGTCGCTCCGGCGGCACTCCAAACTTGCCCCACGTTTTAAACAACCCGGGCCAGGTTCCATCCTTGCTGGGTCTATGTGCCTTCCAACATACCTCATGGTTGCCGACCGTCTGCAGCAGCCAACAAGAATCCATCGCCGCGCAGGTAGATAGGGCGGCGAGGGCGGGACCGGGGTACGTGGGGGGAGCGAGCAGGTCAGCGCGGGTTACCATCGGGGGAATACTTGCAAAAGTGACGTTGTGCAGGTTCATGTTCTCTGCACTACGGCGCCTGGCGATGGCAAACGCACGGCCCCTTTCCTCAAATGCGACCGCTGTCACCAAGCAAATGCTGGCTGGCACGCATTCAAAAGAAACGCATGCATACATGATCTGCTGGCTCAGCGGTCCCTAACCATTATTACTAGCTGAAATCCTGTGCGGCTCGGTACATAGGCACGCCCGCAACCTGACTGGTGTCACCAATGTGTACGACCTTGGATTATCCGTTCACTCACAAAGGCGGACACCCCCAGCAAGTTCTGCAGCGTCGCCAGAGGCTTCCTGTCGGCAAACGCGGCGTCCCAAACCGTGCCGACTGATGCGTCGCCAGCGTCCAGGAGCAGCGTGGTGTCCGCGGTCGCCCGCACAGACTTGATGTAGGTCGCCATCCGCGCCATGCCGCCGTAGCAGATCCCGGCCGCCTGCAGCGGTGCACGCAGACATCCGCTCAAAAAACAGCTGCCCGTGTCCTATCATCACGCGCCACGCGAGGATCACCACGTATCCAACAGGTTGTTGTAACGTACGGTTACAGTGGGTTCCAGACCAAGAGGTAGAACCATCGGGCACATCGCCTGACACTGAGAAAGACGGAGGAAACAAAGACCGACATGCACCGGAACTAAGGCAAACCACCAGAACACCAAATCGACAGGCCGTAGGCACACAGAGCAGCAGCCAGTACCCCAGGTAAGGTACAAGCCGCCGACAATGTTAGCACGGCTACCTTTGTCCATCCGTAAGGTAGCCAGGCAGGCCCGCGCTCTGACCTGATGTCAGGTCCATGTGCGTATGTCAGCATGCATTGCACTTTCATTTATTTCTTAAAATGCCGTACACCGAGTTGGTTCTGCCGTACACCCAGCACGTCAGGCCACGCACCTCGTTGGCCTCGGTGCACGGGCTGCCGGCGCTGGTTGCGGCCTCGACGCGAGCGTGCATGTCGTTGTAGTGCAGCAGCGTGAAGTTGACAGGGCAGTTACCGAACACGGTAGCGGGGGCGCTGCAGACGGGTGGGTTCATGGCGGGTGCCGGGTCGCAGCGGTTGATGCGCCCCTCGGGCGCCGCGTAGTTGTTCACCTGTGCACGGAGAACCGGCGGGTATACATTGCAGCGGCACGACAGAAGTTCATACAAAGCTGAGGCCTCGCACGTCTAATATGAAATGCCGTGCAGTCTTACTTCGAGCAGCCCCGGTGGCATCGCATCTAGCTACTACCGTGGTCGTCCGCAGCGGGAGCGAGTCAAGCATACTTAGTAAGTCTATTTCTCGCAGGATGCATACCGTAGATGGACGTATGGATACGGAATTTGGCAGGAACAACGGACGTGTGGGCGGACATCGATTAGGATTGAGATGCGCAAGTGGCCCTGCCACCTAAGCAATCTCAACACGCATACGGGATCCCACCGGTGAGAATACGCGGAGGTATTCCCCCACGGAAAGAGCGACGCCGGGTCCAATCGGGTACACGCTCTTCGCCGCCTTGATGCTGGTGTAGCCATCGCCGCCTGCACGTCGCACAGGTAGTGGAAGGGATGGAGGTCATTCTGTCAAGAAGGAAATACGTCATTACATGCGAGTAATGTCGCAGCCGTCCCTGTCCGAGACGAGGTTGCTTTCACCCGCGGCACATTCACGCAACTTAAGTTTGCTTGGTTTCGGACCGTTGCTGACTTCCGAAATCGGACGCGAGCACATGACGGGTCGCCGCGACGTCCGGACAGCTGCCTGACGCAGGCTAAGGTAACACGAGTGTGGATCCCGTTTCGGTCCTTACGCGGGTGACAGCCGACCAACGTGTGAGGCACAGCTGCGGGCGCAGCCCACTCGTTTTCCTCGTCGAACCGCTTAGTACGATGCAGTAAGACACACTAGGATGCAGCCCCCATTGTGCATACGGAACGTACGAGTCCGTCGGTCGCACTGTTGCTGAGGCAGGTAGGATGCTCGGGGCGTCACATTCGGTGGATGGGATGCTGGAGTCGTTAGTGACAGGGCTGCGACATTCGGCGCCCGCGACGGATGAAATGACCTCGTCCGAGGTGTCCCGGAAGGACGTCCGCATAGGGATAAGCCTCGCTGTTACTCACCGTTCGAGAGGAAGTCCGTGGTAACTAGCTGGTACGTGGCACAGGGATCCAGAGGCGTGTAGACGCCGCCAGCTCCCCGGATCTCCACTTGGGTCACGCGCCCGTTCTTGGGCGCGGTCACGTTGAAGGCGAAGCGGATGCCAGACACCTGCAGCGAACGTGTTCGTACACCTTGGGTAAAATTGGGCCCGGCGCTTCATTTGGCTCACCAAGCTGCTCTCCGTTTTCCGAGGCCCTCCCTATGTTCCTGTTTACGTGCGGTACGAGGCGCCTGCCATTAAGTCGCACCTGAGGGAAGGCGCCGCGTGTGTCTTCGGCAAGGAAGTCGCCTAGCACGCCGTTCTCCAGAGCCGTCAGCAGCGCCAGGCCGGTGATGTCCTTCACCACGATCGTGTTTCCGAAAGGCAGCATGGTCAGCAGGTCCCCTGGCGAGACCAAAGGCGTGGGTGGGTGGGTGTGATCCAGTGTCAAAGTCCGGTGGGTGACACACCAGCACCCGAGACATGCAGTTTCACCCATGCGGTCGGCGCCGAAAACTTTGTCTGGTGTGACCACACGTCACAACTTACCTGAGGTGACGTTGCCCGCAGGCAGGCCGGCACGCAGCGCACCACTGTTGATGAGGCACATGTTGGGCGTGTAGTCCGTCGTGCTCTGCAATGGATTCGTCAGGCGCAGGAGGGGTAATGACCGGTCAGGCCGGAAGTATGGCAGCGGTCCTTGACATGCTGGGACTCACTAACGGGTTTTTCGTTAACGGTAATAATGGGTGCACCGTATGCCGTAGACGGAGGGCCCCGCCGTACATCCGCGGCCCCAACCCTTCCGGAATGCCTGCGTGCCAGCACCATGGCCCCCGGCCACAAGCCTGCACCCCAACCTAGCAGTATGGCATTCAACTCAGTCACCCGCCCGCCAGCCTGCTGCGCACCTCCGTGTACCAGATCAGCGCGTCGCACACCATGCTGCCCAGAGGGCCCTCGTGGAGGCGGATCACGGTGCGGTCGCCGGTCAGTGCGTTGCCCAACACGCCGACTGCCGTCCCCTGCAGCTCCCGCACTAATGGCGAGTAGTCGGACAGGAGGTCCAGCATCGCGGGGTCACGTGGGATGGGGCTCGAGCTGATGAAATCGCCCATGAGCACGGGCGCACCGGTGACACTGACCAGGTCGCCCGCCTCCGAGAAGCGCAGCTGGAGCACACCGACATACCTGCACGGCGGGGGCCATCCGCAGACACGTGTTGAGCTTTGAGTGACGAAGCTTGTAGCAGGATCGACGGGCGTGAACAACAGATGGTGCGCAGATGGTGCACGCTAGCACGGCATGGAGACACAGGAACTACTAAGTGTTGAACGGGGGTTCCGTGCTGGGTGATGGGATTGGCCCAGCGGCCGTCCAGCCAGCTGCTGCGTCCTCGCTCTCACACAACCCTTCCAGCACAGCGCTCACTTGCTCCAGTAGCCCGCCTGCGCCACTGGCACCTGGCGCCCGTCGATGCTGGTGACAAGGGTGGGGTAGGGGCCCATGGAAGCCTCACCGCTGCTTGGGTTGGCGACATCTGCGGACAGTGCGGATGGCACGAGTGATGTTACGAGTGAGCGGCCCGTCAGCGCAGCCTGGACGTGCCGTTCGGTAGGGTGTGGGCGGTGCCCAGCTGTTTGCGGCGCGGTAGCAGAGCGCAAGTTTCGGGCATCGACTTTATTATATGCAACGGCCGCAACTGCAAAGGGCACTTTACACATACTGACCGGCGTGGCGAGGGAAGGGGGCGTGATGACGTGCCTATGTCGCCTCCATTATAAAGCAAGCGAACTCCAAACGAGTGTGGGTGCTCTTTGCTTGCTCGATGCAATTACTGCCCAAGCTGCTATTATTGATAACACCGCCAGCAGCATGCCCACCAGTTGCGTACGTGCGGCTGGGTAATAATCCATAAGCCGGTGGCGGCGCGGGCGAGCTGCCGGCGGTATGCATGGCCACCACACTCCTTACTTCCTCGATGTATCGGGCACCTACTTACTGGCAAGCGGGCACCTACTTACTGGCAAGCGGGCACCTACTTACTGGCAAGCGGGCACCTACTTACTGGCAAGCGGGCACCTACTTACTGGCAAGCGGGCACCTACTTACTGGCAAGCGGGCACCTACTTACTGGCAAGCGGACCGAAGTCGCCGAGACCGCGACCCCACAGGAAGGTGTGAGAGTGCCCGCCCACAATCAGGTCAATGCCAGGGACCTTGGCGGCCACCTGCAGGTCGTCGAGGTAGCCTACGGGCAGGCGGCGCATGGGTAGTGGGGTGCGAGCCGTGGCAGAGAGGTCAGGCGGAAAGCTAGGGGCCGCGAAAGACGGATGAGAAGGGCTGTTGGCGCATGGGCCGCCTTCCTAAGGGGTGAAACCGACTATCAGAGTAACTAGCAACTTTCAGCAGGGAGGTAAAACACTGAGGGCGCCGACGACGCAGCTGAGGGACGGTCGCCCATCATCAACTTCAAGGCGTTTGTCCATGGTCGACACCGACTGTTAGTTCACACAACCGAACACGCAGCTGCCGTGAAATAGGGGCGGCTGGCATTCAGCTGTAGCCCCATCACAGGTGGCGCCTGCTCCTTCGTTCCGCATACCGTATCCATTACTAGAGCGGCAAAAGCTAGCGGCATGTACAGCATCCTGAAAGTGTACTACAAAGGAGAGCTCTGTGAGTGTAAGGGTACCTGCGTGGCTGAGCGCAACGACGATCTTCACGTCCGGGTTTGCCTCCTTCAAGTCGGATACGCAGCGGGTGGTGGAAGATATGATGTCGTTGAACCGCACCAAGCCGATCCCCGTCTGGAATGAGGTATCCAGCGTGTGGTAGCCAATGACGCCAACCTGCGCTCGGTTGCGATCGTCGCCACCAACGCACGTAGACGCAGGACCAGCGATCGGAGGATGAGCATGTCAGTGTGGGCAGCAAGGGCCAGCTAGCCGTGCAGCAGTCGCAAGGTCACGCACGCTCTGTTAAAAAGCTGGCAGTAGCAAGCACGTACAGGTGCACTCGTTGCCTGGAGCCCAATCAAACTCCCAGTCGGCATACAAATGCGGCTCCTCTTGTTATTAACTGAATGGACAAAGGCATGGTATATAATGGCCGCTAGCGGCTAGCTCATGTACGTACCTTGACACCCGGCGTCACCTCAACAATCGTCCACCGTTTAAGGAGAGCATTTAGAGACGGTTCCAGGGACGCGTCGATGTTGCAAGCGCCTAGAATGGGCATCGGCGCCAGCTGCCGCAGGTAGTCCGCCAGCGATTCAATGCCATTGTCAAACTGCGGAGGAAAGGAAACGAGCGAGGTTGGTTTCGGTGCAAAGTACCGCAGTGCAGGCATCTCAGGCGTCCGTTGGTACAACGAAAACATCGTAGCATGGAGACGCACAGCTCGACGTGGTTTGGCGTTTTGAGGGCTGGCGGAAAATTTTCGTCCAAATCATCCTCCACTCGTTCGTTCGTCGCAGCTCTGCGTACGAACGCTTGGCTGATGCGAGCATGCGACCACTGATGTAGCGCAGCTGGCGCATTTCCGCAAGCGTGGCTGCGCTCCCTGTTGCCGTGTATGCCTCTAATGACATACATCAGTCCATCCCAGAAGCAAGAAGCCTCACCTCGTGATTCCCAAGTGTCTGAATGGAAGGGTACGGAGGGAAGAAAAGGGCCACCACACTGAGTTAGTTAATGGCGCACAAAAGGAATTGTACGCATGAAGTAAGGCAGTGATGGCTAGCCATGGACTGACGCGGGCCCTCGCCGAGGGCCCGAGGCCCGAGTGGAGAAATGCAGCTGGTGGGGGTCTGCTCTCTGTCGCCTGATTGCACACGCGTCATACAGTCAAGAGCTACCGGTAGCTGATTTCTCCACCTGGTGGACTGCAATTTTGTGCGTGTCTAGCGCTGGTAGCGCCATCGCACCATAGCGTTGAAGCCAATCTTGTTCTGTGCCGCAGCTGTTGCGGTGTGGTTGCGGTAGGCGACATCCCACAACGTCCCAGTGCACTGATCTCCGGCGTCAAGCACCAGCGTGGGGGCCTCCGTGCGCTTCTGGCCGATGAATGTCGCTAGGCGGCCGAAGCCTCCGATGCATTTGCCCGCTGCCTGCGTTGGTGTGGGAATGTTAGGGAGGCGCTTAGGAACGCGCGGTGCGTGTCGGTGCTCGCTGCGGGAATGCGTAACGAGGGGGAGAGCATAGGCAAGCGGGATCCTGCAGGATCGCACTTAAAACAGGGACAGCTTTCCTGCGCAGCCTAGAATGCCCCCATCGGCTCGCCAGCATCTCGGGGCACACCACGTCTCCTATTGTTACGGCCATTGCAGAGCACCTTCCGAAGAAGAACTTGCTTTTTACTGAACCTACTGAACCAGCTCTGCAACAGCGAACCCGCTGGAACTTACACGAAGCTTAACCGACAGCAGCTTTATGCTTCAATGCTAGTTGCGATGATCGCCATGTTTCCGGTGTGTGCAGGATCATCAATATCATGCATCACCTAGCCTGACGCGGCTGAACAGTGCGTACGCAGCGAACACCTTTTCGCTGGAGGAAAACGACGTCAGTTGCGGTTGCAAAGACAGAGTGCGATGGCCGCTGTATTATCGATCGCTGTCAACCTATACATGTAGTTGAGTTGAAGCGTTTCATCGTGTTGAAGTAGGGCTGAATGTGTACTGTCCGCAGAGTTGTAACAGCGCTCGTGCTCTTGAGACAAGTGTAAGCCTCACACAGCCATTAGTGTTACAGAGCTACAGAACCCAGACCCAGACAACACCGCGCTGGTACGCACCTCGTCGGCGTCATTGCAGTTTTGTCCGCTGCTCTGGATGGCCTCGACTCGGTTATGGACGTCGTTGATGTGCAGTAGTTGGAAGCTAACCTCGCCACCGGTCGATAGGCGCCGGCTGAAGTCACGATCGAGGTGCATATGCGATGCTGTATGGCCTTCAGCTGCACGCACACAATCGCAGACAGGCAGGCAGGAAGGCGCAGAAACCGCACGTTCAGTTCGGCACGGGTGCCAGCGCATATCGCCGACTTGTACAATCCTAGCCTAAACTGGGTACCCGGTATCGTAGAAATGAATAAGGTGTCGCAGCGGCTGAAAACCGCCCCGCCGCTACGGATGATACGCAGAGACAATCCCTAGCGCAATCGCGTCATTAGCCGCCGCAGGACGCACGGTAAGTGCGAAGTAAGTAGCACAGCGTTGCGCCACGCACCGGCCTCCAAGGACGGCGTGAAGAAGGAGCCCACAGGCGACACCGGGCCATCGGGCAGCACCATGAAGCGATAGAAGTAGCGTTCGCCAGGCGTGAGGCCCGTGACTGTAGCGGAGGCGCGCAGCATTCCATTCTTGAAAGGCGTGGCTACGACAGCTCCCCGAGCAACCACCGAAACGGGTGTGAAAGCCTCGGTTGTCGCAACTTGCCAGTCGAGGGTGATTTCCGGGAGCACCACAAGAGGCCGGTACCCTTCGGCTGCCTCCGCACTCAACCTGCAACAGCGTACGCGCCCAGGCAGTCTTGCAATTGGTTCCGCACACTGCGCAACAATCCCTTGGAGCTGCCCATGATCATCTAGGTAGTTAACTTTCGCCACTTTGACGCGATAAGCCAACCCGCAAACACCACCGTACGTCGGGAAACCTTACCAGGTGGAAATTGCGTTGCTATCAGGATATCCTAGGCCACATGAGACACCATGATTGAAGCTTATGGTGTATGGCGCGTCCGAAAGGGCAACGGCGCCACGCGTCGGCACAGCTATGCCGATAAGTGCCACCAGAAGGACGACCAGAGGCCGCCGGCCTTCGGTTGTCCTTCGCATTTTTAGTCTTTGCCCACAGCTCGGCTCTGCAGCGACAGGCGGCTCTGCAGCGACAGGCGGCTCTGCAGCGACAGGCGTGCACCGTTGCAAAGGCTAGAAATCGTCCTGTTCAATAATTATCGCACCACGCCCGACAGGACAGCTAACGCTGACCTATTGTATTCGAATAATGATAACGAATATTTCTAAATCCTTAGTAAGGCCCTTGAAGCAGCTTTGTGGGCGGAGTCGATGGAAAGCTCGTGATGGGGCGGGCGCCGAATACGGGACAGCCGACGGAGCGCTATCATTGCCCTAACTTCATTTTGTTGTCACATCAGAGTTATCGTACATGGAAGCAGCAAGAACGTCGCACGAAAAGACACTGGGTGGCGAGCGGCATCATGTGCACCGACGTACACTCCGTGCGTCGTCAATCGGGATACATACATCAGATTCTACGTTTAAACGTCAATTTTAAACGTCAATTTAATAAGATATTATAGCATCCGCAAGCCCGGGCAAGCCCAGGACAAATGGGGCGAGGGGGCCCATACCGGCGAATATAGTGTGGCTTTCTTGGGCACAGAAACAATGTTTCGACATGTAGCCGGCTCGACTGTGCTTTACACATGAGAATATGCGTGCATATCGAAGGTTCTTGCAGACCTTGCGACCGAGCACACACAGCAGAGCAGTGTTACGACTATGTTACACATGTACATCCATACGGCATATCCGTTCAAGCCAGGAATGGACACAAGAGAACATTAGAAGGAAAAAGGATCATCCTCTTCAACTTCCTCTTTCACGCCGATGTCGCGTAAGGGTAGGCTCGACCCTACTCGTACGACTACTTATGACCTCATGGTACGACTCAGTATCGGGCTACCGCCAATGGTGGAGTCTCTAACATGATCGACCGCAGTCATCCGTTCCTAAATAAATGCCCAAACCCCAGACGAATGTCGGCGTAGTTGTCGCATTCCATAACAACGTTACAGCTTCTTCGACAATGCTGCATGCGTGTTGAAGTAGCCCTTGAGAATATGATGTCGCCATCACTTCAATAAACATAAGCGAATGGTACAGTGTACCGGTATATTACCAGCAGTTTTAAGCTGGACGATCACTTCGGGCTATACAGTACGTCTGGGAGTGGGATGAATTCAGTTTTTGGCTGCGGCTGGCAGTCGCATTGTGGCTGCTCTTCGGGCAGGGTGGCGTCTCTGTGCCTTTCGAGGCTTCCTTGTGCCCTTCGGGGCGTCTGCTGGGTTCAGCCCCGGCTCTCATATGGTGAGGCCACGGACATGGGCCCCTCTTCTGGTCCTTGGTTCGCCCAGGCTTGAGGACACTATAACATTTTATCAATAATTAAATATGGCAGGTTGCAGGAACCCAAGGAATGCTGCTTTGCTGAACAGTCAGATTTGGCAGGTGGCGCGCTCCTTCATACCCTTTGGCGCAACCTTGAGACAATAATAAGGAAACCATGAAATATTCCAGTTTCCTCTGTTATCTGGCTTGCGTTACTCGAGCTTAACAGTTTGCCGTTTGTCCGCGAGCTGAAGAGCTGCGGGAAGGCAGTGGTGTTCCGGTGTCCATCGGGAAGCGACGGTGCAGATCGTAGAACAGGAAGGATTGCGTGTAGACACTTCCGTCGCTTGTGCTGTTGCCATCAGCAAATCCTGCCATAGCCCTACCCGCAACCCCACTCGTTAGCCGCGTGCCAACGGCGCGTACGCGAGCTTAGCGGCGTCGGTTAGACCGTCACGATCGCAATATACCGTTCACACTTTTTTCGAGGGGGAAGACCTGAGGAAATAGTCATTTTGGAATCCCATGCTACGGCTGGTTCCCGGAGCAATCACTGGACTCGCAGCCTCCCTCACATTTTATGGCACTTTTGGTGCGAAAATACCAACATAAGCTCCCGCAACGCTGAACCAACCCAGGAGCCGCACCGATGCGAGCAATGCCAGCGCCACGCCATCCTGAACCTGCCTGCTGAGGTGAATGGAAACATGACGTGGATGATCGATATGACGGTCCGACCCTCGACCCCTACTTGTATGTGTATGTGGGCAGTAGGGGCCAGTAACGCGCTCGAGCAGAGCCGCAACTTCTTGTATTTATACCCCCAACTAACACACGCAAGGAATGCATATTCCGCCAGCGAACGTGCCCCACGCCCTGCTGCCCCTGCTGCCCCTGCTGCCCCTGCTGCCCCTGCTGCCCCTGCTGCCCCTGCCCACGCCCCTGCTGCCCCTGCCTCTGCTGCTCCTGTCGCCGCCACCCCGCCAAGCGCTGCACCGCCAACTGCGTGCTACCTAATTTACCGGAGCCGGATCCTAAAAGCTAGTCCAGCGTACAAAACTGAGCAACCAACGGAGATTATGCTCTATACCAACAAATAGCAGGTGCTGTAAAAATGGTATGATGAAAATGGTCGGATATGTGGGTAGATATGCGAGCCTCCCGGGTGGGCAAACCCGCCCATGGCACTTCAACCATGACAGCGACCACAAGCAGCGACCACCACTGGCTGCTGTTCGCCCCCACTAGCGCGTATATCGTGTAACCGGGTCTTCTTGCCACCCTCTCTAGCACCAACCCATGGGCCAAACAACTCATGGCTTTCCCAGCAGCCAGCCAGCAGCGAGCCAACCACCAGGTTCAAAGCTCGGCCCCTGCTCGTATGCATTGAGTACCCGCACACGACGCCATCCCGAAAACCGCCCCATCCCCCCAATGCACACACATGCACGTCTCTTCGTTGCCCCCCACCCACAACCACACACGTTGTAACATGCACACATCGCTCCCGGCCATTCCGCTTGGCTGCTGACTGCCATCGCAAAGCACCCTGCTACTAGCACGACCCACGCAAACCGCTGCCTGCTGCTTATCTCAAATGGGCAGCCCCAACGTATACGCATTGCATGGATGCCGCATTGTGTATCTTCTCCCGGTCCGAGGACCGCGCGTTCTGCAGCTAGAGCTGTCAGGTGGCAGCCCTGCAGCTATTGGCCAGCTATTGCCGTTGCTGAAAGTGCCCAGCCGCTGGGAGAAGTGTTGTCGAGGACCGTGGCGGCAAGGGCACGCTCCTATTGACCCCCCATGCTGCATCGTCTGTGGCTGCTGCAGCCGCCTGCGGGGTGGCAGCGGCGGAGGCGGTGCGGCAAGCGACAGGCGACAGCGCAACTGCGGAGCTCGCAGCACTAGCTGCTAGCTGAGGAGGGACCTCGAGGGGCGCGTCTTGGGGCTGGTCGAGACCCAGGTACGGACCCAGCGCCGCCGCTAGACCCGCCGCCGCCTTCCGCTTCCGTTCCCGCTTGCCCAGTCCTCTCAGCAGACGAGTCAGGCCTGGCGGTAGCTGCCGGTATTGGCAGCCCGGGAAGCACGCGACGTGCTGCTGCTGCCTGCGAAGCAGCTTCGGCTGCACACCGGTGGCCGCCGGGGGCAGGGCCACCGAAGCAGCTGGCGCTGAGCTGCCGTCGTAGGTGTAAAAGGCGGGCGGAGTTGGGCCTACACTGGGCCTCTCCCGCGCCTGCAGACGCCGCGGCGGTGCTTATGAGGATGCTTGAGCCTCAGCGTCCGTCTCCGCCTCTGCCTCCGCCACTGCCTCCACTTACACCAATCGGCGGCTGCCATAAATTGACCTGTCGCTGTCACTGTCAGCCTCCCAGTTGACGACGCCAAGACC
Source organism: Yamagishiella unicocca (assembly GCA_003116995.1). NCBI lineage: Eukaryota > Viridiplantae > Chlorophyta > Chlorophyceae > Chlamydomonadales > Volvocaceae > Yamagishiella > Yamagishiella unicocca. The sequence continues at coordinate 268,009 of BDSL01000021.1, read as the reverse complement.
TCGGCCGCCATCGTTGCCATGCTCACTAAGCCCACCGCTGCTGCTGCTGCTGCTGCTGCAGCCGCCCGGGGCACCGCCGCCATTAGCGCTGCGGCCTCCAGCAGCCACCGGACGCGCCTGCCGCCTAGGCAAGTACAGGGCACTGACGCGTTCGAAGTGCTGGGCAGCAGCGGCGTGCCTTGCGAGAGGCAGCTGCGCCCCTAATGGAATAGTATCGGGGGCAGGGCGGATGCCGCCAAGCCCGCTGCTGGCAGCACTGGACAGACTGCCGATAGCGGCACGGCTCTTCCCAGACCCTGCCTCGCCAAGCTGCTGGCCAGGAGCGGCTCCCGATGCTGACCCGGATGTTGCCGATGCTGCTGCAGGAGCCGTTATACCGGAGTCCGTGGCTCCACCGGTGTCTGGGCCGCCAAGCAAACGGGTGGTCCTCTCCGTTGTCGCTACAGCTGCCACACAAGGCCGTGAGGTAACACTGCCTCTACCGCTACCGCTACCGTTACCGCTGCCACTGCTGGAGGCGCTGCCGCGTACTGGGACCGCGTCATCAGGAGGATCCAGCGGCGCCTCCACGGCCGCTAAGTTGGTTTCGGCTCCAAAACCAACGCCGCGGTCTCCACGAGCCGGGTGGCTGCTGTGCTTACTGCCGGGGAGGGCTGCACTGCGATCGCACTTCGTTCCCAGCTCGACGCCGGCTGTAGCAACGATGTCGTGGCCCGCACCATCATTGCCCGCAGCGACAGGTGCAGGGGCTGCTACTGCAAGGCCGGGTAGCCTCCGTGACTGACTCACCGCTAGGGTGCTACCTGGCTCGCGAGCATGTTCGCCACCAGCTGCTGCCGCCGCATCGCCCGGCGTTGAGCCGAGACCCTCGGCAGCGGCGGCGCGCCGCCCGTCGGTCGCTGCCGAGGCGGCACCCCGCAGCGGCTGTGCAGCGGCGCTGCCTGGCGCCAACGACCGCGATGAAGGCGGCGGCGGGCCCAAGGCCCCGGCAGCAGGCGGCGCTCTGATCACCCAGGACTCGGCAAGGGCGTTCAGCGGCACGCGGCGTACGGCGCCGGCTCCTGGGACCTGTACGGCACTTGGGACCTGTACGGCACTTGGGACCTGTACGGCAGCAGCCCCGAGAGGTGCGCCGGGGAGCCGGCGGCTAGCTTTGTCCCGGAGGCCTGCTGCCGGGGGCCTCGAAGGCGGTGGAGGCAAGCCCCATGCTGGCGGTGCTGGTGCGGGCGGCGGTGCCAGCGTCAGCGTGTCGTGCGAGGCAGGGAACAGGTCCAGGGGCAGCTGTGGAAGGTGGTCGGATGAGGTTGACGCCTGGAGGGCTGCTGCGCCGCCCGGAAAGAGGCGGACGGGTTCGGGGTAGGCAAGGCAGCTGCCTGGCGCGTGCTGCTGCTGCTCTTGCTGCTGCAGTGCCGTGCTGGGCAGCCAAGGTGGTGCCGGCAGCGCCAGCCCCCGGCTGCCCAGCATATTCGCTGTCGAGCTGGCCACTTGCGGATGCGGAGGCGCCGTGGTGGCCGGTTCCGGTTGTGGGGTCGGGAGCCCAGGGCCGGGGGCGGGCCGGGGGCAGCGGTTAGTGCGGCAGCGAGTGCGGGCTTCGGCAGCATCCGGGTGCGCGAAGAGGGCGGCCAGGGGATGGTCCACACGGCCATCCTGCCAGGGCCCGGCAGCACTGCTGCTGTTGCTGCTGCTGCTGCTGCGGCTAAGAGTGGTGCCAACGGGATTGAGGGAAGCCGGGGCTACGGCTGCTGGCTCGCCGTACACATCCACACGCTGCGGGGCTGGGGCCCCTGACGCGACCTCCTGCTGCTCCAGTGCCCAGGACCGGACGGACGGCCCCGAATCTTGATGCAGCAGCCCCAACCCCGGCCCTGGTTGCTGGTGCGCATGTAGCAGAGTCCCCGGTTGCTGGTGCGGCTGTAGCAGGGTCCCCGGTTGCTGGTGCGGCTGTAGCAGGGTGCCAACGGGATCGAGGGAAGCCGGGGCTCCGGCTGCTGGCTCGCCGTACACATCCACACGCTGCGGGGCTGGGGCCCCTGACGCGACCTCCTGCTGCTCCAGTGCCCAGGACCGGACAGGCGGCCCCGAATCTTGATGCAGCAGCCCCAGCCCCGGCCCTGGTTGCTGGTGCGGCTGTAGCAGGGTCCCCGGTTGCTGGTGCGGCTGTAGCAGGGTCCCTGGTTGCTGGTGCGCATGTAGCAGAGTCCTTGGTTGCTGGTGCGGCTGTAGCAGGGTCCCTGGTTGCTGCTGCGGCTGTAGCAGGGTCCTTGGTTGCTGGTGCGGCTGTAGTCGGGGCCTTGGTTGCTGGTGCGGCTGAAGCAGGGTCCCTGGTTGCTGGTGCGGCTGAAGCAGGGTCCCTGGTTGCTGGTGCGGCTGAAGCAGGGTCCCTGGTTGCTGGTGCGGCTGTAGTCGGGGCCCTGGTTGCTGGTGCGGCTGAAGCAGAGGCCCTGGTTGCTGGTGCGGCTGAAGCAGGGTCCCTGGTTGCTGGTGCGGCTGAAGCAGGGTCCCTGGTTGCTGGTGCGGCTGTAGCAGAGGCCCTGGTTGCTGGTGCGGCTGTAGTCGAGGCCCTGGTTGCTGGTGCGGCTGTAGCAGAGGCCCTGGTTGCTGGTGCGGCTGAAGCAGGGTCCCTGGTTGCTGGTGCGGCTGTAGCAGGGTCCCTGGTTGCTGGTGCGGCTGAAGCAGGGTCCCTGGTTGCTGGTGCGGCTGTAGCAGGGTCCCTGGTTGCTGGTGCGGCTGTAGCAGAGGCCCTGGTTGCTGGTGCGGCTGTAGCAGGGTCCCTGGTTGCTGGTGCGGCTGTAGCAGAGGCCCTGGTTGCTGGTGCGGCTGTAGCAGGGTCCCTGGTTGCTGGTGCGGCTGAAGCAGGGTCCCTGGTTGCTGGTGCGGCTGAAGCAGGGTCCCTGGTTGCTGGTGCGGCTGTAGCAGGGTCCCTGGTTGCTGGTGCGGCTGTAGCAGAGGCCCTGGTTGCTGGTGCGGCTGTAGCAGGGTCCCTGGTTGCTGGTGCGGCTGTAGCAGAGGCCCTGGTTGCTGGTGCGGCTGTAGCAGGGTCCCTGGTTGCTGGTGCGGCTGTAGCAGAGGCCCTGGTTGCTGGTGCGGCTGTAGCAGGGTCCCTGGTTGCTGGTGCGGCTGAAGCAGGGTCCCTGGTTGCTGGTGCGGCTGAAGCAGGGTCCCTGGTTGCTGGTGCGGCTGTAGCAGGGTCCCTGGTTGCTGGTGCGGCTGTAGCAGAGGCCCTGGTTGCTGGTGCGGCTGTAACAGCGAGGGCGGCCCGCAGCGCACCGCGGCTTTGGCTGTGCATGCTGCCGTTGGTAGATGCAGCACCGGTGGGCCCAAATTAGCTGTTGGTAGATTCAACACCGGTGGGCCCAAGCCAGCTGTCGACGACCCCCACAGGTTCCAGGCGCCATTGCCCGAGCGGCTGCCGGGCGCCTCCACCACCGGGTCGTCGGGCTCATATGGAGACAGGTAGGTGGAGGAGGAGCTGGAGGAGACTAGCCGCCGCGGCTGCGGCGGCAGCGCACTACTGGCCTGCAGCAGCGCATCCGATGATGATGAAGCCAGCGGCCGCGCCCGCAGACCCGCGCTGGCTGCCGCCTCCACCGGGCCGTTCACCCCATCGATGCGGTCAGCCCCCTCGACCTCCACGCCACCCGCTGCTGACGCCGCCGACGTGCTGCCACCGGAGTCAATACGCGGCAATGGCAGCAGGCCCGAACTCGGCGGCTCCAGCAGCGGGGACGTGGTTGCCGGTCCCGCTGCCGCATCCGCTGCTGCTGCCTCCGCTGCTGCCGGCAGCAGCGGAGGATGCGTTGGCGGCGCCCCGGCGTGGTGCGTTTCCGTTGCGTGCAGCTGCAGCTGGAGCCGCTGCGGGTCGAGGGGGCTCTCCAGGTCGTCAGCCAGCGGTGCCGGCAGCGACTGCACCCGAGTCATTACGCCGCTGCAGCCGCTGGTGCTGGCCACCCCGACTCCGCCTCCGCTGCCACCACCACCACCGCCACCACCACCACCATCTTCGCCACCGGCGTTGTTAGTGCCGGTGCTGGTGGTAGTGCTGGTGCTTGGGCTGGTGCTGTCGCCAGCGGTGGCGGCGCTGCCGTCTCTGCGACTCATCAGGCGGGCCAGCCACGCGTCCATGTCGCTGGGTGCGGTCTGAAGCGGGTCGCTGCCCTTGTGGCGCCACATGGTGCTCAGCGCGTGCTGCACGTCGCCCCGCCACCTGGCAATCATGTCCGCTATCCCGCCGCCGTCGCTGTCGCTATCGCCGTCATCATCATCATCATCACCAATGGCGTCGGCATCCGCATCCACAGCTGCCGCTTCTGCTGCTGCCGTAGCGGCAGGGGCCGCGTTAGCTCTGTCGGGCTGCTCCTCCGTAGCCGCTGGGCCTGAGCCCACATCCCCACCGCTTCCCTGCGCATGGCGACACGGCACCCAAGCCCCGGGCGTGTGACGTCGACGTCGACGGTGGCGATGAAAGCCTGGAGCGGGAAGGCCTAAAACAACGCGCAAGAATGAGCGGATGACGATCTCAGGGTTCAGGCCCCCCCCCCGGCACTTCGGCCTCCTAGGCGCAGCACCTGCGGCAGCTGCAGGCGGGCCCTCCCTCCCTGCCGGCTGGCGACATGTCCAGCTCCCTACCCGCTACCCGCACCCACCCGGCCCTCCTACCCGCACCCACCCGGCCCCACCTCAATGACGGTACGAAGGCGCTCCGTGGCCGTGTGGGGGCCCACACCGGCACCTGCCGCCACCAGGTACCGGGCCAGCTTCACCAGCTCGCTGTGGAGCCGAGAGGCCGAGAGGCCGGCACGGGACGGGTCGGCAGGGAGGGAACGGACGGACGGGGTTCAGCGGGACACACACACACACACACACACGGAATGAAACACAACGGGGTACGGTACGCGACCTGTCGAGTGACCGGCGGGCGGGGCGGAGTTTGGGAGGTTTGTGTGTCGGCAGCCGCCGCTTCGCGATACCCCCAGCTGCTCCGTGGCGGGTCCCGGGGTCCTCTTCCCCGACACGCAGGGCCGACAACGCCGGCGCCCCTCGCTGCGTCCCCCGCTGCGTCCCCCGCCCCCCTGCTTGTCATGCGCCTTCCCTCCCACACGAGCGGGTCTTTCTTCGAAGAACACGGAGGTGGTCTTCCTTGCAATCCCACACAATCAGGAAGGCGCTGCTCGGACCCCCCGGCTCGACGCGACGCACCCCATGACGCACCCCATGACGCACCCCATGACGCACCCCATGACGCACCCCATGACGCATCCCATGACGCACCCCATGTCACACACACCACGACACCCCCCCCCCTTCGCGCCGCACCGCATGACGTGGTGCGCGCGGTTGTTCCAGTTGGCGAAGCTGCCTCGGTCGAACATGTAGCCGGAGCGGACAGCAGAGCGCTGCCTCAGCCGGTCGTCCAGGCGCCGGGCGTCGGGCTCTGCCAGGAACAGGCCGAGCGTCTGCAGCCGTACGGCGGAGCGTACGACAGGAAGGAGTCGGTTGGCAGGCGTTGGTGGAGGTAGGCTGCCGTTACCGGTACTTGCGCGCTGCCTGGCGAGTGCAGGCAGCTGCGGCCGGTCAAATGCGCACGAGGCGGAACGCACGAGAGCACTCGGCGCAGAGGACAAGCTGATTCAGAGCGCAACGCGCAAATGCATGACCCGCGGGTCACCTGGGCGCCACACCACGTCCAGGCGCATCCTGAAAGTGAGCCGTGACCTGCACCCGCCCACCGAGCCACCCACCCACCCACCATGTAGAAGGCCTGCGCCGCGGACTCAGTTGGCAGCGGGCTAGGAGGCCTGCTGTGCGGCTGCACACCCGGCCCCCCGCCGCCGCAGCAGTCGAGCACCACGTGGCGCACCGCCGCCTCGATGCAATAGCTCTTGAGCGGGGAAATGCTTCCGGCCTGCAGGGACGGCGCAAGCAGGTATCAAGGCGGCGGTAACCCAGGCGTCAAACGGCCATAGCAAGCAGTGTCTACTTGAGCATGGCTCGGCGAGCCGAGCTGCGAGCGAGGCAGGCCCAAGTAGGTTCACTGCTCGGCCCCGCTCGGCGAGCCGCGCTTACTTCGGCGTGCCGCACCGCCGCCGGCGGCACTGCCCGCCGAGCGCGGCCGAGCAGCGCCGCCTGTAGAGCAGCGCAAGGCAGTCCCCAGAGCGGAGCTGCACCCAGGGGCTCGGCCTCGGCCCTGCCCGGAACGTGCGTGCTGGCAGCTGGGGGGAGGCGGTCAGCCGCCAGCATGCGGGTGCGACGTCGACGCAACGCCACTGTGGAAAAAGTAATCGACCGCAAATGTTACCCACACCTGCAGGCGTGCACCCACCGTCTGGAATAGCTTGACCGCCATGACTGCCACCTGGGCGCTCGGGAGGTTCCTCAACGACTCGTCGATCGCCGACAGCGGCGAGCCCACGGTGGCGCTCTCGAACAGCAGGTCCGCGTTCAGCCGGGTGTCGGGCAGCGCGGGGTCGAACCGGGGTTTGCCGTGCTGCCGGAGCTCCTGCGCTGCCGCCGCCTCTGGCTGCGGGGTCGGCAGGCGCACCTCCACGCGTAGGGACACGTCCACCTCGCTGCAGGGCGGGGGAGCCGGCCCCGCCGTGTCGGCCCCCAGCGGCCCCACCACCTCCACCTTGAACGTTGCGGACTTGCGCTTCTCCGTGAACGTGACGTTTTCCTTGCCGTACACCGTACGGAGGTGCGCCTTCACGACGTGTTACGTGCCGGCGGGAGCGGGCGATGAGGCGGTCTCAGTGGGGCCCCCGGGTAATCTCAGCGCGTGTATCGGACCGACACGGAGTGGCGGGTGGAAGCCGGCCTGCAGGCCGGCCGGCCGGACCCGCATACACACGCCCCGAAACCACCCAGCCTGCCGCCTCCAGCTCCCCGCCTGCTTTCCTCGAAGCCCGCCTTCAAAGCCACCCAGCACACCTCTCGCCCGAACAACCAGCCATCCAGCGTGCGATACAGCTAGGCTCACTGCCCAGCTTCCCTCCCTCAGCCGCCCACACGGACCCTACCTGGACCCCAGCCGCCCACCTGGACCCCAGCCGGGCCCCAGCCGCCCCGCCACCCCCCGCCGCGCACCTTGGTGACCCGGTGCAGCTTGGCCTTGACGGCCCGCGGTACGTCCATGCTAGTCCGCACCACCAGGTCCACGTCGCTGCCGCTGAGCGCGGTGCCCTTGAATGTCGACCCTGCAGCACCCACCCACCATCGCACGGGGAAACGGGGGTGGGAGGCATCGGTACGCGCGTGGGATGAAGGGGAGTTACATAAAAGGACCGGTAACTCGACTTGGGAAGTGTGGTGGGTGCATAGTCCTCGGGCAACTGGACGCGCGCATGCTACTGGACTAGGGTGGCCGGCCACAAAAATGGACGCAACGACGGGATGAAGGGGAGGGGGGGACACCAGGCAGCAGCGTGGACGCCGGCAGAGGAGGAGGGGCTGGGTTGCGGCAGCAGCTGCGGCTGCAGGCGACTTCGCCAGGTGGCGCCACGATTAGCTGCATCCACACTAGCTCCAGGAGCCGTACGGCACAGGTACGGCACCCACTGGGAAGCGAACCACATGCCCCGTGGTGTCAAGGGGGGCGCCGGGCTCACCGTCCAGTACGACCTCCACCTCGCCTAGGCCCCACTGCGCAGGCAAGCAGGCACGGAGGGCAGGCGGGGGCCGGGCGGGGGGGCACCCTGGTGGCAACAGTACGCTGGACGTGTTGCGTGTGCAGCCTCCGGGTGCGATGGGGTGATCACGTGTGGGGGCGTATGACGGCCGGGGCGAAAGCAACAGCCAGCCAGCAGCGCAGGAACTCCACAACCCCCCCTTGGCGCCAGGCACCTCATCCCCTCACCACCCGGCAAGGGGGCACCCACCTGGCGCACGGCCACCTCCAGCGCCTCCTGAACCCGCTCCTGCAGCCTGTGAAGAAGCGTGTGGGAAGCCGTACGGCAGTGAAGGGGCCGGAAAGGGGATGCGCGCAGGCGGCCGTGTGGGTGCGCGGGTGAGATGTGACTATGTGGTAACTATACAACCGATGTAGCGGTGCGGTTGGGACTCTACACCACCTCCAACACCGCCCTGGCGACCCTGACAATCAGCCAGTGCGCCTGTATGGCGCGAATGGGCCGACCCCGTTGGGCCTTACCGCAGGTACATCTCCATTTTCCAGTCCGGCATAGCGTTGGCCCGAACGTACGCTGCAAGAGGACCGTCCAGCGCCTCCGCAAGCTCCCGTGGGAGTGCGAAGGGCTGCTTGCGGCTGGCCGAGGCATAACACGGGCGCGCGCCACAGCTGCACGGGCACGTGCACGAACGGCCCAGGTCGTGCTCCCCGCCTTCCGATCCGCGACCGGACCGAAGGCGCTGTGAATCGCACGCAGGTCAGGAGGAAGAAGGGATGAGCTGGCACAGAGCATGGGCCGTTTGGAGGGCCAGGTAGGGGTGGGAGCGCGCTGGGGCAAGTCACCAGACCGCGCTAATGTGCGCTGCATCGGTGAAAACTCGGCGCCAAATGTAACTTTTCGTGGCAATGCTGCGAAGCCGCGCCGTACCTCAGGTGCCCCGGGGGCCATTCCTACATGGCCAGCTGCGGCGACTATACCAGGGCGACAAGAGAGCTGGGCGACAAGAGAGCTGGGTCAAAACAACTTATAAAGATGCATGTCCTCCAGGAGTAGTGATGTCGTGCCCAAACAAGCTCGAGCGTCTGTGTAATCTATCCAGTACACCCTTGGGTTCCTGCTTCCCAAGGTTCATGGCGCAACAATAATCAATCGATCATAACTGCTGACATGCTTTATGCATGATACTGCGTTTGCGCTCGGTTGCGGGTTAGGCAGTCGGTGCGGGCCTGAGCCAATTCGAGGATTCGAGCCGCATGCGATAGTAACCACATGGCTATTATTTTGTATTCCTGGGTTTCATTAACAGTGAGGGCTGCGTTCCGATCTTGTGGAAATCGATTCCACTTCCAGACATGACTGCTGTGACGATGATTGCTGCGAGATGGCGACCCCTCAGCGGTGAAGGCGACGCAACCTAGCATACATTACCATTTAAGTATATACATGGCAGAACAGCAATCCTGGCAAAGACATAACCATGGGTCTGGGGAGGGATCGACACGCATAGGCGCGTCGACAATATTAGGCTTCCATTTCAAGACGCAGGACATGGTGATATGTCCAAGGGAATTTCGGGCTTACAAACGGGAAGGATTTGCGCAATAATACTCGGTGCTGCACAGGCCCAAACCAGCCCAAACCCGCAGTGCCGATCGCACATTTCGTTGTGCAAGCAGCAACCCTGACTTCATTAGACAGCCAACCTGCCATTCTTACTGTACGTGCGCAGGTTTGAAGCAAGGGGGAAGGTCGCAACGTGTGCGCGTCTTCGCACGTAACCTGTACACGTCCCTGCACTTCTTCCCATGTCATGGCGTATCACAAGGGCACGAGCTTATTTGAGGGCGGCGCAAGTTGGCGTGTGTGTGCCTGCACCGCGGAATACACGCTGTACATGCTGTCATATCGACGGCGGGGCGTCACCGCGTTGTAGGCTGCAACTTTGGCTCGTAAGCACGCTCACACAAGTAGTGGGAGTTGCTGTACCCCCAGCTTCCCTCTGTCCAAGACCTGGACGCCTGGAGCCTGCCGGCGGTTCTCTGCTCCCACTTCCCCCCACAACCACGTGTGGGGAACACACGCACGCGCGCGGTTACACCTAAACCGAAACCATGACACCCATTCCACGACAGCTGTCACGACACGCATCTCCATACCCTTTCCTGCCAAAAACCACGCCCTTGATATATCGTACAAGCTGTCACATGCCATAGTTTAAAGGGTTAAAGTATTTTGCGCCCCCAAGCCGCCCCTGTTCTGTGGTCAATCCAAGAATAGATGGACGAGGCCGAGCGCTGCACGTCCCTCAGCGTCGTTTGCAAAGTTGACGTATGTCGAATGGAGGTTCCGTTGTGCCGAGATGGGATAGGAGATCAGCCGTCCAAGGTGGTTAGGCCGGCAAGCCCGGTGTCTGGATGTACCACGCGAGATTTGGGGCACCTTGCGGGATTTGCGGCGTGAGGGGCAATTCAACGCACAGGTAATCAAGAGGAACTACCGCCTAGGAGTTGTTCCTAATCTATTCTATTCATGTGTACATGTTGACAGTTAGCGCGTCATTCAGGCCGGCATGGCCGGCACAGGACTGCACTTGCACGTGTCGTGTTTCGCAGCCACTAACCGCCCTACCACTCCTACCACCGCAACATCCAGTCCTATATGTGCCCTTGGCAGAGGCGCTCGCGAAGTTGCCAAGTGCCTTGGGACGGACCCACCAGCAGCCGTGATGGGGGGTGGGTGTACCAGGTGAGCTGTGGGAGGTTGTGTATAACTCATGGGCTGGCGTTTCCACTTTTCGCGCATTATGGATAGGGTACGTTGTATGATTACGTGGGGTAGCTGGAGCGTGGCACCTGTTTGGGCTCAGCTGGCATTAAGGCAGTTGCCGTATGGGCCGCCATGCACGCTGCTTGAATGGGCAAACCTTTAGAACTCCTCAGCTCATGTATTACAATATAAAACGCGGCACTGTCAGCGCTCTGGACGGCCATGCAGGCTCTGAGGTAGGAACCGAGGTTAATTATAAAACTATTGGATCCTAGCGCACTGGCGTCAGGTACATGGGCCGAGCTATATGAAATAGTTACTTCTAGCCATGAAGATATCGCTATGAACTTTATTTGCGACGCGTCACGGCTCACATTGCTCATAATAACCTTCATCAACGTGCGGGCGTTTGGCGGCCTGCCTCCCCCGCTTGAAGGCTATGGCGATAGTTCACGCGCAGTAGCTGTTAATGCATTGTTCGCCAAGAAGCTCGAACTGTACCGGAACTCTCTGCCCGAGCAGCTACGGCAGTATGCGGCACCGGGCACAATCGCGGAGCATCTGGGTCCGACGCTCCGCTTCCTTTACAAAGAAACCTGGATAAGCTTTCTGGACTATGGTTTTATTGTGCCAGAGCTGGGATCACTGTTCGAAGGCGAGGCGGCTATGCTGTTCGGCAACATAACGTACATTCAGCAGCATGGGCGGGAGATATCTTTTGAGCTATCCCTTCACCTTCTGCTGGCCACACTAAGGTCATTTGATCCTACACGCTTGACATCAATCCTTACTGCATACCCAATCAGCCGGCGTGTTGTGACCGCGCTGGTGCTCGAGCGCTACCTGCAGGTCGGCACCTTCACGGGAACGGAAGTGCAGCTGATCTACGACATCAGCCGGCGTCTATTCCAATTGCACAAACAGGCAGCACAGACTAAGCGCATAGTTGAGTTTTTCCACGTGTCGAAGTCTGGCGGCACCAGCTTTTGCCAGCTCGGCCGGCTGAACGGCTGCAAGACGGAGAGTTTTGGGCGGCGCCAGAACTGCCTGATCACATACTTCAGGTGAATCTGGGTACGCATGCATCACCCAACACCTCCAACAAGCTATCAATCCTCTATCGACTAGTCCCCAACCCCCTTGAGTCCCCAACCCCGGGACTCGCAGACACTTTCCCTTTGCCTGCGCGATCATACTACCCCCCCTCCTTCGCCAAGTCAGCCGTATACCAAACCACCACCAGCAAGTATGTGCCGTGCCTGCTGTGTACGCTCCAGGGATGCGCCACGCTGGACCAAGCCGGGTGTGCTGGGGCAGCTGAGCGAGCAGCACGGTGACCCCTGGTGCGCCCGCTTCGGCAGGCAGTATTCCCTCAAGTGGCACTGCCGCTCCAGGAGGCAGCTGCTCACCAGGATGAGGTGCGGGGCGGGCCGGGCGTATATGGGGCAGGCCGGGTGTGTAGGGGGGCAGGCTGGGTGTGTAGGGGGGTTGCAGGGAAACCCGTATACCGACACAGGGCAAACAGGAAAACGAAAGGTGTAGTCTGTCAGACTACTAACACTATTTTATGTAATTTTTAAATACGAGTTGGGGGGTGCGGGATCCTCAGAAGAACACCTTTTCTGTACGAGGATGCACTCTCCATCATGAGTGCATGGCAAAAGCGTGGAGGGCCGGTCGCGTTTGCCGCAGTCAGACCTGACATCGGATCCTGGCGCTCAGGTTGACACGTGTGCTGCCGCCGGTTGACCGCTTTTTCTGCTTGTCCGCAGGTATAACTTCTATTCCAACGAGCTGGTCATGCACGACCACAATCGTTCCTGGGTGGGGGTGCACCCCTGCCGGGAGTTCCTGAACGTGGTCATCTTCAGGGAGCCGGAGCCGCGGGTGGTGAGTCACATGCAGGTGAGGGACAGGTCTGTGGCGCTGGGCGCGAGAGGTGAAGACGTGGAGGGTCGTACGAGGCCGCGGCCGCCGCTGTCTTTCCAAGGGGGCGGCTTCACGGGTCCTAAGTGGCATCCAGGTGACGTACGTCCCTCCTGTTGGAAGGCTATGAATTGGACGGGCGCGTACTCGGCATGTAAGAACGCAAGAGGTCCGAAGAGCGCCGAACCTCCTGGCCTGCCGGAAACGACATGCAGCAGGGCCGTAGATACAAAGCCGTTGAGGGCACGCCCCATCCTGCTCCGCCCCAGCCCCAACTGTCGAGGGAACTGATTGTCTTAAAACGAGCCTCGGACGAAGGCCGCTTAAGAAGTAACGGCACCCTACACCCCTCCACGAGCCCACCAGAACATCCTCAAAGAGTACGTCGCGTTCTACAACGAGTCCCTGTGGACCGCCTTCGACCCTGACTCGCCCGACCAGTGGCGCAAGCTGGCGGTGCCCGTGTTCGACAACTACGTCGTACGGTCGTTGCTGGGCGGTCAGGCGTACAACATGCCGTACGGAACCGTCAACGCCACGCACTTGCTCGCTGCCAAGATCATCACCCTGCAGTTCGAGGTGCTGCTCAGCCTCACGCCGCAAACCAGCGAGCTAACGCGGGACATCTTCGGTCTGGGCCTCGGCTGGCATTTCGACCTGCGCCACCTGCACGCGAGGTCTACCGAGAATCGAACCGTCGCCGCATTCGCGCCCGCAGTCATGGAGGCGGTGCACGCGTCGCGGCCGCTCGACCAGGAGCTCTACGAGTTCGCGCTCGTGCTTCAGCTGCTGGATGCGCTCGTGTTTGGGGTTGCGCACGACGAGGCGGCCGAGGAGGTTCTGCAGGGTGCGGCGGGGGAGGCGGATCAGGCTTCGCGGCCGTTGAACGTGACGAAGACGTCGAGACGATTAAGGAGGAGCTGCGGCTATGTTGGTGTGAAGCACACGCCGGGAGTCAGGGACCCCCCGCCGCCGATGGCGGATCCAGATGTGCCCTCACTGCTTCGGGGGCTGGGGGTGCCTCAAGGTGACGTGTGGCACTTGTTCGGGGAGCTGGGGCCGCCGATGGATAGGCTCGGCGCGTCCGTCATTGCGGGGGGGAGGTGGTTTGACGGCGTCTTTTACAAGGATGCCAGGGCCGCGGTCGAGGCGGCGGTGGCGGCGACGAAGGCAGCGCTGGCGGCAAAGAGGTCCGCCGGGGCAGGAGGCTGAGCGGCTGGCACGTCGTGATGACCGCGCTGCGATGCGGTGCAGCGCTGGGAGGACCGCACACCGCTGCGGAGCACGGCTGCGGGGTTTGTCTTGTCTTGTCAAGGAGGGGCGGAGGGGCATTCTGGCGGCGCCGTGTACGACTATCTCTGCTGGGCAACAGAGGCTGAATGAGGCAAGGGGTCAGAGGCGGGATTTCCGGGAGGGGCGACGTCTGGTCCAGGCACTGCAGGTGGCTTCGTGGGCGCCTGGCATGCCGTGTGATGGGTTGCGGGCACTTCGCAAAACAAATGCCCCAACAGGTCAGGCAACGAACGGTGTCAACGCATGAGAAGCGCATAGAACGAGTGGGCAGTGTAGTCGGGATTTTAGACAGGAGGTGCAAAATTGATTTTAGACAGTGTCATATGCCTTCGGCATAGCTTGTTGGTCTGCGCGGGACATCGAATGACTGACTGGAGTTTTACTGAGGTGGCATTAAGCGTGTCCACGGGAGTTCGCTTGCGTGGAAGTGGTCTGACCAGTCTGAACCACAAATAGTTTAGGGTAAGACCCGCGACGCCGATTAGGTTGAGGATTCAGTTATGATTTACAACAGCGGGACCAAAGCCAGATTTTGGCTTCGGACGCAGCAGCACCCGCCGCTGCGCATGCTCATGAAACCAGCTGCGACTGGGGCAGTACGGCGGTGTTACCACGTGGTAGCACAACAGTGCTGCACAGGCGAACCGGTCGTACAGTTAGTGTGCCCTCGTCATCGGGTTCGAACACACGCTCTCTTCCACCGAACCCTATAATATGGCCATCACCCAGTATTTGGTGCTGCCCTCAACTCCCTTCCGTTTGGGACGGAGTCCGCTGTAATAGTCATTCATCAGTCCGCATCCACCAACTGACGCAATAACGCCGTTTATTGCTCCGCCGCGGCAAGGCCGACATGGAAAACCGGACCACTCCTGACATGTTCGAACGCCAGTCCGAAAGATCGAGCAGGGCCCCGTGCAGGGCCGCTGCGTTGAAACACGCGCAATCTCAACATCACTGCAATGTGGTCCCCTCCCAACTTCAAGTACCCCCGAGCACAACGGGTGCCAATTTGGTGTCCGTAAAAGACCTTCAAACATCCGCAAAAAGAGCCCTCCCCTTCTCTCTCCTCCTCGCCTGGCTTGCGGCTGTCGCGCCCGGAGGAGCTCCAGCTTCCGTCTCCCCAACGGCAGACTCTGCCGGCCTCAGCTCGGCAGTCCTAAGCTAGACACCAGTCAGCCCAGCGCCTTACCAACTCGCTGCGGATACGGGCCATGCGGCACGCACCCAACCACCCCTGCAGGGCCTAATTGCCAGCGCCCCGGGAAGCCGTCGGCGTTGACCCCGCCTCCGGTGCTGCAGAAGCGACCGAGTGCGGCCCGTGACCTACGGCCCCGAAGCGGGCGGTGAAGGGCGTGAAGCCGCCTGCGAAGAGTTGCTGCTGCTGTGGCGGCGGAGGCACGTGAGGCGGTTGCGATGGTGGCGACGACGTCATCCTACGAGGATGCAGCGGGTGGCCTTGTCGTTGCATTATGTCGTGGAAGAGCCACTGCTTCAGCTCTGATCGGTCGTCAATTGGTATGTTGACGCCCCGCTTCCGGTCAGCCTCTGCGCGAGCCTCCTCGCAGATGGTCCGCCAGCTGATAGTATCTGTGCCGCTAGCTTCCACGCCAGTGGCTGCTGATGTCTTAATACTAGGACGCTGCAGGCTAGGACGCTGAAGGGCAGCTGGTCTGGAAAGGCCGTTGCTGTCGCCCAGCGGCCGCGGCTTAGCAATGGCAGGGGCAGGCGGAGGCGGAGGCGGGGGAGCGCTTGCTTTACGATTAGCGGCAGATGGCACGTTACCAGATGCGTGGTAAACTACGAATGAGCCCCTGCGCTGCATTCCTAGTGCGAGCGGCCCCAGTTCGGAGGGAGGGCCATCTGCGCCCATGCCGCGTCAAGTACCAGCCAAGATACGCTTATATCTTTACGTAATTTTATCCCACGAATAACGATCACTAGGTCAGCGAGAGGACGTTCAAGCGCACCCAACTGAGCAGTACGCTGACCAAACCGCAATAGTGAAATTTCTAGTGGAGTTACAGCGGGTGTATACTAAAAGGGTATCTCTCTGATAGAATCTAGCCCCAACATTCTGTAGTAAGCGAGCCCCTCGAAGCCGCTCCAGCATGGTTTCAGTTTGCGCGGGAAGACGTCCTTGCAGTCCCAGCTTACCATAGATTTCCTTATCGGGTTTATCATCGAACAGTAAATAAACAGTGATACTTCAGATTTTGATGTAAGTCAAACTAAAAGTGTAAGCTGTGCGCAGCGCCTAGTCCGCGCAGCATGCGACGCATGATTGGCTGCTGATTCGGCACTTCATTCCGTTAACGAATCGTTTTTCGGTCACAATTCATTTTTTACGATGTGTACAGAACCAGCCATTGACCGCCTGGGCAGGTTTTGTACGCGCTGTGTTGCACCATGCCCAACAGGGCCCAACGCTGCCCAACTCGTATAATCGTCCACCGCCGTCACCTGCTGCCTAACCCGGAAGCCCCAAAACACAACGTCCGTAACCTTAAAAAGAGGTAAGCCTTGTGTCATCCTCTCCACAGTATGTGCATCCTTCGTTTCCTTTCGCAGCGATCTTGATCAGGCAAGCACGCTTCATCACGCCACAGGCCCATATTTCACAGCTAAACCACGTAAGCTGCTTCATCCATGCCCCGGACAGGAAGTAACATCTGAGTATTCCGGAAATGGGAAGGACATACCGGTACTGTACCGAAGTAACAAATACAAATCCAGCCTGATGACGCAGCTGTCTTTGCCATGTGTACCGGTACTCGGGATTTCCTCAATTGAATGCATCTGTACTCGGGATTTCCTCAATTGAATGCGCAGATACGTCCGAAGGGCAGCTCCGGGGCATGACCTCTTGACAACTCCAGCGACGGTCCAACGAGGGATGGACACATCCTGCCGGTACCAGGACCCGATCACTGCGCGCAATCCCAGTCCTTCGATCGAGCCTATCGCCATCCATGATCTGACGTTCTGAACGGCAACGAAAAGTTACATTATGAGATCTTTAGGGCCCGTAGCCGGTGTATAAGGCAGAGGACGGCCACGTGCTGCCGGCTGCTACTGGCAGGCGCAGCCCAGCTGGCCACAAGTCACCCCGGCAGGAGGGCCCACACTGCCTTCGGGAGGCGCTGCCGGTGAACAACGCCTCCCGCCTCACTGCGCCGGTCACTGTCCGAGCTATGAGACGGCTGTACCCGCAAGATTGGGACAAAGGTCGCGCCGTTGCATGGCGACCCCGCCCTGCCACTGCCATGTCCACCACCTCTTTGCTCCAGGCCGCCCGCGCCACCACCATCACCGCCACCACCATCTCAGTTCCCTACACCCGCCTAACCAGCCAGTACCTAGCAGCCAACCAACGATTTTCAAAACGTTCGGCAGCGCGTAATTCGTCAAACGCGGACCTGTATGCTACAGCACGCTAGCACGTCTACCTTCGCAGCCCTACAATGATGGCGCGTCACAGCAATGACGTCACATTATGGGGGTCACGGCAACCGCAGCCCTGTGGGTATTGCTGCCACGCGCCGGTATGTGCCCGGGGAGGGCGGCGCTGCCGAGAAGAGCGCTACTGCCACGTATTCAAGACCGGGTCCTTTCGTACAGTACGGCAATCAACTGACATGGAAAACCTGACTGCAACAACCAGGCCGGCCCCAGCCGACGGACGAACTATGTGCACCATTCGCCGGACGCCTGGCAATGCCAGTCAGTCGAGAGGAACGACTGTTTGTATCAGAGCTATGTGAGAGGGGCCCCAGCATTGGCCGGTTCCTCGCACAAGCAATGCGAACCCTCCGAAGGGGCCTCTCCCATGGATCCAGCGTTGCCGCTGGATCCAGTTCCGCTGGCCACATGCTCCAACAGTTCAACATGTCCCAAGATAACGAGACAGCCTTCTTTGCACCACCTTGTGGTTTGATGTGATGTGATGTGATGTGATGTTCGCAACCCTGTGCAAGAATGCAGCGCGCTTGTTATCGTTGCAGCAATACAAAACAGGAGCACGCCATGCGTGTGCTCATTAACCACTCAGCCGCGACACTACAGCTAATACAAACCAGCCGGAGCGGGCTGTGCGTGTGCGTCCGGCTGTCGCGATGAATTTCAGCGAGGTGGCACAGACTGTGGGTTACCGACTTGCCGCAGCATCAACGCCGCACAACGACGAACACGTTACGAGTCACGGCCCTTGGGGGGGAGACACGATCACTGTACGACAGTCCCTCGCAAATCCCAGGTGTGACAATAAGTACGAACGACCCACGACGCAGCCTCCACTCCGCTCGCGGCCTCGAGAGCATTGCCGCCTACCCCCCAGGCTCCGCTCCAATGACCTCCCTGGAGCACACATTACGCAGAAATTGGCCGCTTGCTCGCTCGCCCCAGCCCACCATCGGCACTTGACACCCTCCCTCTCTTTGGCTGCCTTCCTTCCTGCTTCGCCACCACCCCACCCCACCCCCCAGCATTTCTCTCCACTCCTTACGCATTCGAAACCCATTCTATTCGCTCATGCGACCGAAACCCAACTTTACCCGAACCCCATATTGACTACCCCCGGGCCCAGCGGGTGCTGCCCATGGTACACGGCCCCTCCTGCCAGCAGATCGCGTGTGCTGTTGCCCCCCCCTCCGCTTGATCGCGGATGCATGTGGTGGTGGTGGTGGTAGCTAGCCATGCCGCCTCCGCCGGGCCCGGCGCCGCCTGGGCCCTCGCCCATAGACGCGGCGCCGGGCCCGCCGCCAGGCCCACCTGCCATACCCCGCATGCCGCCCGCCCCCGCGGAAATGGAAGCGAGGCGGCCGGCACCGGCGGAGATGGAGGCGAGGCGCATCGCAGCCATGGACATCTGCCCGGTAGAACTGCCGGGGTGGCCGGTGGCGCCGGACTCCAGATCGTTCATCAGCTGCGCCGAGGGCCTGGGGGTGGTGGCGGTGGTGGTGGTCGGGAGGGGAGCCGGGGCGGGTGCGGGGGTCGGCAGGGGTTTGGGTTCGTGTGTGCAGCAGTGGCCCGGACGGGTAGGGCGTCAAGAAGGATAAAACGGGTGAGCCGTCGACGTACTGCAGCGCACCTAGCGCACCCAGGCGAGGGCTGTG
This sequence comes from Yamagishiella unicocca, assembly GCA_003116995.1. NCBI lineage: Eukaryota > Viridiplantae > Chlorophyta > Chlorophyceae > Chlamydomonadales > Volvocaceae > Yamagishiella > Yamagishiella unicocca. The sequence goes on along the minus strand of BDSL01000021.1, from coordinate 249,288 downwards.
CGGCTCTCCCGCTTCAAGCCCCCGCCGTCGCCACTGAGCCAGCCCCCGCGCGATACCCAATGTGGCAGTTCCAGCCCGCCTCCTCCCAGCTACCGTCCCCTCCTCCCCCTTGCCTCCTCCTCCCCCTCCTCCTCCTCCTCCCCCTCCTCCTCCCCCCCTCCTTCCCCTTGCCCCCCGCCTTCCCCTCCTCCCCCTCCCCACCCCTCACCTGACGCTGGCCCCCGGCGCGAAGAACGACGCGTTGCTGCGTGTGGCGCCCATCGTCACCGACTTGCGCCGCAGCAGCTGCGGCCCCCCCGGCTCCATGCGGCCGCTGACGCTACCGAATGCAGCGAGACCCCCGCGGACGCTAGTGTCCTCCCCGATGGTGGCTTCCGGCTCCCTGTCCTTCGACGACCTGCTGTGGACCAGCTTCTGCCACAGCGTCGTCGCGCCGTTGCTGACGCTGCGGGACGGCGCCGGCCCCGACGCCGCCACGGCTGCGGCTGCGGCGCTGGACCTCAGGTCCCCGCTGGTGGCCCGGTGACTGGAGGTCAGATGGCCGTGGCCGTGGCCGTGCGCGCGGCCGTGCTGCGAGGGCTCGTCGTCGAACGGTGACGGAGGCTCCTGGTTCTGACTGCCCCGCGGCCCGTGGGAGTGGGCGTGGCCGCCGCCGTGTCCCAACGTGCTGCCGTTACGGGTGAGGACGGGCGGCCCCAGTGCACTGCCCGGGCGGCTCTTGGCCCCATGCGCACCCCCTCCCCCTCCCCCTCCCCCTCCTCCTCCTCCACCTCCTGCCTTGCTGACCGCATTGAGGAAGGACAGCACATCCGTCACCTTGCGCATGCGCGCCAGCATGGGCACCGACGACGCCAGCTCCGCGCTGGCGGCGGCGGCGGCGTCATGCTCCGCCGACGCCGACTCCCCGCTGACGACGACGCCGGAGCCGTCCACCACGTCTCCAAAATCCTTGGGCCCGTCGCCGCGCGCCATGATGCTGATGTTCCGCAGACGCGAGGCGCCGCGACCCGGTGCTGGCGGCGCGCCGGTGGGGGTCCCGCCCGCCGCGGCTGCCAGGAGGTTGGTGGAGGAGTTGAGGCGCAGCTTGCTGCGCGTGAGGGTGAGGGCGCCGCCCCAGGCTGTTGACGCGGGGGTGGCGCGGCCGGAAGGCGAGGTGGCGCGCTCGCCCCCCTCCGACGCCTCCTCGGCCTCGAAGGCGCTCGGGTCCAGGACCGACGCGTGCGCCGCGATGCTCTCCTGCGGCACGACACGGTTGCGCAGGCTACGGGTGCTCGTACCGCCGGCGGCGCCGCCGCCGCCACCGGCGCCGCCATGCATCGCCGTGAGGAACATGTTGGCGGCCGACAGCATGGAGAACGGCCCGGGGGCGTTTGTGTTTGTGTTGGTGTTGGTGGAGGTATTTGTATTGGCGGAGGTGGCCTGGGCGCCCTCTGAGGGGCTCTTGGGAGAGTCCGGGAGGACGAGGGCCGCCGGTGCACGGCCGGAGTGGCCGGGGTGCGTGTGGGTATGGGCGTGGGCGTGGGGGTGGCCGGTATAGGCGGCGGCGGCGGTGGCAGAGCCGGTGGAAGTCGGCGCCGATGAGTCGGCCGTGGGAGCGGCAGCATCAGGGCCATGTGGCGGTGTGGGCTGCGGGATGGGGAGGGAGGCGGCAGACGCCGCGCCGCCGCCGCCGCCGCCGCTGCCGCCGCTACCACCGCTGGCGTCGACGACGCCGTCGCCGCTGCTGGTGGTGGTGCCGCTAGCGGGCTGCTGGGCGGCCTTGTCGCCGCCGCCGCCGATCGCAAACTTGACGGAGCGGCGGGTACTGCCCGCCGCGCTGCTGACGCCGCCGAAGCTGCCAGCAGACGATGCCACGACGTCGGCAGCCTCGCCGCGCACGGGCGACGCGGCCACCTGGGCGCCGTCGCCGCCGTCGCTGGCCGTCTGCGCCTTGAACACCGCCTTCCTGAACAGGCTGCCGCCGCCGTTGGGCTGCCCCCTCGCCTCCTCCCCCTCGCCCTCCTTCCTCCCCTCCTCAGGCACCGTTCCCGGCGGCAGCAGCACCATCACCGTACCGTCCACAGCCTTTCCATCCCCTAGTCGGTGGCGGCTGGCGGCGGCGGCGGCGCCGCCGCCGCCGCCGCCGCCGCCGCTGCCTGCTGCCAGGCGCGCCCTCAGGATACCTCCCGCCGCCGCGACGTCTCCTCCCGCCACACCCGTGATGGCCGACACCGGATCGCTTCCGCCGCCGATGTCCCCCCGCAGCAGGTCCTCATACTCCTCGTCGTCGCCGCTGCTAAGGTAGCCCTCGTGGCTGCCCTCGCCGCGCGAGTCGCCGTCCTGGTCGTCGTCGTCATCGCCGTCCTCGCCGTCGTACTCTTCGTCGTACTCGCCCGAGCCCGAGCCCGACCACTCGCTCATCTCCCGGTTGGCTCGCAGCGTTGCGTTGTAGGCGGACCGGACCTGCAGGGCGGTGCCGGGATCCGTCATCAATCGTGTACTTGCTGCCATTCACCGCCCGTGTATTTGCTCTCGCTCTCCCCCCTGCCCGCTGTCCAGGGTCTGCCCCCCCCCCCGCCCCTCTGCCCGACCCACCACCGCCACGTCTCTGAAGAAGTCCACCAGCTCCGGGTAGTAGTCGGCCAGCGCCGCGAAGTCCTCGCAGTGCAGCTTGTACAGCTCAACGCAATCGTCCGCGCGGGCGGCGGCGGTGCGCACGCCTTTTGGGGAGGGGAGGGGAGAGATGGTGGCGGTGGTGAGGCGGTGGGTTGGGGTGGGGGCGTGAGGCGGTATGGTGTGGTGTGGTGTGGGGCGGGTGGTGGGGCGGGCAGCACCGTACGGCGCACAAGAGGGTGCACGGAGGAAGGCAAAGGCCCTGCGATGAGCGCAGCGGGTTGTGGGGGTTGTGGGGACGGACGTCGGAGGGACGAGTTATCCCCCTCCAGCTGCCCTCCGGCCGCCACCGCAGCCCCCCCTCACCCAGCTGGCCGTCCAGGTAGGCCAGGATGCCGAACTCCCCGAAGTGTGAGCCCTGAGCCAGCCGGGTCAGCAGCGAGCCCGTCTCGTCGGAGATGGACACCGTGCCCTTGAGGATGAAGTACACGGCGTCGGCTATGTCGCCAACCCTGCAGCACAGCAGCAGCCGCGGAGGGGGGAGCGGAGGGGAGGGAAGGGGAGTTACAATAGAAGAACCGGTAACGCGACTGGGGAAATGTAGTTGGTGCATAGCCTTCAGACATCGGGACGTGCGCGGAGAGGGGAGGGGAGGGGAGAATTGGGGGGGGGGGAGAGTTGCGCGACACGTGAGTCCAGGGAGGCTGCCAGGTCGCAGCAGCGGCGCAGCTGCACAGACCGGGAGCTCCAGGGGCGGCGGGAGCCTGAAGAGCACCTCCCGCGATGTGCCGCCCCCGGCCCCTCGTCCCACTGAGCTCGCCCTCCGCAGCCTCCCCCCGCGACCACCTGCCTCTTGCTGCCCACGCAGCCATCCGGAGTGTAGCACCCCCTCACCCCCTCGCGTAACCTCCGCCCCCTCCGCCCCCCCCGCTCCCCCCCGCCTGCGCCCACTATCCTGTGTTTTTCGCGTCAACGGTTTTCACGCCACCCCCCTCCGCTCCCATCCTCTCGCACCTGAACACGAAGTCGCCCGCAACGTGGGTCTCCCTCTGCAGCTTGGACACCATGGCCCGCACCACGATGGGCGAGCACTCCAGGAACACGGGCACGGTGGCCACCAGCTCCGCGCACAGCTGCAGGTTGATGTCGGTGCGCAGGCCGGGGGACAGCTCCTGGGGGGGTGAGGGGTGAGGGGTGAGGGGGGTGTGTGGGGGGAGAGGTGAAAAGGAGAGGGCTCCGGCTGATATGGAGTCGGGAGGAGTTTGTTTGTGGGATAGGGAAGGCGGGAAGGCGACGGCTGCGACAGGGGAAGAGGGAGCACGTGCCGTACGTGCGGTGCGTGCGGGTCTATTGCCTGACTGCTTCATCTCTCATCTGCTGCAGCCTGGCTGGCCGCCGCCCGGCCCCCCCCTGGAGCCCCCCTCCGCACCAGCAGCAGTGTGGTGTCGTCCAGCACTCGCTTGTTGGAGTGCGTGGTGTTGATGTACGACATCACGCGGCGGCGCAGCTCTCCAGGGAGGCGGCGGTAGTGGCAGTAGTCGCGCCAGATCTGGGGCGTGAGCGGGTGTGAAAAGGGGGTGTGAGAGGGGTGTGCGGCGGCGGGACAGGCAATGCGGACAGCGGAAGAGTCAACTGGGCGATACGAAGAACGAGGCGAATGAGGCGACCGAGGGAACCGCCGCCCTCACATCCTCCGCTGCCCCCCTACATCCTCCTCCTCCGCCGTACCCTCACCCCCAGCTGGGCTGGCGTGCACGCACCTGCAGCTTCTCGACGTACATCTGGCCGGAGCGGTTGAGCGACAGCACGATGGACGACATGATACCGACCTGTACGGCGAGCAGCGGTTGGTTATGGCGGTTTGGATTTAGATACCTGATGGCAGGGTCGCAAGTATCCAGTCCTGGCGCGTTGGCCGCCACCCTCCCTCTCCCTCTCCCCCCTTCTTGATCCCCTCTCCGCCGTCGTTCCGCCCCTCTTCGCACCAGAATTGTGTAGAACACCACACCGACGATGTAGGAGCAGATGGTGAACACCACCTCTACAGAGCTGCTGCTGGAGACGTTGTCCACGTTGCTGCCCATGACGAGCTGAGGCGGTGGGGGGGGAGGAAGGGTACACGCGGAGGAGGCGGGGGAAGGGGGTACGGACGCGGATGCCGGGGGAAGAGGGACTCCTGTGCGAGTGGGGTGGGCAGGGACACTCCCTGCTTGCAGGTCCAGGGCCCCGCACGACCTTCGTTTTGTCGTCGCTGTGACGCCTCCCCCCTCCCCTCCCCGACTTCCCCTTGACTTTCTATTTATCTGTGTGCACCCGATCACGGGTTTCCCCTCTCCGCCCGCCTCACCTGCAGCGCCCTCAGCAGTGCGAAGTTGTAGGTGATCCAGGAGCCCTTGCCGTCCAGGCCGCCTACCACCACCCAGCCGTCCAGCGGGAACTGCTCGATCATCTGGGGGGAGGCGCGGGGGAATGAGGGGCAGGGCGGAGGTTGAAGAGGGGAGAAAGCACGGAACATCGAAGCACCTCCCTGGGCCATCACACTCTCACACGAAGTGCCACCAATACACACACACCCCTCCCCTCCCGCCCCGCCTCCCCTCCCGCCCCGCCTCCCCTCCCGCCCCGCCTCCCCTCCCCTCCCCGCCTCCCCTCCCCTCCCCACCTGCACAAAGTAGCTCATGCACGCGAAGAGGTGCGTGAAGATCATGGCCAGCCCCAGCAGCTTCACCAGCCGCATCATGTGGATGTCGATGTCCCAGGTGTCCTGGGGGGTTGCGGGCGGCAGAGCGAATGTGGAGGCTTGGAGGGGCCAGGGGCAAGGCCTCTGTGCATTGGCGGCCTGACGCCATTCCACTCCATCGCCGCATTCCCACCATGTTAATGCGGCCATCGTCTCGGTCCATTACCCTCCGGCGACCCGGGCCTTCCTTCTCCCCCTCCCCCCCTCGCCCCCACGGGTTTCCCTCGAACCCCCCCTCGCCCCCTGATCTAAACGGTTTTACTCGCATCCACGGGTCTTCCTCGAAGCCCTCGCCCCCAAACGCACCTGCCACTTGCTGAGATAGTGGAAGAGCCGCGGCAGTGTCGCCAGCACCAGCAGCGCCCACAGCCGCAGCATCAGCGCGTTCCGCTCCGTGCAGTGCCCCAGGTCCGACTCGCCGCCGTCAGCCACGCCCACGTCAACCGAGCCGCACACAAACACCGCGATCAGCGCGTACGGCAGCGCGCCGGTGATGTCCAGCAGCAGAAATGTACGGAAATAACGGTTTCGTACTTTTACGGCGTCCATGACGATCATGCCGTCCTCGTCGTAGCCTGTGTGCGTTGGTGGTTGGTGGTTGGTGGTTGGTGGATTCAGATGATTCTGGATGGAGGCAGGGCGCTTCGCATCTACGTTGCACACTCCCATACACATGTTTACCCCTCCTGTGCGAAAGACGCGCCTGCCCCCTCCCCAGTTAGTCACCCACCGGTCATGAAGTTGAAGACCACGTGTGCCGCCCAGGCGGCGCTGCACGCCAGGCTGGCTGCCAGGTACGGCCGCGCGGTGCCGGGGTTGGTGAAGGCGATCTGCGGCAACGGGAAGCAGAGGGCAGGGGAGGGGCAGGGGCGGTGGTGGTGGTGGTGGTCCAGGCATATGGCGTCCTTCCCCCTACATGAACCCCGCCCGCGAGCCCCACCTCGTGGCGCCGCCCCGCCCATACGTCGCGTCAACTATCCTGTCCTTGTCGCGTCAACGGTTTTTATGCCCCCTCCCCCTATGTCGCACCTGCAGCGGCACGATTGCCGACATGAGCAGTGCCGCAACCACCCACAGCATGTCCAGCCGCATGCGCATGTTGGAATAGGGGTGCAGCCAGACCTGAACGAGGGGGAGGTGGGGGCAGGGGCAGGGGCAGGGGGAGGAGGAGGGTAAAACACACGCACGAGTGAGGGTGAGGGTCGGGGAAGCGCGGTTGGAGCAGAGGCAAGACCCCCCACTCGCACCACCCAATACCAACCTGCCTGCCAGCCACCCTGCCCGGTCCTCTGCCCCTTCCCCCCCCCCGTCCCCTCCCCTGCCCACCGCTTCATCCCTCCCCCGCCCACTCACCTTGAGCGCCTCTCCGTCTCCCTCCTCTCCATTACCAGCCACCTTGGTGTAGGCGCTGCCGAAGATGCGCAGCATGTAGCTGTCCGCGCCCGCGTCCTGCCGCCGCAGCGGCGGGTTGTCCCCGTCCTCGCCCTCCTCGCCCTCCTCCAGCCCCGCCACCCCCTTCTGGCGCTGCAGCTGCGCATGCGCCTCTCGCACCATGGCCATGGTGGGGCCGCGGGTCCCCTTGGCGGTTTCGGAGAGCTCGCCGGCGGCGACCTTGGCCAGGCCGGCCTTGTCGTCGGCGTCCAGGTCCGTCAGATCGTTGCCGTCATCCTCGTCCTCGTCATCCTCGTCCTCGTCGTCCACCGCCTCCTTGGCGCCGGTGCCACTGCGACGTCGAGCAGCAGTGGCCGCGGCACCAGCAGCGGCCGCGGCGGCCGCCGTCGCTGGTAGTGGTTGTGGGACGACATCCGGGGAGATGGGTCGGGGGTCCATTGCGAAGCGGGCCCTGAGGGAGGCGGGTGGGAGGGAGGAGTGAGAGGAAACCCGTAAGTCGGGACTTAGGAAAAAGTAGAAACGAGCGAGGAACGTTTGGTACACTCGGTTGATACACTCGGTTGGTGCACTCGGTTGGTGCACTCAGAGAGTCAGGGTCAGGGTTCGGGGTTTGGGGGGTGCACTCGTCTACTGTTAAGCCGCGGTGATGATGGCAATGGTGGTGGTGATGGCGGTGGTGATGTGTCGACACACGACTGTGTTTGTGTCAGCTTCGGTAGCGGCATGACTGGGATACATGGGGTGGGGTGGGTGTGGCGCAGCGAAGAAGAACGCAGACCGAGGCAGGAGGAGGAGGAGACATGTGTGTGGGGGGGTGGGGGGGCAATTAAAAAGCCACATGTGTGTGTGGGGGGGGTGGGGGTTTGGGGGCATGAAAACCGGTTACACGACATGGGTATCATAGCTGGCTGTCGTGGGCGCATGCTGGAGCACTTGACTGCCGAGAAACCTGCGGACGTGGCCCGTCAGCGGCCGTTTGGAGGAAAGGAAACAAACGACCCCACCCGGTGGGGTGGGGTGGAGGCGGGCCGTGCTCACCGAGTCACGGTGGGTGACGTCCGCGTGAAGGAGTTGTTGGTGGGGGGGGAGGTGCGGCTGAGGCTGCGCAGGTCGACCGGGACGACGTCGTCATCACCGCCCGCCCCTGGAGCTAGCAGCGGCTTGGAGGCGCCGTGGTGGGTGGTTTCGTGACGCCGACGAGACGGGGCGATCCGCGCGGTCTTGCCCCGGGACACGGACAGGTCACTCAGGTCGGACAGGTCGCTGATCTCGGACATGGGGCTGTCGGCGTCGGATCCAGAATCCGAGGCATGCTGCCTGGATTTCGTGGATCTGGCGGAATGGGGCCGGCTGACGCCTCGGGTGCTGCGAGCCGCGGAGGTGGGGCGCTGGTGGTGGTGGCTGTGGCGTTGGTGGTGGTGCTGGCCGTGCTCCTCTCCGGCCTGGCGCTGGGAGGCGGTCGTTGGGCGTTGGTGCGCGGTCGTTGGGCGTTGGTGTGCGGTCGTTGGGCGTTGGTGCGCGGTCGTTGGGCGTTGGTGTGCGGTCGTTGGGCGTTGGTGTGCGGTCGTTGGGCGTTGGTGTGCGGTCGTTGGGCGCTGGTGGGCGGTTGTTGGGCGCTGGTGGGCGGTCGTGGGGCGTGACCTGTTTGGGCTGGAGTTCGCTGCATAGGAGCGGTTGGGACTGGCGGTTGTCGGGCGGCTCTTGGCGGTTGTCGGCCGGTTCCTGGCGGTTGTCGGGCGGCTCTTGGCGGTTGTCGGGCGCGATTTGTTGGGTGACCCCGTCATGGGGCGGGCCCTGCGGCGAGAGAGACGGGGGGGGGGGCCCTGAGGCGTCAAGGTACGACTCACCCTCCGCAGTACGACTCACCCTCCGCAGCACCTGCTCCCCAACGACTCCAAGAGATACCCGAACTCGCGCCGGCCTTGCCTTTTCCCAATCCCGCCCCCTCAACCGCCCCCCCCCACCCACCCTCCAGCATGCATCTCCAACGGCATGCGCCAAAGGCTTTCCTGCTCGCCCTCCTAGCACACGGGCTTTCCTCACACCCCCACCTGGCTCCTGCCCCCGGCATGTCGCCCTTGTGGAGCGCATGTCGCAGCTGCTCCAAGTCGCTCTCGTTGCTGCCGTCGCTGCCGCCGCCGTGGTCGTTGACGCTGCTGCTGCGGCGGTCCCCGTGGTACGCCCGCCTCGACACCACCATCACGTCCATCACCACCTTCCGCCCGCCCTGCGAGCTGCCCACCACGGCAGCCGCGCGCGACAGCTGCGCCACCGTGCCGCCGGCGGCACCGCTGCCGCTGCCGCCGCCGCCGCCCTCGTCCTGCCGCCCCGCGCGGCCGTTCGCGCGGGACGCCGATGACATGCTGCGACCGAGACCGGCGCGGAGGTTTCGGAGCGCGCTGTCCGGCTCGTCTGGATTCTCATCTTCCAGGAGGCCGTTGAGCGTGGTTTTCCGGCGCCCGCCGCCGCCGCCGTGGCGCCGGCTGACGGAGGACGTGGGACGAGCTGACGCGGCGCGGCGCTGCGCCGTACGGCGGCGGACCTCCTCGTCCAACTCGGCTTCATCGCTGCCGACATCGCTGTCGTCGCCGCCGCCGCCCCGCTGCGCCGGCTGCCGCCGCGGCGTCGGCACGTACACATTCCGGCCGTGCCAGGACGGGTCTTCAGCGGTGCTGTCCACGCTGGCTGGGACACCAACGAAGGTCGTGCGGCGGCCTCCGGTGCGAGGCGCACCAGCAGCGGCCCCCCCGGCCCCCGCCAAGGCACTGCCGGGCGGCGGCGAGGCAGTGTATCTCCGGTCGACCTCCGGACTGCCCTCCGGCCGCTGCAGCGGCTGCGCCAGCGCCGTCGGGTCTTCCTGTGGCGGCCCGAGCACCAGGACCACCGGAGGAGCAGGAGGTGCCTCCGATGCCATCGGCCAGGCACCGGGCCCACTAGCGGCCGCCTGACCACCGGCGAAGTCCTCAGCGGTACCGGGCCCACTAGCTGCGCCCCCGCCGTGCGCCCCACCGTCTGGTGCTTTCGGACCGGGGCCCTCTTCCGCCTCATCTGCGGTCCCCCGCTCCGAAGGCGGCAGCTGCAGGACTAGGCGGGAGAGGCCAGCCGTCAGTTTACGCGCCGCGCTGCCGCTGGCGCCACCGTCCGCCGCCACCTTGCCAGCGCGGCCAGCTTCCCGCGCTGCCACCGCCGCCGCCGCCGCGTTTGCTGGCGGCGCCGCCGCGGGTTCTTGCGCCGTTGACGCTGCCGCCGCCGCCTGCGAGGACGACGGACCAGCTGCGCCATCATCGGTCGGGGCCCTATCGATGGACACGCTCTTGACTGGCAGCTGTGCGGCGCCGCGTTCGCTGGCGCCACCTGAGCCCGGCTCGCACGACCCGCTGAGCCATTTCCCCAGGGGCTTGGACGCCTCCGAGTCCGCCTCCGCCTCCGCTGCTGCCAGCGCGCCGCTGGACCCGTGCACCAGTTCGCGTTGCTGCTGCGCCTGCTCGGCAGCAGCATGGGCGGCGTCATGGTCGCCGATGGTCATGAGGGACGAGAGCGACGACGACGACGTACGGCGGAAGGGTACGGGGCTTCCCCGGGGAGACGGCCGCCCCGATGCTGCCGCGGGCGGCGGCTGCTGCTTCTGCGGTGAAGGAGGAGGCTCCAACTGGCCCGGTAGAGGGCTCAGAGGAGGGGGAGGCCGGGGGCTGGCCCCCGGCTGGGACAGCCGCTTTGCCGAGGACGGAGGGGGCGCCTTCGCCACCTCCTCCACCTCCTCCACCTCCTCCACGGCCACCGCCAACGGCGGCGACGACTGCCGCGGCTTCCTTGAAGGCCCCGCGGAACCCAACCGCGCTGCCGCCGCGGGCGCTGCCGCTGCAGGCGACGTGCAGGCTTCAACCGCTGCCCTCGACCCGGAAGCCTCCTCCTCCGGCAGCGGCGGCGGCGGCGGCGGTATCCCAGGCAACGACGACGGCAGCCCCGTCGGCACGTACCCCTGCAGCGGCGGCGACGGCGGGTGCACCTGGCCGTACTGCTGGCGGAGCTGCTGCAGCTGCAGGTGCAGCAGCAGCGGCGAGCCGACAGGCACATCCGGGGCAGCGTGCGGCGGCCCAGGGCTGCCTGGGGCCCCCTCCAGCGCCGCCGCCGCCGCCGGCGTCGGCTGCTGCGATGCCAGGGGGCTGCCGACCGTGTCCGACAGCAGGCTGGCTCGGCGTAACGTCGCGGACGCGCGGCGGTTGGCGACAATGCGCACTCCGTCGCCGGTTTCGGAGCTGCGGACGCTGCCGATGGGCAAGGCGCTCGCCCAGGCGGGGAGGCCGCTGGCGGAGCCGAGGCGGCCGCCGCCGAGGACCACCACTGAGCCAGCGGCGTCGGAGGCGCGGCGGACGCGGTCCCCCAGGCGCTCCATCGCCCCCGCCACCGTCGCACTGTCCACAGCGTAACTGGGTGACACATCCATCCGCCGCTCGGCGCCGTCCTGCAGCGCCTCCGTGCCGCGAGGGATGGATGGCGCCCGCGCCAGCGGCGGGCGCGGCGGCACCGGCGGCTTCGCCGCCGCCGCCGGCGGCGCCGCTGCAGCGGCGCCGGCAGGCTCGACGACGTCCGTGGCTGCCTCGACCGCCGCCGCCGCCGTGTCGTTCCACGCATCCTTGCCGTTCAGGCTGTTGGTGTGGAACGCGAGCACCTGAGCGGTTAGGGCCACGGGGCTGCTGGCGGAGGGCAGGGTGTCGGGCGGCGGCGGCGGCGCGCCAGAGCCGCTGCCGAGATGGAGCCGGGATTGCTGCGGCGGCGACGGCAGCGGCGGCTGCTGGGCCCGGAAGGGCGACGGCGGCTGCGGCGGCGAGCCGCCAGACTGCAGAAAGGACGCCGCCATCGCCGGTGACTCCTCATGTGGCTTCACCAGCGCGGTCCGCGCCGCACTGTGCGAGGCTGCACCTGCCCCAGGGACCGGCTGCGGCTGTTGCTGGTAGCGGGGTTGCGGCTGTTGCTGTTGTTGTTGGGAGCCGGCTGCGGTGGCCGGGCTGGCGATCGCGTACGCCGTTCCTGCGCCGACACTCGGGTCGCCCCCGCCAGAGCCCGCGCCGATGCTTCTGCGGGCGGCCCGGCCGGACGGGATGCCGCCCGCCACCCCCTCACTGCCCGCCGCCGTGCTAGCGCCCCCAAGCGAGGACCTGAAGGGGCCGGCAGCGGAGCGAAGCGGCACCAGGGCAGCGGGGAGAAATGTGGGTCAGGGCAGGCTGATGGCATATTCGGGTCAGAGCACCGCTGCGGCTGCAGCACGAACAGGCGTAGAATCAGGACCATACCACGTACGACCCAACCGTTCCCAACCGTTCCCAACCACCGGCCCACCTGGGCAGTCGCGAAGCGCCTTCCGCTGCTATCAAGGCGCCAGCACCGGACAAACGCTTCTGATGCGGCATGGCAGCCCGCGGCTGTAGCTGCAGCGCCTGCGGGAGCATTGGGAGCTCGGAGCTGAGCCGGGTGTCCTCCGCACCGACCGAGGCGCGGCCCGCTCGTCCCAGCGGCGAGGAACCGGCGTCCACGGGTGCGGCGCGAGAGGGCCGGGGGCGCGTGGACACGATCTGCACGTCGCCGTTGACCTGCGGTTCCGGAGCACGAGAGAGGGTGGCGAGAGGGCGGTGGGCGGGCTCGTCCGTGTGCGGTCACCTCCCAGCCGGCAGCAGCAGCAGGTGGTGGTGGTGGTGGTGCGCTCAGCCGGAAGATGCGGTGGTTCATTGCATTAGGTTCCCCGGTCGCGACCTGGTGCCACCGGCATGCCAGCCAACGGCCTGCCGCGGCACTCCCCGTCGCCCCTCCCGTCCCGCAGACGTCGCGACCGCCCAGCCAGGCCGCCCGAGGCCAGGCCCGTTTGCTCGCTGACCCAGATGAAAAACCCTTCCCCCGTGGGCCCCGACAGCGCCACTTCCCCCTGGCCCCCCGACAGCGCCACTTCCCCTGGCCCCCCGCCAGCGCCACTTCCCCCTGGCCCCCCGACAGCGCCACTTCCCCCTGGCCCCCCGACAGCGCCTCTCCTCCTTTGTCGATTCACCCAGTTTCACTATCTCCCCCCCGTCACCACCAGTACGAGCAGTACGACTCCAGGTTAGGCACCACGCACCACGCGGCCGTCCCCCAAGGGCACATTACTCCGTGACGGGCCCCTGCCGCGCTGCTGCGGCTGTTGCTGCTGTGCCAGCGACTCCCTCCCCGTGGCAGCAAACATCGACGAGTCGGCCTGCTGCTGCTGCCCCCCTCCTGCTAAGCCGCCTCCGGAGCGCCGTTGCCCATGCGGCTGTGCGCGGGACTGGGCTGGCTCCAGCACACCGCTGCCGCTGGTGCCCCGTCCAGGTCCGAGGACGGCTGCGGAGGCGGGAAGCTCGCGCAGCAGCTGCTCCAGTTGGAGCTGCGCTACGGCGACGCCGGTGGGAACTCCGCGTGCAAGCGAGGAGGGGCCGATCGAGTTGGCCGGAGACGGTATGACGGCCGCCGGAGCGGTGCGGGCAGCCTTGCGCTGAGCTGCTGGCTGCTCGGGCGTCAACGCGCCTGCGCCGGCAGCTGTTGTACCAGGAGCGACCCCCTTGAGGGAGCGGCGGGGGGTCCTTGTTGGCGAAACGCTACCGTTGGGCGCAGAATCGGCGCCTGGCTGCGACAAGCGGAGGCCTTCGCCCTGCGGCCTGCTGTCTTGCGAGGCCCCTGCTCGAGACGCAGACGTGCGCGCATCTGACTCCGCGTGAAGCTCGGCGAGGAGCTGGTCACGTGCAGCACTCCAAGACAAAGGCTCCATTGACGACTCTGCACTCGGGCCTCAAGGCGGCCTTCACAAGAGCACGTCACGCTGCATTCCTATGTGGACATGTCTGCTGTCAGCGAGGCTGCGTGGACAGCCTCGCCTGAGCTGCCCGTGTGCGTCAGGCATCACCACCTTGCGGGGTGGAAGCAAGAAAATGTCACAGACATGTTCAAAGTATAATATGTCACTGCTCTGAACTGGCGGGCCCGCGGTCCTTGCGACTCCCTATCTCTTGTTCTCTTCCCAACGTCACTGAGCGTCCTATTGCCGTTGGATTTCCTGAGTTGCCCTTGTAATTCAGTACTGCTAGGGACTTTTTCGAAGCTGAAACCGGAAGGGGGCGTCTCACGTACGCACGTACCGGTAGTACAACAAATTTTCAAAGTGAACAGATTCAACGTTTTTTGTTGACAGATTCACAACGGCCCTGGGCTAACCTATGGACTTGAAACACCCATGAATAGATCTAGTATCATCTCATCGAAGTATGCCCCCTCTTCCTTGACGCACCTATCGAGGCTGCCGCGTGCGAATGCCCGGATATCCGGGAACTGCTGTTAGAGATGTAGTGGTACTGGTTATCATTCTTGCTGCTAGCGGCAGCGGTGTAAATACTTTAGGCGCCTTTGCAGCTGCTGGCGCTGGTGCTTCGGGCGGCCACGCGAACGCGCCGTCTGGCGTCTCTACCGCCCTTCGCTCCATATTTTTTGGCGACGGGGTCAGCGCGAAGGTAGCGGCCGACAATTCCACCGGGCGCGCGGCGCTGCGGGCTCAACTGAACTCGCTGCTGGATAGCGTGGAGCCGCACTTCAGCCGCCTGCTGCTGCGGGCACATGAGCTGTATGAGCCCGGCGTGGCGTCCCTCCTGCAGGTGGGATGGGTATGAGGGTCAGCAACGGCCCCCCGTGCGCCTGGGCCCTATTGCCAACCCTCTGTGGCTGGGGGCCATCCGGCGTCATTGCCGTGCGTTGTGCCAGCGGCTCGGTGCGGCAGCGCGTGTGCGTGGGGTGGTGTATAAAAACCGTTTTACGCCGGGGGGGAGTGGCACCGGCGTACGCGACGTGGGAAGTGTAGCTGGCATATAGCCTCCGGACACCTGGACGCGCGCGTAGGCTACTGGGCTTGGGTTGACGGCCGCAAAAACTGACTCGGGGACGGTGGGTGAATTGGAAAAAAAGAAGCGAGTGAGCGATAGTGTGGAGCGCAAAGCAGAGGACCGGGGCGGCGAATGGGGAAGTGGCGATGCGGGATGCACCGAGGCCCGACGACGGTCCCGCGTTTGTGGGGGAGAATGGCACCGGCGTAGGCGCAGCCGCAGTCGCAGCTGCAATTAGCGCCGACGTCCCCTCGGAGGTAGGGTGGCCCCGGGCTCGCGGGCAGGGAGTAAGCGGAAGCCGCATACCTGATCCCGGCCTCGCTGGCTGCAACCGACGCACCACGCCAGGACGCCCCGCCGCCAGCGCCGCACCCCCAGCGCGCACCCGGGCCCCACGGGGCCTAGTCCCCTGGCCGCCAGCGCTCTGTATCACCGGCACTCATCTGCCAAGCCGCGTGGCACCCCTGGTGGCGGTGCCGCCGCCTGCCGCCGTCTCGGCCGCGCCGACAGCGCTGCCGCCGCCGCTTTGCCGCCACAGCGGCCAAGGATGAAGTGTCGTGCCGGATCCCGTACACCCCACTCCCATGCGAAAGCGCAAGGCGGGTGCAGCCCTGTAGCGGCGGGCGCAAGCCCGCTGCGGCACCGCGAAGCGAGCCCAGAGTGTCCCTTCTCACGTCTCACCACCCGCCGTCACCGCAACAATCGCTCCTCGCGCAGGGCCTGCTGCTGCTGCCGCGCGGTTCGGCCACCCGCACACTCGGCGAGCAAGGGGATGAGGAGGTGGTGGAGGAGGTGGACACAGCTTGCAGCGGCTGCCAGCGCCACAACCGGTTGCTGCAAACCCGCCAGGACGCCCAAGACCAACCCCAGGGCGCCGCCCGCTCAACCAATCAGGCGCGCCGCCGTGACCATCAGCGCCGCGGCCACCATCAGCGCAGCCTCGCGGACCTGCTAAAGGATGGCAGCAGCGCTGCCAGCAACGGCGGTAGCGGCCCCGGCCCCGGCGACTACACCCATGGCTTGGAAGACCCGCCGTTGGCGGTGCGGGCGGCCAAGGCGGCCCAGCCCTTCACTGTACCCCAGCAGCTGCCTTCGCGACTGTCCGCCACCGCTTCGCCGCCCTCGCTGGCGCAATGGGCGCAGCGCGTGGGCGAGCGCCTCGCCCAGCTGCCGCCGTACTTGTCGTACCCGGTGTTGCGGCGGCTGCTGGCGGCGGTCATCGTGCGGGCGTGGCTGGACGGGGGTTGCAAGGCGCTGGCGGAGAAGGACGAGGCCGCCGTGCGGGCGCTCTTTGTCCAGGTTGGGGCGCTGGCGGGGAGGGGGTGCGGGGCAGGTGGCGGGTTGCAAAACGACCCGGGTACTCGACCTGGGTGGTATGATTAGGGAATCCGCGAATCCACGGCCGACAAACCGAGGGGGGGCCGGACGGCCCTCCCGAGCGCCTCAGGTCTCCAGTTGTGGCGGCGTGTGGGCGTACGGTTCTGCCCTCTGGATGCGAGTGCGTCCCGGTCTGTGAGGCCTTATGTCCACGTCCTGGGTGTGGAGTGGGGTAAGGGGGTCCGTGGAGACGCCGTCAGCCCCGTGGCTGTGAACGACCTGTTTGTCCACATGCTCGGGTCAGTGCTGCCCACCCGGTGGGTCAGCTGGCTCGCTGGCCGTGCTGCTCCTTGTGGCCTCCATCTTCCCGGCTCCCGCCCCCTCGTGCCGCACTGGCCCCCTCCGCACTGGCCCCTCCGCACTGCCCCCTCCGCAGCTCTTCTCCCTCCACCGGCGGGGCGCCCAGCAGCGGGGAATCATGGACTACCAGCATGGTGGGGAGGGGGGGGGAGGCGGAAACCCGTGGTTCGAAAGTGGGAGAGGGACCTATGGGGGCAGCTGGACGAGCTCCTATCTGGCTTAGGGTGCCTAATTTAGGATATAATATGTATAGGGACTCAATGGAGGATCACTCACCGGCCCGGTGTGTGTGCGAGGCAGGGGTTGCGAAGCGCCTCGGGGACTGGGCAGCGCCCCGCGATAGGTTGGATCCCGGCTGGATCCAAATTACCGTACTACCCGCTGGCTTTCTACGGTCCCCAGTCAACCCCCTCCAGCGGCTGCTACGGGGCTCGATTTTAACCGTGGGGACCCGAACCTGCCGCACCCTCCCTGGCGCCGTGCTGCAGTGTCCAAGAGCGGCGGAACGAGCTGGTGCCACGCAGCGAGTGAGTGTCCCACGGGTGGGGTGCAATTGCAACCCACATCAGTTCCCCCCGCACGGAAATTCCTCGGTGGTGGTGGCCCCCCGGTTCGCGGCGGAGGCCGCACCGGGCGGCGGCGACGACGATGGGGCCGGCCGCCGCCGCCACTGCCCGCTGCGACCCAGCCACCCACCCACCGGGTGTGCGACCACCAATCGTACCCCGCGCTGCTCCCCCCCTCCCGCACTTGCTGCCGCCCTCACGTGCAGGGCTCAATGGCTGTACGACACAGCGGTTTGACAAGTTCTACGTGTGCGGCATTAACTCCTTCGATGACAAGGTGCGCTGGATCGACGCGGCGGCTCACCGGCGGCTCACCGGCGGGGAGCCTACGAGGTGAAGGGGGGAGTCCGGGGGGGGGGGTGTTTTACAGAAAATAACCGGTTACTCGACATGGGAAGTGTAGCTGGTGCATAGCCTTCGGACACCTGGACACGCGCGCGTGTGGTACCGGAGGGGGGGAGAGGGGAGCCGCATGGGGGACCAAGCCACTAAGATACGGCAGCCACACACTCGCGGCTGCTCGAGTCCAGGATTTACGCAGACTCCAGCCACGCTTGCCGCACGCCTGGCCTGACCTGTGCTTGGCGGGAAGGGGAACCCTTGACCCCTTAACAAAAAAAAGGTTGGGTTCTTTTATTAAAAAAGGTTTTAGGACCCTGAAACCCTTTTTTTCAACCCCGGTTAGTTGACAGCCCGCCGCGCGCCCACCCGCCGCAGGTGGTCGCTCCACGGGACCCGGCGCTCCGAGACCGCACCCGACTGTGCGGGCCGCGCCGAACAGATGCACGCACATGGCTGGACCTACTACAGGTGGCTGCGGGGGCTGGGGTGGCGGCTAGGGGGGGGAACCGCGCCGCGCAGCACCGGGAGCTGCCCCCGGGTGCAGCCTGACGCTCGCGGCGCGCTTCAATGCCTGGAGCGTAGCAATGAGGGAGGCTGCGAGGAAAACCCGTGTGCCCCCAATGGGGGAGGCGGGGTGGCGAACGGAATGCCGCCTGCCCTGGCCGGCCCGACCCATATCAGTCGGGCAGCGTGGGGTGGCGGCGAAGGTGTGTCGTGCAGCTCCGGCACCCCGCGGAGTGCAGGAGCTGCCCGGACCCACCCGAGACCGGGCAAGCACCAAGCAGGCACGAACCCTACCTTATCCCACTTCACCTCACCCCACTTGCATCTCCCCCCCCCCGGCCACCTCGCCTGATAAGGGTTGGCGGCCTGGGCCCTGACGCCCCTCCCCCCCCGCTTGTGTTGCGCAGCAACGAGTATACCCTGACAGGCGGCGAGACGTCGCTGTCCGGCGTGGAGCTGTGCAGCAGGCAGTTCGTCACCGCCATCCTGGTCCGGTGCGTGGGGGGGGGCGAGAAGACCCGAGAAGACCTGCAAGTCACGGTTGCTGTGGGCTTGTATGGGCAGTGCGGTGTGGGCTTTTATGGCTTGTATGGGCGGTGCGGACGCAAACTTACGTTAACCACGGAAACACTTTGTTGTTTCGCGCCACGTATCGGCCCATGGCTTTCCTCTCCCCCCCCTCTCTCCCTCCCTCCCCCCCTCCGCAGGCACCCGCTGATGCGAATGACCTCGCACCTGCGCTTTCTGCTGCTGCACTACAACCACTTCATGGCCGCGCAGGGGCCGGCGGGGGGCGACTTCTTCAAGACCTACGCAAACGCGAACGCGAGCTTCTGGCTCAGCGTGGCGCCGGCCATAACAGACAACTACTACACCAGGTGCGCGGGTGCGGGGATGTGGGGGCGTACAGACCCGGCTACGCGGCATGGGCAGTGTAGCTGGCGCACGGTCTTAGGGGGGCCGACAGGCGGGTGGACGGGGACAAGGAAGGGGGGTTCGGCGTATGCAGCAGCAGCAGCAGCTGGCGCGCCTTGGGAGCTGTACCGCTGCCGGGCAGTGTGAGGAAAGCGCGGGTACGAGGAAGCTGAGTAGGAAACCGTTTGTTACATACTTTTGGAGATGTGCTGCCGGGCGTGGGAAATGGATGCTTGTGGGAAGCGGCCCTGGGCTCGTCGGCCCATGTCGTAAGCCCCAAGCCGCACTCACCCGCTGCAGGGGGGGGCCGGTCTGGAACCACCCCACCGCCCCGCATGTACACTCTCAAACAGACGTCCCACAGAATCGCCGTATTCCAGCCTATCCGATAATTTGCCTCCTACGACTGACATGCGGCTTCTCAGCTTCCCCCCTTTCGTCCGGCCGTGTCGTACAGGACGCTGCTGGGCGAGGCCACGTGGCACGCGCCGGTGGGCTCCATCAGCACCGGTCACCACCTGGCGGCGGCGCGGCTCGTACTGTTGCAGTACGACGTGGTCATCCCTCTTGAGGCGCCCGTCCCGGTGTCGTCACGGCTGCTGTCCTTTGGAGCCGGGTGGCTGGCGTCGTACACAGATGTGGGTCAACGGGGGGGGGGTGATAAGAGAATCCGCGAATCCACGGCCGACAAACCGAGGGCGGTGAAGGTGATGGTCCAGGGGCGCGCCGAAGAGCGGGAGCGGAGGCGCGGCTGAGGTGTAGGAATAGGCAACGTTGACTGTAGCCAAGTATGGCGCTAAAAAAAGGCGACTAGGCGACTGAGTCGTAGTGATAGGCAACGTGGACGGTAGCCGAAGTATAGCGCTACGAAAGCGACTAAGTAGTGGGCGGAAAAAAGGCGGCTGGAGGAGACGCTAGTCGTAAACGGGCAGGATGGTCGTAACAAGAAGTGGATTCAATGAGAGCGGAGGCGAGGACCGAAGCGGAGGGGCAGGAGCTGCTCGGCCTGCCAGGGGGCTTGCAACCCAGCGGGGGTGGGCAGCAACAACAACTACAGGGAGGGTTGGTTGAGGGCTGGAAGGCGCCGCGCCTGCTGTAGCCGCAAGTATTCGCAGAGTGTCCATGTCGTGCGCTGCCGTACAAGTCGCGACTGCCCACGCTCCCTCCTCCCCCGCCGCGGCCATGACTGCAGGTGCACGACAAGAACATAACTGCGCTCCAGGAGAATTTCAACTTCGACCCCACGCCGTACATGCCGTCCACGTCGGACATGGACCGGCTGGCCCGTCAGCAGACAGCCGACATGGAGCTCTACTTGCTGACGGGTGAGGGGGGGAGGACGGGAGAAGCAGCGGGAGAGAGACAGCGGGAGAGGAAGAGCGGGATGGGCATCCACCAACACAGCTCCTGGCAGCTACCCATGCTTGCGTCGCTGTAGCTTCCGGGCCCGCGTGTCTGCTGCCACCCCACTCCTACGGCCGCCGCTGGCGGTGGCTGCCCCTCTTCGCCGCCTCGCCTTTTCCCGCAGTGCTCATCGGTCAGCTGGATTACCTAGTGTACGGAACAGCAGCCGCAGCCGGCGTCATTCCATGGCAGGGTATGCCGCAATCCTGGACAGCAGAGGACCCCTCGGCCAACCGGAACCTGGGCTGCGGGTTGTTGCGCGGGCCGGAAGGCGCATGGGCCGGCGGCTTGTCGAAGCGGCGGAAGCGGCGGCGCTCTGGGCATGGGGAAGGGCAGCAGGTGGTGATTACCAGCGGTGTACATGGGGTTCCCCGTTAAAGTGAATATAAATGACAAAATAAGCGGACTTCCAGTTTTGTGTGGAACGATGCGTGAGTATCAATGCCCATCTCGAGAGTCGAGACACAGATCATTTTCATTAGGTTCCAACCGCTGGTCAGGCCGGCAGGCCAACACGCTCCCTTAAGGCTTGTAACAAAAATCGATGTGCTTAAGTAACAGCCATTTCCAATACGGAAGCGTGTTCCCGCCCAAGACGCTGAAAACCGCTCATCTTTCCGCGACTCTGGCCAACATGCTTGCTTCGGCTGTCCGCGCGATGCCTGTCCGGCCTGTGGGCCATGGAGCTGCATTTCTGGCATGCTTGTACAAGGAGAATGCTGCAGTGATCCGGAGCTTTGCATCAAGTGCTGCGCTGCCCGAGGTGGACAGCGATGAGCTGCTGAAACAGCTGGAGGCGAAGACTCCAGGCATCCTGGTGCTGGACGTGCGATCACCAGAGGCAAGAATGATCGTCGCGAACCCCAGAGTGTGCATAGGTTAAAAGGCATACTGGCAAACCTCCGAAGGCACGCTGGGGGGAAGACCTCGCCCGACGGGGACAAGGGGAGTCACAGAGTTTAATGCACCAACACAATGCTCCATGACCAGGGCGACATGTACCAATCTGCGTGAAGTGCCCTCGCGCGTAAAGAACACGTAACTGTCCTCCCTGCCTTCCCTCACCGCGCAGGAGTTGGCGGCTGGCACCATCAAGGGCTCCTTCAACGTCCCAACTCCAGTCTTCAAGCAGGCCGACACCGGGCCGCTCGACAAGGCTATCCACGGACGCATCAAAGACGCGAAGGAGGTGCATTGGGGAGTGCGGACTGCGGGCGGGGCACCTCTCCTTGGAGGCGTGTGTTGTCCCTCTTGAGGGCGGGATTGTGCGCGGCCGTACGGAAACGTGCCGACCAGCACACAGCAGGTCCAACTGATCAGCTGGCTGGGTGGTCTCCGAGACAAACTGCAGCGCTTCCTCTCTGGCCCCGGCATGGCCACTACCGGAACTGACATTCCAATTGGACCCAGAGGGCGAATAACCTGGCCAGAGGGAATAGGACGGAATGCAGCTGGGTGCCCGCACCACCCAACCGCCGACTACTGGTCGCCCGTGTCCATGTCCTCACCCACCAACCCACCCACCTACGCCCCATGCCTTACAGGTGGTGGTGCATTGCCTCTTCTGCAGCCCTGGCAAGCGGGGACCCACCGCGGCTGCCGCCTTGCGCCAGCGGCTGCAGACCCTGGGCATTTCTCCCGCCCCGCGTGTCAGCGTGCTCACGGGCGGGATCGATGCCTTCATGAAGAAGCACGGCGGCCGGACAGACATTGTCAGCCTCCCCGCCGGGGGGTGGAAGGTGGAGGCGCACTGACGAGCAGGGGCTGGGAGGGGGTGTGGCTGGGTTCCGGAGCGATGGAGTGATGAGGATGGGCTAGGGGCTGGCCTCCGCAGCTGCATGGATCAGCGGCCGGTGACCTAGATCATTTAGGGCACGTACATGTTTCTGTGATGCGGCGTCCGTGTTGAGGTCGCGTAGCTGCAGGTGTAGACGGAACGTTACCGCTGCTGCGCAGCAGGTTATTGCGATTTGGTCATCAGCGCAGTCAGTGGAACCTAGAGTCATTGTGCAACTGTCAAAATGTCTACACTCAAATGTGTGCGGGCCTGAATTACCTAGAGCGCAGCAAGACATCCAAGGGGAACTCCGTGAGATGCCTTGTTTCCAGTTGCTGGTGCAGGCTACGGAAACTGCAGTCAAATGTCACAGACGTCCCTGATACATGTTATCGCCATCTGAGGACGTCGTCTAGGGTTTGGTCCCATGGGTCGCAGCCTCGCGCAGCTCCTGCTACCCATGCAGGCAGGTGCGGTGTGGTGGTGCGGAGCCTCATGGGGCGACAACGCCAGGCCATACCGATGGCTTGCGTCGCGGACTCACAGCCCACAGTGGCCCCTGTCAAGACTACGAACAGACTCAGAAGCGGAACGGTGGTGTGGACGCAATCACGACAGCCCATGGCCGCAAGCCTCAACGCCGAAGCACACGCTATGCTGGCCCTCGCTAGCTATCCGGCTGCAGAGGCCGTAAACCACGCGTTCGTACGCACTGCGCAGTACGATCCACGTGCTCCTACGTGCTTAACCATCAGGGATGGAAGGGGCGTTGGGTTGTGCATCCGGGAAGGCAGGCCGGGAGCCACCCAGCCACTCCGACTTTCTCACGCAGTTTGACCACAAGGCAGGGGAGGTTAACGAACCGAGTACCGAAGGCTAAGAGATGGGGAGATGCCTCACGGCTCCTGGTTTCAGGATATTGACAGCCATAATGCTAATACTAGTAAGGACGCGCCACGTGTGGCCCTAAACTCGGTGTTGCGAGACGGAAATTCTAATTTGTCCCCGCTTCCTGTGGCTTCCTGTCGTAACAACTCCAGGTATGAATTCGTAGGTGTCCAGGCAGGCCGTTACCATGCGGACAAATTTGACAAACCCTCAAGGCGCAGAACTGAAACATTAACACAGCGGCGACTGTGGACTGTTTGGCGCTCCCCGTAACACCTTCACACTCGCGGACGATCAAAACCCCAATCGGAGCATCAATAACTACCAGGATCTTACGAAAATACAATGTAAAACGATAAACCATGCGCATGATCCCAGAATGACACGCCGGCTATGCAGTGCAGGTTGTAACCCTGCAGATAATGCTTGGAGGCGGCCATACGGCCTTTGCAGCTGTGGATGCGCATCCATTTAGGAATGCGAAAACTATAATGAAATCCTAGTCTGTAGGTGAGAAGCTGAGGACAACGCCTATGCCGCCCACTGGGCCTAAGCAGTAATCCTGAGTTACCCTGAGTTACCACGTTATGGTGCGAGCGCTCACATTAAGCTTTGTTCCAAAGTTTCGGGTGCTTCCTGCACATCGTGCTGGCATTGACTGCCTGGTCGGCAATATTTTTTCATTGCCATGAGTCGGCGAATCAGCTACGCACTGAGGGGCCTTACCTTCCGCAATGAGGGGCTGGCAAAAGTCGCAAAACCCTCCATTGACACACAACTTTACACACTATCTGAGAACATTTGCACCAGCCTGATACCGTCTTGTTGTTACGAGCTAAAAAACACACTCTGTTTCTGAGGTGTCCATGCATCGGTCGCTGTAACGTCAGGCTTCAAGAAGCGCGCTGCATTTGGCGAGCTTAGCGTTAAGGTCCGTTACGTGTATTGATGCGTGGCAAGATGTAAACGGCGCGCAAGGCGCTGGAACTATCGGTCGCTTGCCGTCATGCTGTTTTCATGGCCTGCAACGAACATGTTCTAGCTCCGCCAGCTTCTAGTGTTTCCTTTAAGGTTAAGAATGCGCCCTCCGGCTGACTTGGTGTCGCTTATCACAGGAACCTGTCGAACCGCTCCCAGGTTGTTGGGTGTCGCCTTGACGGTGCACGAGGGAAAGGTCGTCTACAAGCATGCCTAGCCTCAACCTATTGGTGGTGGGAGAGGAGAAGTCGCTTCCTGACTTTGAGGAGGCGCTGGAGAGCTGCAAACGCTACGTCGGCCCCATCAAGCTCTTTACTGCGCACAAAGCCGTGGACGCGGTCGGCAGGTTGCAGGTGCGACGCTTTCCGGCAGTCGTTTATCAGTTCGCATTGCGCAACGCGAATTAATGTGTTGACTTTCTTCCATGTCCTCCGCATGTCATGTCCCCAGAAACTTGTCCAGACGTGCGGCCAGTGCCATGCGGCCCTGCTGAGCAACCATTTTACATGCCCTGGCAAAGAGGAATTCAGCGAGACGCTGCGCAAGGTTATTAAGGAGAAATACCCAGACGTACCGGTTATCTGCTGGGGAAACCCAAAGAAAGGCGGCGATCTTAACAAGCACTACCACGCAACTCTGGTGAGCTATATCCGTACGCGCGTTTGGCACGACTTTGCACCGGGCCTATTTGCTCCCGCAGCACCCACCGTGCAGCTACGGCAGCGCACAGGTTGGGCCGTGTGGCTCTCATGCACGTGCGCGCTCTCGTGTGCAACTGCCCACACTCACCTCACGTCGTGGTCTACCCACCGCCGGCTGCCTGCCTTCGAGCACAAGCTTGGGATTGTGCTGCAAGTTGCGCACGCGTCAGGCACGGAGTCGCGGTTGTGCGCTCTGCGCAGATAGCGCTCAGCGCACCCCTTTGCACTGCTAGACGTCGCGACACTGCGCCGTGCTGCGGGCTTGCAATCGGGTTCATCGCGCATCGGAGGCCCAGTACCCTTGGCAAAAGTGCGGACAATAGCCCGTGTAGCATTAAGGGTATTAGTCGGCTGGAACCTGACATCGGCTGAAGGGGCTTGCAGCGGCCAACGTGTCAGGTGCGCGTCCTGTGCCGGCACGCGGCACCCCGTGGGGATGGCTGCCGGTGCGGGCTGGCGGACTGCCGAGCCGCATCACATGAACGAGCCGCATCACATGAACGAGCTGCACACCTGTCCACCCCCACGATCCGGTACTAAATCGCTGCCGTCTTGCTGTAGCTTTCCGGCAGCTGCCTTCGGTGCCGCGGCTTTATCCGGCCTCTTCCCGCGCCGCCGCGTCTCGCAGGAATTCGCCAAGAACGGCGGCGACGTGAATGCAGTGGTGGACGTGCTGAAGCAGGTGCAGGCGGGTCAGATCCGCCCGGACTATCTGCACAAGGATCAGCGCAAGTCGCTGGAGCGCCGTAACTCGCTGGAAAGGTGGGCGGGTGCTGCGGCGGGGCGGGGGTGTCCGTGTTGGGGGCGGATTCGAGGGAGGGCGAGGCTGCTGACGCTAAGACCCCACGCATGCTGGTGGGTGTGGAACGGCACGTAGTTCTGGAGCACCCGGCCTCGAAGAGTTTGAAAGGCGGATGCGGCGGCTCCGGCAATGGGGCAACTGTAGCGCAAAGTAGCGATAGTGTGTCGGTGCGGATTGACGTCCTAAGTTGGCCTTGGAGGAAGGGGGTTGCGTCCGAGAGTTCCAGAAGCTCTCGAGCTTGGCGCTGGCATAAGGCCTAATTGCGCGTTTAAAGTCGGGACGGAACTCAACCCTGGGTGCTGTGGCTTTTTTCAACCATGTACCCGCAGGACGGACTCCATTCGCGGAGCTCCCCGCTCCGACTCCATCCTGCGCCGCACGGACTCCCGGCGCGCGAGCAACGAGGGCAGCAAGCCGCCGCCGGTCCTGGACCGCACCGCCTCCTCCCGCCGCTCTCTGGAGGATGAGGCGCCCTCCCCCGCCGCCATGCAGAGCACGCCCACGCTGAGGCGCAAGAGCATGGAATCCAAGGGCAGCATGGAGTCACACGGTGGGTGGGTGGGTGTGTGAGTGTGCGCTAAGCCAGCCACCACAGCCGCTGGTGCGCGAGCCGAATAGGGCCCTGGTGGACAGTCAGGGGTGTCAGGATTGCCGCTGTTTTACAACGCTGCTGCTGCATAAGGATTCGAGAAGCACAGTAAAGCTACTGGGTGTGGCTTTGGCTGTCAGCCGACCGCCCTCCTTGCATGCTCCGCAACTTGAGCTGTCAGGCGACCGCCCTCCTTGCATGCTCCTCAACTTGAGTTCTCGCGTGCACGCTTGGGATTGTTCGCAGGTGTCTCTGGTTCCGGAGCGATGCAATCGGGCGGCGGCATGCACGGCAACGGCGCTGGTGGCATGGGCATGGGGATGGGCGGGATGAACGGCATGGGCGGGGGCATGGGCGGGGGCATGGGCGGGGGCATGTCCATCGGCTCCATGGCCACCATGAGCAGCGCAAACGCTGGCATGGGTATGGGCATGGGTATGGGCATGCAAGGCAACCTGAATGGCAGCGGCCGGATGGGGATGGGGATGCAGGGGGGGGTGGGCGGCATGGGTGGTATGGGCGGAGGCATGGGCGGAGGCATGGGCGGAGGCATGGGAGGAGGTATGGGCGGTGGTATGGGAGGAGGCATGGGAGGAGGTATGCACGGCGGTATGCAGGGTGGCATCATGGGCGGTGGCGACATGTCCGGCATGATGCGGAATATGTCGCTCGGCACGGCGCAGCCTCCTCCTCCGCCACCGGCCCCAGCAGCGGCCCCGTCCAGTGGCGGCGGCAATGCGGAGCTCATCCGGATGTTAGCTGAGGAGGTGGTGCGGCTGCGTAAGGCGGTTGAGGACAAGCGAGCGCGGGAGGCGGAGTCTGTGTCCACGCAGCAGCAGCTGCTGGAGCTGCAGCAACAGCAGCTGCTGCTGCAGCAGCAGATGGCAGCGGGCGGAAGTGGCGTTGGGATGGGCATTGGTATGGGTGGAGGCATGATGGGCGGTAGCATGATGGGTGGAGGCATGATGGGTGGAGGCATGCCGATGGGCATCTGAAGGAGCTGCCGAGATCTGGTCGCTGTGCCCGGGGGCCCTCGGGTCCCGTCCCGTCTTGAACCCTTCTGCAAAGTCTCCTCCACGATACGCGACGTGTGCACCCACACACGCGGATCAGTTGTAGGGACATATGCTGGTATTTGATGTCTGCGGCACCTCCGCAGTTGTAGCCGGAGATCATCGGTTTGGAGTGCCCGGATGGGGCCGCAGCCGCGAAACCTGCCGGGAGACCCGGAACGCGGGCCTAGTGCCGGAAAGGCGTGACGTGGTTCCTCAGCCGCTGCCAACTTACATTTTGGAGTTTGGTGCCCGCGGCGAGAGAGGGTTAGTTAGGGATCAATAGCCCTTTGTCGACTTGCGCACCATCGCTGCGCGCTACTGGAATTGATTGAGGGGTGGAGTCGATTGATTTGCAAGCCTGCAGGGAAAGACGAAGGAGCCTCCTGGCCGCGGCGCATCAGTTGCGATAACTGATACCGGTACCCCGGTGAGCCGATTCGGATGACCCGGGGGCCGCCAGGGCAGGTGGACACATGCTTCGACGCTGTCGCCCGAGCAACCGAGGGAATTGCTGTCGTGAACACCTGGCGCGAAGGCGCTGCATCGCGGCCTCACCTGAACCAGGGCGGGCACGTGCGTAGGGACGAGCGCTGCTGTGGGTCGGCGTGATGGCGCGGTTGTACGAGCGGATGTTTGTTAGTTACGGGCTAGCTGGGCCCCCGATCTATACCTGTTCAGCCATTTCTTTAAGGCGCGCGCGGCTGTGGTCATCGCCATGGCTGCCGCGGCGAGTCCGTCGCCAAACGCGAAAGACCCTTTGTTTGCATTGCGGGCGAGGCGTAGCCAGAAAGGTGTGGACTCGTTGGGAGCTCGAGGAGCTGGCAGCTGCTCCTACGGAAGCCACGCGCGGGGTTGGCCCCCTCGGGGCTCTCTTGCATCGCTGCTACATGGCGGTCAGCTGCGGCGGCCTCGCCAGAGTGATGAGATGACGCACGGCGTGATGAGGCCCCCGAGGGGGGAAGGGTTAGATGCTGTAGCTGTTGGGAGCACGGTATGGGAACGTTGATTCCTCCCTTATTATGTGAGCCCACCCGCCACCTTCCAGAGCTATCAAGTGCGGGTATCCAAAATGACAATGCGGGCTTTTGGAGGAATGGGTGGAGGCATGTAAGGCGTGGGATGGGTGTATGGTAGGTGAGGGTGCGGATACGTGGCGGGTAGGGTCATTGGCCTGTGGCATGGTGTGGGTGTCTCAGTTGGTGTGCGGTTGCGGTTGCGGTTGCAGTTGCGGTGCGGGGCCGTCGTCATATGTCTGGCAGCATGGCAGGAGTGTTCGAACGGCTGTGTGGCGGCGAGCTGGTGGTTCATTCGGGGTGGAAGCCAAGTCATAAAGCCTCCGAACAGGGCAGGAGGAGCGAGTCCAGCGTCCCCGCGTTTGCGCCTTGCCATGCAATGTGCTGGTGGGCCAGGAGGAGCGGGCATGGCGGCGTCGCTGAGGGCATCACCGGTCCTGCCCGCTGAAGCCCCCGCTGGCCTGGCTAAGGTGTCGGCTGCTGCCCGTTGTACGGGTAGCAGTGATGCGTGTCCGTAACCGACACTTTGGTAATAAATTGAATAAGTTATGCCGTTGGGTAGCCGGAGCCGCATCGCGGTGGCAGATGACCCAGTGGCCGTTGTGTGTGTGTTTTATAAATGCGTTGTGTGTGTGTGTGTGTGTGTGTGTGTGTCTGTGTGCCTGTGTGTTTGTGTGTATGTGTGCGTGTGTTACATCATATCTGACCGGGCCTGGCGTTGGCCAAGGGCAGCTACCCTGCCCTAACGGAAAGACCGCCGAAGCACTCTCCTGTAAGGAGAGGGGCGTGAGGGGCCGCAGTCCCCTCTTGCTCGACCGAGAGTCTGCTCCATCGTATCCCTTTGTGTGTGTGCGGTTGATACTGAGGACGTGTTGTGATTGGCCACGCGCGCTGATGCGCGCACTGCTGAGGGCGCAGCGCTGCCCTGCCGGCAGCCAGCTGGGCGTGCGAGGTGTCTTCGGGCGACGCAGTTTAATGCACCCTGGCACGTGCCTTTGGATCTGTTATTGCCGCTTTGGCTTGGAGTATGTGTTGCAATGCTAGCGATATAGCTTAAACGTATGTTGCGGGTGAGCGTATGCGCT
Source organism: Yamagishiella unicocca (assembly GCA_003116995.1). Classification (NCBI taxonomy): domain Eukaryota; kingdom Viridiplantae; phylum Chlorophyta; class Chlorophyceae; order Chlamydomonadales; family Volvocaceae; genus Yamagishiella; species Yamagishiella unicocca. The sequence continues at coordinate 220,394 of BDSL01000021.1, read as the reverse complement.
CGGCTGCCGGAAGGATTAGGGCTAGAGGAGACAACGACAATGCGGTCTCTTGAAATAAGTGCAGCAAGACCTGCGTGATCTGGGGGTGGCCAATTGTCGTATTTTCCCTGCGCGGTCTACCCAGGGTGTCCGGGGATGCGGCTCTACCAACTCTTGCGGAAGCGGGCTTGCGCTTCGCGTTCGTCGCCGCGCGACCATTTGTGTTTATGGCTTGCCGCACTCTTGTGCGGCCTGTAATATTGTTGAGTAAACCTCCCTGGAGCAGCGGGCAGGTAGGTGACAGCGCGTAACGCTCCACAGGCGCTGACCTGCAGTGAGTCATTTGAAGGGAGCTGCAACCTGCTGTGCTGTGGTGTGATGCGTCGCGATGTACCGACCTTACCGACGGAACATAACTAGAACAACGGATCCAGTGCTGCACCGCCAGCGGCACGCAGGCCACCCCGCTAGGCGGCGCAGTGTTCGACGCGTGTGCGGCCGAGGCACTCAAGGGGGGGCTGAACATTGATGCGCGGCCCAGCAGGGGCGGAAGGAAGCTCACAGCGACGTTGCGCTTAATTCCTCAAAAACTTCCACCATCATCCGGCGTACTCCTTTATGGGCATCCTGAGGAATGCTGAGCGCGATGCCATTGGGTCAGTACCTCCAGGTACCTCCGGGTGGGGCGCTCCTGGGCGCTCTGCTGGTTGCTCTGGCCGAAGGGTGTTTGGGCTGCTGTTGGTGTACTGCTGATAGGGGGCCCATTTGAGCTACTTCCCCCCTGGGTGGTTGGTGCCGCGGTTTGTTCTCTGGGCCCTTGGTCGGGGTTTCTAGTGGTCTGCCGTATCTCGATCGACTGGTTTGTTATTCCAGGTTATTCTTCCTGTGTGTCTCTTTGAGTGTCAGTCGATGCGCCCGATGGCTCTACCATATGATCTAGGGCCCACTGTACAAGTAAATACAACCTAAATGCGGACTCACACGCAGTTGCTGGGTTGTTTGGAATCTGCACGCGCTGACGTGCTCTGGTGCAGACCTCAACCCCGGCCTCCTAGAACGGCAATCTGTGCCAGGCCTGGCTAGCAAGCTCACCCAAGGGGCGTGAGGGGAGGGTTCTCCACCTGCGCGGTGGCATTCCTCCTCGCAGCTGGGGGGGACGTACGGAAATTTCTTAGTTATAGTTCCTAGAGATCCCACCGACTGCTCTGCCTCCACTTTATTTATTGCGATAGCGCGATCCGACTATTACAACTTAAATGCCTTGCTTTCCCATATTTCTCCCTCTCTGACTTCCTAACGGCAGCCATGGCAGCCATGACGACCGAACCGCACTGCTCATAACTTTGCAGTTTGAATTTCTGCCACCCATACTCGGGCCTTTGAAGCGTCAATACAAATTATGCGTCAGATCCTTAGAGGTGGTAACTTGCGCTGCGACAGAAGTCTGGGCCGAACACGGACGAATGGGAGTCGCTTATTGAGTGCGCGGAAATCCATCGTTGTTGGGTCCATATCAACTGGCGGGACATCAACATTACAATTAAGCTCGCTAGTAACGTTGGAAGAGGTCCAGCTAGTGGCCCGGCGTCGAGGCCTGGACATCAGCGTGAAGGACCTGGGGCCACTCTATCGCATCGTCTGCTGCGACGCCGGCGAGGAGGGGCGCGTCCTTGGTGTGACAACCGGCTTCGTCGCACCGCCGTTGGGCATTATGCATTGCGATACCCTGCAAATATTTACGCGCGGCCTTAAAGGTGACGAGGAAGGGGAGGGTGCGTGTGTGTGCTGTCAGGGCTGGTAACATCGACTGGTTTGGCAAGTTTATCTGGTTGCACTGCATCGGGCGCTCTACAGCTGCACCACATGATGGTGGTAGTTATGGAGGTGGTGGTGGTGGTGATGATGGCGGGTTCGCAAGCTGCCGTTGCTCGCCTCCCACCTCACCACCACCGCCACCACTACGAGCCAGCCCCCCGCATACCACTCGTCTGGAATGCCACGCCGGCTCAACCTGCCACCACATATTTTCCCGCTGCCGTGCCGTCCAGGTGATGCGGGCCAGAGGGTACGAGGCGGAGTGCTGGGGCTGGGTCTGCTACTAGGCGGAGCCACCTTCGCGTACGGCCTTAAGCGCGGGTGCAAGGTGGCAGAGATCCTAGCTATCAACGACGACGACGGCTGGCATGAGCGGCTAGTAAAATACTACTCGTACTTCGGCTTTAGGCCCGTGCGAAAGGTCGGAGGCAACGGCCTCAGCGACTTGCCGCACTTGCTGGTGTGGGGCGGTGAGGGTATGCGAATGGACGCCGACATAGAGACGATGCTGGGCAAGTGGACGCCGGCTCTTCGGCGCAGCATTGCGCAAAGCGCACACTCGTTGGGAGAGGCACCCGGAGTGAGTCCTCCCGAGTAGGACTGCCGACATGTGGAAGCGCCTGCCCGGGCAAGCATGCGGCATCGGAGAGCTGGGCGGCTTGGGCTGTGCAGAGTGCTGAAGCGCGGCAGCGGCTGGGCATGACCATTTTATTCATACGGATTACATTTACGGTATCCATGTTCTGTGCGCATTTAAGGATGACAAACCAGGTGTTCCGTGTATGTGCAGTTCGGTGTATGTGCACGTTATTGCGCGTGAGGACCGCAGTCACTGCGGCTGCACCTTGACGTTGGGATGTGGGTTGGATTAGTAATACGCACAAACATCAACCCGTCCTCTCCACATCCGGGTTACCGTACTCAGCGTAACTCAAATTGTGTTCAGCTTACGGCGCACGAGGCAAGATGACACCCATTGAACCGAGCGGGCAAGGGGGGAGGGACGCGACAAGGGGTGCGATATTCAACTTCTATCATCACGCAGTTGGATCTTAGCGGAGCGTGTCCAACGCACGCTGTACGGCCGCTGTACGACCAACGCCAGGCAGTAAAATACGACTAGTCCAACACCTGACAGTAAAGCACGACTAAGTAGTGCGCATTCTATCTCCTGAACGAGCAACTGGCAACGCTCTGAGTGCTGCACAGTTCGTGTGGTTTGAAGAGAACGCTTTGAGAGTCCACCACCCCTTCCCAGAAAGCATTCACGCGCAGTGGCGCCAAAGCAGCAGCATCAGGTCGAGGAGCTGCGCAAGCCAACATATAAGAACGGCGGATCAAGATCGACACGCATACACGACAGCAAGTCGGACAGGCAAAACCACCTGACCTACAGCATCCATTCTCCAATCAATGGGGGCGCGGCCTCGAAAGCATAGCATTCGTTATCCTAAGCTTGGCATGGTACCCAAGGCAAGGCATGCGGAAATTAAGATAAAGAACATCAGGATACAGCACAAACGGTAGGAGGCAGACATCCCTAAAACCGTTGCTGAGACAGCCATGGTTGACACACCATGTGATCAACCATGGTGTGTTAAAAAAACGGGACGTCTGTTCGTGTGACTGGGGCGAGACCCATTGAGGCCCCCATCAGCGTGGTCACATCCACGTACGGCATCTTCCAATGCTCTCCTTATTCAGCAGTGTACACGATTCGACGAACGGGCCATCAACGACTACCCCAATGCCACCGTCCATGAAAACGCATTGTGAGGGCATTCCCGGCGCCTCGCTACCCAACACATTTCTTAATACTATGCAATGAGAGCACAGCAGGCAACATGACGGTGCAGGCTCAATATGGCCCGCGCCGCTGCTAGGTAGTACGCTGCAGTTCTATTTCCAGCTCAAGTCAATTTGATGCAGGTAGTGTCCGTCTTCTGGGCGGCCGGCCGCAGTCGGCCGCTGCAGTGACCGACTTTGTCGCACCGTCTCAAGCCTCGCGGCCCCGGCGCATGCCTTCCGAGCGCACATGTGCCCCCAGCACACAAACACTCGACGCCCGTCCTACAACGCGGCATCCTGCCGTACGTCATGCTCCATCATCCTGCTGGCGCACACCGTGTCGTGCACGCTGGGACTGTCAACTGCACGCTGCGTGGCACCTACAACTTTGATACCAACCGCATACAACGATTCGAAAGACAAATAACATTTAGGGTTTAGCAGCGCTCAGACGACAGACCTACTCGCGTGTTGGTCCCTGCCGCACATCACATCATCCGAACGGGCGGCAGTAGGCTACCCTGGGCCCCGGGAGTCTCCCCCCGCCGCCTGTCGTGCGAGTTCATTACCATCATCATTGGCGAGGAATCCTGCATGCTCGGCTGCGGCGGCAGCAGCGCCGGCTGCCCCGGCGCTGCGCCCACAAACACCTCATGAGAGAAGCGACCTTTGAACTGCGGCGCCATCCGGGAGTCCAGGGAGGTGCGAACAGGAGTCCGGGGAGTGCTGGCGCTCTGCTGCTGCCTGGACGGAGCCTCGTACGATGCCCGGCCAGCCGTCCGCGTCCGCACCTGCAGGTCGGGCGCGCTGGTTGCTCCCGCGGAGCCGCGACTCTGGCCTCCCCGCGTGCTAGTGTCGGGCGCCACAGCTCCGAAACCCGCGCGGCCGTCGCCGCTGCCAACATCGCGGGGCTTCGGTCCGCCTGCTGCCGCCGCCGCCGCCGCATTAGCCGCCGCTGCATGCGCCCTGTCGCCAGATCCCCCGAACAGGTCCACTGAGAGGCGCAGCTGCCCCGAAGAGAAGCTCTGGATGCGGTTCTTGAAGATGGCGAACTTGCTGGTGAAGCTGTGGTGCTTGGACGAGGTGAGGGAGGGCATCCTCGCCATGACACTGCCCCCCTCCGGCGAGCTTACAGTGCCCGCGGTGGTGTTGCGATACTCGTTAACAGCCAACCCGTCGTCCCGCACCCGGCCCCCTGTTGCTGCACCCCCACCGCCGCCCGGGTTGCTGTCAACCCAGACGGCGTTGCCGGTGCTGCCTGCAGCCTGTAGCCTTCCGGCGCTGTCTCCACCTCGGCGCGTCGCCATGGGTGACAGCGGTCCGCCCGCCGGGTGGCCCTGCGGCGGTTGCGGCGATTGCGACGGTTGCGGCTGCGCGGGTGCTGCCTCGGTGCCCATGAAATCAAAGCACTGCGTGATCCTGCGCGCCGACCGCCAGATTGCCTTATCCGCGTTCTCGATGCTCGCCTTGCCGCCGTCGCCGTGTCTGCCACCGCCTGGCTTGCTCCTGCCGACCAGATTCAACCCATACTCGTCATCTTCTTCCTCCTCGTCCTCCTCGCCCTCCAAGACGTCCTCCTCGCTATCCTCGTCTCCCGGCGACGGGGCGTGCCCCACACCCCTCCGCCGCCAGTCCTGCCACTGCTGCAGCAGGGCGTGCTGGTCGTGCGGCGACCCGCCATTGGGATCTCCCTCGCCGCCGCCGCCGCCGCCTATTTCGGCGCTAGGCCTCGGGGACAAACGGGACGAGCGCAGGGGTAATGACGATGCCGTCGGCACCGCTACGCTCGTAGGCCCCCCTGGGCAGCGCAGCGACTGCCCCGACATCGGCGAGCCGTTTTGCCTCTGCTGACCCGCAGTGAAGGAGCGGTTGGCCACCGTGATCTGCGGCTCGTTACCCCCCCAGGAGGGGCCCGGTGTCCGAGCATTGATGACGCGCATGGGCGATGCTGCTGTCGTTCCTGCTGCTGTGAGCACCGCTGCTGCGGTCGTGTCCGCGGCGGCTGCAGCGGCGATGCTGACGGGGCTGGTGGGGCCCAGGGCACCCGCGGCGTCCGTGGGTGGCGCCCATTTGCGAGTCGCCCTCCAGGACCCAGGGAACTGGCTCAACGGGGACGACAGCGCACTGGCCGGCATCTTGCTGGAAGCTAGCGCCGGCTTTCCACTGGAGGAACAAGGAGCAGTAAAAGAAGCGCCAGAAGCGGCAGGCGCAGCCTCCGTGGGCGCATCCGCTGCGGCTACTTTAGCACCCCCGGGCGCTAAGCGGCGTGTTGGCTTCCCCGCGCTCTTAGCACCGGCCGGCGGGGCTGCCACGCCCGACCAAACAGCATCGCCGCTGACGCTCTGCTGCTGTCGCTGAGGCGGGTGTGGCTGCTGCTGCTGCGCTGGCGGTGCCGCTCCTTTGCGAGTCAACCTTGCCCGCCTCAGCGCAATCAGCGATTCGAGCACGGGCAGCACTAGCCGTGACTCCTCAGGAATTTCTGAGGGGGCATGTGGCTCGAATCCTAATGCCTTGTCCAGTGCCTCGCATTCACCCTCTGAAGGCGTATCTGGTTGTGCGTCGTCTACGTCGTCGCATGTGGATACTCCTTCCGTGCCCGCTGCCGCCGGCCCTGAATCCACCTTATCGTTCTCAAATTGCATGACTAAGGTTGGGGGAAGGACATGCTGTACCCTCTCCTTGTCAAGCATACGCCGGCGCATCAACACCATCCTAACCTCGCCTGAGCTAGGTGCAATTGGATTCGGCATTGGCAGGAGGTCTGCAATTCCAGGTGTGTAATCCTCGAGGGGCTCAACAGACTGCATCAATATGCCGCTGACGGTGGGCATGGCTTGCGCCACAGACCAGGCTGGAGGGTTTTTCACGCCAAGCTCCTCTTCCTCTTCGCCACCGCCGTGGCCATCATCACGGGCATGACCTGCGTATGTTTGCATTGTATGACAGGTCAAAACGGTGGCGCAAGGCGCGCAGCGCCAACTGTGGTGTCGGAAACCGGCGCGCAGACTTGTCGCAAGTACCTGCATTCGGTTTATGGTGAACCCAGCTGTCACGGGCGTAATGCATAGCTGCAAGATTGTGTGCAGCTTGGTTCGGCCTGTACCCGTTCGTCTCTTCCCCCCATGTTGTGTGCTGCGGCCTTGCGTGCAACATGGTTGGATGTTTACAGAAAGGAGATGTATGTTAGGGATACACGTGCAGCGGTATGCTGAAGTGGAGTGTAATCTTGACGTCCCCCAATCCGTACTTCCGCAGTGCAGTGTCCACCCCTGGCCATTTCAGATACGCACGAAAACCTATCTTAAGCAACTCAACTTGGTACAGCTGTACGCAAGGTAAGACTTAATCGCACTACGAATGTGTCATGTGTGGTGTAAGGACAGTTATCGTATGGCAGTATGGTGTATCGCTACAAAGGCTTTCGACACTCTGCTCATGTGGCACCGTGGAACAACAACACAGTGCCTCTTTTTGTCCTGGTTCCGCCTGGGCTTGCGGATGCTGTAACATCTTACCTATAACTATTAGTGCATGTTTTCCTACCTGCAGTGATTTGCACACTTGTTCAGCCGCAGCGGGGGTCGCCTCGCTGGCATATCGCGTTTTTCCGTGCGGTACGCTGGATGACCCCTGGCTGCTTGTCCGCCTGCCTGGTGCCTTCTGAGCCCGGGCTGTCACATATTTTTCTTCCGTGCGGTTTTGTTCCGCCGGGTTCTTTCTTTTGTCCGCGACCTTTTTGAGGGGTGCTGATGGGTGTGCCTGGGCCGCCGTCCACCCGGATTTGCGGTTTCCCCGTCCTCTTGGTATTAAGGAGGTACCCAGGCACCCAGGTCTCAATGTTGGCCCCCTCGTTTCGTCCTGGGTGTGCCCGGCGTCTTTTTGTGCCTTTCGAGGCTTTTCTGTGCCCTTCGGGGGTATGCTGAGTTCAGCCCCGGCTCGTACATGGGCCGCTCGTCTTATCCTAGGGTCGCTCGATGAGGACACTGTAAAATCACGGGTATATCCTTAACTTATTGCAATGTCGCGGCCGTGCTATGGTTTTGGCGGAAAGCCTGCCACGGCGTGTCGTGTCAAACCGTCAATATGGCATTTATGTCGTCAGAATATAAACGCCAATTAAGGACCAACATACTATTAATGTCAATTAAGGACCAAATAACATGCATTTGCTTCATGTTGCGTGTGTCCATTGCCTGCGCCGTCACGAGCACGAGCGTGTGCCGCAAGTTTCGGACGAGCCACGACGAGCCACGCCGCCGCAGAGCGAACATTCGCAGCGCCGGTTAACCATTGGTGGAATTCGAAATTTCGACGACCAGGTGCGCGCAGTGCTTCGGCAAGGGGAACAGGTCCGGGGCGGTAGCCAAGGGTAGGGGCAGTCACGCCGGGATCCTCCTGCTGGTCACATGGGCTCCCATGTGTACGGCGGCCATTGCCGCTTGCTCAACCCGTGGTATCACGCAATGCATCCATCCCGTCCGCGCCAAATTTGCGGAAGAAGACCCCCGTTTTGGTCACCGAGTAGAACCCAGTTGGCACCAGGTAACAACTGGGCCACCGCCTTACTGGGCATGGCAGCGTGCGGCATGAAGGCGATGAGGGAGCCAGCAAAGAGCAACCAGAGCGCTCACGTAAGGCTTGCTGTCACCTCCTGCCACTTCAGCCCCCCCACGACATGCCCATTGGCAAGTGGGGCTCGGTCAGACGCACTTGTGCCTTTCACCACCGACCAAGCCAAACAGGCATACAACCTACCAGCGGAGGGCAGACCAGCGTAGAATGGGTGGTTGTCAACCACATACACCCGGAGGGCATCAGCTAGTAGCGTTGATGAGCGAGTGAGCTGGGAGGGACCAAAGGAAGGACCTAAGGAGAGGCAACCCAAAAACGTCAACACGGATTTCGACAGGGCAATTGAGCCACGGTATCGTTGTCAAGCGGTGGAATGTGTTGTCAGCACACGTAACGACGGCACAGAATTATTGGGATAAAGGAAGGTTATAACGCATAGGCTTCTCCAACGTTAAGGTCGCGGTATGGCGCCCCCCTCTTGTCCTGGACTTGCACAGGCTTCCGAAAACATGTAATTGTTGAGGGAGGCGCAATACTTCGCGACTTTCCACCACGGCAACCACGGCAGGCGCATGTGTTGCGTTTATGTTTTTCGGGGCACGCTGGCCACAGTTGGCGACGGGTTGGCCTCACGGGAAGGCTGGGGCTCCGCTCATACGCTGGCGGGTAAAGGAGAATCCGCGAATCCACGGCCGACAAACCAAGGCGGTGAAGATGTCGGTCCAGAAGAGACGCTGGGGGGTGCGGCAGGGGTGCCCTGCAGCACGGTGGAGTTGGGGTTCGCTTGGCTCCTGACGCGAGCCCTGTGACTGCCGTCCAGTTTGCCGATGACATGGTGGCGGTGCTGAGCGGCCCCGAGGCGGTGCTCCACTTCCTTCGATGCAGGGACACGTCTGCTCTCGCCTCTGGTCAGCGTCTGAACGTGAGCAGGGTGGACCGGCTCCCTGTTGCGTTGCTCCCTGCCGCTGCGGAGGACCCTGCAGCCGCCCCGGCCCAGTCGACCCCAGCTGCCGGCGCCCGGCCACGCGGGCCTGCGCGTCGTTTCTCAGCCATGGCCATTAACCCGCCCTTCACGGAGCCCCCCGCGGCTCCAGCCATGGACTAGGACAAGTCGGCTGGCGTGGTGCGTGCCAGGCTGCAGAAGATCGCTCACCTGGGCTTCTCCTCCTTGGGGCGGGTGAAAGCTTCGGCCACCTATGGCCTGCACCGGCTGACGTGGCACATGGAGCTATGCTTGCTGGGCGGCACACTTTTATGCTCGATGATTGGCCGCGTGTCCGCTTGTCTGGTGCCTTATGGGCCCGGGGCTGGTTCTGGTTTTGCTACAGCGCGGTTTGCTGCGGCTAGCTGTTTCTGTTGTCTGCGACCGTCTTGGTAGGTGCGCCTAGGGCGCCGTCTGCCTGATTTTGCGTTTTTCCGTCCTCTTGGGCTTGGTTTTTTGGGACTGCCCTTCGCGCTGAAGTTCCCTTTGCCGGCGGGGCTTTCGGGTGGGGCTTTTTCGCGTGTGTGTGGTGCCCTGGGCCGCCGGGGGATTCCGCTGATTTCTGTCTCCCGCCGTTTTCCCTGCGGGTGGGCCTTGAGGTGCTTGGGTTGTTCTGTTTTGCCAGGGCCCCGTTTTCCCTCTGGCAGTTGGGGCGCTTGCTGGCTGCTAGCGCTGGCTTCCTGTATGGCGAGGTGTCCGTGTTGACCCCCCTTCCCCCCCGACTTCGCATCCATTTCCTTGCGCCGCGCGGGGTCCTCGTTTCCGTTGGCCTCGGAGTCGCCGCCGATTTAGTCTCAGGCGCCGAAGGTCGACACCCGTCGACATACAACCTCCGACTTTAATTTCTCCCACCAAGTTCGCCAGCATGCATCTCCATTTTTTCTAAACGGTTGTCCGAAACGGTGTTTTTTCGTACACGGGGTTTTCCTTGCAACTCTCCCCACTTCTTGTCCTGTAACCGGTTCTTCTCTGTAAACCCTCTTGTCCTGGGTTCGCCCGGGCTTGAGGACACTGTACCGGTAACATCTTATTAACCGTTGGTCAATCGTCGCTTCAGGATCCCATAAACGCTTGTGGTCTAGGAGCTGATGTAGAGTGTAACTTGGCCGGATCATGCCGGACGTGCATCAGGACGGAGGGACGGACGGAACACGGAAGGACAATTGCAACAGACAATCAAACTGCCACCATCGGCCAAAGACGTAGCAGCATGGTACTGAGCGTGTTGCTTCACGGCATTTTGTTACTTAGGGACTCTACAGTTGTAATAGTTTGGATTTTTATTTCTTTGGCCAAGAAACGCAGGTATTATGATATTTTGGAGTACAAGTTTATTATTCACCGAATCTTCGAGCAGGTATCGGTAGTTTTGCTTCTTATCTAAGTCTGAAAGATATAACTTGAAACTTAGGTGAAGAAGTAAGCGGTCGGACCGGACACGAACGGCGCGCATTCAGCGCAAGGTTTCAACCGACCAAGCAGGGCGATCCGCGCCCTGCTGTGCTCGATAACGAGACAAATTTGTGTGCAGAAAATTAAGCGATGCGCTGCGAGGCTGCCAACCTTTCACTTCCGGCGAGGTCCGCGGGCCATGCGAAGGCGACACGGAAACGCAGGGCCGCAAGAACTGCGACAATGAGTAGAATCCATAATACGTACTGACCACTGCGAAGCGACCCCGAAACAACATTTGCCATGAGAGTATAATTACGAACCTAGGGTCATTGTGCACATTGAGGCATAAGACATTGCATAAGACGTGAGGTCACTTGTGCGTCCATCTCAAGCGTTGCCCGGAGACTGCTGGGTTACGTGTTGCTGGTGCAGCCCGCAGTGTGCCGAGGACCAGCCAACAAGAACCCGCGTCGTCCTCGGCAGTGTGCCATGGATGCATTGTAGATAGCGGTGCGCGTGTATACAGTGTTCCCCTCGCCAGCTTACCTGACCCGCAGTGTCAGGGCACTGAGACACCGGGCTATGACTGCCCGCATGTTTCTAGTGTGCCTGTCATGCCCCAGCACCGGCATGGTCGATTCGCGGGCATTAGTCATGGTTTCGGCGCCGCTCCAGGAACGCGAATCTGAGCATGACGGTTGGAGTGAAATGTCTTGCGAGTGCGTTGGTAGGTACGGTTCGTTGACACTGTGTAACGGACGTCGTCTTGTATCGTCTGGTAGCTTCCGGCGTTGGACAGTAGCTGGCTCACGATCGATGCCGAAGGGATAGGGTGCACACCTAGTGTCCGTGACAGCCGAGGACTGCTGTGGGGCACGACATGCCGGCCTAGCAATGATGCCGTACGCATTACGCCCTACACGCACGACAGCTTGGTGGTTAGGGATGGCTCGCTTTGTCCGTTACTGACATGAACGAGAAGCCAACAAGCAGGGGCGCAAAATTGTAAGCACTGATTACAACACCTGGTGTACGACATACATGGGGGACAGCGGAGCTGTGCTGCTCGGGCGGCCCCGCACTTTGTAAACAATGGATGCAACGAGTAGGCGTCCTCGCGGGCCAACAAGGATGCGAGTCCTCCGTGCATGATAGCCAGATTCACGCGCTCAATACATCAAAGCTTCATCTAAGTCGGCGGGTGCCCGCAGAGCGGAAATTTACCCAGAGTTGTGAATATCAGCACGCATGTCCCCCACATCTTTAGCCATTTGCATTTTGCAAGTATAGTTTGAGCACAAGCTACCAACGTCGATATAGTTTGAGCACAAGCTACCAACGTCGACAAGAATCGCCACTTATTAACTAATTGCCGTCGTTACCCTTGATTAGGCAGGGGGTATGCGTCCCGGCCCCGGGCGAGCGGAAATGATTATAAGGATAACCATCCATACCATATTCAACTGCAGTCAGCGCCTAGCTTGGCATATTAACAAGACCCTCAAGAAAATCTTCCAATCAGATAGCAACACAGGGTAAGCAGCGGTACGCAAACCAAGCCTAAGCTATCCCCGCTCCTCTACTACTAGACACCGGCCACGTGCCGTGCGTACACCTTAAAAGGTCAGTTTTTTGCAATGTTTGATACCGGTGACATTAACACCACATTCAAGCTGACATCCTTCAAAGGTATGTGCACAGCTAATAAGCTGAATTACTCTCGCAGGTGAGGTGCCTAATCCAATAATGCCCCCCCCCCTTTTATCGCTCGTCATCCCCAGCGACAAGCACTTCCCAGTCAACTCCGCCAAGGGGACGACGCCCCCCTCGCAGGACACCGCTGAGGATGGAAGCGTTCGGCCTCTCCTGTATCGCACCAACTCTTGCCCGCGTATGCCCATGCGGTTCCGCAGCTCTTTACCTGGGTCATGTACTGCCGATCAAAGCAAACATCGTACTTCCCGCGACACCGACGATAAACAGCAGCAACACGTCGACTTTTTCATCAACGCATTCATGCAGCCAAAAATGTTCATCCCTGCGACCCAGCCCCCCTCCGCTCCCTCCAGGCCCGTCTCCCGCACAGCTGGCAGCATTGCTCGCCGTCATCTCTGCCATCTAGCACCTCGGCGCGTCAGCTTCCCACCCCACACTTCACATCTGCAGGACACAGCAGTTGGCCGCGCCCTTTCGCTCAAATGGGAGTATACTACAGCACTGGCTAGGACTTTCGAGGCGCAACCGATACAGCCCTGCCATAACTGCTGCGACTGCTACCCAGCCAGGCTTCTAACGCCGATTAACAACGCTTCACTGGTCCCGAAGCCGCCACCGCCACTCCCCTGGCCACCGGGCTACCGGCTGGAGACTGCACCTCAGCTGGCGCGTAAGCACCACTGCCAGGCCCCGGCCTGCGCCTGACAGACGTGACCTCGATGGGAGGCAGCTGCATCGACGGATCCCGCCCGGCAGCGTAGCCCTGCAGCTGCTGCAGCGAAGGCATCGCCCCACCGCTCTGGCTGGAGCGCATTGGCGTGCCGCCGCCGCCGCCGTGAACACTCGGGCCATCCGACACTGACACCACGGGCGACACCGCATCCGAGCTGCTCCCCCCGGTGCTGCCCCCGGACCAGAGCCACTTGCCCTTGCCCAGCTTGTGCGTCCAGGAAAACAAGTCCTTGGACTTTGCCTTGCTGGGCGGCTGAGGCTGAGGCTTTGCCGCTGCCCGGTTGCTGCCCTGGCCTTGCTGCCGGCCATTCGGCGACAGCACCTGCACCTGGCTGGAGCCGCTAGGCGAGGTGGCAGCAGAAGCAGCAGGCGGAGGAGGCGGTGCTATTGATGGTGGTGTCGGTGAGAACAAGCCTCCGCCAGTGTTCGTGCCCACTAAGCCTGTCGAGGTGGCCCGCACCGCGCTCTTGGCTACCGTCCGTGATACGGCAGTGATCGGAGACATATTGGAGACGCTGTACGACTGAGTACGGCCCACAAACTCCATCTCCATGCTCTGGCGACCCTCATCGTCTATTGGGGGCGGGAGGCGGCTGCCGGGCTGGCGGGTTAGCCGGTTCGCCTCGGCAGGCAAGCCCACTCGGCGTCGCGCGGGGGAGAGCATGGAGGGCTGGCGCGCCAGGGCGGCGCCCCCCCCCGGGCTGCCGATGCCGCTCGTAGCGAACGCGACTGTGGCCTGGCGCAGTAGCGTGCTGCTGTGGGCGATGGAGGACGAGGCGCGCAGTGCGTGTGATGACACCTGCCGAGACATGGAGCCGCTGGCGCCGGAGCTGGTGCTACCTCCATGGCCTATAGCGTGGTGGGCGCCAGGGGACGGCACGGGGGAGGCGGGCCCGCCGGAGCGCCCTGGCCGGGGGCTGTCCTCTTGCATGGCCAGTAGGGTTCGGAGCACGGGGAGCACCAGGCAGCCATCTCGCTCACCGTCCCCACCGCGTTCCGGAAAGGCGACGCACGCATCCCCGCCCCGTTCAGGGAACACATCCGAGTCGTCAACCTCATCGCCCTCGTCGCCCTCGTCCATGGTTAGCAGCCCGTCACTTGCAACTTCGGAGGCCGAAAGAACCCCAACGGGCCGGGCCAAGCCGCCTCCGAGGTGGAGATTGCCGTAGCTCCCCTTCCGAATCCACCCGCCGTCGCTGCCGCCAGGATCCGCGTCCAGGCCGTGCGTGAAGGACTGGGAGCGCTGGGGCTTACGGCGCAACGTGAACTGGCCATCTTCGGGCAGGGTCATGTTGCTGCGCACTCGGCGGTCTTGCAGGATGCTGGCTACCTCGTTTGCGGACGGCGCGAGGGCCTCCGCGGGCGGGAGCGAGCTGGCCATGGGCTTTTCATCGGCATGAGCTCGGAAGAGCACGCTGTTCCGAGGGACGTCGTGGACGCCGACCACTTCAGGAGCAAATGGCACGACGATAGTGTTGCCGCGAGATATCCTTGGTGCCGGCGCAGGCGCCGGAACTGGGGCGACGCCAGCGCCGGAATAGGAGGTAGAACTTCTCAACAGGGTCGCGAAGTCGTTGACCGCTCCGCCATGCACTGAGGCCTCGGCGAATGGTTCAAGGTCCCAAATATTCTCGCGGTCCTTATTCGCTCCCCATGAAGCCCTTGCGACGGCCGCGGCAGCGAAGGCAAGGTTCACTGGAGTTACTGCTGACGGTGCGGGAGCTGGTGACTCAATGATATACGTTAGACGCCCCATTTGCCTTCCAGCTTTGAAAAATACCACCGCTGCTGAGGGCCGACGTAGCCTGTGCCTGCCGCACAGTTGGCGACAATTGGGGGCGCTTATAGTCGCTTTATTACAAGCACGGGATTAAGCCAAGCATTGCTGCCGCATTGTGCTAATGTACATTGAATCTAGACGAACAATAGCGCAAAGTATGCGTTTAGAAGAGTATGGGAACCGTTTCATGCTAATATCATGACGAAGACCTTGCACACCCTTTAGGCACGCTCCCAGCACATCTAGGATGGAATTTTATGTATCTAGCAAGAGAGTTGACACTTGTAGTAACCTGGTGCCTTTACACATGTGCTGTTTAACTGACGACATCCAGTGTTCTTGCCGTTGACGGCACTAGTCGCTACCCTGATCCAGGATCAGCAAAGGGTACTGCGCCACTAATACATTTATTATTCAGTGCGAGCGGACGAGTTCCATATTGTACGGGCGCGTTTCACAAAAAGTTCTCACCAAGGTTTCGACATTTTACCCGGCACCGGCAAAATAAGCCCGCTCTAGGGGGGTTCCCCTGACCATACGCCTGTATGCGTTCGCTATTGTATGGCATACAAGGCAAGTGATGTAAGGAGGACGGTGCCACCGTCGCGGAGGGGCTCGCACCAAGTATCACTGTTGGAATTCAGGCTTGGGTCGCGAAGCTGTATGGTCAGGGAAGGTGTCCGGCCGTGAGGTGCCGTGCTATGCGTTCATTCGACACCGAACGTGCAATAAAAATGCAATCTTGCCCTCCCATTCAGACGTTTGTTCATGTGATCCCGACTGCATGGAACATACGGGGTCACATAGGAAAGGGCGGCTGATCTCCCCGCCCTCAGCAGCCGTACAAATGTACCGTGAATAGGATCTGCACGGGCCTGCACTTCATGGTTAAGTAATGTGGCAGGTCCCGGGCTTCCCCTGGGCTACAGGTGCCACGACGCACGGACTTCCCTCTTTCCTCGCTGGTCCTGGCCGGCGGATAGGCGCAGTAGCTAGGTGTCGGCGCGGCGAGAAGCCCAGAGCAGCGCCTTGTCCCCTTCGCGCGCTCAGTCAGCAGCTAGCAAACTGCCGGGGGCCCTTACTACCCTGTGCACAGGAACGTTTACACGCACATAGTCGCAGAGGCTGTGTTCACATAACAAAGCGAAAAGCGACGGGACAGCTAAAAGCGACGGGAGAGGGAAACAAAATCAAACGAAAGCCCGGCCCTGCCCGTCACAGGCTGTGTGTACGGTGCCCCAAGTTGCCTGACCAAGTCGCCTCTACCTCAGTGCCGTGTGGCCAAGCCCTGCCCACCCCGTCAGTCCCGACGGCAGTGTGGCATCACACTGCTTGCAACTGTGACGGATGGAGATACTAGCCAGCGACCAGTCTCGCCACGCCTGCCGTGTTCTAGCTCCCAGAGCAGGGACTTCATGAAAGGCTGTCCCATTCATAACTGGTGGGTAGGTGTGCTGGTTCGTGCGTTGGTGTGCGGGTGGGGCGCTCGAGGGCCTGAGCGGTCTCGGGAGAACATGCTGTTTCAGGAAGCGACTTAGGACTAGGGCACATGAAGCACGGCGCCCTGCCCTCAGACACCGCCGTGGAAGTGCTAGCGGGGGCGGCAGCGCAGCTCATTGACCGGAATTTAGCCCCAGCTGCTCGGGAGCGCCGAGCGAAACCTCAGCGGCTGCTGTCAGGGCACCCTCTGCGGAAGGGTTGGGCCGCAACGGGCCGCAGTGGAGCCTCGACACCTTTTTGGGGGAGTAGTTTCCGGTCGCCTTGCGTGTGAGGGGCCGGCTGCCGTGATTGTGGGGTCGTGATCGGCCCTGGTTTTGTGGTGACCTGTTACAGTGGACCCCAGACCATAAGGTAGAGCCATCGGGCGCATCGCCTGACACCGAAAGAGACGCAGGAAGGAGAACAGACCAGTTTGTGCTCACTTAGAGGGGAGAAGGCGTTCGTTGAAGGCCTCGCAAGGGGAACATAGAAGCTGGGGTCGAGGGTTTCTGGATGTGTTTGTATAGGCCTCATTTGGCGTGCAAAAGTGTGATCGGAGTGGCTGACTAACAAGCAATGACCGACTTTGCGATTTCAGCGTTTATCGCCAGCCTATGCCACGAAAGGGTTCACCACTAATTCGCCTGAGCTTAAAACATCACTATTATTTAATATGCTTTTCAGCCTCTGCAAGCCCGGGCGAGCTCAGGACAAGCCAGGACAAGCGGGGGCCCTAATCGATACCTCACCACATGGTCTGGGCCCACTCTAACAGTTACCACTACCTCATCGCACTAGAAGCCAACGCTAGCAGCCAGCAGACGCCCCAAACGGCACAGGGAAACAACAAACAAGACACCCGGCTCGCCCAGAACGGCGGGACCCCTACAAGTTAGTATTAATATTAACCCAGGCATCCCAAGGCCTATCACAGGGAAAAAAGGTGGGACGAGACAGCCCAGACCGAGGGGCTGGGGACGAAAACCGCCGGCGGCCCAGGGTGCCACCCACCTGCGAAAGGATGCGCCAACCAGAAGCCGGCCAGCAGACGGAACTTCAGCACGAGGGGCAGTCCCAACAAACTAATGTCAAGAGGACGGAGAAAACGTAAAACCGGGCAGACGGCGCCCTAGGCGCACCTACCAACGCGCCCGGAGATAACAGAATCGCGATCATGCATGCAACTATCGAAAACGGTGGCAGCTCGCGCGGTCGCGCATGCTCGTTTGTTCGAGAGGCGCTGGGAGGCACAGCGGTGGCCTCTGAGCTACACTTGGCTTTCTGGGAACTACCAGGCGCGTTCCGGAGGTTATGGCAGGGTCTGCGCTGAGAGACCTCCCACAAGGAGGGATGGTGGCGGCTCAGGGTTGATGGGATTCCTCCGCTTGGCAACTCCCACGTGCGGGGGGCAGTGGCCTGTCCGTGCGGTTGTGGTGAAGGCGCTGGTGCGGTGCCAGGCGGGCTCTCCACTCGGCAGCACACCTGGAGCTGCCCGGTAGCTCAAGCCGTCGTCGACCACTTGGCTGTACGGGAGGGCGCGGGTGTGTCCCGGGATCAAGTGTGGTTGGTGTTGGCCCCTCCGGGGGTGCAGCAAGGTGTTTGGGACGTCGGGGTGCTAGCGGCTGTTAGCGCGATGTAGGTTGGGCGGAGGTGCATGGCGGCTGCTGTAAAGGCGTCGGAGGGGATCTCCCCTGGTGTCGTTTTGCGCGATCGCGCGATTCGGCGTGGGGTAGTGGACTTTCTGGTCCCGTTGCGGGGCTTCACGGCACTGGGGGCCCCGAACAAGGTTTGGGGAGGGGTTGGTCCTCAACGCCGTCTGATCCGGGTTGTTCAAGGCCGACTAGAGTGTGTTGGTCCGGCGCCCAGTTGTGAGGGGTCGGATTAGGCCCCGGCTGGCCGGTGCTCCTGCGGGAGCTCCCTTACTGCTCCTCCTTATTTCGGGCTGGGTGCTGGTCTGGTGTGGGAGGAATCTTCTTGGGTCTCAGCAGGGGGTCTCTGCTCGACTTGTTGAAGCGCTCTACTGGTTGTTCTGAACGAGGGGGTGCTTGGGCTGCAGTTGGTGTATTGCTAATAGGGGGGCCATATACCGGTAGGCTACATCCCCCTGGGCGGTTGGTGCCGCTGTTTGTTCTCTGGCCCCTTGTTCGGGGTTTCTGGTGGTTTGTCACATCTTAGTCGACTGGTTTATTCTTCTTTCTGCGTCTCCTTCGGTGTCAGGCGATGCGCCCGATGGCTCTACCTTATGGTCTGGGCCCCCTGTAACAGCTACTACTACCAGGCAGCAGCCGCCGAGAGTCCCCTGGGAGACCCTGTTCGCAATTTACTGCTGGCCCCGGTCATCCCGGAACTTTACTCTGCTTTACTTGCCTTCCCAAGAACCCCTGGAGCATCATCCTGGAGACCTGGACACGTGGCAATAGCAACACTGAAACGAAGGGTGCAGCAGCCGCAGCCTGCAGATCGCCTGTTCGACGCAAAGGTGTTCGGGAGCACCGGGCATTAGTCGTTTCCGCTGTGAATCAGGAGGAGGATGTGACACGCCAAGTTAAAATTACATACAGCGTAGCTAGGTTCCCGCACCGCAGAATGACTGGGGGTAGCAGCGCCACGAAGCGCCATGACTGTTTGTGAAGGTCAAACTATGAATGGCACCGGTATTACTACCACAGTACAAGTATTACTAGGTTACACGTGGATCCAAGCCGTCTGGGTGAACGGCATCAATCTAGTTTTCTGCCTAAAACCCCGACTGCGCATACCGCTTGCTTGGGTTGGGCTGTTCCAGACGTGCAGGCGCGCTCTAAGTTCGCTTCATCCCGGGTATCAACGTCGGGCTAAGCTCGCCTCAAGGTGATGGGGGCTGCGGCAACGGAGTACGGGATGACGAGCTGGACAAACACGCGCACGGCAGGACGACCGACGCCGCCGTCTACACATCATTCCCCGGCCCCCCCTGGACTACCGCATTTCCGGATAGGGCTATCTCCGGTGCCTTACATTAGCTGCCCACCAGGAGCTTCAACTCGAGGCAGCTGCGACTGCGCATATGGGGCCACCTTGCCGCCCGCCACTCCACCATGCAAAAACAGACGCATCCTAAGCCCAACAGTATTTGCTTATGCTTGCCAGGAGTCGGTACGACACCAGAAGGAGAAATCAAAATTATTGGGACCTTGATCACGAGATGCGCGTAAAGGTCGCTTCGAGCAGAAGCGCACAACGGGCCTGGAGGGAAGGCTCCCCAGCTCTGTTAGCCGCCCCTGTATGTATGCACATGTCACCCTAGCACCAGCACCGAACTGCTCCGCGCAACTGGCGCAACACGACCGCACCCCTCGTCGAAACATGGGAGCGCGAGTTGCGGCGCCCTCGTCATGGTCAGGTCCAGGCGAGGCGCAGCTGGCAGCCGAATGGCCGCCCAAAATAGCGCACTTGGATATTGCTGCAGGGACCACCTGGGGGCCGCATCCATCCGGGTGGCAGACGGGAGCTAATAGGCCCCCGCCAGCCCCAGGACAGCACACTGCGCCAGTGAAGCTGCAGACACGTAAGGTACGAGTCCCAATTCGGTGCACCTCCCAACATATCCATACGGCACGTGCCACCACACGCGGACCAGCGGCCAACCAGTACAAGAGGGCCCACAGCCCCGCTGCCCGCGGCACGTGGTGACGCACGTGGTGGCGCCGCGATCCGCACACCAGGGACAACGCTCGGGTTCTGCCGGCACGAAGACAGCAGAACGAAGGCGACGAACTCCTCGCACCCCGTGTCACCATCGACTGGTGGCATGGGTTCACAGTCGGCGCTTGACGTGGTGGCCCTTCGGCGCGCCGCTTCAAGGCAGTGCTGGGGCGCCACCGGGGAGTGCCCAGCTCTTGGAGCGCTCCCATACCGACCGCACTCGCACCAGCAATCATCAAACATCTCCGTTTATTCCACGTCAGCATCACCACCACCATCACCATCAACGTCATTGTCACCGTCAGCATTGTCGCCATTGTCGCCAGCATATTTACCCGCGTTAAGAGTGGAGGGCAGTTGCCGGGATTGGAGCCACACCTAGGGCCGCTCCGGGACCAAACCACCGTACGTACTAGGATTCATATAAATTGCCGCACACTAAATCCACCCGGGCACATTCGGTAGCGGATCTCTCACGAACCCCTCCCTCGCTCGGCCCCTGCTCGTCCGGGTCTCCAGGCCGGAGGGCCCAGGTGCCGCCGTCATCAGCCTAGTCCTCTGATCCCTCAAGCTTCGAGCCTACAGCTCGGCACTGCACTAGACTGCACTGTACTGCGTCGTACCGCCCGGAGGCTCACGATCCCACACACCGCTCAGCGGCTAACACCGCATCGAGGCCGCACCTGCAATTCTGGATCCAACCTCGGAGGCGTGCTGTGACCTCCACTCCCCCTTGCACCACCCTTGCACCATGACTCATAAAAAACGCTTTCAACTAAACCGCAGGGGCAGCCTTAACCCCCCCCCGAAACAATGCTGCTCTTGCGCTCACACACACGCAAGCGGCGGCCTCAGGGTTACAGGGATACTACATACGCGGTGAGGACTGCCCGTCATGATTCTGTTGCCTCACGTTGGTCCGGCTGTTGCGGGCTCCTCCTCTGTAACAGCAGACAGGGCGCCACGGCGGCTGCGGGTGGGCACCAGAGGGGTCGGATGGCGGCGGCGGGGCGCCGACGTGTCGCCGCCGAGTGTGAGGTTAGCGAGCTCGGGGTGCTGGTGCTCGGTCGCTGGGGGCTGCGGTGCGTGCGCTTGGCCGGGGTGCTGCGAGGCGGCCGCCGGGCAGCCCCTCAGGTCGAGCAGCGAGTCAGCCGTCGCTGCCCGCGGGGAGGACAGCGACGGCAGCAGCGCGCTGCCGGGACCCGCAGAGGCGGCAGCGGCAGCCGAGGAGGCCAGCCACGGCAGCGGCTTGGCGCCAGGGGAGACCGAACCTGGCGTGCCCGCAGGTGACGGGGCAGGGTGCGCCGGCGACGTCGTCTGAGGGGGCTGCGGTGTGTGGCCGCCGCAGGGGGAGGCCGCCTTCCAGGCCCCCTCGCGCAACCCTTGCGTGCCGCCACACTCGCCCTCGCCGCTGTCCCCGGTGCAGCGACGCGCTACTGCGGGATGCAACGCTGTGCGGGCCGCCGTCGACGCGGCTGCTGGAGGCCACTGCTTGCCGGCGGCGGCGGCGGCGTGCATCCGCCGCTCCGCCGCCTCCGCTGCCGCCAGCGCCAGGCCCCCCGCTGCCTGGCCTCCCCGCTCCAAGCTCTCTCGCTGCGAGGAACCTCCAGTTGTGGCTGCGGCCGCGACGGCCGCCGCAGCCGTGCTGGGCCCTCGGCTGTTCGTGCTGCTCCAGCTGCTGGACCGCAGCTGGGGCACGTGGGCGGCGGCTAGGTCGGCAGCGTCCCGGGGGGAGCCCGCAACGCCGGTGACGGTGCCCGAGCGGCAGGGCGCGGCGCCCTTGGGCCGACCGGCGCCCCTGCTGCCGCTGGTGCCCAGCGGCGACAGCTGCTGCCAGCCGTCGAACTCGTCAAAGCTGTCCGTAAACAAGCTGTGACCCGCGGGTCGGGGCCGTGAGCCAGGCTCGCCGTCCACACTTGCCCGCAGCAGCACCTTGTGGTTTGGCTGCAGCGGCGGCAGCCTCACGGCGGTGTCGGCGCCGTCTCCGCAGTTGCTGCCGTTGTCGCTGCAGTCGCTCAGGTCGATGCGCGGCGCGTCTCGCGGCAGGCAGGCCGCCAGGCTGAGGGAGGACCTGCCGGCTGCGATGTGGTCCATGAGGGATAGGTTGTGGTTGGACACCGAGGGGAGCCTCCGGACCTCGTGGGATTGCCGCCTCTGCTGCTGCTGTTGCTGCTCTTGTTGCTGTTGCAATTGCTGCTGTTGCTGTTGTTGTTGCTGTTGCTGCTGTTGCTGTTGATGGTGTTGGGGAAGGTGTTGCTGTTGCTGCTGTTGCCGCCGTTGCGGCAAGGCGCTGGGGAGGATGCTGGCCGGCACGTCCTGCGCTGCAGACTGGCGAGGGAACGGCCACACACCATCGCTGGCCGACCGCTGCCGCTTGGACGCTGTGCGGATGTGCTCGTTGGCCGGGGCGATGCCCGCGCTCGGCATGGCTGCGACGTAGGCGCTCAGCAGCAGCGCATCCTCCGCATCGCCTCCCCCCCCCGCGTCAACCCCTGCACGAGCACCTCGCCCGACGTTGCTCACGAAGGCGCCCCCGGCGGCGGTGTCGCCGGCGGCGGGCGGGACAGCGCCCAGCGCCGCGTCGGATGACGACATCGTCGTTGCGGAGGAAGAGGAGCGGGTGCGCGGCCCCACCGGCACCGCAGCCGCGGTGAGGCTGCTCGCGGTGTCGTACGCGCTGCCGTCGTAGCCGGTGCTGCTGCGCCCGCCGGAGCCGGCAGCGTCCAGGAGGCTGATGCCGGCGGCGGTAGCGGGCGCAGCAGCGGGACGTCGGGGCAGCCTGCTGTCGGTACTCCTCCGCTGCGCCGTGCCTTGCCGGCCGGGAGTGTCCCTGGGGGGGGACGCGCAGATGGCCATTGCGGGCTCGGATTGGCCGCTGCTCGCAGCCGCACCCGCCGCACTCTTGGGGCTGGAGCCAAGAAGGCCGGCGATCCACACCCTGGTGTCCAGCAACTTGTCTCCCCGAGTGGAGTTGGTGAGGGCGGCTAGTCCAGTTGAAGTCAGGTCCGATTTTGTATCAGTGATGTCAGGGGAGTTGATGGCCGCGATGTCGCTGCCGATTGCAGTGCCGGTGCCAAAATATCGCGAAGATGAACCGTGCCCCGATACTACCTTAGGCGATCCCAACACGAGATTCACACTTATTATTTGGTCTGTATTGACATCGGGACAGCCTGCGTGTTGCCCAAGCACGATGCCGCCTTGCCGCAGGGGCTTGGCCTCGTGGACTGTACGCCGCAGCCTTTCCGATAATGCGCAAGGCGCGTTACTAGTTGGTTGCAGCGCGGCTGTGAAGCAGGCTTGTTCCTGAGGATGCGTCCGTTGGGAAGTAAATGGTAAAAATGGCCCAAACCTACGCAAACGCGGCTACTGCATTGCACCGCACACAGTTACAACCAAAATATTGTTCCGGGACTACTACAACAGAAGAAGTTACCTCCCGACGGGTGCAGGAACCCACAGACGTACTGGACATCCTACCTGAGATGTGTCGTCAATTTCAGGCATAACAGTCTTCATCAAAGGGGTACAGAGCAATTGTTCCCAAGTTCTGTCCACGCGAATCTTCTCATGCAATAACGTGAAGAAGGCAAGCGGCTGCCAGGAAGTTACCGGGTATTCCGCGACAGTGCCAACCAAGGAGTTTCACTTTCCAACCATTTCTAGAATAGAAGCGAAATATGTTGAGTGGCACATGCGTGGCCAGTATTCTCTCCAAGCTCTTTCTACGAGTCGGAAGCCGTGAAGCCCCGACGAGCCAGGAGTCAATGGGCTGCGAACAAACAATGGATACAGTACAAGCTCACAGGACAGCTCCACAACACGTGTTAGAACAGTAACACTTTGTTGTTATGTGAGGCGGCGCGGTCAGGGTATGCAATCGTACAACCAATTACGATGCAGTTGTTTTTGAAGATTCTTTCGCCGATGGCTGATATTGACCAAGTAAATTGTTCGTTTCCTGGGTTCTTTCGCAACACATTACCTGCTCGTGTAATAACCCGGAAGTCGCGGGGGCTGCTTACGTAGTCGCAGACGCGACACAAGTGTGGCGGTGGTAACCTACTGTTCATATTTCCAGACAAGTACTGGCGTAGTATCTTATTATTAGTATCCTGTTGTCACATATGTTCAAATCCGACAAGTGCTGGTCAGTAGAAGCGGACCCTCTTACGGCATAGCTGTCGCGTGTCGATACCGCTTGGGGTGCCTTTCCTCTTCAGCAATTTCCAGAGCAAGAAACCCTTGGCGCGTTTTTGTGCCAACTCTTGGCGCACGGTTGCGCAGACACTAATGTTCGTACACCGGGCCGCGTACTAAAGCCACGTCTGACGCACATTTTTCAGCGTTTGACTGGCATTGACGCCTAAATTCCATACCTAACGTCCATGAACGATGGCAGGTAACGTGGCGATGAATACTATATCCATGTTTTTGCACATATGTCACAGGGCCCGGAATGATGCCTGTGCCTTAACAAGATGCCTGTGCAAGTACACTGCAAAGCAGTTGCAAGGGAATTCAAAGGCGTCTAGTAACAGCACATCTGCTGACTGAGCGGATATATAGGTATTCCATTAGCAACATTGCCGCAATACTCAGCATGTCGTGGACCAGTCTTGGACGCACACCGATAACCGCAAGGAATAACCGCAAGGAAAAATGATGCAAAGTCGACGCAAATATGCCTGCCTAGGTAACCCAACTGCGCCGAGGCCTGCCAACCTCCGGCATATCCTACCTACCCCAAGACAGTATCCTAGACCACCCCGCCCCTCTGCACACTTAACCAGGTCATCACCAGATGCAGTTGTCGTGTTGCGACGCAATGGGCGGGAGGATGCTCACCGCCGAGAAGGACAGCGACAGCGGTGCTGCTGCAATGCATGGCAACGGAGTCTCGCGCACAGAGCTGCAGTCCGCCACCGGAGCCCCGAAAGCTGCTGGAAACACTCTTCATCCGAAACCAACCTACCGGACCTATGAAACCCAATCCGAACGAACGAACCAATTATGCGCCGTAAATTCTAGCAAGCAACTCATCCCGGGAGTGCGCGTTCGCACAGGGTCCTGCGCGGGAAGGGCGCGGCTGCCAGCCAGGGCCCATTCGCTCGTGAACGGCCGCACCCACCCGCGGTGTCCGCTTCTCTCGTGTCCGTCACATGCGTCACGTGTCTCGGTGTCAACAGGCCAGGCATGAAAACTGCAACTGATGAATAAGAAACCCCTCACAATCTGTAATCCGCGAATATCGGCGTGAGCACACAGCCTAGGTGCCTAGCTGGTGACCCATAACACTTGCCGAGGAGTGACGTGGCCAGGGGGCAGGGGGGCAGGGCCACGAGGGCACAGGCCACATAGGGAGTACCCCCAACCCCACCAGCCCCACCCCTGCCCCGGCATGAGGTCGCTCAGGAAGCCACCCGAACCCTACCGGCGGCGCCAGCTAGCAAAGGTCCCGATGCTGGCGCCTCCCACCTCGCGCCGCCCACCGGCCTGCCTGGCGCCCACTCCCCCCCCCCCACACCACCACACACACCATTCGACGCCCCCCGCACCCGGCGCCGTCCTCCGGGTGTTGTGTTGCGCCCACACGCCCACTCGGTGTCATGATCAGCGCCGCCCCACCCCTCTTGCACAGTTGCCGCCTATACTCCGTCACCGGCACTCCGCCGCGCCGGATGGCGCCGGCGAGGCCACCCGCCCCACCTCGGCGCCCCTCAGTACGCCCTTCCGCCCCCCCGGCCGAGTGACCGCTGTACATTAGCAAGGCGGCCCGTCAAAAACGCTGGTCCGCCTCCAGCAGCCCCGCCGCCCGCCCCGCCAGTCATCACCGCCGCCGCCAGGGATCCTCGCGTCTGGCGCTGGCTGTGGTGGTGGCTGTGGTGGTGGTGGCTGTGGTGGTGGTGGTGGTGGTGCACCGGGCCATCGGCCCCGGACGCAAGCGCCTGCAGCACGCTGACACCGCCGTTGAGCCATGCGGTGCCACCTAGCGCCGCTGGACCGCCAGAGCTGCCGCCCGCAACCCCACCACCGCCACCACCGGCCGCGGGCATGCTAGCTATGCGGGCGCTGCTCGACGGCCGGAGATGAACGGCGGCGGCGGCGGCGCTGGAGGGCCTGGCGGCAGGCCCTGCCGCCGCCGGCGGGTCCTGCTGCTGCTGGGCGGTCAGCGGGGTGCCTCCTCCTCCTGCTTCCCCCCCGCCTCCGCCTTGTGCCTCGCCGCCCGCTGCCAGCCAGGTACCTCCCAGGTGCGGGGCACTGGCGGACAGCTCTGAGGGGGGAGTGCGGGCCCTGAGGGCGCCCGACTCGGTGCCGGGGCCGGTCCAGCCGTCCGTGGGGCGGTGCTGCAGCAGCGCCCGGGCGGTGCCGAAGTCAGTCAGGCTGGGCCGCCGCTGCCGCCCTCCGGGCCCGGCCCCGCCTCCCCCTCGGCTGAGCTGCTGCTGCTGGAGCTGCTGGCCGCTGCTGCTGGGGCCGAGCTTGTTTTGCTGCTGCTGCTGTTGTTGCTGTTGCGCTTGTTGCTGTTGGTATGCGTGCGGGTGGTTTGCGGGGTGCTGGGAGAAGCCGGGGACCCAGGGGCCGGGGGGCGTGGAGGGGTAGGCCGCCGCAGCCGCGCCAGAGGGAGACGCCGACGGTGAGGGCGGCGGCAACGGCGGCGGAACGGTCCCCGGTCCTAGCCCCGCCGCCGCAGCCACGACGTACGCCTGCACCTGCACCTGCGCCAGTGCCTGCGGCTGTGCCAGCGCATGTGGGTCCATGTTTGCGAGCGTGTGGTGGTACGAGTGGCTCTGGTGCGACTGCGGCTGGAAGGGGCTACCCGGGCGGAGGGTCACTGCGCGCCCCTGCAGCCCCCCAGCCACCACTGCAGTGGCGGGGGCGGGCGGGGAGGTCCAGCGCGGGGCGCCACCCGCAGCATCGCGCTGCTGCGCCAGGCTGGGCCGCAGGGCGCTGGCGGCCGCAGCACCGCCGGAGAAGTTGGCGGCGGCCACCACACGGCCGCCGAGGCCCTCCGCGGCCGCAGGGGAGGCCGCAGGGGGGCCCGCAGGAGGAGCCAGCGGTTGCTGGTGCTGTGTACCGGCTGCGGCTGGCTCCAAGTCCGCTGCGGGTGGTGCTTGCAGCAGGCGCCGGCGGCGGCTGGACTCCCGCCGCATAGCGTGGGGCCCCAGCGCGGCCGCGGCGGCCGTTGCTGCCGGCGGCGCCGTGGAGCCCACCACGGCGGCGATTGCGGCCGCCGCTGCGGTCGCGGCCGCCGCTGCCGCCGCCGTGAGGTATGCGGGGTTGGTGACCGCCGTGACGTGGCCCTGCATCCGGCTGCCTCGCAGGGGGCCCTGGATGGGCGCCATGCGGTGCGCTCCGAAGCTCGCGTCCTCCCTCTCCCTGGCGACCCGGTCCTGAGCCAGCAGCTGAGTCGGGGCGGCCTGCTGCTGCTGCTGCAGCTGAAACGCCTGAGACAGCGATGTGAAGCTGTCGGCCCGCAGCACCGGCGACCCGACCGCCGCCCCAGACCCTGTACCTGACCGCGGCATCCGGTCCGAGTGGGTGGAGCTGGCGCGGCTGTTGGGGCCGCCGGTGCAGCCGCTGGCGGAGGCCTGGGACTGGGGCTGCGGCGGCGCGAGGACGCTGCCACCAGAGCCCGACGGCGGCAGCGGCAGCGGCCCGGCTGGGTAGGCCCGGCTGCCGCTGCCGCTGCTGGGCTCAACGAGGGCGTCGGCGTCCTGGGTCTGAGGAGCTGGGGACGCTGCGCCTGGGGGCTGGGCGGTTTGGGAGGATTGGGGCGCGAGGACGTGCATGGGAAGCCAGCCCCGCGCGTTGTTGCCGGTCATCGCGGCTCGTCGGGGCCCCGTCTGCCAGTTGGGGTGCAGCGGCTCCCGCTGCGCCTGGTCGTGGCGGGTGAGGTGGAAGCGCGGGGAGGCGCACGAGGAGGGCGCCCCCGGCGGCGGTGCAGACGCGGCTCCGTGTCGCGCTGCGCTGCTTGACTCCACAGCTGCGGCGTCAATGACCGGGCGGTGGCCGCGCCGCCCGGGCACCTCCATTTCCTCCGCTGCTGCCATACCGCACGGCAGTAGCTCGCCTGGGGCGGGCTCGGCAGCCAGGCCAGCACTGCTGCCGCCCCGGTCCGCCAGGTCGGGGCCCTCGTATTCGTCGCTGCAGCCCGCGCCGCCCAGCTCGCTGCCTCCGCTGGGGCTGGCGGCCCGGCTGTTGGGTGCGCTGGCTGCGACGGCAGCGGGCGGGAGGAGGGTGGCGGCAGCGGCGCGAATGGCGTCCTGGCAGACCAGGTCGCCGCCGGTGACTTGCAAGACCACACAGCCGTCAATGTTGGAGTCATCGCCGGTGAGCCAGGCCCCCTGCGCAGAGGGATCACGTTGGGGGGGTGTTGAATACCAAAGGGAAGGGGGAACAACTTGGGGGAGCAACTTGGGTCCACACGTATGGCGCTGCCGTGCCGTCATGCAGGTCCATGCCCACGGCAGGCACATGGAATGCCGCTCGAGCTTAGGGTGGCACCTCTCCCGTCGGGAGACCACATTGCTGCACCGCGTAGATGTAGAGACGGCAGTTACTCTTTGCTGCCCACCGGCGACAAGTCCGCCTCTCTTCCCATTCGCGAACGCTGGGAGTGCAGCCAGGACACACAGCGCGCGCTCATTACCTGGCTAAGACTGACCTTGGTGATGCACCCGGGTTGCGCCAGCACGCACGAATTCAGCGTCGTCTCAATTGCCGCTTGGTCAGCGCTCGCTGACGGCGCAAAAGCGGCGGTATACGGCCCCGATAGTCCCAGCAAAGCTCGCAGCCTTGCAGATTTGGCGTTCCCCCATGGCTGGATCTTAAGCAACAGCGACAGCACCCGCTTCGGTTGTGGCTGAGACGACCCGGCGGGTTGTGCCAGCACCGAGCTACAAGAAGCAGTTGGTCTGAGCTGCAAAGCTGCCATTGCGCTCTGAGATAAGTTGTTCTTGCAGGGCGGTCTTTCGTGCGCTGCTGCCGCGGACGCTGACCCAGTTCCGAGGAGAAGTCCGCACTGTCCGCCCGCGTTGGTTACAGCCATTCATGCTTTAGCATGCCGATAGGATATAATATCGGCAGGCCTGGCCGTGATGGCCCGAGCTAAGCTTCAACCCATAACCATAATGGACCTATCACCTAGTTGCTGGTGCTGGGATAAAAAAAGCGCTAGCAGGCAAACATATAGCATACATCTTGCTGAACTTGATATCTAAGCAAGGCGCGTGGTCTAGCGTGCGCTTGCTACCTGTATTCCCCGAATACGGAGGCTTTAAAAGGCGACTGCTACGAACTTCGATAGCTTTGGGCACGATTGGGATGTACTGCAGAAAGCTAGGGACGGTACCCTTCCGTGCAGGAAAAATTATGTCAGAACGTCGAGTGAATGGTACGAGGCCTTTGTGCTTCGTTCGAAAGCCGTACAATTACTCTTTGCTCCAATCGCAGCTTTGATTTACGGGAGCACATCTTATGTGGCAATTGGACAAGGCACCCGCTTGTGTTGGTCACAATTGCCAAAATCAGGCTTCCGGCCGCCCGGGGCCACGGGCCCTGTGCTCAGAAAGTGCGCGCCGAAATCGCCATATAACTTCAGCACAATGCCAGACAACATGGAGGATGTTTTCTTGGAAGTAAGTACCCGCCGGCGCAAGCACTGCTGCGCTGCGCCGCCACACCCGCAGCTGGGCTCCGTAGGAGCTACGCTCCTCCGTTGCGGTGAAACCCTCGTCCAGCCACACGAGGCACCCCGGCTTCAGGCTTCACCCCGGCTTCAGGCTTCACCAGTGAACTGACCAGACCTCCACACCCCAAAAGACCTCCGACGCAAACCAAAACAGGCAATGCCTGCCACACACCCCGAAGCTTGTCCTGAGCTGCAAACCCCGTGAGGGCCTTCTCGCCAAGGCCCTCTCAACTGACAACAACCATAACCGTCTCGCTGTGCAGCAAAGCCAGCCGCTGCTGGAACCCAACACACTTTCCCCGCCCAACCCCCACAGGCGTCCGGCCTGCACAGCTCCGGTGCTGACCTCTCCCGCGCCGAGGCGTTGTACCGGTCGGTGCTGGCGGCACAACCCAAACACGCGCACGCGCTGCACCAGCTGGGGGCCCTGCTGACGCAGATGTACGGCAAGGAAAAGGTGAGGGCCGATTTGGCCAGCGTGGAGGCTGGGTATTGGTCAGGGGTCAGTGCGGGCCCCCCCAACCCCCGAGTACTTCCCGGCCCCCTCCGGCCAGCGAGCTGCACTCGTGGATTCAGCTTTGCGCCCCTCCGCGTGGGTTCTCCCCTCAACGCCAAAGATGCCACCCATCCATGAGCTCATCCCTCCTGTACTCCCCCCGTCTGTCCTAAACGGTTTTTTTCTCGCATCCACGGGTCTTGTCTTCCTCGAAACCCCCCGCGGCGACGTCACCTCCCAACGCTGCTGCTCCATGCCCTTCCCCCTCCGCCCCTTTCCCTTCAACACGCCGCTGTCGGGCCATATCCACAGGTTTCTTGGTAGTCAAGCCAAGCTTTCCGGCATGCGCGCGTGCCCGAAAACCGTTCGCCAGTTAGTTTATGCTCTCCGTTTCCTATTTCATGTAACCGTGTCTCCTCGCGATCCTTCCCATCACCTGCCCAATACCCACCCCCATCCCGCCACCTTTCCGGGTGTCTCCCTAACCTCCCCTCACCGCCCTCCCTCGACCGCTCGGTGCCAGTTCGACGAGGCTCAGCGGCTGCTGCTGTCCGCCGTGCAGCAGCTGCCCTCCAGCGCCAAGTTCCGCAACAGCCTGGGGGTGGTCTACCAGGCGGCGGGCAGGTGGCGGGAGGCGGTGGAAGCGTTCGAGAGGGCCAACGAGAAGGACCCGCTCAATGCGGCGGTGAGGGGGGGGGCTGGAGGCAGCGACGATTGACCTCAAAAGGTTGCAGCTGGAGAGTGTCGGCGGCAGGCAGCTGGTTTCGCAGCAGGCGGGCAGCCGCAGGGAAGCAGGCGCAGGAGCGGTAGGAGGAGCTTCCAGCTTGCCATCCAGGCCCACAGTACGGCAGGACAGCTGCCTCGCCCTCCTCCCACACGACACCGTACCCCTCCCCACGCCTTCACACAGCCTCTCCCCCTCCCGCCCGCTGTTGTGCGGTCCTGCCTTCCCCCCTCCAACCCCCCTCCTCCCCCCTCCAACCTGCCTCTCCCCCGCGCCGCAGGTGCTTATGAACCTGGCGCGGGCGCTGCGGGAGGTGGGCCGCCAGCAGCGGGCAGCAGAGGTGTACGGCACGATTACCAAGTGGGTGGCTGGGCATTGGGGGTGGGGTGCGGGTGACGGAGGGGGCGGCGTCAAGCAGGTGCGGGTGACGGCGGAGGCGGCGCCAAGCAGGTGCGGATAGCCACCTGCGGCTGCCGCTGCCGCCCACCCAGCCCCTCATGCTGGCGCCCCCCGTCTAGCGTCTCGTGCGTCGTGTCTCCCCGTCTCCCTTCCCCCGACCCCCCTCGCTTTCTACGGCATTCCTCACTACCCCTCGCCTGCCCTCCTCGCCTGCCCTCCACTCCTCCTCCCCCGCCCCTCGCTCTCTCCCTCCGCCGTTCCCGCCAGCTATTCTACCTCTGTCGTGTAACCTGGCCTTTATGCCCCTCCACTCCTCCCCCCCGCAGGCTGCAACCCGACCACCTGTCCGCCTACTACCGCCGCGGCGCCATTCTAAGGAGCCTCCGCCGCAACGAGGAGGCGCTCGCCGCGTTGAGGTGCGCATCCCCGCCCCGCCACCCCCACCAGCACCACCACTGCCGCGCCACCCCCAACCCCACTGCCCCCGCCACCACCAGCAACAACCTGGCCGCCCGCCCCCCTGCTGCCCCTCGCAGGCAGCACCTGCGGCTACACCCCGACCACCAGGCGTCCAAGTTCTGGATCGCCGCCATCACCGGCGATACGGCCGGCATGGCAGCAGCGCCCCCGGACATGGTGCGTGGGTCCCCGAAGGGGACTAGGAGGGGGCTAGGAGGGGACTTGGAGGGGGCTAGGAGGGGGCTAGGAAGGCGGAGAGGTTTTGCTCCTGGTATCGCTGGGGGGTCGGGAGGTCGGAAGGCGGATGAGGGCCGGGGCCGGTCTGGCGCACGGCTGGAGCGCCTTGGGGGCAGTTCCGGTCCCTGCGCCCGGAGCAGGAGCCGCACCTCGCCGCCTCATTTGCAGGGCAGGGCAGGGCAGGGCAGGGCAGGGCAGGGCAGGGCAGGGCAGGGCAGGGCAGGGCAGGGCAGGGCAGGGCAGGGCAGGGCAGGGCAGGGCAGGACAGGGCAGGGATCCAGCGGGGGAGTGAGCTGCATGTCGGGTCCTGACGAGCCAGCCCTTCCTCCCCACCCCTCGCCTGCCGGCCTCTCCGCCCTCCCTCCCCAGGTGGCTGGGCTGTTCGACCAGTACGCGGATCATTTCGACGACCACCTGGTGGGTGGCTGCCTAGGGTTTTAGCAGGGAGGAGGGGAGGGTCACCGGTAGCTGTTAACGAATTGTGGGTATCCTTGTGGGATTAGGGATGGTGTCTGGTGTCTGGTGGGGATTGTGGGTGGCAGCAGCGCCTCGCCGCTCTCACCCTCCACAACCACCCCTCATGCTGCCGCCACCCGCCCACTGAAGGTCAACAAGCTGCAGTACCGCACCCCGGAGGCGCTCCGAGACCAGCTGCTCGCGGCGTACGACAGCGCGCGCACCGCCAGCAGCGCAGCGAGCACCGGCGGCGACGTCAGCTGCAGCGGTCGAAGCGGCCCCGCCGGCGGTGGCTCGCCGCCAAGGTGGCGGCGCTGCGTGGACCTGGGGTGCGGGACAGGCCTTATGGGCCCCCTGTTGCTGCCGTACTGTGACGTGGTGGAGGGCGTTGACCTGTCGCCCGGCATGGTTGACCAGGCGGGCAGGCGGGGCTGCTACAGCCGCCTGGCGGTGGGGGAGCTGGTGGCGTTCCTGGAGGGGGAAACGGCGGCGCTGGCGGCGGCGGCGGCGGCGGGACTTCAAGACCGTGACGGCGGCGGCGCTGCTGTGCCATACGACCTGTTAGTGGCGGCTGACGTGTTCGTGTACATCGGCGACCTGCTGCCGGTGATGAGGGCAGCGGCGGCGGCGGCGGCGCCGGGGGCGGTGCTGGCGTTCTCAACGGAGGCGCTGGAGCTGGCGGCTGCGGGCAAGGTCAAGCGCGGCCTGGCGGTTCCGGAGCGCCGGCAGCGGAGGTCCAGCGGGGAGGCGGTGTCCGGCGCCAGCTCGGCTCCTGCCAGCGGCGGCGGCTGCAGCGGGGCGGGTGAGGGGTCATCTGCCGGCTGCCCGGGTCTGCGGTTGCAGGTGACCGGGCGTTACGCTCACAGCCAGGAGTACCTGCAGAGGACTGGAGCGGCGTGCGGGTGGGAGCTGGTGTCCGCTTCGCAGTCCATCATTCGGTACAACGGGGGGGACCCCATCTGGGGGCACCTGTGCGTGATGCGGCTGGGAGCGCAGGGCGGTGACAGAGCGGGGGGACAGGCGTGTGGCGCGTGAGGGGCGAGAGGGGCGGAGAGAGGCGCTACGCGGGACAGCGTGGAGGGGAGCGTGAGGGACACGAGCGTTAGGTTGGCTGCTGCTGCTGCTGAGCGCCGTTGGTGAGACGGTTCATCGCGGCTAGACGGCGCAGGGAACTGCAATCCGTCTGCACCCTACACCGCTGTACAAGTGTTTACTTAAGCGTTCGGCTCAAAAGATGAGTGGCTGTGGATTGCTTGGCTATAAGGGGACGTTGGGGCGTTGTGACCTGTGACTCTGTATACCGGTAACCGGGGCCCTGATGTCCCCGCCCTCGAAAAACATTGCTATAAGGCGGTACTCGCAGACATATGTTATACGGTCCGAATTGGATGGCTGCGGCTGGCTGAGGTCAACATCTCAGCGACGCAGCGTCTCGTCGCCATCGGCGATCGAAGCGGCACGCCGTACAAACGCAAAAGTTACGCTGTCGACATATGCAAGTCGCTCCCGGTTGACATGCCACACAACTGACATGTAACAATGCGCGTGGGCATGTTTTCAAAGCCTCTCAGCGAATAGGTAAATGGTTACTTTCGGCGTCTTTTGCATTTGGATTTTTGGACAGGGATTTTTCTGTCCAGTTGGTCTGCACTGATGATTTAAATTTCAGCGTACAGAAATAAATCGCAGTATACTGCCACCTGCTCGCAGCCGAGCTAGCTGTCGGAGAGTCTCGCGCACGATAATAATGCTCGGACAATGGCCAAACCTTGTTGTCCTCGGCATCGTTGCAGTACTCCTATGCTCTACGCCCATACTGCGAGGGCCATCAACGGCGCCTATCCACGCACACGTGCATTCACATGACGACCAAGGCCACGACCACATGCAGCAGCAACAGACGATGCCGATGGCGATGGCGTTTGAATACGGGTTTCGGACAACACTATGGTTCACGTCTCTTCAGACGGACACGCTCGCTTCATACCTGGCCGTGCTCGTCGGATTGTGCCTGCTTGCGTTCGTGCACGAAGGCATAACAGCTTACCGCCGAACACGGGCGCACACAACAAGCAACGTCGGCGAAGAGCTGGAGGTGCTGCGAAATTCGCACGACCCAAAGTGAGCAAATGGCATCCTAGCACTATCCGAAAGATTCTCTTGCGTCGCTTGACTGCCCCGCCGCCTGCCCCCTTATCTCCATCTCTCCCCCTAAACCGCCTCCTCCTCCATCGCAGGTTGGTATCAGCGTCCACGAGCCAGGGGGAGCGGTTGGTGCAATCAGGGCTCCACGTGCTGAGCCTGATGCTGTCGTACATGCTCATGCTGGCGGTCATGAGCATGAACTTCGGCGTCTTCGCCTCCGTCCTCCTGGGATTTGGCCTGGGATTCTACGTTTTCCACGGCGAGCGAGTGATGGCGCCACCACTGGTTCGCGGGGACTCGTGCCACGGAAGCTGACGTGGAGGGAGAGGGGAGGGGAGGGAAGCTGCTGCCAGTCGCGTCGCCCACCTTAGTAAGGGAGATAAGGCCCTGGAGCGCATCAAAAGGCCGATTTCGTGCGTTTTCGGTCCTAGCGGAAGCGATAGCTCTGCGACCTGCAATTGCCTGGCCTATGATAAAAGCCAGGAGGGTGCTCTGCGCGCGCCACACGGCGAACATGTGACTTCGGGTTCGGTGCATATTGTACGATATTTTAATGACGGTTAAGGATATTGATTGATGTCTGATTGATGCTGACCGCGCTCAGCAGCATTTCGGCATGCAATGGAGACGGCAGCGCCCTACTGCGTCAAGTCCTACTCAAGCAAATTTCGCTGGTGCGACAGCCTTCGAAGCCGTCCCGCGGGTCCCCCAATCACAGCGCTCAGCTTTGACAGCTCCAACTGCTCCCCCACCTGCACAACAAGCTTAATCCACTGTAACTCGTACCGGTTATCTCTCGCATTCACGCTGCACCCCGTTGCTGCCGTCCGATCAGACCAGCCACGCAGCCCAACAGCGTGCGAGCTTTACTTGGCAGCCACGGCCGGCCCACCCGACCAGCCACCCGTCCAGCCGGCGCCTACGGTACACAGCAGCCGCAGCGCTCGCTTACGAGGGGCACCGGTTTGCCCCCTCGCGGTGTCTGGAGTAGTTAAATTCTGTGGCAGCAGCAGGAGGTCAAGGAGGCGGATGCTCGGGCACTCAGCGGCGAGGGTGGTGGTGCGGCGCGCCAGCAGCGGGGCGAGCTGCCCGATGCCTGCTGGTGGTGGAGGTGGTGGTGGTGAGGCATGCGGGCGAAGTCAGCGCCACCTCCGCTCCAGCCACGCCTCCTGCTCCGCCACCTTCGGCTGCCTCCGGGGCCTGTTGGGCCCTGTGCGGCCCTCGGTCGCCAAGCTGGTCGCGGGGCGCCTGGCGCTGGCGCTGCTGGTGGCGGTGGTCTCGCAGGTGGAGGAGGGTGCCGAGGGGCGGCGGCGGGGCCCCCGACACAGTCGCGCTCCAGGGAGTCGTCCTGTCTGCGAGGCCAGGAGAAAATCTCAGCCCCAGCCCTGTGCTCCGCACCCCGCCCCGTGTGTCGCGCCCTCCCCTGCTCGCCACCTAGGACTGCTATGTTTATGTCTTGGCTATTGCGCCCGCTCGGTTGTGGCTTTCCACTCCAGGCGTACGACATCTCGTTGCTGCAGCTGCCGCAGTTCCGCAGCGCGCTGCCGCCGCTGGTGCTGGGCTCTCCAGGGCCGCTGCCCAACGAGCCAAAGGGTCCCGCGGGTCTGCTGGTCGGCGGCTGCGCGGAAGAGGAGGCGGAGGGCGGCGGTAGGGGGGGTGATAGGAAACCCGTTGGTCTGTACGGGGATGAGGGGGGAGGGCGAAGCGACGGTTGCGAGTTGAGTGACGAGAGCAATAACAGTGGGGCGGCAGGCGGGGGGCAGCAGCTGGCCAGACGACCTTATTCCCTCCCTGTCCCGAGGCTAGGGCACCCGACAGCGGCAGCGGGGCCCTCCTCGCATCACTGCAGATCCCTGGGTTGCCAGCTCTACCAGCTCTTTCCCCACAGCCCAGCCGTCGGCGCCCCTCCCGGCCCCCCCCCCCAGGCGGCCGGTCCTGCTGTCTGGGCTGCAGCACCCCGCCCCAGCTGGTGACGGCAGCGGGTGCGGAGCTGCGGGGGCGTTCCTCGCAGGCGGCGGACAAGAAGAGCTACTCGATCGTAGGTGGACCCCCCTCCCCTTCATGAGGGTGGGCGGGAGGGCCGGGGAGCAGGGCCGGGGGAGAAGAAGGGTGGGACGGGAAGGAGGGAGGGACGGGAAGGAGGGAGGGACGGGAAGGAGGGAGGGACGGGAAGGAGGGAGAGACGGGAGGGAAAAGGGTTAAGATTTCCTTACTTGGACATGGCGGCTGGCGGTAACGCAAGCCAGCCCGGAGGGAGGGGGAAGGGGGAGGGAGAGTCAGGCCTACGGTCAGTGCTGGATGCTGTGTTGCTGCCGTCCAGGACGCAAAGGATGGAAATCTAGACCATCGATCCCTCCACCTACCTGCCCGCCCTCCTCTCCCCAGGAGCTCCGCTTTCGCAACGGCAGCACCGCCCCCGCACCGCTGCTGGGCATGCCTGCCGCCGCCGACTGGGTGCTGTACGGCCCGTCCCTGGACCGCTCCCTCATACGGGATGCGCTATCGTACGAGCTGGCCAGGGCGCAAGGTGCAAGGCCCCGAGGGGCGGGAAGGCGGGTTGGCCTCCCTCCTGGTGATTTTGTTGTGTGTGTGTGTGTCTGCGCGTGTGTGTTTTGGGGAGGAAGTCACGAAGCGAGGGGCCCCGGGGCACCTCAAGACCCCTCACCACCCCAGCTGCATCGACCTGCACCCACATCTCCAGAACGCACACCCGGCGCGGCGCCCTGCCGTACCGTACGCCGTACACTCCCTCAGGTCATTGGGCCCCCCGCTGTTCCTTCGTGGAGCTGTTTGTGGTCGAGGATGGCTCCCCGGCCCTGGACACCGCCCGCCACTACAGGTGGGCTGGGGGGGGGGTTGCAAGGAAAACCCGTGTACGAAAGGGAAAACCGATTAGAACAGCCGGGGGCTACTTTAGGACAGCCGGGGGAAGGGGGGCCAAACCCAGCCTCCTCCGGCCCCCTTGGTGCAGTCCCTACGTTGCCACGACCGCTCACCTGCCGGCCCCCGCATACACCTCCCCCCACCCCCCTGACTTCCCCAGGGGAGTGTACGCCCTCACAGAGTCCATTGACCGGGGCCGCCAGCGGGTCAACGTGCAGCGGCTGCAGCAGGGTGAGCTTGGGGGGCCGGGGAAGGGGGCGGGGGCTGCGGCGGCCTCGTAAAGACACACCGCCACGCATGAGGCCCGACGCACTAGCCGCCCACCAGGCCAGCTGAGGGCCCCTCAAGCAGCCCCCCCCTGTCCCTGCTCGTTCCGCTCTTGGAACCCCTTAGATCTCAGCGGCGGCTATATCTTAGAGCTGTCCAACGCCGCCGCCACCGAGTGGTGGTCCACCCAGCTGGGGGAGGTCGGGGCCGCACCCGCCGCCCGGCTGGGGCCCACCCGGGTGGACTTCAAGTACCCGAAGGTAGGCCGCGAGGGGGATATCCGGCGAACCGAGGGTTCCTACTGCCTGCCGAGTCGCGAAACTCTACCGATATGGGAATTCAACCAATCGAAAGGACGGGCGCGGACAGCACGGAGTGTGGTGATGCAAGCCGCGGCTGTGATGCGGGTTTAAAGCCCCGCCAAAGCCCCTGACTGCTGTTCCCGCTCCTCGCCACCCCCTCTCCCTCCCCTCCCCTCCCCCTCAGGCCTCCAAGGCCTCCCCCGCCTCCCGGCGCTACGTGTCCTCGCTGCTGGCCAACGTGTCCTCCACCTTGCTGGGCCCCTCCGCCTCCTCCCCCTCTGCCTCCCGCCTGTCCCGACTGCTGGACCTGCCCGCCCTCACGGACTTCCTGCTGCACACGGAGCTAGGGTGCGACTACGACGGGTTCGTGTCCAGCGTGTACTTGCACAAGGTGTGTTGATTTACTCCTTGCTAAGCAGCGAAAATTCACTGAGCCGAACCGTCGGTGCGTATGTGTGTAGGGGGGTGGTGGCAACTGGCGCGCAGGAGGGTGGAGTGGGTGCAAATGGCACAGGGACATACACGAATCCAAGCCCCTCTCCCGGCCCCGGCCCCTCCTGCAGGACCGTGGCGGCCCGCTGGTGGCTGGGCCCGTGTGGGACAAGAACCTGGCGTACGGCAATGAGGTCGAGGTGTCGTCACCGACGGGCTGCGGCTGGCGCTACGCGGCTCCTGCCGTACAGAATAGCGGCCAGGTGGCTGTGTGGATGAGCAGCCTGGCGCAGGCCGGCTGGTGGCGCAGCGCCGTCGCTGAGAGGTGGCGGCAGCTGCGAGAGGGCGGTGAGGGTTTTGAGGAAGAGGGCGGTGAGGGGGTATGACGACGCCGCGGAGGAGGAACTGAGCAGGGAGGGTCGGGCCTGCACGGGAGGGCAACGGAGGGCGAAGAAGGGCGCATGCCGTTGCTCGCGTTGGCCCGGCCTCTGAATCCATAAACCCTAAAACCCCAAGCCCCGTATCCATCCTTCCCCCTCCCCCAGGCGGCGGCCTCTGGTCCGATTCCGCCCTCCGGGCCATGGTGGAGCGGCTGCGCGCCTTGATCCCGCCAGAGGCAGCCCGCCGCAACTTCGGGCTCTGGCCGCTGTCCTCTGTTTCCTCCAACCAGCGCTTCGTGACCCTGGCCCCCAGCAGGGGCTCGTGGGAGGAGGAGGTGCGACCGGGCGGCAGGGAGGGCGGCAGGGAGGGCGGCAGGGAGGGCGGCAGGGAGGGCGGCAGGGAGGGCGGCAGGGAGGGCGGCAGGGAGGGCGGCAGGGAGGGCGGCAGGGAGGGCGGCAGGGAGGGCGGCAGGGAGGGCGGCAGGGAGGGCGGCAGGGAGGGCGGCAGGGAGGGCGGCAGGGAGGGTTGTGAGGACAAGCCGTGTCGGAGGGCGGAGGCCCAACCGCTAGAGCTCTGTTTGCGTGTGGGTATGGCGCAGCTCCCACCGGGAGCAGTGATGGGTCCGCCCTATAACCCGGCCATGATCTCCGCCGCCCCCCCCCCTTCCCCCCCTCCCTCGCAGGTGGACGCGGTGCGCTCGTGGCTGCTGGCGCGGGCGAGGTGGCTGGATGGGGCGCTGCTGGGCAGCAGCCCCCAGATGGCGGCGCCGCAGCCCCCCAACCTGGTGACTGGGATCGTGGGGGCAGTGCTGACCGGCAGGCCGCTCAACAGGGCGGTCCAGGAGGGGCTGGGCTTCGGGCGCTGAGGCCGAGGCTGAGGTTGGGGCTGGGGCAGGTGTCGCGGAGGCAGGTGTCCGGGGGCGAGTGCGCGCTTGAGGGGTGCAGCAGCGGGCTGCGAGTTTGGATGAAAAGGTGGGAGGTCGTACTGGGATGGTGGGGGTGGGTTATGGGATGCTGCACGTGTTGATCGGGTTTCTAGCCGAGGGCGATGGTTGGGTGTGGAGAGGCGCCGGGTAGGGGTAAGTGGAGGAGAGGCAAATAAAGCAATGTGGTGGTGGCGGGGGCTCTGCAAGGGACGCGGGCGAGGCCAGCTGCTTTGCACGTTGGCCGCCGTTTTTCGAGAGTCCACGTGTTCCGTACATCCTATCATACACGCACTAGCAGCAATCGTACAGTACCGCACATTGTACGCCTGATGCGCCGTTGTGGGTGCTTGCCTTGTTAACTGCGGAGCGCGATTGCTTTCGATCCAAGCCGCCGCGACTAGGGTTACGAGTAAAGAACTGATGGTGGTTGGTGCGGCTCCTGCTGGCTGCGGGCCGCGCCGGCCGCGGAGCCGAGGCAAACGGGGTGTGGCACATTAGCGGAGCCAGGAGCACCGAAGAGACCAGCCTGATGACGTCCGACGGGGGGTGGCTGACCGGGGCTAGCTCTTCGGAATGTACTTTACATCGCAACAAAGTTTGTCCGTTGCTTTGTCCCTTGCTATCGCTCGGTGCTTTATACTGCGATGGCACAGCAGCGGGTGCGGATATGAGCAGGAGGCGCCTCCAATGTATGGTGTCGGAACGTGCGGGGTGTTGGACGAGCGGAACGACAACGGGTAATAGATGATGGGCGTACCCATACTGACGTGGAGGTCTGCCCGTCTGCCCCCATTCATGGGAGGCAGCGTGGGTTACGGGCAGCGGGTGTCCCTGCCTTCCCACTCTTCCCCGCGCGGCGCCGCGCAGCAGCGACTGCCCACCAAGCGGTGTTACACCCGACCAGGGGCTCGGAAGTCTAGGCAGTCCAGACCGGCCGGGCAGACCTCCCTCCCTGGACGCGGTCTGCAGCCTCAGGAGCTACAGCCGCCAGCACATCAGCCCCCGTACATGAGCCGTAGCATCAGACCCCCTGAGCTCAGCCCTCCGCTTCAGCTCCCCGCTCAGCCCCCCGCTTCAGCCCCCAGCTCTCAGCGACTGGCCAGTGCCGCCTCACAGCTTGAAGCCCGAGTGGATTGCTACGACTCCCGCTGTGAGGTTCTCGTACGTCACAGCGCGGAAGCCCGCCTCCTCCACCAGCCGGGCAAACGACTCCTGCGCGGCCGGCGTCACACACACACACACACGTCAGCCCTTAACTATAAAGGGATACAATGGAGCAGATTCTCAGGTCGAGCAGGAGGGGGCTGCGGCCCCTCACGCCCATCTCCTTATAGGAGAGTGCTTCGGCGGTCTTTCCGTTAGGGCAGGGTAGCTGCCCTTGGCCAACGTCCGGCCCGGTCAGATGATGTAAAACACACACACACACACGCACACATGACGAGGGTATGCAACCCGTTAGTAGCGGCGCCCACAAAGGGATGAACGGTGGGGCAGGTGCAGACACTGCGGCAGATGCAGATGGTGGGCGCATGTCCGAGGATGGCCTCAGAACAGCGGAGGACGCCCGGGCGGAGAAATCCCAACTCGCGATCCACTGCCACCACCACCGCCCCCAGCACCACCGCATCTCAACAGACCGCAGGGCCCCAGCTCCCATCTAAATCACCCATTCAACCTCCCGCCTCCCCTCCCGTCTTTAGTTCTTTTGCCCCCGCCTCCCTCCCCCCTCCTGCCCCCACCTGGTCCGGGAACTTCCTGATGCTCTCCACCAGGTACTGGTAGCTGGCGGCGTCGTTGGCCACCAGGCCGCCGATGCGGGGGATGACGGCGAAGGAGTACATGTCGTACATCTCCCGCAAACCCGGCTGGGTTACTTGCGAGAACTCGAGGCACATGAATCTGGAGGGTTGTGGGGTAGGGCGGCTCTAACCCAACAACTGGAGTCACCTCAGGTCCAGGACTCCACGGGGCACACCCTCCGGCCCGCGTAGCTCCTCAATCGCCGCCGGCCGGGCCCCGGACTACGCGCCAGCTACATTTCCCATGTGGTGTAACTGGGTCTACGCCCCCCCCCCCGAGCCACGGGTTTCCCTCGAACCCCCCCGAGCCCCGGTCGAGTTACCGGTTCTTTTGTGTAGCCCCCCGAGCCCCGCCCCGCCCCGCCGCACCTGCCCCCCGGCTTGAGCACCCTCAGCGCCTCCCGCAGCGCCGCCGGCCTGTCCGTGACGTTGCGAATGCCGAACGCAATGGTGTACGAGTCGAAGGAGGCGTCCGGGAAGGGCAGGACCTCCGCGTTACCCTCAACGAAGGACAGACCCGAGTCGCCTGAGGATGTGTTGACAAGGGGGTGGCGCCGGTGGGTGCGGGAGGGGAAGTGGGTGGAGGGACGCGGCAGGGGCACCGTGCACGTCGTGGCTGTGAGATGAGGGGCACCCCCCTCACGCTGCGCCGTGTCACGTGGGGGGCACATGTGCGCAAGGAGGTCAGGCGCTGCAGCGCACACTGGAGCTGAGGCGACCGTAGCGACTGAGGCAATGCCCGCATGCACCGCGCACCCCTCCTTCCATCCCTCCCTGGACCCACTGACCCGCCAGGTCCGACGCGGCAGCCGCCTTTTGCTCCCCCGCTCGCAGCATGTCGGGGTTGATGTCGCAGACGACCACCCGACCCGGGACCAGCCCCACAGCGCCCGGCCCTCGCCCGCCGCCACCACCACCGGTGCTGCCGCCCGGACCCGGGTCTGAGGCAGCAGCGGCGGCGGCAGGGTCGCTGCCGGCAGCCGGCTGCGTGCCTTCTCTCCCAGAGCTGCTGCTGTTGCTGCTAGGAGACGTGGGTCCTGCGCCACCGGGCGCCGCCGCCGGCGGTGCCCTGCCCCGGCCGCTGCTGCTGGATCTGCCGGCAGCCGCCGCCGCCATTCTCTCCTGCACCTCCGCCGCCCGTACGGCACGTAGCACTCGGAACGCCACGTCCCCCGTGCCGCCAGCCACGTCCAGGTGCTCCTGACCCGGGAAGGGGCGCAGCGACTCCACGAGCCTGGGGGTGGTGGCGGGTCAGGAAGAGCGGCGGAACACCCGCTGGCGCTGATCGTTGGGCAGAGCTCAAGTTGGGTGGCGCCGTCGCGCGGTGTATTTCACAACACCATCGCCACTCCCCGCCGCTGCACCACCGACTGTCCCACCTGTCTTTCCAGAGGCGGTGCAGGCCGCCGCTCATGAGGTCGTTCATGACGTCGTACGACGACGCTACGCTACTGAAGACCTGGCCCACCAAGCCCTCCTTCGCGTCGCGTGGGACCTGGCGAAAGCCTTCAGGAGGGGCAGCCACCCAAGACCACGAGCGAACTAAAATTAACCCCAGGATAGGTAGTGTGGGTCTAGATCAGGCATATTTTACAAAGGGCTGGTGAGGAGCGTCGCCATCAGGTGAAGGCAGGTGAGTGATCGCGTGACAGCAACAAGCGGTGCAAACCATTTGTCTATATTGTTTCCCAAGCGCAGTCTGGGGCGACCTCTTGCGCACCAAAGTCGATGTTCGCGCCATCATCGGGCCTAGATGACGAGAACCGCCGCCAGGATGCGTTCGCAAAGACACCACGTATTGTGACTTGATTAGCTGCATCAAGAACTAGGCTGCTCAAGGCAGCAGGAAATCGCACTGCGCTCAGTCGCCCCGCCATTACAGGCTCCTTCCCACGCGGGATATGTAAAAGGCAGGAGGAAGTGTAACCCAATCAAGCGACACTGTGTGAAGCGACCGAGTTACGCACGTGCTAAGCGTAATGCACAGGGTCCGCGAGGCGTACGGAAAGATGGCTTCGCATGTAGCCGCGGTGATGTGGGTCGGTCAACAGCAAGGCAGGTCGGGAGAACACATTAACGTAGGCGCGCGCGCGTTAAAGCACTGCTCGCAATGACTTGGCTCGATGTTCGCGTGGCTGCACCTGGCTGCGCGTCATTTTACCTCACCCAACGGTGTGGCTCACGTCACCGGCAAATCAAAATGGCATGCCGTATGCCTCCATAACATGGAATGTCAGGCATGGAAAGGAAGGGGTGAGCGGGGCGTGCCTGGCAGGGTCAGGGCCCGTGGGAGTGTCAAGCCTGGTCAAGGGCTGGGGCCGGGTCCTGACGGCAGAATATGAACCGGTGCCGAGCACAAAAGAATCACGGGCATGATGTTAGGATCCAAAGTCTTCTCTTTTGCGTTTATGGCAGACCCCTGTCGGCTAGGGTCAACTCTGTAGGATCCACGGTTCCAGGCCTTGGCGGTTGTACAGTTGATAATTTTGCAGCGGACCGAGTCACCAATCGCGTCTCGAATTGCTTCCAGAGCGCTTTCAATTGAGCCATTCACGAAGTCGTAGCATACGATTGCTTCCGGTTCAACTTGTCGATAAGGAGCGAGACTACCGGCGTGGCCATCCACACGTTTAGATTACCGTAACTCGTTGTACCATGGCCGCTTCAGGTCCAGGCAGGCGAGGCGCACAGCTGCTGCTTTGGCGCGGTCTGGGCGGTGGGGCGCGATATCGCGGAGTGC
Source organism: Yamagishiella unicocca (assembly GCA_003116995.1). Classification (NCBI taxonomy): domain Eukaryota; kingdom Viridiplantae; phylum Chlorophyta; class Chlorophyceae; order Chlamydomonadales; family Volvocaceae; genus Yamagishiella; species Yamagishiella unicocca. The sequence continues at coordinate 176,136 of BDSL01000021.1, read as the reverse complement.
CATGCCTGACGAGCGCGGACGACGAGCCCACCACAAGCACAAGCACAAACAGCCAAAAAGATTCCTCCCTCTTCAACCTAGAAGCATTGTCATCGAGCGCCGCAGGCATGCCGGTGTTGCGAGGCATGATGGGAAACGGGGCCGTGCCGTCATCACGCAGACCTGGGCCTCCCAGCCCTGCGCCTCTCGGCATGTTCACCTCACATGTTCGGCACCTTTCGTGGGGTCGCTTCGTGCCATCAATGAGCGACTTTCGCAACGCGGCGGAGGGTCCCCATCGACAAGTCACGAACCTCTTCCTCGCGATCAACCTCGCAACGTACTTGTCCGCCAAGTTTGACCACAGCGTCGTGGTCGGCATGGCGGCGATCCCCTACCAAATCGCGAAGGGCGAGTGGTACCGGCTGCTCACCTGCGGCTTCCTGCACACCGACTTCCTGCACATCCTGGTGCGCCGCTATCACGTGTGGGGGATGAGGGCAAGCAGCAAACAGGAGCAGAGCTGTGTGGCGGTTACACGTGCATGGCCAAGAGAGTGTTTGCGTCCAGTCGGTTGGCCTCCCAACTCCACCCCTCTCACCCGTGTGCCCTAAGCCCTCCCCTTGCTGCCCCTCGTTGCCCTCACCGCCCGCTCCCGGCCCCCGCACCGCAGTCCAACTCCCTCGCCTTGCACTGGCTGGGTCCGGACCTGGAGGCGGCCACCGGGCGGGCCCGCTTCGCCGCCATCTACCTGACCTCGGTGGTGGTGGGCAGCTGGGCGCAGTACCAGTTCGGGGCCTTCTCGGTGGTGGCGTGGGGCGCGTCAGGTGGGGGGGTGGGGTGTATGAGGGAAGGTGGATGCTGGGGGAAGATCACGGGTCGCCGAGGGAGGCACCTGGGCACCCGGGCTGAAGGCACGGGTCTTCGGAAGGGAGGGTCTCGCCAAGAGCCAATGGGGGTGGGTGCTGCCGGTGCCTCACACAGTGCCCTGAAACCCCTCCCTCTCCACAGGCGGTGTGGCGGGGCTTTTCGGCGCGTACGTGCTGTACCGAGTTCGCAACCAGAGCTTCACGGGCTGGGGCGCGGAGGACAAGGCCTGGGTGGCACAGGTGGGTGGGCGGGGTGAGGTAGCCGGCCGCGGGGGGGAGCACTGAGGCGGAGCACGCGTCTGGGTGGACGCCGGGAAGGGAGGTGCGGCCCGACTGCGCGCAAATCTGGGATCTAGATCTGGCCGCTGGTGTTAGGGCTACTGCGCACATTATGGTACCAAGCAACGTCACGCACACGTTGACGTCCCCGTTGCAGGTGGTGGGGCTCAACGTGTTGCTCTCGCTGATGGCTGGCGGGTCTATCTCGCACTGGTGAGGCGGACAGCTTGGGCCGAGGGGGGCAGCAGGCGGTGCATGAGGGGTGTGGGAGGGGTCCGGGCAGCGAGCCGGAGGGGCAGGAAGCAGGAAACGGGCGGCTGCTTGATGCTTGCCAAGAAACTAGGCGGACTCTCAACAGTGCCGCTTTGTGGGATAGGTCGCACCCACCCTCCCACATGCGCATCCAAACATACGGTGGTGGAACCTCGGAGCGGTACACATGCTTACATCCTTGTCTCTAATCCTAGCATTGGGGCTCTCACAGCCGCTCATCGCCCCGCCTCCCTCCAGCACTGCCTTGCATTGCCCTTCCGGTGGGTCGTCCGCCATGGCTCCCAGCTTCCCGTGCACGAGCTGTTGCTTATTCAGTCGCCCCCAAATCTGGAGACAGAGCCCAACCTCCAACGGTGTCCTGCCCCGGCCCCCACCTTGACTTCACGGCCGCAGGGCCCACATAGGCGGCGCATTGGCGGGCGCCACGTCTTGCTGGCTGATCGGGCCGCGCTACCGCTGGCACAATGGCTTCGTGGTGGACGACCCCATCCTGCCGCTGTTCAAGCCGCGGCGGTGAACTGCAGCCGGGGCCTACGCTGGAGGATGGATGGATACGCAGGCGGGCTGGGTGGCACACCCCCATGGGGTTGTGACGGAGCAGGAGGCATAGTGGCACACGTCGTCCAGGAGGATGAGGGGCAGGTGTCGTGCGGGAGGAGGAAGGTCAGTGGTGTCGGGGGCGTACGCTGTAACGTCGTGAGCTGCGATGTGGTCCTGGAAGGAGCGAAAACACGTGTGCCAAGGCCCCCGCACGTGCGGGGCCTCGGCTGGCGAGGGTGTTTACCAAGTTTACGAATGTCTGGAACCGAGTGCGGACAAGAGGGGTGCCGGCCATCCTGCGGCGCCCCCCGCAGCAGATGAGCATGGAGCCAATTGAAGCCCTGTGCTAACACAAGTGCTCAAATCTGGCCGAAACACCGAGTTTTATGACGTGCGCGTCCGTGGATGCTGCATTGCGATGGAGCCGCAACCAAATCCCCGCTGGGCTAGAGATGCCTGCGTCCTCGCCACCAACAAAGCGCCACCCACACAGGCACTAGCGGCCTCCGACCCACAAATTTTCGACAGTTCGCTCCCACACCCTCTTGTCACAGGTACCAATATGTATGCCATAGTAATAAGGGCTGCACTAGCGCCACCGCAATAACGCCACCGAACTCTCGCAAGGCCGAAGCTCCAACCAATGTCACCTAAATGTATGTGCAGTGAGAAACGTCCGTACGCGCGGAGCCATGCGTTTCCATCGTTCAGCTACGGCCGCAGTAGCTTCCAGTATGGCAGTCGTCACTCGCTTCCGGCTCCTATCCCCCCCCGGCTGCACCCTTGCGCCCAAGGGACCTTGGCAACTGCTCGCCACGACTGGCTTGAGCAACGCTCCCCTCGCGACGAGCGTCCAGCCGGTCCGCTGCTAAGCGACGGCATCTTTGCGATCATCATCACCACCATCATCAACCGTCATTATCATCAGCATGATCGGGATGCGTCCGAAATGGCTTCGCCCCAGCCCAGGGGACCACAGCCGTGGACCCTGCTAGTAGGGGATGCGGTTCTGCAGGTTCTGGATGTAGTCGTAGAATCCGGTGGTCCACTTCTGGTATGCGTCCGTGATAGCTGTCCGCATGAAGGCCGCCGCCTGCGCCTCCGTCATCTCCAGGTGGAAGCGCTTGCGCAGGTTGATCAGCGGCTTGCCGTGTCCGAAGCAGGGCAGGCCGCTGTCGGCCATGAGGGCCACCGTGGCGATGATGGGCTCAGCGACCGTGCGAGCCTGCGGGGGGTGTTGTTGTTGGTGGTGGTGAAGGGAACGGGAGGGAGCCCGGGGGGTTACAAGTAAAGAACCGGTAACTCGACTGGGGAAATGTAGTTGGTGCAAAGCCCGGTGGGGGGCGAGCGGGTGCGGAGCAGCACAGGCCAGGAGGGTACATCTCAAGGCTCTACCGGTAGGTCGGGTGAAGGTCATGTCAGGCAAAGGCTTTGGTCACTGGCGACATGGGGTCTCAAGTCGCTGGCCCCCTGGCCCCCGGCCCTCCGGACTCACCACCAGGTAGCCCCGCACGCACAGCTCCTCGAAGAGCCGGAAGTGGCCGCTGTTGCGCATACCGCCAGGGTCCAGCAGCTGAGTCATCTCGTGGCTCAGCTTGAAGGCCGCGGACTCGAAGCCCATGTTGCCGCCCGGGCTGATCTCCAAGATGAACCCGAAGTCGATGTGCACCAGATGGCCCTCGGAATCGATCAGCAGGTTGCCATTGTGGCGGTCCTTGGCCTGCGAGGGGCGGACGCGGGAGCCGGGGAGAGGGGTCGAGGCGGGGCTTTGTGGTAGGGCGAGGCAGCGGTGTAGGAGCCGGCGGGGCGGCGGGGAGCACGAAGGGCTGTACCCTACCGGGCTGTTCCTTGCTCCCTGCAAGCTTAGGTGCCTCTTTACAGGGCTCTGTCGGAAACAGCCCAGGATAAGCACACACGGGGTCTCCGCCGTATGCCATGGCGGCTGTGTGTCCCGGTTCCCTCCTGCTCCCCCTCCTCCCCGCATTTCCCCAGTCGCGTTACCGGTTCTTTTATTGTAACTTTCCCCCCGCAGCTGTCAATCGACACCCACCTGCAGCAGAAACGACGCGACTGCATACGCGGCCTGGCTGGTGATAAAGTTGTGGCGGGCTGTCTCGAAGGCAGGGGTGCCGGGCGGTCCGAACTGGGACACGAAGATCTCGTGCAGCCCCCGGTCCGACAACTCACCCAGCGCGGCGCTGGTGAGGGAAGTGACGCAGAGGCGGGTGCGGGCGAAGGGGGGGAGGCAGTAGTGGGGTGCGAGCGAGGGGTGGGGGGCCCAGTGAGGGGAGGTTGAGACCGTCCGCAAAGCTGTTTATTGCAACAGGGCCAACCGCGCGGATGCTGCTGGCCTTGACCCCAGACCCCCCCCCTCCTGCAATGAGGCGACAAACGACCCTTGCCACCACCCTACCGCCTCTCCTGCCCTGATCCCGCCCCTCCCGCCCTGCTCCCGCCCAGCCGCGCACCGTGACTTGGTGTGCGGCACCACCTCGATGACTCCCCGCTCGTAGCCGGTGGGGATGCAGCCATACGGCCGCAGGTACAGGTCCAGGCCTGTAGCTTGGAAGGCGTCGCGCAGGATGGAGATGACCTGTGAGGGCGGGGAGGGGCGGGGTGGAATCAGGCGGACGGACTCTGTGCGCCTGTCTGAAGCGGCAGACCCAGCTGCTGGCTGGCGCCCCCTGGCAGCGCAGCCACTGCCGCCGCCCCTCACAGCTGCCGCGTGAACCTTCGGCCGCTGCAGCCGCTGCCGCCGCTGCTGCACCTTGCCCCTCGCCGCACCTGCAGTGCCAGCACGTCCTGGCGCACGTCGTCGCCGACCTTGAAGATGCATGCCAGGGTGCGGTTGACGGGCGGCATGGGCGGGGCCTGCTGCTGCTCGACCTTGAAGGCAACCAGGATGGGAACCTGCAGGGTGGGTTAAGGCGGGGCGAGGCGGGGTGAGAGGAGGGGCGGGTTGGGCAGGGATACACGGCAACAGGACGGGAGGGCTGAGGAGCAGGCGGGAGGCTAGGCCGGGGTAACGCGGTAATGCTGGACGGGGTGGCCTCACTCGCCCCTCCTCGGACCCTGGCCTGCAAGACACAACAACCACCGCACTGTGGCGGCAACCCCGTTTAGCCTGAACGGCGCACGACCAATAGCTCAACCACCGCGTCTGCCCGCTGCTATCTCGAGCGGCGCACGGCGGCCGCTGCCGGCTCCGCCCACCTTGGCCGCGCTCTGCATGGGCGTGCCGCTCTCCGGTATGTGCGCGATGACGCGGCAGTCGGGGTTGGTGGGCACGTAGAGGTCGCTGCGGGAGGGCTCGAAGCCCTGCAGCTCGTGACGGATCTTGGGCCGCCGCTCGTCTGGCTCCAGCTTCTTGAGGATACCTGGCGCACCAGTGAGGGGGTGAGGGCGAGGGGAATCGGGGTGAGCAGGAGGGCGGCCGCTGCCGGGCGGAGGATGACGAGGTCGCAGCACTGCGGTGCGGCAGGGGAGGGGACGCGGGCGGGTGTGCAGTCTGGAGGGGTGTCCTGGCCTACCCGAGATGCTGGTGATCTGGTCGAAGTAGCGCTCCTCCTCGCGCCAGTACGCGGCGCTGTCGGGGGTCATGCCGGACAGCACCCGCGCCTTGAGCTGTGCGGCGACGTCCCACAGACCCGTCTCCTTGGGCGGCTGCCAGCCGGAGCTGCCGGGAGAAAAGGCGGCGGGAGGGCGAGGGGTAGAACAGGCGGGAGGGACCGGGAAAACAAGCCGAGGAGGAAGGACGGTCGTTGCGGGCGGCGGCCCAACACACGAGTGCGACTTGGCTGCTGCTGGCCGGCAGCTGTGGGTCAAGAGGGCGCGACCGCACTTGCCGCAGGGCGGTCGCCGAGCCCCTCGCGCAACTCAGCACCAAAAGCCCTTGCCCTGCCCTGCCCTCCCGATGGGCAACAATATCCCGTCCGCCCACCCACCCCGGGAGTCCCGCCCGCGCACCGCTTGACCTCCGGGTTGAACGCCTCCTGCGGCGGGCGCTCCTCTGTGGCCAGCGCCCACACCAGCTGGTGCGCGAACAGGTCGTCCTCGGCAGCGGTGTCCAGCAGGTAGCGGGCGGTGGCGCCGTCGCTGTCGTTGCGCAGCGCCTGGGCAGGGCAACAAGGCGGCGACCATGCGTGCGTGTGGGCGACAGCGGTGCTGGTGGGTTACCCACGGGGCTCGACGGCGCTCCTTGAGCTAGCGTTTCTCCGCCTACGCCGCCCCCTAAAGCGCTCCCAGCGCCCCCCAGCAGCGCACCTGCACCAGCTGTGGCAGGAAGAACACCACCTTGGCGGGCGTGGCGGCGTGCAGGCAGCGCAGCGCGTAGGTCTTGATGCCGCTGTGCAGCTGCGCGGGGCCGCACATGAGCTGCAGGCCGTGGACGGCGCCCGCGGGGGCCCAAGTGGTCAGGGCGGCCAGGTAGGGCGCGTTGGCGCGGGCGGCCTCGGGGGTCGCGAGGACCATGGCTGCCTCGGGCAGCGCCTGGACCCGCGGGTCGGCGGCGGAGGCGACCAGCAGCGACTCCAGTGCGCGCTCGGGCTCGCTGGCGCCGCTGGCGTGCGCGGGGCAGCGCTGAACGATGGCCACGGCAAGCTGCGGCGATACCTGCACAGTCGGTTGGATTGGTTCGGTTTAGGATTCCGGTAACTGTGGCCCCACACGTGGAGTCCGGCTGTGTCTAGGTGGGCGTATGGTAGTTCGCATTAAGGAGGTGCAGGCGGCGGTGATGGTGGCAGGAGGGACGCGAACAGCAACGACGGGGCTTGTAAGGCACTTGCGCACCAGATCCCTCGCCCTCTCCTCCCACCCGCTCCCCGCGACGATGCACCTTCCACGCCGTCTTGACGTGCGCCTCTTTCAGCACCAGCGCCGGGGACCCCGTCTGGTTGTGTGGCGCCAGCGGCCGGGCCCACACCCGCAGCCGCGCCACCTCCGAGTGGCACAGCACCACCAGCAGCTCCGCCGCGTCCTCCGCCCGGAGCCCCCTGGCGCCCGGACCCCACACCGCGTCACTGATCGGCGGCCTCGAGGACCAGATGGCTGAGCCGCCGGCGCGGCGCGGGGAGGGCACAAGCAGCGGCGGCGGGGGCAGGGGCAGGAGCCGTGAGGGGGTAGAGAGGGCAGAGGGGCGGGCGCAGGGCGGTGGACAGGGCGTGCACGGCAACGAATGGGCCTCAACCTGCCGGGACCCCACCTGCGTCCAGCTCCGAGGGGCCGTGCTTGTCCTTGTCGTACACCGGTTCCGCCACCGTGGTCGACAGGGCGCGGGTGGAGCTGAGCAGCGCCGCGAAGTCCGACAGGGCGGCGTGCTGCTCCTCCGCCTGGCGCTGCGACATGCGGGCGGAGAAGCCGGGCGGGTGCGCGAACCACAGCAGCCCCGCGCGCAGGACCCTGTCGTACAGCAGCGCCTGGGCGGGCGGGCAGGGCGCGCCCTGCGGCCGCCGCTGCGCGCAGTGCACGCAGTACGCCAGCGCCAGCTGCAGCAGCCGGAACAGCGGCGCCGCGGCGGCGGGGTGGCTGCACAGGCCCTCGGCGCGCATCAGCGAGTGGTGCAGCATTCTGTCGTACACTGACGCCATGGCGCGGCGCTCCGCGTCCGTACGGTCGCCCGCCGAGCTCCACATCTCGTACATGAAGGCCACCCACTGGTGGTGGCACCATAGCGCCGCCAGCAGCGATGACTCGCGCGCCGAGCCGCCGTCGCCGACGCGGGCGGCGCCGCCGGAGCCATCGTCTTCGCCGCCGTCGTCCGCGCCGCCGGCGTTGCTGGCGGCGGCGGCGCTGCTCCCGTGTGTGTGCGCACCCCAGGGGCCGCTGAAGAGGCCCAGCCCGCGGTCCACGGTGACTGCCCAGGCCGCGGCGGTGCGGCTGACGAGCGGCACCAGCCAGCCGGGTCCCGAGGTGGTGATCCAGGTCCAAGCGAAGACTGCCAGGCCCATCATGTCGGGCGTGAAGCTGCGCGGCGCGGAGGGAGGGAGGCAACGCATGCCCAGATGACGAGCTAGTGGTGCGGCAGGTGGGGGGGTTGTATAAAAACCGGTTTACGCAACAGGACAGGATAGTTGGCGCATGGTCGTCGGACACCAAATTTGTGGCACGGTGGGGGGGGGTGAGCAGTTTTTTTTTTGCGGCGCCACATCAGTCATATCCCACGAAGCTCTCTCTCTCTCTGCCCTACGATTTACCGTACCCGCAGCCCCAACCCTCCCGCAGCACCCACCGTCGCAGCGGCGCCGTGCACAGTCCCTGCAGCACCCGGTAGCACACCGAGTGCGCCGTGCTGCCCGCCAGCGCCTCCTCCGCCTCCTCCGCCGCCTCCCGCGCCAGGAAGGCCGCGGCGCCCAGGTAGCGCTGCTCCAGCAGCCGCACGTTGTGGCGGGCAGCAGCCAGGCCCTCCTCAAGCCCACTCAGCGCCAGCTCTGCCACGGCGGCGGGCCCGGCGGTGGGGCCGCCCGTGGTGAACTGCACACCCATGATGACGCCTACGGAACAAGGACCGGCCAAGGGGCCGGGCGTCGAGGGGCTGTGGGTATTAGAAGAGGATTTACAGGTGAGGGTGCGGTGTAGGATGGGGGCTGGGGCAGGACGTGCGCAGGCAGGGGAGTTTCAGGTGTGTGTTTGGGGTTTCCCTGGGCAACCCACGACGCGACGGTGCAACTCGTTGGTGCCCGTTGGCCTCACCCGAGAAGAACAGCTTCCTGCAAAGCGCCATGGTTGCGTCCGCCGCCACTCCCGCCCCGGCGCCCACCGCCGCCCTGCGCCTGGCGTCCGCACAGATGGCCAGCAGGTCCGCGGCGCGGCGCAGTGCGGCTACATGGGCGCGGCGTTGGGGGCCGGAGGGGGCGGAGGCGGAGGCCGCGGCTATGGCGCCGCCCAGTGCGCCGTCTCCTCCCAGCGTGTAGGCTGCAATACTGGACTGCACGGTGGGTGGGTGGGTGGGTTGGGGTGAGAAGGGCCGAGCCGCCGCGCTACCTCAAAAGGTGGAAGCAAGCGAGGAGCAATAGCGTACATGGCGTTGCGCAACATCTCTCACTGAAGTGTGTTCCCTTGCGTCCTTGCTTGTAGCCGTTTGCCAACAACTTTACAAACCGCTGCACGTACGCCGGAAAGCACGCAATAGGGCTCCCTCACCTGCACTCTTCTAGATCTTCGCGCTACAACAGGAAGGCAACACCGCCCAGTCCCGCAACACCCACCTGCCCTAGGAACAGGTGCAGCAGCGCCTCTGTGCGGGTGGGGGCCGCTGTGGCCGCCGCGTAGATCCACGCGTGCAGCCAGCGCCACACGCTGCCCCCCGTGCCGGGCGCCGCTATGGCCGCGGCACTGCCGCCCGACGTGCTGCTCAGGTTGTTGGCGCCGTGCACCTCGCTCAGCGGGTGGTCCAGGCCCTCCTCCGTCTCCAGCTCACCTGGAGGCGCGGCCGGCGGGGCGGAGTGGGTTCTGCGCTACTGGCGGAGTGGGTTCTGTGTTACTGGCGGAGTGGGTTCTGCGCTACTGGCGGAGTGGGTTCTGCGCTACTGGCGGAGTGGGTTCTGCGCTACTGGCGGAGAGGGTTCTGCGCTACTGGCGGAGTGGGTTCTGCGCTACTGGCGGAGTAGGTTCTGCGCTACTGGCGGAGTGGGTTCTGCGCTACTGGCGGAGGTGATTGCGGCGGCAGCGCGGCGGAGCCGTTGTGGGAGGAGGAAGGGGCGCAGGGGGGCCGACAAGAGCGGATGAGCGCTTGGCATGCGAGGAGGTGCCGGACCCTGCCCCTGGCCACCCAACCCACCGCGCTCTCCCGAACCAGCCCCACCACCCACTTAGGAGCGCCTCGACGCACGGGTAGCTCCAGTAGACCGGCGAGTACGCCTCCAACAGGTTCTTAAGCAGCCGGCTCGCCACGGTGGCGGCCTGCGGCGCAACGCCCTCCGCGTGGCCGCCCGCCGCCCCCAGGCAGCGGATCAGCGTCACTGCAAGGCCCTCCAGGCAGCGCTCGGACACGTGGGTAGTGGCGCGGCCGCCGGCGGCGTCATCTTCGCCGTCATTGTCCTCGGGGAGCTCGCCGGGCCAGGCTAGGCCGACGGCCGACACCGGCGTGCCGTCTATGGCCGGCAGCCGCGAAATGAAGGAGAGACCGGCGTAGCTGGGTCCGCGGCCGCTGGGGTAGCTGGACGCCCGGCGGTGGTCGAAGTCGGTGTTGCCGACGGTGACAGGGGGCGCTGCTGCGCTGTCCGGGGAGATGTCCGAGGCTTCTGCTTTGAGACGTACCAGGTACACCTCAAAAGCCTTGTCGGCGATGGCGCTGTACCTGCGGACCAAAGGTGCGGGTGCGGGGAGGGTGACTTTCCACCTCATGCAACGCTGGGTCGGGGGATGGTACGTGCGTGGTGGCATCCATCCACACAGCAAGACGCGCGAAAACCCAAATCACCCGCCTGCAGGCGGCCCTGGCGCCGCCTCCACGTCGCCTGCCCGGCCCCAGACAGCAACACACACCAGCCACCACCAGCCCGCCTCGCCCGATGCCAACCCACGCACCAGGCCATGTCCGCGGCGGCGGGGTCCGCGGCCTGCAGGTACGTGAGCGCTACCGAGATGGGACTGGACTCCACTGCGGGCGCGTGCGACCAGCGGGGCGAGCAGCCCAGGCGGGGGGATTCGAAGAAGACCCGTGGATGCCCGAAAAAACCGAAAAAACAGGCGGGGGGTTCGAGGGAAACCCGTGGATGTCCGAAAAAACAGGCGGGGGGAGGGAAGACGCCAGCGGGGAGAAACACGAGCAACAATATAAACCAACATACGAGGTGGTGCGGCCACCTCGGCGTTATCCCATTGGGTGCTAGCTTGCGCGTGCAAACAGGGACCGGCCTATCCTTGTGGCGGTGGGCGCCGTTTTCTTCCCAGGGACCACCACCATAAGGCCCGTGTGTCCCATGGACTTGCTCGACCCTTTCCGCCGCCCCTGGCTCCTTGCACGCCGCCAGGCGCTTGCGGGCCCCTCCCTGGGTTAGGGTTAGCACAGCCACATGGCTGACGAGTCTTGCCGGTTACTCGGGCCGAAGCAACGCTGTGTGGAAAAGCCGACCGCCAACTACACCGCCACCGGGGCGATCGTGCTGAAGGACCGGCAGCCACCGCGCGCACTCCCCACCCTTCGCGACGCACCATCAGCCTTCAGCGGCGCGTACTTAGCGCGACACAGCTCCGCGGTCGCTATGGTGAGCAGGTAGGCCTGCTTGTTGGCGTCGGGCGGCGGCTGCGGGGTGCCCCCAACGGGGATGCCCAGCGTGGACTGGAGCAGGGCGCGCAGCCGTGCGGGCGCCGCGGCCGGCCCGGACAGCCGCAGCCGGTCACCCAGCTCTGCCTGCGGCACGAATGGGGGTGTGCCTCAGGGCCGTCAAGGCGCAGGACTGGACTCCGAAACAGTCAACGGGTGACAGCCGCCGTCGCCTTAGCGAAGCTCTGCGACCATTTCCGCGCCTACGACGAGACAGTGTGGCGGACATCATTTGCATCTGCGCAACCTGGTGAAGTCAGCGCTCTTGCACGCGATGCCGCGCGGCAGCACCCCACCGTACGCCCCCAGTACAGCGGTTTCCTCTCTGAACTCCCCCCTAAATGGTTCTTTCTCGCATCCACGGGTCTTCCTCGAAACCCTCCCCCCCGAGTACCTTGAGCTGCTCCGCCATGTCCACCTCGTTGGTGGCCATCTCCGCCAGCAGCAGCATAGGGGTCCACGCGGCGATGCGGCCCGCGGCGGCGAGCTGTTCGGGCGGCGCCGTCTCGTCGCGGGAGAGGCCGAACAGCGCGCAGTAGAGCCACAGGTTCCGGAGCAGCTGCAGTGGCAACCGGGGGGCCGCCAGCAGTTTGTGTGTGTGCGTGTGTGTTTTATAAATGCTGAGCTGAGCCGCGAAGGAGACGGAGCGCAAAGAGACCAAGGAATCCGGAGGCAAGGCGAGGCGTCAATAGTTACCGAAAGAAGCCCAGAGTGTGTCCACGAGCAGCCAGAATTCCGATTATGTAGACGCTGTCCGCGCAGCGCTCCGGCAACCAGAAGGACGGTGGCGGGCGGCTGAGCTCCAGTAGCGACCCTAACAACCGACGCCGCGCTGCGGCGGCGTAGGCTTGGCGCGAAGCTCCGACAACGACTAAGCCTAAGTACCTAGTAACCTATCCTAGTGCGCAAAGCAGGGGTATATGTAACAACATCGCGTGCAATGCCAGTAACAGACAGAGTGCCCAGCACAGGAATCCCAGCCCATGCCAAATGCGAGGAAACTGACCTGGGAAGGAGAGGAAGGTGCGTGTGTGTGTGTGTCATACCCCTAAGCAAGGGATCCAAACGGTCACATGACGCGATGGCGCCCCCTCTGCACCAACGTGCGAGCGATCCTATCCAGCACGCCGCCGCCTCACCTTGACCATCTGCACGTCGGTCTTCGCATTGTTGTTGCGCTGCTGCGCCGCCAGGTCCCCCAGGCTGAAGCGGCTGGCGGACAGGCTGAACGCGGAGCCCTCCAGCCCCTCACATGCTTCGGCCACCGCCGGCAGCAGCAGCCCCATCTCCGCAACGATTGCAGCACGGTCAGGCCCGCCCACGCGCATTCCCAGCTCGCCGAACTGCACCAGCAGCCGGTTGCGCAGGTCGCGGCGGACCACCGCCACGGCGCCGCGCATACCTGCACAACGGCGGTCATAAGGCCCATGCGAAAACAGGTCATGCGACCGCTTTAGGCCTCTGCAAATCGTGCCATGTTGGTGTTGCAGGCCCTCATTCCGCTGCTCTTGCAACCTGGGGCCCTCATGCCGTGTCAGTCCGCTTCCTGCCCCAGGCTGCACTCCTTCCCCTTGGCGCCATCCCGACCCGTTGCTGGCCTGCCATCGGCTCAGTCTTGTCAGACCGCCCCCGACCCACACCCTCCACCCACCGGTACCGTCCTGCCGGCTGACCTACCTTTGGCCAGTGCTAGCAGTCCTGCGCACAGCGCCCCCGCGCCCGGACCTGAGGCTCCCGCCGCCAGCACCGCCGCGGCCGTGCCCTCGTGGCGCGCGTCCATCAGCAGCCGCAGCAGCACGTCAGTGACCTGGTTGTAGGCCCACGTGATGGACCGCTCCGAAACCACGCTGCTGGCGGCGATGGCTGCGCGGCGACAAGCGCCGACAGGGAGGCAGCAGACAGGGAGTGACACCGCGGACAGTAAGGGTGTTCGAGGAAGACCCGTGGACAGTAAGGGTATGAGGGCCCCCAGCCCAGGTATTTGGCAGGCCCAGAATGCGCATCGTTTGGTTGGAGTTGGGCGCATCTTGCCCCTAGCTCCCACAAGGGCTCGCCGACGTCGCCAAAGGCTGACCAATTCACAAGTGCTGAATCAATGCCCCCCTGCCGCGCACACTGCATCCAGTACGCTCCACCCCGGCCCCCTCCACCACATGCCCCGAGCGGCTTCCCCACCCACACCGTACCGTGCTCCGGTCCTGGCACGCCCACCCGCCCCGCACCGCCGCACCGCCATGCGGCTGCACCCACCCACCCGCCAGTGTCTGGACCACTGAGGCCTGCAGTGAAACCACAGCCGGGCTCGTCGCCGGGTGCGCCAGCCCGTCCGTCAGCAGCGGCACCATGCTGCGCGCCAGCGACTCGTCGCCGCGCAGCAGCACGAACAGGCGCCCCATGGCGAGGCTCAGCACCAGTGCCTCGTTGGCGGGTGCGGCGCTGCTTGTCGTCGCCTCCGCCGCCACGTCCTGCAGGCTCAGCGGCAGCAGCAGCAGCGCCTGCACGTACGCCTGGACCCCGGCGTGGTAGCTAGCGGCCAGGCCGCACGTGAGCGCCTCTGCTACGTTGCAGCACAGCCGCTGAGCGCCCCAGCCCGGCATTCGGGTGCCGCTGGCATACGAGGCGGTCAGCGGGAGGTTGACGTCCCACGCCCAGAAGCTTCGCCAGCCCACGCCGGCCGAGACACCGCCGCTGCCCGTTGCGGCGCCAGTTGCGGCACCGGCTCCCGTGTCCCTGCCCACGAGTGCTGCTGCGGCAAGCAGGATTGCCTTGAGCCGCGAGAACACCGTGCCGACGTCAAGCGGGATGGCGGCGCCTGGCTTTGCTGCGGCGCCGCCGTTTGAGGAGGCAGCGTTGATTGAGGTGGCCGCCTCTCGCGCTGCTGTGATGATGAGCGAGGAGCAGTCCTCCAGGATGTAGGCGGCCGTGTCCAACATCTGCAGCCAGGAAGGGTGCGGGGGTGGGATGGCGGTAAGAGGCCCTCAAGCCGAGCCGGCGGGTATGGAAGGCTGGGCCAGCTGCATTACCTCGAAAATTCGACCAGCAGCAGGCAGCTACGACGCCGGATTTCGCGCGGGCGGCCGCCAACAGGTTTATAAGCTAGAGGACAATAAGCACGATGAAGCTTGACGGCAGCTTAGGCGCAAAGCAAGCAGTGCGCACGCCAGGATCAAGTCAAAGGCTGCCAGCCCAACAATGTACACTTCCCGTAGCTCCCCGTAGCTCCCATCATTCGAGGCGCCGCCCCTGCTTGCCCTTCCGCCCCTCTTCCCGAGGGTTCCCCGCCCCCCAAGCAATCCAGCCCACTGATGTGAAGCCGATCAGGCCCCCACCGTTCTTCCTCACCAGACAAATGCGCTTTCCTATGCTACCCTCTCCAGGCCCAGCCCAGCCCCAGCCCCATTCCGGCTACTTTCACCGCCTTTTGGCGGCCCTCACCCTGTCCGAGGCGGCCACCTGCGGCCCGATCTCTAGAGCCGCCGAGACGCACGCCTCCGACATGTCCAGCAACATGGAGATGACGTCCATCAGCTGTGCGCGCGCCGCCGCCGAGAGCACCCCCAACGTGGGTGTGGCAATGGCACTGCCACCCCCAGCCACGTCAACGCTGGAGCGAAGGAGAAGGCCGTGCATGGCGGTGGCAGCCAAGCGCGCCGCCGCGCGGGTGACGCCTGCCGACGGCTGCGGCACGGCGGCCGTTGGCTGCTGCCTGCCGGTGAGCAGCGCGGAGCTCAAGGATTCGATTCCGGTGGCGGGCTGCAGGAGCTTCGTCAGCACCGAGCGCACCAGCCCCGTGGACCATGTCAGCACGGCCGTCAGGAGGCTGCGCTCCTTCTCCAGCTGCTTCGCCGCTGCCGCCTCGGCGACCCCGTTCGCTCCTTCCGCGTCTGCCGTGCCATTACTGACAGACACGCAGGCGGTCCTCACAGAGTTTTGCTGCGGCGTCAGCAAAGTCCTCGCAAGCTGCGCCATCAGCAGCAGCAGCTTTTCGTCCCCAGCGGCTGCCGCGGCAATGGCGGCCCGTGAGCCGGGCGCCGGAACCGCTGGCCCCGACGTTGGCACCCTACCCCCAGGCGGTAGCACGCTTTCCCTCATCCACGTCAGGATAGACTCCGCTTCGGCCGGCAGCAGTGGCAGCCCGGCGCAGGCGGCGAATGCCTGGCTGCGGGTCAGCGTACGCAGCATGATCTGCGCCGGTGCCGCAGGCGGCAGTGGTGCGGCCGCTGGTGCAGGCCCTGCAGCTGCGGGAGTGGCGGCCGGCTGCTCCTCCGGCATGCGCAGTACCGCCCGCACCAGCCGGGTCAGCAGTTCGCCCACCGCGGCACCCAGGACCTGGCGCCAGTGCGCCTGGACGTCCTCGTTGCGGAGCACACTGGGGTTTGCCAGGCGGCGCGAGGCGGTCGGTGGGAGCCAGACAGGAGGGGGGGGGGGGTCAACAAGGACCCATGACGTCTAGGACCCCTGTCAATCATGCCCCTGACCATGGCAACGGTGTGATAGCATCATCGTGCTCCGCAACGCAACGCCGGTTCCAGTGACGCTGCAACATACCGGTAGCGCGACAGCCCACAGCAAACCAACCTGACCCACATCGAGGCTGCACAATCCGACCCACATCGAGGCCACACCTGCGAAGGCTGGTGAAGACGTCCTCGAACAGCCGCTCCAGAGAGTCTGGGTCTGGCACCGGCACGGCCCACTGCGTCGCCAACAGCGGCAGCTGATGCGTTACCTCTGGCATGATGCGGTCCACCCACTGCACGCAGCGCCGGGAAGGGATACGGAGCAATGGACCCAGTGCATGAAAGGGTGAGGGGCACATGGTCGGAGGGCCCGTTGCCGGCACGTCACTCATGCCCTCTCCTGCGCTGGCCTCGGGTCAAACCCAAACCCATACGTCCCTCCACACAAGGCAAACAACGTCGCTGCGGAGGGTGATAGCCATTGCTATCAGGCGAGCAGTAGTCCCCGCCCCCCAGCAGTCAGAGAATCAACAGGCGGACTTGAAGTTTCACACAAACCCGTGTTCGCCGTGCCTTCCGCACCTGGCCGCCGGACTTGTCCACAAAGCTGATTAGCGGCAGGATGTTCGCCGCTGCCTCACCTGTCGCGGGAATGCATATTTGTAACGCTATAGACAAATATCCATGCACGTGTTGCCAAGACGACAGCAGGCGCTCGATATTCGGGTTGGCAACGACGCGCAGATGTCACGCGACATCTATCCGTTGACCAGCCGCATCCAACGCGACTCACGAACGGATAGAAGTACCGGAGATGCAGAATTTGCATCTAGTGCCGGCTGGTGTGAGCACAGCTGAAGCAACAGCGCCACCTTGTCCTCCTCGACAGGGTTAAGCAAAGCTAGCGACTGGGCCCAGCTGGACCGCAGCTCCAGCAGTAAGCTCGTCATCATTGTTGCGAGATGCGATTACAAGTCAGCCGATGTGCTAGCGTCCTTGGCGGAGCATCGGTCCGCTGTCAGGTAAGCACGTAAGCTATTTATCGGGGTGATAACGACACGCCTTCACTACAATTGCTGTGCGTGACACAAATTTTCAGAAGGCCATAAATTACCAACACACGGTAACTACTACCGATCCCCGGTAGGCTGGAAACTCCGTATCCGTACATACATCGTCATGTGGGATTCTCAACATGAGACCTTTAATTCCTCATGAGCATTTAATACAGGATTTGTGAAGGTCTGTGGATGGTAATGTGGTGCATGAAGGTGTACGCTTTCAACCATGCGGAAGGGCCGACACACGCAAGTAAAAACACATCAGCAAAAACACATGCCTTTCGAGGAGAAGCACCGGCCATCTATAGAGTGCCACGCGCGCATATGATGTCTAAATTGCCAAGATGCTATCGTTGTAAACCTTCCCATTAGGCGGCACAAGTGGCATAAGGCAGCGTAGCCGTTACTCTCCATCCCCAGGGGAAATCGCCAGAGCGTTTGCAATCGATCTAGGGTTACTTTAAGGTCAACCGTTCTCCCTTGTCAGCATTGAAGATGCCATGTTGCTCTGTCAGGGGAACCGCAAATATCACGTATTTGAAATTGGGTGTGATGCCGACAACAGAATTATTCCCTTTGGCCCCTGGGTCACACCTTGACCTCATGCTTTCTGGAACAAGGAGCCACGTTCCTGAGCAAGGGGCACTGCCCACGTGGCTGGTGACAAAAATGCCCTTGCGCCCCGCCATCTGTCACATGTCCACGTGGCTGCTGACGAAAATCCCCTTGCGCCCCGCCATCTGTCACATGTCCACGTGGCTGCTGACGAAAATCCCCTTGCGCCCCGCCATCTGTCACATGTCCACGTGGCTGCTGACGAAAACCCCCTTGCGCCCCGCCATCTGTCACATGTCCACGTGGCTGCTGACGAAAATCCCCTTGCGCCCCGCCATCTGTCACATGTCCACGTGGCTGCTGACGAAAATCCCCTTGCGCCCCGCCATCTGTCACATGTCCACGTGGCTGCTGACGAAAATCCCCTTGCGCCCCGCCATCTGTCACATGTCCACGTCCTCGTTGCCATCGATAGGGTGGATAGTGCAAGGCGTGGGCATGTCACGACACACAGCGTGCTGTGCAGGGCAGGTGAGCCCACTGAAGACTAGGATTCGCTGCTCCAGAGGCCGCCTGGCTGCCGGACGCGGCACCGACGCGCGTGCGTCGGCTCTTGGAGAGAAGAGAGCGAAAAGACTGCCGGACACGGCTGAGCTATCAACACACTGCGACGTGCAAGTTGTGCGATGCTGTTGAGAGAATGGGCAGAGGTACGCTTAGTCTTACAGCGATGTGTCAGTACACGGCTGTTTCCTCCAGACTATGTTTGTTGTGCGACAAACTCCGCTGCCTGGGCATTCCAGGCAGCGGGCCTAGGTGCGCTCCCGAACGTGGCTAACTGCCATCCCTGGAGCACATCGTGCTGCCGACACATGCACATGTGTCCGTTGGCTTCGCATCTACCGCAACGATAGCACTAATATGACTACCGTAATTACCGGCAATCAAAGCCATGTAACTACATCTACCAGACAACGCTAACCGCAGGGCGCAACTCATGCCCTTAGCGTACGGCAACCAACGCACTCTGCACAGCGTGCTGTGCAGGTAGAAGGAAAGTGATGGGGATGGTGAGGAATGACAGATGAGACCACTGAAGACTCCCCCCCAGCTGAAACCTAGGGGAAGCTGATCAAAAGGCAGCACAGCACAAGCAAACAGGTCCGTCTCATGGCCTAACAAGGGCCTACTGGCCAACAGGTTCGTCACTGCAGAACTCCTCTCAGGAGGGCAAGCGCAAGCGCACAAACACAAAACACAAAAGCTCTAAGGCTCAGAAACTGCTAACAGCTAACGGCAAAAGCAGGGCCCCGCAACGACTGGGCAACAAACTGCCCCCCCTGATCGCACTCTACACCCAGTGCAACGATACATCATCACCCACGGTCCATCTACAGCCTCGCTCGTCTTGAGCATTTGCTTGCGAAGACAGCGACTCGCGAACACTACGACCCACATGCACGCCAGGGACGGCGGCGCCACCGCCAGCGACGGTGGCGCCACCGCCAGCGACGGCGGCACCACCGCCAGCGACGGCGGCGCCACCGGCGCCGCCGCTGGCGGTGGCGCCACCGTGCACCGCCAGCGACGGTGGCGCCACCGCCGCCGTCGCTGGCGGTGGCGCCGCCGTCGCTGGTGGTCGTGTGCAGGCGATCATGCTGACCCCGGGCAACCATCAGCAACACCTGCATGGTATCGCTGATGCAGGCTGCAACACTGGTGGTGAGCACTCTCGGATAGGGCACGAGCTTGGGCATTGGCGGCGCAGGGTCTGACTCCTCATCCATACGGGAACCCGTGCCATCACGGTCATCAGCAGGCGGCATGCGGCTGAGAGCATCGGCGTTCTGATGCAGCGACCCAGGATGGTGGCAGATGTCGAAGTCGTACTGGCTCATGATGAGAGCCCAGCGTGCGTACGTGCCGACACTGCCAGTGTTGCTGTTCTCCATGAGCCACAACAGTGGGGCATGGTCCGTGACGAGGGTAAACTGCACACCATGGAGGTACGGCCGCAGCGTCTGCATAGCCCAGCAAGCCGCGAGCATCTCACCCTTGTACGAAATGTAGTTGCGCTCGTGCACGTTGAGGGACCGGGAGACCGCCGCTACCAGGGCGCCGCCGTCACTGGCGGTGACGCCGCCGTCACTTGCGGTGACGCCGCCATCACTGGCGGTGGCGCCGCCGTCACTGGCGGTGGCGCCGCCGTCACTGGCGGTGGCGCCGCCGTCACTGGCAGTGACGCCGCCGTCGCTGGCGGTGGCGCCGCCGTCCCTGGCGGTGGCGCCGCCGTCCCTGGCGGTGGCGCCGCCGTCACTGGCGGTGGCGCCGCCGTCACTGGCGGTGGCGCCGCCGTCACGGGCGGTGACGCCGCCGTCGCTGGCGGTGGCGCCGCCGTCGCTGGCGGTGGCGCCGCCGTCGCTGGCGGTGGCGCCGCCGTCGCTGGCGGTGGCGCCGCCGTCGCTGGCGGTGGCGCCGCCGTCGCCGCGCCGCCGTCGCTGGCGGTGGCGCCGCCGTCGCCGGCGGTGGCGCCGCCGTCGCTGGCGGTGACGCTGCCGTCGCTGGCGGTGACGCCGCCGTCGCTGGCGGTGGCGCCGCCGTCACTGGCGGTGGCGCCGCCGTCACTGGCGGTGACGCCGCCGTCACTGGCAGTGACGCCGCCGTCGCTGGCGGTGGCGCCGCCGTCCCTGGCGGTGGCGCCGCCATCCCTGGCGGTGGCGCCGCCGTCCCTGGCGGTGGCGCCGCCGTCACTGGCGGTGGCGCCGCCGTCACGGGCGGTGACGCCGCCGTCGCTGGCGGTGGCGCCGCCGTCGCTGGCGGTGGCGCCGCCGTCGCTGGCGCCGGCGCCGCCGTCGCTGGCGCTGGCGCCGCCGTCGCTGGCGGTGGCGCCGCCGTCGCTGGCGGTGGCGCCGCCGTCGCTGGCGGTGGCGCCGCCGTCGCCGGCGGTGGCGCCGCCGTCGCCGCGCCGCCGTCGCTGGCGGTGGCGCCGCCGTCACTGGCGGTGGCGCCGCCGTCGCTGGCGGTGGCGCCGCCGTCGCCGGCGGTGGCGCCGCCGTCGCTGGCGGTGACGCCGCCGTCGCTGGCGGTGACGCCGCCGTCGCTGGCGGTGACGCCGCCGTCGCTGGCGGTGGCGCTGCCGTCGCCGGCGGTGGCGCCGCCGTCGCTGGCGGTGGCGCCGCCGTCGCTGGCGGTGGCGCCGCCGTCGCTGGCGGTGGCGCCGCCGTCGCTGGCGGTGGCGTCGCCGTCGCTGGCGGTGGCGCCGCCGTCGCCGGCGTTGGCGCCGCCGTCGCTGGCGGTGCCATGCGACAACGTTTGGAGCGTCATCACCAACGCACCAGATTACAATGTTGACGGAGACGAATCCAGCAAGGTAAGCAGTTACCTACGAATTGATACAAGTACGTCGATATCAGTAAAGGCCTTGATTGCCTTCTTTGCCATGGCCATGACACTAATTACGAACACTATCCATCTTCAGGTGGTCATCAGTCGCGCGGACCTAAAAGAGGAGTCTACATACACCGTCGTTAACCTCAGCACTGGGCGCTGGGGTATACTGGAGGTGGACAGCTCCGATGCTCCCATCCGTGCCTACCTTGCCACGCAGGCCAGTCGTGTTTGGAACCGAAACTGTGTCATTTCTGCGCTGGTGTACGTTACCCCGAGGAGTGGGGCGTACCGCCGGGCTTTCACGAACGACTTCCTGAGACGCAAGGTGGGCACTCCAAAGGCCATGGAACTGCTGTACGAAGACCTCTTCTTGGCACGCTGCTATGTGCCTGACACGCTGGCTGCCGAGCTATCAGATGACAGCTCAGATGATGACCTTGCGGAGGGAGCCGCCGCCCATGGGAACGAGGCCACAGAAGGCGAAGCTGATCCAGTAGTGGTCGGTGTGAAGGGCCGGCGGGGGCGGGGTGGGAACAGGAAGCGTGGCGGACGTGTAACACAGCCTGGTCGTGGTACCCAGGCGGGTCGAGTATCGAAGGCCAGTCATGGGTGCAAGGTGGCGCGCGGTGCCAGGGGTGGTAACGGCAAGAAACGGGGTACGTAAGCTGGCCATGTAAAGGGCGGGTGGGAAAACGGAGTGTGCCGGTAGTGGACACCGTAAGGCTGGATAATAGCGTGTCGGTGGGTTTTCGTTACACTATCGGGATCGGGAGTGCAAGGCGCTTCAGACGGTGCAATTGGCTGGGCTACCGGGCCGGTAGTGGACACCGTAAGGCCGGATAATAGCGTGTCGGTGGGTTTTTGTTACGCTATCGGGATCGGGAGTGCAAGGCACTTCGGACGGTGCATTTGGCTGGGCTACCGGGCCGGTAGTGGACACCGTAAGGCCGGATGTTAGCGTGTCGGTTGGTTTTCGTTACGCTATTTGGATCGGGAGTGCAAGTCGCTTTAGACGGTGCAATTGGCTGGGCTACCGGGCCGGTACTCAATCACTACCGGCCCGGTAGTGGACACCGTAAGGCCGGATAATAGCGTGTCGGTGGGTTTTCGTTAGTTACACTATCGGGATCGGGAGTGCAAGTCGCTTTAGACGGTGCAATCCCGAGAGGCAAATTTTAGCAGGGACGTTCCTTTCACCTAGTTATTGCTACCGTTAAGCTGCGTGCCCAAGAGCGAGGCCGATCGAAGGTTGCCGGATAAGCCGATGCTTGCCGATTGGCCCGGACGTCCTCGTGCGGCGATCCCGAGAGGCGAATTTCGGTGAGGACGTTCCTTTCACATAGTTATTGCTACCGTTAAGCTGCGTGCGCAAGAGCGAGGCCGATCAATGCTTGCCGGAGAAGCCAATGCTTGCCGATTGGCCCGGACGTCCTCGTGCGGCGATCCCGAGAGGCCAATTTTAGCAGGGACGTTCCTTTCACCTCGTTATTGCTACCGTTAAGCTGCGTGCGCAAGAGCGAGGCCGATCAATGCTTGCCGGAGAAGCCGATGCTTGCCGATTGGCCCGGACGTCCTCGTGCGGCGATCCCGAGAGGCCAATTTTAGCAGGGACGTTCCTTTCACCTAGTTAGTGCTACCGTCAAGCTGCGTGCGCAAGAGCAGCTAAGTCTCCCGGTAAGGCGTCATACTCGGCATGGGATCATACGACATATGGCATGCCACATATTATAGGACGCCCCAGTCAAACTAACTTTACATTAAGGACTGTAAAGTCAAACGTTATATGCATGGCGTCCCATAATGCATATGACGCCAATATACATGGACGGATATGTCGCAGTGCAAGCAGAACACTAGCACCAATTCTTGAAGCATAATGGAACTTCTTACTCTATGAATATTGACTGCGGTAATGTGTGATACCGGTAGAGACGTCCTTCGAAGTAAACTTGCTTCCTTGTGGGAACTCCAAGGGGAGACATGGCTCTTGGGATACGGCCGATGATGTGCACCCAGAAAGCTCGCGTTTAATCACGCCTTGATGTCGCCGAGCAAGCAGCAGAAGTTGTCGTGGAAGTGAGCATTGAAGCGACAGCTTGCGATGACGACCACGGTGCTCACCCGCACATCCGTGCTCATCTATCACAGCAATGCAAGAGAAACCCGCGTGCCCAAAGCTGTCTTTCAGAGTTTTGCCAGCAAGTCCTGGTGGAGAAGTTTCCATGCATGTGCTCCCAGGCCGCAAGCCACACTAGCTCGTCGCAGACGATTGCACTCAACCAGCAATTCATCGAGGTGGTTGTTGCCGCGTTGATCACGGCGGTGAAAGAGCTGCTGGACGGAAGTTGGCAGCCGCTGCCAACGGTATCCGCCATCGCCAGCGACACACAGACGCCACAGGCTACGGTGTCTGCAGACAGTCTGGCAGAAATGTTTGCGGCACCTAAAGCCACGCAGCAGCCGCAGCAGCCCCGCTAGCAGCAAGGTAGCGCCTGAACCACCGAAAGCGGGATTGCTATTCTAATTCAAGCCAGACCATCCCCCGCGCCTTACCAGCTTTGTACTATCATACTAGATACTAGTTGGGCGCGGCGGTCGAAGCATAGGGTTACGTACGGCAACAATCGGGCGCTTTCCCTCTTCCAGCCCCGCTAGCAGCAAGGGAGCGCCTGAACCACCGAAAGCGGGATTGCTATTCTAATTAAAGCCAGACCATCCCCCGCGCCACACCAGCTCTGTACTATCATACTAGATACTAGTTGGGCGCGGCGGTGGAAGCATAGGGTTACGTACGGCAACAATCGGGCACTTACCCTCTTCCAGCCCCGCTAGCAGCAAGGGAGCGCTTGGACCACCGAAAGCGGGATTGCTATTCTAATTAAAGCCAGACCATCCCCCGCGCCACACCAGCTCTGTACTATCATACTAGATACTAGTTGGGCGCGGCGGTGGAAGCATAGGGTTACGTACGAAAACAATCGGGCGCTTTCCCTCTTCCAGCCCCGCTAGCAGCAAGGGAGCGCTTGGACCACCGAAAGCGGGATTGCTATTCTAATTCAAGCCAGACCATCCCCCGCGCCACACCAGCTCTGTACTATCATACTAGATACTAGTTGGGCGCGGCGGTGGAAGCATAGGGTTACGTACGAAAACAATCGGGCACTTACCCTCTTCCAGCCCCGCTAGCAGCAAGGGAGCGCTTGGACCACCGAAAGCGGGATTGCTATTCTAATTCAAGCCAGACCATCCCCCGCGCCACACCAGCTCTGTACTATCATACTAGATACTAGTTGGGCGCGGCGGTGGAAGCATAGGGTCACCTACGGCAACAATCGGGCGCTTTCCCTAATCCAGCCCCGCTAGCAGCAAGGGAGCGCGAAAGCGGGATTGCTCTTTTGATTCAAGCCAGACCATCCCCCGCGCCATACCAGCTCTGTACTATCATACTAGATACTAGTTGGGCGCGGCGGTGGAAGCATAGGGTCACCTACGGCAACAATCGGGCGCTTTCCCTCTTCCAGCCCCGCTAGCAGCAAGGGAGCGCTTGGACCACCGAAAGCGGGATTGCTATTCTAATTAAAGCCAGACCATCCCCCGCGCCACACCAGCTCTGTACTATCATACTAGATACTAGTTGGGCGCGGCGGTGGAAGCATAGGGTTACGTACGAAAACAATCGGGCGCTTTCCCTCTTCCAGCCCCGCTAGCAGCAAGGGAGCGCTTGGACCACCGAAAGCGGGATTGCTATTCTAATTCAAGCCAGACCATCCCCCGCGCCACACCAGCTCTGTACTATCATACTAGATACTAGTTGGGCGCGGCGGTGGAAGCATAGGGTTACGTACGAAAACAATCGGGCACTTACCCTCTTCCAGCCCCGCTAGCAGCAAGGGAGCGCTTGGACCACCGAAAGCGGGATTGCTATTCTAATTCAAGCCAGACCATCCCCCGCGCCACACCAGCTCTGTACTATCATACTAGATACTAGTTGGGCGCGGCGGTGGAAGCATAGGGTCACCTACGGCAACAATCGGGCGCTTTCCCTAATCCAGCCCCGCTAGCAGCAAGGGAGCGCGAAAGCGGGATTGCTCTTTTGATTCAAGCCAGACCATCCCCCGCGCCATACCAGCTCTGTACTATCATACTAGATACTAGTTGGGCGCGGCGGTGGAAGCATAGGGTCACCTACGGCAACAATCGGGCGCTTTCCCTCTTCCAGCCCCGCTAGCAGCAAGGGAGCGCTTGGACCACCGAAAGCGGGATTGCTATTCTAATTAAAGCCAGACCATCCCCCGCGCCACACCAGCTCTGTACTATCATACTAGATACTAGTTGGGCGCGGCGGTGGAAGCATAGGGTTACGTACGAAAACAATCGGGCGCTTTCCCTCTTCCAGCCCCGCTAGCAGCAAGGGAGCGCTTGGACCACCGAAAGCGGGATTGCTATTCTAATTCAAGCCAGACCATCCCCCGCGCCACACCAGCTCTGTACTATCATACTAGATACTAGTTGGGCGCGGCGGTGGAAGCATAGGGTTACGTACGAAAACAATCGGGCACTTACCCTCTTCCAGCCCCGCTAGCAGCAAGGGAGCGCTTGGACCACCGAAAGCGGGATTGCTATTCTAATTCAAGCCAGACCATCCCCCGCGCCATACCAGCTCTATACTATCATACTAGATACTAGTTGGGCGCGGCGGTGGAAGCATAGGGTCACCTACGGCAACAATCGGGCGCTTTCCCTAATCCAGCCCCGCTAGCAGCAAGGGAGCGCGAAAGCGGGATTGCTCTTTTGATTCAAGCCAGACCATCCCCCGCGCCATACCAGCTCTGTAATATCATACTAGATACTAGTTGGGCGCGGCGGTGGAAGCATAGGGTCACCTACGGCAACAATCGGGCGCTTTCCCTAATCCAGCAGCAAGGGAGCGCCTGGATCACCAACGAGGGATTAAGCCAGCCCCCCCGCCCTGCCGCTTTAGTAGTTTTCAATGGGGCCGAGTGGGCGACAGCCGGCAAGGGCTTTGATTGTGGGGCCGGGCAAGACCCCCAAGGAAAGCATCCGCAAACTTCATCCGCAGCTGCGCGACTGAGCCACCCCACTGCGCTCTGAATTATTTCGTGTAGTTCAAAATGGTTCTCTTCTTAGAGAAGGGGAGCCGGAGGAACGCTGAAATGACATGCTTGCTGATGACAACTCGTTGAAGGAAAGAGTGTAGCTCGCATCCTAACAGGACGTAATTGTGCTTATAGTCATAGAGCGGTAGTGCTCGACGATACGCCACCAAGGGTTCGATAGCCGCTGACGCGCGCCATGTTGCAACGCAGCCATTTTTACATCAACAGACGTTTCTACCGGTATCGCACATTACCGCAGTCGCTATCCATAAAGGAAATGTGTTCATTACAACTGTTGTTCTGCTTGCACTGCGACATATCCGTCCATGTATATTGGCGTCATATGCATTATGGGACGCCATGCATATAACGTTTGACTTTACAGTCCTTAATGTAAAGTAGTTTGACTTGGGCGTCCTATAATATGTGGCATGCCATATGTCGTATGATCCCATGCCGAGTATGACGCCTTACCGGGAGACTTAGCTGGCAAGAGCGAGGCCGATCAATGCTTGCCGTAGAAGCCGATGCTTGCCGTAGAAGCCGATGCTTGCCGATTGGCCCGGACGTCCTCGAGTGGCGTTCCCGAGAGGCGAATTTTAGCAGGGACGTTCCTTTCACCTAGTTAGTGCTACCGTTAAGCTGCGTGCCCAAAAGCGAGGCCGATCGAAGGTTGCCGGAGAAGCCGATGCTTGCCGATTGGCACGGACGTCCTCGTGCGGCGATCCCGAGAGGCGAATTTCGGTGGGGACGTTCCTTTCAACTAGTTATTGCTACCGTTAAGCTGCGTGCGCAAGAGCGAGGCCGATCGAAGGTTGCCGGAGAAGCCGATGCTTGCCGATTGGCCCGGACGTCCTCGAGTGGCGTTCCCGAGAGGCCAATTTTAGCAGGGACGTTCCCTTCACCTAGTTAGTGCTACCGTTTAGCTGCGTGCGCAAGAGCGAGGCCGATCAATGCTTGCCGGAGAAGCCGATGCTTGCCGTAGAAGCCGATGCTTGCCGATTGGCCCGGACGTCCTCGAGTGGCGTTCCCGAGAGGCGAATTTTCGCAGGGACATTCCTTTCACCTAGTTAGTGCTACCGTTAAGCTGCGTGCCCAAGAGCGAGGCCGATCGAAGGTTGCCGGAGAAGCCGATACTTGCCGATTGGCCCGGACGTCCTCGTGTGGCGATCCCGAGAGGCCATTTTTAGCAGGGACGTTCCTTTCACCTAGTTAGTGCTACCGTCAAGCTGCGTGCCCAAGAGCGAGGCCGATCGAAGGTTGCCGGAGAAGCCGATGCTTGCCGATTGGCACGGACGTCCTCGTGCGGCGATCCCGAGAGGCGAATTTCGGTGGGGACGTTCCTTTCACCTAGTTATTGCTACCTTTAAGCTGCGTGCGCAAGAGCGAGGCCGATCGAAGGTTGCCGTAGAAGCCCATGCTTGCCGATTGGCCCGGACGTCCTCGAGTGGCGTTCCCGAGAGGCGAATTTTAGCAGGGACGTTCCTTTCACCTAGATAGTGCTACCGTTAAGCTGCGTGCCCAAGACCGAGGCCGATCGAAGGTTGCCGGAGAAGCCGATGCTTGCCGATTGGCACGGACGTCCTCGAGTGGGCCAATCGTTTTGCATATGTCAGGCTGAAGTGTCAAGTGTTTTGGGTGACTTTCGGGGCGTCTGCTGGCTGCTAGCGCTGTCATCTTGTATGGTGCGGTGATGTCTGGGTCTTCCCCCTTGGGTTTGGCCCGGCTTGCCTCTGCTGAGTCCAGGACATGGCCCCCCTTCTTGTCCTGGGTAGCGCATTCACGCGGTTATCTCAGCTGGCGCTCTCTTTCATCGGCCCCGTCTGCTACCATACTTTTGTAGCCAACCCAATGTGGTACCATGCACATGCTGCTTTTCTTCTTTTGTTGCCGTGTAGGGCATCGCACTGTGAGTTGCGCTCGTCCGGCCCACTGCTCTAAAAAACGCCTGTTAGGCGGATCCATTGGTTTGCATCTCAGCATCTGCCAGCAGGCGGCAATCCCGTCCGTTCGCGGCTATGTTTCCCGGTCATTTTGCGATCTTTTTGCGCGCAGCTTCCCAGGCCCCGCTGTTAATTTCGTGTACTGGGGACTTTTCTTTCGCTGCCGGCCATGCGGAAATGCGGCCCGTCTGGGCTGTTTCTCCAGCCACGCTCGCTTGTATTTTTGCCTTTTGGGAGTGTCCGTTCTGCATTCGGCCAAGTGGCCAGCCGGTCCGTCTGTGCTGCTCGTCCGACCCGTGTACCATAGTCTTTATTCGGCATCGGCGGTAGTTTCATACGGTCTCGTCTGGGGAAAATCTCGCTACAATGGCCTCCCGGCGCTTGAGCCGTTCTGGCTCCCTTGTAATACTCGCATTCTCCCGGTCGACGCCACCGGCCGGGGCCTGGAGGCCGACTTCCCCGACCTCGCCCAGCTGCGTGGGCTTGATACGGTGGGTGTCGCCGTCCAGTGCTACAATGCCCTGGGCCGGGTCCGGACGGCCCTCGCTGTCGCCGCTGCCGGGGGGCCCCCCGCCATGCGCTGTACCGAGTACCTGCGGCTCGACGTCCTCCGCGACGTCCTCCGCCTCTCCCCCGCCCACCCCGTCCCGGCCTCCATGCGGGATGGGGCCACGGGCCTGGCCCGCGTCGACGCCCTCGTTGGCCGCCTTCCCGCCACTTGGGCCATCGCGCCCCTCCTCGTTCTGGCGGCCCCGGGGGGCGCGGCTGCCGCCCCCCCCCGCTGCGGATGCCTGGGGCCGCCTGGCCCGCTGTGTCGGCTGGCGGGTGGGCCCCGCGGCCATTCCCCTTGTCTCCCTCACCGTCAAGTCGGCTACCATCCTGCAGCTGGGCCCAGCCTTCGCTGCTCTGGCGGCTAAGCATACGGCCTTCCTTCAGGAGGCCTGGGAGGCTCCCCTTCCCCCGGCAGCCCTGGCCTCCACCCTCCGGGAATTTCAGGCCACTCTGGTGCGCCTCTGGCGTCTTCGCTGGGACAACACGCACAAGGAGCCCCTCTGGCGGCTCGCCATGAACGGGTTCCATGGCTTCCCCATGCACGCGGCCCTCCTGGCGCGGGGGTCGCCCACGACCCCCTGCCCGTGCGGAGCGTCCATGGCCACGGGCCGCCGGCGCCACCACTTCTGGGAGTGTGTGGTGGCCTTATCACTGCGCAACGAGCTTGTGGAGGCGATGGGGGCCGCGGTTGTCCTGCTCCCGCAGCATTTGTGGCTGGGTCGGCCCCCTTTGGGGGTGCACCCGCTTGTTTGGGATGTGGTGTGCTTGGCGGCCGTCGCGGCGTTGGGTTTGGGGCTCCGCCTCCTGTTTCGGGTGCAGGCTGGGGCCCCCGGGGGGCGCATGCCGGTGGTGCGGGTGTGCGCAGCGGTGACGGCCGACTTCTGGGCCCGCCTCAGTGCGTTTGCCGAGCTGGGGCTGGCCCCCCGCGGGTGGGGGGCCGTCCCGTCCGATCACCCCTTCCTCGCCGCCTCGCCCGCGGGGGAGGTGGTCTTCACGGGCCGCCCGGGTGCCGAGGAGTGGCCCGACGGTTGACTCGGGTGCGGTTTTCTGGGCGTGTTTGGGTTATGGGGCCTTAGGCCCCCGCTCTGCTGTCTTTTGTTGGTGCTTTTGGGATCTGGAGCTTGGGGCCCCCGTTTTGCCGGGACGCGTTCCTCGCGTCTTGCTGCTGGCTTGGTGCAGGTGGTTCGTGTTTTCTGGACGCGCTTGTTCTCCTCCCCGTGCTTTGAGTTGTGCGTGCTGCCTTCTCCGTGTCCTCGTGTTTGGCTGCCTTTGGCTTTTGCCCCTTCCCGGCCGGTGAGGGCGGGCTCTTTTGCCTGCTTTGACCTGTGTCGTGGTCTGGCCCATCGAGCCCGCCTGGTTGCGCTTCCGCGCTTGAGCCGTTCTGGCTCCCTTGTAATACTCGCATTCTCCTTAACGAGGTGATGGGGAAGGCTCTGACTGCTACACTAAAGGAGCTAGCAAAAGGCACGTGGAAAGTCGTAACGTCGGTACCAAGGGTACCCCCCTGTGCCCCCGACCTATTACACGGGTGCAATCGAATCCCCCTCCGCTTTCTTTGATGCCCCGCCATTCTAGACCTGCGGGCTCCCTCTCTTATTGCGACGCAGGAGTGTGAGGTGGCTCTGCAATGCCTGCGCGCTGTGTCTGGCGATTTCCAGCAGCAGGAGGTTGGACTGGTGCTTGCGGATGCGCTGCATTCTGGCGACGAGCTCTGCAGTATCTATGCAAGCTTATCGCGGAGTATGGGGTCTTGGACATGCCTGCACAATTACCAAATGGAGTGGCACAGGTGCAACCGCAGCGGCAGGTGCAGCCGCCCCCAAGTGCGTAGCGAGGCGGGGTCTCTGGTGCCCATGCGCCTACTGTACCGGCAAGCGCGTAATCGCATCTTATGTGCAGCACCGTGGGGAGGGGCCAACTGCGGCGCGCATTAGGGCACGGGGTACAGCAGCCACCCAACCACCTGCCAGCACGGGCTCAACTGCAGCAGCAACCGCAGTGGCCCCCGACTGCGAGCATGGCCTGGGCTCTGGAGCGCATGCCGGTACAGTACCGGCAAGGGCGCAACCGCAGCAGCAGCAAGGTGCTACAGTGGGGGCAAGGGCCGACTGTGGGGCGGCGAATTGCTTATAGGCGGGACCAGCAGCAGCGCGGGACCAGCAGCAGTGAGGGGGGAGGATGCACTTGTGCGCACCACATTGCTCGTCACCCACCCACTGCGTGGCGTGTCACCACTGGTGCTGCAACAGCGGCCGCACACTGCCGCCTGAACGAATCCTTGGAGGAGGCGCTTGTGGGGCGGCGGATGGCGAATGGGCGGAATAGAACCGGCGCTAGGGGCATGACATATCAGTGGGAGGAGAGGCTGCACTGTTTATGTTACTCACCTACTACGACCTGCTCTGCAACAGGGGCTATGAATAGCCCTACGGGACATAACTTGCACGCTTTCACGTCAGTAACATACTTTCGGTGTTTCTTAACGCCTCGTCAATTGGCCCACGGCATACGGAGTTGTCCTGGCACCTTTCCTCGTGTTTGGCAGCCAGACTAGACCAGGCGCATCGGGAGCAATCAGATCCGGGTTTCAGCAACACGTTTGCACCCACCGCATTCCCCGCCGTATCAGTTGCGTCTTATACAATGCTAGACAGGATGGAAACGTTGATTGGCGACGGACGCTATGTACGGAGTTGTCCTGGCACCTTTCCTTGTGTTATAATGATAAGGATGCATCTACTGCAACCGACTCCCTGTCGGCACACGTGGCGGCAGGAACGTGACACCGGATGCACCCCAGGGCTCACACAGCAAGGCAGGAACAGGCACCCACTATTATAGGGCCCAGGAGACAGTTAGGTACATCTCACTTTTAGAAAACAGCGCGTAGGTGTGAGGGTGGGTCGGCAGTTAGGCAACAAATAGACGCATGGCGGCAGGGGTAGGCGCTCAAAAATCAAAGGCATTTCGTACAGAATGGAGGGCAAGCTACGAGTAAATGGCGTCAGAGCTTCCAGCACGTGCTTTCCTATCTAAATCTATTCGACCGATTCAAACGTTCAGTCATCGTTGTTTCCACGCTTTGCGTATTGCTGGCGGATACCCGATGAAACGTAACTCACTGTAGACCCGACCTTCGTGACTCGACAGAGAAATCGTGAATTGTATTTGCTACAAGCACATCCTGAACATTGCATTGGCATTTATGTTGTACTTGACAACGCTCCGAAGACACAAGTTACGGCATTTGGGACCTATTGTGCTTAGGCGTATCGGCATTCCAAAGAGAACTGCTGAGTTTCATTCGACACAGTTACCTATAAAGACTGCTTGACCAAAACAAATAGACGTAACAATTTTGCGAGGTGCATCGTCGTGCTGCCCTTCGAAGAACCCAGACCGCGCGTTTCTTCAACAACAAGTCGCCACAAATATTGCGGCTTATGTTGATAGAGAGTCCCAACATAATGCGACCATAGTAGGGCATCCTGCGGGCATAAAAATCTGAGGCCATCCTCTCTGTCAAGACGACTCCAAGATGGACTTCGCAGAGAACTGGTGTTCTCTCTTGGAGCTTTTCGTTTCGGTGAGGTGGAAGTGTAAATGTGTTAGGAAAGTTGCTTGACCAGCAGCTGGCGCATGGGGTCCTTGTAATGTTGACGACGGGGCATTAAGTAGCAGCTTTCCTGTCATTATTCTTACCGCATCGATGTGACGGATTTTAGCGCGCGTGTTTACTCCATGTTGTTTGGGTGCTGATTGCAGGGGCAGTCATGTCTGCATGCCTTGAACACCTTGTCTGTTATGCGTGCATCATCTCAGTGAATCAATGCAAAGAACCCATATACTGCAATTATTGGCCCATTGCATGGCTGATGCGGTCCCCTGCCCAATTATCCCGCCGCAGAATGCTGGCCTGAAATTGCGGATGTTTATGGTCGACACTGTGTTGATGAAGTCCGGGCGCGTCCTGGGCCACTTTTACACAAGCAAAGAAGGCTATATATGTCGCTTCAGCGCACATGAAGTTACCCGCCAGGCAATTTACCAGCGCCTTGCCGCTTTGCACAGCCTTGATCCGCAGCTCAATCCTTTCGGGTATATAGCTGTTGCACATTATGCAACTGGCGTATCTCGGTTGCTCAAGCGGGCCGAGCTGCAGGAGCTGGTGAGCTCTGCACCCGGGGGGCCAGGGGGCGGGGTTGGCCACACTCGCACGCGGGAGGACTACCATTAAAGCGCAGGGTGCGCGTTGATAAGGGGCAAAATGAAAAAATGTCAAGGGGTACAAGGAGGGGACAAGGCACGACTTCTTCGTTAAATATATTCAAGGATTGACCCCGAGGGTTGCTTGCAATTATAGGAACGCTCCCAAGCCTTCCATATCCGAATCCTGGCATCTCACTTGATCTCCCCCTCCCCTGCACATGCTCTGCCGCTGGCCCCCAGATGACGGCTGTTTCTGGACCCTACGAATTCTCGGAAACATCTCCTGTAGCCTCACAGCACGAGCAGCTCTTCTGCATCCAGGCGTACATCGTTCCACGCAAGGACATCCGCTACATCGCCTCGTACGACGTCCAGGAGGGGCCACTCTGCACTGTGCTGGCGCGCCGCTTTAGGTCAGTGGCAGCAGCGTGTTCTCTTTCAAAAAGCCATGGTAACCCGTGGAAACGACATATAAAAAATTGATGGTGATGATGATGGTGGTGGTGGTGGTGGTGGCGTGAAAACCGTTGACGCGGAAAAAGACAGGATAGTTGGCGCATGGTCGGCGGACACCTAGTTTGTGGGCGCATGCTGGAGCACTGGGACGGACTACCGTCTTGACCGTCCGCCACGACCCCCCCCCTGCCTGCCTGCCTCCTCGGCCTACCTCCTTGCCCCTCAGCTCGCGCTACACGAACGCGATGGACGATCTGGGCACACTGGTGCCGGAAATGGTGAGGCGAGGGCGGGGGGCCGACGAGGGCGCTCCGAGGGGATCTGGACGTGCTCTGTTGGGTGCTACCCCCCCGGACCGCCTTACGGAGCCAACCTGACCCACAACCACCTGGCCCCAACCAGCCCGACCTGCATGCCTAATCAAAATCCCGTCGCCGCCTGCTTGCCTTGCGCTATGTGGTTTGGCAGCTACCCGGTGTCCTCGCTGCCTCCCTCCCTTGCCTCGATGCTTACCGATTCGATGGACCCTTCCGCTGCCGCCTGACACCGCGCCCAGCAGATCTCTGACCCCGACGAGCCCTCCACCGCCGCTCGGCCGCTGTCCGCCTCCGCCCCTGCCCTGGCCGCCGGGCGGCCGGGGTCCGCTGCCAGCGACGACCCCGTCCCCCCCAGCCTGACTGCCGAGGAGCTGCTCGTGGAGAGCCAGCTGGTGGCCATGGGGTTGCTCGAGCCGCGCAGGCAGAAGGAGCGGGAGGCGCCCGCGGAGGGGGACGAGGCAGGCGGGGCGGAGGCGGCGGAGGCGCCATCACCCTCGGGAGCAGAAGACGGTGCGCGCGGCTGGGGCGGCATCCCGCGTGTCCCTCGCACTCGCACTCGCGCGGGGGCCGCTGTACACCACAGCGGGGTGTGTGCGCATGTGTGGAAACACATCATCCGGGGGTAGGGGTGAACCGCGCTGGGGCCCAAGCGGGGCCCCCGTCTTGCCTCATGCGCTGACCCTCCCCCCGAGTACCCTCAGTCCCATCCTGCCCCATCCTGCCCCATTCAACCAACCACCAAACCCGGCAATTTCCCTCCCGGCCCCCCTCACCCCGCCACTCCCCAGGCGTGACCAGCTCGCTTCCCGCCCCCCGCCGCATCAAGGACGACGTGGCGCGGCTGCTGCAGGCCGCCTCCTCGTTCGTGGAGCGAGCCCACGGTCAGCGCATCGTGGGCCTGGTGGCGGAGTTCGTGAGCTCGGCGGCGCCCACCCCCGGCGGCGCAGCGGGCTCGCTGGTGCTGATGGCAGTGCACGCGGTGCAGCTGGACCCACGGGCCAGTCGCGGCCGCCTGGGCACCTTCACGGAGCGCTGGACGGACTACCTGGAGGGGCTGGCGCCGGCGCCGGCGCCGCAGGCGCCCGGGCGCCGGAACCAGTCCCCTAGCATCATGAGGGCGGGGGACTCGTCCCTTGTGATGACGGAACGGTCCTCGGGTCTGCTGGTGCGCACGTCGCCTGTGTCGCCCTCAGGGGCCGGCGGGGCGGGGCAGCAGCTGCCAGGGTACGGCGGAGCGTTCAACCCGCAGCGCCAGCTGCTGATGGCGCCCAGCAGCGCCGCAGCGGGGCCGCTGCCCTCGCCCACCCCCAGGGTGCACGGCGGCGCGGGCAGTGTGGCCAGCAGCGCGGCGGGGAGCAGCCTCACGCGGATCTACTCGGCGTCGCCGTCGGCGGCGCACCATCGCGCCATGGCGGCGGCAATGGCGGACCCCACCAGGCCCGGGTCGGCGCCTGCCAGCGTGGTCAAGGTGGGTTAGGGGAGGGAGGAGGGGGGAGGGGGCGCCTGTGGAAAGCGGCGGGGCCACGGCTATCGCTCACAGATCGATGTGTTTGTGTGTCTTTGGCCATACGGGGCAAAGGCACACCACTTGCAATAGCCGCTGCTCCGGGCTTCCTCCCTATGCGTGCCAACAACGTTTCTCCCAACCCGCACCCTCGCACGCTGCCGCCTGGTTCTCCCTGCTCCGCTACCCTCAACCCCCAATCCCTCACCCCCTCATTCCCCCGCCCCCCCCCGCCGGTGCCTCTTCTCTCCCCCCCCCGTTGCTGCCTCCAGGTGGGCCGACACGTGGCCAACTCGGCTCACGGCTCCCCTGCCAACGGCCACTACACCCTGCGCAACGCCATGTCGGCAGCCCGGCCGGGCGGCGGCGGCAACCCCACCGCCTCCCCCGGCGGCCCCGACAGCTACAACCTGTGGCTGTCCCGCGAGGGCGGCCCCACCGACAGCATGTCTGCCAAGCTGGCTCTGGAGGTGGAGTCCCTGCGCGAGCGGCTGCAGCGGCAGACCGACATCTCCGTACGGGCGGAGGCGGCTCTGCAGCACCTGGCGGTCAGCAGCAGGAAGGAGAGCATGGAGCTCAGGCAGCAGGTGCGCTGGCGGGAGGGGGCGGAAGCAGGGGACAACCGAAAAATTCCTGAAGCGATCGGGATCGGTCCGGACCCATTTGGGTCGGAACTGAACTGAAGGTGATCTGAACTGACTAGGCGGCCCAACGCTGTCGGTTGCGCCGCAGATCGAGGAGCTGCGTATCGAGGTGGGCCGGCTGGGCGAGGCCAAGCGCAACCTGGCCACCGAGTACGACAGGCTGCGGTCGGAGCGGCTGGGGCTGCAGGCGGGGCGCTCCGAGCTGAGTGTGGAGGTGGAGCGGCTGCGCGGGGAGCTGGCGGGGGAGCGGCAGACGCTGGCCAAGGCGGTGCGGGACGCCACGGCCAGGGAGGAGCAGCTCGAGGTGCGGGGTTGGAGGGGGAGGGGAAGCCGGTGGCTGAAGGGGAGTGGGCTGGGTGACTGGGTGTGCGGCGGCATGTTGCAGGGTCCATGTGCTGCGTTATTACGGCTTTAGGTAGGGATAGAGATGGAGATGGCGCACCCAACCACCCACCCACCGCAGACAGTGTCCGACGCCCCGCCCTGCCCTGCCCCGCCTCCTCGTGTCCAACACGCAGGGTCAGCTTCGAACCGCCCGCGAGGAGCGCGAGGAGGCGCTGAAGCACCTGGGCGGGCTGCGCAGAAGAGTGGAGGTGGGTGCGGGCTCCTTGCGGGGCCTTGTGAGTGCTGGCCGGGGAGGGCAGCGGGGGAGGCCAGCGATGGTACTGTGGGCAGCTGCTGCAGCTGAGCGGCGGAGCGTCGTCGCGGCTGTGCCCGGCCATCAACGCCACCAACAACCACCAACAACAACCACCAACAACCACCAACATACCGCCGCCGCCCTGGACGCCTTTCTTCCGCGCAGGAGGAGAGCGAGGTGGTGGAGGCGCTGCGGGGCCAGCTGTACGACTACAAGCAGCTGGTGGCGCAGGTAGGGCCCGGAGAGCGGCTGACGGTTATCGTTGAGTGGTGGAAGGTGCGGGGGCAGCAGGGAGGGATGGCGGCACCCCACCTCGCACCACCCCACACCACCACCACTGCAGGCGGTGCTGCACAGAGCCCGGTCTCCA
The DNA here is from genome assembly GCA_003116995.1 of Yamagishiella unicocca. NCBI lineage: Eukaryota > Viridiplantae > Chlorophyta > Chlorophyceae > Chlamydomonadales > Volvocaceae > Yamagishiella > Yamagishiella unicocca. The sequence continues at coordinate 139,716 of BDSL01000021.1, read as the reverse complement.
TCAGGGCCGCCGGCGTCAGGTCGTATCGAGGTCGTGCCCTGATTCCTCCCTCCTCCCTCCCCCCGACCCCGCCCTCCCCCTGACCTCTTTCTTCTCGCCCCCCAGCTCCAAGCCCAAGTCCGACGCGGCCGCAACAACAAGCAGCTGCTGCAGTCCCTGCAGGGCCTGCCCACCGCCACGCCCTCCGCCGCCACCCTCGGCGGCGGCCTGCAGCCAGCCGGCGGCGGCGACGGCGGCCCCGGCGCTCGCGGCCGCAACACCAAGGACGGGGAGGACTCGGACGCGGAGACGGACGCGGGCGGGGGGGGCGAGCAGGGCAGCGGCAACGGCGGCGGAGGCGGCCAGCAGGGCTCCAAGTCCATGCCGGCGTCGGGCGGAAGGCAAAGTGTCGTCGGAGGCTACGGAGGCCGAAGGTTGTGAGGGCTGGGCCAGGGGGGTGGGGGCGGGGGCGGGGGGCATGCGGTCCCTAGGTGGTCGTGGGAGGAAGTCGAACGGGAGTGACGGTGGTGGCTGCGGTGGTGGCTGCGGTGGTGGCTGTGGATGCGGATGTTCAGGCGGGGATGGGTCGGGGTTGTGGAGGTCCTGGCGGTTCGGGTGCGGATGTGCTCCCGGATACCCCTGGGTTGTGGAGCTGGGGGGGATGCGGTTATCGTCATCACTTGTCGGTTGTGCAACGCGGAGGGATCTGTAATCGGCGGTATGGCCGCGACGTTGGTTTGGCCGCTGGCAAGCTGTGGGAACAGCGCCGGCTGGGTGTGATGCGGTGCGGGTGTCAGGCTGGCTGGTGGCAGCGAGGCAGGGAGCCGAGGCAGGGGCACACAAGCGGGTCGACTGGCGCGAAGAGGAGGCTGCGAAGGCAAAGGAGGGGGAGGAGGGGAAGGAGGAAAGGGGGAGGCGAGGAGGGCTGCATGTATACAAACGTGAATCGGTGGAGAGTGGGTGCGGGCGCCGTGTGTGGTTGCGGGCGGGTTGTTCTGGTGCTGCCGGTGGGGGGTTGATAAGGTGGGGGGTGCGGGGCGGTCCGCTCCTACGTGTCAGCGCTGCAGAAGCGCTGCTTTGGAGTTGGCCAGGCTGGCAGCTCCTGCCAGCATCGGTCCAGCCGCACCCGGGGCGGGGACCAGGTGGGAGCACGACGTCCTCGCGTCATCGGTCGCCTCCGGTCGCGAGGTTGCAAAAGTTTATCTTGCCAGGGCGGCCGGCTGCGGCATGTGCGAGCCGCCAGTGACGGGTTGTGATGGTGGCAGGGGGCGGGCGGTGGCTCCCGCTGCGGCTGGCTCTGGGCGCCAGGGGCCCCGATCCCAACCCGGCCGGCCACTCCTGCGTTTTACTATGACGATGTGTTTTTTTGACGAGGGGAGCGTGCGTTGGTGGCCCTCGGCGCCCTCCCTGGCCGCAGCGGGCGGGCCCAGCGCCGCCCGTACGTACGGCACTGTTATTCTGTGCCCTGCGGGCGTGTGCAGAGGCTTGGAGGGCGCGGGAGAAGCTGCGGCCCGAGCGCGAGTTTTGACTGGACTGACTGACTGGACTGGAGTGCACACTGCTGTGGGCGGGATTCTGAAGAGCACCCTAGCGGCAGCTGATGCCGCATGTAAAGCCGCATGGTGCCGGTGGGCGTTGGTTTTTTCCGCTAGTCCGGTTCGCGTGCACTTGCGGCCCTCCCTGGAGCAGTGGTGACTGGCACGCCGCCAGCAGCGTCGAGGCCGCAGTGCGTTGCAGGGCTTGGCGGCAGGGGTGGCTGTGGGGCGGCGGCGGTGGTGGTGGCGGGTGCTCGACGGCTGGCTGAGTGGTGGCGGTGGTGGTGACAGTGGTGGTGGAGTGGGAGATTGAGAGCAGTGGCGGGCTGTGGCTGCGCGTCGATGGCTAGCTACGGTGTCGGGGCGGGTGGGGTGCAAGTGGGGGCCGGCGGCGGCGGCGGCGGTGGCGGCGGCGCGGGTGCTCGGCTGGGCACACTGCTCCGGGGCCCCCTGGGCGGCGAGGCCCGCGCGAAGCGGCCCCGGGGGGCCCTCGTGGCGCCACCTGGAGCCGCCCCGCCGCCGGCCCGCCGCCCAGGTGGAGCGACCCGTGGGTCAGTGTCCTATGCTTGTGCGCTTGCGCCGTGTTTGCTGCTGCTGCTTCTGTGCCTGCCCGAGCCCCCCTTGCTCCCCACCTGCCTGACCCGTAGCCGCCATCGCCCGCCTGCCGCGCCTCAGAGCTGCCTGCCTCGCTCCCCTTCCCACCTGCCACTGGACATGACGCCACCACTGTCGCTGCCGCCGGCGCCACCGCCGCCGTTGCCCTGCTGGCTGCTGACCCCTCCCCCGCCCGTCCCCTTCCCCGCCCCAACCCGGCCCTACACGCCACTGCCCTCTCCCAACCCCAAGGCCCAGCAACAGCCACACTCACATCCACCACCACTACATCGGCGGCAGCCACAGCCCCCCCCGCCAGGCTGGCGGCTCCGCCTCTCACAGCCCCTCCCGCCAGGCTGGCGGCTCCACCTCTCACAGCCACGACCACGGCAGCCCCTACCGGGGCAACTCCCCACACCGGGGAGGCGGAAGCGGAAACAACGGCCGCAGTGTGACCCTCGCACCGCCCGCCACCCCACCGCAGCCAGCATCCGCCACCCCCACCGACACCTCCAACAACGGGGGCCTGACGGCCCTCCTGGGGGAGATCCGGCGCAAGCGCCTAGCCTCTGGGCCTCCTCCGTTGACCTTAGAGCGGGCTGACTCGGGGCGGGATGGCCACTTGACGGCGGGTGGGGTAGGGGCCGGCGCAGCGGCCAGCGGATCGGAGACGCCGGGCCGGCCGTTGCCGCCCGCCTCCCCCACTGGCAGCATGAGCGGGCCTTCGGGCGGCGGTATGTTGGGCAACAGCAGCAGCACTAACGGCCGCCTGGGTGTGGGTCTGGGAGCCCGCAAGCCCAACTACGACCTGGTCTCCGCGCACGACTTGTTCCTCATGAGCTGGATGAGGGAGTCGCTGACGCCGCGTATGCTGGAGTGCCACTCCGTTGCCCTCCAGGTGCCGGGGCAGGAGGGGACGGGGAGGGGACGCCTTGTGGGAGCATGAACACGTAGCCATGGGGTTGCTTCGTCAGTCCACACGGGCTGAACACGGCATGGTGCTCTCTCCAGCCCCACGCGACATCTCATGCCCGCCCTGAAACCCTCCGCGTGCGGCTCCCCCGCCTCCGCTGCCGTCAACACCCTCACCACCACCGGCCCCGCCGTAACCGCTTTTTCGCTGCTCCTCCTCTTCCCGCCTCCAGGCCGTCGCTTCCGAGGAGACGGCCCTGGCCGACATCTTCAACTTCTACGGCCAGCTGGGCCAGGTGGTCTGGCTGGACTCCCGGCTGACCATGAACGAGAAGCAGTTCGTCAAGCTGGCCTGCGAGACGGGCGTCTCAGAGGGCTCCACCGACGACATGAAGGAGGTGTTCCGGAAGCTGTCCGACAAGACGGAGTTCTCATCGGACGCCTCGGCCAACCACCCGCACCCCTACATCAACTTCGAGCAGGTGCGGCGCGGAAGCGCCGTGGGGTGGGGCACGCTGCGGGGAAGGTAATTCACCTGCCAATCCGCATGCCGCGGTCACTGCCCAGCTCTGACCCCCTCTCCTCCCCTCCCTCCCGCTCCTCAGTTCCCGGAGGCCGTGATGCGGCTGGCCGCTCTGAGGTACGAGTGGCGGCCGCCGGAGAACCTAGGTGAGCCGAGTGGGGGTGGGGTGGGGCTGGGTGTGCAGCTGCAAGGACGAGGCGGGGACCCGAGGGCGCAGGCGCGCGGGAAGCGCGCGGAGGGGGGCAGGCCTTGCAAGCAAGCCCGCAGGCCCGCTCGTAGCCGACTGCTTTGCGTGTTGTGCCTGTGCGTCGAGAGCACGCAGTTCACGTGAAGCTAGGCGCCCGCCGGCATGCGTGAGTCCACAGTCGGTGGTTCAAGGGCGTGTGCCTGCCCCCTTCCCCGGGGCTGCGTTGACCTTCTGATGCAGAGGACGCCGAGGAGGAGCTATACTTCGCGTCACCTCCCTTCATGCCGCCCAACCCGCGGGAGTCACAGCTCGGAGACGACGACAACGAGCCGCCGCCGCGGCCCCCAGAGACCGTGTTCCTGCAGATCGTCAAGGCCTACCTCAAGGTGGGGCGGAGCACCACCTAGCGATCTGAGCCGCATTCGGGTGGCTGTAGCTCATCAAATAATCATAGCTAGCTGCCGTAATATAGGGTCGCACAGTGACAGTAGGGTAAGGACACGAGCAACTGTATCCCTTCTCAGTTCAGTACAATCGGTCCCCGCCTCTGCGCCAGCGACCAAAGCTTTGCGCACTTGACGCCCCGCCTTCACCTCGTCCTAACCCGCCACCCCACCCACGCGATCGCCCCAGGACGAACTGCTGGTTCGCGCCCGGCGCTTCAAGACAGCTGGCAGCACCCGCGCCAAGTTCCGGTCGCAGAAGCGTACGGCGCCCACGGGGCTGTGGGTCAGCAGCAAGTCGCTGACCGCGGGCATCTGAGGAAGCTGGGCGGCGCGAACCGCGGCCGTCAGCCGGTGGCGTGCAGCACCTGGCCGTTTGTATTATATCCGTAGGCTAGCAGGGCGGGGCGCGGAGAGGCCCCAGGTGCCTGAGCGGGGCGGGACACAGGGGCTTGCCCGTGCGGCCGCCGCAGCGCCGCCCTAGCGAGGTGTCCCAGCCACGTTGGGGTAACCTCCACCAGCGGTTGGACACTGGCACGGGCGCGCCATCTCCCACTGCCAGCACTGGTCGGTGAGTGCACGCCCGCGGGCGCCGCTGCCTGCCTGTCGCGGGGGGGCGGCGGCTTCGCGGAGGTTACTGTTTGTAGCCCCTGGTTGACACTGGTTGATGGTTGGCGGTTAAGCAGTTGAGCAGTTGGGTCTTCAGCGTATGGGGAATGTGCTGCTGATGTTGAGGGCGGCTTCGCTTCGCTGACGAAATGTGGACACAGGACCGGACCAGGAGGCAATCCGCGGGGGAAGCCGCCCTTGTGGGATGTACCAAATTGGTTGCGCTGCCCACCGCCGCCGGCTGCGGCGCACTGGCTGCTTTGGTGGCGGTATCTTCGCCGGTTGGGCGGCGGTAGTACGGCACAGGCGCGCGAGCATGGCGTGTGGTTGCTGCCATGTCCATACTCATGACAGCGACGCCTTTGTCGCTGGCGGGGGGGGGTGATTCAGACGACCGGCTGGTGTGGCCTGCGGCGATGTGGTGGCCGCGGCCGAGCTGCAGGACTGCTCTGAAGCCGCGTGGGTGTGCACCCCTGAGCGACAGGATGAAGACGCTGGATCGTTGGTTGTTTCGTCGGTTGGGTGAAACATTTCATTCATGTGCGTCTCCCCCGCCGCTGCACCACCAGTTGCTCCTGGTGGCGACTACGCTTTGCGCCCAAGAGCTTTTGGAAGGGACCCTGCCCCAGGCTGCTGCTGCCGGGATGTGATGGGCTTAGCGATGTTGCCGTTCCTGCTGCAGACAGCAGACATAAATATGTATACAGCGCAAACACCGACAATTTGTTCTTTGCCATGTCAGGCGGACGGGTTTCTGCATGCCGTCGTGCAGACGGTAAGCCAGGGGCCGCCAGGGGCTGGGGCGACGGGGGAGGACGGGGGCGGCTCGTACGAGGAAGAATCTGGCCAGACCCGCAAGGGGAGAGGAAGGACGGCGTCGTCCCTTATATTGTTCGTTGGGCCTTTGATGCCCGGCAGGCGCAGCGCCGGAGGTCACCCTTGACCATTACTAATGCGGCTCTCGTACTGCATACGCCGACGCGAGGGGGACATGCACGTGTGCATCGCGATTGGCGAATGTAAGAGTTGTGATGGATGCATTCCCTCGTTCGTTCCCTGGACCACCCGCCGCGCCCTCGCACATGCACTATGAATGGAGCAAATGATCAAGATCAGCGACCCCCCCCCGAAACCTGGTCGGACATCCACGGGTTTCCCTCGAACCCCCGAAACCTGGTCAAGTTCCACGATACCGTATGCAGGAGTTCTCTTCCCTTCTCGCACCGCATCACACCCACGTGGACCCACGCAGGGCCGCCACTGCCTGTAGCCCAATTAGGCACCACCCAGTTCTGCTCGAATACCCTTTGCTGGCTGGCGGGATTTTGACATTTGCGGTACCGGCCTGGCGCCCGTACCCTGAGTCAACAATACCTCCAAGTGGACTCCAGAAGGTATTCACAACTATGCGTGAAAGTTTGACGAGAAGGTGCTGAGCGTATTGCATGGCCACTTCGTCGTCCTATCGAAGGACACCGGGCGTGGCCTTGTTTGGCTGTGGTTGAGGGAGTGGGTGCTTACTGGTACGTGGGGAAAGACGTGCATGGCGTAAAATGCGCGAGGCAAAAAGTGAAGCAAGACGGACGGACTCACAACTGGACTCTTGCGAAGCCTCGTGGTGCCTACCCTGCCCTCCTCGGCCCTGAAGGGAAGTGCGCAGTCACCTCTCACCTAGAGGGACGAGACCGAGTCACCGCATGTTGCTTCACCTCACCGCACTTACATGCCTGTGTGTGCAGGCAGCAATCAGGGAGCGATCGCTCGAGGTGAAGCGCGCCTGGCAGTACACAGCTGCCTCTCAATGTTATGGCCCTCGCCGTCCTCCTGCTGCAGCCATATCTCGCGTCCCACCTCGTACAGCTCGACTGGATCTGTCACCGTGCGCCCCTCCGTCCACCCACCTTCAACCTACACAAACCCTGCGCACCCTTATGCCCAGTCGTCAGCGTGTCAGTACCCTCCGGGCCCCCCTTTCAATGGCCCCACGGCGCAAAGCGTGTGCTGGGGTCGCTCGCTGCCGGGCTGCAGGCGTCGTCGCTGTTGCTGCAGGGATCACCACCACCACCACCATCACTAGCCGCACCCTCCGAGGGGCCCCCACGTCCTCCTTGCCCACCCCCGGCGCCCCGCCGCTCCTCGCCCTCCACCGCGGCTGCCGACCACTTGCTGCGGGTGCCCGGGTCACCGCCCCCGGCTTGCACATCCACCGCCCCCGCCACGTCGCTCTGCAGGGCGCTAGCTGCGCCTCCAGGTCGCAGCTCCGAAGCCAGGTCCTGCGGCTCCAGCCGGGAGTCCCGCACTTTCCGGGCGCCTGATTCGGGACCGGGTCCGGGTCCAGGCGGGTGGTGGCGCCCGGATGAACGTCGGGGGGACGCCATGGGCCAGCATGCGGGCGCGGAGGGCATCAGAGGGGTGAGGAGCGTACTGTGCGCTGTACACGGCCCTGCGAACTGCCAGGTGCGCACCACATATCAACCAGTGCACCACCACCACCACCACTGGTGCCTGTGACTTTTGGGTCGGGAACGCAATCATCATGAACCGCTGCACCTCGCGTACAACCGCTCGACTCCCCCGTAGGTTCACAGATCCGCCCACACGTTATCTGTCGCGCCCTGCCAGAGCGCATCATGTGACCCACCTTCGGGCGACATCGTGTTCGGGTCCCTCTGCAGCAGCAGCTGCTCCGCCTCCGTAGCCAGCTCATCGGCGGAGGCCTCCCGGCGCGAGCCTTTGCCGACACCGCGCGGCACGCCGCCGCTGCTGCTGCCACCGCCATTGCTTGTGCCGAAGCCCGCCGCTAGGCCTTTGATTGGGTTGCCTGCATTTGCATCACAATCACAGGTTACATGAGCTTTGGTCGCGACAACGATCCTGCACGCCGTTTCGCTTGTTGAACACATTTCGGTTACGCATTTTTTTGTGAGCGGCCACGCCTGGGGGCCAGGCGATGTTAGGGAGAAAGCTGATGACGACCCACGGGTCAGCCGACGTGGCGCTAGCTGCCGCTTTAAGCAGTTTGCCCAGCACCGCAGAAGGCATACAGCTACGGCAAGTTCAGGCAACTAGCGGAAATGCGACTTGCTCATTCATTGCCCAGCCTACCTCGTCGTCATTGCCAATTGCACAGGCTTTCACTTACTTTGCTTTAGCACGCGTACCAGCAGCAGTGGTCTGACGAAGGCCATAGTTCAGGTAGTTGAAATCCGGGGCAAAGCGAAAGGGATGTGATGGGTAAATGGCAGCGAGCTGTGGCCTTTTATTGCCCAATTTTGTACGGGCGCGGGGGGATTGTGTCTTCTGGCTCGGTAGGGCCGCCAAGCTGTGAGTATTTTTCGGCTGCAGCGAGGTTCGTTTACTTAATGCCACAGGAGTTATGCGCCAGTGCGCAGGGTCCTTGAAGGTGGCCTGGAGGCACCAGCACCCGCCCACCCACCCCCTGGGCCCTGGTTTCCCTCGAACCCCCCTGGGCCAAGCTTTGGCGTAGCCTTGGCCAGGCGCCCCAGAACGGGCGCTAAAACTGCTCTCACGCAGTACTCCCCCCCCCCCTTTTATGTGTTCCCTAGCTACCCACCACTCCCTGTCAATATGCAGGTTTCCTGGCAACCCATCGAGGGGCCACTGCATGGGTTGAGCCACCTTGGTCGCACTAATATTCCTCCGGCTGGATATCGCCGATCACTTTCCCGGGGGGGACAAGGACGAAGTATGAACATCACTCCTCCTACTTCCAGTCGTAGTCCTGTTACTGATGTGGGTCTGTCGGTGTGGCCCTGGTGGAGTAGGTAGGGTGAAGGGGCCCCATGGAGCAACAGGGAGCAACCGACAATTCACGCGCCGGAGGGTTTTATATCAGGCATCATAAAGGCAATTTGCAGGTGTTGCCCAAGCCGTGATGCGGTTATTATCGTCAAGGCACACGAGGGGGAGTGGAACTGTAGTAGGTGGAGCGGTTTTAGAAGAGGAAATCCGACCAAGGACGCCCGCAGTAGGCTGGACTATTATGAACCGTATTCTTAAGTTCACCTTGAGGAAACTGTCAGGAGACTGTATGCCTGTACGGCGCTACCTGCGCCTTCCTGCCCTTCCACCTGCCCGCGCCAATTTCTCTCGATATCGTTAGGCGTCCACGCACACATCATTTCAACACAACGCTCGTATTGAGTCTACCCTAAATTCTATACTGACTTCAACTACTGACTTCAACATATTCCAACTGGCAGGCGACATTAAGTACTGGTGCTCGGGTGTAATAGCTGCCACTTTAGTTGTTACAAGTAATTTCCTTGCACACCTTGATCTCATAGTAAGAGGTGCGCAGGGCGCTTGCAGCGTCCCTGGCAGGTCCGCAATCGCGGGACTGTATCCCCTACGTTACGACTGTTTCAAGGCAACCGAAGCGCAATTCTGGAAGCCTCTCAACTTCTCGTTTATATCAGGCCCAAAAGCCCCTGCTGCATCTCCCGGGATAAGCTGCTGCTAGCGCCCGTTTCGCCATGGAAGCCGGGGTCAAGGCCCGTAGTGGCCGGCGCGAGGTGCGAGCCAACGGGTTAAAGCTCAGCGCTGGCGTCATCAGTGCTTGATGCAGTCACTGACCGGCCTCCCACGTGCCCTTCCCAGGTGCCGACAGCGGGGTGTCGCGCCGGTCGCGCCGAGCCTCTCTTCACCAGCGGCAGCAGCGGTAGCGAGGGTGAAGACGGCTCTTCTGACGAAGGCTCCAGCGGCATCCAGTTCCCTGCCGGTCTACTGAGCCACTACTACGTGCGTGACGCCGCTTGCGAGGAGGGCTACCAGGTACGGCCAGAGGCCACGGTCAGGAGGCCACGCCTCCCTACCTTGTCACCACGCTGACCCCAACAGCGCCGCAACGCTGACCCACATCGCAGCATGTGACCTCCATCCCTGGAGTGAAGTCAGTTGTTCAGCGCCCACCTCCAGGCACCGTCGCCGTACATCCTCAAACCTCTGCCGCCCAGCCACCCCTGCCGCCCCGCCCCGCCCCTCTTCCCCCCGTTGCCCCCCCCCCGCAGTTGGACCTCTGCATCACTGACCACGAGCGGGTGCCCATCCGCGTGCTGCCCACCCCCAGCCCCGCCAGCAGCATACGGGGCAGCGTGACGCCCTCGTCGGCGGCCACTCCGCGCGATCTGGACCGGGTACGACTCGACCTGTCGGGCCGGGGAAGGAATTGGATGGCTTAGAACGGTACGGTACAACTTTACCGAACCAAGTTGCTGAAAAGGTTTGACCTGGTTGTGTGTGTTTCGTTGACTCCGGTCTCCTGCGTACTGGGGCGGAGTTCTGTACAACCAGGTCGTGCAGTGCCAAGGTCGGCGGGGTATGCTGTCAGCCTTGCATTGACACCCGACTTGTCCGCCATCTGCCCGGCATCTGCCTTGCTTGGACTGCAGGACTTCCCTCCTGCCTTCACCTCCACCTTCACCCCCACCTTCACCTCCGCCTTCACCCCCACCTTCACCTCGGGGACTGACGGCCAGCGCCCACGAGGGCGGAGCAGCGGCTCGGCGACACCCGCCCTCTCAAGTACGGCCATGAGTGCCGAGCGGGGGGGAGGGAGCTTGCGCGCCTGAAGGGACGAAGAGGGAAACGGCTGGCTGTCTGTTCAACCGCAATACACGCCATATACGCCGGGGCAGTGGTAGGGCCGCAGCACTCAGGCTGCAGGCTGGACAAGCGCACGTGGTCCCGTAATGCGTCTGCGCCCGGTGCCATGTTGCGTTCCCGGTTGGGGGCCCCTGGCCGCCCCCCGCGGGGCCCCCTCCACCCCAGCAGCCAGTCTCTCACCGCCCGCACTCCGCTCCCTCCCTCCTGTCCACAGGCCGCACCCCTCCGCCCCCCGGCTACACCTCCAACAGCTGCTACCTGCTGGGCTGCCCGCGCCACTCCCCCCACCACACCGACACCCCGGACCACCGGACCCACCCTCGCCGCCGCACCACGTCTCCACACGCCTCGTCGCCGCTGCGCTCGTCTATCCCCGCCCCCAGCCACGGACATAGCCACACGAGAGGCGCCGCCACGTCGCCATGCGACAAGCAACCCCACCACCACCACCACCAGCACAGGCATCACCGCTCCACCCACGACCCCGGCCTCGGACTGGGACTCGGTCTGGGTGCGGGCCTGAGTCTGGGTCCTGATCTGGGTCCTGATCTGGGTCCTGATCTGGGTCCTGATCTGGGTCCTGGTCTGGGTCCTGATCTGGGTCCTGATCTGGGTCCTGGTCTGGGTCCTGATCTGGGTCCTGGTCTGGGTGCTGATCTGGGTCCTGGTCTGGGTCCTGATCTGGGTCCTGGTCTGGGTGCTGATCTGGGTCCTGGTCTGGGTCATGATCTGGGTCCTGGTCTGGGTCATGATCTGGGTCCTGATCTGGGTCCTGATCTGGATGGCGCCTCCCTGTTGTCGTGCAGCCCTTATGGGAGCCTGGGCGGCGACTCGGCCGCCCGGACGCCGTACAGCGCTGACCGCCAATCGCCCAGCCCCTTCCCCCACCGCAAGAACGCGCATCTTTTTACTCCAGACCACCACCAGCAGCAGCATCTAAGGGAGCTTCAGCACCAGCAGGAGGGGCAGGGGCTGGACGTGTCGGCTGGCCGGCACCCCTGCAGCCAGGAGCCGCGCCTCCAGGTCGCGGAGGGGTCGGGCGGCGATCTGGGTTCAGAGGGGCGTCCCTCCGCAGCGCCAGTGGAGGGACGCGAGGGAGGGGAGGGGGGAAACCCAGTGGGGGGGGAGGAGGCGGGCGCCGCTGGTGGCATCGAGGGCCAGGATGGCCTGACTGACGACGGCAGCGACGGCCCTGCACTTGAGCTGGACGCAGCCCCAGCGGCAGCCGCGGTGGAGGCGGCGGGCGCGGAGTCTCCCGCCTCCGTCTCCACGTCAGCCATGGCCAGCGACACCCTCCCCTGGAGCGCCTCCGACCCCCGCGACGAGGTGCACGACAACGTCGACGTCCTCCCAACGCCGCAGCCCTCGCAGAACCTCGCGGCGCCCGGGGAGGTAGGCTCCTGGTGCCCCTCCCCAGCGCCCGCTCCCTCTTCCGCGAGCCACTCCATTCACATCAACCAGTTGTTTGAATCGCCTCCACCGGCTGCAGCAGGCGGCGCAGTGCTCTGGGCCGCGGCGCCCACCACCTGCCCTGCGACCGCGCTCACCACGGGTGCCGCCGACGCTTGTGTGTCCAGCAGCCCAGCTCCTGGCGACCCCTCATGTCCATTCGCCACCGACACAGCGAGCGGCGCTGACCTCATTGCTGCAGGCTCGGGGCCCACAGGACCCCATATCGGTGATGGTGTCTGTAGCCAGATTTGGCAGCAGCCGCAGCAGCCCAGCTCGGAGCGGCTGGTGGACCTGGTTGGCAGCGCGCTGTCAGACCCCCAGCTCGGGGACCAGGATCAGCCGCAGCAGCCGCGGGATGAGCTGCTGACCGCATCGGGCTCCGTGCTGCTGGACAACCCGCTGTTCAGGTAGGGGGCTGGTGTGCGAAGGCGTGTCCATGCCGAACGCAGTGAGTTGCACGGCCGCACTCCCTGGTGCCGCCGCACCGCGTCGAGCAGAAGCAAATTGGCGAATGAACCGCCTTCAGCTGCCTCCCGCACCTTATCCCTCGAAGCCAATGCCAACAAGGTCCCCCGTTCAAACCCCTCATGGACCCTACTTCCCCCACTGCCCCGCTCATGCCGCTAGGGCCTCAAGCTGCGGCACCGACTCCCGCGGCCCCAGCGGCGGGGGCACCGCCAGCCCCGCCAGCGACCGAGCTATCGACCTGGTGGACCTCAAGGCGGCGACGCCGGCCCGGCGGCTGGGGCTTCCCGCCGATGGCTCCAGGGGCTGGACCTGCAGCGGCAGCGACTCCATCGCGGAGGGTCTCGGCGGCACAGGGGGGGACTTTGAGGCCTGCGAGGGCGAGTTGGAGGGCGAGGGCGAGGTGTTCTGTCTGCCGATGCCCTCCCCTGCGAGCTTGCGGCTGATGGGCAGCCCCGACCGCCGTCAGGCGTCCAGTGGCCCCAGCAGCGGCGCCACCGCAAGCTCCCCATGCCACCCCTACAGCCCGGGGGCAGGCGACCTGCGGGTGCTGGACCTCACCTGCCTGCAGCAGCAGCAGCAGCAGGGGGCAGCGGTGGAGCCCCAGCAGCTCCCGAGTTGCGGCTTGGTGGCGGAGGCGCCTGCGACGTGTGGCGACATGGAGGGGCCGGCTACGACGGTGGCGTACATTGTCGTCACGCAGCTGCCTGTGACAACCGCACCAGCCTCCGCGGATGAGTGGGGGGCAGGCATGTCGCCGCAACCGCAGCAGCAGCATGCGGGCTGCTGTGATGTGCCGTCAACGTCCGACTGCAGATTGGAGGCTCCCTTCGCCCACTTGGTCACCGTCCCGGACCCGCGCAAAGAAGGGCTTGAGTTGCAGGTGGCGGACGAGGAGGGAGACCTAGCCTGTGTAGCTAGCCACGAGGTGGCTCCTGCATGGGAGAGCGTCTGGCAGCTGGCGTTGCAGCAGGGGGTTGACGCCCACTTGGTGGAGGCGGGCGATGTCGGGGTCGCGGAGGCGGTCTACCTGCGCGTGTGCGAGGGAGGAGGAGCAGGAGGCGACGAGGACGCTGCAGCGGAGGCGGCGCTGCGGCTAGGACCCGGGCTGGAGGAGCAGGAGCGGCAACGGCAGCGGGGACGCCACCAGGAGGAGGAGGCGGCTCGGGAGCAGGAGGAGCGCGAGAGGAAGCGCCGGAGGGTGCTGGCGGCCTGGCGGGACGTGGTGGGCTGGGAGGAGTGCGACGCAGCCCTGGCGGTGTGGTCAGCTACCGGCGAGGAGGGCGGGCTGGCGGGGCTGGCGGCGATGATGGCTCGGATCCTGGAGGCGTCCGCGGAGGCCATGGGCGCGAGGGCGGCGGAGACGATGCGGGCGTCTGCGGGAGAGGACGCCGGGCTGGAGGAGCTGGCGCTGGAGCGGCACCTGCGGGACGTCGGAGGGCTAGAGGCGGCCGCCGCTGCAGGTGCAGCGACCCGTGGGTCGTCTCCCGACTGCGGCTGCACGGCGGGAGCAGCGAATGGGTTGGGTGCGGCCCAGGACGGTGACGACCGCGGTTCGACCCTCGCCCGGGACGTGACGGGTCTTTTCGGCCCTGCCACGTCGCCAGCAGCTGCAGACCAGATGCAGCAGCCGGACCTGAACCACCCCTCCAGCAGCCGCCGCCAGCGAGGGGTGTGTGAGGCCACGACGGCGGCGCGCTGTGCCGCTGCGACGGCGGTGCACGCCGCCGCAGGGGAGGAGGCGGCCCTGGAGCGCCTCGGCGCAGGGGCCCTCGCCGACCGGCTGGAGCGACAGCTGGAGCTGATGAGCCGGGCGGCGAGTGAGGGCCTGGAGGAAGCAGCAGCGGCTGCGGAGATGAAGGCGGCCGCCATTGCGGCTGCCGTTGCAGCCGCCACCGTTGCAGAGGAGCGACAAGCGCTGTCGACCTCTTACACCTCATCGGCCACCACCGCAGCAGCGGTTGTGGCCCCGGTTGTGGCCCCCGTTGCGGCCCCGGTTGCGGCGCCGGTTGTGGCCCTGGTTTCGGCGCCGGTTGTGGCCCCGGTTGCGGCTGCGCGCGTGAGGCTGTACGCCGAGGTCGCGGCCGCTGCTGCCGCCACCGCAGCAACCGCCGCCGATGACTCCTCGCCGCGCAGTGGCAAGGGCGTGGGCAGGGGGCCGGCCAAGCGCAACATAAACTCCAAGGCGAAGGTCGTCGCAGCTGCCCTGACCGCCGCAGCCATGCAACCCGAGGCTGTGACGGCGGCTGGAACGACGCTCGCTCCTGAGTCGTGTGCGGTTGGTGTCTCACAGGCGGACCTGGCTGCTGGCTCGCAGCAGCTACTGCCTGAGATCTGCGCCACCAGCACCAGCGGCACCGACGAGACGCCCACCGCAGCCCAGTTGGCCTCCAGGGGGCTGCCACATCGCCAGGGAGCCTACGGTGTCGGGGGCGGCACCGAGCTGGCGGCGGGTGGCGCGCCGCCGCCTCTAGGAGCGGGAAGTGCTCCCGCAGGGGCCCAGCGAGGTGAAGGGCCGGCGGAAGGACCTGCCCCGCTTCAGCATCCCGGTCGTGGAGCCGGGCAGCGGCCCCGAGTACTGCCAGGGAGGGCGCCGGCGCCGGAGGGCTTTGAGCCGCCGGCGCAGGCGGACGCTGTGACGGAGCGCTGCTTGTGCTCTCTGGTGGAGGGGACGGGGGCGGCCCTCGCGCACGCCGCCTCCAGTGCGGAGGAGCAGCTGCAGCGGGCGGCGCCGGAAATCATCGGGGGCGGTGTTGCTCGCGATGCTGCTGACGCGTCTGAGGTGGTGGCGGCTGGCGGCCACGGCTGGCTTGCCTTCGGGTCGGGGCTGCTGGCTTCGGTCGCCCTGGTTGGGGCCGCCGCCCTGCACCTGGCCGCACACCACCACCACCACCCGCTGCGGGCCGTCGTGCAGTCGCACCCGGGCAGCAGCAGCCTGCAGCACAACGCCTCCTGCCCCGCACCGTGGCTACTGCCGCGTGTCCCCGCCACCGGGGTGTTCGCGCCCCCGGTGGTGGCGCTGCTGCCCGGTGAAGCCACCCTCCAGGACCCGGACCAGGACGAGGGTGCGGAGGAGCTGGTGTGTGGTGAGGGCCTCGAGGGCCCCTCCCTGGCGGCCGCCGCTCTGTTGTCGCACCCGCAGTACGCCGGGTCGGAAGTGCCCGGCTGGATGGCTTGGAACCCGGACAGCGTGAGGGACGAGCTGGAGGGCAGGCTGGCTGAGGGTGTGGAGGGGCTGCTGGTGGGGCCGGAGGCGCACCAACAGGCTGGCGTGGACATTCGTGCGGATAGGGTGCCCGCGGGGGAGGAGGCGGAGGACCCGGAGCCGGCCTCACAGCCGCATACTGGTGCTGTTGTAGCACTGCGGGGGGCTGTGGAGGAGGCAGCAGCGGCGGAGGCAGCAGCGGCGGAGGCAGCAGTTGCGGAGGCAGCAGTGGAGGAGGCAGCAGTGGAGGAGGCAGCAGTGGAGGAGGTAGCAGTGGAGGAGGTAGCAGTAGAGGGGGCAGCAGTGGAGGAGGCAGCAGTGGAGGAGGCAGCAGTGGAGGAGGCAGCAGTGGAGGAGGCAGCAGCGGCGGAGTTAGCAGCGGCGGAGGTAGCAGTGGAGGAGGTAGCAGTGGAGGAGGTAGCAGTAGAGGAGGTAGCAGTGGAGGAGGCAGCAGCGGCGGAGGTAGCAGCGGCGGAGGTAGCAGCGGCGGAGGCAGCAGCGGAGGTTGCAGCGGCGGCGGACGCGGCCAGCTCCACACAGCCGTATGCGGGGAACGTTGGCCTGCCCGAAGACCCTGCCGATGACGCTGCGCGAGCTGCGGCCTCTGGAGGCGTGTGGCACGATGCGAGCACAGGCAGCATGCTGCGATGGGCGGGACTGTACCTCTCAGCCGCAGTCACGGCGGCCGTGTCGGCGCTGCTGTGGGCCGGGCGCGGCGGCAGCGGCGGCGGCGGTGGCAGCTCGGAGGCCGGTGGCGAGTGGAAGTCGGTCTGGGACGTGGGGCCCATCCCGTCCACGAGGAGGGCGACCCGTCCGGCTGGCTCCAGGGGGGGCGACTCGATCGGGGAGGCGGCCTACGATGCCTACGGAAACAGGGCCGTGCACGGCGGTGTTGACGAATTCGCGTACCAGATTGCCGGAGGCGGTTTCGGAGGCGATGGAAGCGCCGTGGCGCATCCGCACTCGTACGACCACTACGGCGACCCGACTCACGAGTACGAGTACGGCGGGTACGACGAAGAGCGCGAAACCGCTTCCCCTCGGGGGCACCCTGGCGCCCAGCCGGCGGACTACTACTGGCTGCGACCCAACAGGATGGTCCCCCGAACCAGCCCGCAGCAGCAACGCCACCACCAGCAGCACAGCCGTGCCTACGGCGCAGGCCCATCAGGCTCGTCGCCTAATAGCCCGTACGGCGCGCACGGCGGCGGCGAGTCGTACGGTCGCGATGACGGTCATGGCGGTCTGCACTTCTATTGGCTTCGCAACCGCACCGTTTGGTCGCATGACGAGCAGGGGCTGTCCCCCGAGGCTCGCCGCCTGTTCAACGACAGCCCCCGGTAGTGGGCTGGGGGCCGAGCGAGGGTGACTGGAAGCGGCCACACCGGCTGGCAGCTCCATGGCGGCGACAGAGCGGGAGGGGCGTCCTTGCGATACACGCAAGTGGATGGGGTGCAGCCGCGTGACGTGATTTGACGTGGGGGCGCGCCATCGAGGCCGTGGTTCTGCCGATGTTTTTAGCGTGCAAGGTGGCTGCGGGCAGCAGCAGGGCGCAGGCCGGATGCAGTGGACCCCTTGGCGATGGTCGTGTTGGTTCCCGGGATGTGGGCTCCCCGGTAATCTGGGACCCAGAAACACCTATGGTACCCATGTATTGCCATCAGTGCGCAAACATGTATTGTGATCAGCGCATTGCCAGCGCGAGTAAGACATATTTTGTAATTGACCAATCTGCTTCTGGGCAGTGAGTGGGGCGGTGATCATTGGCCTCGATGTTTTTTATCGTCCCAGGATCATGTGTATAATGTCACCCCGACCCGTGGTGCTGCAACACTGCAGCGGCATGTGATATGGTGGGCTGGTGCGCGCGTTATTTTGGATCAGGCAGGTGTACATGTGTACATATTAGCGTGTGCTTTCGGGATCGCTGAGGCCGCTGCATTACTCGAGGATGGAGCGTGTCAGCGGGCGAGGGTACGGTACGCGCCCTTTCGGCAAGATTACTTTCTCTTACGGTGTGGGATAAGAAAGCGGACAGGGGATGCAATCCCTATAACGTCGGCTGTACTAGATACGCTCTGGGACATTTCCCGGCGCTGTAGCGCAACAATATGTACCTAATTTACCTACTAACCCGCCGGTCCCCGCACGTACGACATTACATCGATATCTCTAGTACAACGTGATGTAATGCGCGGGTCGACCCATCACCACCGCTTTAACCATAATCCACTGTCAAGGTGTTCCATCACGTCATTCATCCATAGCCCTGCTGGAGCGGAGTATTTCAGGTGTCAGGTGTCCCGTCCAATTGTTAGGGTACTGACAAATGACTGCCAGCGGGCGGTTCGCCACTGCTCAGGCACATATGCACCATGAGGCGACCCGATTCGTATGTTTTTGCGGTGTGGGTTGATCAGCCACGATGCACTACAGCTGCAGGGAGCTGCAGCTAAACAAACAGGCAACGAAATAAATAGGCAACAGTCAATCCATGTGTCAGACCTCATCGCGTTGGTTTGCGCATTGACATTTCCTTAACCCCCAGCCGCCCGCAGTGCCTCCGTCACCGCCATACTTGCGCCCTTGCACGTTTTGCTCAGCCAACGGTCTCTTTCAAGAGCCGCATCGCGTGTGACAGGCCAGCACCGCCGCTCAATACCGCCCGGTTGTCGGCCCGGCGACCGCCACCCCCCCGCCCTGCCCCACCCGCCTGCGCCTCCCCTCGCAGCCGGCCGTCCTGTCCCAGGACTGACACCGCTGCTGTTGCCGGGGACTGCGCCGCAGTAGTAGCAGCGGAAGCAGCAGCAGGGTTGCGGGCGCGGCGGGCCCAGCTCTCCTGCAACGCCCGCTGCAGGCTGTCCGGCAGGTCGTGCCACTCGGCCGCTTGCTGCACATCAGCCGAGGCTGCGGGCAGGTTGGTGGGCAGAGTGAGGAGGTAGGGGAAGTTGAGGGGAAAGGGCAGCCGCAGCCGAGGACGAGAAGGATCTAGCATTCCCCTCGGCAGGCAGGCCGAGGTCGTTGGGGTGTCTGGAACGGGGCGAGAGATGAGTCACAGCACACCCCACCTCGATGGCCCCCCAATAACCCTGGCCGCCCCCGCCGTTGCCCGCTCTTCCGCCGCTGTCGCTGCACCCACCGCAATGCTTCGTCAGCTCCTCCACAGCGGCCTCCACGAGCCAGGGCAGCTGCAGCACAGTGCCGTCCCGGGCCGCCGTCAGCAAGCAGCCGGCAGCCAGCCGCGGGGGGCCGGAGGCCCCAGCGGCCTCGGGCCCCCCCGGAGTACCCCACCCCGCGAGCAGCGGTCTCCGGCTGCGGCTGCGGCGGCCGCGGAGCAGCGCCAGCACCCGCTGCGCCATCCGCGCCTCGAGGCCGGGCAGCAGCAGCGCGTTGCAGGCCTGCAGAGGGGGGCGGACAGCAGTGGGCAAGGGACAGTGGCTGGCGGGCGGAGGTGAATATGGCATTGCGCTCTTCGGCTGCCCGCCGGAGTCGCGAGCGACACCGCCAAAGCCCCACTGGGCAGTCAGCTACCCCCTCTGCAACCCCCTCTGCAACCCCCTCTGCAACCCCCTCTGCAACCCCCTCTGCAACCCCCTCTGCAACCCCCTCTGCAACCCCCTCTGCAACCCCCTCTGCAACCCCCTCTGCAACCCCCTCTGCAACCCCCCTGGCACACCCCCTGGCACACCCCTCCTGCACCCTAAGACTTATGATCCCCGCCACCCACCAGCAGCACTCGCAGACTTAGCCGCAGCTCTCGGCACCAGCCGCAAGTCGCCTCCTCGCAGCTGTCGCCTCCACCTCCGATGCCGCCTCCGCCACTGGCGCCATCTGGGTCGTAGGGCCCAGGAGGCGCAGCCCGGTCCCGATCCGATTCGGCTCTGCCGCGAAGCCCCTCGCCGCCCCGGGCAATACCGGTTCCCGGGGCGGACCTCGCTGCCAGGGTTTCGGAGCGGCCTCTGTCGTCCACAATACGACCACCGCTATGGCTGCAGCCGCTGCAGCCATCAGCTGGCTCCGACGCAAACCCAGACTCACAGCTGGATACGGCACCTGCAGCGACCACTGACGCTGTGGAGCCGACATCCCCTGGAGGCCAGGCCGTGGGCGCCCACTCGCATGGGAGCAGCGCCGCCCGCAGCCCCGTGGCGGTGTCCGTGTCCGTGTCGTTGTTGTTGTGGTGGTGGTGGTGGTGCAGGTGGTGCAACACCGCCAGCACCGCATCAGCATCGCAGCCAGGCACCCGAAGCAGCTTCACTCGCAGGGCCAGCGCCACTGCCCGCCCCCCTCCTGAGCCTCCCGCCGTTCCGACTGCCGCCCCAACTGCCGGGTCCTGGCCGCCACCGGCGCCCCCCCTCGCCGCCCGCAGGTACAGGCCCCCCGCGGCCGCATGCCCGCCCCCCGGCCGCCAGCGGTCCGAACACAGCGCGGAGAAGTACTCGCAGCTCGCGGCGAGTACGACACGGTGCGCGGGAATCAGAACCGTACGGCATACGTTGGCCCCAGTGCTGGCCGGCTCCGGAGCCGGAGCTGGAGCTGGAGCTAGACGGCCCGCCTGGTCGGCCCCCTCGCCGGGGCTGGGGGTGGCGTCACTGCCTCCGCGGGCTTCAGCGTTGTTGGTGCCACCACCAGTGCCGCCTGAGCTGCCGGAGCCGCCAGAGGACCCGGCGGCTGCCTCGGCGGCGCAGGCAGCGGAGGCGGCCGAGTGAGCGCAGTCAGCCTGCTGTCCCCCCGGACGCCACAGGAGGGGGGCGGCGATGACGCAGTCCGCGGGCCAGGGCTGTGGCCCGCTGCCGCCACCAGCGCTACCACTGCCGCCTCTGAGGCAGCACATGTCGATGGCGGGGAAGGCCGGCAGGCCGGGGCCGGCAGGCTCCCCAGAGGCGCCGCCACCGCCCTCGCCACCGCTGCCAGCCGCCAGCCGGGCCAGAGCGTCTTGCTCCTGTGGGTGAGGAGAGGATAAGAGGGCGGGAAGGGGAAGGCAGGACGGGTGGCAGGAAGCGTACGAACGCGTGCTGGTCTCATGGCGGGGAGGGACGGGCTCCTGCAGGCGCAGTGCCGCCTGCCTACGTAGCCGGCGGTGCCACATGTGAGGTGGTGCCACATGTGAGGTGGTGCCACATGTGAGGCGGTGCCACATGTGAGGTAGCAACCGCAACGCTATGGGACCCCCAGCAGCACCACCACCAGGAGCTCACGTGCGCACGTCGCCGTGTGACATGCAGCAGATCAACAACCTCACCATCGTACGGGTAGGCTACCCGTACGACAGCTGCACCCACCTCTTCCCAGCGCATGATGGCCGCCAGCTGGTCCTCCAGGTGCGGGTGATCCGTGGGTCGTTCGTGCTCGGGTGGGGCGACCGTCTGCGCTGTCCCAGCAGCGCCATCACAAGCGCCGATGTTGGCGCCAACAATGTCGCAGGCCAGACCGCGACCGCAATCCTCCTCTTCCTCCTCCTCCTCCCCTTCCTCCTCCTCCTCCTCCTCCTCCTCCTCGTCGTGCCGCTCCTCTCGAGGGCGGCCATCTGGGTCGGTCTGGGTGGTGCATGGATCAGGGTGCTGCTGCTGCTGCGGCGGCGGCGGCGGCGGCGGCGGTGGCGGCGGCGACAACGGGAGCAGCAGCATGTGCCGGGGCATCAGCGTCCGCAGGTGGGGCAGCGGCGGCGGCGGAGCACTGCCGGGTCGGGGCAGCACCGCTCTGGCAACCGCCCGCAGCTCCATCAGTCCTGAGGTGCAGGGGGCCGACAAGGGGCGGTGGGGGGTTGCGGCCACCGCCACAGGCCAGCTGAGGGCGGCAAGACACGCAAGGGGCATGTCGATACGTCTCGCCCACACTGCACTGGTAGATGGGCACGTACGCGCCCCGTCGAGTTCCGCGGCTCAGCGGCACATGGCGATGCGGATGCCCATGCTTAGCGACACGTGCGCCCCCGCACCGCTGCCGCCCTACCGAGTGCAGCCGCCAGGGTGGACACGTCCCGGGCCCCCGGCAGCAGCCCCGGGGCCGGGCCCGCCTGCGTCCGCCCCCCGCCCGAGCCCCCCTCCCCCTCCGCTGCTGCTCCCGCCAGGCTGGCCGGCCCCCCCGCCAGGTAGTCCAGCAGCGCCCGGAAGGCGGGCCGGGGTACCCGGGAGCCCATGGGCACCTGCGGGGCAGGAGGAGGGGGGCAGGAGGAGGGGGGCAGGAGGAGGGGGGCAGGAGGACTCCGTCATCGCTGGACACCGCCATTGAACCCTAAGATCCTCCCGCTGCTGCTGCCGCACCCCGTGCGCAACCACTCACCCGCACGGTCCGAGGCCACCCCACCACCACCACCCGTCCGAGGGCGCCGCCGCCGCCACCGCCACCGCCACCGCCACTGCCGCCGCGGCCATCGCCACCGCCGTCGCCACCGCCGTCGCCGCCGTCACCGCCGTCGCCACCGCCGTCGCCACCGCCGTCGCCACCGCCGTCGCCGCCGTCACCGCCGTCGCCACCGCCACCGCCGTCGCCGCCGTCACCGCCGTCGCCACCGCCGTCGCCGCGGGCGTCCACTCTGCTGCACCGGGCACCCACCGCGTCCCCAGCACCAGGTGCCGCACCGCTGCCATCCCTGGGCGCTGCCGCCGCACCCGGGGGCCGTGTCGCCCCCCTCGCGTCTTCCTCTTCACCGTCCTCCCCCGGGGCGCCCTGGCTGACCAGCAGCGCCTGGCGGAGCTTGGCGGCGAGGGCCGGGCAGCCCGCGGCGATGAGCGCCGCAGGGGCCGCCGCAACCTCGGCCTCGGCCTCAGCCGCCCGTGCGCCCCCGAAGGTAAAGCAGGCGTCACTGTACTCGGACAGCAGGTCTGCAGACCCAAACAGGCCGCCGGGGCAGCCGCTGTCGCCAGCGCCGCTGCTCGCCGGTGCGGCAGCAGTGGCTTGGTGCTCGTTGGGTGGCGTTGAAGGCGGCAGTGGCGGCGGTAGCATAGGCGCCCAACCACCCAGCTGTCCAAAGCAGGCGCTGAGCAGCGAGGTGGCGGTGCAGCGGACCTCACCCGCCAGCAGCCGCCGCACGGCGCTGAGGAAGCGCGCGGGTGCCGTCGCCGCCCCCACGCCGCCGCCATCAGCGGACTCGCTGTCGCCGTCACCCTCGCCGTCGTCGTCATCGCAGTCCTGAGCGCCCTCGTCGCCATCGTCATCGTCGCTGCAGCCGCCGCCTCCGGCCCAGTCTCCAGGCACCCCCTGGCGCCACCCCAGCCCCCTGGCGCCCTCAGGTGCCGGCGGACTCCCTCGCAGGTCGCAACCGGGCTGGAGGTCGCAGCAGCTGGCGGCAGCGGTGTCCGCGCCCGCCAGCGTGGAGAGGAGGCGCCTTAGGGACGGCCAGGGGGTGCCACTATGGACGCCGTTGTGGTGATTATGGTGGTTGTGGCGGTTGTGCCCCACCACGGCGTCAACTGCTGGGCGGGGCAGCCCCCTGGCGGTGTACAGCAGGGCGGCCAGACAGGCGTGCAGGGCCATAGGGCCCGCCAGGCCCCGTGGCGGCGGCGGCGACGAGGCGAGGAGCTCCCGGCAGCAGCAGGCCAGCGCGTGAAGCCGCCGCTGGCCGCCGTACCACTCCGCCATCGGAGCTTCATCGGAAGGGCAGCTGCTGCTGCTGCTGCTGCTGCTGCTGACGTCAGCACCACCGCACACCGCGGGGAGTTGCTGGCGCGCAGACTCGGTTATTGTCGTACCGAAGCCGGCGGTGGTAGATGCGGCTGCGAGGAGCTGCGAAGGGGGGAGGGAGGGGGGGTGAAGGGAGCATGTCAGAGAGGAGCCAGATGGGCGAGGCACTAGTCGGCAGTGGGCGGGCTGCTCAGCGCACCTCCAGCCAGGTGGGGCATGGGAAGCCTGACGTGGATGGGCGGGTTGGCGCTGCTGGTGGCCCCGGAACCAGCCAACATCCCCCCTGGAGCTGTTGCGCTGACTCAGTCACCCACACCCCAGCTGCCGCGGTCCCATCAGTCCCCCGCCAACCCGGCCCCTCTCCACCACCTCCCCGCCCACCCACCAGCAGCCGGCGAAGCTGTTGACCTGCCCCATGCGGTCCGCCAGCCAGCTCTCCCTCCAGGTCCAGCTGTCGCTGCACCGAGCTCGCCGCACAGCCACCCGGGGAGGCGGAGGCGCCCCCGAGGGCAGCGAAATGCCCAATCAGCACCCTTGTCGCCGCAGCCGCAGAAGCAGCAGCCGCCGCACAGCCCGATGCAGCTGTGTCAGCGGCCGCTGCCGCCGGCCCCAAAGGCCCAGATGGCCTCGCCATGCCGGCGGCCATTCCCGCCGCCCGCTCCACCTGCTCGGCGGAGGCCATAGGCGCCAGCAGGCGCAGCAGCAGGAACCCGGCAGCAGCCGCCGCGCCCTCGCCGCCGCTGTCGCCGCCTCCGCCGCGCCCAAATGATGTTGAGAGTGCTGGCACCTCCGTCGCGCCGGTGGCTGCGTCCAGCGGTGTCGCCGCGCCGCCGCTGCCGCCAGCCACCCCGGCTCCCCCCAGCAGCGCCCGTGCAGCCAGGGCCAGTGTTGGCGCCAGCGCCTGGGGTGGCAGGAGGCGGTGGTGGGAACGTAAACACAACAAAAGAGGGCGGTGACTGGGTTTGGACGTGTGGCCTTCCCCCTGCAAGAGGTACACGTGCCGAGAACTCCAGTGGAGCGGGTGCAGCAGTCAAACCACACACTGGGCGCACCGGCCTGCACGGCCGATCGGCGCCAGCAGGACCCACCTTATCCCACAGCGGACTCTGCGGCATCTCCCAGGCCGGGTCCTTGCCGCCGTACGGTACGGCCGGTGGCATCAGCGCGGCCGCCAGCACTGGCAGCAACGGTGTCGCTGCCACCACACCGCCGCCGTCGCCGCATGCCGCCAGCGCGCCCAGCACCGCCTCCAGCGCCTCGCGCCGGGCGGCCAGCAGCGGGGCTGCTCCGCTCGCACCCCGCGCACCCCGGACCCTGGTGCCGCTGCGCCAAAGACCCGGGTGGCACAGCAGCGCTGCAGCGGCCGGCAGCAGCGGCGGCAGGAGGTGCGGTCCACACCTGCGGCGCACCAGCGGCGGGGCACCAGGTGACGGAGGCCACTACTGCGGGCAGTCCTAGGCGACCATGGGGCACCGCTGCGGGCAGTCCCAGGGTAGTCGGGCAGCCGCGCGGGGCCCCCAGCTGCCCCCACCTACCCTCCAGTGGCGACGCGGCGCAGTGGCCGCAGGTGCACTGACAGCGCCGCCAGCAGCCGCACAGCGCACTCAGGCGCGGGGCCGCAGCCGCCACCGCAGCAGCAGCGGGCGAGGAGCTCTCCAGCGGCGCCGCTGCTGCGCTGGGGCGGGACCGCCGGCGGGTGCAGCAGCGCCACCCAGAAGCGGCGGCAGGTGGCCAGCTGGCGCAGCGCCTCCAGCACCAGCGCCGGTACGTCACCGGGGCCGGAGCCGCCGACAGGGATAAGGCCCGCGTCCCGGGCTTTGGCGGCGGCGGCGGCCCCTGGGTGGCCGGCTGCGGCTGCCACGTCGTGAGCGTCCAGCAGCAGAGGCAGCCAGCTGGGGCTCCCGGCACCAGGTGGGGCAGGGTGGTGCGGAGATAAGAGGTGAGGGAGGAGGTGAGACAGGAGTGGCCTATGGCGGACATGCGCAAAGGAGGAGGGGCAACAGGAGAAGGGGCACTCGCGGGCCGCTGTAACGCAGCCCGCCTCTCATGCCCCGCATCTTCCCGCCTCTCCCCGCCCTCCTGTCCCCGCCCCCTACCCACAGCCTCACCTGCACACCCGGGCCGTCACCTCCCGCCGCACGTAGCCCGCCAGCCGCACCAGGACGAGGAGCAGCCGCAGAGCAGCAGCCAGGGAGGGCAGGTAGCCGCAGCAGCCACCGCGACCGCCGCCCGGACCCGGGCCGCCGACGGCACCCTGCGGCTGCTGCCTCAGCGGCTGGTGGCCGGTGGACGAGGCGACGCAGCGCCGCAGGTGAGCCCATAGCCGGGCCGACCCATGGTTCGCAAGCCAATGCGGCTGCAGCGCGGCTGAGCGCCACGCCGGGACCAGCGCGAGTAGGCAGGTGACGGCATGGGCTCCCACTGTCAACTGACCCGTGGGTCCGTCACAGTCGCCCACGGGAGGGTCCAGCAAGGCCACAAGCAGCGGGCAGCAGCCCAGGGGCACAACCTACACGGCACGAGGCGGTGATGTCGGTGCCGGCAGCAAAACCACACCCGAACGACATGACGTGTGAACCTCACCTCCGGCATGAAGCCCACCAGCACAGCAGCCGCGGGCAGCGCCAGCGCGCGAGCAGCTGCGGGGGCGGTGGGCGCCAGCAGCGCCGCCAGCAGTGAGCCCCAGGGCACCTCCCTGGAGGCAACATGCCTGCGTGTGGGGCCCAGGAGGAGGGTGGCGTGCGGCGGGTCCTGTCAACGCGACACAGAGCCGAACATCCTTTTCGCTGCCGCGGCATATAGGAAAGCCGTCATGCACCACCCGGCCCAATGGCACCATGTGACGAGTGCGGTGAAGTGAGCAGGCGGGCTAGAACGCCATGCATTGCGTGCAGGGCAGTAATTCCCTGAGGGAAGGAACCAGTCACACGTGCCTCCTTGCCCGACTAGCATCCCCTTCCCGACAACCTTCAGCGCCCAGCCCCCCTCCACCGCCCTTGTCTTTCGCATCATCATATAAGCCATCGACATGTGCCTTTGGGCCGGCCCCACCTTGTCTGGGCCTTGTGCGCCACCGCCTTGTGCTGCTCGAGCACCGCTACTAGGGTCGCCAGCGCCTTCGACGCCTGCAGCTGACACATCGGGTCCGAAGACCCTGCGGCACAAGACTGGATCTCCCATTTGCGCCCGAACTGCGCAATTTTTTCCTTGACCATGCCGGACTCTGCATCCTGAACCTTGGCCGGTTTGGCCGGCCATGCAAGTTTTATGTGCATATAGGTCACCCGTTGCTAAGTTCTGGCATGCCAGGAAACGATGGTCAACCAGAAGAGGCCGCCTCGAGCATCACCACGGCAGCGCATGGTGTCACCGTCGCTGCCGTGGACACGACAAGTACTTTGAGGAGTGTGTCATATACAGATGATCAACTGGCACTATAGCTCCTTTGAATTCCATAGGCCTGCTCATGCCGCATAACCGTACACGATGACGAATGCCGTGCCCTTAAGCGTCTGCCGTGATTACGCACCAGTTATACATGTATTTGATTTCCCCGCATATGCCGCAAATACCATTTTACATGAAATTATCTTTGCGCGACGATCCTCGTGGCCCTCCTTGTTCCTGCGCTATGCTGCTATGTGCTATCCGGATCCCAGGATGTGCTTTTCCTACCTGGTACCTCGTTACGATTTGTCTGATTCCTTATTTTGATCGCTGCGGTCCAGCGGACAACATCTGCCTCAGGCTGCGTCCCGCGGGTCATGCCAACTTTATTGGTGCATCCTGAGAACTCCCAACGCGCGTGCCCAGCGACAGTTCTGCCTAGAGTTGTTGGTTTGCTGTGGTATCCACTTCCTTCGATCGCCGCCGACTGCTGAGGCAGCACGGTTTATGAGCGTTTCATTGTGTATGTCATTTTAGGCGACAGGCCGAACACACTTTGATGAGCCAGGCACGTTCACATCTGCCATGCCCTACCAACGGTCGGTCGCTTGACACGCATGCGCCTCGCGTAGTCCAATATTGGCTGGTTGTTGCCAGCCTGTTTGATGTGAGGAAATGAGCGTCGGACACGACGGCGACGGCTGGAACTCCCCTTGAAGCTCAAGACCCGCAGACCCGAAGGCCCCAACCTCCGAACCCTACGCACACCTTGTCCTTCCGTTCACACAGCTGCTGCCTCGTCGTGCGGTGCAAGCTGCAGCTCACGCGTCCCCGGGATTTACCTGCTACCCTACCCAGGGGACCCCAAACCCGGTGGCACTTCCTGACAACCCAGATTCTCTGCTCGCGCACGCCGTCCAGGGAGGGGCGCCGCAGTCTGGTTGGACGAGCGGCCTCCGCGAGCATGCCGCCACGGTAACAGTGCCGAAAACCACACTTCCGTGCGGCGAACCGTACCGACGTACCTGCCGTACCTGCCGTACAGGCACCTGTCGCCCCATGCATAACTTATCCAGTACAGTGTGCCATATAGCACCAACAGCACCTGCCGCACCTGCGCCGGGCAGGTTGGGCTCTTGCGCCAACCCGACCCAATATGTCAGCCCCGACACCAGGCATCAGAATAACACTAGAATGCTGTCCATGCAGACAGCGCATCCTGCGGCCACCTTTCGCTGCAGGATCCCACCACATAAAAACGCCGCTTGGTTCTGCGATGGCAAAGGCACGCACCGCCTCTTTATTCTGCAGTCACGCATTCGGCTTGCTTCCATGACGCACCGCCATCTGCGCCACCACTACGACCTATACACGGTGCAAAACGGAAGAGAGCGGGCCCCAACGCTCCCGGTAGGGCGGGGGGTAACCACCCATCCAGACAAATTTACGGGACGGCCCTTGCCGCCGCATGCGGGCAGCGGCGCCTACGACCCCACACGAGGCAAGCCGCGCCTCAGCGGCACCTCGAGAGCCACACCTGCATCCTGCCTGCCGGCAGAAGCGGGGAGACACAAGCCCCACGATGCTAAGCCATGGCGGACCCCACACGGGCAGCCACCAGGGGGCCATCACCGGCAGCCGACGCATCCACCAGTGAAGCGTGCGGCAGCAAGCGTGCTGACCTGCGACGATCAGTGTCGTCGCCATCGCCGCCTTCAAGATGTGCGCCTCGCAGCGCTACGCCGCAAGGACGAGCGCGGTACAGTTCCCAGTAAGTTACGACAACATTAATATTTCCTTTTCGCGAGCACCAGTCGGTCAACGTGCTCCTCTGCAGGCGCGCTAGGACCCCCAGAGGGGCGCACCCCTGTCATCTCAAACACCACCGTGATCACCATCGCGTCATCGGCGTCACCATCATCTTTATCATCGTGTCGTCATCGTCATAGTCGCTCTTAAATGCTCTCATATACTAAGCTGCGCAGCGGCCTCACCCGCCCAGCCTGCGCATGCATCGCACGCACCCAGCGCGCCGGGGACCACCTCCCAGCTCGCACCTCCCACTCCCACTCTCAACATGCTCCGGCGGCCCCGCTGCAAGGCCCACGGCCTCACACTACGCCGCAAAGTTGTTTCCATTGCGGTCGCGAATTACAAAACTGGACGCGGCGCGCCCAGCGAGGGATGGCAGACGAGTAGCACCACTGCCGCACCAACTGCCCTACAATACCTGGCTATCAGTTGGCGGGGCTCTCATGCCGAACATGTCCCCTTTCGCAGCTAGGCCACTTGCGAGGAGGCATCGCAGTAACTCAGCCACGACCTTCTCCGGCATCACGATCCGTGCAAGTGCGGAGCGTGCTCCGCTTGCCACCCACCAGCAGTCAACATTGGTCGAACCGAGGGAGGGTGAGGCGACGTGGAGGTGTACGCGGCCGCAACCGCGGGCGACAACCTGAACTGCAAGACCTGCAGTCCAGCAGCTGCCGCGGCCAGGGGTGGTGGTGATGGTGGTGGTTGCGCCACGCGGCGCTAGTCCTCTGGCGGCTGCTCCTGGAAATGCTCCACCCCCTGCCGCCCCACCTCGCCCCACACGTGCTTGAAGAGGGTATGTGCGCGTTTGGCATACCGGGGGCAGCTCAGGATGCCCCACAGGGGCGCGTCACCGTAACGGCCGCAGCCCGCAGCGGGCAGCTTATCCGAGGATGAGGAGGAGGATGCGGCGTCCCGCCCGCTGCTGCCGCGGCTGCCCGTCTCCTCCCCGTGGGCCGCCGCCGCTGCCTCGCTTGCCTCCAGCAGCGCGGTCAGCCCCAGCATGGCGGGGTCGTTCAGAAAGGCCTCCGGGTCGCGCAGCGAGAAGCCGGCGCCCCAGTACATGGCCGCCCTGGCGGCCGCCCGGCCATCGGCCTTGTCATCAGCGCTGCCGGCGGGTGCCTCCAGCGGCGTTGCCTGGTCCTTGGGCGAGGCCGCTGCTGGCTGCTGGCAGGTCGGAGGTGCTGATGAGGGCCCCGCGAAGGCGACGGCGGTTCCGAGATGACGCCGGGAGCAGTAGAGGAAGTGCGATGCGGCGAGGGTGGCAAGGGGCGAGTCAGCGGACGGACGCGGGGGAGGGGCTCTTGCGTGCGGACAAACAGCGGCCGCCGAGGGAGATGCATGGCAGCGCTGGTGGCTTGCCCACTGATGGAACAGACTCCGCGCAGGCGGAAGTCGCACGCTAGGGCGGCAGCTGGGACAGCAGGTCCGGCCCGTGCCCGCTAGGCTAGCGCTAGCTGCAAGGGGCCCCCCAAAAGCTACCATGGCCCCGCACCCCGCCGTCCACCCCCCACTCCCCGCCCCCCGGGCCCCCGCACCCTCACCACAATCTGCCTGTGCCTCTTCCTCCTGGCCGCCTGACTCCGAAACCGGGTTGGGCTTCCAGGCGCCCCCACGCTCCTCACCCCGCCGCTGCTGGGTGATTGCCATGAGGAAGGGGTGCTTGCTGCTGTCCGGCAGGTTCTTCATGTACGACACGAGCACCAGGGGGGTCACCATACTCCTGCGGGGCAGCGCGGATACGCGTATTGCTCGTACATACACAGCAAAGTGTTGGATAGGTTATGGCACGGCGAGCGTGGAACGCTCTCCTGCGGTGCGGTGCGGTGCGGGGGAAGCGCCAGCAGTACGCGGCAGGTAGGGCAGGCGGCCGCAGCAGGGGCTCCGGCCGGGTGGATACCACGATACCGCTTTGGCACGGGCAGGGAAAGTGGGGACGGCGCCATTCGCTCATCTGGGGGCGGCTACACGCCAGCCCAGCCCAGGCCCCATTCCAGCATGCACCCCCAAACGCGTATCAACCCTTATCCACCCTGGTCTCTCTGCCTCTCATCGTCTGCCTCCTCCGTCGTCGGCAGCTCGGTGTACGGGTTCCTGGCTGCCCCCGAACTCACTCTATGGTGGCCACCTGGATGCTCCAGCTCCTCCGGAAACACACACCCCGGCATGTCTGCGAGTCGAAGAACGTCCCCGCGGTGGTGGAGGCGAGCCAGGCCGCGAACAGCGCGTGGGCGCCTGCGCGTGGGCCCTTCGCTGGCTTGGAGGGCGACAAGCGGTGGGGCGTGACGCCGCGGGGGCTGGCCAGCCGCTGCGCCTCCAGTATCGCGACCTGGTGCTCGTCATCCGAAGGGGAGTCCTCGAAGGCGCGCAGCGCGAAGGCGAGGGGGCTGGCGAGGGCAGCCAGCGGGTAGCGCTCAAACGGCTCCACCCAGGCGGTTTCGGAGCTGTCGTACGGCTCCCCTGCGGCGGAGGGGTTGCTGGCGTGAGGCCTTGGCAACCACCACGTCATGCGGCGCGAGCAGCAACCACCAGCGAGCGCGTGCGTCGGAGGTGGATCCGTTTCAAGCAGCCAGGACCGCGCGGGGCCATGCCGCCCAGCCAGTGCGCCCCTCGCCCTCCCTCAGTCGGCAGGGGCGTGCAGCCACAGAGGGGCTGCGCACCCCTTGCTGGCAGCTTGGCTTGCCGGCGTGCAAGACCCCATTGCCCCTCCCTGGAGCCCACCCTGCCATGCCGCCCAGGTTGCCGCCCTCCCCACCCGCCCCCGCACCGATGTTCTCACCGTACAGCTCCTGGTACAGCCTCGCTGTCTCGCCGTACGCCTCCCTCAGCGCCGCCCCCTCCAGCTCCAGGTACTTGGGCCGCCAGGGCAGAACCTCGGGCCCGAACAGCGCCTCGCATGCCCCCACGTACCGGCCGCTGAGTCCCAGGTGCGTGTGCCACATGAGCGCCATGTCAGCTGCCGGCACCAGCGTCAGCCCGGGGTGCTCCGCGTGCAGCTTCAGGAAGCGGCCGTACCTGCGGGGGCAGGCGGGGGCAGGGGGAAGGCAGCGGCCCTCGTCCGCAGCTCTCAGGCAGGACAGGCGAGGAGAGGGCAGGCCCGGACTGGACAGAACTCGGAGGCAACGGGAGCCCGCAGCGCCTCCAGCCCTCCGCCGCGCCTTCTTCAGCGTGCGCCGTTCCCGCCCCGCCCCGCCCCACTTGGTCCTTAACCCCGCACGCCCCGACTGGCCCCGCTCCTCCCCCCGGGCTCCCCCACCTGTGTCGGGCCTGTTCCAGGAAGTCCTCATCCAGGAAGTGAGGCCGCAGCCACGAGTGCAGCAGCCGGGAGAAGCGGAACATGGACTCGGACTGGGGGGGGGGGTCGGAAGACAGAGATCACGACTGGTCGCTGGGTATGCCACCTCACCCCGGCCCCAGCAGGCGAGGCTGTTGGTCCCGCCCTTGAGGCAACCCGCCCACCAGGCCAGGCCACCTCCTCCACGCCCCCACCTTCTAGCCCCCCGCCTCCACGCCCCCGCCCTCCACGCACCAGCTGTGAGGCCATGGAGGGGCGCCAGGTCCCGTTGCTGTTGTTGTTGGCCTGGAGCAGGTCGTGCTCCGAGCCGTGAGCCGGTGGCGGCCACGAGGGCATGTGGGCGGCCACGGACTTCCACTGCTCGCTGCACCGCCCGCTGAACGCAAACGCCCGGTCCCCCGGCGGGTGGACCAGCTTGTAGCAGCGCCGCCGCATGCAGTTGGCATAGCTGACGGGAAACTGCCGGTGCACGAACCTACAGGTGAGCATGCACGCAGGCAGGCAGGTGTGTGGGCCGGGAGTACGTGTGAGGAGGTGTGCGATGGCAGGAGAGGGTTCAGGGGTCGAGGGATGGTTCTGGGCAGGCCGACAGGTACGGCACCAGCCGTGGCGCGGCCCTGCGTGTGGGCGGACCGCAGCTTGTGTTCGCATGTGCAAGCGGTGGGCGCAGGCAGGCAGGACAGTACTGCATGAGGCCTGAGACCGCTTGGCCTAGTGGGCCAGGCCAAAGGAAGGGCGAGGAGCGCGTTTCTGTGTACGCGACGGTACCGTCCCGAAGTGTGAGGTACAGGGTCTGGTAGGGGGCCGCTACCTTAAAGGTGCGGCACCAGCTGCCATAGAGGAATGAGTTATGACGCACATTAATCACCATCATCCTCGCAAAACAGGACGTCGTCCTCACCAGACAAGAGCCACATCAAGCGGCGGGTCGGAGGCCGTGCCGTGGTCTCGCAGCACTTTCAACCAGATTAATTCATACCGTAGGGCTCCTGACAAGCAATAAAATCCAGTGTACAGACCACCTGCACGGGGTTAGCGGAGCAGTTTCCATGAGACTCGGCACGGCACTTACTGCCGCAGCAGATGGAATGGAACGGGGTCAATTTCCTTGAAAAACTCGCCTCTGGGGAAAGTATCGGCAGCGACAAGGAGCCGCATGAGCTCAACTGCTTCTGTCGCACTTGGAAGCTCTGCCATCTTCTCTGGCCCGCCATTTTCGGGCAGGACAGCCCTCATACTAAAGGATTGCCTTCTATTTTCACTTGTGGGGCGCGAATGCAGATGACGGGAGTAGGCCGTGACAGTGTCGAGAAGCGGCCCAAAACGTTGGGCAACCTAAACCACATCCGCCCTAACCATATACAGCCGACACGTTCGACCGCAGCATTTATATCCACGCTGCGTGCGGGCTTCAAGGAACTGTCTATCTTACAACCGGCGTACGATTGTCGTAGGTGCTTCCCATCTCGTGCATAGCCCCCTGAGACCTAATGAAAGAGCTGCAGCTGCCAAAGATGGCTAAACCTAAAATTTATAGGCACGTTGCTGCTCGCACGTGTGGGCTCCGTTGTCCGATCACTATCCCGGAGCTGACCGCCGTAGGGCCAGACGTATCCTACGCGAGCCTCAAATACAGACCCTCATCCAAATCTGGCCTAGCCTCAAGCCAAAGCTCATGCGCCATCAGGTGTGGTGTTTGTCTCCTCCCGATCATCAGTGTGGTTTAGGTGTTTTATGTCGGCAGGACCGCGAACTAGGGAGGGAAGCGGAAGTGTGTAGAACAAAACGAGGCCGCATCAACCAGGTGGGTAACATGCAACGCTGTACTCGCAACGTCGCAAGTGTTACACGTGGGTATCAGCCATAGTATTACTCCAATACCAAGGGAACGAGACAATTCCTGACAAATCAAGTTACAGTCACAAAAAAGATGTCCGCAATTCCACGTCGCATAGGTTTTTTTGCGGTGGGTGATCATTTCAACATCAAACGCAGCTCCAGGACGCGTCAACGCCCAACTTGCCCACAGCTCAACCGCGTATCCTAGCAGTCGGTTCACCGGGCCAAACGGGGTATTCAGGGTCAGCAGAACTGTACGAACATCAGTACGACAACACACAGAGGACCCGCACCCTGTCATTACGAAGCCGCACTACCCAGCCCGAGCAGACGGACCTCGTTCGTCACCACCACCCATGCAAATGCGGTGCATGACTAGGGCCGGCGACGCGACAACAAGCAAGCTGCGTCGTTTGTTTATAATAAAAATGGATAAGGCGGATCAACACGACTTTGTTTGGTTCAAATAGGGACATCAAACCATCCACGCCTCCCCTCGCGCTCCAACTATGAATCCGAACCCATCCTACGAAGTTCAACAGGCCTCACCCACTGGGGCACCAAGCCCCATGCCGGCGGCCGCGAGCTGCCCAATCGGGTCGCGAGGACCGCCGCAGCCCACCCTACCAGTTTATGCTCCTATGGTTTCACGCGTAAACTCACACTGCTAGTTAACCCTCCCGCATCACAGCGTTCCAGCCGGAGACCCCATCACCGCCGCTAACCACCGCAGGAGCTAGACGCATACACACAGTGCTCCCACAAGGCCACTACTACGGCAGTCCCTTGACCGACCTGGGTGACGTCCCCGCGCGCTAGCAGAGGCCGCAATGCCCGCCTGACTCACGCGACCGGGACCGCACTACATCCGCCCAGCGCGGCACCCTGCTCAGCTCCCGACCCACCACTCAGCCCGGGGCGGCACCAGCCTCCAGGCGACGCGATCCCTCCTCCTGCGCCTCCTGATCCAGTCCAAGCTAGCGGTCCATCCAGCTGGCGTGGCGCGGTGCATTGGAACATGTTGTGCGTGTCAGGTCACCCATCATCGCACCAACTATCCGGACCCAACGGTCCCCTCCCTACAACGCACCCCAGCTGGCATCCATTACCTCACACCCCACTCACAAGCCTCACTCCTCCCCAACACATCGGCAACAAGGCCACGAAAGCCCCGCCCCGCCCGCCGGCTCGCTTTCCAGGAGCCCGCCGCCGCCGCCGCCAACGGACTGCTCCAATAATCGGAGCCCCAGGGTTGGGACGAGTTGGGTCGGGTCGAATTGGGTTGGGTCGTCCCCGCGCACCAGCCAATACTAGGCTCGTGGTCTGCCCTACGACGCCCACACGTCCTGCATTTGGGCCGTACGGCCAGTGTTTGTGGCGGCCTGCACGTGCATGTACGAGCCCCGGCCGCGGGACGGCGTCGACGGCCCCGAGTGCAGGTCCTGCGGGTTCTGCTGCGAGGACCGGCGCTGCCCCGCGGGGGCGCCAGGCGCCTGCGACGGCGTCTCCCGGCGGCCGGGCGGCAGCTGGTGCGGGCTGGTGCGGTTCGTCTGCGGGGCGCAGGGGTAGGGACGGCGGGCCGAGGGAGGTGGTTCGGCGCTGGCGAAGGGGGGAAGCAGGCGGGCGGCAGGTGCATGCGGGAGGATGGAGGGAGAGATGAGGGGCTTGACGGGAACCGACCCATGGATCCAACGGATGCGTCCCCAGGTCAACACCAGCGCCATGACCGCCGGCGACTTCCAGCCCTGCCCGCGCACAATGTGAGTAAGCTGGTGCAAGCCCACGGGTTCGCAGCCGCGCTGCACTCCTGCACGGCGTTCTCGCGGGTCCGGCCTGCAGGCGCGCTGCACCCCTGCCTGCCTGCCTGCCTGCCTGCCTGCCTCCCACCCGTCTGCCTGCCCTGCCCTGCCTGCCTCCCACCCACCTGTGCCGGGTGCGGCGCCGTGAGCAGCGCCCAGGCGGCAGTAGCCATGGCGTCCATCTGCTCGGGGGCGGGCACGGGGGCGGCCACCACGCTGAGGGAGCCGCCGCCAGCCGTGGGCGCGTCCTCGGGGCCGCCCACCCGCGAGGCGCGGTGGTGCATGAGGCCGTAACCGCTGGCGGCGGGCTGGGGCAGCGGCGGCAGCGAGGAGGGCATCTGGTGCTGAGGGCCTGCGCGCGCGAGCGCCTTGGTGGCGCGGCTGGCGGCCTGGTGGGGGAGGGGGGGGGAGGGCAGGAGGGGGCCCGGGGCGAGGTAAGGCATCAATGCAGCATCAATGCTGAAGCGAAAACGAGTGAGATGTAACGAGGAGGGGCCAGGACTGGGACAGCGGACGCTCCCTGCATCGGGGTCTCAGGATTAGGTACACCGGCGCGGGCCGCCTCCTCCCGCCCCACCACTGCCCTCACGTACCTTGAGCTTGCCCTGGTGGTCCGCACTGCGCTCCAGCTGCGCCTCCAGGTCGCGTTGCTGCGCCAGGCGGGCCGCCTCGCGAGGATCCTCCGAAACCCGCGCCGCCGCCACCGAAGTGACCACTCGGTAGCCCGTCCCGTGGGTCAGCACCGGGCCCTGCGGCACCACCACCGCCGGCGCCGCCCTCTGCTCCCCGCCGGCCCCCGCCGCCTGCTCGTCCACCTCCTCGAAAGAAAACCCGGCGGCCGCTTGGTCGTCGTGAGCGCTGTCAGGAACGTCCTCGGCCGCTGCGGTTTCGGAGGCACCGCTCCCTCTGCGGAAACTGCCGCCGCGTGTGGTTTCGGAGGCCCCGCTCTCCCTACGGAAGCTGCCGCCGCGTGCGGTTTCGGAGGTACCGCTTCCTCTCCGGACGCTTCCTCTGTCGTGATCCGCGTTACTCGCCTCGCTGAGCTCCGCTGCTGCGGCAGGCGCAGCTGCGGCCGCCGCGTCATCGCGGCCGCTGAAGCTGGCGACGACGGCGCCAGCGGAGGAACGCCGGTGCGGCCGGTCCCGACCCCCGGAGTGCTGCTGCGCGAGCTGCGGCTGCGACGAGGGGGTGTTGCGCCCACTGGTGACCCCCCTGGGGCCCAGCCGGCTGGGCAACCGGGGAGTGGTGCTGCCGTCCCGCCCATCCTCTGCGTCGCCGTCCGCGCCGCCGCCCGCCGCCTCACCGCTGGCGCTGGCATGCGCGCTGCCGGTGGCGGCGGCGAAGCCCGCCTCCCGAAACGTTAAGCCCTCCCCTGAGCGCCCCTCCGCGTCCTCCTGCCCCCCTTGCGGCCCACCCGCTGCGGCCCAGTCCTCCGGGGCTGCAGGCAGGGAGCTGGCGGCTGTGGATAGGCGGCTGGGGACACTGCTGTCGTCGCCGTCGTCGCCGCCCCCTCCAGCGCTGTGCGCTCCAGGGGCGCTGCCGGGTCCTCGGCCGTAGCCCGCACTGGAGCCCCGGCTGCTCGGGCCCCCCTCCGCATGCTGTCGTACCCCCGGGGAGGCGCCCCCGGGCATGCTGGCCTCTCCCGCGAGGGCCGCGGAGCTGCCGGCCGAGCCGTTTTGGCCCCCGGCCAGCAGCATGAGGGAGGGCTCCAGGGAGGGCGGGTAGGGAGGCGGAGAGCCCGCCGTCGCCACCTCCGCCGTCAGCCCCATCACCGGGCTCCTGCGGTGGCCTTCCGCCAGGCGACCCGCGGAGCCCTCCTGGCCGTGCAGTGCGTCGGCGTAGTCGCCCCAGCCGGCAGCCACACCGGCACCAGCGGCGGCACCACTGGCGGCGGCGGCGGCGGAGGCAGCAGCCGAAGCGCCGACGCCGTCTCCGAAAGAGTGTTCTCGCTGCAGCTCGTCTTGTCGCAGGGGCTGCCCGGGGTGGTGCGGGTGGGAGTAGTCGTTGCGGGAGTTGCGGCCTCCGGTGCCGGGGCCCGCGGAGCCGGGGACCGACCAGGAGCCCCCCTGAGATTGCTCGCCGATGAACTCGGACGCCGCCGGGCCGGTGGGGTGGCCGTGCAGCCCCACGCCGCGCGCTCCGAGACCCGCTGCCGCCGGAGACGAGCGCGAGGCCCCGCCGTGCAGGCTGCCGGAGGAGCTGCCCACCGCCGGCAGGGCCGCAGAGCCCGAGGAGGACGCCAGGGGGCCCGACAGGGGGTCCTCCACGGCCGGCGCTCCGAAACCGCCGGCTGCGGCGGTCAAGGGGTCGATCCACTGCGGCAGCGCCGCGACGGCGGCTCCGGCAGCGCTGCCGCTGGCGACGACTGCCGCGACTGCCGCTGAGGGTGTGGGCAGCGGGTGCAGGTGCACGGGCACGGGCACACGGGCGGCGGCAGCCAGCATGTACCTGGGGCCTTTGGAGGCAGCTGCATAGGGCTGCGCGCCGCCGTAGCCGCCCCGCTCGCCCTCCCAGTAGACCTCCCCCGCCGGGTACTCCGCGCCTAGCGCGACGGACGGCTCCGAATCCAGCGTCCCCTCGTCATCCTCCGCCCGCTCGGGCTGCCCAGACCAGCCGCCTCCGCCCGAGGCCCCCCCCTCCGCGCCGCCGGCCCCTCCCGACCTTGCCGCCAGGCCCAGCTCCGGAAAGACGTCCAGGCTGTAGCGGATGTAGCGCCGTCTGGACCGGGCCGAGGTGTTGAGGCCGAAGGGCGTGTTGGCGCTCTGCGACACGGAGGAGGAGGCGCTCGGCTCTGCGGCGCTGGCCCCAGCCACCGAACCCTGGCCGCGCAACGCGGCGGGCAGCTGGCGGCTGCTGGCGCGCTCCAGCCCCGCGCGCGAGGTGGTCCGGCCGGGGCTGCGGCGCACCAGGTTGGTCGCGTTCTCGATCTGCTGCATCATTCGTCGGTTGGGCTCGGCGATGGTCTCCCAGTCCTTGACGGTCTGCGCCGCCAGCTGCCCGCCGTACCCCCGCCGTACCGCCGGCGGCAGGTGCTCGCGGGCCACTGCGTCCGCGTCCGCCGCCATCTCGGCCGCCTCCGCCGCCGACTGCGGGGTGCGGGCGATGCGGACCTTGCGTGCGGGCGAGCCGGGGGCGCCGGAAGGCGACACCCGCCCGGAGGCGCTGTGCCCTTGGGGCACCGTAACCCATGTGGGGGCCCCGCGCCGCCGCCGGCCCGAGTTCGGGGAGGAGCCCCGGGCCCCCCCTGGACTCTCTCGCGACCTTGCGCTGGCGCGGCTGGCAGGCGATTGAGGGAAGTCGCCGCCGTAGCGCAGGGGCGAGCCGGGGGAGTCACGGGGGGTCAGCAACACGGTCAGGCCCTCGGCCCTCGCGGTGGCGGCGGCGGCGGCGGCGGCGGCTGCCGAGGCCGCCGCCGCGATCACCCCCGGCGATGTGTCCCAGGCGAGCCCCAGAGCCACGGGCGGTATTCCGCCCTCCAGCCGCAGCTCGTAGGGCTCCGTGGTGCTAGTGTGGAACAGCACCAGGTGCTGCTGCTGCTGCGTCTGGTCGCCGCCCTTGTGCGCCGGGTGGCCCCTGCCGCCCGCAGCCGACATGTGCAGCTCCATCTGCTTCTGCATCAGCCGCTGCCGGGTCAGGGCCTTATGCGCCTCAGCCCGGCGAGCCAGCGCGTCCACGGTGCATGCCAGCGGCGCGTGGCTGGCGTACGACCGGTCGAGGTACGGCACGTACGACTCGCCGCTGCCGTTGGCTCCAAACGTGACGACCGAGTGCCCGACATCCCCGTCGCCCCGCTGGTGGTGGTGCAGGGGCGAGAAGCTGCCGTCGACACCCCCGCCGGCGGCCGGACTGGCGGGCAGCAGAGCATCGGCCGGCCCCCCGAAGCGAGGACCAATACCAGAACGAGGCCCGGAGGGTGAGATGGGCGACCCGCCGCGAACAGCCTCAGAGCTGCCGCTGCCCCCGCCGGGGCTCCCTGGCCCGTACATGAACGCGCCGTCAGGCCCCACGTCAGCGTTGGGGTCGGTGGCGCCGAAGGCGCGCATCACCCCCGGCGAGCCCGGAGGTGCCCCTCCGTCGGCTGTGTTTGAGACCCCCGTCATCGTCCGCGTGACCTGGCGCTTGGGCGGTCTAAGGGCGCTGTGGAGGTACACGTCCCGAGGCACGGTACCCGGCCGACGCTGCGTGTCCCGGTGGGCTCCGGTAGCTGCCGGGCTGGCCACCTGGTGCAGTACGGCAGTGACGGCGCCCAGGTAGGCGCTGGCGTGGCGGGAGACCAGGTGGCGCTCCAGGGTGGGGCTCACGGCGGATGCCCGGCCGTCCTTTTGGCCGCGGGCGGCCGGGAGAAGGGGCGGCGGTAGTAGCGTGTATGATGACGCGGGCGCCGTAGCTGGCCGATTGGGGCTGATGGCGGCGGCGGAGCTCAGGCGGGGCTGGTGGTCGCTGGAGCCGCCCCCGGGCGACTTTGCCGAGGCAACGGCGCGGCTGGGCGCAGGACCAGAGCCACGTCGCTGCGATCCACGTGTAGGGCGCAGAGCACCTGAACCATGCGGCTGAATACGCTGTTTGGACACGACGGGCGATGGCTCATCCGCGTCGCCAACGTCATCGTAGACTACGCCAGCCTCCAACTCATCGACCTCCAGCATTAAATCATGTATGAGTTTCTGCCCTGCGGGCGACCTGCGAAGGGGAATCGTCTAGTGGTCATGCGGTCGCTTAGAAGGCCGCTTCGAACGTCGAGGACTCAGCAGAACAAACCTGACTTCCTTAGAGCTAATCATCGTTCAAGCTTCGCTTATACTTGGAAAGTCGTAGCCATGACGTGCTTGCTCCACCTCGCCATAGCGTTTCAAACGGACGTGGACGGTGCAGAAACCCTGAGGCATGCCGCTGGTCGATGACCCATCAGCAAGCACAAATTCTCCAGATTTATAACTATATCCAGGGCCGAATGACGGGCTTTTCTATCCTTGAAGCCCTCGGAACACAGCTTCCCATCAGCACTGGGTGATTGGGCGTCCAGGACGTGACAGGAACATTGGATTGCAAACGGTATAGAACTTATTTAATGAGGTGGCCTTTAGTATAGCGAGAGACCTTTAGGTGTTCGCCCGCGATGCCGTACGCGCATGTGTTGACAGCAACTCTACATCGCTCCTGTGGTCCCCCCCATCACCCCAAAGCGTTATTGCCGCAGCTGGAGATGTAGGCTTGCATCATGAAGCACAAGACTCCCTCGTGCCGTCCTGGTGCGCTTAATCTACCGTTGGCTGTTGA
Source organism: Yamagishiella unicocca (assembly GCA_003116995.1). Taxonomy (NCBI): domain Eukaryota; kingdom Viridiplantae; phylum Chlorophyta; class Chlorophyceae; order Chlamydomonadales; family Volvocaceae; genus Yamagishiella; species Yamagishiella unicocca. The sequence goes on along the minus strand of BDSL01000021.1, from coordinate 99,155 downwards.
AGGTGGTGGTGCTGAGCTGATCCCAAAGAGTATAGCATCCTAAGGCAAGGCGTCAACATCATCCTACGTTGAGACACTGTGTCTCCCCTTGATTTGAACGGGGTAGGATTGGAAGCGGAAGGACCTTTCGAACTGCCGCTACCTGCCTTGAACGGGTCGACGCTGTTTCAGGAGTGCTCAAGCGCGCAGAGCGAGACGAGGCAACCAACTAGCGTGGGATCCTGCTTGGGTCAGCAATGTGCGGAGGATCATCGGGGCGCATCCGTCAACATCTGCTTGCCTGTACCGTCCTGTACCCTGACAAGCGCAAGCCTTCCCAAGCAACGGAGGGCGTGCCAGCAGCATGCACAAAGACGCCATATTCTCCTTGCACATGCCGGCTCAACACACCAACGCGGCTGCGCTGCTCGGCACCCGGCGCTTATGGTTTTCGGCTCTCATCGAGGTACCGAACCCGGGGTGCCATCAGTGCCGAATGATTGTCCCGTTGTCGCCAGGGTCGTGGCACACATTCCCTTCCGCGCTTATCCGCACTTTCTTGCTCAGATTCTCCGTCCGCGTGCGCACGAGCACGAGTAGACCCCATGTGCATGGTACGCAGGTCCTGGCAGGTGAGTATGTGAGCTCCGATCATACCACGATTGGGGGGCAGTAGGGGCACGTCCTATACAAGAGAGCCGGTGACGGTCACACCAGAGTATGGCAGAGTATGGCTGGAATCACCTGCCCGGGACGGGAACCCTCCTGGTGAGTTGCCCTCCGCCTGCCCTGGCGGCTCTGCAAGTTTTTGTGACGTCAACGCTCGCCTCACATGCCGCTATTGAGGACCTCGCCATGGATGTGCGGTATGATGATCAGTCCACGACAAGGTGCGGTACGCGACGCTGGACGTTCCATTTCGAGCGCGGCTAGCCGGGATACCGTTCGACGAATCAATGTGGATGCTTATCATATCATGTAGCGAACCGCTGTGAGGACTGGAATCAAAAGCTATAATTTAGGCGCAGGAACCCTGCAGCTTGGAAGGCCAGCCCTTTCAGAACAGCATGGTCGTGAATATATTATTATGTAAAATGGAAACAGGATAATTCAGCGCTGGCCCAGATTGCTCGACCCAACGGTCTCGGAGCTAAAAGCTGACGGCTACGGTTGCCTCTCGTACGTATCGGGGAGGGCCGCGCTCGGAAATTTAGCGCTCTTACAGGAACTAGTGATACAGAGTCTCGTGGAATATCGTGTTGCGGTCTGGCGGAGCCGCATTGAATCATCGAATGCAAGCACTGCAAGCCCTTACTTGGAAACGCCCACAGCAACAGCTGCAGCGCGCCCATAGCGCCAGTGGGCCATGCATATTACACTTGACTTGCCCTATTGGTTTCCTCGTGGGAAGGCGCGCTGCACGGCTTATGCCCTCGGCGGCCTCTTTAGACAGCAGGGTGCCGACATACCGTCACTATGCCCCGCCGTCCACAATCACGACACGCGGGGAATTCGAGCTCCAATACCAACATTACATGGACGCACCAAATCGTTATTGCCGCTATGGTGACATTGAGCTCTACGCGCCCTCCGAAGAGGGCGCTGCGACCATCCTAAAGGCCGTTGCCGAGCCGATGGTTCGGGCGCAGCGTTGGTTGCGTATCGGAAACGGTCTGAGCCACATCCTCTTATATGAGCTGCTCAAGGTGTTCGCGGCGCTCGGAGGCGACCGCGAGCTCGTTCTCGCCGGCTCCGAAGAGCTAGACGACCCGCACAGCGACGTGGCCGCGCCCGAGGACCGCAGCGACCTGGGTGGAGAGGCCAGCGCAAGCGGCAACAGCTGGGTGTCTGGGGGTGCGGGGGCCGGCGGCAACGGCACAGGTGGGGCCGGGATGGGGCCGGGAGTTGGCAACTTACAACATCTGGAGCACTTTGCCGTGCCGTGCCGGACGTGGTTCCTTGGCTACAGCCGGACACAGCCGCGTGACCCGTCGGACCCTAAAACCCCTCTCCCATGACGTGCAACTTCTGCACTCTGCACCCACTGGTAGGCGGGACCCCTCGCCGCAGGTCAGTCAGTCAGACAATTAATCCATCAGTCAGTCAGTCAGTCAGTCTGGTCTTCCGACGCGCCAGCCGGCCACACGTGCGCGTCTACGCAGGCCCATGCATTGCGGTCACCTGGGACTACTGCCGCTCACCCAAGCCCCCTCCCCTCCCCTGCCTCGCACCGTACTTCCTTCGCAGGCAGTAGCGGCGGCAACGACGTCAGCCAGGATAACGGCAACGGCAGCAGCCCGGGCTACATTATAACCGACAGCGACAGCCGCTACAGCAATGGCAACGGGCTTGTCCATAGAAATGCTCATGCCAACGGGAACGGATACGCCAGCAACCGCGACGGATACAGCAACGGCAATGGCACCCGCACGCACGCTGCACCCCAGCACGTCTCGGAACCCGCCGCGGCCCCTCGGGCCCCCCGGCACCCCCCGCCAGCGCCCGGGTTCCTGCTGCTCCGCACCAGGCCGCAGGACCGGGGTTCCGCGCTGTCCGACGCCTCCGCCCTGACCGCCATCTCCTCGGGTACGTGCCAGCCCGTTCTTTTAGTGGAGGTGTACGGCGGTGACGCCGACCACGACTCGTCCAGCGGCAGTAGCAGCAAGGAAGACCAGGGGCCAGGGAGCGGACTGGGGGGGCCTGCAGACGACGCGGTGTCGGCTCCGATCACCTCCGCCAAGTACCGCCTGTGGGCCCGGATGATGGAGGCCGCGCTGCACGCGCAGGAGGCTGCCGCCGCCACGTCGTGTAACCCGCGCGGCAGCGGTAACCCGAGCACCAACGGCAACGGGAACAGTGGCGGCGGTAACGGCCTGGTGCAACACGCCGGCGGCGCCGCCCGGCCTCCCGTGGCGGTGTGGGGGCTGCTGACGGGTCTGCGGCGCTGGCGCTTCTACTGCATACGGGAGGCGGTACGGCACCCGGCAGCCGGCGGACCGCTGCAGCCGCCCGCGCACGGCACCCGCTCCGGCGCCGGCAAGTTTGAGCTCCTAGGCTCCAGGCGGCTGCGTGTCATGGACGACTCGATGTCTGCGTGGCCGGGGCTGGTTCCGGTGCTGGCCGCGCTGTACGCAATCCTGTGCACGCCGGACGGCCTGGCGGTGCGGCGCCAGGGAGAAATGCCACAGGCGGTGACGTACGACATGCCGTACGACCCACACCGCGACCGCCTGATGCGTTTCCACATGATCATGGGCGCGCCCAGCACCCCGGTGTACGGCACCGTGGGGGAGTGGGTGCGGGTGCGCCTGGATGAGTACGTGAGGTGCAGGCGGGAGCAGAAGCGCATGCGGGCGGCGGTGACCGCGGCAGCGGCGGCGGCGGCGGCGGCGGCGGCGGAAGCGGCGGCGGCTGTGACAGCAGAGGCGGTGGCGGCCGCAGAGGCGGCGGCCGTGGCCGAAGCGGTGGCAGCAGCGGCGGCGATCACGGCCTCGGCGAACGCGGCTGCAGCGGCGGAAGCGAAGGCAGCAGCGGTGGGGGCGGAGGCGGCGTCCGGCGGCAACCTGTCCAGCGGGGAGTGGGAGCCGGTGGAGGTGGAGGTGGTGGACGAGGAGGGGCTGGGAGGCCTGCCGGAGCCGGTGGCGGCCGCCAGTGGCACCACTGCGTACTACGAGGGCAGGCTGGCGGCGGCGAAGAGGCAGCTGGCGGAGTCGCGGGAGAGGGCGTCGCGGCTGCGGCTGCGGGCGAGGGCGTTGGGCGCCACCGGCTCGCAGGCTGGCGGGACCGCCGCGGGGGCCGGCACAGGCGGCGACGGCGCCGGGCCGCTGCCGACCGCGTCCCGGTGATGCCCGGGCGGCGGCGGTTGGGAGCGCACAGCGCAGGTCCCGCCCCAGCCGCGGAGCCCCCTTTGGAGCCTCCGTGTACGCAACCCTCTGAGCAGCCAAAGGTTGGAAGGGGGGCTGCTCGCACCGCGCCGGGGCACACGGGTGGGGCAGGAGGTGGCGCTGCAGGAGGACACCGCAGGCCCCGCTGTGGGGCAGGCAACCGCAGCCGGCTTTCAATATTATTTCGTCGAAGAGCTCCGATATGCACGACTAGGTAGCACTAGGTGTCAGGCGGCTCGTCATGGTTGCAGCACAGCGCGCGCAGTGTGCGCGTCCGTGTTCCCCTTCCCGGGGTGACGTGGAGTCGTGGGCTGGGGGGCCAAGTTGTGAGGACGATGGAGGGGATTGCTGCGGCCGTCGCCACTGATGTGGCAGGCACGGCACACGCTGCCGAGCGGTTTGGTGCAGGCTTGCGTGCGCCAGGGGCTGCGCGTCGTGGCCGTGATTATTGTTGTCGAGTGTGGCCCATCCTGGCCGTGCAGTGTGACACGTGCAAGATTGGTTGGCGCCGCTGGCTGTTTGGATTTCGGCGAGTGCGATCCGGTTGTCGTACCAAGCGTGTGCTGATATTGCGGCGATAGCACTGCGGGTCAGCTGCGGCGGCGAAGGGCGTGCGCTGCGTGCGCAGAGTAGACCAGGAGGGGACTTCTAAACCAAAAATGACGTTTGCAGATGACTTGTGTGGGAGGTTCCTCAAGCGGGCAGGTCCGCACCTAGAAGACAGACTTTCGACCACCATTCGTGCGCGGCTGGTGCGGCTTTGCGACTCAGTTCTCTGTAGGTTGAGGTCGAGAGATACTTTGGGGTGCAGCGACCGGCTGGCGTATTTCGGTGCTGGCCGATGGATAGACGAGCCGATAGATACGGTCGCTACACGCGGTGGAGATGCTATCCCGCCCAGCATGGCTGCATTTGAAGAAGATGCTCGGCAAGCTAGGGTTGGCAGCGATGCCTCTCTGGTCCCTATCGTAACTATGACTGTTCCGGCAGCCCGCTGGCGTAGGCAGCACTGCGGTGTGGCTGGGAACCTGCGCGCGAGTTGCAGCTCGATGCTTTTGAGATTTCACGGTGGGGAAGAAACGTTGCATGTACTATAATCTTGATTGCAGCTTTGCTCTGGTTCGGTCATCCGTTTGCCAGTTAGGTTTGACACCCCCTGGTCGGTTGTCGCGCGGTATGGTTGGGGCAGCTTATCCTCCTTGTCAACTGCGATTTTTCGGACAGTGGCGAGGCTATTCTTATGTTATACTTGCCGCTGCTGCCTACCTTGAGCTGGAGTAATCACCGGCCGCGCAAGATTAGGCGAGATCCCCTGCGCACGATGATTGACTCCGATTGACACGACACGTACCGCCCGTGTGGTCTTCGTTGTAGAAGAGCCTTCCACCCTAACTCCCATTATGGACATGGACAACTGGTTTGATCCCCATTCCAGTTGTATTCAATCTACGATAGGCGTTGGCTTAGCTGATGCGTGGATGCGATGATGCACGTTTGTAAGGGATCAATCCCTGCAGGAGCGCCCATTTGATGACCGGGTGGAAGCCTCCTTCCCCGGGCCTCGCGCCAGGCATGAGCACGAGACACTCGCTGTCCGTAAAGCCATCACCGCTCTGTGCTGCAGTGGCGCTATGTTGCCTGGTGGCCCTAACGAACGCTGAGACCTCATCCAGGAGTCGTCCCAAGTGAGTTCAGGTGTGGTCGTGACGGAGGCAGGAGCGCTGCAGACACGACGGAAGGACACAAGAGGCAGCAAGGAGTGGTAGCGGGCACAACCCCGGCAACCAACATCGCGGGTCGCAGCACCGCCCTGCACTGCTGCTGCCTGCCTGGCTCCAAATGTCCACCGATCCACCACAACCGCTTCCTTGACTTGTGACTGCCGCGTTTCTCTCTGTCCAGGAGCACAGTCCATCGCAGTGACGCTGCGACCTTACAACTCGGTCGCAGGAGCAGCATTTGCGACAAGATTCGCACAACGTACCGTACATCACCCACACAGCAGCCCAGACCGACCATGAGGCCATTAGGCACATTCTGATTCAATGCCCCACTCATCACCCCACCTACGCCGCCGGATCCAGCTGTACGGCCCAGTCCCAAACCCGGACCTGGGTGCGCCCACACCTCCCTCGCCGACGCCGCCGCCTCCCTCCCTGACCCCTCCGCATCGAGAAATCGGTTCTTTACTGTACCCCGCTGCACCAGCGCCGCATACGTCACTTGCCGTTATTGGCGCCGCCGAAAAGGAGTGACATGAAGGAGCGCCCGCGTGAGCTCTCAGCCGCCTGGCCGGTCTGCCTCGTGGATGCGGAAGCGGTGGTGGTGGTGGCGGCCGTGGGGGAGGACTGCCAGGCTGGCGCAGTGCCGCTTCCCCCCCGGGCAGCATCCCCCAGCGCCGAGTCCATCCACCTCGCCCGCCCCAGCACCCAGCTGCGCAGCTGCTGCACCTCGTACTGCCACTGCTCCGCGTGCGTCTTGAAGAACGGCGACGCGCGCAGCGAGGACCAACGGCTGGGGAGAGCGGCGCGGGGCGGGGGTGGGTAAGAGGAGGGCAGCGGCTGGGGGCAGGCGGTGTGGTGCGCTCTTGGTGGTCCGTCTCCCACTGAGCTCGCTGAGGGCACGGGGTCCAACCCCACCTCGCCCCTATGCTTGCGGTGATACCTCGTATGGCCTCCCCAACTACCATCGCCCCTGTGCTTGCAATGGTGCCTCGCATGGCCTCCCTAACCACCATCCTGCCGGCCTGCAGCTCGACCCATGGTGGCCGGGGGTCTACGCAGCGGCCCCCGCAGGTCCACATCACCTTCCCCCCATGCCCGGCCCCCCACGCCTCCGCACCCACTTGTAATCGCGCATGGCCGCCTCGCCGATGAGGTTGGCCTGCGCCGCCACCATGGCACCCAGCACCTCGTCCGTGAGGGCGCCGGAGCGCAGCTGCTGCCAGCGCTGGCCGGTGGACGAGCGCAGCGAGGGGTCCTGCGGGCAGGGCCCGGCAGCCGGGGGATAGACGGCGGATCCTCGACCGACCCCTTCCCCCACCCCGGAACACACCGCACCCTTCCAGCTGTCCCCACGTTAGCCCGTATCCGTCAGCGATCCCCCAAGCGACATGATTGACCTTTTTTGACCCCCAACCTCCGCAGTGTCCCCCCAGCACCCCCATACCCGGCTGCTGTGGGAGACACTGCTTTCCTCAAGCGTCCGCTCCACCCCACCCGTTCTCTCCACCCAACCCGTTCCCGTTCACCCTCCGCCTCTCTCTCTCTCCCCCCCGCACCCTCCATGCTGCCCGGTAGTACTGCGAGATGCCGTCCACCGGGTCAGCCCTGCACCTGCGGGGACGTAATGTACGGCACATTAGCGTTAGGAAGCACGGCGTGGCTGCGGCAGACACCTAAGCTTCGACACTCCGTCTTGCACCCGCCACCTCTCTGCACCGCCAGTCCCGACATCTCGCTCCGCAAAGCATGTGCCGGCAGCAGCGCAGGAGCCGCCGCGCACCTCTCTTGCTGGTCGCAAATGTTGAATCTCCAGCCCTCGGGGCTGATCGCACTGCCGCCGCTGCTGCCGCTGCTGACACCGTCACTGCACGAGACAGGGGACGAGGAAGGTGGGGTTGCCGGCAGGGCAGGACACCGACACTGTGTGGGTGGGTGTTGCTTGGAGCTGGTGCCGGCAGGGGGGGTTTCACGGGTTAGCCCCACGAGGCGACGCCAACCCTAGCTTATGTCGCGCGACTCACTTTTCAAAGCCTTCGATAGGGTAGCCGCAGCAGACGCCAAAGGCCTCATTGAAGTCCTGCAGGAGTCAGCAGGCGCCAGATGAAAAGAATGGGGGCCTTTGGCGACGGAGGTGTGGGTACGGCGCAGCTTGCGTCCCCCGCTGCCCCTGCCCAGTGCTCACCCAAGGCGGTCCGAACACTATGGGCGACCCGGCGTTCTTGCTCATGTAGACGGAGCCGCGGTAGCCGTCCGGGTTCTTGTAGAGCTCCGTGGCGAGGAAGTAGTCGATGAAGGACCCCAACTGACACAGTGGGAGGCAAGCAGGGGAAATGGGTTCGGCAGGGCTCGAATCGGGGTCGTCTACCGGCCAGCTCACCTCGACGAAATCCCGCCATCCGCCACCGCCAGCGGGTGGGGGCCCACCAGGGGAGCCCACCGCCGCCGCCGTGGTGGGGCCGCTGGGGCCGCTGGGGAAGCCGGCGGTCAGACCCTGCAGCGGCAGTATCAGAAGCAGCAGGGGCAGGGGGGGCAGTGGCAGCATGTGTTTGTGTGGGTCCCCCCCCCGCACGAGCAGCCCGCAGGGACCGCCTGCCCCCGTGCACCCAGGTTACAAGTCAACCTCGACTTCCAAACCCGCAGACGTCGCTACCCTAGTGGTAGCTACAGCCTCCCTGCGCCCCACCTGCTGCCGGAAGCCGCTGGCTTTGGACCTCAGCGCTGCATGTCCGGGGTAGCTGGACAGCAGCGCCGACTCGAGCTGGTTGACGAAGCCGGTGATCCAGCGCAGTGCCGCCTGCTCGCGGGGTGTGGGCTGGTCCGAGCCGCCCTGCCGCCGGCCGCCTTGCAGCAGCTGGTCCTCGAAGTCGGGTTCGTGCATGACGAAGGTCAGCAGCGAGGTGGCGGGCCGGAAGGTGAGGTCGGTGACCTCGATGTTGTCGTTCTCATATCCTAGGATGTAGCCACCTGCGGGGGGCAGGGGCGGGGAGCGGGGGGGAAGAGAGGCGAGTTACGCGCCAGGAGAGAGGCACGAGGGCGACGTAGGTCGGCGCGGGGCGGGGGGCTGGTGCGGCGACTCTTACAAGCGTCATGCGACCTTGTTGATCCGAGGCGGGGTTCCAGGCGCAACATCAGACGGGGCGCGGTGTCGAGGACGCTCCGGAACCCGTCCCCAAGGCCCCCATCCGCTCCGGGCCTCGCCCCGCCACCAGCCACCAGCCAGCTGCCCACCTGACAGATCCTTATCGGGATCCATGCGGCGGACGTTCACTCGGTTGGGGCCGACGGTGATGCGCTCTGTGGCCACGAACAGCCCCGTGTAGTGCGAGGAGCGCACGGAGGCGGAGCCGTCATTCACCAGGAACACCTGGCTCGGGGAGGGAGAAGAAACCCGCGTTATAAGGCAGCCATTTTGGCACCCCCCCTCCCCCACGTTGACCAATGCCACATCGGGGAACTACCTCGGTGCTCTGGCAGTGCCGTGTCTGGCTCAAAGTCTATATCTGTAATCCGAGCCCGTGCAGCGCAGTACCTCGCAGTACCGGGTGCGGGCAGCCCAGCGGCCCATGCGACGGAAGATGTCGTACGCGAGGACGTTCCTCATGCCCAGCGTCTTGTCCGTCTCGGGGCCGTACAGCGCCCACTGGTCGTCCGCCGGCATGCCCAGCAGGGGCACCAGCAACTTAGCGTTGCCGCCAGCCGGGCTGCGGGTCCGGAACTTGAGGTTGTAGCTCTTCTTGTTGTTCTGTACGGAGCTGCTGCCGCGAATTTTTATCTGTGCCTCCGCGGCGATATCCTGGTACGGCATGCCGTCCCAGCCGGCGCCGGAGGGGCTGCGTGCGGGGGGCCGATGAGGGGCTTATAGCCCCGTGTGGGTCGGGCGGGGCTTGCAATGGGTGCGCGTGGGGCGGATGTTTGACTCGGCTACCATCTACAAAGCTCAATGAAAAGTTTGATTGTGCCCTGCCCACTCGCGGCCTCATCGGTCACCTGCACGTGCAGATGGCTGCCCTCACAAACGTGTCCTTGGACACCACTTTGGCCCCCCTGGTGTCGATGATGATGACGGGCAGGCTGCTGGCGAAGCCAACCGACCCGCCAGAGAGCCGCGAGCAGCAGTCACCGCCGCCGCCCGCCTGCAGCAGACTGCGCTGACCCGCGGGGGACCAGCCCGGGGTGCTGGTGTTGGCGGCGCTGACATACCGCTGCGAAGTGTACGTTTTGGGTGCCTCTAGGCGCTGCTGGGGTAGCTCCTGAATGGGCGGGTTCCCGCCTGGGTCGGACCCATGGGTCACCGCATGGTCAGCATGCTGCTGGCCAGCTGCTTCCAGGTGCTTGCTGGTGGGGCCACTTGCTGCGGCAGCAGCGGGGCCGAGCAGGGCCAGGAGCGAGGAGGCCACCACCGCGGCTGTTAGGAGTGCGCGTGTAACGAAGGAACTGCGGGCACTCCGGGAGCTGCTGCAGTCTTGTCGTTGGCGGCAACACGTGGCATTGACAATGGCAGCTGCACCTCCTGGTTGGGCATGCGATGGTGAGTGAGGCCCAGCAGCAGCGCTGGCGGCTGACCGCCTTTGTTTCTGCCTGGCGGTCATGCTGCTAGGACTTGCCGGGTTGGGAAGTGACCCGGCAGGCGCAACGGCCTGCTGCCCTCGTCCGATTAGGTGCAGTGGATGAATGGCGTCTGCTGTGCTGCTGGATCTGCTGAGTTGTCGATGCTGGTGCTGCTGGTGCATGTGCTGGGCCGGCGATGCGGTCAGGGACTTAGGGCGCCTCGCATGTCTGACAGCGGTTCTAATATTAATCGGCTATGTTACGACTCTAGAGATGGCGGGTGTCCGGCTGGTTGCTGGGGTGGTTCGGATACGTGGAGTGACAGGTTACGGGCCTTTCAGTCGTGACAGCAGATGGCTGTCTGACAGGAGGTGACCCGGCGGCAGCTCGGAAGCTGTTACACGGCAAGAGACAGAACACTCATAATGGTACACCGCGGACTAGAAAAGGTTTGCGTAGTCCGTTTTGACGGCATTACATGCATCGTACGTAACCTTGGATCGCGCGCAGCTCGCCGCCTGGTTTCGGAGCTCCCGGAGCTGCCGACCCCCGCCGGCCGTCACCCTGCAGCAGCCCATTCACCCGCACACGAATTTGCGCGCGAAGATGAGGTACCCTGTGTGCCCCCGCGCCTCGAGGGACGGCCGGAAGCTAACGATGCGCATTGGCTCCGACCCCGGACCTGACCCAGGGGGCCCGCCGCTGCCCGTTGCTGCGGCCTGCTGCTGCTGCGGTTCCTCTTGTGACCGAGGCTGAACGGCGCTTGCATCCTTCGCACCTCCATCGCCACTGACCGCCTCAGCTGCCCCTTTGCCAGCCCCGCTGGCAGCCTCCTCCTCCTTCTCCTCCGCCTTCGCCGTGCCCTCCGCTGGGGCCTCAGCCCCGTCCGCCGCACTTGCCGCCTCCTTCTCGAGGCTGGTCTGCGCGGCCGGCACTGGCGGCTCCGGTTCAGGCTCGGGCTTGTGGCGCTTGGGCGCTGGCCCCTCAGACAGCTGCACGCTGGTTGCCAGGGTCTCCCGGTGCACCTGCGTGGTGGTGGTGGAACGGATGGAGGTCGGTGGGGGGGTACAGTCAGCGAGGTGGCGGCGAGTCGGTCAGAGCTCGGAATCGCGACACGCCGCGTGAGTCATGAGGTCGAGGGGGCCGCACGCAGGGGTACGGCCCTCCGCTGCTGCACCATTGTTTCATCAGCGCGCTGGAGCATAGACCAAGTTGCCATGCAATCAGGAATCTCGCAATGAACCCCGTTCGGCCCAGGCCCGGTTCGGCCCTTGAGCCCGGCCCGGATCTCCCTCTCCTCCCTCCCCATTCCCGCCCCCCGCCACACACCTCGTACTCTCGCAAAAGGCACTCGTACGTGATGAGGTCGGTGAAGCCTGCGGCGGACAGCGCCTCGGCCGTGCGCTGCACCTGCTCGATGCAGGGGCTGAAGGAGCAGAAGCGGCCGTTGGGCTTGAGGCAGGCCGCGGCGCTGGGCACCACCTTGTGAGGCCCGGGCAGGTCTAGGAACACACCGTCCGCCTGGCCCTGAGGGGAGGAGCAGGGAGGATCGTGGGGACGGGGCGGTGGTAACGGTCGCGGCGGGCGGAGCAGTTGTGCGGCGCGGGGTGTACGTCTGTACCGGTCTGTACCGGTCTGTGGCTCACGCTGTACCAACCTCGCCGCACTCAGCCCACCGAGAGCCTGACAGCCGCTGCAGGCGGCTGCAGCCCCCGGCCCTCCCCTGCACGCCTCCACCTACGTGCAACGTGTCCGGGAAGCCCAGCTCCTCGATGTTGCGCTGCGCCACCGTCACATACCCTGATAGCCCATGCTGCTTGAACTCGGCGGCGGCGTCCTCTGCGGCATGACAGTTGCGGGTGCGGGCGGCGACGCGTAAGTGGGCCTTACGGGGCAGTTGTGGCTCCAGGCCGCCATCGCGTCTCCTCCCTCGTTTGAGTTCGCCGCCCTGCCCCACCGCCCTGCTGCCGCCCCGCCCCACCGCGGCCCCTCACCCGCTCTCCCGGCGTGGAACTCGAACGTGTGCACGTGCCCCCCCGGGGCCACTGCGCGCACCAGCGAGTGCGTCAGGCTGCCGCTGCCGGTGCCGCTCTCCAGTACCACGCCGCCTGGTGGGGAAGTGGGGGTGGGGCGGGGCTCGGCAAGAGCAGGGAAACGAGGTTGCTCAGGGCTGGCCCAAGGCAGAGGATGGTACAGCACCGGGGGGCGCCGCTCGTGCGGCTCCACCACCTCTCGTGCTCCCGCAGCGGACCCTCTCCCTCATCCTCCTGGCTCTCTCCGGTGCGTGTTCGTCCCCCCGGGCCTTCCGTCCCTTGCCGCCTACCTGGTCGCAGGTCCAGGTGCATCACCACCATGCTGATGTCGGCTATGTACAGGATCTGGGTCCTGGACAGGGCAGGGGCAACGGGAAGAGGTACGGTAGCCAGCGGGGTTAAGCCGGAGCAAGGGCTTGGATCCCATGGACGCATGGGAGGCGGTGGTCGGGTGGTGCGTGAAGGCTAGTCGCGGCGATGGCCCCAACACCAGTGTCCGGTGTCTACAGTAGCAGCCGCAGCAGCAAGTCCACGTCCGACTTTGAAGGGACAGGGGAGCAGCCCTCTCAGCCCTTCTGCTCCGGAAACCCTACCCCCAACGCAATGGAGGGCCCTGGCCTGCATCTCAATCGCCACCCTCCAGGCGCAAGCATCCTCATCAGCCAGGCAGATGAGCCAGGCGAACCGGAGAGGGCGGCCCACCTGTGGCGCAGCACCTGCGTCCACAACTCTGGCGTGGGGCGCAGCAGGAAGACCCATCCGCCAGCACCTATGTTAGCAGTGACCTTACTGCCGAACGGCTTCCCGATCCATGACTGCGTGCAACCAGGTATCGACGGGGGAGAGGGCGGGGCAGGGCGCGAGCGCGCGGGGAAGGTGTTGGGTGTTGCGAGTAAAAGTGTGTTTTTGTAACGCAAAATGGTTGTCCGCGTGCGCAAAAGTTGCTGTTGGCAAGCGAGTCTATATGGGTCTCCTAACCCCTATGTGTGTGGCACAATGGAGCAGGGCACGCCAGGCAGGCACTACGGCGGCGGCAGACGTCGTCACCGGCACCAACTTCCGACGTAACAAGCCGCCTCCCGGCAACTTCAGTGATGATCTACCTATGAACTTGCATATGCCCGAGCGGCGCTGCCCTGCCAAGAGGAGCGGCGGCGGCGGCCGCCGCACACCGCGATCCACCACCTACTTGATGTTTAAAGACTCCGAATCGGTTCTCAAACCGACTTTTGGCGCTCACGTACACAGCCTTCATGGAGTTCATGCCCTCATACACAATCACGCAGTCGCCTTCCTTAATTAAGGACGAGGAAGTAGACATGCCATCCTCTGTCGTGCTCGTGCACGCCAGGAAATTCATTTTGGTCAATTGATTCAATCGGTAACAGAAGGTTACCGCGAGTGCTATGAAGGCCGAAAGGAAGACGTTGTCCGTTAATCGCGTACAACAGGACACACACACGTAAGGGATGCGATATATAATACGAGGCTGGCGACACTAGAGTGATGAAACAGTGGAAGGCTCAGCAGTAAACATGTTGTACGAACATGGGCAACTTAGACGGTAGACCAAGAGTCTATGCTAAACGCGAATGACCTTTTGCTACAATGCTTGATCAAAATTATGATATAGCACGGACAATCAGGAGTAACTTGCGCGTTTAGGAGACTTGAAGATGCTCTTGCACTTATGTGACGGTATTAGCAGGCGCTGAGGTTTGACATCATAACCATGGATTGGGATGACGCTGGTGCTGCTGGCCCGGTCAGAAGGTACGCGGCGCACTTCGGGCTACATGCACGGCCGAACGTCGACAGGCAAACCTGAGCTTACCTCCACGGCGGGTTGCAGGCCTGTCAAGCAGACACTACAGAGCAAAATGCAGGTTCCTGCGAAAGTGCAGGTCTGTGCGCAACGTCAGGGGGAGGCCCGGATAAACAGCCGAATGGCATTCCTAACATAGGGGCATCCCTAAACACAGGTCAAGCTTCCCAAAGCCCTCTTTGAACCAGCACTGCAATCGGGGAATAACTTGCTCGTGGAGCGAAGCATAAAGCAGGAAGCCAGCCGGGCCCCCCCGGGTAAGTGGCCGTGTTACCGAGCCCAGAGGGCGGCGCGAAAGTCCAATTACTTCCGCGGCAGCGGCTGTCGTAGGGGTTCCCCTGCAAGGGGGTTTGTGCGGCATCCCTAGCATGGGACACCTTGGGCGCTGGGAGGCTGGAGGGGTAAGCTTTGACCAGCTCCAGACGAATAGCGTGGATGCGAGTCTTACCGGCAGCAGTACCTCGGGTGACGGCCTCGGGTGAGGACCTCGCGCAACGTTCAGGGCATCCTCCGACCATCCGGGACTGTTTCCCCAGTATAAGGGGAAGGGGCTGGATAAAATACATCCCGTTGCAGTACGCCAGTACTGGCGTACTGCCGTAACTGAAGCATTGATGGGAAAATCTACCTCCTCTGCGCATGGGTCAAACTTTAGGCGGCCTGGTACCGGGCTTCAAGATCCCTGTAAAGGTCTCTCCACCTGGCGCGAACGGAGCTCATACTCACGCCACCAGTCCCGCCGGCGGTGGCGCCAATGGCGCAGCCTCCGCCGCCAATGGCAGCAGCCCAGCACTAGCAGTACTGACTCCTGCGCGCCGTGTGCCGCAATGCGAGTTCTACTTCGACCCGGCCACCGCATCGGACCTCTTTCCGCCGCGCCCGCTGGATGGCTCGGCCCTGGCGGACTACTTCGTGGTGGGAGCAGAGGGGGCGAGCGGCGGTGTGCCGGAGGTGCAGACGCAGCCCACGCACCCACTGGGCTGGGTGCCGGCGGAGGAGCAGCAGCTGGGCACCAGGCTGCGGCCCCGCACTGGGCAGCTGCCGGTGCGCACCACGACTAGCATGCCCCTGGAGTATTTTGACAGCCCGGAGATGGAGCTGGTGTCGCCGGAGCGGCGCCTGGCGGAAGCGGCGGCGGCGGAGGATGGGCAGCAGGGCGTGCTGGGGTTCAGTCGGTACTTTGACGCCACGGGCACGTTCTCGTGGGCACCATGCCGTGTGACCCAGTACGACAGGTGCGCGGAGGGCTCAGGTTTGGAAATGGCGCCTGTGGGGTCCGTCTGGCGGTTGGTCGGTTGGACACTGCCAGGAACGGCGGCTCGCATAGGGTGCGGATTACTTTCGTGAGCGCGTCCGGGACGGTGAAGTGACAGGGGCCCGCTAGCTGATGGCCGAAAGTGGTAGCGTAGCAACACATGATGGTCATACGCGGCAAAGTACCGGACAGGCTAGGCCGTTTGGGGAGGGATACGGTGGTGGCGTGGCCCGTGTGGTTGGAGGGATGAGAGCAGGGATTGGGTCCGCAGCAGCAGCTACGTGGCGGTACCTGCCGCACAGCAAACTCAGGGGCCCCGGTGGCGCCAGTTTTCCGCATGAAGGGTGCATTGACTTCCTTGGTCATACACGGGCTTGCAGCGCATCAATCCCTTGCACCAGCATCGGGGATGAAGCGGTTCTGTGGATACGGCGTATACGCTGGGAAAGTTTTTGGCGTCAGTTAGCCGATAGCAGCAGGGGCGGCAATGCATCCCGCGTCGTGGCTGCCCAGCTGGGGATGCGCTGCAGGGCTTGTCAGTTGCTGCTCGGTGATGGCAGCTAGGCAGTCTTGGCACAGGAAAGACGGTCGTCGGGTTGCAGCTTGAGCAGCACTGACAGCTTTGCGGCGTGTTGGGCGTCAGAAGCCTCAATGCACGTGTGGCATGGTTGGACGTCGATACATGTTTCTTGCGCTCACCCACACGCCTGAACCTGCGCAGGTCTCAGGACATGTACTACATCACGTGGGCGAGCACCGGTAAGACGAAATGGGTCAAGCGCCTCAACTTGCTTTTCAAGGACGAGAGCAAGGCGGGGTTCAGCTTCAGGTGCGGGGGCCGATCCACAGAATGATGAGTCTACGTTAGGGAATTGGGGCTGGTGATACATACCGTGCGCTATTCGCTTGGGTGTATTGAGTGGAATCAAATACTTTCCCTCTACTGTAGCGCTACATGCTCTAACGACCTGTCGTGGCGGCAACCCTCCCGTACGATGTTGGTTGCAGGCTGAGGCAGGCACGGCGACGGCGCGAAGAGGTGAGGGGGGATGTACTCATCACTGTGGTGAACATAGTTAAGGGGAGTGGACCCGCAAGATGACGTGCGGCAGGGTGATGGGGGCAGCGATGGCAACAGTAATTGTATAAATCGCCGGCTGACTGATACTGGGTTGCCATGCGGTGTGGCTGGCACCACGGTGCGCATGAGAACGCACATGGAATTGCCAAAGGGTTTGGATATGCGTGGCGCACGTTGCCGGTGACCAACACAGTGTTCGCCGCTTGACCCACATGGTGTCCGCCGCTTGACCCACATGGTGTTCGCCGCTTGACCCACATGGTGTCCGCCGCTTGACCCACATGGTGTTCGCCGCTTGACCCACATGGTGTTCGCCGCTTGACCCACATGGTGTCCGCCGCTTGACCCACATGGTGTTCGCCGCTTGACCCACATGGTGTCCGCCGCTTGACCCACATGGTGTTCGCCGCTTGACCCACATGGTGTTCGCCGCTTGACCCACATGGTGTTCGCCGCTTGACCCACATGGTGTTCGCCGCTTGACCCACATGGTGTCCGCCGCTTGACCCACATGGTGTTCGCCGCTTGACCCACATGGTGTCCGCCGCTTGACCCACATGGTGTTCGCCGCTTGACCCACATGGTGTCCGCCGCTTGACCCACATGGTGTTCGCCGCTTGACCCACATGGTGTTCGCCGCTTGACCCACATGGTGTCCGCCGCTTGACCCACATGGTGTTCGCCGCTTGACCCACATGGTGTCCGCCGCTTGACCCACATGCCGCTTGACCCACATGGTGTTCGCCGCTTGACCCACATGGTGTCCGCCGCTTGACCCACATGGTGTTCGCCGCTTGACCCACATGGTGTCCGCCGCTTGACCCACATGGTGTCCGCCGCTTGACCCACATGGTGTCCGCCGCTTGACCCACATGGTGTCCGCCGCTTGACCCACATGGTGTCCGCCGCTTGACCCACATGGTGTTCGCCGCTTGACCCACATGGTGTTCGCCGCTTGACCCACATGGCGTTCGCCGCTTGACCCACATGGTGTCCGCCGCTTGAACCACATGGCGTTCGCCGCTTGAACCACATGGTGTCCGCCGCTTGACCCATGCAGTGTGAGACGGAGGCCCGCTACTCCGAGTATGTCAGCAAGCAGCTCTTCACTAACATTGACGTGCTGGACGACGCCTTTAAGTAAGCCTCGGTGGTTTCGCTAAGGGTTCGGTGGGCGCCTTGCCGATGGGAAGGTGGTTCACAACCGCTTGATCGCCATCCTAACGCAAAAAACATTCCAAGAAGGCAAAGCTTTCACCGTCTCACTCTTTGCTTGGCAACACTCGGGAGCGACCCCTCTTGCACGACCGGATGGCTTTCCGGAAGTCGCTGAGCAATCGCTTGCATGCTGTGGTGCTTCTATAGGCGCAAGATCTACAAGCGCGTCGGTGGCGATGTCACGCAGCGGCTCGCGACCTATGCCAACGGTAGGGACGCGCCAACGGTCTTAATCAGGTCTTTGTATGACATGGCGCTCCCTTTTTTGTTGGGGACGTCAGTTACCTTCTGGGAGGGTGCTCAGGGGTCTGGCGTCAGTGTGTGGGCGATGCGAGAGTCGTGGGCTTGACCTGTCCGCGCAACGATGCGTATGACCCTCGGGTCCTCCCTGGCGTGCAACGATCGTGGCATAACCTCAGCGCCAACCAAATGGGTTGACCTGGTCACAACTCTTTCCACTTAGCAGGTCCCTCGCCCCGTACCAACCGCCAGCTTGCGGTACATAACATGAAATGTTCCCGCCATTTACGCACACCGCGCCTCAGGCCACTTCGAGGACTTCCGCGCCAACTTCAAGTACGCTGTCAAGTCGGCCATCGTGGACGTGCAGTTCACGCAGCCGGACGCAGCGGCGCACCTGGCGGCAGCGAACGTACAGCCCGTACGCCACCACAGCCGCGCCATCGTACCGCCACAGGTGTTTATGATTGGGGAGAGGGTTGGGTTGGTGCGAGAGGACGAAGGGCGCCCCGTGGGTTTAGTATGCCGCCCAGTGTGGTGCCGCAGAATAGCCCCTGGCCATCTTGTTGATCCTTTGTCGCTGCTGCTAATGTTGACCGCAGGGCTGCGTCGATTTGTCTTCTCTGTCCCCCGGCCGTGTATTGTTGGTCAACCAGCCCGATCACCCCGCGGCGGAGGGGAGGAACCAGCTGGCGCAGGATGTCACCAGGTGGGAGTGAAGGAGGGGTTGGGTGGCTTGTGGGCGGCTGTGGGGTCGATATTCATGTGGGAACACAAACGCAAAAACAGGTTGTTCCGAGTTCCGAGACTGGAGGTATGGGAGCCCTCAAACCTTGACCGTGGTTCTGATCCGCGCCCTGGAAACCCGCACCCGTCCCTCCAGGGAGGGCTTCGAGCTGCTGCTGGCCGACGTGAAGCGCGGCGCCGTGGTGGGCCACCCCGCGCTGCTGACCGCGCTGCAGCAGATGTATCGCGACCTGGACATCAGCTGCGTCGCACTCACAGTCACCGACCTGCGGTGAGGCCTGCGGCATGGAGGGTTGCCGCTGGGAGGGTTACAAACCTGCAATCCGACGGGTTTCCATTCGGAGGATTGCCTTGGGCGGGTTGATCGTGCGTGTGTGTCACCAAGGGCTACCACCAGCGCAAGAAAGAAGCTTCCGTTAACTCGGTATCCTCTGTTGCCCTCACCTCCCCCGCTCCCCTCAGCGAGCTGCCTCTGCCAGCGCGGCTGGGCGACTATGCCCGCATGCAGCGCAACCACTGCGACCTGGTGGCGGACATGCTGACCAGCGACTGGACGATCAAGGCAAGTCGAGGGGTCAACAGACGGGAAGCCGCATAGGTCATGGGGGCTTACTAGCACTACTTGCCGATGGCAGCAGCGTCGTAAGGCGCGGCGGATCATTGCGTGGAGGTGCCGCAAGGGGCTGACATGGGACGGGGCCGAGCTGCTGTGGGGTGTGGCAGGGTGCCCGCGGTGGGAGTTCCCGTTTGAGGGGCGTGGTGCTGGGGAAGCTTCCGGTGCCCCTCTTGTTTGACGGGTAATCACACCCCGATGCGCCTGGCAAGGCCTACCTTATGCACTTCGCTTGCTGCAGCATGACGTCTGACTCAACCTTGTCACGCGGATTTCCGCTTGGACGTTGTGCACTTGGGCGCAAGCTAATGATGTAGCTCCACTGCTGTCGTGCAGGTCATCGCCATCGTGGAGCGCATCCTGTCCGGAGACGACCCGGAGATCATGGCGCTGGCGGCCGCGGAGGCGGCAGCGGTGGCCGCCATGTCCCTGGGGCCCGGGGTCTCCAAGGCGACGACCGACGGCATTAACCCGTTTGGCCTGAGCCAGGCAGCGGTGATGCGGTTCATCAAGATGGTGTCCCTCATGATGGCGGACCAGCTCCGCACAGCCGTGCTGTCGTCAATCAAAGCCAGTTGCACCTTCTGGCGTGAGTACGACATACAGCCTGGTGAGGAGCATGCGGTGGCGGGCTATCCGTACAACGCCGGCCAGGAGCTGGAGGAGAGCCAGCAGGATAAGGCTGAGTCCGCAAACGCGTGGTTTCGGCGCACACATCCTGCGATGGCCAAGTGGGGCGAGGACCTGCACACCGCCTGGCCGCCACCGCTGCTACTGGTGACGCTGCAGGTATGTGTGTCCTACATGGTGGTTTGATCCTTGGCAGCGGGCACTCAAGTGTTGACCCACAAAAAACACTACGTGCCCGCCTCCTGTCGTGTTTTTCCTGTCTCAACCCGTGGGTTTTGCATCACTGGCTGGGCGGATTTGTTTTTACATGGGAATCCGGGATAGCGTGCGGTGTGTTTACCTGCATTTAAGC
Organism: Yamagishiella unicocca; assembly: GCA_003116995.1. NCBI lineage: Eukaryota > Viridiplantae > Chlorophyta > Chlorophyceae > Chlamydomonadales > Volvocaceae > Yamagishiella > Yamagishiella unicocca. The sequence goes on along the minus strand of BDSL01000021.1, from coordinate 79,026 downwards.
TGTAATGCTCTTGCTTGTCAAATGACAGGTTGTGGATGAAGGTATACGGCTGGTGCCGGACCTCCAGGAGGTGGAGGAGACCATCGTAACCACCTTCGATGACATCATCGCTGCCACCGCAAAGTAAGGTCGATTGCAGCAGGCAGGCAAAGGGCTTTTGAGAGAGCGGTGCGGCTGTCCGCCCGCGCCTTGTCGGCCGAGTTGCCTCTCGTCCCGCCACACCGGCCGCCATTAGGTCCCGTCGCTGCGTCCGGTCCTTGCATACCCCAAGCTCCAGGGGCAGCACACTACGGTACCTCCACCGACACCGCATTTTGGTGGTAACGGCCCTACCCCGGCCCCACCACCTCGGAGCCCCACGCCCCATGCCTTCGGAGCACCTCCCGACATCCCATGCTCATGCCGTGCCGCTTATCCACCCCTAGAACAAACCCTCACCGGCATCGGCATCGGCATCGCCAGCGAATCCCATCAACCTTCTCCCTGCTCCCGGTTTCAGGGTTGACGATATCTCTGTCAAGGTGGTCAACATGGCCCTCGAGCAGTACCTGGCGTCCGTGGACCCTGCTGCCGACCCCGCGGCTGTAGCCGGCAGGGAGATGGTGCGCAGCATCGTCACCAAGGTAGGGCAGAGTGGCTGCCGGCCTCATGAACACTGCGCGACGGATGGACATGGCTGCGCCAGGGATTGAGGGGACCTTAATGTTTTGTCTCCGGTGTTTGGGCGGTTGTTAATGTAAACGGTACCATCGTTTAACGTCACTGTACCACCAAGTATTTTGGCACCCCGTCTCAATGCGCCCTTCTCGTTCTTCCCTTCCTCCCTCTCCTCCCCTCCTCGCCTCACTTTCATCGCCCTCGGTTTGTCGGCCGTGGATTCGCGGATTCTCGTATGAAACCCCCTCGCCCTCTCTCTCACCTTCAGAATCTGGTGGCCCCCGCTGACCTGGCGGAAGCCTTCTCCGAGTTCGCCTGGCTGGTCACCGTGGACCTGGTGGACTATGTGACGGCGTGGGAGGACGCAGCGCACAGCCTGGCGGAGACCGAGGCGGAGGTGGTGCGGCTGGCGGCAGTGGGTGCCGCGGTGTCGGCCAAGTGCGAGGGGCTGGTGGGCTTCCGGCTGGTGTCGGTGGACTGCACGGGCGCGCAGAGGTGGCTGGAGGACAAGGCGGCGGCGCTGCGGGGGGCTCTGCTGGGCTGGCAGGTGCGGCGAAGGGGGGCGGCGACAGAGACGGCGACCAGCGCTGTTGTAGGAATACGGTAGCGGGATAACGGCGCTGACAGCAACATAGGGACCTACAGTATTGATTGGGTCGGCCGCAGCAGTAGCCGCGGTTGCTGTATCGGCTGTACAGCCGCAGAAAAGGAAACCAATGCTGCCCACAGCTCCTGTCGAAATCCAAAGCGACGGACGTGCAGGGCTTCTCCATGCTGCCATGAAATGGCTGGTTGGCACGTTGCTGACTTCTGCTTTGCAATCAACTCTTTCCTGACAAAATGTGTTTTCTGTTCGTGTGGCAGGCCGACAGGTGGCACACGACCAACGTTGCTGCGGTGGAGCAGTTTGAGTCCATCGTGGCGCGGCTGCACCAGGTGGGGCTTGAGTTGTCGAGCGATAGGGCGGAGGACGAGGGGAAGGTCGGGAGCACGTGGGTGAGGGCTGCGGCATATGGGTATGCGAGGAAATGTGCCTACTTAAGTATTCAGCTGAGACAGGGAGGGAATAACTTGGCAGGTCCAAGGGTGGCACGGGTCTTTTAATCCTGCGACAGAACCGGTATGCTCATCTTATTCGCCGCAAGTACAGTCTAATGTTATGTTAAGGTCTCTCGTCACGTCCTTAGGCTTCCCAGCGGCCATTCACCACCAACATCTGCTGCTCCCCCCAATCTGGCCCCCTCTCCCTAGGCCCCTGACTCCACAGAGGCACTGGACGAGCTGGACAAGTTCGTGGAGAAGGTGGACGGCCGCATGCCCGAGTTTGAGGGTATCGTCGCGGAGAGCCGCGCCGTGGCGGACATGCTGCATGCCGCCCAGCACGAGCTGGCCAACGAGGCGGCGGACACGCACTGGCGCCTGCTGCGCTGGCCGCTGGACTTGGGGGGCGAGCTGGGGGACGTGCGCAGCCAGCTGGCCAGGTGGCGTGGCCGCTACCTGTCGCAGCTCAAGGCGGACAGTGCGGCGCTGGTGGCGGACCTGGCGGAGCTGCAGGTGGGCGGGCGGAGGGGGGAGATGGAGGGTGGCTGTTCTCAAGCCCGAAGCTTTCGTCTAAACTGGCTTCCCTCTTCGCGCTTGCTGCCCCCTGCAGGCCGAGGTGGAGCGCTTCGTGACGCTGGGCGACCTGAAGCAGGTCGACGACCGGATGGCCACCGTGCTGGACATAGACGGTCGCCTCAAGTCGTACCAGGACCTGGCGGACCTGTACGGCAACCGGGAGGAAATCTTTGGGCTGCCCCGCTCGGAGTACCCTGTGCTGGACGAGATCCGCAAGGTGGGGCGCCTGTTGGGTGGTGCGAAGGATCTGGGTCAGAAGTTGCATGTGAGGGTGATGGACCCGATTACGGCAGGGTCGTTGTGATGGTAGTGGGTAGAAAGCGCGTGTGGCATCGCCATCTACCTTCTTGACGCGTCCTGTGAATATGCGTTGCATGCCTACGCAGCTGCCCTTCTACCCTGGTGACCCCCTCCTCCCTCCCTCCCTCCCTCCCTTGCCACCACGCAGGTGTTCACGCCCTCCGCTGACCTGTGGAAGATCTCTTCCGAGTTCATGCGCTCGCTGCCCGAGTGGCTCGACGGCCCGTTCCCGGAGATCGACGCGGAGACGGTGGCGGCGGACGTGGACCGCTGGTGGCGCTCCACTGCCAAGCTGGCCAAGCAGCTGGACAAGGAGCCGGGCGATGTGGTGGCGGCGGTGCGGACAAAGCTGGAGGACTTCCAGGTGCGCTGCGGCGGGTGGCTAGGCGGCCGAGAACTTTTGCTATGAGGCCACCTGCCGCCGCTCCCTGCCCGTCCTCAACATCCCTCAGGCCTGGTCCCCATACCCATCCTGCACAAGAACACATACATGCCGTGAAAACAACCGAAAACTTATTTGCCATGTCACCGCGACGTGAGCCCAGCTACCCGTAGCTCTAACTCCTGTCCGCCTCCCCGCCGCCCCAGGTGCACCTGCCGCTGATCACGGCGCTCCGCAATCCCGGTCTGCGAGACCGGCACTGGGAGCGCATCTCCACAGCTGCCGGCTTCCCCGTGCGCGCCGATGCGGGTTTCAGCCTCAGTCGCGCCCTGCAGCTGGGTCTGCCCAAGCACCTGGCGGCGATCGAGGAGGTGGCGGAGTACGCAAGCAAGGAGGTGCGGAGGGCAGAGGATGGAGGGTGGGATCGGACAAGTGCGCTCGCAGGGAAGGGGCGCCCAGGGCTTCGAGGGTCCCGACTCCCGAGAGGTGTTTGAGACGGCGCTAGGATAGCTGCGGTTGGACTGACGAATTTTCTTGCCCATCGTCTGTCAGTACCTGGAAATCCTGACCGTGCACCCCTAAAACCGCCAACGCAGTACTCGCTGGAGCGCGCTCTGGACAAGATGCAGGCCGACTGGGCGGGCGTGGTGTTCGACACCACGGCGTGGCGCGCCACCGGCACCACCATCCTGCGCGCCCTGGATGATGTGCAGATGCTGTTGGACGATCAGATCGTCAAGACGCAGTCCATGCGCGCCTCACCGTACATCGGGCCCTTTGAGGACCGGGTGCGGCTGTGGGAGGCCAAGCTGGGCCTTACGCAGGTAGGCAGTGTAACGTGGCTCTGGGAGCGCTGCGGCAATAAGTGCCGTCCGCCATGCTCCCTTGCGTTCCTCACTGCCTTGACCTACACGCCGTCGGATAGCTCCAACCGAGCACTGAAGCCTCCGCATCCATGGTCGTGTCCCTCCCTTCACAGGAAACCCTGGACCAGTGGCTGCAGTGCCAGCAGGGCTGGCTCTACCTGGAGCCCATCTTCGGCTCAGAGGACATCATGCAGCAGATGCCCAACGAGGGTCGCAAGTTCAAGGTGGGTCGCGGGGCGGAGGCCGGCAGGGCTATGCGGGAGCCCCGGCTGAGAAGCTACAGGGAGTTTAGGCATACGCGGCTTGTGAGGAAACGGACAGTCGCCATCACCATCCGCTGCTGCCCCGTTGTGCACCATCCTTCCCCTTCCCCTTCCCCTTCCTCCGCCGCTTTAACTGCCACCTCCAGGCTGTGGACCACACCTGGCGCCGCACCATGGAGAAGCTGTCCAAGAACGCGGAGGTGCTCACCACGTGCGCAGATGACGAGCAGCTAAAAGTGGGTGCCCAGGGGTGGTCGTTTGGGCCGGCAGCCAGCCATGTACATGAGGGTGCTGCACTGCCTGCGTTCGTAAAGAGTACATTCCTGTTTGTGTTGACGTACGTATACAAATCTCCTTTTGCGTCTTCCTGTCACCTTGTCCCTGGCTTTTAACCTTCGCCTTCCCCCGCCAGGCCCTTTCCGAGGCCAACAAGCTTCTGGAGCAAGTCACCAAGGGCCTCAACGACTACCTAGAGACCAAGCGCCTCGCCTTCCCGCGCTTCTACTTCCTGTCCAACGATGAATTGCTCGAGGTGGGCACCGTGTTGCAGCCGGCGGCGAGGGCATGCGTCCTCCTGACGTTGCAGCTGCGCGCAACGTAATTGCGCGCATGATTCGGCCTCCCACGGCAATGCGACAGCCCGAAGCGAATTGCGCCCAGCCTCCGGTCACCCGGCCTTTCCCCGCCCACAAGCTTCCATCTGAACCCATATGTCCTTCCTGGTGGCGTGAACCTACCGCAGATCCTGTCTGAGACGAAGGATCCAACTCGCGTGCAGCCCTTCCTGCGGAAGATCTTTGAGGGCATCAGCGCGCTGGAGTTCCAGGTAAGGCAGCCACTCACCGCCTGCATCACGCTGCGTGGCAGGGAGCCTGCACTTCGGCAAAAACCCGGCACAATCGTGGCCTGTTATCCAACCTATGATGCTGCCGCCCGAACGCCTCCTGACGGCCTTGTTTTACCTTCTCTCCACAGCCTGACGGCAACGTGACGGCCATGCTCAGCGAGGAGGGCGAGCGGGTGACGTTCAAGGACACGTTCAACCCTCAGGACAGCCAGGGCAACGTGGAGCGCTGGCTGATCGAGTGCGAGATTGCGATGCGCACCACGCTCAAGGTGCGGGAAGGAAACAGGGATGGCAGGGGCCGGCACCTTTGCAACCCTGTGCGCTCGTCTGTGTTTGTGCTGTGACACGGGTGACTCCAGCAGCACCCAAAACCATCTCTCACAATTTTGCCCCCGGCTGTTCTGCCCACGCGGCTCCCCGACCCCACAGGACACTATCCGACGTTCCTTCAACGACTACACCAAAACCCTCCGCATCAACTGGGTCACCGCGTGGCCAGGCCAGGTGGTCATCTGCGTGGACTGCATGTACTGGACCAAGGAGGTGGCGGACGCCATTTCGCGCGGCTCGCTGCTTGACTACGCCCAGCAGTGCAGTGACGAGCTGATGAAGGTTGGTGCGGGTCTGGACAAATGTCAGGGCGGGGCAACAGGAGAGAAGACGCCGCAGTAGGAGTCCTCAGTGTGTGGTGCCAACTATAATACACCAGCACATGCACCGTAAGCCCCATGCTTCCCAATTGCCACAAGCCACATCAAGCTCTCGCGATCATCTGGCTCCTCCTAAGTCCTTCCGCCGCTTCAACACGCGTCGTGCTGCCCCTCCCGCCCCTCGCTCGCACCAGGTGGTCAACATGGTCCGAGGCAAGCTGAGCAAGCTGGACCGCAAGACGCTCTCCGCGCTCATCGTCATTGACGTGCACGCTCGCGACGTGGTGGTGGAGCTGGCGACCGCGGGGGTGTCCAGCGAGGGCGACTTCGCGTGGAACAGCCAACTGCGCTACATGTGGGAGGCCGGCGAGGTGTCGGTGCGCATGATCAACGCGCAGATCAAGTACGGCTACGAGTACCTGGGCAACGGCTCCCGCCTGGTCATCACGCCGCTCACCGACCGGTGCGTGGCAGGGACTCGGATGCAGGAGTGATGTAGGCGGGGCTGCAGCCCTCCAGCCTGTACGCACTTCGCCCACCCGCTGTGTCCTGTAGCCGCCGCACACGCCACTGCTGCCCCTTCACCGCGTATCCCACCGTCACCATTGCGTCGTCTCACCGCCCTGTTGGCCCCGCGTAACTGGAACCTTGCCCCGCAGGTGCTACCGCACACTGATGGGCGCCCTGCATCTGAACCTGGGAGGCGCGCCGGAGGGGTGAGGGGTGCTTTCCCTGCATAAGCGCACTTGGCATCTGCATTGCTTCACGTCGCCGCTGCACTGTGCGGAGGTTGTATAACCTGACGGGTGGCCCTTGGTGACTGCTGAGGGTCTGCATATCCATGCGGGGTGTGGTGCGCCCTGTCCTCATATGACATACTGTGGGATCAACGACAGAGCGTGCAGGATGTGCGGATGATTCCATTCTTTACCGTTTCTTGTTTCTCTACTTCTTTTCATGTAGTTTTCCTTTGCCTGCACCCCACCTCTCATCTCAGCCCCGCCGGCACCGGCAAGACGGAGACCACCAAGGACTTGGCGAAGGCCATTGCCATGCAGTGCGTGGTGTTCAACTGCTCCGACGGTCTGGACTACCAGGTACGGGCAGGGGGCCAGCTGGAGACCCACAGGACTGCAAAGCTCCGGGAAGTCGGTGCGCGATGGTCCTGACCTTGCCGCATGCAGCTCTCAGGTGCAGCTCCCAATCCACCATGGCCTTCACGCATATGTTTCTGTTGGGCCCGCATGTTTCGATACTGTCCATTTGCAAATACCCCTTTCACCCTTCCTCTGCTAATTGACACCCAATCAACGTCCACAACACCAGGCTATGGGCAAGTTCTTCAAAGGTCTGGCTAGCAGTGGCGCGTGGGCCTGCTTTGACGAGTTCAACCGCATCGACCTGGAGGTGCTGTCCGTCATTGCGCAGCAGGTGGGTGGCGGCATTTGGCGTTGGGTTTGGCGATGGCGAACTGGAGCCAGCGGGCTGGCATACGGTATTTAGTATTTTGCAAGCATACCCCTCTTGCCAAGCCCACCAGACAATTATTCATCTAATGTTTTCTTTGACATAGACATGCGTCCTGAGCTAGCCCTTGGCCACGGGCTCCTGTGTCTTCTTCCCTGCCTCAGATCCTGACCATGCAGCGGGCCAAGGCCAGCGGCGTCAGCTCGTTCGAGTTCGAGGGCACGAAGCTCAGCCTGCGGCCCACCTTCTCCGTCTTCATTACCATGAACCCCGGCTACGCGGGTCGCTCCGAGCTGCCCGATAACCTCAAGGTGGGCCAAGGCGGTGCTGCTACGCGGTCGGGGGGGCATATCGTAAGGCAGCAGCCTGTCGACCATTACATCACGATCCTGGGCGCCACGGACTGCTCCGCATCCTGCGGGGGCAAACCACGCAGTACCTGTACTAACATAGCGGCCTTACTTCCTCGCCTCCCAACAGGCGCTCTTCCGCAGCGTGGCCATGATGGTTCCCGACTACGCACTCATCTCAGAGATCATGCTGTACAGCAGCGGCTACCTCAAGGTAGGCTCCGCGACCTGCGGCTCCGCTTCCCGCGCCGCCCGGGCCCCTTGTGCGCCGTAACTAAGCATGGGCGTGTTCCGCTGACTGCAGGCCCGCGACCTGGCCCGCAAGCTCGTCGCCACGTACCGGCTGTGCTCCGAGCAGCTGTCCAGCCAGTCGCACTACGACTACGGCATGCGCGCCGTCATGTCGGTGCTGCGAGCTGCCGCGGCGAACAAGCAGCGCGCGCCGGACACACTGGAAGTGCGTCTCCAGGAGGCGATGAAGTGACGGGAGGGCATGCGGATCGAGGGTCACGGGCGGGGTGCTCGCCTCGCCACCCCAATGGATCACAGTCTGAGCTACAAGCGCCTTTGCAGTTGGATCGCCCACGCCACGCGATGACGGCGGCGCCCTCCTGTTCTGCCGCCCTCGCGCCCTTCTTCCCCCCAGGACGTGCTGATGCTGCGGTCCATCCGCGATGTCAATGAGCCCAAGTTCCTCGCGCCCGACCTGCCGCTGTTCGCCGGCATCCTGTCGGACCTGTTCCCCGGGGTGGACCTGCCGGCCACCGACTACTCGGCACTGGACGAGCGGCTGCTGTCCAACTGCGCTCGCCTGAACCTGCAGGTGCGCCCGCCTGCCCGCGAGAGAGGGAGCGCGGAGGGATGGGGTTCACCGGAATGACGTTGGGCATTGCATTTGCGGAGTGACCGTTTTTCGCCCAGGCAATTTCAGGGTGCTGCTCGCCCTCTCACTCGCCCTTATCGATGTTGCGGATTCCTCGGCTTTGGTCCAATATCTTGCGACGTCTTCTGCCGCGTATTAACGTGCAAACATTCTTTTACCGGGCCGCCCACAGTCGAGTCCGGTGTTCCTGGACAAGGCCCGCCAGCTGTACGAGATGATCCTGGTGCGGCACGGCCTGATGTTGGTGGGCTATAGCTACGGCGCCAAGACCGCCATCTACCGCGTGCTGGCGGGGGCGCTGGGGGACCTGGAGGCGGCGGGCATCATGGAGGAGCACAGGTGGGACAATGGGGAGGGGCGGGCAGAGGAGACCGGGGTGTGGGCTGCTTAGTCATTGCCCGGATGCGCGCGGGGTGAAGACGGCACTCTGATGCTGCGCTCCTGCTCCTTCGCTTGACAGCGCGGACGCACTGTCGTTGTTTGCATTTCGTCAGCCTCCCCCGTCGCCACCAATTGAGTGACCTCCCAACCATCTCGCCTCAACTCCCCTCTAGGGTTCAATTGCGGATTATGAATCCCAAGTCCATCACCATGGGCCAGCTTTACGGCCAGTTCGACCCGGTCAGGTGAGCTTTTGGATTAAGGCAGGCTGTGGGGGAGGTTTGGTCAATCCTTGTCCCGGACGGCGGACGCCGTTGCCGTACGGCGGGAGAGCGAATCACGACATTGGCAGGCCCTCAGTCGAGATGTGCCTCACCCACCCAACCCAGCCCAGTGTGGACTTCCCGCCAATCTTTGTCGCGCCACGTTCTCGTTGTGGCTTTCCCTTACGCCTGAACCCCTTCATCCCGCTCCGTAGCCACGAGTGGAAGGACGGCGTGCTGGCCAAGCTGTTCCGCGAAGCAGCCAATGACACAGCGTGAGTAGGCGACTAAGCCTGGTCCGTACGTTGCAATGATGCTGGCGCCAGGGAAGGGGGAGCACCGTGCAGTGACGTCATGGTCATGTGTTATATTTCCGCTGTCCTGCTGTCCACTCACGCTCCTCTTCCCCATGCCTTGCTGCCCGCAGTCCCGACCGCAAGTGGGTCTTGTTCGACGGCCCCGTGGACGCCGTGTGGATTGAGAACATGAACACCGTGCTGGACGACAACAAGAAGCTGTGCCTCAACAGCGGCGAGATCATCCAAATGAGCGCATCCATGGTGAGTCGGCGGCCACGGTTAATGAACCTGGGCCGATCCACCGAACCGACTGCCTCCCCAATACGGTAGCTTATGCTCTCTCTCATGCCCTAATGCTCCCTCTTATCCTTGCTTTACTACTTTCCTACAGAACATGATATTTGAGGTTCAGGACCTGGCGGTGGCCTCGCCCGCGACAGTATCGCGATGCGGCATGGTGTACGTTGAGCCGCAGCAACTGGGATGGAGGTGCGTCTCCATCGCAGGGATTGGGCGCGGGGTAGACGGAAACCTCTGTCATGGATTAGTTGGTTGGGCGCGGGCAATTTATGTGTGGTTGGGAATCCACAATGCAAAAACTCGCTAGCCAACTTGGATGCAGTAATAACTCTGGATTGTCGGGAAGCCCTCAGTCATGGATAAGCCATGCCCTGTCGATGCCTTCCCCTGCCCACATCAGGCCTCTGCGCGACAGCTGGATGGCCACGCTGCCGCCGACCATCAGCGACGACGCCCGCGCACACATCCTGACCATGTTCGAGTGGCTGGTGGACCCGTGTGTGGTGAGTGGGGCACGTAGTTGGCAGGGGCGCGGGTTGCTGCGCAGAACCCTGCCTTCTCAATACAGGCGTACTTTGTAAGACTCGTAGCTTAACCTATCCTGTATATTATGTAAAACGATGTAGCCTTACTACGACATTTATTCTCCGCAGCGCTCAGACACGCCGCCGCCTAACTACCTTTCCCCTTCCCCCTCCTCTTACCTCCTTGGCCAGGCCTTTGTCCGCAAAGCATGCCGCGAGCTGGTGCCCACCGCCGACATCAGCCTGCCCAGCAGCCTCATGCACATCATGACGGCGATGATGGATGAGATGAGGGACCCCAAGCAGGTGAGTGGTGGCCGCATGGAGTGGACGGGAACTGCAAAGTGTACACTACTTTTGCACACACGGCGACGTGCCGAGCTGCAACAGACGACATGAACTGCGTGCATTTGCGGTGTGAGTGTCGTCGCTGAGCTCCTGAGTGGTCAGTTAGGTAGGTTGTTCACGCCCCGGGTCCCTTTTACTTGCCCTCCAAAGTATCTCTTTGGCCCCTTCCTTCCTCGCAGATGGCCACCATGGGCGCGCGCGATGTGCTCAAGCAGCTGGACGGCATGTTTGTGTTCTCGCTGATCTGGTCGGTGGGCGCCACCACCGACTCGGACGGCCGCGCGAAGTTCAGCGACTTCCTGCGCAAGATGCTTGATGGCCAGGTGGGAGGGAGGGAGAAGGACGGGGAGCCCGCGTCGCATTCTGCGTAGTGAAAGCGGCATTCCTCATGTTCCCACGACGCAGTTAGCACGTTACATGTACCGGACTTCACATTTGTACATGATTCTGGGGACAGCAGTTGCTGCAGCTGCCCTCCGCCCCTTGCCCTCGCCTGGCTGAGACATGTTACCCGACCCTGCCGGAACCCTTCAGGTGGACCGCAAGATGACCCGCACAGACTTCGACCTGGGCCCGGGGCTGGAGATCATCGATCCCGGCTTCAAGCTGGCTGTACCGCCACCTAAAGTAAGGCGTTGTGGGGCGGATTGTGGCGGTGGTGGCGGCCCGGTAGCACCTCTGATGCGCCCTTTCCCGCCGTCAAATAACGCCTCATGCAAACAGTTTACTGCACGCTTGGAAAGGATGTCGATTAGTCGCGTGACACGTCCGAACGTCGCCGACGCCGCCATACCCCAACCTTTCCCACCTTCCCGTCTACGACACACAGGACGGCCTGGTGTACGACTACGTGTGGGACAAACCGCGCGGCGCATGGCGGCACTGGATGGAGGCGCCGGGGGGAGCGCAGGGCGGTGGCGACTCGTTGGAGACCGCCATCCCCGAGTCCTCCTCCTTCAACGAAATCATTGTGCCCACCGTAGACACCGTCCGTTACACGTGGCTGCTGACGCTGCTGGTGACGCACGGCCGCCATGTGCTGTTTGCGGGACCCACGGGAACCGGAAAGACGGTGTATGTCACGTCCGCCATCGATGCGCTGGATAAGGCACAGTTCAGCAACCAGCAGACCGCCTTCAGCGCGCAGACGTCGGCAAATATGATTCAGGTATGCGGCGTCGTATTGCTTGTTGGGCAGTCCGTTGCCGCATGCGCGGATCGTAAGCAATCCTAAGGAACGAGCGATGGCCGTGCCTCTCTGCTCGGCAACGCCCCTCGTCATGCAGTATGCACCGGGTGACTTCGCTTCTTTGCTTGTAAGGATCCAACCGAAGCGAGTCCCCAGGTGTCTTTCTGCCCGATATGCAGCCCGCGCTCGCTCCCGCTGCTAACCACCTACACTGGCCCCGCTGTGTGACACTCCCAGGACATCATCGACGCCCGCCTGGACAAACGGCGCAAAGGCATCTTCGGACCGCCTGTGGGCATGAAGTGCGTCATCTTCGTGGACGACGTCAACATGCCGGCGCTTGAGGTGCGGGGCGGGCCTGACCGCAGGCCAGTGCTTGGAATGTAAAGGCGCCGTAGGGCAACTCGGCAAGATCCTGAATCGCTGTCCGTCGTTTTCTGGGTAGCACCTCCTGGTGTGACATCCCTGACTAACTGACAGCCTGTTGGCCACCTTTCGAATTGCCAACGCAAACCTTGACACCCTCTTAGCCGCTCACATTTTTTACCAACTGTGTCCGCACGCGGCCACGCTTTCCAGGTATACGGTGCCCAGCCCCCCGTGGAGCTGCTGCGGCAGTTCCTGGACCACAGTGGTTGGTATGACCGGACGGACAACACGTGGCGGCAGCTGGTGGATATTCAGCTGGTGTGCGCGATGGGCCCCCCTGGCGGCGGCCGCAACCCCGTCAGTCCCCGCTTCCTGCGCCACTTCAACCTGGTGGCCATCACGGAGTTCGATGACGCCACGTACAACCGTATTTACGGCGCAATCTGCGACTGGTGGTTCCGCAGGGCGAAGCTGCCAGACGTGCGTTCGGTATGGGTGGGGGGGGTAGGAGCGCGATTGCGCGGATCACGTCACCCTGTGACGCCTGGAGGCGGCAGCACGTGGGCATGGGAGAGCACTGTGACCCGCCAATCAGTGTCACACCCCTGCATATCATCGCCTCTTTGCGCACCTCCTCCGGAGACTCGCTACCTTACCCTGGCCTGGCCTCTCGCGCTCTTCGGGCCGCTCTGAGCAGGAGGTCCGCGCCAAGGGAGGCGCGCTGGTGAAGGCGACCCTCGAGATCTACAACACCATCCGCGCACAGCTGCTGCCGACTCCGGACAAGAGTCACTACACCTACAACATGCGCGACCTGTCCAAGGTGTTCCAGGGCGTCCAGGTAAGATCTGGGACCGGGACACTACCTGCGACTGGGAGCTTCCAGCTGTCAACACGGTATTTCCAGTGGACGTATTAAGGGTTGACAGGCCCAGATTGTAGAAGCTACGATGCTGGTCGGCGCCTCGACCAGGAAACCCTCCGCCTTGGCCCTCACGGCATATCCTTGCGCAACAGCCATCACTAACCCTGTGCACCCACCGTGCCCCCAACGTCGCAGTCTATCGGTGTTCCCGTGCCCGACACGCGCTCACTGACGCGGCTGTGGGCGCACGAGACCCTGCGTGTCTTCCACGACCGCCTGGTGTCCGACGACGACCGGAACTGGTGAGGCAGAGGGCGACCCAGGGAGCCGCTGGCCGGGGTCGGAGCCACCACGCGAAGCGGCAATGCGCTCTTCTGCGTCACCGTGCGTTGGTTTGCTTGGGCCCCAGCCATCGCGTCGCTGCCGCCACCACCTAACCCGCGAATCCAACCAGATGAAGCGACCTTGCGCTTCTGTGCCTTTCCATGGGATCCGCTCTCTCACACTTGCCCGCTGTCTTCCTTCTCCCTAGGTACTGCACGCTGCTCAAGGATATGGTGAACAAGCTTCTGGGGCTCAAGTTCGACAACGTCTTCGAGCCGCCGCCGGGCAGCGGCCTGGCCAAGGGCGACGTGGCGGTGCTGCGCAACCTGCTGTACTGCGACTTCCAGGTGCCGGGGGCCGACCCGGCCAAGTACGACGAGGTCACCGACCTGCCCAAGCTGCTGGCCGTGGTGCAGGTGCGATGCGAGCGGGGAGACACGGGGGTGATGGGGCGCCTGGAGGGGCTGTGACGATTTGCAAGAGCTGATGGAACCAACCGATAGGCGTAAGGGGATCCTGAGGGCGGTGTCCCTTAAGTGGATTAAAGGGGACCTCCACCCACCCATCTCCCTGCACTACGACGCGCCTCTCTATACCCACCGGGCACGACCCCGACCGCTCGCCACCCCTGCCTGAAACCTCGCGGCCTTCTCTCCCTCCGTGCTCGTCTTCCAGGACTACCTCGCCGACTACAACGCTCAGTCCAAGTCGCGCATGGACCTGGTGCTCTTCCTGTTTGCCGCGGAACACATATGCCGGATCTCTCGCATCATCAAGCAGCCGTACGGCAACGCGCTGTTGGTGGGCGTCGGCGGCTCTGGTCGCCAGAGCCTCACCCGCATCGCCACCTTCATGGCCGACTACAAGCTGTTCACGATCGAGATCTCAAAGTCGTATACCGTGATTGAGTGGCGGGACGATCTGAAGCGAGTGCTGCGCCAGGCGGGCGGTGCGGCGATGCCCACGGTGTTCCTCTTCTCGGACACTCAGCTCAAGGTGGGTTGGACAGGGAGGACTATGGATTACGACGGCACGTGGATGTACACCCCGCCCAACCCAGTTCTCCAGCATGCATCTCAAAACGTCTGTTTTAAACGGGTTTTTTCGGGCATCCACGGGTCTTCCTCGAACCCCGCCTATGGCAAAGTTCCTCCCTCCGTAGTGACGGCCCCCTTCTCCACATCTCTCCGCCGCAGGACGAGTCATTCCTGGAGGACATCAACAACATCCTGAACACGGGAGAGGTGCCCAACCTGTTCCCGAAGGTGGGTGGGGTAACACAGCGGCGGTGCAGGTGCACTACGTACGTGGGGGCCCCATCGCTTGCGCAAACCCGTATCCGCCATTTTCCTCTATAAGTGGATCCCTGCATCGCTAAAATGACTTCTTGCGGTCCCGACCCGCAGCATCTGAACATGTCCTGGCCATTTCCTGCCGCCCACGGCCTTTCATCCAGCCCCACCTGTACGGCACCCTTGCAGGACGAGCTGGTGTCCATCATGGAGCAGGTCACTCCCCGGGCCAAGCGCGCCGGCAAGCAGCTGACCCCTGCCACGCTGTACGCCTTCTTCGTGGACAGCTGCCGCGCCAACCTGCACCTCGTCCTGGCCATGAGCCCCGTGGGAGGCGCCTTCCGCGAGCGCCTGCGCAAGTTCCCGTCGCTCGTCAATTGCACCACTATCGACTGGTTCTCGGTGTGGCCTAGTGACGCCCTTAAGAGCGTTGCCTCAAAGTAGGTGACAGGCGGCCAAAGCGGCGGGTGTAATGGAATGCTGTGGCGCGTATTGCGGTTTGGGGATCAAGCGAGGTTGTAACGGCGGGGCATGAGGCCTGTCTCCCCTGTGGTGGGCATGGCCAGCCACCTAGTAGAACGACTTATCCGCGTACCATGCTTCACCGCCGCGCCTGCCGTTCATTCCCCACCTCCTCCTCGTCCCCGTATCCTTCGTCCCGCCCGGCCACAGGTTCCTTCACGACGTTGAGATGGACAGCAGCGAGACCCGAGGTGCGGTGGAGGACATGTGCATGGAGTTCCACCTGACAGTACGGCACCTGGCCAACGACTTCAGGGCGGAGCTGGGCCGCCACTACTACACCACCCCCACCTCATATCTGGAGCTCATCCAGACGTACAAGGAGCTGCTGTCGGCGAAGCGCAAGCAGGTGCGGACGGGTGTGGGCGCATGAGGGTGTGAGGGCGGGCATTGGATGCTGCTAATGCAAAAGTTGTGGTAGCCGCACATCGGGAAGTCTGTCATGATGGTCCACAGCAGTCCTCGCCTGTCGCGGTTGGCAGCGGTGCAATGCATAGGGTTGAGAGGGCCGGGAAATGTCGTAGGAACATGTTGAAATCTTCTTTTCTTTCCGTCCTTGATACTGATACCTTTACACTATAGCAATCGATGCGGATACTGTGCATATGCTGACCTGGTGCTGATGTTGCCCTGGTCATCCTGGCGGCAGGTGCACGGCCTCAAGCGGCGGTACGAGGTGGGCCTGGAGAAGCTGCTCGCGGCAGAGCATGACATCGGAGTCATGAAGGAGGAGCTCATTGCGCTTCAGCCCAAGCTGATCGAGACGGGCAAGGAGGTGGAAGAGACCCTCAAGGTGGGTGCGTCGCGTTGGATATTCCAACGAATGGATTGCGGGCTAAGGGCAATGCATGAGCGCTGCGAGCTAAGGGTCGATTTGGTACGGCCACGGACTGGGTTGGAATTTCGGGCTCACACCTGTCCGCGATGGCACCCTGCCGGCCGGGTATCTTCTTCCTGTCGCTGCAGATTGTGGACCGGCAGACCCAGGAGGCCGAGGCCAAGAAAGTGGTGGTGGTGGGCGAGGAGGCGGTGGCCAACGAGAAGGCCGCGTCCGCCAAGGCCATCAAGGACGAGTGCGAGGCGGACCTGGCGGTGGCTCTGCCGCTCCTGGAGAGCGCGCTCAAGGTGTGTCGCAGAGGGCGAGCTGCGGCGCTGTTTGTAGAGGGCGGGCCGGGTCAGAGGATGGGACAGGACGTTGCCTCAAGTCTGCACCTGGCATTGACGTGCTTCGTAGCGGTCACCGAAGTGTCCCCTTGCTCCCTTAGGAGCGGTCTCATGATGCCATTTCGTTGGTCCTTTGCGTCACCCCATCAAACCCAACTACCAGGCTCTCGACACACTGACCAAGGCCGATGTTACCGAAGTGAAGGCCATGAAGAACCCGCCTAAGGCCGTCAAAGTGGTGATGGAGGCGGTGTGCCAGATGCTCAGCATCAAGCCCAACAAGGCAAGTGCTGGACGGGGTGGGCGGAGGCCGAGAGGGGACTGATGCGACGGATCCTGCACCCGACGTTCTGAGCTAATCCCTCATGTCCAACCTGAGGTGTCATGCCCGCCAAATCCTTACAGGTCAACGACCCAGCCAACCCCTCCAGGAAGATCAACGACTACTGGGGTCCGTCACAGGTGCGGGGCCGTAGGCATGGCTCTGTGAGAGGTGGCTGGTGGAGGCTGCGTCGCAGGGGCCTGGGGAGTGCATCTGCGGCCCTGCGCTCCTCACATCCGAACCCCACGCTCTACAACATATTTTTCCCAGCGCCATGTCCTGATATCTTCCAAGGGGCAATCCTAGCCTTCGATGCCCTGTGTTGGTTCAAGGGTTTACTGTCTATCCATGGTGATTCGCTCTTCAGGGCATGCTGGCTGACACCAAGTTCCTCGACACACTGCGTGCGTACGACAAGGACAACATCTCCCAGCAGATCATTGTCGCCGTGCGCCCCTACCTGGACATGGACGACTTCGACCCGGCAGTCGTCAAGAAGGCCTCTGCGGCCGCGTACGGGTTGTGCTGCTGGGTGCGCGCCATGGAGGCGTATGACAGGGTCGCCAAGGTGCGGCATACCTCAAAGCACCTGCGGCGCCGCATGTTCATGACCTAGGCTGTGCCGGCAGGCCGAAGCGTTTGCCCCCCAAATGCGGCGAGGCGCCATACGATCGTGCGTATGTAAAGCTGCGACGAGTTGATCGCCTTGCGCTCGAATGTCATGCACATGGTTGATTGACTGCAGGTGGTCGCCCCTAAGAAGGCCAAGCTTGCGGAGGCGGAGGCCGAGTACGCGGAGCTGATGGTGGGTCTGAACGAGAAGAAGGCGGAGCTGGCCAACGTGGAGGCGAAGCTGGCGGGCCTCAATGCCAAGCTGGCAGAGATGCAGCGGCGCAAGGTAAAAGACCGGGAGGAAGGAAAGGATGCCCGGCAGCAATTTACGGTGGTTGCGTTCGGGGCGTCATGGCGGGGGCTGGAAGGGGCGATGTGGACTTGATGGCAGCCGCCTTGAGCTCACACCACTGTCCCCTTAAGATCGACTGGATGTGCCCGTCACTTCCCGCCCACAGGCCCAACTCGAGGCGGAAGTGGACTTGTGCGAGAAGAAGCTGGACCGCGCCACCAAGCTGATCGGAGGCCTGGGCGGCGAGAAGAGCCGCTGGACGGAGGTGGGTGTCGCTGGCCGGTGGGATTGTCTCACTACTAATCGTGCGCCGTCGATATCCGAACTACTTGCCTTCCTCCCATGAGTGGCCTCTGAAACCCATCCATAACCAGCGCCCTGGATTTCCAATCCTAATCGCCCCGCTTCCGCTCAGGTGGCCGCCAAGCTAGGTGGCGACTACATCAACCTGACGGGCGACGTGCTGCTGGCGTCGGGATTCATCGCCTACTTGGGCGCCTTCACTGCCGCGTATCGCGAGCGGGCCACCAGCAGCTGGGTGGCACTGTGCAGGGAGCGGCACATCCCCTGCTCAGAACACTTCAAGTATGTAGGGGTTGGAGCCAGGGAGGCGCGAGTGTAGACGGATATTCCGGGATCGGGAGCAGTGGACACGTGCATTGTGGGACGGCGATGGTAGCAAGCGCTGCTTAATCTAGCTGGTTCCGCAGGAATACGAGAATGCGACTTCTGGTTCTAAAACAGTTTTAGCGAAGACCTCACCCATGTGTGTGAACCTGCCGAGGTTCATTTCCGACTCCCCGCCCCTCCCCCTTTCAACCACAACCCTACCAGGCTGGTCACGGTGCTTGGAGAGCCGGTCAAGATTCGAGATTGGACCATCGACGGCCTGCCTAATGACTCCTTCTCCATTGACAACGGCATCATCGTATCTAAGGCCCGCCGCTGGCCGCTGCTGATCGACCCCCAAGGCCAAGCCAACAAGTGGATCAAAAATATGGAGAAGAAGAACAAGCTGGAGGTGCGTCGGCCTACCAGTTATCTTTTGCGTTGATTGGAATGCGTGTGGTGCCGATCTACGCATTTCCAATCACACCTCCACTTCTAACCCACCCACCATGAACCATTGCAGCCCGCATGAACGCGCCTGGCACCCCATGGAGTGTACCCCCTCGGGCGATGTCCTGTCTTCTCCTCTCCGTCTCCGTCCAGCCGTATGCAAGTTGCGGCCCAGGGCTCAACTGTCATCGCCTTGTCTCGATGTGCCCGCCTCCCGCGGCCCTCAGGTGATGAAGCTGTCGGATGGCGACTACATCCGGCGGCTGGAGAACGCCATCCAGTTCGGCACCCCGGTGCTGCTGGAGAACATCGCGGAGGAGCTGGACCCCACGCTGGAGCCGCTGCTGCTCAAGTCGGTGTTCAAGCAGGGCGGCGGTCTATGCATCCGCCTGGGCGACGCCACCATCGAGTACAGCGAGTCCTTCAGGTAAGAGAGGAGGCGCGGGGGCGGCCGGTGGTGCCGGCACGTTGAGGTAGGTATCTGTGCGGCCAGGAACGCATGGGAGGAACGCATGGAGAGCGGAGGAGAACCCTGAGTCTGCTGCGACTCTTTAAGGCATGACATGAGGATGGTTGTGCGAGGTCGGAGACGCCGCCTTGTTCTCAATGCGCTGCGTGTCCTGCCGCGAATCCGCCTGCCTTTCTACGTGACAGGTTTTACATGACCACCAAGCTGCGCAACCCGCACTACCTACCCGAGGTGTCAGTCAAGGTCACCTTGCTCAACTTCATGATCACCCCGGAGGTAAGAGTTGGCGTCCATGCGCCTGGGTGAATGTTACGATGCTTGCCCCGGGCGGCTTTGCTTTGCTTCGCGCAGCGGTCCTTCCGCTGCATTCCACCATATTCGCCGGTCCCACCAGCACTCCAGCTGCAAATATCACGCCCCTTCGCACCCGTCTCCCCTCCAGGGCCTGGAGGACCAGCTGCTGGGTATCGTGGTGCGACTTGAGCGGCCGGAGCTGGAGGACCAGAAGACACGGCTGGTGCTGGCAGGAGCGGAGAACGCGCGGCAGCTCAAAGAGATTGAGGACCGCATCATTGAGGTGCTCTCGGCTAGCGAGGGCAACATCCTCGAGGTGGGGCTGGCGGGAAGGGAGAGGGGGGGCGGGGCAGCGGATAAGGCATGCACACGGCGATACTCGATCGTTCGCGCGCCAACCCGCAGTCCACGGTGGGCTTGAGGCTTGACAGGGGCAGTCGAAGGGGCCGGGCGCAGTCAGGAGGTCGCCGTGAAGGGGTTGGGGTGGCTTGCGGCAGCGGCCGTTGAGTATGTGCTGCGCCTGTACGCGGGTCCCGAGGCTTCTCCCTGCCGCGCAGCTCCTGAGCGCCACCCGCCCCCACCTGCTGCTGCTTCCCTCACCCAGGATGAGACAGCCATCAACGTGATCAGCTCCTCAAAGCAGCTGTCGAATGACATTGCGCAGAAGCAGCAGGTGAGTTAGCGTGTTTTCGAGAAGACCAGGGTGGGGGCCGCACAGACAGGTGCGGGGCATCTCCAAGGTTGGGTAACACCCCGTGCCACGTACCCCGCTGCGCATTTCCTGCTTATCTGGCCTCACCCCCACCTCTCACCGCACCCGGTCGCAGATCTCCGACAAGACGGAGCGCACCATCGACGAGACCCGTCTAGGCTACAAGCCGGTGGCCCGCCACGTGTCCGTATTGTTCTTCTGCATCAGCGACCTGGCGGCCATCGAGCCCATGTACCAGGTGGGGCTCTGGGGAAGGGGATGAGGGGTTGACTGAGGGGTAAGGTGAGGACCGGCGGCGAAGGGGGCAAAGCACCAACGAGGCATACAATGTCTTGGGATATGGTCCTTGGATGTTGCATTCCAGCTTGTATCGTACCACCCTCACGCCCAACCATCCCACCACGCCGAATCACCTCGTAGCTCCGCATCTCACTCATCACGTTGCACCTCTTTCCCCTGGCACCATGCAGTACTCGCTGCTGTGGTTCGTCAACTTGTTCGAGGACACCATCGCACGCGCGGAGAAGTCTAAGGACCTCACCCGCCGTATCGAGGCGCTCATCGCGCACTTCACCTACTCCCTCTACGTCAACATCTGCCGCTCCCTCTTCGAGAAGGACAAGCTGCTCTTTTCCTTCTCGCTGACCGTCGCCATTCGCGCCCACATCAAGCAGGCAAGTGATTCAACGCGGCGACGGCCAGGCGCATCCCTCCGAACCCACACAATTTTTTGAAAGCTCCATTACACGCCCCACCTGCCCCCCCTCCTCACCACGTGCGCAGTCTCTCGACCTCAGCCTCTTCCGGTTCCTGCTCACCGGCGGCATCTCCACCGCCGAGCCGCCGCCAAACCCCAGCGACTGGTTGGCCGACCGCTGCTGGGCCGAGATGCTGCGGCTGGCGGAGCACTGGGAGGCCTTCCGCGCGTTGCCTGATTCATTCCGGGAGGACCCCGGGCCCTGGCGCGCCATGTACGACAGCGCGGACCCCACGCGCGTCAAGTTCCCGGAGCCCTGGCACAGCAAGTTGGATTCGTTCCAGAAGCTGCTCGTCATACGGTGGGGCGTCGGGGGGCTTGTAGGGCTCACGGCAGGAGCACGTCTGGGGAGCTTGTGTTGCAGCAGCGGGGCAGCGTGACAGAAGCCTATTAGGAATGTAATTCCGGTCATCTTGCCTCCCTGACTGCCTTCCCGCACTCGTACCCTCATCTCCGCCCTTCGCCTCTCCTCCCCACACCCAGCCTAATCCGCCCCGACAAGCTGGTCGGCGCCATCCAGCACTATGTGCTGGACAGCATGGGCCAGAAGTTCATTGAGCCGCCGCCCTTTGACCTGGACCGCTGCTACCAGGTGGGTGGGTGGCTGGCCAGTTGGCTGCGTGGGTGGGAAGTTTGAGTGCGAGGATTGCCACACCATCGCCAAGTTTGCTCAAGGTCTCCGTCCGGACTCGATGGGAATGTCCTATTCCACGCCCTACAATACCGCACTTCCCTCCCGGCCGCTCTCCCTCCCCTCCAGGACTCCACCTCTCTCACGCCGCTCATTTTCGTCCTGTCACCCGGATCCGACCCCATGTCGGGGCTGCTCAAGTATGCGGACGTGATGCGTGTCAGCGTGGAGAGCATCAGCCTGGGGCAGGGGCAGGGACCCAAGGTGAGGCGCGGGTGTGGGCCTGGGCAGGAGGGCCTCCCACAGGGTTCATTGGGTGTGGGCCTTAGGGGTTGGTGTTCCCTGGCGTCGGAATGAAGTGGGCAGTGTGTGGCTGCCCCAGCTGCGCATACTGTCGCTGCCGCCGCTCGCCCATGCGAATATGGCAGTCGTCGCAGTACCCCGTCACCCCGTCACACCTTGACTCCCTCCCGTTCCCTCCGCTACCCATCAACCTGCCAGGCGTCCCGCCTGATCGAGGCAGCCCAGGCCAGTGGCGGCTGGGTGGTGCTGCAGAACTGCCACTTGGCGGTCAGTTGGATGCCCACCCTGGAGCGGCTGTGTGAGGGGCTGTCCATGGAGAACACCTCACCGGCGTTCCGGCTGTGGCTCACGTCGTACCCATCGCCGGCCTTCCCCGTCAGTGTGCTGCAAAACGGCATCAAGATGACCAACGACCCGCCCAAGGTGAGAAGACTCTGGATGCTGGGCTGGAACGCATGAGGGGAGGGGTGGTCGCTGCAACTGGGTCGCAGGGTCATTAGCTTTGGAACCGTCCCATCCGCATACCTACGCCACCATGGCACTCTGTTGGTCCCAGCCATGCATCTTCGCTCGGATGTTTTGCTTCGACGCATGCACGACACCTCACCTCCTGCCTCACCTTGTCGCCCGCCTCACGTCCATTTCCGCCTCCCCAGGGCCTCCGCGCCAATCTGTTGGGCTCCTACCTCAGCGACCCCGTCAACGATACCACCTTCTTTGAGGGCTGCTCAAGGCCCGGAACTTTTAAGAAGCTGCTGTTCGGACTGTGCTTCTTCCACGCTTTCGTGCAGGTGGGCAGGGTGACTGGGTGCTTTGCTCTCGTGGTGCAGTACGCTGAACACCAATACCCATCGTCTTTTTCCTTGTTATTCTAACCCTCCTTGGCTGCTATGTTGCCTAAACCATCCGAATCAACCCCTCAGGAGCGGCTCAAATTCGGGCCGCTGGGCTGGAACGTTCCATACCAGTTTTCAGCGCCCGACTTCGTCATCTCCGCCCGCCAGCTGCAAATGTTCCTGAACGAGATGCCCCCCGGGGAGTCCACGCCAGTGCCGCTGCCCGCGCTGCGCTACCTCACGGGCGAATGCAACTACGGCGGCCGCGTCACCGACGCCCATGACCGGCGGACCCTGATGAGCATCCTGGACATCTTCTACTGCCCCTCTGCGCTGCAAGACGGTTACGCCTTCTCACCGTCCGGTCGCTACTACGCGCCGCCAGATGGCCCGGTGGAGTCGTGCCTGGTGTACATCCGCGGCCTGCCCATCTTGGCAGATCCCGAGGTAGGCGCCGCGCAGTAACAGATCAGGTGCATGATTGTGATCGCTAGCAGCTAAGTACCCATGCCTCACTATGATTTGTAAACCTTAATAAGTATAACAGAGGCCTCCTTTGCCCTCCCGACGAGCTGTCCCTGATATCCCTTCCCGCCTATCCCTTATTCGCCTGCGTGGCCCCTCCCGCGCAGGTGTTTGGTCTGCATGGTAACGCCGATATCACCAAGGACCAGCAGGAGACGGACCTGCTGCTGTCGTCACTACTCGCGGCGTCATCGGGCGGAGCCGCGGGTGGCGGTCCAGGGGGCGGCGCCGCGGCGCGCGATGCCGTACTAGCGGAGGTGGCCGCGGACATCACTGCCCGCGTGCCCCAGCCCTTCGACATCGAGGCGGTGCGCTTCAAGTACCCGGTGGACTACTACGAGTCCATGAACACGGTGCTGTGCCAGGAGCTGGTGCGCTTCAACCGGTTGCTCGAGGTGAGGGGAGGGGGGTCGAGCGCGCAGGAGGGGAGGCTCGTGTGGAGCAGGAGCGCAGCCACAGCACCACCCTTTTGCCGGGATGCTTCTGACACCCCAATCTGTGGCCTCGTCAACGCACCCGGCCCGCCTCCCAGGTGATCCATGACAGCCTGGCGGCGCTTCAAAAGGCGCTCCGCGGCCTGGTGCTCATGAGCGGGGACTTGGAGGCGCTGGGTGAGTACGTTAGGCAATCGGGGGAGAGACCGGGGCAGTCGCGTAGCTGTGAGAATGTTGCTGGTAAATACCGGTATGCGCACAGACTCGCCCGCGTCCTGGAGCCGGTATTGGGAACGGGCACCCGCGCTACGGCGCCGGCATGCCTCGCTGAGCAGGTTCCCGTTGGGCGGTTTGTCGGTAACTTAGGACCAGCACACGGGGCTCTCCAGGGACGTTGCCTGTGACTACATGCCTAGGGGTTGGGCGCACCCGTAGAGGCGTAGCTCCTGTGCAATCAAATCACATTACCTTTGCGATGAAGCGTTGAGAGTGAATACGGATTGACAAACCGATCCTCTACTTGTGAGCCCGCACTGGCTGCTTCACCAAAACTCCACGGTGGAACTCGCTGCTCTCGGCAGGCTCGTCAATGTACGACAACCGAGTGCCCAATCTCTGGATGGACAAGAGCTACCCCTCGCTGAAGCCGCTGTCCGCCTACGTGGCCGACCTGATTGAGCGCTGCCGCCTGATGTCGGAGTGGGTCGCACACGGCCCGCCGCCGGTGTTCTGGATCTCCGGCTTCTACTTCACACACGCATTCCTGACTGGCGTCAAGCAGAACTTCGCGCGCAAGCACCGCATCCCCATCGACACCATCACGTTCAACTACACATGCATGCCCGGACACGCCGATGACTACAAGGTGGGTTGGTGGTTGGGCGGGGCCGCGTTGGGGCTGGCGCGACCTTGCGGCGCACGGTATTGTGATGCACGGGTCATGCTTCGGCTGCGTAGGGTGGTCCGGCATTATCGTGCGGGGCATACACATGAAGCGGCGCACTCATCGCTCCTCCCTCCCGCAGGTGTCCCCCGACGACGGCGCCCTCATGAGCGGCATGTTCGTGGAGGGAGCCCGGTGGGACCAGGAGCTGGGCCTGCTGCAGGAGTCGCTGCCAAAGGTGCGGTCGGGCACAACCCCCTCCCTTCTAGCCAACTGCATCCTGCCACCGAGCACGAGAGTTATGTATACAGCAGTGCTGGTATGCGTCGCCATGCAGTACTGTTTTGAATCCTTTCCAGGCATGTTCGCGGCTCCGCCCTAGCCCCCAACTTTCTCTCCCTGCCTCCCTCCCTCCGCAGGTGCTGTTTAGCCCCGCCCCCCTGATGAAGCTGTCTCCGTGCGATGCAGCGGATCAGGCCACCTTCCCGCACTACGAGTGCCCGCTGTACCGCACCCCGGAGCGCCGCGGAGTGCTGGCCACCACAGGCCACTCCACCAACTTCGTGATGGAGCTCATGATACCCTCGGAACAGTCGCAGGTGCGGCCAGCCTCTCATGCGCGCGGGCAGGGGACGCCGGGGCCGCGAGGAGGAAGGGGAAGGGGCAGGGGGAGAGGGGCGCAGAAGAAGGACGTTTAGTAAGATGCTCCGCACGTCGAGCTGCCTAAGCAATTGACGATCTGGGCAGCAGGAAGAGCGATCCAATGGCGCGCGACGATGTCAGGGCGGAGGGGGCAGTCCTCTCGTGCGGCTGCTGCATGTGCAAACCTCTGTTGCCCCTGTGTCTTCTCCCGCCCGAACGCAGGATCACTGGACACGAAGAGGCGTGGCTTTCCTACTGTCGCTGGCCGACTAGTTGGGCAGCGGGTTTGTTCGCTAAGCGGGGGGATGCCCTCCAAATACCGCTTCCGGTCGCGGACATCCACAGGCACTAATAGTGTGGACTGCATGGCTCCTGAAACAGCAGCAGCCACTGTGACAACAACGTCACGTGTAGCAGCACCGGGTTGGTGGCCACCTGACGCGATTGACTGGCAGGCATACCAGTCGATCTCAGCCAACTGCTGACGGAGGATCAGAGCGCGCCAGTCTTGGAAAGCCTCACGGGTTGGCTGTCGCTACGACCCTGGCCGCGGGCTGGCAGCGTAGTGGATAAAGTCAGTTGTGTTGCAGCGTGCTGCGTTTGCGACTTGGCAGCCGGGGGTTTGTTTAAATGTGCTTATTACTGTCTGGTGTGTGGGCTGGGTTGGGGCTGAGGGATTGCGCTTCATGGTGAACATCTTGGTGGGCCCTCGTAGCGGAGAGCTAGCTACTGATGGTGGTGACGGAGGTTAGCGAGGGCGTGACCTGAATGATATCCGGTATTATGGATGAGGTGAATGCACGGGTGCATGGCCGTGATCAGGGGCGTTGCAGCCGCTTGGACGTACATAAGACCCATGCCGGTATTGACCATTGATTACTAGCTGGTGAAGCCGTGGTCTGAAGGGCCATGTACAGATCTGACTCACCAGAAATGGCACAACGCTGTTATACGTGTAAGCATTCATCCGAGGACAGGTATTGTCTCTACCAGAGGCTCCTCTTCACATCAGGCCTGCAGATGTACGCTTAGATGTGTACACGGGGCCTGGACCCCTGTTGGACAGGGCTCGACACATGGCAGTACCCGGCAGTACCGGTACTCTAGGAGCCCGGCCACGATGCTCTCATGTGATAATCATGAGAAGTTGTGCCAGGTTACATTTGTGACTTCCATGGCCCATTCGATTGTGAGTACAGCATCGGGACAAGCAAACTGTCAACTGCGCTTTTCCGCAATAGGCATTAAGGCGCTCCGATAATTAGCAATCTGTTGTAAGCTAAATAATCATTCAACTTATGTTGTTGCATCGGGTGTCGGCGGTTTACTTGACAAATTGGCACGTTGCTTGGGCGTGCCACTTGAAGTTCTACAGTTTATTAATAAGAAAGCTGTTTCCGATAGCATGGGCGTTGCAATCGTGGGCGCCTTTGATGGGCACATAGGCTTCAGCGGATTGACAGGTCGTCGTTTCGGAGTCCTTGGATCCAGACGTTGCCCACACATCCCATAACAATTTTCAGCACCTGCCAACATGTACAGAGCAGAGTAAACGTATGATGTTTGCTGCACATATAATGCCATACCTTACCCCCGACGCGACTCCGTGAGCTTCCAAGGATACATACGAACCGAGTAGCCGTGCTACCCTTTACATTTGATAGTGTTATGCTTTACTGACGTTCAGGCCTAGCTGTACCGAATGCCTCGAGCGTCGCTAACTGAGGTGCTGGTACTGTGCGCACTGCTGGGTCAGACCTTCCTCAACCGACATGTGGCAGCGCTAGAAGGTGCGAAATATATTGCACTTTAATTCATGGTTCCCTTTAATTTATCGAAGCGGACTGAATTGGTGTAACCGTAGATTCCGCGGAGGAGCAGCTTATCGGCTGGAAGGGCGAAACGTACAATGTTCCGGTACGCAAGATTGGTCGTAAACGACGTTGGCCAACCCTGCCTTGGTACGAATGCCGGGCACTCAGTAGGCGAACGCTGCCCGCCGACTCCGTACCCACCTCCTGGCCCTCGTGCCCGTCCGTCTTCGCCCTGGTCATGCCCCAACACTGCCACACCCAACCTATCAGAGTCAGGCTAAAAGCCCTGGTGCTGGTGGGCCGTGGATCGAGACAATTGCTTGGGTGCCGCGCGCGTTCATTTATCACCAATTCCTAACACCCGAGGAGTGTGACCACCTCATCAGCATCGCGACACCGAAGGTAGGCTCCATACCTAAGGCCAGAACCCGGCAGGGCTTCGAGCCGCCAAGAGGCCGCCGGTCAATAGGATGCGCAACGGACGGTATCTTGGTGGGCGTGCCAACTGCTAGCATGGTTATTGGTCGTTAAGTACCGGCTCTTACTGCATCTGCCTGACCCCGCGCCGTCACTGCTGCTCTGCGCCTCGCAGCTTGACCGTAGCATGGTGGTGGGCGAGACGAGTGACCTGATCGACCCCATCCGGACGAGCTTTTCTGCTAGCATCGGGTGTGTGGGTGGGAGTGCAGGATTGGGGTGGGATGGCTGTGTGGGGTGGGTGGGATTGGGCGGGGTACTTGCAGTACGAGGGCACTTAGTGACCGTGCTTTGGGGCGGTACGTGGAGAAGTGTCGTGGTTGTGCTAGGGTATGATTGTGTAGCTGGGATGGAGACGGGTGTAACAATTGGCCGGGCAGGCGCGGAGTCAGGTCCGGGGACAGTAGGCAGGAGGCCGGGGGGAAGGCACGGCGCCGGGAGGCAGGGCGGGACCGGATTCCCGTTTTTGCTCGGCTTCATACGCCCACCGCGCAGCTGAAGACCCGCGTTTTACGAGCTGCACGCATCGGCCCTGTCCTGCGCCCCCAGGTACAGCGAAACCCCCATAGTTAAGGCCATCGAGGAGCGGATAGCCCGGTGGACGGTGAGCAGCTGCGTGGCGCCGCACCTGATGCGGGCTCCTCCACACCGCGTGTGACCCAATGATCTGGGCCGCAGACGTGGAAACACTTTTGGGCTGGCAGTGCTGTGTGCAGCGGCATGTCCTCGCATGGGGCATGCCGTCACACCAGGGAAGGGCAGTTATGTTGGGTGAAACCACAAACCAAAAACTCGAGTAGGGGTTTGCGGCGGGGTTACATGTTGAGCGGTCCATGGCGCTCATGGAGCAGGTCTCGGTTTCTCCTTTGACTTCTTTGAGTCTACGCCGTCCTTTGACTACTTGCACACCGTGCTCACACCCTCTTGCTCTTGCCCTGCTCCACCTCCATCCCGCCCCCCTTTCACCCTGCCAGCACCTGCCCGTCCGCCACCAGGAGCCTATGGAGGTACGGCGCGGGTTCAGGAGGGGCTCTGGGAGGTGGCAAACGAGGTCTGCGGCGATCGATGGAAACTAGAGACGCACGTCAGTGGGCTATTGGGGTAAAGGAACAAAAAGGGTAGAAGAAGTATGGCCGCGAATTGGAGGCACTAGGGTGCAGGAGGGCAGCCTAGGTCCGGCAGTGCTGCCCAGCGCGCACCACGACCCTCATGGCCGGGGAGCGGCCCTGCAACCGGGCTCGGCCCTGGAGCCCCGTCATGGCCGCGCCTGACCTGTGATTTCCGCCCTTACCCTGCGCTGACCAGGTACTGCGATACGTTGACGGCCAGAAGTATGACGCGCAGTAAGTACGACAGCGGTCACGGACATTGTGATTGGTCGCTGTTGAGGGCATCTTGAAGGCCCGTCGAGCACGTTGTCGGCAGGCAGGAGCGCCTTGCCTCTGGCCGCAAATGCCGGTCACGCATCTCCTCGCGCACCAGTTATACACCGCTTCAAGGACGCAACTCATGCCCATAACACAAGCTGCGCTTGCCAACCATCGTCAACGATCCATGGATCTGAACCCGACTGAGGCAGCAGCGTTCGGCTACTGAACATTTTTTCCACGCCCGCTCGCTGTCTTGTGCCTTCCCCCCCCAAGCTGGGACTGGTTTGACAAGCACGAGGTGGCGCGGGCGGGCGGCAGCAATCGCATGGCCACAGTGCTGATGTACCTGTCAGGTGGGCGGGGACGGGGCGCAGAAGGGCGAAGCAACCCAAAGCGCCAGGGGTCGCAATTGGTCTCTCGCCGAGGCGGACAAGGCAGGCGGGGCGCCCAGAGAACGTTCCCTGGAGAGTAGTCCGTGCTGCTTTCGCGACGTCCTCTCCTGGGTCACCGTACCGCGCAACGTCCTCTCCTGAATCCCTCACTCACCGCACGCGCAAATGGTCCCCGCCTGCGCCCCTGCCGCAGACGTGGATCCGGCAGCAGGGGGCGAGACGTCGCTCCCCCTGGCGCAGGCCCTGGATCCGGAGCTCCAGTCCGTGGACGGCGGGGGGTACTCGGCGTGCGCGGCAAGGATGGGCATCGCTATAAAGCCCAAGAAGGGTACGAAACTGTGCGGGTGCAGGGTGGCCGAGTTTACTGCCCTCGGATTGGAACTTCTAGCGCAATTATTCTGTGTCAAGCGCCCCCATTTGCCGCGTGTGCGTCCAATGCGTCCAACTTGCTGTTTTCGTCTGCCCGACATGCATGGCGGCCGTTTCCGACGCAGCTCAGGTGAGGTCCTGATCCTCCCCCCGTAGGCGATGTGTTGTTGTTTTGGGATATGGACCCGGCGGGACAAGAAACTGACCGCCACGCGCTACACGCTAGCTGCCCCACCTTCTCCGGTACCAAATGGACCGCCACCAAGTGGATCCACAACATGGTTTACGGCTGAGGAGCAGCGAGTGGCACAACCGTTAACACAGCCGGGCCGCCCCATTCCCGCTGGGGTGCATTCAGCGCCCTCTGATACTCATTGCCACAATGGCCCAGAGATAAATGAAAGGCTGCAACGTGGCCGCAAGGGTTTGCACACAAGTGACTTTGTTTGAGCATGCGCGAGGCAGTAGTGTAGTTGTGGCTGCGGCTTGCAGAGCTTCGTTCTGCAGCGGAGTCGGGTTGTTTGACAGGGACCCTACTCTTCGTGTAGACTACGTGCATTTACAACGAATGAGTAATGATTCCCTGCATGGGACCACCCTTCGCTGCATTAGTCATCAGTGTACGTGGCGGCGAAGGCCTAGATTGGACCAATCTGAGCAGCGCACACGCCTTTGGCACGCGTGGCGCTTATTCAAACATGAATGGTGCAGATGCATCCGGCCACTGCGCCAACCTGCCATGACCGAGAGCAGAGTGCAAGGTGCACGTAGAGCACACTGCCAGTCGCGTTGGACCCCCAATCGGTGGCCCCCAATTCCAATGCGGACTGGCCGACGGCTGTACGTATGTATGATGCAAATACCGGCGCTGGTCCCTGGAAAATTGTCTGGCGAGCCCGTTCACTCTGCTTCCAGTAAGGCCGGAACAATAACCTCGCCCGTGCCCCACACAGCATCACCCGCCCTCCCGGCCCCATCCCACGACCTCACGAGCGCGAGGGGCATGAGGCAGCTGTGCGCTCCACAACCCAACATAGCGTGCCAATTACCAGTTGCATTAGCAGTACCGGCCTGGAGGTGTTGCCAGGGAAACATTCCGATCCCGGTCAAATTGACGCGATCAGCCGGCCAACCTTCCCGCCAGCAGGCTGGGTTGATAAACCCTTGTGCAGGGGTCGCAGCCGCCTCGTCGTCGGGTCGGGAAGCCTAGGTTTGGAGGCCCTCCTCGAGCTCCACCACCACTGGTGCGTACTCGTCGTCGTCATCTTCGCCAAGCATCTGTCGCCAGAAGCGGCCGGGCCCGAAGGGGAGTGGAAGGAAGGAGACAGGGTCCCTTGAATGCCCGTAATCTTGTAAAAACGCCCAATAGCAAAACCTCCTGCGTGTATCCGCCTA
Organism: Yamagishiella unicocca; assembly: GCA_003116995.1. Taxonomy (NCBI): domain Eukaryota; kingdom Viridiplantae; phylum Chlorophyta; class Chlorophyceae; order Chlamydomonadales; family Volvocaceae; genus Yamagishiella; species Yamagishiella unicocca. The sequence continues at coordinate 48,316 of BDSL01000021.1, read as the reverse complement.
TTCTGGATGGTCACAGCTGGGCACACGCAGCCCTCCTGTTTGTTAACGTGCGAAACGTCCCATCGCTAGCACCCGGGGACCTACTAATCCCTTACCAATCCCTCACCTACCTGGAGACCGTCAAATTGCCAGCCCACCGCGAGGCTCAGCACAGTGCGCAGCTGGGATGCCTTTATAAAGGGGTAACAGGGTGGCATGGAGGCCAGAGCCGGCGGGAGCAACACATCAGAAGCTACGAAGTGGGCACCGAACCACAGCTGAGTGGGGGAGCGAGGAAACCCATGTACTGACGAAGGAAGAAGAACAAATGGTCGGACGACAGAATGGATACACGTTTGAGGGCGCATGCTGGCAATACGATTCGATGGTCAAAACCGGAAATCGAGTCGCGTCTAAGATGAGTGAGGTGGGGTGAGGCCGGCGGCTGTATGGAGTTGGCCCCTCCCCCACCTCGTACACGGGTCTTCCCACCACCGCCTTCCCTCCCAACGTACCTCCGCCTGCAGCCCGGGGTCCACCTGCTGCGGCCCTGCCTCGCGCAGCACCTCGAAGAAGGTGGCCAGGTGGTGGCGAAGGAAGCAGTCGCGGCCGCCACCGCCCAGCAATACCTCTTCAATTAGCGACCCGTGGGTCGTGAGGCCCAGGTGAGTCGTAACATCAGGTCCGGCCCCGCCGCCCGTGGCCGCAGTTCCGGGAGCGTCCGCCAGGGCCAGTGAGAGCTGCGAGCGCAGTGCCGCAGTGAAGGCGGTGAAGGCGGCCACGTTGGAGGCAAGGGGGCCGGTTTCGCAGTTCAGCAGCAGCGTCACCAGCGCACGCCACTGCCGAAAGCCTGGGCCGAGGGGGGCGGAAGGAAACTGATATTAGTTTGCTTGCGACGTCGGGGTATGTGGTAGGGGAAATCCCCCCCCAGGGTCCGCGCCCCATCTCCCTCCCCTCGCCCCCTTGTGGCGGCCTACCACCATCCGAAGGTGCTCCCCCCGCGTTGGCGGCCGCTCCCCCGAGCCATCTGTAAAACAGCCCAGCAAGCTTAGATGCCCTCATCCAACATGTTCCCATCCCGGCCCTCACCTTGCAGCGACTGACCGAACACGAACGCGATGAACGCAAATTGCATTTCGCCCACCACCGCCGCGGCGTCTCCCCCCCACTTTGCCGCCGCCAGGGCCACCAGCTGCTGCGTGCGGTCCAGGTTGAGGGCTGTCAGCTGCGTGGGGGTCAGACCTGGAAGGTGGGAGGGAGGCGCGTGGACGCGTGGGCGACAGGATAATAGCCATCATGGCTGTGGAAACGCCGTCGTATTTCCCGAGCCACTGCAAACATGAAAGTGCGCGACTGACAGCTATTTCGAAACACAGTGGCCTAAGTTGTTCCCTTAGCCTGGAAGACAGCCACCTGACGGAGGATGGGCAGGAGTCTTCCCCCTGCCCTGGAGCCCCTATCTACCCCATTATACAGGCACCCGTGCCACTGCAGGTCGTGTGCCCGTACCCTACGGTCATGCGCCCGAGGCACCCGTGCCGCTGCTGGTTATGCCGCCTCACCAGCTTCCTTGACCAGGCGTGGCAGCGGCGAGTAGAAACAGCGCCCCGAGCCACCCGGGGTGACGCCGTCGGCCAGTCCACGTCCGCATCCGCGCCCGCTGCCCCCTTCCCCGCCCCCTGATGCCCCTCGATCCCCTGCCTGGCCGTCGGCGGCCGCAGAGTCCACCTCCATGACGCCCTCGCTGCCCGCTGGTGCCGCAGCTGGGGACTCCGCAGCCGCCTTTGCACCCTCGGCTGGCTGCTCTGCGGCGCCTAACGTGGCCTGGGCACGTGCAGCGCGGCCGTCCTGCAAGACACAGGTCGGGCGCGTGGATCGTGAACACCATGGTGGCTGCGCCCGTGCTGGCGGTGGTGGGTTTGGTGACAGCGCCGTGGTAGACAGCGCCGTGGTAGACAGCGCCGTGGTGAGATCAGGCTGGCTGGGCGGTGAGGCAGGACCCCACAGCACGCCGCACCCGCCGCAACTCCTCCCCTTGCCATGTGAGGCACTCAACCCCTGCATTCGTGACTTACACAACAGATTCCTATTCCTCGCACAGCCTGGAGCCCCCGAAACCCCAATCTGGAGCCCCCAGCCCCGCACCAGCAGCTGCTGCCTCAGCTTTGCTTCCGCCGCCGTCACTTGGCGCCCGCCGCCCTCCCAGGCCTCAGCCTCCTCCTCCAGAGCGGCCTCCATTGCCGTACAGATATTCCCGCCCACTGGCTGTATGGCGTCGATGATGCGTGCGTCCAGGCATGACGTAAGCTCCCGCCATTGTCGCCAGGCGTGAAGGTTGTACGGCGCGAGGCCCCAGTCGAATTCGTACCGTCGCACACCGTGGGTGTAACGCTCCGCCTACGGCGAGGGCGGGCAATGGGCTGCATGCTGACAACAACATACCGCAGCGCGTCGGTGTCGAAAGAACAGTTACGAGGGGTGCTGTAAGTCCTTACGTCTATCGTCAGTTGCTTCAACGCTACCACAAGCATTCCCCTCCCGTCCCTGCTGGCAGCAGCACACAACGACCCAAAACCGTCCTCACCTCCTCTTCCGGCAGCTCCATGAGCAGCTCCTCAGCAGCATCATATCGCCGTACGAGGACACTACCACGGCCAAAACCAGCTGCTGCTTCCGATGCCCTGGATGCAGGGGTGGCCGCGACATTGAAGAAAAAGCCGATGACAGGGCCCATACCGCCGCCGTGGCGCTGTGAGCCAGGGACACTGTAACACGCAAAGTGCGGTCCGGGTGGCAACATCTTGATACCGCGGAATCGAGGACCACAATGGAAGGCCTGAAAGGGGTTTGCGGCATGGTTTTAAAGCAAGGGCACCATCCACCAGGAACCGCCGGGCCTACTCAACCTTAACCCGCGCGAGCACGTTATGAGAAACGGGTTTCAAATGACATCCCTACTGCCTTTAAGCTGCTGACGTATTGACGCACGCTGAAGCTTTATCTCCGAAAAAGACCCAATCGACCCTGGGGGCACTAACGGATGACCTTCTCACCATGTGATCTATGCCGAAATAAGAACCCTCTGGCAGGTCCAGGATCAGTAAAGTGCCACCTTGATCAGCTAGCTGCTGCGCCACGTCTGGCTCCAAGTGCACCACATAGGGTGCCTCCGCACCCATGTTGAGATAGCTGCTTCCTTTGTCCGAAGTTACCCGTGAGCTTGTGTGATGGGATTGAAAGGTTGAAGAATATTCACGCTAGCTGAATTCTAGGAACCGCTTTTACCGGTGCATAAAAAATGCTGAGGTCGGACTTTGGCGTACTTCCATGCAGACCATGCGAGCGGCCGAGTTTTGCAAATGAATATGGCGGAATAGATCATGCCACTTCGGATCTTGCTCCAACTAATGAAAGTCGTACTAACACTTATACCGAAGGTACGATTGCCACGTAGGCCGAATTCGGGACAAGTTAACCTCGCACCTAAGGCGTGAAGGAGCCCAGATAGCACGTGTAACTGGTGCTGAGATGACATATGTGACGTCACAGAGGCAGAGGGGGTGGGAACGGCGGGGTTGCGGTCAGTAACAATTCCGTATGAAAGCTCCTTCTTTGGCCACCGCGGCATTCGATACATACTCTTCAATCCACAGCCTTCGAATTCGGCCGCGTGCACCGAGTGCACCCGCACATGCGGCCGGTGGGCGGGGAAGCGGCTGCCCCAGTCACTGCACGCAGCTGCACGTGTGGTTCGCTTTCCTCCGTCATGGTCACCACGCACACCGCCGCCGATGGTCTAATGCATTACATGCCGGACCCGTCAGATTTAGCTCATCAACTGGTAGGAACATAACCGTGGGGTAGCGGCACTTGTACCTAAACAGGACACTGCAGCCTACGGCCCCATGCCATGTCAACGCCGGGGCCCATTCCAACACCAACAGCAGCGCCTTAAGCGCCCATCGCCGTTCCTCATGATGACTTAATTGTCACACAATCTGTGGCGCCGGAACGGCCAAGACCAGTAACACAACGGACGGCCATTCCAATTTTTATAGCCTGCCCCGCGGCCAATTGGTTTCCTCTCAATGCCCGGCCAATGGCTCCAAGGCTCGATGGAAATGTAGCCTCCGCTAACGACCGTTTCCCAGGCACCTTCGCGGCTATTGCAATGTGTACGGCTTCTCCAATCGCAACCACCGCTGCTGCCGAGCGCTACGACCCACACAGCCGGCGACGCGGTGCGGCCAGGTCGGTCGGGTGGTGGCCCCGCTGCTGCCGCTACTGGCACTCCTCAATGCTGCACCGCAACCACACCCGGTCCTCGAAGACGAATCGCCGCCATGCCGCCTCGTCCCGGTCGGGGGTGAGTCCAAAGAAGCCCCACAGTCCCACCGGGCAGGCGTTCATCACGTGGTAGCTGAAGCTCTTGCGCAAGCTGTAGCTTCCCTCGCCCAACACCCCCGCGTCCTGCCGGGCGCACACCGTGGCCTTGACCTGCGTCACCGTCGGGAGTTGGGCGGCCCGCAGGGCAAGTGGGGCTCAGCAGGACTAGGAAGCGGGAGGTGGTCCGAGGGCACGCAGCACGCGGGTAGCTGGGAGCGGGGCCGCCTCTGGGAGGTAGGGCCAGAGGGGCGGGGCCGCCGCATTAGTACGGCTGGTACCGGCCCGGTGTGCATGCTGCGGGGCGAGGCCTTCACCCGAGACAGGGGGGTGGTAACGCCGTTGGCATGGTGGCGGGTGCAGTGTAGTGCAGTGGGCGGCACACCCCCAGGTAGGAAGCGCTACCAGTTACGCGGGGTCCATGCCGCTCAGGGCCTCTTCCCCGACACCCTTCCTCTTCCCCCGCCCACCTTGACGCAAGGGAGACTATGCTTGCGGCCCGCCAGCTTAACGTTGCAGGCCAGACCCATATGCTCTCGGTACTCGGGCGGCTGAGATGTGTGGTGGTGAGAGAGGGGTACGGAGGTTAGCGGGGGAACGGGGCACGCGAGCAAATCCCAACCGTGCTACCTCGCAAGCGCGTGAACACTTACGGGCGCCCTTCTAGTTCCCTCCGCGGCTGTGCGTGCTCCTCCCTGCCCTCAAACCCGATCTCCCTGGACCCATCCCCGACAACGCGCCCTCACCTGTGATGCATCCAAGTCGTACCGCAGCCACCAGTGGAAGCCGCCAAAGAAGGCGGGCTCAGACGTCACTACCTGCCAGGCCAACAGTGAGGGGCACGTGTTACCAGCTAGCCTTCCAGCCTGCCTGCTTTGCGGGGTCCTACAACAAGTCCTGGCTCTTTGTGGGCCCTACAACAAGACCTGCCTCTCCAGCCCTTCGGCGCCCTCTCAGCGGCCTGCCAGCCCCACGCACCGCATTTCTCGTCCAAGCCCGGGCACTGGCCCCTCTCCCCTGGGCCCCCTGCTCCCCCTGCTCCCAAGCCTGGCACTAGCCCACAAGCAGCACACGCTGCTGCCTTCCGTTGCAGCGGTGGTGTCCGCGCACCTGCAGCGACCTGGTGGACCGCGAGTCCGCGTACAGCTGCTGCAAGGTCGCGAAGGAGATGGACCAATCGAACGTGACGCGCTGGGACAGCGGCCGGGCCCGCGACACGAAGGCGGGCAGCGGCTGCAGCAGTGTCTGGGGCGGTGGCGCCTGCGCCTGTGAGACCACCAGTTGCCCTTCCGCGCCGCTCCCTGCCGCCACCGTCGCCGGCCCCTGAGCTGCCGGACCAACTGGGGCCCCAACGAGATGCTGGTGGTGGTAGTGGTGCTGATGTTGCTGCTGCGCCGTGGCGCTGGTGGTTGTTTCGAAGTACCGCTCTGCCGTGTACACATCACGGGTGGAGGCATCTGCTCTCGACCAGGACAGAGCCATCAGCAACCGGCCAGGATCCAGCGCGGAAACCAGCCAAGGCACCTGTGGGAGGGGCAGGCGGGGGGCGAGGTGGCATTTGCGGTGAGAGAAGTAAGGCGGTATGCTTCCCTGTTTGGATGGCGTACATACATTGCGTTAAGCTAGACGATCCGCAAACGAGACGAAGGGAGCGTGAGTCGGTCAGACGAGGGGTGCGTACTGCACTGAACTGCCGCCACCAAACGCGCAAAACCTGTGCAGATTGCCATACCTGTGGTATGATGTACGATAGGTAGCTGTGCGTGCAGTGCTGCAGCCGCAAGGACGCTGTCAGCTGCCGCCGCTGCTCAGAGCTGGCCGCCTGGCCGTCGGGTCCTGCGCTCCACTCCACCAGCGCCGCCACGGCGGTATTCTCATTCCACACGCGAGTCTCGGGGCTCTGTCGGGGGAGGGACGGCAGGCGGAGGCATGGAGTGGTCACGTGGGCGGAAAGGGACGAAATCCGTCTAGCGCGACGGACTAGGGAGGGTTGCGCAGGTGGTGTCCGTTGCAGAGTGGGCAAGGGACCAAGGCAGGGGTAAGTGCAACTGCCGGAGCCGTGTCTCGGCCATCCAGCGCTGCTGCGGGTTACCGAGGCGCCACCGCCGTGTTTCACATGTCTCATCATGTTGCCCAGCTGCCGCCTCCCATTGACCAAGTCCGGCTGCCCAAGTCAGGGCCCCAGTACCTGCAGCAGCAGCCGAATGGCCTCGTACGGCAGCCCAGCCAGCTGGGCCCTACGCGCCGGGCAGTCCATCACCAGCTCCAGGTCCCCCAGCTCCGAAACCAGCTTGTCGACCAACTTGGACAGCGCACCTGGCAAACGCGGGCAGGGACGGGAAGCGGACCAACGGCTACATGTGGTGAAGTGCACTGGTTAATAATCGCGTGCGTAACCCCCTTGAGCCCCTCCACACCCTCACCCCCTCCTCTGTTCCCAGCGTCCCTTTTCATTCGCCGCACGTAAAGCGACGCCCTCCATGAGCAATACCTTCCCCTTATCCTCGGCCACTCACCCGCCAGCGCGCCCCCAGCCAGCAACACCTCGGGCAGCTCGTACAGCCCCAGCAGCTGCTCCAGGGACAGCCCCGGCAGCGGCAGCCCCGCGAATGCCGAATTGACGGCCGTCAGCAGCCGCCCCACTGCGTACTGGTCCGCGAGCACCAGCAGCGACAACAGCTGAGGGGGCGTCAGGCCGGGGGGCAGACGGCCTGGGAGAGGGAGGGATCGTTGTTCGGCCGGGCGGATGGTGTCAGGGAGGCCCAGGGGGAGGCCCAGGGGGGCGGGCTGGGAGGGCGGGAGGGCGAGGAGGGGTGGTCAGCACCCCCCTGACCCCCCCGGTGGCAGTGCAGTGGACACAGAGGCGTACCCATATAAGCACCGCCCAGCCCCACATCCCCACACCGCCCAGCCCCACATCCCCACACCGCCCAGCCCCACATCCCCACACCGCCCAGCCCCACCTCCCCCGCACGCTCCTCCGCTCCCACCTGTGTACATGAACCGCAGCATGGTCTCTGCCGCCTCCACCTCCTCGGGCTCCACGAACATGGTCAGCACACCCCGCTCCCCGCTGCTAGCGCTTCCCCCCGCGCCGCCACTCCTGCCGCCTCCCAGGCCGCCCGTCCAGCTCTGCAGCAGCGTGCGGAAGTAGTCGCTGGTGGCGGCCAGTACGGCGGCATGCACCGCGTACACCCGCAGAGGCGGCGGACGCGGCGGGGGAGCGATTGCTGCAGTCCCCGCCCGTGCGGTCTGCAGGCCGGACCCTGCGGCTGTCCCATCGTCGCCGCCAGCGGCAGGGCCACTGGAAGGCCGTTCGCCGCCCCAGCACATGGCCCCGGCAGCCCCTTCGCCGCCGCCGCTGGCCCAGCTGTTGCGTCGGCTGGTCGGGCAGGCGGGGCCCAGCAGCTCCGGGTCCGTTGTGGCAGCTTCCACCTGGGACATGATGACGTCATCATCGGGGCCCCAACTTCCAGACGGCTCCAGGGCGTCGATAACGTCCCAGCCGGTTGGCGCAGCGGACGCTGCCGCTGCACCGTCGCCGTCATTGTACGGTAGATGAGTAAGCGTCCCGTACTGTACCTGTGGGCCTGGCGCTGAAAACGTTCTTGTGAGCGACGTGCGGGCGGCCCCACGGGCAGCTGGCGACTGCGGCAGCTCCAGCAGCGCAGCCGCGGCCGCCTCCCTGGCAGCCGGTGTTGCTGTGGGCAGTGCGGCCACCATCGCCGCCGCATCGGAAGCGGGGCCGCTACGCGCACTGCCGTCTGCATCCGCCATGGCGGGCCAGAGCGCCCGGTCGACGTCCATGCCGCCGAGTGAGCCTCGACCGGCGCACTGCGCCGGCCCGCCGCCGGCGCCGCCGCGGCCACGAGCTGCATCCGCAGGACCGAATAGGGTCCCCCGGGCCCCTCCTCCGCCTCCTGTTCCTCCCGGCTGGACGATGGTACGACTATACCGCAATGGTGGCAGCTGGTCGCGTCCGGGCAGCGTGTCTGCTGCGGCAACCAGCACGCCGCCACTCCTGGAGCCCCCGGCACCATCCGTGTTGGCCGGGTCGGAGAGCGATGCCGGTGTTTGCTGCGACGGCGCCGTTGCAGACAGCGACGAGGAAGGTGCGTCAGGAGCTGGCGGCAGCGCGTGCGTGTCCGCGCTAGCCCTGCTGGATGGCAAAGCAAATGCGGACGGCGCCACTGCCCGGGTATTACCGTCAGCACCACCGCTTCCTGGCGGTGGCATGCGGCCAGCGGCACGCTCGGTAGGGCCTGGCGCTAGTACGACACCGGACATCAGCGCCGCTGGACCCGCTGTCGCCTCTGCCGAGGACGACTGCCGTCCAATAACAGCGTACGAACATCCCGCTCCGCAGCCAGCCTGCGACGACGACGACGACCTGCCGCTGAGACGCTGCTGGGCGGCGCTACCCCGTGCGGCGCTGCTGCCACTGCAGGTTGCTGCAGCTGCCGATGCGGCCGCAGCCGCCACCTGCCTGGACTGAAGGCTTGTGTAGCGTACGCTTCTACCGTCGCCTCCCCCGCCCGCACCACCGGCTGCGCCTCTGGCTTCGTCTGTATCCCAAAGTGGCATGACTTGAACTCGGCCGCCGCCGCCGCCGGCGGGCTCATCCCGCGGCGGTGGCGATACCGGTACTGATCCCGCGGCGGCTGCAGGCGTGCATGCGCGCCGGATAGGGCTTGGCGCAGGCAGACCAGAGGACCGCGCTTCCACGTCATCATGGCCATGCTCCTTACAGAAGACGAAGTGGGAAGGGAGCCTAACGTTAGCGACATGTAAAAAAGTTGACCCGTGGGTCATTTCGCCCTTCCGGCTTCCCGATAGCAACAAAACGCAGCCCCGAGGCAGCATAGGCCGCGCGTGCGATGCCTCTACCGGTAGCTGCCGATCAATGCGCGCCCGATGGCAATGACGGCGGCGCCGCGCGCTTCAAGCTAGCCGACACCCGCTGCGAGACCGCGCCCCGACTAATGCCCAACCTGCTGCACGGGCGGATGAAGATGAAGCTCCAAAACGAAGTCAGAAAACTGCGCGGGCAACATGGAGGCGGCAGGTATCGCTGAACGTCATACACCGCCGGCCCCGTGGACTCTCTGCGGACCGCCTGCTGCCGAAATATACCCTTGGACGAGGGCGGCTGTAAACCCTTATCAACGAGCGTGCCTCTCCTCCCACCTGGGGATTCTGCCAGAGCCAGGTGAACTGCAACGCGACGTCGTCGCCTCCAGCCGAGGGTGCACTCATGGCGGTAACCTCAGAAAATAAACAGTTTACACCCTAAACGCTGTAGTGAATTGTATGAAAATGAAGCGAAGCTGATAGCGGCCTTGGACAGTGAAAAAATCAGCCTGCCTTGGAATGGGCACTATACAACGATTTTGGCACACTTTCTGGTTCGTTTACATAGACGCGACATCTACAATACGCTTTGCTTTTAGCACGGCCCTCAAGCCATGTCACTGCATATCTGAAAGTTGCTCTAGTCCTGTCCGAGGCAAATCGCCTTGTTATCACTAATAATAGCGCAGCGTGGGCTCTACGACTAGAGCCTGCACTCAGTCATTGGGCAAAGAAGTATAGAGCTCAACACGTCCAAGATAATGTAGGACGAACGATGCCACAGTGGTCCATGGGTCTATGCACATCTCTCACAATGCATGCCTTTGCCCGACTGCCAAGCTCGCTGTATTGCCAACACTCCCAACACAGAACAGGTTACCAGGGGTTACCTGTCTTCGAAAATCTGAGGCTGTTCCCCGCGTCTCAAACCCCAACGACCGTCAGGGACTAGAAGTTACCAGCAAGCTTGTAAACACCAAGCGCCGGCAATATGAACCGAAACACGACCCAGCCCCCCAAAAGACCAAATACTGATGCGTATGCAGCCTTATTGGCCCAGAAGAGCACACCGCGGCGCCCAAGGTATATCTCCGCGATCTTTTGGCCGAAGCCCATTGCGTCCCAGCCCTCAGGAAAAAGCTGTCCTTCACGCCACTCGGCCATGTTTTCATATTGGCTGTCGACCTTGCGCTCCTGTTGAGTGACCCCGCGGATGGGAATCTGCTTTGCCGGCCGCGGCGGCGCTGCTTTTCCACGGATGCTCGCCTCCAGCCTCTCCAAGGAAGCCTCCTTGCTCTCTAGACCCGAGGAATTGCTGGAAGAGGGTCCGTCGCCATTGTCGCCCGCCCGACCTACTACGAATCGTTGTGGGCGTGCAGCTGTGCGCATGCTATCCGTAGGCTCAAAGCTTGCTGCATGACGCGGCACGCGACAAGGGTGAATCTGACCGATGGGCATCAGGAAAGTTTTCATTGTCAGGAAAGCCTACAACTTCTTTGTGTTGCTGTTTGTGTCAATTGGACCCTTGCGGAAACGTACTTAGGAAGTGTGTTAATTGCAACATATTGGCATTCTGGATACCCAGTGGGATTGCAACTGGGGACTTCGGAGCTTGCACGGCACGCCAGGCGCGCTGTCCCATGCTGTTGCGACATACCAGGCCACTACGCAAAGCAGCGCAGCTATTGACAATATCCATTAAAGTTACTTACAGACGTATATTGTACAACTTACGAAAGCAATTTACGAAGCTTCGCTGTAACGATGCGCAGCGTTCAGATCACCCGAGGCATCCTCGCGCTCCTGCTAGCAACGTCACTTCTGCTAGCCCCAATTCGTGCTGATGACGACGAGGGAGTTTTGGATGATGACGAGTACGCCGACACGCAGCGCGCGCAGCTAGTTGTGCGCAAGTTCGTCAAGGAGGAGCTGGTGGTGCAAGGGAAGAACGTTACCGTAGAGATCGACATTTACAACTCCGGCATCAGGTACTGTTTTGCTTTTCATAATAGAAGTAATGTACAGGGACTTGATCGGCGTTTGACGCTGCTGCAGCACTGCGGATGCGGTCAAGTTCGAAGACACTATCCCTGCTGGGGCCACGCTTGTGGATGGCGCCTTGACAATTAGCATTCCCAAGGTCACTGTTGGCAGCCACGTCAAGCACAGCTACGTGATCGTATTCAACAACGGCAGTGTGCAAGTCACGCTGCCGTCTGCGACCGTCACTTACGTTGCTGAGGCCGAGAGCAGCGAGCGCACTGTAAGTTGCATGTATCGCAGTGGTCCGCATCACATACGGTTCCGTTTTCGGAATTATCTATGTCGTCTCGTTTCTGTACAGGAGGGTGCTTCGACCACTATGCCGCTGTACGTGATGACCCCGGTCCAGCAGCTCCAGCGGTACGCTCTCCAAGCGGTAAGAAAGGGCTGCTAGATCGGGACTGCATACGGGCCCAACAGTTCGACGTCTTGCTAGCAAAATAACCACGCTACTGCTCTCGTGTGTAGGGTGCGTGGGCCAGCCTTGGGTTTGCTCGCTCGCCTGCGGACTGGCGCAACTTGGCTATCGTCATTGGTACTGTGGGCAGTGCCCTGGGCGCTAACTGGATGGTGAAGAAGGTCAACGCTTCACAAGTGAACCGGAAACGCGCTGCTGCTCTGCGTGAGCTGGAAAAGAGTGATTAAGTCCGTCTGGATAACACATGCCATGAGTGCCGCTTAGGGGCTAGGTAATTGGTATGTTCTACCGGCCGATGTGGTGACGTTGGCGAAGGAACGGCGTGGATAGTGTCCTGGACGTGCGCACAGGGATACCGAGGGGGCCCATTAGGAATCACAACATTAGATATCTGCAGATATCTGCTTGCTTGCCCAGTGTCAGCTGCGTAGGTGTCGTAACACCTGTCCGGCAAGCGCTTGCAATGCTACTTGTCTTCTAGGTTCAGTGACAACGCACTGTTGGGAAGCCAAGTCGTGAAGCCAATTTTACAATGTCATTAGGCTTGTAACCCGTATGGAAGAAGTTGATGTCGCATACACGGCAACCTTCGGGTTTAGTTCCATCCTGACAGTATCGATGTCCATGCCAGTGAAGAGGAACATAATACAGCTGGTGTATAAACCAGTAGCACTTAACTCATGACTGGCAACACGTAGAGTGTTCGAAGAGACGTCCCGGATTTCTATGCCACCTCGCCCACGTTTGAGGTCCAGGTTCAATACCACCAAAACAGTTTGCCGACAATCTAGCTGCAGCATCACAGCACCTTGTAGCTACGCACAAGGCACACCATTGGAATTGCCACGGTCGTGTCCATAATGACACACTCCATGCACGCATTACGCTTGGCTGGCTAGATTGATTGCAACGCGTTACCCGCTCTGGAGAGCCGGCGACAGGCTTGGCGCTGCAGCTGGCCCTCCGTCAGGCGGAGATGCTGGCGGGGCCTGCTTTTTGATTACGCTCAGCTCCCGCTCCCCCACCTCGCGGATGCTTTGGTTTGGGTATCGGATGACGTAGTCCAGCGCGAAAACCGTCGACGGCACCGCCAGTAGCAGGCCCCAAACTCCCAGGTTATGCTCGGCTATCAGCAGCACCGACAGCACCATCAGCGGATGGAGCTTTAGGTGAGCGGAATAGATGGCGGGGTTGAGGGCGTACGCCTCGACGAAGTGCACCATGGCAACCATAATGATGATCATGCCCAGCTTCACGAAGCCGTACTCAGTCAGAGCCACGAAGCCAATGGGGACGGTCGAAATGATGCAGCCCATGATGGGGATGAAAGAGCATAGGAAAACGAACAGCGACAGAAGGCCCATGCCTGGAATCGCCATCATCCACATGCCCGCCGCCGTCAGCGCTGTGTTCACGACCGCAATTTGAGCCTACGATATGCCAGGGCGTTGGGAAGGACCTAGTCATTTCAACCGCGTACTTCCGTGATATCAGCCGAGGTCAAGTAGGAAGAGGACAGGTTTGCACCAGCCATGTGCAGTATGGGCGCAAAGTCTTAATTGGTTAGGGTACAAACATGCCAAAAACATGTCAACGATGCAATCTGCCCCACGCCCAGTCGTCGACAGACCACGGCATACAAACTTCATACTGCGTGCGTGGGGGGACATTTCATATGGGCGGTTCGTAACCGAGGCAGTTCCCCTGGCCCAACCCATAATCTGCAAGTGCTGCTCACCTGAACTTGTAGTGCCTTGCCAAACAGTTGCCCGAATACCGTCAGCACGGGCGCCACCTCGTTGAAAACGGGTGCCATACGTGACGTTCGCAGCGAGTTGATGCCTCGCGAAATAGTGGGCATGTCCCACACGAAGAGGAAGCCGAGGATGAGGCTCACCAGTGCCTAGTGTGGCGGACGAGGAGATGCCTCAATGCACGTAGTGGAATACAAGTTGCGTGCGGGCCAGGCATGTCATAAACCACACAGGCCAGGTGTATCAGAATCATGATAGAAACGAACGCCTCCTTCGGCATGCAACCCTGAGACATGGCGCCTCTGTTGAGTACAGACGGACAGGGTCGCCAAACAGCCAGCAACGTCGAACCTGGCCATCCCTTAACTTTGCCAGCAACAAACTAACAACGATATTGCCATCTGCTTATACCTTACCACCCGCTGATGAGCTGATACAGTTCAGACGCCGGGTTAAGGGTGACCCGCACCATACCCATGCTCGACCGCCTACAGCCTCACACTGCTTGCCATCCCGTCCCGTTTTCCGTGTTTATTTAACAGATGGTCGGTTACGCTAGGCTCATTTCTATCTACCTTTTCCCGAACATCCTCTTCCAACTTACAAAATATTGCCATAATGATTGCGTCCGGCAGACCATCATTGTGATAATCATGATTGCCTTCCTTTCACCCCATTCTCGGCTTACACGAATCCGTTTACCCATGTCCCCACTCTACCTGCAGGCTGAACTTGGCTACCGACTTCAGGAACACGGCCGTGTACTTGGCCGCGGTGTTCGTGTAGCCCTTGAGCATCGATGACACCGCCAGGCCTAGCTGCGTGCTGCGCTCCGCGGACCACACCTGCCCCATGTAAAGCCATCACCGTCGTGGGAGGGCCCAAGTCGGCGTCTGGCAGATGTTGTGCAGAACGACACAGAAGACGCCAATCCAATGCAGGCAGGGTGACACCAGCTGCCGCACCTTGGAGCACAACCGTGCAGGTAAGGAAAGTACTCAAGCACGCTAATCCCTACGGACGGCCGAGTGGCAGCACGAATGTCAAGCACAAAGCTTGTTTTCATCTCAGTAGCCTTCACACCTGCGTGTCTGACACCGCCGCAGCGGCAATGTCGTTGCTGGTTGCAAGGTACACCGCCTTCTCCAGGCTGTTCATGACCTGGTCACTATGCGTGTGAGCAGGGCGGGACAAACGAGCACTCAGTACAAGTGCTCAGGAGATTTTCATGTGGGATGATATTACGGTGCAAAATCCTTACCCGACGCCGTGACGCATTTTCTCCACCAGGATAACCTGCAACGTGCACACGAAAGTTGTTATGTCCCTACTTTCGAAGGGTCCCAAGTGTACCCTAGGAAAGGGTTCAGATCATGCGGAGTGTTTCAACGGTCCACGTGCAGTGTGACGCCAAAGTAGCGCTGACAGCGGGGGTCGCGTGGAGAAGCCCCATAATGTGTGTCTCCCGGCAAACATAACAGCCATTGACGTCGCCTCAACACAAGGGACAAGCAGGCTGCCGAGTCCTCGCCCACCCCTGGCTTGACCTAGAGACGTCCCTTACCCAGATGTTGTCGCTTTGTAGCCTGTTTACGAAGTCGGCCCCTTCCCGCGCGATGTCTGGAATGGTAAGGACGCCTAAGAGCGTGAAGACCCCCAAGATCATGAGGAAGTATAGGAGGACCAAGACCTGCCGACGCACTTGCGGCTTGGGAAGCAGCGACTGTACGAATTGAGCCTCCTGTGCCCCTTCTACAAAAGAATTCCCGATGAAGGAGACGATGAACGTCCCGAGAACCATCTGCAGCAGCCGGGGCGCGGTTTATAAGCGCGCCGATGTAAGCCGGCCCGTGCACGCTCGGCATGCGTGCGTGTCACAGCCACGAGACAGCCAACAACGCACCCCGGCAAAATCGTGCAGCTGGTATGCCAATGCTGCAACGGTGCCCCATATTGCGAGCTTCTTGAATGGGATTGCGTTAATCAGCCCCTGCAGCTCCGTCGGGGCGACAGAAGCGGAAGATGTGCTTGCTGACGCGTCCGCCGACGTTGAGGCCGCAGCCGCTGAGTTACAATGCACATGGAGCTGGTGGCGACAATTGCGATTCCGACTGGGGTTTGCTGTTGTCTTTGCTCTCGCGTATGTTGGAGCAAATACGCAAGGCCGTTTGTGCGCCAGCAGCGGGCAGCCGCCTTTGCAGGCGAGCCCCCTCATGGGCCTGGCTACCCCTCTAGCTTGGCTAGCAATACTGGGCACGAACCCGTTCGCAATAAAAGAAGACTGTCAGGTAGGTGACGTAGGCTGGTGGTTTCTTTGCAAAGTGCACTCCCGTGCAATCGGAGTAGCAAAGGTTCAAAATATTACAATATGATGCCAGTTGCAATGAGAGGAATTGGTGGTTTGAGAATGTGCTCGGGCGAATGCTCTACTGCCTACTGCATGGTCCCACATCCCTGCATGGGGCATAATACTTACCCTGCATTGTATGGCGATAACTAGACACTCATTCAGTAGAACGTACATTCTTCTTCTACCAAGGCCAAAACTTAACCTGCTTAGTGTGGTTGCAGCCGGCCTGCGTAACCTAGCATCCTGCCAGGCGAAGCAATGTCTAAGACCATTGGCTTTCAATGGGAGAGATATGAGGCGTGGCGGCACCATCCATTGCTTCAGTTCAACAAGCGCAATGCCTTCCCTGGGCTGGGTATCGGCGTAGCGGCATTCCTAGCATATGTTGTGTATGATAAGTCACAGCCCAAGGAGGATCACCATTGAAGACGCCGTGGACAAGCTTGGTTAGTTCTTGACGAGCCAGGAACTTGCATGATGGCTAGCTTGAAGGCGTGACGGTACTTTTGTTTGGTCATCGGTTGGCGCTGCAGGATATGAATAGGATTAGCACAATTCTGCGCTGCCAGAGCTATTATTTTGTGCTTATTGGGGTCCCAGGATAGACACGGAGTTCGCCCTGTCAGAGGCCGGTTCATTGGACCGGGATGGACAAGGAGAATGTAACAATCCGGCATTATCCGTGAGCTGCCATTCGTCCGTAGCAGAGCTAAGCCTCTCTCCCGGGGTTTTGCCCCTGGCATTCCACCGACTGCTTCCCAGCTTAGCCCATCGTGCACGTTCTGTCGCACGCAGTAGATGCTGTATGCAGATGCCCTGTGGTGACTGTTCGCAACAAGGTGTGTGCTCAGATCATGCAACCAAATACTTCAGTTGCTGACTAATAACAATTATGACCCCGCCTTGTGTATACCTAGCTTCGCCGCACGTTGCAGCATAGCTGTCATAGTTCAGGTAGCCCCTAGCGACAGCAACATCAATCAATGGCCTATGCCACCAAAGAGGCCCCAGTCCACGACGCGCAGCGTGCCAAGCACCTGTGCCATCATTTGCGTACTCTGAGACTGCGCGGCAGGTGTTGCCAGCGGCGTGCTGAGGCTGATCACAAGGTCTGACTGCACCTGCGGCAGCCGCAGCACAGCCACCATCACGCTCGCCTCCTTGGTATCCCTTCCCCGTCGCATTGTTTGTCTGCCGCATACAAGGCATTTGTAGCTTTCGGCTGGAACAAAGGGCGCCTCCGCCTCACCTGTGGTTGTCAACAACCGGAATCAAAATGTCAACGAAAAGTGACAGATAGGTGGCCCCATTTGCCAAAGGAGACAGGTGTGAGGGGTGACACATGCGCGAAGTGTCCACTTGCAAGCAATGCCTGCCAGGCTGAGCACCCACGTGCTTACCAATCGTGGTGGTATGTTCAATTGAGGACGACACAGCCTCGTTTCCTGCAGTGTGTTCAAAAGGTTCGTTCCGGGGTATGATAGGAAGTGGCCAGTTTCGGAGCACACTGTCAGCGATGCTTCCTACCTAACACAGCAGTTGGTGAGGACAAAAAAGCCTAAGCTGAAGTTCACTCTGCACGGCGCCCATATATGTTTTGGGAAAAGATACACGAACCCTGACAGGTCGGTTGAGGTACTCACCCACAGCGGCGTCTTCGAAAATATGCCGTGCGCACTCTTCGTCAGGTACAGCGCCGTCGTGCTCCTGCGTGTTGTGCACGGATGTTCGATAACTAGGCGGCGAGTGATGAAGTTTGCCAGCGCTGGAATGAAAAACTATGTGCAGGGCGAGTGGGGGGCCTCACCTACTGGCTCAGGCGTGCAACACATGCCTCCGCCAGGGGTTCGCTCGGTAATTGTCCACGCCTGACCATGGTCTCCACATACAGTATGCCATGCTGCAGTATGTTTCCTAACATGCCCCCACAGTATGCCCCCACATACTCCCATACCCTAAATGCGTACCACTATCTCGAATATCAGCGCCTGATCCAACTCCGTGTCCAGATAAACTTCCTGGTGGTCAGGCACTGGCCGCATGTCGCTTACATCCAGCATTCTGCACAGAAAGGCGTGGGGGCTGTCATCCTGGGGGTCGAGTGCTGACGGGTATGTTTGGCTCAGACGCCACATGGTACCCTTCACGTTATGCGCACACAGCCGTTGAGACGACCTGTGTATCTTATTGCCATCACAAGTCTTCCGTTGCTGACCTACCTGGTGGGCATCATGCACGTCACAGCGCCACCCCACAGCTCCCGCTGCACCGACGGGAGCGAGCTTGTGGCTTTCATTTGCCGACTATCATTGCATGAACCAAAACGAGCTTATTTCCCGAAAGTGGGCTGTGGCCCCTGGGTGTCGGAGGTGCGCTTATTGTAATGCACACCGTTGAACCACAGCAGACATAATATGATTTATGATGTTGCATCCATTGTAAATTCTGAATCTTATCTGCCGGTATGCGTGATCGCATGCGAGCGTGACCAATGGTGCAATGGAGCCCGCGATTTCGTGCATTTCATGTCACTCATGAAACCTTAAACATAATCGATAACTATAATCGATAACTAGTTCACCTGCCATATTATTGACTCTTTCGTACGCAATTTTGACAATCAAACCTCGGCCAGCGCTGTACAGAACTGGGCCACTGTTGTCCTGGTGACAGCGCTGCTTCAACACCAGAAATTAATCGAAATTACAAGCGTTTGTTTGTTTGGTAGACAAGATAGCCGCACGGCCGAGCTATGTTCTCCGCCATTGGTAGGATGAGGTTGGAACTGCTTGCGACTCAGACAGTGCAGCGCGAGGTGTGCAAGTTGCACCAGCATAGTATGTGTGGCCAACCGCGGCCGTTGATGTTATGTCTGGCGCAGGCTCGACTGTGGGCTTGACGTCGCCTGCCAAGCCTCAACCGTGTGCAACGCGGGGTGTCGCCTCCAGGGTTACCAGGCGGCGGTGCATTGTACGTGCAGATGGCGCTGATGGTGAGATCGCTGTGTCTGGCCTCTAGGCGTTCGCCTTGCGGGTGCGCACATGGCCATCTCACCGCCGGTTGTTCCTGTGCAGGAGGGGCGGGGAGGCAGCCGTGGGACATATTGAGGTTTTTGAAGACGGTAGCCTACTTCAATGAACTACCAACTCCAGACAAGGTGTTGTCCAACCTGCTCAAGCAGCTTTCACCCCAGCCTCAGGTACCGCCACGTTGCAGTTAGCACCATGCGCTGCGGGCACCCCCTTTCAATCCATGAGTCTGGGCCTAACGTATTTTCGACCCATTCCGTGATAGAATACCGCCATGCCAGAAGACTCGGTCGGCGTACGGAGCCGTGATGCAGGCGCCACGTACCTGCTGATTTCACCTGTTGTCATGGGTCGCCTGGTTTCGTGTTATGTTACCCAATCGCCACACTATTATCCCACCAACTGGCAACCATGTAATCCCGCCAGGTGGAAAGCGTCGTGGCCGTGGACCTCCCTCAGTCGGATGCCAGTGCTAGCACGGTGGCCGAGGTGCCGCTTGCCGGCATCGTCATGGTCACCGGTAAGGCGTAGGCGTCAAACTTCGTGCTTAGCTAATCACGTGGGAGTGGGAGTGGTGAAAGTAAACAGCTGATGTTGGGGTGCCACGGTCACTTTATGTCAAGTTTGGTTGCGGGGGGTGCAAATTTCGCTTACATAATTGTGTCGCGTTGCACACAGATGGGAACAGAAGGTTACGCCTGGGTCACATGCACTTTAGGTTCCTCAGACAAATCGCAAGACGACGGGGCGCCCGTCAGGGTTGTGCCGACCCCAGGCACCATTGGATTGCTGTCCTTGAAGATTGCAAGACATGCGGCAATGACATACCTTTAAGTAGCCGTCACAAATGCATGGAGCTTGCGTCGTTAGCTCATATTCCCGCTTCACCCACGGCTACAGGCGCTACTGGCGGCGTGGGTCGGCGTGTAGTGTCACGGCTGCTGGCGGCAGGGACCCATGTGCGGGCTCTGGTGCGGGACCTTGATAAGGCGAAGGCCATGCTGGTGAGTCCTTGGAGGACATCGTGTCGGGAGGTTGGCGCAGTGCACATTGCTCCTCCTTGCGGCACCAGAGTTTGTGGATGCCAGCACACTAGCACAGTGGTGCTCCCTTCATCCGTTCCATTGCGCACCATCTGTGCCACCCGCAATTCCCCCTATAGTCCGACCTGCCAGTGGCTGCCGGCGGGAAGCTGGAGCTGGCTGCGGGGGATGTGGTTCAGCGCCAGACGTTGCTGCCCGAAATGTTCGAGGTGCGGACACAGGATCGGGCTGGACGGGGTAGGGGTCAGCAGGGGCTGGGTGAGGTGGGCTGCTGCTGGCGCGCTGGGGGCTCCGGGGAGGGTGACCACGCTGGCTGGCTGGCGGGATCCATGGATACTGGATCCCAGGCAGGCGGTATGGTTCGGCGCCCAGGGTCAGCCGCTCCTGTACTTGTATCTGGTGTCGAAACAAATGGAATAACGGATTGCGCATCCGGTGGTATCAGCTGGTCTGGGATTGCGGCGTGATGGCTGCCAGTGTAGTGTTTGGGTTCTGCGGCCACCAGCAGTATGATGCTCACTGCGGGCTGCTATGTATGCGTTCCTCCAGCCCTCGGTGCACTTGTTCAGGGGCAAGATGGCTGTATTTGAGTAATCACGATCCTACCTCCCCAAACACTTACCCCTCAGGGTGTACGGGCGGTGGTGTGCTGCACTGCCGTCAAGGTGGCGCCCAAGGAGGGGGACACGGCTGAGCGCTCCAAGTACATGCAGGGTATCAAGTTTTACGACCCGGAGGTGGTCGGCGACACGCCAGAGGTACGCGCGCACGGGGAGCGCGCGCAGAACCCGCGTATCGGGTACCGGGAGCAGGGAGGGAGCCTGTCGGGCCCGCAGTGCTGGATTGCAGCTACGCTTAATGAGTGGGTAGAAGACTGCAGGTCACCGCCATGAAGCGGTGCCGCCCCCTCACATGCGCGACGAGGAACGGCTCCTTTTGCGCCCCAACCACTGCCACCAGCGAGGGACAGGCCGCCGCACTTGTTGATGGGCAGTGTCGTGGGGCGCCTCCGTAACGAGCGCAACGTAGCCCATGTGCCCCCCGTGACCTCAAAAGCGAATACGCTCGCTCGTGTTGAATTGCCGTTTGTTGCTGCTGCGTGTCCTGCCTGCACCAGGCGGTGGAGTACGTGGGACTGCTCAACCTGCTGGATGCCGCCGCGGACAACCTGGGGGTGGATGGTGCGCGACGCCAGTGGGGCTGGCTGGGTGGGGTGGACCGTTGACGTTGAATGCGGCTACACTATTGAAACATTGGCTCTGCCGGTTCAGATGTGTTCCGGCTTGATGCTTGCACGCCGCCTTTGGTCGCAGCCTTTTCGCTTAACGTCATTTTCGTTCCCGCGGTGACCATATTCCACCCTCACCCGCCGTTGTGCAGGCGGTGTGCAGCTGCTGCATCACTCGGGCCAGTCCTCCGCGAAGTGGGGGCCGCTGGACGACGTGGTGATGGGCGGCGTGTCGACGAGTGGGGTGGAGCTAGTGGCGACCGCGGGGGAGGACGGGGCTGCGGCGTGGGTATTCAGGTGAGGGCCCCTCGGCGCGGTGTGGGAGCCAGGGAGGGTGGGAGGGAGGGTGGGAGGGAGAGGGTTGCTGCGGCGCACAACTAAGGCAGGGACGCAACACGGAAGGGGCAGTGCGCGGGGGAGCCGCTAGCGCGGCGCGGCGTTGAGTTACGCGACGATGAGGCTTGCCTTGTGTGCTTCCGCCCTCGTTCCTTCCCTGGCCTGTATGCGACCTTACGGCGCCACACCACAATGTGCAGCGGCAACGTGTCTACCGATAACTTTGGCGGCTTTGCGTCCGTACGCACTCGCAACCTGGATCCCCCGCTGGACCTGTCGCCGTATGATGGCCTTGAGCTGCGGCTGCTAGGTGACGGCCAGGTGGGCCTGGCGGATGCGCACGATTTGGGGTGATGCAGGCTGTCGGTAATAGTCTGCCCATCGCTTTCTTTGGCTGTGGTGGCGTGGGGAAGCACTGTGGCGGTGTGGGACAGCGACATTCTCGAGGGCAGGAGCTCTCATGCCCAGGGAAGGGGAGCAGGGGCAGTGGGCGCCACCCGACGCTCGGCCCCCCCTGGAGCAAATGGTCCGGCTTCCGGTCCTGTGTCAATACCTCTCGCGAGTTCACCGCTGACCTTACCAGCGCAGAAACCCCTCGTCCGCCAGCACTGTGGGGCCTCCTCCCCGTCCCCGCACAGCATTCACCTCCCCTACCCTGCCCTGCTTCCTCGCAGCGTTATAAGTTCATCATCCGGCCTGATGCCAACTGGGACGGCATCGCCTACTGCTCCTCCTTCGACACTGAGCCCGGCGTGTGGCAAACAATCCGGCTACCCTTTTCGGAGTTCTTCCCGGTGTTTCGCGCCAGGCGGCTGGTGGCGGGGCAGAGCGCGCAGCCACTGGACCCCGCTTCCATCTCGTCGATCCAGGTGTGACTGCCTGGGGAAGGGTGTTCGGGAGGAAGGGATTCATCCATGTCCTGGAGCGGCGCGGGTGGTGGGCCAAGGCACTTTACCTGTGGTTCGTAATAGGTCTTTACCAGGTTGTGTACACCGCTGGCAGGAGCCCGACCTAATGCTGCTGTTCGGAACACCACAGGGTCCATTCGCGGGTCGCCCATTCACTTTCGCCTAAACCACAGATTATGCTGTCCAAGTTTGAGTACGATGGACAGCTCAACCCGGCCTTCCGCCGGGGCCCCTTCAGCCTCCCCTTCTCCTACATCTCCACCTACCTGCCTGCTGGCGTGGCGCCCCGCTTCGTACACGTTAGCTCAGCAGGTGAGGCCCGGGCGTGGCCACGCTGAATGTGCCGATGAGCGCAGATTGGCGCTCAGCATCACATCAGCTATAGTCTGTGTTTTCCGTGCGCGGCTCCGGAACCAGGCTCCACTCGTAGCCTTTACTCACGATAGCTAGGTGCCCTGCAGATGCTTCACGGGTAACTTCAAAGACACCGCAGAACCACGGCCGCCCATAATTGGGCACTTCATCTATTGATTTTGACGCCCATTTCCCCATCCTGCTGCGCTCCCTGCACGCCCGCGCACATGTCCGACTCATTTGCACCGACGGTCCCCATGCGTTGCAAGGTGTGACGCGGCCCAACCGGCCGGGCATCAATGTGGACCAGGAGCCGCCGGCCGTGAAGCTGAATGACGCGCTGGGGGGCATCCTCACATGGAAGCTGGCGGGTGAGCGGCCTGCCATAAAAAGAGCGGCGGCCTGATAGAGTGGAGCCGCGGGTTTGAGTTGACTCTATACCGTGCAAGGTGCTAAGCGGCGCGACCATTCACCGTCACGCAACGCAGCGCTTACGCAGCGCCTAGTGCTGCCGAGCCACTGCAAGCGTCGTGCCCCCCCCCCCCCGCCTTGCCCTGCCGTGTGCCTGCGGCCCTCAGGCGAGGATGCATTGCGGTCCAGCGGGGTGCCGTTCGCGGTGGTACGGCCCACTGCACTCACTGAGGAGCCTGGCGGCATGCCGCTGGAATTGGACCAGGGGGACACCGTCAAGGTGGGCCCTGGCCGTTAAAGGGGGGGAGGGAAGGTTGTTGACAAACCAGAGTCGAGCCGTTTGTTGGGTTAGGCAGCACGTACTTCGGGGACTAGGAATGAGCCCTGCTGTTGGCACGTCGCACAAGCTTGGAAGTGCAGCCGGTAGCTCACCCAGCCGCCTTAACCTACCGCATCACCATCTCGCCAGCTTCCCTTCTGTTGACTTCCGTTTCCATCACGCCCACCTTTTGGCATTTTTGGTCCTAGTGCTATTACCGGTTATGACAGAGCTTAACTACCGTTTGTATACATGTTGTTCTGAACCTTTGCCATGATATCGAAGCCAACGAAGCCGCATCCTCTCCGCCACTTCCAGGGCAAGATCAGCCGCGATGACATTGCGGACCTGTGCGTGGCGCTGCTGAGCTGCCCCGCCGTGACAAACACCACCTTCGAGGTCCGCTCGACTGTGCCTTTCTCGCAGCCTTGGACCGTCGACCCAACTCGACTGCCGCCGCGCCGTGACTGGCACGCCACTCTGGCGGGAGCAGGGCTGCGACCGGGCGTGACGGGTCGCACAGTAGACGGCGTGTACACGGGCCGCAAGACGGAGGAGGAGGCGCTTGAGGTGGGTGTGTGTCCCTGGGGGGGTGGGGATGTGGAGAGCGGGCACGGACATGGTGGGTTGGAGGCACCTTTCATACTCAGGGATGAAGTGCTCGTTGCTGGTATAATACGGTATAATACACAGAATAACAGGTTGGGGCACCTCCTTTGGCGATAGTGTTATCTTTATGGGCCAGTCACGCAGACGCCGCCATTGAGGTACGACGAAACGGTGGCCGCCTATGTCACCGCACGGGGTGGGGGCTGGGGGAGGCAACGGCCTAATCGATTCACAGCCCTCTCTGCAATGGCAACCGATACGTCTAGCAATGTGGTGTTTTGCAGCCGTTACCCTGATCGGCCGTCAGCCAACAGCTGCTGATGCGATGACATCGCGGTCATCACCTGGCAGGGCTCCTGACTCGCACCTTACTTTCCCACGCTTGTCTCTATAACTGTAAATTATCGCAGGCGGCAGGCGTAACACTCCCTAAACCTACGGCCACAGCGGCAGCCTAGCCATCGTGTGTCGGGGAGAGCGGCGTCATGGGCGGATGCGTCGGCGTGGGGTTGGCTGCAGTTACTTCGGCTATTTGCGGCAGCAACTGTGCGCTTTATGGCGATATCCTTCATAAAAAGGATTTTCATAAGTCGTATGCAGCAGCCAAGCGGGTAGTTCGACCGAACATCGTCATGGCCGGCTGGGAGGGGTGGAAGGGAGGGGCTTGAAAGGGGACGCATGAACAGGTTGAAGGGCGAGAAGCGCAGGATGAGCACAAACCAGCTGTCTTTATTACGAGGGTGGGCTTGGCAGAGCGACAGTGTTTCGTGGTTTAATGTGTGTTGTGTAGGGCCCAGATGTGTGCAAAGAGAGCTGGAGAATGGCACACACGAGGCGTGTGCGTTAACTACGGTAGCGAACAGCGTTGCTTGAGTAAAGGAAGGCTGAACGTGATGATGATTTTTTTCAAGCTACGACGGTTAATCAGCTGCAGTTGTGAAACGGGTTCGATGAGGGACGCGGCGGTAGCGCTTATCGTATGCCATCAATTGAATGCTACAGCCGCTGCCATGATGGGCACTGCCCTCGTCGTTGATGCTGGAGGCCCACCCATTGCCGGCTTGTGTCGCTGCATGCTGATTCCTTGCTTGGCCCTACCGTGCCGATGTTATAGTTCTGTCAGGTCTAGCGGTGCCTGGCAATGGGTGGAAGCGGTTGCGGTACGGCATTTCCTTGGTGACCTTCAGGTAGAGCTCCTTTCGGCGCTCCTTTAACCTGCTGGTTCTTAGGCAGCTGGTTGCCTCTTGATAGGAAGTGCGCCTGCAAGTGTGCAGGTACATTCCGCCGGTGCGTGACCACACACATGCACGGTTGGTGTGCCGTTGCTGCACATACCGAGTGGAATGGCCCGGCCCGCTGCTTGTATTTGGCCAAAGTCTTGTCGATATAGTTCATTGGGAGGCGAGTGGAGGCATTGCGTGTTTCCCCGGAGGTACTATCTGCGAGACTCGAGGAGTGCCGTGACGTTTCGCTCGTTCTTGCGATGCTGCATGCAACAACCTGCAAGGTGCTCCCTGGTGCGCTTGTACGCATGTACCCCCCCCCGTGTACTGCAGGGTACCGCTTCCTTCTCTGTAGTCTTCGGCGAGCTATCGACAGTGCATCATTTCACGCGCAGTAGCTTTCAAAATTAGAGCACCTCACCTTGTCTCTGTTCTATTGTAGCAAAGACGTGCATGTGTTCACGCACAAGTAGTGATGGATGGGCACGGATGAACGGAATATGAGGATTGCCTGCATTAAAATGTTGTCTAGGATTATAATAACTTATGTAACCCACTACATATTTCGAAAATCTAATACACTAGCTTGCCGAGATTTGGGGGCCGAGCTGGCTTACAACGCTTTTACAGCGCGAAGTCAGGCCTATAAGCGACTTTATTCTTCAGCGATTTAATTTCAATAAGCCACTGTAACGCTGTAGCCCGCATAGTTTAAGTAAGGAAGGGTTACTTAAAGCAGAGCTCGCTGATATCAACCGAAAACCCAAGTAGCACCGCACAAGGCACGAAGACAGTCATCATATAGTATATTTATTCATAGGTATTTTGGCGTGCACAAAATCAAGGAGGTGCGCTAACCTGGCCCCAGCGCACCTGAAGGCGCACATGAGCGCGAAGGCGCTCCTGGAGGTGCGCTGCCCTCCGACCCGCTCTGTATGCCAGACGGTTACAAGCAGCGCCTTGTTCTAGGCAATAATTGCCTTTAAACCTCGGCCTGCCTACGAGGCTTTGTTTTGAGGAGCTTACCTCCAACGGTTTTCTTGTTAATTCATGCTCAGGAGTATAACGGCAAGAAATACAGCGCCGCTGTCTACAAGTATAGAAACGGGAGTTATGCGGCTATTAGCAGCGATTGTATCGGCGCCCGCGGTGGGGGAACCACCGCGGAGGCAGCATTGGCTGAACTCCAGGAGGACATGAGCTGGCACGTCCAGTACAGCCTTGAACAGGGTGACGTCCACTCGTCGTGGCGCGTCGCGAGCACCAAGGCAAGCGTGCTTGCCTTTAGCCGAAATACCTGGCGACCGTTGCCCATTTTTGCGGCGCACTCGTCGTCCATGGCCCCGTATCACTTTGTGTTCCCTCTCATGCTCAGGAGAAGATGTTAGATGCGCTGAGCAACATATGGGCGAAGGACAAGGTCGCGAACAATAACTCATTGAGCCTTGTGCGGGTAGACGAGGTGACGCTCACATTTAAAGACGAGATTGGCATCATTGACTGGCACCCCATTTCGAAAGCGACAGACTGGGAGAGCTGAACACTGCTCAGCATCCAGTTTCCTGCGTGCCAGCCAGTTGTGTGCATGGATGGAACCGTTTGCACCCGGCGAGAGTTCCACTGATGCACCTTGGACACATGCATGTTCTTCCTTCTTTCTTTAATTTTTCTGTTACTCATAAGCATGAGCTAGGAACTGGCTGGCGGGACTGTGTACCTTAGTCCCCGCAATGCAGCACCCACTCCGTGCCGTACCGCTGCTCTGTGCTGTAGAGTTGGCGATGTGGTCCATCTGTGTCTTTCATGCTACATTACAGTGCAGCCCCTCCGTGTCACTGCAAATATATCGGACCCACTACGCGGCTGGCCCCGGTGGTAGCTCTCGAAGTGACATGCACACATGGATAGGGTTTGGTGAACATGTATGCGCCAATGCTGTGAGTCACCTGATGCCTTCTCACGTGGTACAGCGCGCCTGGTAGTCCCAAGGTCGGCAAGGCATGCTTATTGCTGCTTGTATAGCAATATGGTAGAGGTGACTCCATGAGTCGGAAGTAATGTAATGGCTATGGGAGAGTATGACTATGGCGCCCAGGGCACGGACGGAGGCTTGCGTGTTGCTGTGGCGTGCTCTGACAATATTGTGGATGCACACCGCTGGTTTGGGACGGCTGGGGTGGGCTCATATGTGATTGTTTACGTGCACCTATGAGAACCTTCTGGGGAGCCCCCTTTATTTACACGTCCTCAATCCTTACCCATGGCCCCTGCAAGCTGCCAAGGCAATGCAATTCTAACAGGACGGCATAACTGCCACACGGTGCCAAAAACGGATTCGGCAAAGGAATACACCAGGCAGCGCTGGGCAGTGGAAATCCTAGCCCACAATCCAGGCCACACTCATGTCATTCGAGCTGTAGCGACTTGACAGCAGGTGCGATCCTAGCTGCTTCGAATTTGTGACCATTTACGGTATACAGCCCCTATGGAAGGGTGCCCGGTTCTCGCCTTCCCACCTGGGCCCTCCTATTTCCAATAGGTTTCCGCAAGTGGATTTTTACTATAAATGTCTTGACGCGGCGCCGACACAATGGTGCAGAAGAAGACTATCCCATTACAGTGCTTCAGCTTGATGGGTGGCTGGGCCACGGACCTGTAAACCCCCTATCGCCTAGGTAGCCTAGCTGGAAATAGATAGGTCGCCTGTACTGGCAATAGACGGCAGGCCGAGCATGTCCGCAACCGCATCCGCTGCGGCAGAGCCGCTGGCGGCCACCTGTTCCAACTCTGGGCCGTAGCAATAGTCACCACAGGCCGCCCAGCGACCGCTCACTTCCCACACCGCCGGCACACCGAGTGGTGTTGATGTGTAGGCGCTGCCCCAGCGGTGCGCTGAGATGTGCGCGGGCTGGGGCATTGGGTCGGACCCTGGCAGGTAGGCCGTTCAGGAAGTCGGGGTGGGGACCGGGAGGAAGGTGTGCCAGTCATGTTTTGTACAGAATCGAGAGGAGATCTGCAGCACGTGGAGCAACTATAAGCGGCAACTATAAGCAACGGCACTGGGAGCATGGAGCAGGTACTATGGCTACTCCGGCCGATGCAGTGCCAAGTCGGACTACCGTTGTATAAGACCGAGGCTCCGGCAACGGGCTGAGGTGCTGGACAAACACGCAGCAGGTGACAAAACCGTTTTCAGACCCATACCGATTGCCACCACTTGCCCCTCCCCTGGCTTGCCCTCAAACCTGGCTCCACTTCACCGACCCTGAACGGCCCCACCTAGGAGCTCCCGCAGGTCTTGCTGCAGGGCGGCCCAGATCTCCGCCGCCTTGCGAGCCCGGTACTCGGGACTGGCTGGCGGCAGCCTGGACCCCACCGGAGAGCAGCCATCGGCGACGATCCTTGCAGCGAAGTCGGGGCGGGTGACGGCCACCCAGCAGGACGAACCATCGCTCCGCTCGCGGCCCTGGAGTGCGGGATGAAGGGAGGGGCGCGTTGGAGCAGGAGTTGGGAGGGCAAAAGGAAGACCCATGCACATAAAAAGGCGTTTAGGGCAGACTGGAGGGCGTGAGGCCAGCAAATGGGGCCGGGACAGCTTTGACGAGGTTCAAAGGAGGACGAGGAGAACGGGATGGGTAAGGCTGCATCGGGCACTGGTATGTTACAAGCAGTTGGTACAGACGACGAACAGTTGGGCGCCTGGATATACATGTACTTTCTTCCTATGGCATGGAACCCCTCATCCACGCCCCTATTATCCTTAGGAAGGCCGCATCCAAAACCCGCGTCAGGGTACTCGGCCATGAGCCTTCTCGCTCGTATATCCCCATCTTCACCACACCGGTTTGGAAGTGTCGTTAGCGATCCAGTGGATGGCGGTGCCCCCAACCACATGCATGGCGTCGACTGGCAGCACTGGCGGCGCCTTGGCCACGGAGTCCTCCAGCGTCCAGCCCACCATCAGCGAAAACAGCGGCACCCGGGTCTGGGCCCTCAGCCTGGCCGCCAGCTCCGCCAGCGCCGGGGTGCCTCCCTCAAAGATGACATGCCCAGGGCTACCTGGGGAGAGGAAGATTGCAGCAACATGAAGTGTGACAGTGGAAAGGAGAAGACGCAGGCGTGCTGGATAAACGCTTTCCATGCCGCTTTGACCTTATCACCAGAGCCCAGCCTCCCAACAGCGTTCCGGATTTCTAACCTTGGCTACCCACAGCCTCATACTTTTACGTCGCTGCTTTGCCATTAGGGGTGACCCCTGTGCTGGGTACGGGGTGACGGAGCAGAGGTACCCACTCCCGGCGGCCCCACCCATTCCATACAGCCTCTCCCTAATTTCTTCATACCTGGTCGCGCCACCTGGCTGTCCGCGATGACAAGAGCGTCGTACGACCCAAGGTCCTCGGTGGCAGGGGAGGCTGGCTTTCCGGTGGCACCCTGGGGCAAGGGTGTTGCGGAACAATTGGTGTGCGGACATATATGCTGGCAATACCGATCAGGCGAGTTGCAGCTTTATTCTCAGGGTCTGGGCCAGAAGAGGGGATCTGCAGGTCCAACTTGATATGTGCGCGACCTAGGCCCCTGCTGTCTCCTTCAAACATACACGGCGTGAAACGAGTGAGTTGCAGCGCCCAGCAAAGTTCAGTGGCGTGACACGTCCACATGCTCTCCGTCCCTCCCAGTGTGCCCACTGCCTACCTGCATCCGCTCTCCCGACAGCAGCCAGTGTCCTCCTGTGAAGCACGCTGAGCGCACCTGCCTCCCGGATGACAGATATCAGCGGGTTCAGAGAGATCAGTGGGGGTAAAGGATGATCCGCGAATCCAGGGGGGGGGGGTGCTGAAGCAGGGGGGGAATGTGGCACATAGGTCTGTGCACACCCCGAAAATATGAGACGTGCTGGGGCAAAGAGAATTCGGATAGCGGCCGGTTGTAAAGCCAGGGCCAGGACAGCAACTCAGAAGGCATTGGAGCCCAATACATCAAACCATGTTAGTGGTAAATGCTCCTACCCCGTGCCACCTCTTAAAATCAGGCAACACGCAGCGATCCTGAAAATCGAGCGAGGAGCTCGAATTTCAAGCTCGACATCAGCCTGGGAAATCAGCCTGCCCCGTATATCGCCTGCAAAACCTTAAAGTCTGGAAAGACCTACCCGTGTGTTTAGCTGCAGCTTGGTGCTGCCTCCAGGCCCCACCACTCCTGCACTTTTGGGCGCCTGCCCCCACCCCACCAGGTGCGCCACGAGGGACCCCATGCCGGGCAGCCCCACATACAGCCGTCCGCAGCTGGGAAATGGTGGCAGGCCACTGAGGAGGAAGGAAAGCGATAGATCACGCGAGCGAGGGACAGAGGAGGAGAGGGTAACTTGGCACCAAGGCATCGTACATGCATCAGGTGGCCCTTCCGAGTGGCCATTCCCGTGCCCCAAATTACTGGAAAATTCATTTCCTCACTTGTAGGTTCGCCGGTTTCCCCACTACCCAACGGAAGGGCTTTAGGTCCGTGCTGGTGCCCGCTCGCCCATGACTCGTCGGCAACTTATCGCCTGTACCAAACGGACTATGAAAGTCCTCTCAGATCCCCTCCTTCCCCCTCGTAAGCCGCGTACACCATGCCTTCCTAACCACAATGCATAACTACAGCTGCCAGCTGCTGAAAGCGGGTCTCTATCTGCACTCAACGGGATTTTCCCTCTCTGCCGCCCATCGCCTCGCCCCCACCCACCCGCTTCCTGTAGCCTGCACCTCCACCTGGTCCTCCCTCAATGTGAAGGAACTGCGCGCAACGTCGTACACCCCCAGCCTCGGCTGCCACTCTCCCACTACTCCTGCAGCGACAACCGCAGCTGACATGAGTCGGCAATCTCCCAGACTCTAAGCATGCCATGCAGTGCGTAGCGACGAGCCGGTTTGGTGGACATTGGATACCCCCAACCCAGGCTTCAGGGCGTCCCATGGTACTTGAATATTGAGCTCTGTGGTATACCATCCCGCGTCCCCCAAGAAACTTGTGGCCAATCAGGCGAGGCCTTTGTCATGAAGGCTTGGCCCCAAGCGGACCCCATCATCATACGCTTACAGTACATCCAAATGCGCTGTTAACGTCCCACACACACACGCCTTAGCTAAGTCAGTCTCATGTATCTAGTCCATGTTACGGTATACGGCTGCTGACTGGCCGCCTCTCATACATTATGGTTAAGGCTGTGACGACATGCATTCAACACCTTCCCTTTTAGGGGCACATGGAGGCTGTCCCACATGGAGCTGCCCCACACCGCCTCACCCTTCGCCAACCATCCGCTGACGAGCTGCTTCATGAGAGGCGTGGATGCCTGGAAAAACTGGCAGCCGTAGTCGTACTGCTGGCCGTCGCTGGTGAGGCGGGTGGAGGTGCGGCCGCCTGCGGAGGGGGCACATGGGCATGGGCTTGGCAGCTAGACACTTTGGGGTGTTGGGAGGGCAGCATCAAAAACGATGGGGAACGGCTAATAGTGGACGCAGAGAGGCGTGCAGCGAAGATGCCAACAATATGTGTGTTTCAATCCTTATGCACCAAGGACGCTCGAGGACTATGGCGCGTTACACCTGGCCATCCCCGTACCTACCTGGCCATTGCTTGCCCATGTCGAAAATAGTAACATTTGCCCCTCGTTGAACGAGGACACGGCTGCAAAGGGCACCGGACAGACCAGCGCCGACGACCGCAACCTTTGGCGTGCGACCCTGGGACATTCTCCTAGTCGCCGAAGTGTCGTCCACAAAAGAAACACAGCTATTCAGACATTTGTATCCTAGCCTCATATGCTTGTCCGTGAAGTTCCTTGACAGCAGGCTTACTATCATGGCACGCCGCTTGCAACGGCCAAAATAAATGCATCGACGAACCAATGGTCTACTGCGAATCTAAAGGTTGTTGAAATTATACATGATGGACATCGAGTCAACGTGTTTACTAGAATACGGTATTTAAAATGGATGAGAGGATGACTGTTTTGCCATTGTTCTGTCACTGTTTTTGCTCTGCCTGTTCCTGTCATTGTTTTATCATCTTTCTGTCAGCACAATGCGATAGATATGCGGTAGCCACAACGGCTATGAGCGTGGAAGCGCAATCATAAGGGCCCCATGGGCCAGGCCACAGATAACCGGACGAAGTTAAACCACTCCTCACTGGTTAGGAGAAGAAAGCCGACCGAGGCTGACCGTAAACAGAAAGCGACTACTAGCGCGAAAGAGCCTCTCCGAGGAGGGAAAGCGTGTCAAACACGAGCCGCCAACACCAACCCTGCAGCGAAGCGGGAAAGCACAACCGTGAGGTCCAAAGCGGTATTTTCGGACCCTGCTCCGAAAATTGGTTTCTAAGCGGCGTAGGGCCCTCGGACGCGGGTTGGCGCGCAGTTTGTTTGTAGATGGAACGGTCGCGGACTTCTTTAGTCTGCTTTTCGTTGCTAGGGCCCTTTCTCTGTTTTCGTTTCAGGGAACCTTTTCAGCGACCGGTTTGGAGGGACCGGGCTCCCGCGCGACCCAGGCCCAGGTGGCCAGTGCATTCGGGAACTCATTTCGCCCGCCCGCCCCTCCCCTTTCTGTCTGGTGCTAGGTTTGGGTTTCGGGCTTTCGCGTTTGTTGGTCGTTCGACCGGGGGGGAGTTGAGAGTTTAGGATCACTGAGAGCAGAGGGGCACCGGGGCAGCGCCCAAGGGGCGCGGGCCTGCCTGCCACATCGTAGGTGTGAGGAGAGAGGCCAAAGACCCGAGGAGTGCCGCCCCTTCCCCCATCCCACACGTCGCCCTCTCGGTCGTGGCTGGTAGACGAAGGAGACAGGTGTTTCTAAGTTCGGTAGATCCGAAAGGGCTTTTAGGCAACATAGCGACCGGAAGATTGTGAGCGGTCAGGCTTTCGAGTGGTGTCTGTCCGTACACCCTGGAGAGCAGAGGCGTTGGTAGCGCTGCGAGCGTTAGTTTTCTGTGGTGGGTTATCGCTGTAATTACGTTTCGAATTAGTACAGGCCGAGCTACCGAAGTCCGATTGGAAAGGTCAGGCTGCTACTCGGGTCACTGAAAGGCCATTCTGGGGATAACCGGCCGCATACCCTGACAACGGTGCTATACATGGACACCGCGCTCAAGGTGTCTCAGGCCGGCAGCTGCCACCCGATCACCCTTCTATACTATCTAAGTACCGACTACCGCCTCCTGACCAAGTAAGGTGCTTGCCACCCGGCTCGAGACCGTGCTGAACACGGTCACTGGTTTGGAACAGGGTCATTGATTTGGCCCCTGCTGCTGGCGCGCCTCTGGTGGTCACTCCTGCCATACATTGCTTGCGGTGTTCCCTGCTGCCACCCTGGGCCCAGCAGCCACCACCCCAGCTGCAGGCATCCTGGCTCCTCCCTAGCAGGCCCCCCCGTCATCTCCTTAACCATGGCCCTCAATCCGCCCTTTCCAGACGCCCACATGGCCCCAGCTGTAAGCATGAAAAGGCGTAACCACCGATGATGGGAAGGTGTAAGTACCCCAGATTACACTCCCCGCCTTTGGCCTCTGGACCGTCCGCTACAGAAAGTGACCTTTTTGGGGACTCCGACTTCCGCAAGTAAGGGAAGGGTAACAAGAGGGCTTGCTTTAGAGAGCGAGGGTCCGTGACTGTTAGTACAGTAATGGTAATGATAACTACTGATTGGAGAAATCCTTGGGAGAAATCCTTGTCAAGCGGAAAAGTCGCCTTCATCCGTCGCTTTCGTCTATCATTATATTGATAGGGATGTTACAGATGTTCCTCAGGCTGTCACAGACAGTCCGTTACCACGGTGGAAACTCCATTTGGAAGGCGGTTGCCACACCTCCTACCAGTGAAGCTCCTGCTGATGGAGAAACGCCACATTCAGAACCAATCTCTAGTCCCAACCTGCAGCTTATACATACTACCGGTAGTAACATGGTTAGTGCAGTGGTGGCAGTCGTGGGCAGTCGCGACCGCGGCCATACGCCGCCCCATTAGCGTCACATAAACGTGTTCGTGGCAGTAATAATGAGTAAAACATATATGTTTGAAACGTACTAGTAGCAGGGGTAGTGCAGTGGTGGCAGTCACTATACCGACCGGTCACATGGGTACTGCTGGTAGTGCTGTGGACCAGTGGTAGTGCTGTGGACCAGTGGTACTCCTGAGTTACTCCTGAGTAGCACAGGACATCGATGAGGTGCACGCCTCCTAAACTGAAAGTTACCGCCGATGACAACAGGATCATGGGGCTGGGGCTGGGGCTGGGGCTGGGGCTGGGGCTGGGGCTGGGGCTGGGGCTGGGGCTGGGGCTGGGGCTGGGGCTGGGGCTGGGGCTGGGGCTGGGGCTGGGGCTGGGGCTGGGCTGGGGCTGGGGCTGGGGCTGGGGCTGGGGCTGGGGCTGGGGCTGGGGCTGGGGCTGGGCTGGGGCTGGGGCTGGGGCTGGGGCTGGGGCTGGGGCTGGGCTGGGGCTGGGGCTGGGCTGGGGCTGGGGCTGGGGCTGGGGCTGGGGCTGGGGCTGGGGCTGGGGCTGGGGCTGGGGCTGGGGCTGGGGCTGGGGCTGGGCTGGGGCTGGGGCTGGGGCTGGGGCTGGGGCTGGGGCTGGGGCTGGGGTTTAGGGTTTTAGGGTTTTAGGGTTTTAGGGTTTTGGGTATCCAATAATATTAAAAATATATTATATGTCCTAATTAAGGACCAATGGCCAAGAAAAAATATTTTTGGTCCTAGGTTATACTTTTGGTTTCCTGATGGTTTATCCATGGTTTCGGGGCCAATCCCACCCCCAAAAAATTTTTTGACGACAACATCTGCCTTGATTTCTTCTCCTGAACAAAATGAGTATAATATTGCCATACTTTGCCGTACATTCTGGTACTGTACTGCTAAACCCTATTGCTAAATCCCAAAGATGTACAGCAGTGCCAAATCAGGCCCAAGATCGATCCAATAATATTAAAAATATATTATATGTCCTAATTAAGGACCAATGGCCAAGAAAAAATATTTTTGGTCCTAGGTTATACTTTTGGTTTCCTGATGGTTTATCCATGGTTTCGGGGCCAATCCCACCCCCAAAACATTTTTTGACGACAACATCTGCCTTGATTTCTTCTCCTGAACAAAATGAGTATAATATTGCCATACTTTGCCGTACATTCTGGTACTGTACTGCTAAACCCTATTGCTAAATCCCAAAGATGTACAGCAGTGCCAAATCAGGCCCAAGATCGATCCAATAATATTAAAAATATATTATATGTCCTAATTAAGGACCAATGGCCAAGAAAAAATATATTTGGTCCTAGGTTATACTTTTGGTTTCCTGATGGTTTATCCATGGTTTCGGGGCCAATCCCACCCCCAAAAAATTTTTTGACGACAACATCTGCCTTGATTTCTTCTCCTGAACAAAATGAGTATAATATTGCCATACTTTGCCGTACATTCTGGTACTGTACTGCTAAACCCTATTGCTAAATCCCAAAGATGTACAGCAGTGCCAAATCAGGCCCAAGATCGATCCAATAATATTAAAAATATATTATATGTCCTAATTAAGGACCAATGGCCAAGAAAAAATATTTTTGGTCCTAGGTTATACTTTTGGTTTCCTGATGGTTTATCCATGGTTTCGGGGCCAATCCCACCCCAAAACATTTTTTGACGACAACATCTGCCTTGATTTCTTCTCCTGAACAAAATGAGTATAATATTGCCATACTTTGCCGTACATTCTGGTACTGTACTGCTAAACCCTATTGCTAAATCCCAAAGATGTACAGCAGTGCCAAATCAGGCCCAAGATCGATCCAATAATATTAAAAATATATTATATGTCCTAATTAAGGACCAATGGCCAAGAAAAAATATATTTGGTCCTAGGTTATACTTTTGGTTTCCTGATGGTTTATCCATGGTTTCGGGGCCAATCCCACCCCCAAAAAATTTTTTGACGACAACATCTGCCTTGATTTCTTCTCCTGAACAAAATGAGTATAATATTGCCATACTTTGCCGTACATTCTGGTACTGTACTGCTAAACCCTATTGCTAAATCCCAAAGATGTACAGCAGTGCCAAATCAGGCCCAAGATCGATCCAATAATATTAAAAATATATTATATGTCCTAATTAAGGACCAATGGCCAAGAAAAAATATTTTTGGTCCTAGGTTATACTTTTGGTTTCCTGATGGTTTATCCATGGTTTCGGGGCCAATCCCACCCCCAAAAAATTTTTTGACGACAACATCTGCCTTGATTTCTTCTCCTGAACAAAATGAGTATAATATTGCCATACTTTGCCGTACATTCTGGTACTGTACTGCTAAACCCTATTGCTAAATCCCAAAGATGTACAGCAGTGCCAAATCAGGCCCAAGATCGATCCAATAATATTAAAAATATATTATATGTCCTAATTAAGGACCAATGGCCAAGAAAAAATATTTTTGGTCCTAGGTTATACTTTTGGTTTCCTGATGGTTTATCCATGGTTTCGGGGCCAATCCCACCCCCAAAACATTTTTTGACGACAACATCTGCCTTGATTTCTTCTCCTGAACAAAATGAGTATAATATTGCCATACTTTGCCGTACATTCTGGTACTGTACTGCTAAACCCTATTGCTAAATCCCAAAGATGTACAGCAGTGCCAAATCAGGCCCAAGATCGATCCAATAATATTAAAAATATATTATATGTCCTAATTAAGGACCAATGGCCAAGAAAAAATATATTTGGTCCTAGGTTATACTTTTGGTTTCCTGATGGTTTATCCATGGTTTCGGGGCCAATCCCACCCCCAAAAAATTTTTTGACGACAACATCTGCCTTGATTTCTTCTCCTGAACAAAATGAGTATAATATTGCCATACTTTGCCGTACATTCTGGTACTGTACTGCTAAACCCTATTGCTAAATCCCAAAGATGTACAGCAGTGCCAAATCAGGCCCAAGATCGATCCAATAATATTAAAAATATATTATATGTCCTAATTAAGGACCAATGGCCAAGAAAAAATATTTTTGGTCCTAGGTTATACTTTTGGTTTCCTGATGGTTTATCCATGGTTTCGGGGCCAATCCCACCCCCAAAAAATTTTTTGACGACAACATCTGCCTTGATTTCTTCTCCTGAACAAAATGAGTATAATATTGCCATACTTTGCCGTACATTCTGGTACTGTACTGCTAAACCCTATTGCTAAATCCCAAAGATGTACAGCAGTGCCAAATCAGGCCCAAGATCGATCCAATAATATTAAAAATATATTATATGTCCTAATTAAGGACCAATGGCCAAGAAAAAATATTTTTGGTCCTAGGTTATACTTTTGGTTTCCTGATGGTTTATCCATGGTTTCGGGGCCAATCCCACCCCCAAAACATTTTTTGACGACAACATCTGCCTTGATTTCTTCTCCTGAACAAAATGAGTATAATATTGCCATACTTTGCCGTACATTCTGGTACTGTACTGCTAAACCCTATTGCTAAATCCCAAAGGTGTACAGCAGTGCCAAATCAGGCCCAAGATCGATCCAATAATATTAAAAATATATTATATGTCCTAATTAAGGACCAATGGCCAAGAAAAAATATATTTGGTCCTAGGTTATACTTTTGGTTTCCTGATGGTTTATCCATGGTTTCGGGGCCAATCCCACCCCCAAAAAATTTTTTGACGACAACATCTGCCTTGATTTCTTCTCCTGAACAAAATGAGTATAATATTGCCATACTTTGCCGTACATTCTGGTACTGTACTGCTAAACCCTATTGCTAAATCCCAAAGATGTACAGCAGTGCCAAATCAGGCCCAAGATCGATCCAATAATATTAAAAATATATTATATGTCCTAATTAAGGACCAATGGCCAAGAAAAAATATTTTTGGTCCTAGGTTATACTTTTGGTTTCCTGATGGTTTATCCATGGTTTCGGGGCCAATCCCACCCCCAAAAAATTTTTTGATGACAACATCTGCCTTGATTTCTTCTCCTGAACAAAATGAGTATAATATTGCCATACTTTGCCGTACATTCTGGTACTGTACTGCTAAACCCTATTGCTAAATCCCAAAGATGTACAGCAGTGCCAAATCAGGCCCAAGATCGATCCAATAATATTAAAAATATATTATATGTCCTAATTAAGGACCAATGGCCAAGAAAAAATATTTTTGGTCCTAGGTTATACTTTTGGTTTCCTGATGGTTTATCCATGGTTTCGGGGCCAATCCCACCCCCAAAAAATTTTTTGACGACAACATCTGCCTTGATTTCTTCTCCTGAACAAAATGAGTATAATATTGCCATACTTTGCCGTACATTCTGGTACTGTACTGCTAAACCCTATTGCTAAATCCCAAAGATGTACAGCAGTGCCAAATCAGGCCCAAGATCGATCCAATAATATTAAAAATATATTATATGTCCTAATTAAGGACCAATGGCCAAGAAAAAATATTTTTGGTCCTAGGTTATACTTTTGGTTTCCTGATGGTTTATCCATGGTTTCGGGGCCAATCCCACCCCCAAAAAATTTTTTGACGACAACATCTGCCTTGATTTCTTCTCCTGAACAAAATGAGTATAATATTGCCATACTTTGCCGTACATTCTGGTACTGTACTGCTAAACCCTATTGCTAAATCCCAAAGATGTACAGCAGTGCCAAATCAGGCCCAAGATCGATCCAATAATATTAAAAATATATTATATGTCCTAATTAAGGACCAATGGCCAAGAAAAAATATTTTTGGTCCTAGGTTATACTTTTGGTTTCCTGATGGTTTATCCATGGTTTCGGGGCCAATCCCACCCCCAAAAAATTTTTTGACGACAACATCTGCCTTGATTTCTTCTCCTGAACAAAATGAGTATAATATTGCCATACTTTGCCGTACATTCTGGTACTGTACTGCTAAACCCTATTGCTAAATCCAAAGATGTACAGCAGTGCCAAATCAGGCCCAAGATCGATCCAATAATATTAAAAATATATTATATGTCCTAATTAAGGACCAATGGCCAAGAAAAAATATTTTTGGTCCTAGGTTATACTTTTGGTTTCCTGATGGTTTATCCATGGTTTCGGGGCCAATCCCACCCCCAAAAAATTTTTTGATGACAACATCTGCCTTGATTTCTTCTCCTGAACAAAATGAGTATAATATTGCCATACTTTGCCGTACATTCTGGTACTGTACTGCTAAACCCTATTGCTAAATCCCAAAGATGTACAGCAGTGCCAAATCAGGCCCAAGATCGATCCAATAATATTAAAAATATATTATATGTCCTAATTAAGGACCAATGGCCAAGAAAAAATATTTTTGGTCCTAGGTTATACTTTTGGTTTTCTGATGGTTTATCCATGGTTTCGGGGCCAATCCCACCCCCAAAAAATTTTTTGACGACAACATCTGCCTTGATTTCTTCTCCTGAACAAAATGAGTATAATATTGCCATACTTTGCCGTACATTCTGGTACTGTACTGCTAAACCCTATTGCTAAATCCCAAAGATGTACAGCAGTGCCAAATCAGGCCCAAGATCGATCCAATAATATTAAAAATATATTATATGTCCTAATTAAGGACCAATGGCCAAGAAAAAATATTTTTGGTCCTAGGTTATACTTTTGGTTTCCTGATGGTTTATCCATGGTTTCGGGGCCAATCCCACCCCCAAAAATTTTTTGACGACAACATCTGCCTTGATTTCTTCTCCTGAACAAAATGAGTATAATATTGCCATACTTTGCCGTACATTCTGGTACTGTACTGCTAACCCTATTGCTAAATCCCAAAGATGTACAGCAGTGCCAAATCAGGCCCAAGATCGATCCAATAATATTAAAATATATTATATGTCCTAATTAAGGACCAATGGCCAAGAAAAAATATTTTTGGTCCTAGGTTATACTTTTGGTTTCCTGATGGTTTATCCATGGTTTCGGGGCCAATCCCACCCCCAAAAATTTTTGACGACAACATCTGCCTTGATTTCTTCTCCTGAACAAAATGAGTATAATATTGCCATACTTTGCCGTACATTCTGGTACTGTACTGCTAAACCCTATTGCTAAATCCCAAAGATGTACAGCAGTGCCAAATCAGGCCCAAGATCGATCCAATAATATTAAAAATATATTATATGTCCTAATTAAGGACCAATGGCCAAGAAAAAATATTTTTGGTCCTAGGTTATACTTTTGGTTTCCTGATGGTTTATCCATGGTTTCGGGGCCAATCCCACCCCCAAAAATTTTTTGACGACAACATCTGCCTTGATTTCTTCTCCTGAACAAAATGAGTATAATATTGCCATACTTTGCCGTACATTCTGGTACTGTACTGCTAAACCCTATTGCTAAATCCCAAAGATGTACAGCAGTGCCAAATCAGGCCCAAGATCGATCCAATAATATTAAAATATATTATATGTCCTAATTAAGGACCAATGGCAAGAAAAATATTTTTGGTCCTAGGTTATACTTTTGGTTTCCTGATGGTTTATCCATGGTTTCGGGGCCAATCCCACCCCCAAAAAATTTTTTGACGACAACATCTGCCTTGATTTCTTCTCCTGAACAAAATGAGTATAATATTGCCATACTTTGCCGTACATTCTGGTACTGTACTGGCTAAACCCTATTGCTAATCCAAAGATGTACAGCAGTGCAAATCAGGCCCAAGATCGATCCAATATATTAAAATATATTATATGTCTAATTAAGGACCAATGGCAAGAAAAAATATTTTTGGTCCTAGGTTATACTTTTGGTTTCTGATGGTTTATCTGGTTTCGGGGCCAATCCCACCCCAAAAAATTTTTTGACGACACATCTGCCTTGATTTCTTCTCTGAACAAAATGAGTATAATATTGCCATACTTTGCCGTACATTCTGGTACTGTACTGCTAAACCCTATTGCTAAATCCCAAAGTGTACAGCAGTGCCAAATCAGGCCCAGATCGATCCAATAATATTAAAAATATATTATATGTCCTAATTAAGGACCAATGGCCAAGAAAAAATATTTTTGGTCCTAGTTATACTTTTGGTTTCCTGATGGTTTATCCATGGTTTCGGGGCCAATCCCACCCCCAAAAAATTTTTTGACGACAACATCTGCCTTGATTTCTTCTCCTGAACAAAATGAGTATAATATTGCCATACTTTGCCGTACATTCTGGTACTGTACTGCTAAACCCTATTGCTAAATCCAAAGATGTACAGCTGTGCCAAATCAGGCCCAAGATCGATCCAATAATATTAAAATATATTATATGTCCTAATTAAGGACCAATGGCCAAGAAAAAAATTTTGGTCCTAGGTTATACTTTTGGTTTCCTGATGGTTTATCCATGGTTTCGGGGCCAATCCCACCCCCAAAAAATTTTTTGACGACACCATCTGCCTTGATTTCTTCTCCTGAACAAAATGAGTATAATATTGCCATACTTTGCCGTACATTCTGGTACTGTACTGCTAAACCCTATTGCTAAATCCCAAAGATGTACAGCAGTGCCAAATCAGGCCCAAGATCGATCCAATAATATTAAAATATATTATATGTCCTAATTAAGGACCAATGGCCAAGAAAAAATATTTTTGGTCCTAGGTTATACTTTTGGTTTCCTGATGGTTTATCCATGGTTTCGGGGCCAATCCCACCCCCAAAAAATTTTTTTGACGACACCATCTGCCTTGATTTCTTCTCCTGAACAAAATGAGTATAATATTGCCATACTTTGCCGTACATTCTGGTACTGTACTGCTAAACCCTATTGCTAAATCCCAAAGATGTACAGCAGTGCCAAATCAGGCCCAAGATCGATCCAATAATATTATAAATATATTATATGTCCTAATTAAGGACCAATGGCCAAGAAAAAATATTTTGGTCCTAGGTTATACTTTTTGGTTTCCTGATGGTTTATCCATGGTTTCGGGGCCAATCCCACCCCCAAAAAATTTTTTGACGACACCATCTGCCTTGATTTCTTCTCCTGAACAAAATGAGTATAATATTGCCATACTTTGCCGTACATTCTGGTACTGTACTGCTAAACCCTATTGCTAAATCCCAAAGATGTACAGCAGTGCCAAATCAGGCCCAAGATCGATCCAATAATATTAAAAATATATTATATGTCCTAATTAAGGACCAATGGCCAAGAAAAAATATTTTTGGTCCTAGGTTATACTTTTGGTTTCCTGATGGTTTATCCATGGTTTCGGGGCCAATCCCACCCCAAAAAATTTTTTGACGACACCATCTGCCTTGATTTCTTCTCCTGAACAAAATGAGTATAATATTGCCATACTTTGCCGTACATTCTGGTACTGTACTGCTAAACCCTATTGCTAAATCCCAAAGATGTACAGCAGTGCCAAATCAGGCCCAAGATCGATCAATAATATTAAATATATTATATGTCCTAATTAAGGACCAATGGCCAAGAAAAATATTTTTGGTCCTAGGTTATACTTTTGGTTTCCTGATGGTTTATCCATGGTTTCGGGGCCAATCCCACCCCCAAAAATTTTTTGACGACACCATCTGCCTTGATTTCTTCTCCTGAACAAAATGAGTATAATATTGCCATACTTTGCCGTACATTCTGGTACTGTACTGCTAAACCCTATTGCTAAATCCCAAAGATGTACAGCAGTGCCAAATCAGGCCCAAGATCGATCCAATAATATTATAAATATATTATATGTCCTAATTAAGGACCAATGGCCAAGAAAAAATATTTTTGGTCCTAGGTTATACTTTTGGTTTCCTGATGGTTTATCCATGGTTTCGGGGCCAATCCACCCCCAAAAAATTTTTGACGACACCATCTGCCTTGATTTCTTCTCCTGAACAAAATGAGTATAATATTGCCATACTTTGCCGTACATTCTGGTACTGTACTGCTAAACCCTATTGCTAAATCCCAAAGATGTACAGCAGTGCCAAATCAGGCCCAAGATCGATCCAATAATATTAAAAATATATTATATGTCCTAATTAAGGACCAATGGCCAAGAAAAAATATTTTTGGTCCTAGGTTATACTTTTGGTTTCCTGATGGTTTATCCATGGTTTCGGGGCCAATCCCACCCCCAAAAAATTTTTTGACGACACCATCTGCCTTGATTTCTTCTCCTGAACAAAATGAGTATAATATTGCCATACTTTGCCGTACATTCTGGTACTGTACTGCTAAACCCTATTGCTAAATCCCAAAGATGTACAGCAGTGCCAAATCAGGCCC
Organism: Yamagishiella unicocca; assembly: GCA_003116995.1. Classification (NCBI taxonomy): domain Eukaryota; kingdom Viridiplantae; phylum Chlorophyta; class Chlorophyceae; order Chlamydomonadales; family Volvocaceae; genus Yamagishiella; species Yamagishiella unicocca. Next base: position 4,801 of record BDSL01000021.1, on the reverse strand, counting down.
AAGATCGATCCAATAATATTAAAAATATATTATATGTCCTAATTAAGGACCAATGGCCAAGAAAAAATATTTTTGGTCCTAGGTTATACTTTTGGTTTCCTGATGGTTTATCCATGGTTTCGGGGCCAATCCCACCCCCAAAAAAATTTTTTGACGACACCATCTGCCTTGATTTCTTCTCCTGAACAAAATGAGTATAATATTGCCATACTTTGCCGTACATTCTGGTACTGTACTGCTAAACCCTATTGCTAAATCCCAAAGATGTACAGCAGTGCCAAATCAGGCCCAAGATCGATCCAATAATATAAATATATTATATGTCCTAATTAAGGACCAATGGCCAAGAAAAAATATTTTTGGTCCTAGGTTATACTTTTGGTTTCCTGATGGTTTATCCATGGTTTCGGGGCCAATCCCACCCCCAAAAAATTTTTTTGACGACCATCTGCCTTGATTTCTTCTCCTGAACAAAATGAGTATAATATTGCCATACTTTGCCGTACATTCTGGTACTGTACTGCTAAACCCTATTGCTAAATCCCAAAGATGTACAGCAGTGCCAAATCAGGCCCAAGATCGATCCAATAATATTAAAAATATATTATATGTCCTAATTAAGGACCAATGGCCAAGAAAAAATATTTTTGGTCCTAGGTTATACTTTTGGTTTCCTGATGGTTTATCCATGGTTTCGGGGCCAATCCCACCCCCAAAAAATTTTTTGACGACACCATCTGCCTTGATTTCTTCTCCTGAACAAAATGAGTATAATATTGCCATACTTTGCCGTACATTCTGGTACTGTACTGCTAAACCCTATTGCTAAATCCCAAAGATGTACAGCAGTGCCAAATCAGGCCCAAGATCGATCCAATAATATAAAATATATTATATGTCCTAATTAAGGACCAATGGCCAAGAAAAAATATTTTTGGTCCTAGGTTATACTTTTGGTTTCCTGATGGTTTATCCATGGTTTCGGGGCCAATCCCACCCCCAAAAAAATTTTTTGACGACACCATCTGCCTTGATTTCTTCTCCTGAACAAAATGAGTATAATATTGCCATACTTTGCCGTACATTCTGGTACTGTACTGCTAAACCCTATTGCTAAATCCCAAAGATGTACAGCAGTGCCAAATCAGGCCCAAGATCGATCCAATAATATTATAAATATATTATATGTCCTAATTAAGGACCAATGGCCAAGAAAAAAATATTTTGGTCCTAGGTTATACTTTTGGTTTCCTGATGGTTTATCCATGGTTTCGGGGCCAATCCCACCCCCAAAAAATTTTTTGACGACACCATCTGCCTTGATTTCTTCTCCTGAACAAAATGAGTATAATATTGCCATACTTTGCCGTACATTCTGGTACTGTACTGCTAAACCCTATTGCTAAATCCCAAAGATGTACAGCAGTGCCAAATCAGGCCCAAGATCGATCCAATAATATTAAAAATATATTATATGTCCTAATTAAGGACCAATGGCCAAGAAAAAATATTTTTGGTCCTAGGTTATACTTTTGGTTTCCTGATGGTTTATCCATGGTTTCGGGGCCAATCCCACCCCCAAAAAATTTTTTGACGACACCATCTGCCTTGATTTCTTCTCCTGAACAAAATGAGTATAATATTGCCATACTTTGCCGTACATTCTGGTACTGTACTGCTAAACCCTATTGCTAAATCCCAAAGATGTACAGCAGTGCCAAATCAGGCCCAAGATCGATCCAATAATATTATAAATATATTATATGTCCTAATTAAGGACCAATGGCCAAGAAAAAATATTTTTGGTCCTAGGTTATACTTTTGGTTTCCTGATGGTTTATCCATGGTTTCGGGGCCAATCCCACCCCCAAAAATTTTTTGACGACACCATCTGCCTTGATTTCTTCTCCTGAACAAAATGAGTATAATATTGCCATACTTTGCCGTACATTCTGGTACTGTACTGCTAAACCCTATTGCTAAATCCCAAAGATGTACAGCAGTGCCAAATCAGGCCCAAGATCGATCCAATAATATTAAAATATATTATATGTCCTAATTAAGGACCAATGGCCAAGAAAAAATATTTTGGTCCTAGGTTATACTTTTGGTTTCCTGATGGTTTATCCATGGTTTCGGGGCCAATCCCACCCCCAAAAAATTTTTTTGACGACACCATCTGCCTTGATTTCTTCTCCTGAACAAAATGAGTATAATATTGCCATACTTTGCCGTACATTCTGTACTGTACTGCTAAACCCTATTGCTAAATCCCAAAGATGTACAGCAGTGCCAAATCAGGCCCAAGATCGATCCAATAATATTAAAAATATATTATATGTCCTAATTAAGGACCAATGGCCAAGAAAAAATATTTTTGGTCCTAGGTTATACTTTTGTTTCCTGATGGTTTATCCATGGTTTCGGGGCCAATCCCACCCCCAAAAAATTTTTTGACGACACCATCTGCCTTGATTTCTTCTCCTGAACAAAATGAGTATAATATTGCCATACTTTGCCGTACATTCTGGTACTGTACTGCTAAACCCTATTGCTAAATCCCAAAGATGTACAGCAGTGCCAAATCAGGCCCAAGATCGATCCAATAATATTAAAAATATATTATATGTCCTAATTAAGGACCAATGGCCAAGAAAAAATATTTTTGGTCCTAGGTTATACTTTTGGTTTCCTGATGGTTTATCCATGGTTTCGGGGCCAATCCCACCCCCAAAAAATTTTTTGACGACACCATCTGCCTTGATTTCTTCTCCTGAACAAAATGAGTATAATATTGCCATACTTTGCCGTACATTCTGGTACTGTACTGCTAAACCCTATTGCTAAATCCCAAAGATGTACAGCAGTGCCAAATCAGGCCCAAGATCGATCCAATAATATTATAAATATATTATATGTCCTAATTAAGGACCAATGGCCAAGAAAAAATATTTTTGGTCCTAGGTTATACTTTTGGTTTCCTGATGGTTTATCCATGGTTTCGGGGCCAATCCCACCCCCAAAAATTTTTTGACGACACCATCTGCCTTGATTTCTTCTCCTGAACAAAATGAGTATAATATTGCCATACTTTGCCGTACATTCTGGTACTGTACTGCTAAACCCTATTGCTAAATCCCAAAGATGTACAGCAGTGCCAAATCAGGCCCAAGATCGATCCAATAATATTATAAATATATTATATGTCCTAATTAAGGACCAATGGCCAAGAAAAAATATTTTTGGTCCTAGGTTATACTTTTGGTTTCCTGATGGTTTATCCATGGTTTCGGGGCCAATCCCACCCCCAAAAAATTTTTTGACGACACCATCTGCCTTGATTTCTTCTCCTGAACAAAATGAGTATAATATTGCCATACTTTGCCGTACATTCTGGTACTGTACTGCTAAACCCTATTGCTAAATCCCAAAGATGTACAGCAGTGCCAAATCAGGCCCAAGATCGATCCAATAATATTAAATATATTATATGTCCTAATTAAGGACCAATGGCCAAGAAAAAATATTTTTGGTCCTAGGTTATACTTTTGGTTTCCTGATGGTTTATCCATGGTTTCGGGGCCAATCCCACCCCAAAAAATTTTTTGACGACACCATCTGCCTTGATTTCTTCTCCTGAACAAAATGAGTATAATATTGCCATACTTTGCCGTACATTCTGGTACTGTACTGCTAAACCCTATTGCTAAATCCCAAAGATGTACAGCAGTGCCAAATCAGGCCCAAGATCGATCCAATAATATTAAATATATTATATGTCCTAATTAAGGACCAATGGCCAAGAAAAAATATTTTGGTCCTAGGTTATACTTTTGGTTTCCTGATGGTTTATCCATGGTTTCGGGGCCAATCCCACCCCCAAAAATTTTTTGACGACACCATCTGCCTTGATTTCTTCTCCTGAACAAAATGAGTATAATATTGCCATACTTTGCCGTACATTCTGTACTGTACTGCTAAACCCTATTGCTAAATCCCAAAGATGTACAGCAGTGCCAAATCAGGCCCAAGATCGATCCAATAATATTATAAATATATTATATGTCCTAATTAAGGACCAATGGCCAAGAAAAAATATTTTTGGTCCTAGGTTATACTTTTGGTTTCCTGATGGTTTATCCATGGTTTCGGGGCCAATCCCCCCCAAAAAATTTTTTTGACGACACCATCTGCCTTGATTTCTTCTCCTGAACAAAATGAGTATAATATTGCCATACTTTGCCGTACATTCTGTACTGTACTGCTAAACCCTATTGCTAAATCCCAAAGATGTACAGCAGTGCCAAATCAGGCCCAAGATCGATCCAATAATATTAAATATATTATATGTCCTAATTAAGGACCAATGGCCAAGAAAAAATATTTTGGTCCTAGGTTATACTTTTGGTTTCCTGATGGTTTATCCATGGTTTCGGGGCCAATCCCACCCCCAAAAAATTTTTTGACGACACCATCTGCCTTGATTTCTTCTCCTGAACAAAATGAGTATAATATTGCCATACTTTGCCGTACATTCTGGTACTGTACTGCTAAACCCTATTGCTAAATCCCAAAGATGTACAGCAGTGCCAAATCAGGCCCAAGATCGATCCAATAATATTAAAAATATATTATATGTCCTAATTAAGGACCAATGGCCAAGAAAAAATATTTTGGTCCTAGGTTATACTTTTGGTTTCCTGATGGTTTATCCATGGTTTCGGGCCAATCCCACCCCCAAAAAAAATTTTTTGACGACACCATCTGCCTTGATTTCTTCTCCTGAACAAAATGAGTATAA